>SKFK01000005.1:0-1366384 GCA_004919595.1 Kodamaea ohmeri | reverse complement strand
TCCTTCAACAGAGACATCTCAGATTTGATGGTGATTTGTTCTCCCACTCGAACTCTCATTCCACATGGTGCGGAACTGGGCCTGGAACATGTGGATGGATTGATGTAGTCTATGATATCGACATGAATATCGTTCAAAATGACAATCGTCGAGTCGTCAGAGTGCTGTCCATCATACACTATGTTTCCGAATATAACACCTGTGTCGGGCTGAAGTCACCTGATGGTGGTCTGTGCTGTAGAAACCATGTGGTCCGATGTTGGCAGTTGCAGGCTTGTCAACAACTTCAAGTCACCGAGAGTAGCGAACTCAACAGACAAGTTCTCAAGGTTTGTGTGGTCTGGTTCACACAACAATACATCCAACACGACGTCATATTGGTGAACCTGGATAAAGGCCTCTGCATAGATAGGTCTGAAAATCCTGTCAATGGCATGATCTTATTTAATCTGGACAGCAAGTCCTCCTTAACAGGTTCGAACCAGAAGCGAGTGTGACATCGTCGACAACAGACTTCTTCGATGTCGAGGTTGCTCTCGAACTGTCTGAATACAATGCTGTCATCAAACCTGCTCGGCGTTGTCATGGAATCCTTGACAGCCAACTCCAACTTGGCCAATTCCACCTTCTTCACTGCTGCTTGAAGGCCTCCTTCGTGGCATCCAAGTAACTGTCCCAATCAACTCGATATCGGTGGTCGTTGTTCACAAGTTGGATGTGGGTCATGATACGGTCGGCAGAGTCCTCATCAATGTGCTTTGTGACTAAGGTCAGACTCACCCAAACGCAAGATCGACCATGATGAGCAATGCCTCGGCTCTTAAAGCGTTCAAAAACGTAGGCTGTGCCTTCAAACGCTGTAATCCAAGTACGAGCTTTACCAAGGTCGAGGTCAACACAGCAACCCAAGTAAAAGTCACCCGCCAAAAGGAGCTTACGGATTGGTGGAAACTGTTCGTCATCCTCATCGGTGCGAACTTCGGCTGTGAACGCATTCTCGGTCGCGTATGTGCCGTCTGCCAAATCACAGTCTTCTTGCTAGTCTTCTTTGTGGTGGACTCTTCTCACCCTCTTCCTTTGTCTCGGTGACTTCTTCTTCTCGCTCGCCAAGATAGGAACTTCACCAATGCTGGATCTGAGAGCCTTCCATGCTTCCTGGATGGTCTTCTCATCCAAGGAGAACTCACCAATAATCCACAATGCACCGCGGAATACCTTGCCCGACTTGATCTGTGGCAATGCAAGCATCTTGCGACGATGGACTCGCGCAATGCGGGGAACTTGGTGATCACCTCCTTCACAAAGGTCACGACTTCGTAGGCAGCAGCACTGTTCAAGTCAGCAATAGAGTCCAATAACAAGTCAATCACATTGGCAGCAACCTCGACGAACTTAATCGCTAACTGGTGGATCGCGTTGATCAACAACTGTCTGTACTCGGCGAGTTGTCTTCATTCGAAGCAGAGGTGCGCTCGAGCTCCTTCTTCAACAACTTGACAACATCCTCGACATTTTCTACTGGTGAGAACTGCAAGGTGACCTCAAGTGCCTTCTTGCGCACTTCAAGGTCTTGCGATGATAAGACACGCAAAATGTCCAAGGACAAGTCCTGTAAGATACTGGGTGGAGCTGGTGCAAGTCCTGAATTCTCTGCAAGGTAATGATCTTGACGTTGTTGTCGGTCTCGGTGGTAGCCAATTCGACGAATTTACTACCAGCAAGGAGAATACTTTGTGGGTGCTAGTGAGAAGCAGCAATGTGTTTGCAGCCTCGTACATAACGACGTTCAGCGAGCTTTCGATCAACTCAAGCAAGAACTCCGCATGCGACTGCTTGACATAGGGTTGCAACTGCATCTCTCTTGATAAACTCAATGAATGCCAATGAAAGAAGTGGGTCCAAGGTGTCAATCAAAGTGATATTGTCCTGGATGTATTGCAAGGCAAACTCACGGTTCAAATCACCCAAGCATACAAAGGCGTTACGCTTGCAGACAGAGTCGGTCTCGGAAACCAAGAACTCGTACACGAGTTCGATGGCATCTGGGCACAAGTGATCCGACACCTTGTAGAGGAAATAAGGCAAAAATGGCGTTTTTACGCACATACGCGTGTCTGTGGGTCAAACACTGACGAACATTTGGAACTAAAGTCTCTAAGAGCTCTGGCTCCTTCAACTTATTCAAGTAACGCAAAGTGTTACCGCGAATGTATTCGTTAGGGTGTTGCAAGTCACGTTGAATGGCATTGCATACCAAGATCATTTCATGGCGCATCTTGCCGTGCTCGTCCTTCTTTGGACATACCTCCCAGTAGAAGTACAACAACTTCTTCAAAGTCTTGTCTTAGAGGGCATGATGAAACGGATGATGTGCATCAACAAGTCTGGCATGAGGTCACCATTGAGAATGGTCACGAGAATGCGCTTCATGGCATCGATCTTAACGTCGTCCTTACCCTTCTCCAAGAGCGTCTTGACTCATTGACAGACGTCTTGTTCGCCGTGTTTGGCTCGTATATCAACGTGTACCCGATTCACTCATGGTTGTTGGTTGATTTTTTCGACTCGCTTTTGGTAAACGTGTTTACTCGGTCACGTGAGCACAAAAGAAGCACTTGATCTTTCGTGATGATAGTTCTTCCGCGTCGTATACTTCGCTCTTCTGTGTTATACTTCGTTCTTCCATGTTGTATACTCTGCCACTTCTTGTCGCATTGCTCGTTTTTTCCTTTTATCATTTCTTTCATTTCCTCTCATGGCCTTCATTATCTATACATCTATGCGTACTAGCCTACGTTATTATCAAGTAAATCACTGTCGGAGTTGTCCGGGTTGGCCAAAACCAACCGGAGGCTTATTCATCATGATCCTTCGAAATTGAAATGTCCGGACTTGTCCTCACATCGGTGTCTTCTTCACCATCCTCTTCCAACTCGTCCCACTTGTATCCTGGGTGCTGGTAGTATCCAGAAAACCAAAGTTTGCATCACTGAGTGATTCCTGTAGATGAGGTTGACTTCACCGATGCATTCCTCGGACGTCATCGGTGGTAGAGTTGTCATCCCAAGGGGTCAACTGACTTGCTTTCCGTGCTATCGAGCTGTCACGCGGACACAGGTCGATTAACGATGTCGGTCCGGTGCTGCTGGAATTCGGATGACTGCACTTCCGATGCCATGGTATTTGTGTGGGACGTTGGGTTTCAAGTTGCATCCCAATCTGACCTACTCTCATCACCCTCTTCGATTTCTGCATGCAAGCAATCTCCGTGCTCAAGTGGCCGTGCTTCAATTCCACACCAACTTGACTTTCTTTCTACCTGTAGACCCCCCGACACGGCGTGCATTATCTTCCGTTGTGGTTGCCTTCACATCCACAGGCAAGATACCCGTTGGGAGTTTCCATTTTCCAGGACCGCTTTCATTGACCGCAGTACCAGCGTTTCTTCTGATGGTGAGAACGTAGTTCGACCTTTCACCTCCACGGGTTTCAAGTCTAGGTTCTTTTAAGCACGACAAGTTCACATTTCTAAACGAGTTGGAGCTCCACATCGAGCTCACCGACGATGATTGTCTGTGTGAACGCATGAGGTTTGTCAGCGACGAATTTGTCGCCAATGTCTTGGTTCTCGACACAGGGTACTCGCCACTATTAAGAGACTCTAATGCAGTGCTCGAAGTCTTAACTCTGGGTGAAGCTGAAGCCTGTGCTTTGGTATAGGACTGGTCCGCTGAGTAACGCTACTATTGGTTGGTGTCGCACTCAAGGGGGTGGTGAAAGACGTCCTCTTCACAATTGGAGCCATGATGGTTGACCCAATAGCATCGCTACTGGACTTGAGACGTGCTGGAGAGTCGTAATCATCAGCAACTGTAGAAGATACAGAGGACGAACTCACCGACGCATTTTCACGAGGATAGATGACACTATCGTATCCATAATCATCACGTGCAAGTCCTGAAGGACCAGGTTCTAATGGATATGGAGCAGATTTAGTTATCTCAACGGCGTATCAGAATACCTACCGGACGATGAACTCTTCTGATCCAGCGACTCCAAAGCATTTTCTCGCGTCATATCCGAAAACCTATCTGTGGAGGCATTTGAAGACCTGATTCCAAGAAACTTGTCACCAGAATGATGATCTGAGTCACTGTTGTCTGTAGATGTTCTCGGGTTGTACTCCAAAGCTTCTCGAACTTTTCCCGATCAGCTGGTGTAATCTCTTTCCGCGAAGTGTACGACCCACCCATATGCGAGTCCTCGAGCTGATCACCTTGTTTGAATACTCATCGGATTTATAGTCATAATCCTTGATACTGAAGGTATCCTTTTCACTGAAAGCATCTTGTAAGGAGCCCTTATCCATGAAGACGTCCTTTTCGAAAGCATTCCCATACTTGCTAAACTCTATCTCATTATTACCATATGCATTACGCAGCTTTCTGTCCTCATTACTGGAGTCGGCATAAAAACTCTCGGTATCATCCTTTGAAAATTACTGAGCTCCGAATCTATGGTACCAATTAAATCACGCATATCTGACGAATGGTCTCTCTTGTGCGCATTATGCCCACCACCTTTGTTTGCTGAGTATTGAAAAACAACACTTCTCGGACTCCAGGCTAGGGGCGAAAGATCTGGGGGTGGTTTGCGGGATAGCCTGTGCACATGTGAACTTGTGGCGTGAGAATGGCAGTGAGTGCTCATTCTAGCAGAATCCATGTTAACTGGATGATAGGGGTAGTGTCCGATAAACGGTTTTTATGAGGGTTTCATTGTTTCGAGATGTGCTTGTTGCAAGAGTTCTTTCAGGCAGCATGGCAGGGTTTACAGTGAGATGATTACTTGAGTTATACTGGATGCAAATTGCTGGAGACTTCTCAGTACTGAGATATTTTGCTGGGGATGGGTACGGAGACTCTGAAGACCCAGTTGCTGCAGATTATGCAGATAATCACCCTCTAAGTCGTCAAGTGCGTAGATTGTGGAGATTTGTCGTTCTTTCCTAATCCATGATACTCGCTATATCATTCTGTGCTGCGCTGCGTTGCAATGGCTGTGGACTGCGCTCTGATTGAAGGATAGGGCTTTTTTTGACGTAGCGAAACATTTGACGTCTTGGTTCTGATTTGGTTTGTGGAAGTTTAGGCTTGTCTGGAGAATTCGAGAGCAGTCTTCCTGACGTAGGTCTGGCCGATGCGGGGACATCCCCATGATGCCCGTTGAATATGACAGTATCCGCGACCCAAAATATCGATCTTCTGTCCGCTCCTGACATGATCCGGGTTTGCTCAGAAGTACACGATTTTTTGATGTGTTTTTTGTGCGGAGACAGAATAGGTAAAAATTATTCCATAGCGAAGACCACGGCCTCACCCGACAACGGTAATGAATTGTTTCTCTTTGAACACACTATATGTATCTTGTTTCAATGTTAGGAATGGGGTTGCAGTTTTCGATAGAAGGGATAATTGAACCAATACTCTAAGTGAACCAATAATGTCGGTAATGTCGTCACATTGTAGAATGTCTGTTGATGTCGCCGACCAATATCTTTCATCTCTATGAATATGAACATACGCGGAAAGGTACAAAACCTCCGTTCCATTGCATTCCGCCACGTTAGCACGGGTGAGTGTGATACAGATGCATCCCAGCCGGTCTGGGATCTCATTGTTTGTTGGACTCCTTTATCACTGTGCACGCGGTCATCAAGATCGGCAAGACTACTACTGAGAAGTACTCTATGTGAGTGAGGTTGCGAAGTGATTCAGACCCATACTTTCTCGAATGTATACCATCACTCCCCAACCACTCAAGTAACAAAACAATGGCTGTGAGACTATGGGTGAGAGAGAAGAGGGAAGATTAAAACGGAGTATGGATTCACAAGGACCATTAGATTGAAACAATGTAGAAAGTGATGAAAAGAAGCGAAAAGATGCAATAAGTCAAGAGAATCACTAAAGAGAAGAATAGCGATTCAATGAAAAGTGATTCCTCGATCGCAATTCCGAACAGAAGGGACATCTAAACACCCGTACCGCAATAGTGAAGGGACATCTAAACACCCGTACCGCAATAGTGAAGGGACATCTAAACACCCGTACCGCAATAGTGAAGGGACATCTAAAACACCCGTACCGCAATAGTGAAGGGACATCTAAACACCCGTACCGCAATAGTGAAGGGACATCTAAAACACCCGTACCGCAATAGTGAAGGGACATCTAAAACACCCGTACCGCAATAGTGAAGGGACATCTAAACACCCGTACCGCAATAGTGAAGGGACATCTAAACACCCGTACCGCAATAGTGAAGGGACATCTAAAACACCCGTACCGCAATAGTGAAGGGACATCTAAAACACCCGTACCGCAATAGTGAAGGGACATCTAAACACCCGTACCGCAATAGTGAAGGGACATCTAAACACCCGTACCGCAAAGAAATGAAGGGACATCTAAAACACCCGTACCGCAATAGTGAAGGGACATCTAAAACACCCGTACCGCAAAGAAATGAAGGGACATCTAAAACACCCGTACCGCAAAGAAATGAAGGGACATCTAAAACACCTGTTATTGGTATTATGTAAGAGGTGACCACAGTATAGAAGATAGTATAAATATCTAGTCTGAATAGCGTTTCTTCTATTCTAAGCAACAATGTAATTTGTAATTTTAGACAATCTTTTACGAAAATTGAAAACCTTGTCTTTTCTAGGATCATTTAGAGTCTCTCAATTACACCTACGATACCGTTGCTATTACCTAAACGTGCATAATACATAGTAGCGTATCTTATAAAGGCGGGACTGCCGCCACGGTTGTTTTGCGGAAATATGTTCCGATGAAGCAATGTAGCACAAACTTCGATCATCGCTTTGAAGATCGCATATGCATTACGCACCTCAAACTCTACGAGAACTTTTTTTTCGAGGCTATCTAAATTGTCTAAATTTACGACCATGGCAATCAATGAATGCATTTCATAACAAACCTGAGCCGGTAGGGTTATTAATATCATGAATTGAAAATACTGCAGTATATCATGACGCACATAACAATAATCTGCGTACTATGATGCTTAGGAAGCGACAGTCTAGGCCATTTTTACCCCACATTCGATTATTTTTTGCTCCATATAGTTTTAATCCATGTGAAACACTTCGTGCGTCATTTTGTCTCAAATGGGCGCATATTCGGCTAGTTTTCGGTTGCGTTTATTCTAACACATGGCAGCTTGCACAACATGGCCCGATTTGATATGCATTTCCAGCGTTGTACAGATTTACAGTGCCGTATTTTGCAGCTTTCACAGTTTTAGTAACTTCTGCAGATGGTCTACACCCGCCATTAACGTCGACTGTAATGATTTCACTAATCCTCCACTGCAACTCATCCCTAGTCACTAGAACCAGTAGATAGAATAATAAGAATCACCTTTGAAGTGAATTCGATACGACGATATCGAAGATACGGTTACGGTTCTTTCATTGGAGGAACTACACAAAACCATCAAATTGATAAAAAGTATTTTTACGACATCCACTTCAATAGTTCTAATAAATCGTGTTGACTTCTTCTTCCGGTAAACCCAATCAGAATATTCAAAAAGCACATAATATTACTATTGGTCCAAGGTAGGTGGAGAATTAAGAATTCACAAAGTGATTAATTACTTTCCAGTACTCTTTCAACTGAGTAGAAATCAATAGAATCAATACTTCCAAAGTATTATTCTTGTTTTCCAATGAATACGCTTAGTTCTAAGAGAAGTGATATCCTGTTGAATTTCTGTTATACAAGCCTAGAAATTGAAATATCCGTAAAGTACGACTATATTTTCCTTGCTGGTAAAAAAATATCTTTCAAGATTGTGTTTGAGTATGAAGCGTGGTGCATATCTTCTGTAACAACATGAGATACATTGAACAATTTCAATTCAATGAGCCTTCCTTGTAGAAAATAGCTACCAAAACTCACTTTACAGTTTGTTAGATCTAGAAATTCCATCCCCAGTCTTCTGATCTCAGATTCCTGGAGATCCTGCAGCGTGGGTGCAAAATCAATATTTCTGGGGTAATTTCTTCGACTAATCTTGCTTATAAGCCGAGAAACTCGCCCATGGTAAATCAAATGCCTTATTAAAAGGTGATACAGTTCACAGTCTCATAGATATACCAATTTCAGCGTTCACATGCAGACGCTTTCGATGCTTGGGCAATTTCGGTTCTTGGTACGTTTCGTTTGCGGTAAAAAAGTTACCGTGAACAGATTTGTTCAATTTGAACTTATTAGTGTGACAATGTGCACAAAATAGTAACCTACCGTAGTTCTTTTCTGTACTCTCAATACGTCCAAAAATATTGAATGACACTAGTTATCGCCTTGAAGAACACATTTGGAAGTAGAATTTCCAACGCAAAGAATGGTTAGGAATTCAGCTCATTTGAAAACATAGCTGCAAGAGTCTGAAATCAGGACAGTTTGTTGCGAACACGGTAGGTTCTAGAAAGGTATTACCCGCATTACTTATCAGCACGATTGTCATGAACTAATACAGATGGTCAGATCCGTAGCTAACCTTACCGATTGGGGTGCTCGTATTGTCATGCATGCAGTAGATGGAAACAAGAAGCAGTTTTCGGAAGTAAAATATTTTGAAGCCGTATTTTTGTAATAGTTCAATTGTGGAGGCGTGAGCTGAATCCAATCCATAGAACAGTTGGAACTTTGAGATCCAAAATGTATATAAAGCTCTCGTTTTGGTATCTTGTAATCAACAGTTTCTGAGGACAAAGAACGAATGGTTTCTAAAAACTTTCTTTTGAGCCTCGGCTTAATTTCTCAAGCTGCTGCGCTTACCATCTCTGAGCCTAGAGTGGACTATGGCCCAATTAATCTCAACGTGGGTGATATTACGATTAAATCAGGCGCATACTGGTCAATTATCAACAATGCTGTGAGTACTTTTGTTGGCAGTCTTGACGTTGAATCCAATGCTGAGTTCTTCATTTCCTCCACCGAAAACATTTCTGGTTTGCAGGTTTTGCTCGCTGGTGTGCTTAACAACATTAAGAATGACGGTGTCATTTCCTTTAATGCTGCAAAGTCCTTGATTGCTCCTAACTATGCTCTTGCTGGTGCCTCTTTTGAAAACAACGGTGAGTTATATTTCGTTGCTAATGGTGGTATTGGTGTTCCATTGATGTCCATTACGTCGCTCAGTTGGACAAACAATGGATTACTTACCTTCTGGCAGGACCACAGATCTAGTGGTGTTGTTACCCTTGGATCTGTTGGACTTCCCATAACTAATGCTGGTACCATTTGCCTCCACAATGAGATTTACTCGCAGACCACTGCTGTTAAGGGTTCTGGTTGTATTGTTGTTGGTGACAACTCGAATATCAACATCAAGAACTCGTTGTTGTCCTTCTCTAGTTCCCAGACCATTTACTTGGAAACTTCCACCTCCAGTATTTTGGTCGAGGCTTTGAGTTTCACTCAGACTTTCCTTGTTAAGGGTTTCGGTAATGGAAACCAGATTGGCTTGAGTTTGTCTCTCAGCCCTATCAATGGTGTTTCTTATTCTCCCAGCAGCGGTATCTTGACTCTTACCAGTATCACTGGTCTTCTGCAAAAGTTTAATATCGGCACTGGGTATGATTCCAGCAAGTTCTCCGTCGTTACGGGTCAATACGGTAGCGGCATCAACGTCATTCTTAATGGTGCTGTCGAGTACAACGGTGCTCCACCTGACTCTAATAGGCCATCATCCTGCCAGGCCTGTTCACAGCCACCTGATTTCCCAGTGAACCCAACTTCGAGTTCTTCAATTGCACCTTCGTCTACCGCATCCTCGTCATCAGCACCATCGTCTGCTTCTAGTGAATCTTCGGCTGCTCCATCTAGCGAGTCATCAGCTGCTCCATCTAGTGAGTCATCAGCTGCTCCATCTAGTCAGTCTTCTGCAGCTCCATCTAGCGAGTCATCAGCTGCTCCATCTAGTCAGTCTTCTGCAGCTCCATCTAGCGAGTCATCAGCTGCTCCATCTAGTCAGTCTTCTGCAGCTCCATCTAGCGAGTCTTCTGCAGCTCCATCTAGCGAGTCTTCTGCAGCTCCATCTAGCGAGTCTTCTGCAGCTCCATCTAGTCAGTCTTCTGCAGCTCCATCTAGCGAGTCTTCTGCAGCTCCATCTAGCGAGTCATCAGCTGCTCCATCTAGTCAGTCATCAGCTGCTCCTTCCAGTGAGTCTTCTGCAGCTCCATCTAGTGAGTCTTCTGCTGCTCCATCTAGTGAGTCTTCTGCTGCTCCTTCCAGTGAGTCATCTGCTGCTCCATCTAGTGAGTCTTCTGCAGCTCCATCTAGTGAGTCTTCTGCTGCTCCATCTAGTGAGTCTTCTGCTGCTCCTTCCAGTGAGTCCTCTGCTGTTCCATCTTCAGGAGAAACTTCTTCTTCTATTGTTCCAACTTCAAGCAAGTCCTCATCCTCATCTTCTATCACCACCCCTCCAATGACTGAGTACACTACTACCGTCACTACCACCAACTCTGATGGTTCGGCCACTACTGAGACAATTGACGTCATTGTCACTACCGATGACAATGGTTCTTTGACTACCAAGTCATCTATCATCACTGGCACTCCTTCTTGTACCGAATACACCACTACCATCACCACTACCAACTCTGACGGTTCTGCCACTACTGAGACAATTGACGTCATTGTCACTACCGATGACAATGGTTCTTTGACTACCAAGTCATCTATCATCACTGGCACTCCTTCTTGCACTGACTACACCACTACCATCACCACTACCAACTCTGACGGTTCTGCCACAACTGAGACAATTGACGTCATTGTCACTACTGATGATAACGGTTCCTTGACCACAATTTCCTCAATCATTCCTGGTCCTTCTTTGACAGAGTACACCACGACAGTAACTACTACTGACATTCACTCTTCTACAGTTACAGAGGAGTGTGATGTAATCGTGACTACTGACTCTGCCGGTAGCATTTACACTACCACTTCTGTTTTGCCATCGAGTAACGGTAATTGGACATACACTCCAGTCACTACTAAGCCAAACACTGCCACTGTCACTGACAAAACAACCGCAGTTGAAACTGAGCCTTGTACCATCTGCGAGCACTCTGGATCTGGATCTAACTCTGGATCTGGTTCTGGTTCCAACCCTGGCTCTGGATCTGGTTCCAACTCTGGCTCTGGCTCTGGCTCTGGATCTGGTTCCAACTCTGGCTCTGGCTCTGGCTCTGGCTCTGGTTCCAACCCTGGCTCTGGCTCTGGCTCTGGCTCTGGTTCCAACTCTGGCTCTAGCTCTGGTTCCAACCCTGGTTCTAGCTCTGGTTCCAACCCTGGCTCTGGTTCCAACTCTGGCTCTAGCTCTGGTTCCAACCCTGGTTCTAGCTCTGGTTCCAACCCTGGTTCTAGCTCTGGTTCCAACCCTGGCTCTGGCTCCGGTTCCAACCCTGGTTCCAGCTCTGGTTCCGGTTCCAACCCTGGTTCCAGCTCTGGTTCCGGTTCCAACCCTGGTTCTAGCTCTGGTTCTAGCTCTGGTTCTGGTTCCAACCCTGGTTCTAGTTCTGGCTCCAGCTCTGGTTCTTCGTCTGTGCCAACTATTGCTCCACTGGAGAACTCTGGTACTAAGATGAAGTTCTCTTCAGCTTTAGTTCTTTCGATTCTTTCGGTTCTTTTCGTCTAATCTGCCATATGTTTGGTTAATGATACCCAATTTTTCTCTCATTGATTGCAACATGTCGTTTGCGGCAAATGCTTCTGTTCAGTATCTTTCTGTTTACATAATTAGTTCAATTAGATGAGAATATATCTTTTTCTTATCACTAAAAAATCAAACACTATATGTAGGACCACAAACCGATAGTCACTACAACTAATTGGAGAAACCACGCTATTTTCAAGTGCAATGTAAAGAAGAGCATAGTATTTCGTAAAATGTTTATGAGATTTGTTGAAAAATTATCACAGCTCAAGTTTTTTCTATGAGGACTTAGTAAATACGTCAAAGCATCACAAATTTGCAACCTAATCATTTATAGTACGATTACGTATTCATCAATATACCACTCATTTACTCATTAAGTACATCGAATTAAACACTATATACAACTCAATCTAATCTAAAAAGTTGACAGGCTATCACATATCATTTTCATCAATATTACTTCTTTGGCACATATCCCAAAACTGTCCCTTCTGCTCATACAATTCCTTAGGGCTACCCATCTCCACTTTCTCACCTTTATCCAACACCAATATCCGATCATACTTCACAATCGTCCTCAACCTATGTGCAATGCACAAAATTGTGCATTTGCTAAATTCCCTTGCAATTGTCTGTTGGATCTTCATATCCGTTTCATAGTCAACCGAAGAAGTCGCTTCATCCATAATCAAGATTTGCGAGTTTCGAACCAACGCTCGAGCAAAAGCTATTAATTGTCTCTCACCTAATGAGAAGTTTGAGCCGTCATCATCAACCAATTGTGTCAACAGAAACGAAAGGCCAGTTCTCTGTAATGCATCCTCCAAAACAGAATCTTCGCTGTCATCAAATGGATCCAAGTTCTTTCGCATGGTTCCTCTAAACAAGACTGGATCTTGGGGAATGATTGCAAGATGTTTCCGTAGGTTATGAAGGCCCAATGTAGATATGTCAACTCCATCAATGAGGATCTTTCCAATATCCAATTCATTTAGGCGAAACAACGCATTCATTATAGACGATTTACCAGCTCCCGTCCGCCCACATATTCCTATCTTCTCACCTGCTTTGACGTCGAAATTAAGCCCTTTAAGCACTAGCGGTAATCCGTCTCGATATCTCATACTTACGTCTGAAAACTTGATTTGTCCCTGTGGCCAACTCTTGGGGGTTTCTGTTTCTGTGATGATATATGGTTCTTCTTGGGGAACTTTAAAAGCATATTCCAAAACACGTTCACAAGCATTCATTTCATTTTCAACTTGCGTAAATGTTTTCAATAACATAGATAACGCTGCACTCATTTCATAAACGTAAGCCAAAATCAAACCCGTACTGGATGCTGAAATATTGAATACCCTACCAGCACATAACAATGCAATTAAAATGGTAAAGCATGACGCCAATAGGTCCAACATCACTGTTAACCATCGTTGAGCTGCAAGTGTTAAAAAATATGCCTCGTTCATACGATTCAAAAGAACATCATTTTTAGCCAAAAAACGATACTCATGCCCATACCCTTTAATAGTGTCCATACCATTCAAGGTCTCATTGAAGTTATTATAGACCACAGATCTATGAATGGCCTCCAATCTCTTCAACTCTCGCGCAGAAGCCTGATAGTAATTTGCAACAGCCACAAAGAGAGTCCCTAGAAATGGAACGGCAATAGCAAACCATGGCATGTAGATGATGCACAAAATCAATGTTCCCATAATATTGCAAAAAAGATGTACAAGAAACGAAAACTGGTCACAGATTTCATTATCCAAGACATCAGTATCCTTTGTAAACCTGTTCAATATTCTTCCCATTGGCGTGGTATCCATAAAGTACATAGGAGCATGTAAGACTCGACCCATAGCACGCACATTCATCCTAACTGACGCACTATTGGTAACGTAGACCAATATCAGAAACTGGATGGCCAAAAATACGAACGCAAGAACTGTGAAAACCACATAGAAGCTAATATAAAAGTGGTTCGATCTATCAAAGCGCATTTCTCCCCAGAATGACAACCAAGTATTGGAAAAAATTGAACAGAAAGTACTCAATAGCATACAGAGAATGAAAGCTGGAACCATCGGGTACTTTCCTCTCTTACCTGCACCGATTGTTATGTATTTCACATAAACATCAGCAGCTATTTGGTTTTCAGCTTTCTCTTCATCTTCCATAAGTCGACCATCAGAAGTTGGCTCGCGAGCTTTTACCATTTCCTCTTCCTCCTCTTCCTCCTCGTCATCATTTTTCTCCTTTGTATCACCATACTTCATCAAGTTAGCAAAGGCTGCATTATTTGCTCTCAACTCGTCTAAAGTACCTTCATGTATACTTCCATCGCCGTTCAAAAATATAACCTTGTCAGCAGAGCCAATCAAAGATAACTGGTGTGTAGCTAAAACGACAGTCTTTTTCTTCATCAATCCAAGTATACAATTGTTCATGATATTGCGTCCAACTTTGGCATCTACTGCAGAAAGTACATCATCTAATAAGACAATGTCTTTATCAGCATATGCCGCACGTGCAAGACTTATCCGGGCTTTTTGACCACCAGAAAGCGTGATACCACGTTCACCAACTTCAGTTTGATCACCAGCTGGAAGTATCTCAAGATCACTTTCCAATGAACAGTAGCGCAAGACCTTTTGATAACGATCGGCGTCGAAAGCAGAACCAAAGAGAATGTTATCGCGAAGTGTTGCATTCTGGATCCATGGCTGACCACAAAGAACCAAGGAACCAGAGATTGAAAGAGATCCTCGCGTCCGCGCCATGAACCCTGCAAGTGCAGCAAGAAACGATGATTTTCCGCTTCCAATACTACCAGTAACTATAGTGAGAGAAGAAGTAGGAATATCAAGAGAAAATGAAAGGGAAAATGCATTTTCTGGAAGCGGTTTCTCCGAATCAAGAACTTGTTTGTTTGGAAGAGAGCTCTCAATGTTCGCCTCAAGATCTCCTGCAGCTTTCTTCTCTAAAAGTTTTCCTCTCTTCAAATCCTTTTCTTGTTTCTTGAGCTTCTTTTTCTTCTTCTTTTCCTTTTCTTTCTTCTCCACTTCATCGTCTTCATCACCTAGATCAAATGTTTCCCATTCAAAAGTGGCATCCTTTGCCGATATAGCGATCGGCAGGGATGACAGCAGCTGCTCATCAGATATATTGTCCTTCTGATCTTGAGCAATATGATCCTCGTTAGGTTGAGATATGACATATTTTCTTTCATGCTCTTCAACGTCTTCAGGTTCGTAAGTAACAAGTTTCGCGTTTGTAATTTCCTTTGCAGCCAACACATTTCCAACTCTCCCCATACCCAACAAGCCGTCACTACCTGTAGCCAATGCCATTGGTAAAAAAATGACCTGCAGTGATAACATGTTGAACAACGAAATAGAGGAGAAAATGTTGGCAGGGTTTCTGTTTCCTTGTAATCTGTAGACCACTAAAAATGCGGCCATAGATGCAAACCCAGTCAAACTCATTGCCAAAGCGATTAAGATATTCCTTAAAATCTGCATGTTGAAAATCAATCTCATCTCTTCATTTCTAACTTTTGCTATTCTCGACCCATAAGCTCCTTCCCAGGAATAAAACTTGATCATCTTGAGATTGTTCAACACTTCTTTGACAAGATTCACACGTTTATCCGTGAATGAGTTTGTTTTACTACGATAAGCAAACAATTGACCTGTCGCAGCACCAATGAGAACAATAAATACCAATAACACACCAATTCCGACCAAAGCGGAGACACCGATATTGTAAATCAACAATGCAATTGAAATGACGAATGGAACTGGGAAGGCAAGTGCAAAAGGTTGGAATCCCAATGCAAAGTCCACTCTGGCACAATCCGTTCCCATAATCGAAGTAATTTTACCAACTGGAAACTTATGTCTCAGTTCTGCATTCAACCTGAAAGATTTCCTGAGTAAAGCCCTTGTAAGAACAGACTTTGATTGTGCACCTGTCAACATCGCGAAGTAAAAGAATTGGTTATACAAAATGCCTATCAAGAAGGTCACGACACTTGTTGCTATCGCATAACCAACACCCGGACCCATACTTTCCAATCCAAGAGTGCGGCGTTCAACTGAAGAAATAAGCTTTCTAATAAGAAGTGGAGAAGTTGCTGCTCCTCCTTCACCAATCGCTAAGCATATTGTCGCATACGTATACTGCCATTTAAAAGTGAGTAAAAGCGCCTTCACAGATGTCCAAGGAGATAATGTGAATGTTGAAAGAATCTCTTCGTCAGAACTTGAGATATCAAGATATTCCACGTTTTTAATGTCATCAACACTAGATTCATCTTCATCTTTTACGGTGTTGGCAATTCCTTTCTTCTCGATTTTCTTGCCTTGTTTTAACTCCTTCTTCACTTTCTCAACATAATTGGCCCTTGCCTTCTGTAAAGCTTTTTCAAAATTCTTCTCAAACTTATCTGCAATAGGCGCTACTTCCAAATTCTTTGGGATTGTGAATAAGTCATCTGGATCCAATGTCCTTTTATAGCCTCTTTTCAACACCGGCAACACCCACCAAAAAGAAAGTCTCGAGATTATATTGGCCGTTGGCTCAGGATAGTCAACTCTCTCATCGGCAGTAGGTACTGGTGGAATCTTTTTCGAGTATAACCAAGAAAAGAGACGCCTTTGGGGTTTTAAGCCTTTAGACTCAAGATTAGGTGAATCATAAGAAGGGGCAGAAGGATCGCTTGACGATAATGAGTTAGGCGAGTTGATATAGTTGTCAGTTCCATGTTTATCATTCAGTTGAGCATCTCCGTAAAGTTTCTCATTGTGATCATCAACGCCTCCTTTTTCACCTTCACCCTGTTTTCTATCCAACTTGTCGTTCATCAAAGTATAGATAAGAAGTGCTTTTAACAAATACTAGAATATCAGTTAGCACTTAGCATCCATAACTAATTGCAATAAGCGTAACGTCAACTAAGTTGGTTCACTAAAGTACAATGCTGGCGGAAATGTACTTCTTTAATATTATTTTTATGGTGGCGATGATCGTCTTCTATACGTATTTTTTTCCGTTAAAACGGCAATAGCCCCACACTTAAATTCTGCATGGCAGTTATGCAAGAGAAGCGTAAATTACCTTTACAACGGCGATATCCAATGAGAGTATCAATGTGACCAACAGAAAAGCTTCAACATCACTTAGAAGTTCCCACGGTGGCGAAGGAATGAGTTTTCAAAATCTTGGCAAACGGCTTTTTTTAGGAATTCGTACTGAAGATCGCCACTGAATTTAAGTATGACGTAAAAAAGGCATCACTTGTAATGGAAAGCATGATTGCAAGTTGTACAGAGTATGGATGTATATGATAATATAGTCATTTGTATCTCTTTGAAAAAAAAACTGATATCTAGTGTTGTTTGTCTATTATTGGCAGCCATTATTATCGATGTTCCGGCTGCAAAACGCAGACTTTAAGTTGTACAAGTATTTCATAAAGGTGAAAATTACTGTAGGTCAAGTGCAATGATCTATAGTTAGTTCAACAATGGATCACCATGAAGAATTGTTAAAGCTTTGAGCTACATCTAAACAAAGGTCATATGGATGTAGTTTTATGGCCATGGTGCTAATTTTTGGTATATATTGATGGCCTATTAAAATTTCAGCATCTATTCGAGACTGTCTTCTATGATGACACTATGCAACTCACAGATCAATGTCCATAGTACAAAATGGATACTGTCATTTTGATCGAAATCACGTGTCGAGAAGTTCAGTAAAAAGGTGGTCGGCAAGTGTGTTGGACAAAACATCTATAAACTTTAGCTTCTTGTGCACTTACATCATAACATCAAGTACATGGTTACCGCTTTTAGACCTCTGTATGAAACGATAAAGTTATGTTCTAATATTCTAAAATTTTAGCAAAACTTGGTAATATTATCTTGCTTCAGGTTTAAAATGGCTAATTACCAATCGGTTGTAGAACCACGTTCTATTATCTAGGTAGAATGCATGCCTCCAGAAATGTTTATCATGTCGTTTAATCTATAAATTCTTGTCTATGTTTGTGGATCAAGGGATTTCCTAATTCGGACAAGCAATAACAAAACGAATTTCATTCTCGCGAGAAACAAACCCCACCAACTGCAAGAACACTTCAACAATCGCTTGATACGACAATAGTCTCGAATAACTGCTTCTCAATTGTTCAAAAAAGACAAATCTTTTTTGTACTATTGATAGTTAGAATGCTCTCAGTCATCAACCTCGCAATACCCACACAGCATTGAACATGGGCTCAACACAAATGGGCAACGACTACGAGGCACTAGAGATAATAGGAAAAGGGTCTTTTGGAACAGTCCGCAAAGTAAGAGAAAAATCAACAGGTGCAGTTTATGTGAGAAAGGAGATAGAGTATACCTCTATGAACACCCAAGAACGCAATCAACTAATATCAGAACTACGGATTTTAAGAGAGTTGAACCACCCAAATATCGTCAAATACTACAAACATGATCATATAAGTGAAAGTAAATGTATACACATTTACATGGAATACTGTGAAGGTGGCGATCTTGCCCAAGTCATCAAGAATTTCAAAAAGAATAAGGAACAAGTTCCTGAAGAATTCGTATGGCAGGTATTGATTCAAACTTTGTTGGCATTACATCGCTGTCACTACGGAGTAGATGCTAAAAAAGTCAACCTATTTACGCAAAACACTGAAAAAGAACCATCCATAAACCACGATACCGTCATTATTCATAGAGACATTAAACCAGATAACATCTTCATTTTACACACAGGTGAAATCATAAAGTTAGGTGACTTTGGATTGGCAAAGATGTTGACTTCCCAGAATGACTTTGCAAAGACATATGTCGGTACGCCGTATTATATGTCTCCGGAGGTACTACTTGATAACCCATATTCTCCTGTGTGCGACATCTGGTCGCTTGGTTGCGTTCTCTTCGAACTCTGTGCTTTACAACCACCCTTTCAAGCAAAAACTCACTTGCAATTGCAAACAAAAATCAAAAGAGGAATAGTACCTATGGATGCTATCCCATCTAACTACTCTAACCAGTTGAAAACGATAATTCAAGAATGCATTACTGTCGATACAGATTTGAGACCATCTTGCTATGAGCTTTTGGAATCTTTATCGATTAGATTTTTACGCAAAGAAATGGAGCTTAAGGAATTCAGTTCGACTCTCAACGAATTTCAGAAGCAACTTCTCACTAAAAACGAAGAACTAAAGAAGAAGGAAGCTTTCCTCTCCAACTTAGAGCGTAAGGTTCAGGCTCAGAGGGAAGATGTCGAGACGGAGCTCGAAAAGATTCAAAAAAAGTATAACATACAAAAGCAGCAGTTTGAAGATAGTCTAATTGAAGAATTTGAGCTAAGGAAAAGACAAATGGATATGGAAGCAAAGGAGGTGAGACTAGGATATCAGCGTGAATTCAAGATGGTTGTCGAGCAAGAAGTCCAGCAGAAATTAAAGGAAATCTTATGCAAACAACAACACCATGATTTGCATAGAAAAAGGTCGGATCCAACTTCACCAAATACCCAGATCACAACCGCACAGGCACGCACCTTTTTAGATCATAACAAACCTAGAGGACCGAGAGAGTTTGTGGAAGAACCCCAGATAAGGAGGAGTCCATTGAAAATAAGAAATGAAAGTACTCAGGGTTCTACAACTAGTCTACCTACTTTGGCAAGTTTCTTGCCATCGTCTCCTGCGTCTGTAAGTGATGAGTTCAAACCAAGACCACAGGTTGTTCCTAAAAAGCGAATCACAGATGAGTTGGAAAGATTGAGTTTAGAGAAAAGACATGTACCGGAGTATGAGGAGGTTTACTTAAGGAACAATCGTCATTAATACAAAATTGCATTTTACATTTATCTTACTGTAAGGACACTTATAATAATTTCTCCATACCACTTCTCACTTGAAGCTGATTTAGCTGGGATCTACATGAACACAACGACTTCCTCTATGGCCTGTTGCCTCATTACAGCTGCCGCAGATGGGCTGAATAGCTCAAATTTTCATGATTACGAGGTTAAGGATTTGCTCATGTCACGTATATTTAGATATTACATGGAAGAGAGTACTTGCTCTTACTAAATTCACAACTTTCCTTTTCCAATTAATATGATTGGTATTTACTTGGGATACTAATTAAGATCTTCATTTCTTTAGTCAGACCATTTGTTACCGGTCAATGCTTCATAAGCCTCAATGTACTTGGCTTTCGATTTATCAATAACTTCATTGGTCATAGAAACACCATCTTTTCCGTTCAAGTTATTAGTAGTTAACCAATCTCTCAAGAATTGTTTGTCGTAAGAGTCTTGAGAAGCGCCCAATTTATACGTAGAAGCATTCCAGAATCTCGAAGAATCTGGGGTTAATACCTCATCAACTAAAACTATCTGATTGTTCTCATCCAAACCGAATTCGAACTTGGTGTCTGCAATAATAATGCCTTTGGTTTTGGCATAATCCTTTGCTCTTGAGTACAATCTGATAGCAATCTCTGCCAATTTATCACATAATTCCTTTCCAACGATTCCAGCGGCCTGTTCTGGGGAAATGTTCTCATCGTGGTCTCCCTGCTCCGCTTTGGTGGATGGGGTGAAGATGGGGGTAGCAAACTCCTGTGACTCCACGAGTTGCTCACTGATTGGTAAACCGTGCACGGTTTTACTCTTCTTGTATTCTTTCCAAGCTGAACCAGTTATGTAACCTCTCACAATAACCTCCAATGGGATCAACTTCATCTTCTTTACCAAAAGAGATCTGCCTGCCAACTGGGATTTGTACTTTGGCTCGGACAATTGCGAAGGCAACTTAGCGAACAACTCATCATCAGAACCGGTTGGCAACACCAAGTGGTTTGGAATGTCCTTAGCCAAAAAATCAAACCAGAACTCTGATAATTTGGTCAAAATCTTTCCCTTGGAGGAGATCCCGTTCTCCATAATAACATCGTAAGCAGAGATTCTGTCTGTAGCGACAAACAACAAGGTGGAATCATCAACTGCATAGATGTCTCTCACTTTTCCTCTAGCAAGTAATGGTAAGATACCGTCTAAGTTAGTAGTGTGCAATGACATGGTGTTAATGAAGTAGTTCTTTCAAATCTTCAAAGATGATATACTTAAATTATTGACTCCGATAATCACGTGTATTATTTCACGAGTATTAATTTATTCTCTGATCATGTGATATTAAATCATGTGACTACTTTGAACCCTGGTGATCAAACGGAGAGGCTGATGGTGCGAGGACTGACGAGGCAAAAGAATACTGCACACAGAAACAGGGTCCTTCTCTTTTAACAAGTGTCATTCACACATATCTGGTATTACTGAACAACATAGCTTAAAGGAGGAATACAAAATCACACTTCACTTTGTGGTTTGATTTCTTGAATTAGTAAATGAAACGTATCCAAAATCTCCCAAGCCCCCTGATGAATGATATGACTTTTTTCAAGCAAGATTGATCAGTTGGAGTTGGGTACAAAGTGAAGGGATTCCAGCTCACCATACGAGGGTAGAGGCTATCATAAGTTTTGTTGTATGTATAATTAAAAAATGCTCATCCAATTCCCCACTTGTCTCCTATTAATGTGGCTGATGTATTGTTTCATGGTCGTCGATTAAATTCGCAGGCTTATTACCAATACGGGCTGTGAAATTTCATTCGTTGTGAATCACGACACAAAATCTCGTCTAATATGTGACCTCCTCAGTGACCGACGGTATAAATACCCACTGAGAAACCCCACTTAACCACACGCAATTGAAAATGTTTGGATTTGAACACCACGAACAAGTTTATGGAGGTGAACATGAGGGTAAGTTCTCACACGAGCTCCTCGCCGGTGCTGCTTCTTTCGAGGCTACCAAGTTGTTCGAGGACAGACAGAGAAGAGAGGGTAAACCAGTGAGCCACGCTTTTGCTAAGGAGCTTCTTGCGGGAATTGCTGGTGGTGAGGTGGACAAGTTGTTTGAGACTAAGGGCTTGGACTATTTGGACCAAAGACGCGCCAGAGAACAGGCTCAAGATTACGCTGTTAACAACTACGACCAGCACTACGGTCAACAGGAACAATGGCACCCAGACCATGCACCTCCTTTTGACTACCAGGACCAGAGATTCAACAGATACTAAATATCATCTCAATATATGTTTTGACTGCAAAAATGGTTGCAATGCCAAGAATTATGGCGATCAGTTTGTAGAACAAATGGACCATGACGTGGAATTTACGTGGATTACATAAGTCACGGACGTCTTTTTTAATCTGTAGGTATGATTACCAAATAATTATGTAATCACAACCGCGTCATGACGCGTAAAGTGAGTTCAGAAGATTTTCGCACCAACTACACGATGTCAAGTACAAGACCAGACCTCAAGTTTGCGGATAACAGTGACGAAAGGCAGTACTATAGAAAATATGCGAACTTACCTCCCAAGAATGCAGGGACTTTTAGAGTTATTGATCATAACAATTCAGACTACTTCACTGTTTTAGATGAGGATGCTGATTTGATCGCTGATAACATTTACAAGACTCAACTGGTTATTAAAGAAGGTCAGGGTGGAAAGGTCCGTTATGTTACTATTGCACCTCAGGTCTTTCTCAATAATGTACTCAAGTTTATCATTTTAGACAAGCACATGAAACTCGAAGTCTACAACAACAAGTCCTTTGAGTTGCTTGTGGCAGCGTCTCCTGGACTTTTGGAACCTTTATCAAATTATTACGGTGTCAATTTAGAAGGTATGATCCTGGACTGTTCAAATCCCATCATCGCAGCGTTGAAGGTAACTTCTGGAAATCCAAAGAAAGTAGGTGTTTCATGCGTTGATTTATCAAACTCCACAATTCAAGTTGCCGAGTTTGAAGACAACGACCTTTTCTCCAATCTTGAAAGCTTGCTTATACAATTGGGTGTCAAGGAAGTCCTTGTTCCATCAAACTATTCTCAGGATGATGACGAGCACATCAAGTTATTCCAAGTATTAAACAAAGTGAATAATATTGTCATTAGCCCTGCCAAATCTTCAACATTCAAAAATGCAGATATTGAGCAGGACTTAGGCAAGATATTGGTTCTCAAAAATGACCAAGAAGAATTGAATGTGGGATTGGTTCTTGCTTCGAAGAATATCAACTCTGTTGATTTCAACTTGTCATTGAGTTGTACAAATGCGTTGATCGTGTATTTACAACTTTTAAATGAGAGTGACAACTCCTTCACCATCGATCAGTACAATTTGTCAGCATATATGAAGTTAGATCTGTCTACTATGAAGGCCTTGAACATCTTCCCTAACACAACAATCGCACAGCCTCTAGCAAACGCGCAAAATTCCACAGTAACTTCCTTGTTTGGTTTACTCAACAAGTGTAAGACAGCTGCTGGTTCACGTTTACTTTCACAGTGGTTGAAGCAGCCATTGACAAATGTTAGCCTCATTCGTGAGAGACAAGAACTTGTCGAAATGCTCATGAATGACACGAACTTACGGGTTTATTTGTCTAAGGACTTTTTGCCCAAAATACCAGATATCAAGAAGTTAATGAAGAAAATCAGTACTGGATTGAAGAAGACATCTTCCAACGAGAACAAAAAGTTAGAGGATGTGGTGAGATTATACCAATTGGTAGTGATCTTGCCTAATTTGATTGAGATGTTGAAGACTGTTTGTGAGGAAAATGAACAAATTGCCCCATATGTTACCAAGTATTGGCTTGACCCCATCACTCTGAAACACGAGTCTCTCCTCACTTTCCAAGAGCTTGTTGACACAACTATCGACTTGACGCCATTGGAAACCGTGAGTGATTTAAACACTGACTTCAACGTGAAACCTGAATTCGATGAAGGATTGGTAGGCATACATGATCAACTTCAGTCTACCAAGCGTAGCATCAAGGATTTACACGAAGAAGTCAGCGAAGACTTGAACATCGAAATCGAGAAGAAATTGAAGTTGGAACAGCATATTCAGCATGGATGGTGTTTTAGAGTGACTAGGAATGATTCTGTTGTTTTGAGAAACACCGATAAGAAATATACCCAATTGCAGACAGTTAAAGCGGGAGTCTTCTTCACTTGCAAAAAGTTACAAGGTTTGGCTGAACTGTACAACAAGTTGAATCACGAATTCAACACCAAACAGAGGGAAGTGATTAGAGAGATTTTGGATATCACTATGACTTACCAACAGATTTTACTCAAATTAAGTTTAGATCTCGCACACCTTGATGTGTTAACCAGTTTCGCTAACGTTGCGGTTATGGCACCGACAACTTTTGCAAGACCTGTTTTGCATCAATTGGCTGCATCTACTGATAGCCCCGAATTCAAAGAGCGTGAGATCAAACTCGGTCAATCCAGACACCCTCTCCTTGAGATCCAGGACGATGTGACATTCATTCCGAATGATGTAAAGTTATCTAACGCGGAAAAGTCGTTTGCTATTATTACAGGTCCCAACATGGGTGGTAAGTCTACTTTCATCAGACAAGTAGGAGTTATCGCTTTAATGAGTCAGATCGGATCCTTTGTCCCTGCTGAAGAAGACAATGCAAGACCTGAAGTCCCTGTATTCGATGCTATATTGTCGAGAGTCGGTGCTGGAGACTCCCAGTTAAAAGGCTTGTCTACATTCATGATTGAAATGCTTGAAACATCTTCTATTCTTGCTACAGCCACCCATAATTCATTGGTAATAATCGACGAATTGGGAAGAGGCACATCGACTTACGATGGATTTGGTTTGGCATGGTCCATACTGGAGCACCTCATTGCAGAAATTAAGTGCTTTGCTTTGTTTGCAACACATTTCCACGAGTTGACAAAGCTAGCTACGATTTATTCGTCTGTTGACAATTTGCACGTTGTCGCACACGTGGAGACAGAAAATGAAGATGATATCACGTTAATGTACAAGGTTGAACCGGGCATTTCGGATAAGTCGTTTGGTATCCATGTGGCCGAATTGGTGAAGTTCCCACAGAAAATCATTAGTATGGCTAAAAGAAAGGCAAGTGAATTACAAGAAGAGGAGGAACAAGACTGTAAAAAGTCAAAACTTAGCCAAGAAGAAATCGCAACAGGTACAAATCTCCTCAAGGATGTGTTGAAGGAGTGGAGAGCGCAGTGCTACGATGAAGCCACGCAAAAATGTAACACTACGAGTGAAGAGGCTGTTTCAAAGCTCAAGGAATTGGCCAAGATTCATAGTTTGGAGAATGACAACTTTGTCAAGGAAATCATGGAAACTTTATAGCTGGATATATGGATAATTACATTTTACGAAGATCATGCTTACGTACTTTACTCTATATCTATAAGCATCAGCATTTTATTCACTTATATCGAAGGGCCCAATTCTAAAGTAATGACCTGGTTTAATCATTCTTCTGCTTTTTACTTTCCTTCTCCAAAAACTGTTCATCCTTCTTCTTCAATGTCTGAACATCCCTATAATGCTGCAAACCAAATTTGTCCACGCATACAATGTATGGGAAACCAAGTTTGGTTCTTAACTCAAAGAAACTCTCAGTTCCCAGAAGGAAAAAGTTAAGGTATACCACAGAGACAAGATAAAAATAGACACCAGTGCCTGTGAAGATGTGCCACCAACCATGACCCTCTAAAATAAATCCATATGGCATGCCCCATGAGCGTCTTGTTCTTCTAGCATAATCACAAAAGTGGATGTCCATGTTCCATAAAACGTAACCAGTGAGGAAAAGAATAACCCCCTTAATCATCGTAGAGTACAATTTCCAGCGATCCTCTTCACTTTTGATGGCCCTTTGCAGCAATTGAACTGATTTCATAATGATCAAGACGTTGAGTACACCATATGCGGCCTGATGGATTGTAGGGTCCTTGAAATGAAGGTAGATAACGGTAAGGAGGTTTGCGGAGAAAAAGACCGCGGTTCCGATAAGCCATGAACGATGCTTTGATTGGTACGCACTGAACACTGACCAGCAAGGGATACATGTTGCATATATCATGGGTAATTCATCCAAAAGCTGATAGTGGTAGCGCAATGTCATATGGAACAACCACAGACCAACTCCAACAAGCATAAAACCGAAACCTGTGAATAAGAAACGTGTATCAAGCTTGTGTTTAACACTGGTGTAAATGAAAAACAACGCAATTAGAATGAACACTGAGTTGGTCAAGGTATTGAGGGCCTCTGCTATATAGTTAGAAACGACATAGTTCTCTTCACACCAGTCAATGGTTGACGTAGGAACGCCCCAGAACCCCTTTTCCTGTTCCGGGGGATAAGGTATTGCAAATGGGAGCATTGGTAGTAATTTGATCAACAAACAGGTCCTTCAAATCGTTTATAACTAGTAACTAGAAATCGTTTATAAAAAAACCGTGGATGAATGATTCTAATGTAAAAATCCGGCGCCTCCACATGTGCACAAGCAACTTTATTTTTTTGCGGACCTTTCGGTGATTTTGCAACGCTGACAGTGATAATTTTTGAAATGCACTTTCCAAATACTACCTCCTTAACTGCAACAATCCATGAAGTTTATTACAGCCAAGAAACTTATATGAATACAAATTTCACTCCTGAAAGCTAATTGCTTAGGGGTACCTCAGCATACATATTAAAAAGTCCCTTTCATTGCCTACTTTTAATGTTCATGCATACTGTCACTGTTTATTACTTACTACTACTTTTTGTCACCTTCTACTCCATTGCAACCAACACTCATCCCGAAGTGGTCGGGTAGTGTATGAATCAAGCATTTTCATTTTGTCCAAGTCATTCTCGGAATTCAGCTCATTTTCTTCCGTGCATAACCCGATCGAACTAGCATCTCCCAGAACATCGCACCATTCTCTACTAATAGTAGAGTTATATTTCCAGTAGATATTAGCTACGGCAAGCTTCATCTCAATAAGAGCAAGGTTCATGCCGAGACACATACGAATGCCCTTACCAAATGCCATCATATAACGATGTTGTTTCTTAAGTCTTGCTGTGAATGCCTCCTCCAGTTCTTCCTCATATTTAAGCCAACGCTCTGGTATGAAAACGTCCGGTTTTGGAAACACATGATTGTTTCTATGAAGCGAAAACGGTTGGCATGACACCACGGTGCCTATCGGGAGGCTTATCGTACATGGATTCTTCTCGCCGATAGCAACCATAAATGGTTTATCGGTGACTCTCGGTTCGCTTCCAGGGATTGCGGAATGAACGCGCAAAGTTTCCAAGAGAACTGCATTCAAATATGGCAATTTGTCCACTGTTGTTAAATCTCTTATAAGAGTATCTTGTGGGTCTCCAAAAGCTTCATATAATTCTTTTTGCAACTTTTCCTGGATGTTGGCATTACAAGCCCTCAGAACCTCATATGTTAAATAAGTTAACTGAACGGCTGTGGTTTCGTGTCCCGCAAAAATGTTATCAGAAAGTAAGGAGTAAGCCGACTTACCTGTTATTCCATAACTGTTGAGCACTGCCAAAGTACAATCTTGAGTCTTACTTAATTCTGCATCCTCGTACATCTTAAGCTGCCAATTTTCAAGTTCATCTGCTGCTTTCAAAATACTTGGCGACGCCGCCCAGTTCCAAAAGCGTGGTGCTCTGGTCGTCCAGAAACCCATACTTGAAACCATGCGATGTTTCATGATAATTGAACGCTCTTCTTCTTTAAGCAAATAGTTTGACCCATTTTTAGCTCCCAACTCAAACAGCGTAACCACGTCCATTGCAAGAGCCAGGAATAAAGAATATACTTCGAGGCCTTTTGTTTGAACCTTTTCTATGAATGACTCCTTACTGTTTTCAGAACCTTCAATGCATGTCATCATATTTGTGACCTTTTCCTCTAACAACTCTTGACAATTGTTGAAAATCGCAGTTTTGCTGTATAACCCCATGATAGTCTTCTTCAATGTCAAGTGGTCCTGGTTTCCCAAAGTAGCAAATATGTTGGGTTTGCCATGGTTGCTGAAGTTGGCATAAAAGTCTGACTTCGGCAAATTCTTGGTGTAGATCTCTTGTGCATGTTTGGTGTCATTGAAACTAACCAGATAGGGAGACAATATGACGACATCACCATATTTTGCATGGAGATCATGCACTTTCTGAACCCAACGGTGACTTTGCTCGCCAAAGAGGTTGGGTATCACTGAAATTCTGTGCAAATAAGGTCCTGGAACATGTTTAAGTGGTGAAAGGACAAAGGGATAAAGTATGAAGTAGTAGGTCAAAAGACATACTATCGAACAAATGAAAAGTTCAAGAGAGTAGTCTTGGTAAATTTGAAGTAACATGCTGTAATGTTTGTAGTGGGAAAAATCATCACTTTATATTTGATCGGTCTGTCTGAGATTCCGCGCGGAATTTTTTCCGTATGGAGAACGGTTGGCCCCGATAAGACCACGTCCAAAAGGAGTAATTAGCGAGCGCGCTTAACGTACCGAAGGCTGCTTTCAAACTTCCCCTCATCGAATCGGCTTCTGTTCCCATTACAGTCCATATCAGCTCATAACTACCTGTCTCACGGAACGCTTCTGTACATAATTGCTCAATTCATGTTCCATCAAGACTCATCCTGTGAGTTTTCTGTTTTGCGCTTGACTCATAATTGTTTTGTGTATTTACAAAGCTGACCTTTAACCAGAAATGCCGTTCTATACTTACCCATACCTAAACCTTCTGCTCACCGAGCAAATGCGTGAACCTTTCCGCCTGGTGTATTCCACACTCAGTTTTCGCCTTACCTTTCCAACGTCCAGACCTTTCATCTTCACCTTCTGCTACAGGCAGAGTTGAGTGCCAGTCACCAATAGATTTATAACCCAAATCGAGCAACTCATTGTATGGTACGTTGTTGGCGTCAACGTATTCTTTGACGTCACCAAAACTCCACTTGCAGAGTGGGTTGATTTTATAGACCCCAGATTCCTTCTCAAATTCAACAAAAGGAAGTTTATCGCGAGCTCCACCTTGCGAGCGTCTTCTTCCAGTCAATACTGCCTTAACAGGTAATTCACGGAAGGCCCTTTGGATTGGCTCCACTTTCACTAAGAAGTCGTACTTCAACTCGTCTGTTTCCCATAACTGATCACCATATTGCGCGACAAATTCGGCCTCAGTCGAAACATTATGTGGGGTGTAGGTGATCACTTTAATTGGACTGTATCTCGTTTTGACCTTTTCTACCAACTCTATGGTCTGTGGGAAATGGTATAATGTATCCACAAAAATTAAATCAACTGTGGTACCCAACTTAGAAATCATATCGACGGTCACCAAGCCAGTAAGGCCAAAGGCGGTAGACTGGAAGAGTTCCTTTCCAAATGTATCAATAGCCCATTTGATTACCTCCTGAGGGGTCGACTTCTCGAGCTTTTCGTTAACTTCTTCCAAGTTTAGTAACGTCATCTTCGAGATTATATTCCAACTTCCTGGTTGGCTAAAGCGACATTCACCTTTTTATATCTGCATGTCTGATTATTCATCTATAAAATTTCACTTTATTGACTTGTTTCACGTGCCAAGTCGTAAACTCTTGTCTTAGTAAGTGTGGCTCAAAAAAGAAACTATAGTATCACGTGTGAATGCACGTGATGGAATCGAGATGCATAGAGGTGCATAAGCGGCTTCAATTAAATGTTTCCGCATCGGGAAACTTAATTGCCGCAAATCGCGTTGATATACGGCCAAGGCTAATATGAATACGAATATTAGCCAAATTCTAAGGCGTAGGTGATATATATATATTAGAACTATATCTATATACCGGACATATTGACCCCATCATAGCTCATATATGATTCACTTGTTGTTGGGGTCAATATGCTCGATGAATTTCCCATCTGTTTGTGTAGATCTGAACTGAAAAGATACGGCCGCTCTGAACTTTAAACTATCTATGAGCAATTTGTTTTCTATAATAGTAATGAAAATCTCGTCGAAGATTTTCAGGAGTATAAATGGGCTGGTTCCCTCGCTTCTGAACTGTTGGTATCTTCAACTACAACCTTCAGAATGGATATGTCCAAGCCTCCTGCGCACGCCTGCAAAATTTCCATGTTATGGAACTGGTATACTATAGATACTTGTTTTATTGCTCGCTCATGGCATGTTCGCTCAAGGGGTGGTTTTGCTGGATCATGTATCGGTGTATTTTTCCTTGTTATGGCATCGCAATGGCTCCATCGCTTTTGTCGTGAACTCGACGCTGCTCTTGTTGAGAAAAAGCTTTCGCAGAAAAGTGTGAAGCTTCAAAGAAATGCAGACTTCAGCTCAACAACTGACGATAACTCCTCTGGTAAGATCCCATTCCACCAACACCCAAAGAACCCTTATGTCCACGCGATTAGCCATTCCTGGCTTTTCAGATCCAAAGAAGGTTCCGTTGTCCCAAATTTTGCAGAACATGTCCTTAGATCTGCGTTGTACACGATAGAATGGGGGTTATCTTACATCATCATGTTGTTGTTCATGTACTACAATGGATACATCATTATCTCGTGCATTCTTGGCGCATTCTTCGGTAAGTTGCTCTTCTCTGCAACAGAGTCCTTACAATGCGACGACAATGAAGACAGAAAATGTTGTAAATAATTGGAAGATGATGTGGTGTTCATGTACGTTTTCTAATCAAAGTATCGCGGCAATAATATTTTAGCATCAAGATTTGTTAATTTCTGTCTAAAAATGAACTATAACCAAAATTTTTCAATTTTTTATTAAATTATATAGGTTTATATACTACTTAATACTACCAAGAAGCTATCCAGTCATCACTTACTGGACTGAAAAGAGATGTGTCTAAATCAGTTTTTTTATGATCACCATTGTAAGCAGTAATCTTTGTTTTCCTGATGAGTGACAGTTGTTCGCATTGCACAGTTTTTGCAGCCTGTGAGAGCTGGAAATCGTCCCAGAACTTCTCAAAGTCTGTGTTATCGTCATCAGTTACACGAGCTACTTCTGTTTCATAGTTGACGTTAACTTTGTTCTTCAAAATGGAATGAGTGGTCACATTCTTTCTAGGTTTCTTGAACATGCGGAACATGTGCATTTCCTTGAATGACCTCACTCTTCTAGGTCTAATGAAAACTGTTGGCTCTTGAAAAGAAACTTTCACTCTAGACTCAGGACTGGTGCTGTTAGCTTCGGGACTGGGTGAAGAAAACTCCCTCTCGGATTTCTTCTGCTTAGTGAGCTCCATTAAGCCGCATAAATCCGCATCCTTCGTATTACCAATACCTTCAATACCCTCACTATCAATCAGTGTGGGCATGGATGCCCCACTTGCTAAACCATTATGGTTACTGAATAATGGAGAGATTCTAGTACATTCGTCAGAAACAGTTGCATCTCTAAGCAGTCCAAGCTCCCCTTTCATGTCAATTGGGCAACAAGATGTAGACTCAGAGCTTCCGGGTATTTTAAAAGCAACTGATCTCATATCGATGAGATGATCACTTTCAGGCGACTCCAAACCTTCAATATGAAGTTGCTCACAAAACTCAAAGGTAGGGGTGATCAGGAGTTTTGCCCGCTTGTCACTAAAAGCTCTAGCGACACTCAGAGCCAAAAACTTAACCTTTTTCAACGCATTAGAATTACGCTTCTTGCTAGACCTTTCTTCCGACCCAAGAAGAGGATCAGTCTCCTTGATATCTGGTTTTATATAAGCATCGGGGTTATCATCATTTCCTTCCTCATGTGACTGTCTCTCAGGGTCACTGAAGCCTGAATTGAAATCCTCTGAAGATGCATGAATCGCAGGTGAAAATGCCAGCATCTCAAATGTGTCAAACAGTTTCTGAGCTGGAGCTTCAAACAGCTTAATAGCTGGAATCTCAAACGGCATCAGACCTGGGAATTGTAACAATTTGAAGACTGGCATTTCCAATGGAGTGATATCCATGATAACTTCATCTAGGTTCGATTCGTCAATAGGTGAAACTGCAGGGCGCCCAAAGACTTTCTCATATTCTTCTGCAAAGTTCGTCTTCTGAGCAAACGCACTTTCGATTTTGTTAGTATCTACATGAAACAGAGATCTGTGAGTATATTGCCCACCTTTGAATAATTCCTTATCCAAGCTATCAACTGAAGGAAAGGGCTCGTCAAACTGATCGAGTCCCCAGGTACCAACAGTGGGCAATTGAATTATATCTGCACTTGCACTCCTCTCTGGATAGTCCTTGAAAGTATCCAAGTTTCCCATTGTCAAAGAAAAGAAATCATTCTCGCAGTTAACACTGGGGTTTTCGACATCAGGGGAATCTTGGGTGCATTCTTTGGGTTCCGACCTGCCCACGATACCGTTTATAAATCTCTTGAGAGAAGAAAACGGCTTGGGTATCCAAGTCTCAGATTTTGAGAGGTACGTTGATAACATCACAAAAAGTAGTTTGATAAATTGCTTCTCTTTGTAAAAGATCTTTATAAAAAAAAAAATGGAGTGCCTCCCTCTATTTATTTGCAGCCATTAATCACATTTGTGGACTTGCTTTTGTGCACACATACAGAAATAATGTATTTGTGCACCCATAATGAAAAAATGGATTTGTACACCCTTAAATGAACATGTCTAAGAAGATGCTTAATCAGCACACAAATACATTTGGAGAACTTCAATACGCCACATTTACAATTTAAATTTGCTGATAAATGTAGCTTCCATTCATAAATCACCTTTCTTTTGCAGATCAGATGTGTTTTTCCACATTAGTACTTTGCAGCCACACATTACGAATATAAATCTTACCGAATCCCCTGAATCAATAAACCCAGTTATGACAAAAGACACTCATCAATACTCACATAAGGGTTCCTTAGCAAAGTTAATAAAGGTAACTGACAAAAACAGCAGAAACATCAGGGGAACAGAATTTCCTATTAAGTACCACCTTGATTATGAAGGGAATCCATCTTATAGAACTAGTGCAATTGAAGGATTGTTTGAGGATTTAGGTAATCAGAATGAATTCAGAAGTATTCTTGATAGACATGGGCAAGTGATCATTAAGAACTTGGGTTCAACAGATGCTGATTTGTACTCAAGATTAATAGAAAAAGCCTTTCATAAAGATCATACGCCATTTGATCAAGTTGGTGTTCTTGGAGCGTCTAGAAAAGACGTTAGTGATAATGTTACAACAGTGAATCCACTGTCAGCACCAAATAAAATATATGGACATCAAGAATTCTCCAGGTTCGACAGTTATCCTACGGTGCTTTCTTTCTTTTCACAGATTTCAGTCAAATCGCTGTTGACCAACAAGCAGAATTTGGGACAATCTATCACACTCCATGCGACTGAGCTATTTGACAGAGTCAATGAAAAATACCCCAAGTTTATTGAAGATCTTCATAAGAAGGGCCTTTATCTTTCGCAGATTTGGAAATATCCAGATGATCCAGGAAGTCTTGATTATTCATGGCTTGCAAATTATGCTTTTGGTAAGGACATCAATGAACATGATCTGCTTGATATAAAGAAAGAAAAAGCTATCAAGTTGGCTTCAGAAAGAGTTAGTAAAGATGTTGAATTCTTAGAAGACAATTCACTTTTAATCCACCAGCATACTAAACCAATTCGAATCCACCCCAGAAACAATTTACCTATTATTTTTAGCAGCTTACCCACGTATTATGCTCCTCACTATTTTGACAAGTCAAAGCCACTCACTATAAGGTATGATGATGGGAGTTCAATTCCAGAAGAATATCTTGATTTTTTGTTTGAAACAGCAGTCGACATTGAGTACACCCACACATTTGAAGATGGTGATTTGTTAATCATTGATAATTACCTGGTTTACCATGGTCGGAACCCCTACGATGGTAAACGGGAGGTGTTGGCTAGTTTTTGGGATGAACCTCTTCATTCAAAAAAGTACCCATTAGCTTATACCAATATAGCTTAAAGTAACGAGATCAATATAAATATTTCCACATCCTCATGTTGGTTCTCCCGTAGACGACATCATCTTAATCTGCAACTTGTGTGCAATCGCAGAATTTTTCAGGTCTCCCACCATTTTGGCAGCTATTTTTCACTCACCAGTCTGATCTGAGAGCCATCGAAGGCTTCTACCTTTTGAAAAGCCTGCGGCCATTCCACATCCTCAGCATGATATCCAAACTGGATATGCACGTACAAGTGCTAGATCATAAAAACTACCATTCAGTTATCAACCCTTTGCATACCTTGAATCGTACGCTAGATCGATTCCTGATCCTGCGTGATGAGTTCCCTAACTTGGAGGAGAAGTCAACTCAGGAAGAAGAAATTAATATTCGCAGATCAGTGGCCTCTAAGCTTCGCTATACAGTTATTTTGGACTATGCTATGCAGTGTTTGGTTTCTGGCGTGGACTTCCAGAAAGTCTTGTCATTGGTTAACAATTTCTTGAACATAGCATACGAAACTGACTCAAGAACTACGGTGATGCTGGATATGGTCGAAGATTTGAAATTACGTTATAGCTGTACATCACCTTCAGGTACCACCTTATCATCCGAACTCAATCGCATCCAGAATGCTTTGTTTGCATACCCATTGGACAATATTTACTACTTGAATGAGGTTTCTGCACGCCGCGGTGATGTTGTGGTGTCCTTTTCATTATGCGGAAACCTTTCGATGTCCAACTTCTTAGATCCTGTGATTGTCACCAACCTACCAACACTGAAGTACAACTATTATCCTAGTGGACTTCTTAATTCGCATCATCTCGGCGCATATTTCGAGAGAATAAATTACCTCCTCCGCATTCGAGCCAAACTGATCGTTATTATCTGTCGCAATAACGTTGTTTGTAATCCTCGCAAGTATACTAACATTTCCTTCCAGTACATTGGCCCTGATCACGATCCCCATTTCACGAAATCAGCGCAACCGCTTACTTTTCCTGGAGATAGTGTGGGCTTTTGGATTCGAGGAATGTTAGCAAATACTTTGTACAAATTCGGTGATTTCACATCTCCAGTAATACTAATGAATGCTTTGATCAAAGCTTATAATGACTGCACTACCTTCTTGCTCACAGAGCCATTTTTCCAGAACTTCTATGAACACGACATGAAGGCATCGACTTTCTTAGGAAAGTTCGATTGTACGGAACTAAGACTGCATGAAAACATTGTACGCATGGGATCAATTTACATCGTTAACGACTCTTCATATCCTTATGTTCCTAGAGACTACAATTTCCTACCGTCAAACTACCATTACTCCATCATTGATGTCTACAAGGCAATTGTCGATTTGACTCGCTTTGATTTATTGCTTTTGAATCAACAAGGAAGTCTGAGACTACTTTATGTACGCGATGTTATACGCTGCTTTGATGAGGTCATTGTACCGTCGCTCGCACATCGACCTAAGATGATTACAAAATTGCATCCTTTTCTTGAAGAATTAGCCATAGAAGCAACGGGTGAAGATAACCTGGGCAGTAATCCTACAAGCAAGGTTCTTTATCTACCCCACAATTATATGGAGTACTTCCACGATGCTCAAAAACTAGAATCATCAATTACACCAGTTACGCTGTTCACAACTCCCAAAGATGACAATCTTCTTCCTCGTGACATCCAAGTCATTGAGAAAGAAATTGCAAACTCAAAGCAAACATCACATGAAATCATCGAGAAAGTCCAAAGGGCACTCCAAAATCATAGCATGGTATCCATAGCTACCCAGAAAACATATGAAAATGCTATTCAAAACAGACTGGAACTTGACCCACCAACTTCACAATCTGATAACAATCCGGCAATCGTAGCAAACGGAAATTGCACCTTATCGCATAATGGTAATAATCAGCATGTGCTGAGTGAATTCAATCAGGTACAGGAAACGGGAAAACCTCAAGCCGATTTAGATACGAGAATGGAACTTATTGGGAAAGAACCGTCTCCTGAACCATGCTCTACTACACGCACGATAAAGAAAAGGAAAATTATCGAACGCTTAAAAGAAGCAAAACTAGGTTTCGTCAGTTCTAAAGACGTTCCAGTATTTTCAGATGATTCTGACCTTTCGGATAATTCATTTGACCCGATACGCAACTTCAATATTAAGAAGGCCGGAAGCATTCAAACTTCCCCTCTTAGAAAGAGTGTCAATGGTATCCGTATCACCAGTGGTGAAATAAGAGAAGCAATGAATGAACTGGATGAAAACTCCAATTCATGCATTGCTAAGGAAAGGCAAACGCCGACTCGTGGTACTCCATCAATTGACAATAGGACTGAACTGCAAAAATCAACTCCGGAAAGAACTCCGGAAAGAACTTCTGACAGTACAGTTCTGTCGCAGCAAAAGGGCCCTGACATTGATTTCAGTAACGTTATTTTTGTTCCAAGAGCCGTTCCACGAGGATCCAAGTACTCTCGCAAATTTCAATCAGACTTAAAATTCGGTAATTTGCAGCCACAGAATACTACTTTAGATCGTGATACACGACAAATTCTGCGGTCATCCTCCCCAGTTGTTCGTCTTTCATTCGAACGCTCAGAAAGTCCGGAAAAGTAACATGCAGGTCAAAGATCGTTCTAACGGTCTACGCCCTTTAAACATTCCCGTTGACATCCCTTTGACGCATATATTATATCATAGACATTAAGAAAAAAACTCTCCCAGACAACATATAGATGTATTAACCGCGTATTCCTGAATGGAAGCCGACGATTTCCTAGGTGTTATAATCAGTATACATTCAGTTCTAATTGATAGCACCTCAGTTCTGATAACTGTCACGTGAATTTAAAGAGAAATACTGTGGAAAAATTTTCGCTTTTCTTTTTTTTTATCGGTATATAGCTAAACTATTATCATTGGTCATCAATTTGTTCAAATCTACTTCCCATATAAGAGGCCGAATAGCCATCTAGGAATATATAGATCACAACCACAAACACATATTAGAACAATAAGTGAATTAGCATTATGAAAATCTTTCAAAGCCAACACTTATTCAATTATCCGTGGGATAAAGTTACTGCGGCAAATTGGCAAAAGTACCCTAACGAGTATTCCACTCATGTTGTTTCCGTTGATATATTAGACAGAACCATAGACGTTGAACGGAAGACATTGAGGACAGAGAGGTTGATAGGATGCAAACAAGCTATTCCGGGATGGCTCTCTTGGATGGTTGGTGCTCAACAGAACAGTTATGTGCGTGAAATTAGTGAAGTGGATTTGATAAACAAGACCTTGGTGATGAAATCGTCAAATTTGACAATGAATCACTTATTGTTGGTAAATGAAACTGTTATCTACCGTCCTGATAAGGCAATGCCTTTACAAAGAACTTCATTCGAACAAAGTGCCGAGATTACTGCATTTGCTCTGGTTAATCGCATCTGTGATAAATTGGAGGACTGGTCAGTTGAGCGCTTTGGTCAGAACGCATCTACTGGTAAGATTGCATTTGAAAGCGTATTGAAAAGTTTGACTCAAAAGTGGGACGAAAGTGGGGTCTTCGTTTCTGACATTGGAAAGAGATTAGAAGTCATTGGTGATAAGATTGGAGATACATTAGGCGAAACTACTGCTGATGTATTGCTGGAGGTGACGAAATTGGGCCAGGTATTTAAGTAAATGCCCTTACTTTGCATATTCTATAGTTCGCTTGTATATATTTATGACGATTACAGGAAGAGTTAATTTATTCATGCATTTATCTCGTTGATTATCTTTGTATACTATTTCAGTATTGAATGGTTTTGCTACAAACACACTATTCGCTTAATTGAAAATTATAGTTACACAAAATCTGCGCATCTCATCACTTAAAAAAGACGTTATTCAAAAATCGTTAATACGTCTACGCGTTGTATCTTTACCATGACCAATGAAAACACCGAACCACTCACACAATCAACACTGCATATTTCCAAGACTCTGATTGATGTCAGTGAACAAGAAGACTCTAAGGATGATCTTTATGACCTTTTTAACGACATTGATGGCGAAGGTGTAACATCTGGGGTTTTAAACAATGACCTTGATCAGGAGATCAACAGTGCCCTCCTTTCGTTCAAAGAGTTTAATAGTGAGCCTAAGAATACTACTAACCACGAAATTAATTCATATTCATCTTCAAATGTTGGGGAGTTTTCACCTTTCGACTCCCCTTGTTCAAGCAGCAGTGTTTCTTCAGGAGAAGACTATGCAAATTTTGATTCAAAGCATCAAGTGAAGGTGAATACTAGTACAATTTCATCTTTGAAACAGTCTATGACGAATACTTCAAGACTTAATGGTCTCTTTACAACTTTAAAAGTTACATACTTGAAGTTATGTAAAGAATTCAACTACTTATTGCATAAGTTTAATGAGAATGAGAAAGTCAAATTCGAATTGATTAACGAGAACAACGAACTCAGGAAACTATTAAGAGAAACAATCAGGGATAAGGAAGTTGAAAGGCGTGATTTCAAGAGAGAATTGGAATCTATGAAGAGAGAATACACTAAAAACCTTCTTGATTTGCAGAAAGACATTCAAACTCACAAATCTCATGAAAAAGAAGTTAAAACTAAGAAGAGAAAGGTGATTTCTTAAAAGTAGCCACTTAAAGTGGCTTTCTAAATTACGGTTGCATTTGAATACTGACATCTTGTCCGTATATCAATTTTATTGATGATCGTCTTATGATTTTCACGACACTTGTCTGATCAACGATCTCAAAACATGAATCGCATCTCATCTCTTATGGATGGGCCCAAGGTGAAACATATTTAGTTTTACTACATAGTCATATATAAAAATTGCATTTTCAAGTAACATTGAGAGAAGAACTATGATGTAGAGGGTGTGTATGTATTCTCTTGTGTGTTCTGTAATTACTGTGATCTACTCGTTTCGAAGACAAAAAGAATGCGCAAGCCCGGAATCGAACCGGGGGCCCAACGATGGCAACGTTGGATTTTACCACTAAACCACTTGCGCTTCCTGTTGAAACATTTGATATTTTAACGAGTGGGTTTTGATACTCAAGTTAGCACCAATATCTGTTAAAAAGTGAACTGGAGACTGTTGAGGTTGAATAGGAGATGCTGAAAGTATAAAGCTGGGATCATCTTAAACTTTTCATTCACTTTCAAACTAAGCATCATTATTATGTTGACAAGAAATCACGAACATTTATCAAAATCAGTAAAATCTATTAAGGTTTTCTAGTCACAACTACTTAGGTTGTGTTCAATTATTGCACATCCTCTTTCAAACATGCAAACTTTTGATGATGATGTGACTGAAGGTACTATCAATGCATCTCAGAAGCTTGTATTAGAAGAATTGAAGATGATTCTTGCAACTTTACATAGCATTAATGCAAGTCTATTAGCTTCAATTGCTATGTTAAGTGGAAGCGAAGAACTGACTCAAAACTCTTTGAACCCCAACGCTTCAGAGATGACTTCTAACCATAAGGAATTGATTATTAAGAGCATTCATACCCTTAAACTGATTATTGGTAGCATCAGTAATCCATAACAACCGTTTACAAAAAAAACATAAACACAATATTATGGACCATAAGGCTGCTCTGTTAATCGAGAGTTACCAGAACTCAAAACTCACAAGGAATAATGACGACGACAATGGAGAAATATCCAGTGAAGACGAGTTAATAGATCTTCTTGAAGATGATGACGATGCATTAGCTAGATATCGTGATATAAGAATACAACAAATGAAGAATGAGTTTCTGAAGATCAACAACACCACTGATAGAACTGAAAAGGATAATATCGGACGCGTTACCTCTTGTGCAGATGAGAAGTCTGTCATGGATGTCGTCACTAATAATGAGGTGGTTTTAGTCCACTTTTACCAGCCAGGCTTCAAAAAATGTCAAGCCATGAACGAGAAATTGGAAGTGATAGCTGAGAAGCATTTAGCATTGAGAATACTCAAAATACAGGCACAAGAAGCACCTTTCTTGGTTACCAAGTTGAATGTTAAAGTATTGCCATTAGTTGTCATTTATAAAAACAGCAAGGAGTTAACGCGTATCGTTGGTTTCGAAAGGCTAGGATCGAATCTGGATGATTTCGCCGTGGAAGCTCTCGAGCAATTACTTTTGAGTATGAACATTATAAATAGAAGGGCCGTGAATTTTGCTTCTATAAGGTCAAAAAATCAGGCAAATGACTGTAACGGTTCTGATGATGATGACGACTGGGATTGATCAGCGTCTACATAATATAACATCCACTAATCTTCTCCAAAATGTGATTTTTTTGCCGTAGGGATATCTTATAGTTGGATCAAACAAAAGAGGGGAATGCGATGACCAATTTATAACGTTGTCTTGCAATGCTAGGTCATGAAGCCTGTTATCAATTGACACATTATCATGATCGGTTGTCGTATCATTCCTTGCATATAACTCTTGCCGGTGCTTTAATACAAGATCTCCTATTCTAACCATGTATTAAGTAACAAATATGAGGCTAGGGCTAGTTATTAACACTTTCCTATTTCTAATGGCGTGGTTTCCAATTTCAATTTAAGCGCTTCATCCGGATCTATTATAGCAAGCAATGCTGCAAAATGACAGTCATTTCCGTATTTGGTAGTATGTCGCGACTACTCTTATCATATCTATTCCAGGGCTTTGCCCTATTTTATCACGTGTAATAATTTTCTTTTTTTTTGTTCTTGTTTTATCGTTTCCTTCCTGGTGGCGCCGACCACGTAGGCCCTCCGGTGCGACTTTTTTTTTCCAAAATTTTTTGTATAAGTTTTCTTTCCTCATCGTCTTGGTAAGAAAGAAGCATCAGTTGCCGACAAGCCAAAATGCAAATTTTTGTTAAGACTTTGACTGGTAAGACTATCACCCTTGAGGTGGAGTCTTCTGACACCATTGACAACGTTAAGTCCAAGATCCAGGACAAGGAAGGTATCCCACCTGACCAGCAGAGATTGATCTTCGCTGGTAAGCAGTTGGAGGATGGCAGAACCTTGTCTGACTACAACATCCAGAAGGAGTCCACCTTGCACTTGGTCTTGAGATTGAGAGGTGGTGGTAAGAAGAGAAAAAAGAAGGTCTACACCACCCCAAAGAAGATCAAGCACAAGCACAGAAAGCACAAGTTGGCTGTCTTGACTTACTACAAGGTTGACAACGACGGTAAGGTTGAGAGATTGAGAAGAGAGTGCCCAGCTCCAACCTGTGGTGCCGGTATCTTCATGGCTGACATGAAGAACAGACAGTACTGTGGTAAGTGTCACTTGACCTTCAAGGCTTAAATTTGATACATATATTTAACTATAAGTAGTATAAGTACAAGTTTTGTCTTAATTATTGTAGTATCAAAAGCATAAATGCGATAAATGTTAATCTGGTCCGTTTTCTATGGGCCTACGCTGAGATTCAAGTAAGGTCACGTGAACTTTTGATTTTGAAATTAGTTTCGTATACACAAGCGCTTTGATTCTAAGAGTCAAAGCTGCGTTAACCACCACCAGCTATGAGTTTCTCGATTTACGATCTCGATGAGCGGATCCGCAAATTGATTGATTTGGATAACTTCCTCAATGGGCTATCGGTAAATGAGTTCATCGAGGAGTTGAGTAAGGATCATATCTTGAAAGAAGCTGAAGTAAACAAACTTGGTTACTTGGATCCTAAACCATATATCAGAACGTTTGAATCTACATTGAGAGAGTTAAAGAATTTAGCAGAACAATCCAAATCTGAGCAAGAACACTGCGAGAGAGTTGTCGAAGACATTGAACTTAAACATAGTGAGAACGTGTTACAACTATCCTCAAAGATCGACAGAACAACCCAGAAGTTTGATGTCTTAGACGATAAGATATCGGAAGTCACATCGAAGATTAACCCACTAGGAAGTTCACTTAACAAGATTACGAACTCGAGGGATAGATCTTTGGAAACCATTTTTCTTATTCGTTCATATCATGGTTTCTATACAAAAGAAAAATATGATCCATTAGAGACTTTGCGTAAGAGCAATGCCTTCGAAGACAAGGTGAAATGTGCCAAAACGGTTGCCAATTTACTTATCTTGGCCAAGAAGATTGAATCTCAAGATATTCCAAAAACTACCAAATGCCTTGGAGTTATTGAAAAGTATGGCGAGATGATGGAAAGGAGCTTATTGAATAGATTTGAAGTGGCTTCAGATGAAAATCAATTTGGCATTATGAAAGAAGTTGCAGATATATTATTCCAATTCAACGGAGGTAGTAATGTCGTTCAAACATTCGTTAGCAAGAACGATCTTTTACTCGAAGCTGATCTTCCTGATTCTGAGGAAGAAGATTCAATTTTGGATGATGAAGCAGCATGGGTCAAGTTAGCAGATCCTAATTTTGTGGGAATAATTAAGGATGTCCCTACTGAAGCCTTACTCGATAGATTGAAGGTCTCTATAAAGACGCAAGCACGGATCGTTAAGCAGGTTTTTGATGAACCGGTACCTGTTCTAGAAATCTTTATCCAAAGAATGTTCGCCCAAATGATCCAGAACAAAGTGAGTACACTTTTGCAATATTCTCTTTCAGTAAGCCTGTTGGCTCATGTGAGAGTACTTCATTATTTGTACACAAGAGTTGGCGATTTCACGAGAGATGTCAAAGATTTCATCTCTAATAATGACTTGGATGTTGAAAACGAATTGGCCAATATATTAGACCAATCGTATAATGATCTCTTTATTGATTACACTTCTGATAACGTGTATTTCAGCAGAGAAAAGAAAAATTTGGAAGATATCATATACGATATTGTTCACAAGTTCAATATTTACAATGAGAAAGCAAGTTCAAGTGGAGTTTTGGCTACTAAAGTTGATAACTTGGATAGCCTTGATTACAACGAGAAAGGAAATCAGACTTCCCAAGATCGCTTCAGCTTCCACTTTTCAGAAAAGAGGCGTTTGAACCAATTCAAGAGTTTTGTCAAGGCAAAATTGAAAGACAAAAGGTCGTCTATTGAAGCTGAAAAACCTGGTGAGGAGTATGGTGAATTGAATATAAGCATGGTCGAAACGACTTTAAAGTCTTCCATTGAGTCTATTGCAAGACTCTTGGAATTGGCACCAAACAAATCTCCTGAGTACGCACTCGAAATTTTGGAGATTATCTTGTTTGATTTTGGTAAATTGTACATTGGAGGTGGATTAGAAGTTGCATACGACAGTTTGAAGCAAGAAACTTCGAAAATGAACACCAATGTACCTCTAAACGTTTCATATATGAAAATTTTCACGACGTTATCAGAAATCTTATTTTTGATTTCGTCAACGATCAAGAAAATCATCATTCCATGTGCTATTAATGCTCCAAATATCAAAAACAGGATGAGTAATTTGACAAATGGTTACATTGTTCAGTGTGAGAGGAGTTTAAATGTCATATTACAGGAAACCTTAGACTTGGTTGATGGCAGAATTGCATACTTTTTGACAAAACAAAAGAAGAAAGATTTCATGTGTGAGACAATTGAGGATGACACCGAATCCTGTGAATTGATATCTGAATTCTTGGTTGATATCCACGATAAGTTCCAGTTGGTATTGAATAACAAGAACTTGAACAACGTTTTAATCAAGTTAGGTATGAACTTTTTGAACCAGTTGTTGCAGCATTATAAGAAATTTAATGTCAATTCGACCGGTGGTATTGTTTTGACAAAGGATGTTCTTCGTTACCAATTCATAATTAACGAATGGGGAATTGAAGATTTATCTGAGAATTTCCAGTTACTCAAAGAGATTAGTAATTTGTTTACTGTGCAGACTGATTTGATAGGGTCATTGGTTTCTGAGGGTCACTTGGCCAAATTAAAGGGATACCAAATCAAACAATATGTCTCTAAGCGTGCTGATTTCAACCCAGGCTACATAGAAAGGCTATTCAATTTCAAAAACTAGTCAACTCATACCATTGAATAATAGATATTTAGTAAGACTATCGGAAAGATAAATGCATAAATGACATGAAGGATAAAGTTTTTGTAGTTCACTGGCTGTTCGCGTTTTGGTATTCTCCATTGTGGGATCTCAATGTTTGCTTTCGCTATCAATGCCTTGACCTTTTTCTGATACAAATGCTTGACAATCAAATATCCCACTGATACTAGCAAAATTAGTGAATACACCTTCAATGGCCTGTATGGCAAAGGCATAAGACACATTTCAGTCTGGTAAGTCTCACTTGTAGATGATCCAGGATTATTTCCAGGATTGTTAAGTGAAAGTAACTGAGCAGCAGGTTGGTGTATTCCTCCATTCATTGCGAATGACTTGACAGCAATTTCTCTAGCATTTTTATAGCCATTGTTGTGAGGATACAGCTGTATAATGTCACAATAGTCATGATCATCACCTGCAAATATTATTTCCGGGTATAGTTTTATTAAAACATCTTGGGAAATTGGGTATTCAGTCACGGTTTGATATTGCTTACCTTTTTGAACAGGGAATGGATCGCCTTTCTCTCTTAATGGACCGCATAATTGCTCATGAGTGAAACGATAGAAAGGCACATGCATGAGAAGAATTCTCGGGAATTCAGGGTTTAAGTATTTGTTCACCAGATCAAGAAATTCTTTAGACTCTCGGTTAATTTGTGGATCAGGATGTGACAAAGATATTGTGTCTAACATGACGATCGAATGGTTTCCTAATTCAATAAACTGATTCAAATCTCCGAAGTGGGCAGTAAACCTTTTCACTTTTTCATAGTCAATAGTTTCATATCCAATGTCATGATTTCCAGGTATAGAGTTCACAAATCTGCGGTTCACTCTGGGCTTGAATATTCCATTGAATCTCTTATACTCTTCAAACCATTCGTCGTCTTCCCATTCTCTTCCACCATCAAACAAGTCACCTAAGAAGATGGTAGAGTGTGGGTCAAGAATTCCTTGTAAAAATTCGTAGTTTCTGCGGGCATAGTTGTCAGTAATTATCTTGATTAACCATGTCAATTTCCCTTGAATGCCTGTATAAGTATAACGATCCACGATCTGTGGGTCTGCTATCAATAATATGCGGTGCGGATCGTTCGCTTGAGTCTCCTTCTCCGACCAATCTTCCCAGTTGCTCCATTTACACTTGTGAATCGCTTTTTGAACAACAACTCTCTCAAAGTAATGTACTGCTGAAATCCAAGCCAATGATACAGCGGCAATGTATGACCAGTCGATGTTTCTATTCAGTTTAATTTCCAAAGACGAATTGAATTCAATCTCTTCGGCAAGAGAGTCTGCTTTATGTAAAAGTTTATCCTTGCCTCTATAGTAGCTCATGGTAGAATTGTGATTAAATTTGAAAATAGCCATCCGATTTTCGCGTAACCCCGATTCCCCGAAATACGAAACTGCAACGTCGATTGAAGACACGCATTATGCATTAAAGCAAATGGCCAAGAACGCATCTGAAATCAGTTCGAGAACCAATGGATCTCTAAGATCGACCATAAAATCAAATAATGATAAACGTCAACTAAGAACTAAAAGTGATTCACAACAGAAGCTGGTGATATTTGACTTTGACGATGTTAACAGTCTCCTACAACAACATGGGACCATATCTCTTTCAAATGACGTCGATTTTGATAACTTATACTCCTATTATGGAAGCTTAGCAGTTCCAGATAATGATCTTCCTGTCAAACTGATCAATTCAGCCAAAGTAAGCTCCGAAATGAAGACGGTACATGAATCAGATGTCCTAGAAGATAGCTTATATGACCACTTCCATAAGAAAATGAAAAAGGAAGAGAAAGTAATGACTAATGAAGACAAGACTCGAGTAATGATGGAAATTGACAATCTTAATGACAAAAGATCACTACTTACTCAGTATGATTGGACAAGGCATCTAGCTACAATAACAAGAATCAAAAACTACATGAATATAGAGGAATTGGAGTTGAAGAAAGAGCTCACTATAGCAGAAATACGTCGCTTGAACCAAAAGCATGACAACTGGAAAAAGCGGGTTGACGCGTTTCTGGCAGACGTTAAAGCCTATGAAAAATCTCGACTAGCAATTAATGACCTTGAATATGAATACGATCTTCCCATGGCCAAGTTACGTGATATAAGAAAGAAGGAAAGAATTAAGAAGTATGGTCCAGTTATAAAACTTAACTTGAATAATGGCTATTGCATAGTGATGGATCCCGTGTTACCACCACAAGTCATCGAGACCTCAAAAAAGAAAAAGACAAAGAGAAGGTCTACTGTAATTCACAAAGAGGAACCTGATACCATAACCTCAAGTCGTGAAAACGTGAAGCAAATCTTTCGAACACTTCACGACTTAAGCCAAAAGAAAGAGCCGGGCTTTCAGTTCCCTTTATCGCTCAAAAGGTCAGCCGTTTCAACTAGAAAAGAAAGAGAAGACTTTCGGGTTACATGAAACTCTCTATAATTGTATGCATAAGGAACTATTAAGTAAATTCTTCCATCAATGATGAAAACATTTTAAAAACGTCATCTCCGGAAGTGAGGAAATATAAATCGATCCCAAGAGTCACTTCATTAACGGATCTTAATGTCTGCCGTAAATCTGTGTTTGTTTTCCCTGGACGGAAATCCTCTATAAGATCCTTGGGGATACCAAATTTAGCAATGAGTGACCCACGGAATTTTATCATTGTGCACATAACCTGAGCATTCCACTTTGACTGATCGTCATGATTATTAGATTCAAGTAAGTCCATTCCTTTCGTACTAACTGCGTTATCAATTCCATGTATGACCATCAAGACCTCCTCCATCGAACTATATTTGAGTCTTGCCATATTTTGAATGGAATATAAGATTGTATCGCGATCCAACTCTGTTTTGACATTTATCAGAAAGATTTTGCTAATAGCGCTAACAAACTTCTTCTTTGAAGAGTAGTTTCCATTCACCACAGAATATAATGTTTGGAAGTATTCACTTTCAGACAAGAATGTCGCTGACACACGCTTCCGATATGCTGCTGCAATTTTGATTGCCTCAATGTAGTTATTTCCTGCCAATGACTCGTGCCTCTCGTAGATTTCTTGATGGAGATCATGGGCAATGGTTGTGATAGAGCGATTATTTGAGGACTCTAATGCTAATATGGTGGGAATACACATTTTCGGATTAACGAATCCCAATTTGATCACCAACTGCAAGAACTTTATAGGAAGCTGAGAGAAACTCCCACCATCATAAAGACAAAACTCTAGAATCTTTCCAATATACCTTTGTACTAAACCAGCACAAATTCCATCGTTCACATATTTCGATGTAGTTCCATGAAATACGCCAATATCTAGTGCAGTATTTGCAGATGACTTTCCCTCTATGCCATTTCTTTTCTGCGTATTGGTATCCTCTAGATTCAAGAAGTCCACTATGCCTTGGATTATCCCATGAATAACAATAAGGTCATTACTGCTTCTAAATTCTGTATCAAAGACCTTTAAAACAGGATCCGACAAAAACAATTTGGGATGTGTGGTGCATATCCTTATCAAATTTTTGATTGCAACACATCTAATTTTAACATCCACGTTCTTCTCGCAAAAGTATAGAATGAACTTCACTAAAACACTCACCACAGACTCATTGTCTTTGAATCTCCCAAAAGATTTGCTGAAAATATCGCGGTGTTTTTCAAACTTACAGAACTGGCCGAAACATCCTAATAAATGGAGTAACTTCTGAAGTTTTGGATCAAATTTGATATGTACATTTTGCTTTGTAGAATCAATGAATGGCCTCAAAAGACGTAACGTTGAAACAGTCGCATTTGCGATCTTTATGGTGTTCCCTTTGATTTCACTAACTCTCCACACGCAAGGCATTGCCTCATGAAGTTCTTGGACAGTAAATTTCGTCAAATGCTGCAATAGATAATCTTGGATGCTATTCAAATGATCTGGACGCAATGATTTCAAAACCCTGAGTGAATTATTCAAAATTTGCAAGCTAAACAAGCGAGTCGATTCCTTTTTGGTTGTATCAGTCATCAAAAATGGCATGATTGATACCAATTGGTCTTGTGATATAAGTGACCCATCGCACTTTACGAGTGAGGACACAAGGTATAATGACCGGTCAACTTCTTCTCCTGAGAGTTCAATAATATGGTCCAAAGCTTTCTCCAAAATTGAAGCAACAGAATTGCGAACGGTAACCACCGTAGACTTGAGAACGCGATTAACCACGAAAAACTCTAAAATGTTCTTACTCTTTTCATTCCCATGAAGTACGTCTGTTAATACTTCGATTTTTGTCAGAGAAGGGTCTTGGAACTGCTTGGCCGTTTCCTCCCACGTCTTTCCGTCCATTGAAGAATCGAACCAAATGAATAGTATGAAATTGATTGCCATCTCCAGAATGGCAGTATCCTTGTCATCAACCTTACGAAGCACTTTGGAAGCTATATCTGACATTACAGACTTTGAGTTAGTTTGTATGTATATGTCACGAGAAAGCTTCATCACACGTTTTTTGACCTGGGTACTTGCATCATTCAAGCACGTACAAATTTGCTGGTAAAACCCTTCGATGACTTCTGGTTTCAAACTCAAATATTTGCTGATCAAATCAAGTACAGCATCCCTCACTAATGGTGAAGTGTCTGTTAAACGATTGGATATGGATTCTTGAAAATAGGGTGACAGTATCAACTGTGGCAGTACCTCTATGAGAGTTGACAAGATCTTGATAGCTCTGGTTTTGGTTTTTATTTTAGTACTCTCCAATGAGGAGAGAAGAATTCTCATGAAAGTCTCGTATAATTCATTGAGACCAAACCCGAGTAATATATTGGTATATGCTTCGGTGACCTTTTGGCTATGCTCCACTTTTTGTGTTTGAGTCGGTGAATGTGAAGTAAATAATTGTAGTATCGCCTTGAATGTAGGTAATATAATTTCCCACTGTTCTTGTTCCTTGACCGGTAATGATTCCAATTGCATGATTATTTGTATGCTGAAAAAGCCCACTGCACTTCCGGATGATCGATTCCTCAGAGCAATAAACTCCAAGCATGAGAGTGTGTCATCATTAAACTGATGGTACCTATCTTGCGAAGAATCTGAGCTTAACTTCAACTCCTCTCCAGTATTTCGTAATACTAAAATCTTCTCAGCAACAATCCCAGACATTTCTAAGAAGTAGGTCTCCGCTTGAGCGCTGCATGATTGGTTTCTCACAGCCATCATAAGTGACCTCCAAAGTGACAGTAATAGTACCACGGATCCCAGCCACTCTGGAAAAGGTAATACGGCTACCAAGTCCTCGAGTATCATTTCGACAACCGATTTCGTTTGGGTATCAGTACCATTGTTGAAGCGACCAACAATAAATGCACTAATTTCATTAGCAGTTTTCTCTGATTCATCAAACACTTTCCTGGCCTCTTCAGTAACAACCAGAATATCCTTGGAATGTAATTCTTCAGAGCGTTGGTTTATGTCTTCACAAATCATGTGCAATTTCTTGGGGTCATACCCTTCTACAAAGTTCACCAACAACCCTGTAATATACTGGATGCTCCCTCCTCTGGCCACTTTAAGTTGCCGTGCTGCATTCTTGTGTATCGGTAGTTTATCAAAACAGGACATGATTTCATTGAGAATAAACTCACGCTGGTCATTCTTATATGTAAAAACCTTCACGAGCACATTGCACGCTGATGCTCGCAAATTTTCAAATGCATTAAGTGGTCCGGGTCCACTTTTTCTGTTCGCTTCTGTGAAAATTGTAAGAACAGAAAGATATTCTAGACGAGTAAGAATATGCTCATCTAGCGAGATGTTACGGGTCTGCATTTCCGCAATCATGGTAAACAAGCCTGACATTTCATGAGATAATAGTCCTAAGCCTTCTTCTATCTCACTTATTAATTCTTCCTGGAAACTAGAAAGTAAGGTTTCTCGCATGAACGTAGCCATAAACTCGGTCCCTATTTGTAAGTAATCACCCACAAAGAGCTGTCTATCCAGTAGACTGCTGTTTAATATAAGAATCAAAATCTTGCATGCATGTATAGGGTTTATCGCACTCTTGAGTGCTGCCAGAGATTCAGGAGAGTTATCCAATTTACCCCATTCGTACTTATTTGCTCGAACTAAAACATCCATGCAATGCTCTTGTAACTTCAAAAGTAAATTCACGTCAAGGTCATGGAGTATTTGATGAGTGTAAATTGCATGCAAATTGAGTGCTACCTCACTCATCTCTCTCTGTTGCAATGTATTTTCAGTACATAAGCGATTGAGGTGTTCGTTCAAGATGTTTAGAGCCTTAATCAGCATCAGGTCACCTATCAAGTACGAACTTTTTTGTATTCTCGGCGCTTTAGGCGTCTCAACTGGTGCTTCAACTGCATCTTCTAGTGGCCTCTTTTTTATCCTGTCGCTTTTTTGAATACCAAGAAGTTGGAGCTCCTTATTGAATTTCCGGATATACTTTTTGTTGTGTTCTTTAGTATCGTCGTTATAGTTCTTCCTCACAGAGAGTCTCGAAATTTCCATTGCTTGTTTCATGGATGTCTTCTGTGGTATAACGGATTGGTTAAGCGCGACATCATCTAGAATTCTTCTCTCAAACGGTGGTAGAGAAAGTGGAGAAGAAACAATATCTGTGACTGGTTCAACTGACACCTCCTTGAATTTCAAATCTTGTAATTCCTCGTCATCAAAGACGCGTAATTCTGTAATGAGCTCATCAAGAAGACCATTAAACTGACCACTTTCGCGTATGTTCTCAGCGTTAGCCTGTGGAAAGTTCAAATGCAGATCATTAAGGCTATCGACAATGCCATTTGGGGCAATGATTGGTGCAATATCTTGTCGCGGAATTAAGTGTAAGAGTGGGATCACACTGAGTGCCTCTCTAAGATCAGCAGGATGTCTCCCATCCGTCATCGACTTTGGTTGCACTGTATTTTTAAATTTCGCGCCAGATCAAATCGAATATTACGAAATCAGCACACACAATATCTGACAACGTCAATTTAACTATATCTACTCCATTTTATTACGTTTGAAATTGCTTTGTTAAACTCCCAGCTACATTCTTTTGGTTCTTTACTATTTACTACTATCGTGAACGTTGATGATTTGCTTACTCTACATCCTTCTATATCTCTTTATATTCACTATCTTGAACCCGTTGGCGACTGACCTGGCTTCGTTTGGTTCCTTGCCTGCTGTTGCAATTGTTGTTGCTTCTGTATCATGGCATTCTTACGCTGCTCATACTCCAACCTGCTCATTGCTGGCATGTCATTCACCTTCCGTTGCTGGAGCTGTTGGAGCTGTTGTTGCTGTAACATGGTCGCATCTAATGACAGGCCCAGTTGCAACTGCTGATTTTGTAACTGCTGTGCAGACTTTGCAGCCTTCAATCTTTGAAGCTGACTTCTTTCTTGTGGTGTTAAACTTGAAACCGATACAGGAGCTTGCTGAGGTTTAGATGCCTGTTGAGAATTGTTGAACCTGCCTTGTTGCTGCTGTTGAGCTTGCTGCTGATTCAACCTGTTCTGTTGCAGTTGTTGCAAATTGGCTAAATACTGTGCGGCAAGCTTGGTCACTTGTTCTTTAGTGAAACCAGGGTTTTTCTGCTGGATGGAGTTGATAATTGCACTAACTTGCGCAGGAGCAAATTGAATACGCGCTCTAGGAACACCAGACTGTAACTGCTGCGCACCCTGAGGTTGAGGTAAAGACAGTCCTGTGCGAATTGGAGCGCTTGGCTGAACGGTTTGAGCACCTGGGCTCGACATCGCCAGATTTGGAATCTGTTGCGGTGCCATATTGTGTCCCTGTTGGCGTATGGACAGCGAAGGAATCTGTCCCTGTTGACCTTGCTGGGGTAACTTCCCTGCAACTGATGCGTGGAGCATATCCGAACCCTGGCTCGCATTCTGCTTAAGCAGGTTGTTCTGCTGCATCATCCTACGTTGCTTTTGAAGAAGCTGCTGAATTTGCTCTGGGGTATATGGAGTACCGTTAGGCGTCGTGGGCACCTTGTTCATCATTGCTTGAGCTTGCGAACCAGGTCCTTGCTGCCCAGGTACCAGCCCTGGGGGTAAGGGGTTTGCCATTTTGGTGTTCTGAGCTTGAGATGAACTTGATGCTCCCACACCAGCTGAAATTCCGGCCCTCGCATTTGCCTGTGTCGCAGCTCCGAGAGCTCCTGGGACGTTTGCTCCAGTGCGAGCCGCTCCTGCTCGTTGTTGCTGAGAAACAGCCGCCATCATCCGAGTTCTTGTTGCCTGTTGGTTAACATATGCTTCTTGGATCGTCTTATCTCTGTCGAATTTCAACTTTGACAATTCTGCAGGAGTGGGAATACGATCAACGGGGCGCTTACTAAGGTTCGGTGATTGGTTTCCACTTCCTGTTTGCAGACTTGACGACAGAACTGGTCTTGTACCTGGGGAAGATGTGCCCCCATTGCCTGCTGCCGGAGTATTAGTTTCTGAGGGAACATTTCCACTTTGACTCGTAGCTGTACCACCTAATCCGGCTTCTGGGCGCTTACTGTTCATCTTGGCCGCAGCAATTTCCCTCTTCTTCATACACTTACGCATGGCATCAAAGAGGGATGCCCATCTCAAACGCCTGTGACCGCGTTGTATACTCTCTGTTCCCACACCAAGTGGAGAAATTCTTCTTTTTGTCGTCAGTTGTGCCTTATGCGCATGCTCTAACCATTTCTGTGCATGGTAGGCATAAACACCTTTCATATCAGAAAACTGGAACTTTTCATTGAGCTGAATGTACCTCTCGAAACACTGCCACGGAGTTCTTCTCTCGATATTTGATTTGTATGTCTTCAAAGTCGCAGTCAGAGACAGTAAATGCTCAGCTATAAGGTCCCAGTTGAAACAAAATTCAGCCACGTAGTGAATCAAGTGCTTATCGTCCTGTGGAAGCCAAATAGTAGGCGACCTATAGTCGATATTCTTGATCAAAGGCGGCTTGGGGGGTTTCAAGTAACTAAAACGACGGCGTGATTGAAATCCAAAAAGCCCCTTCTGATATTCTGGTGGACTAGTATTGCTGGAGTTCTTTCCCGTCTTTTTATTGTTGCTTTCCTTGAGCACTACCTTGTACCAGTCGTCGTCATCCTCGAATGGGTGTAATAATCGTGAAACTGGTACCATCGAGTTTACACCACTTTTTAATGCAGGAGTCGGTGCTGCTGCAGGTATAACCTCAGCTGGTGGAACAGAAGATCCCAGTTGCGGTGCTGGAGGGGCTATGTGAATCTCTTCTCCGAATGGTGTGTACTTCGGCAAGTTCTTTATGATGGACTGATCGATCTTTTTCAATTCATTCACATCCACGTGTAGATTGAAAGGTATTTTGTGCGATTCGATTTCGTTCCGGATCTCGATCTCTTCTGGCGACAACATCGAACATAAGATCGGCACTTCACCTGTAGCATTCACCCTAAGAGCAGGAACAGTGCTTTCGGCATCCTTTGATCCCTCTTCTTTATCTTCTGGAGCAGATACTGAAACTTCGGCTACTGTAGCTGCTTCATTGACTTTCACTTGTTCGGCGGTCTCTATTTCCATATCCTCTGGAGAATTGGAAGTTTTGAGAATATTCTCTGGGTTGACCGTGGCAACGGGTTCTTCCTTCTTTTCCAGCAAATGAACAATTGGCTTTCTCTTCACGCAGACTACTTTGCCGTACTTCCAATAGTCCTTGACGGCATGTGCTATTAGTACAGAACAGGCCTTCTTGAATTTGAGAGACTCTTTGAAATCCGTAGCCATCCATTTGGCTTCTTCAAGTAAGCTATCCCAGTGAAAGACGTATTTCTTTGTCTTCTTTATATGCGTAAAAGGGTCATAGAATCTTTGTGGTTGTCTTAGTGACCATTTACCTTGTCTCTTTAACTCCTCTATACGTGAATAAAGAACAGCAATCTTTCCCTCCAACAAAGCCAACTCGAAGTTTTCTGTCATCAATGCTTTGTGGCTTCCTGGAAGAAGTTTTATTAAAGGCAAAGTCTGAGTCAAGTAGTACAATTCAGCAAGCGATGATACAGTGTGTGGTTGAGTAGGGTAGTGTTCTGGAAGTGAAAGGATTTCAAGTTCACTAATATCTTTCGACAAGAATTCATCCATTTCTTCTTGAGAAACCTGTTCCTGTGACTTCAAAGACTCGACTGCAGATTGTTTAGATGGTTTCTGGTGGTTGAACCTGAGCAGATTGTGAGTTTCGCGGTTGTCTAACCGGGGCTTCTTCTTGGCTGGAGAGTCATGCTGTGAAGAAGGTCTCTTTTTGAAGATCTGCTGTTCTACCGCCCTGAGAATGCAATCCTCCAATTTCGACCCTAACGATCCGTCTATCAAATGCTTAAGTTCGAGTGGGTTGGTAGTTGGGATCGCCAAAATATTTGGGTCGGCTTGTGGAGTGTGATTGAGATTCTCTAATAAAGGGTCTGCGGTTAGCGCAAACATCTCCTTGAGCTTGCTCAATCTGAGATCATTTTCATCGCCGCTGTCCATGATCCTCCGACCTCTAGTTTGTTATTACTGAGAAAATTCAATGGTGCCCGTGATTTCCACACCGTATGTCACGTGAATTCCAAAAATGCGAGATGAAGATCAAGTTTATTGTTAGGTAGCAGAGAAGCCCATTGTCAGCTTATAGACGAGCAATAAGAAACCTATTAATAAGTTTACATCAAGCTTATGATCCTGAAGGAACTTTATATGACCATGTAATTTATGCAAAAAAAATGCGATTTCTGTGGATCGAACACAGGACCTTCAGATTAACTGTGACTGAATTTCTTCAGTCTGACGCTCTCCCAACTGAGCTAAAACCGCTTATTAGTGAATTATTCAGATTTTTTAGGGATTAGTCGACCACAATAAGTGACAATAATAGACTCTAGGAAGAAACTCATTTAGGTTGAGGTCATGAGGTGTTCTGTAACAAGGGAGCATACGCTTACATATTTATATCAAATGACATAAGCTTTTCCTTTTGTTAAGAAAACTCACAATTTTTGGTATAATCTCGAGTCGACTGCTAGGAATCATAGAGTACTTTTCAGTGGCTCTTTCATAGAAATGGAGTGTTCATGACTTCTTAAATTGGGTGCTTCTACATTGTTTTCATCGCCTTGGTATGATATCCTCAAATATACCCTTCTTGTCTTCCACCTACGCCTTTCCGTGCTTTGCTTCTTACGTACCTTTATTACATGCTAGCTGTTTACTTGATGTCGAACACTGGCTTCATCTTCTTGATCAAAAGCCAGTCCTCTCTCGAGACGGTGTCTCTGAAGGCTGGGTCCTTCAAAGTGTCGATGGATTTACGCGAGATCAACGAGTACAAGTTGTCGGACTCGTCGACGTGTCTGCCCCACACAGGCTGTGCAGAAGATGGGTTTTCCAATCTCATAGCAACACCAGCAGAGGTCTGGCCCTTCTTAACCAGATCGGCAGGCTTGTGGTTCACCTCCAACGAAGTGACCTTACCCAAAACCATGATGTTTGGAGTCTTAGTAGCTGGGTCATGACGAACTGCACAGATTGGAGTACCAATACGCACAGCTCCCTCAACAACATCCACACCGATGATCATAGGGTTACGCTTGTTGATAATCTGGATGGTCTTCAACACACATGGCAATACAGCGTATTCCATGAAGTTCTTACGTCTTTCTTCGAGCAACTTCTTCTGATAAGCAGTGAAAGCATCGAACAAGTGGTAGATAATGTCGGCATTGAAGATCTTAATACCCTGCTCCTCAGCGTACTGCTCAGCTTCCTTGTCGACCTTGACATCGAAACACATCATGATGGCCAACTCAGGAGCCTTCTCCAACATCGTAGTGGCCTTCATGACATCTCTCTTGTAAACAGGACCCAAACCAATCGACATGACTGGAATCTTCATGTCCTTCAAGAAATCAAGCAAAGCTTCCAAGGAACCCAAAGTAGATGCCTGGACAACAACACCCTTACCGCTCGTGTCAACAGAGTCCAACAAGCCGGTCAAATCGTCCATAACCTCTTCCATGATCTCTTCTTCATCATCTTCCTCACCCACCACAATCAAACGAGAACCGGCAACGGCCTTCTCGAGGTCGTTAGCAGCGATCTTCACACCAAGAGCAGCCTTGACTTCTCTGTGGTGGACGTACTCACTCTTGATACGCAACTCTCTCGAAGGTGGTGGTGTCAACAATGCTCTGATATTCGTTGCAATAGGTCCATTCAAACCACATAACACAACACGGTCACCCTCGTGAAGAACACCGTTGGAAAGGATAACATCGATAGTGTATCCGAAACCTTCGACAACCTTGACTTCCAAAACAGTAGCAGCAACCTTGGACAAGTACATCAACTGCTTCGACATTCTCTTCTGTGTCAACTCCATTAACAACCACAACAAGTCAGGAACACCCTCACCTGTCACAGCCGAAGTAGGCACAATAGACACATACTTGGACATGTTCTTGTTCTGGAAGTACAACTCCGAGTTCAAACCCTGCTCTGCCAAGGCCACCTTGATCTGCTCGAATCTAGTGTGGAACTCGGCCTGCACAGATTTGGTCTGAGCAGCGAACGAGTCTCTAAAGGAGTTGTTAGGAGTGGCCTTCCAGTCGTACAATCTGTCGATCTTGTTCAAAGCCACCACAAATGGTGCCTTTCTGTCTCTCAAAAGACGGAGCGACTCGATTGTCTGTGGCTCCAATCCGTGCATGATGTCGATAACCAAGATAGCGATGTTACAGAGGGAAGAACCTCTGGATCTCAAGTTCGTGAACGACTCGTGACCAGGAGTATCAATGATCAACAAACCTGGCACGTCAAATGTCTGCTTCTCGTGCTTGGCCATAACCTCAGTCTTCTGCTTGATGCTCTCAACAGGGAAGTAAGTGGCACCAATCTGCTGAGTAATACCACCGGCTTCTCCACCCTGAACGTTGGTTTGACGGATCTTGTCCAATAACTTCGTCTTACCTGTATCGACGTGACCCAAGATACAGCAGATAGGAGAACGCAAGTCACTTGCACCTGGTTCGTGGGATTTCGTAGCCAACTCACGCTTGCGGATCTCTTCCTTCAACTTGCGGTCAGCTTCTTCCTTAGCCTTACGTGCAGACTCTTGAGCCTTTGCAAGTGCCTCGGCTTCAGCGGCTGCCTTCTCAGCTGCTGCCTTCTCAGCTGCTGCCTTCTTTGCAGCTGCGGCTTCAGCCTCCAGCTTCTTCTTCTCCTCAGCCTTAGAAGCTCCGGTTTCCTCTTCTTGCATGGCACTTTCCCAGTCATCTGCTACCTCTTCCTCCTCTTGTGCAGCCTGTTCCCAGTCATCGACGGCATCTTCCTCTTCACTTTCGGCAGCAGGTGCCTCTTCCTTCTTCTCCTCAGTCTTGTTGTTTTTCTGGATGAATGTCTTTGGCTTGGTCGACTTTCTCTTTGTGTACACGACCTTCTTTGGCTTGTCGTCCTCATCGGTCTTCTTTTGCAAACCAGCGACAATTACACCACTCTGTAACAACTGTTCACGACGACGCTCCTGTAACTTCTTCTCCTCTTTTTGCTTCTTGGTAAGGTATTTACCCTCGGCCTTCAACTGTTCCTTCTTGGCCTTTTCCCTCTCTTTCTTTGCAGCTCTTGCAGCTTCCTTGTTGGCTTCGGCCTCTGCAGCCTTTCTCTCCTCTTCACGTGCACGCTCTTCCTCTTCCTCTTCCAAACGCTTTTGCTCCTCCTCCATCTTTTTGTTCATTTCAAGCTGACGTTTCAAAGCAGCGAGACCTGCAGGCACCTTCTTACCCTTCTTTGGCGCAGCCTTTGGCTTAGCTGCAGGTGCTTCCTCTGGTTCTGGAGTAGCAGCTGCTGAAGATTCAGCTGATGCAGAGCTTGCAGCCGCAGCAGCAGCAGCATTGGCCTTGTTGGCCTCCTTAATTGCCTCCTTCTTGTTAGCTTGTTGAGCCTTCTTCAAAGCGGCTGCCTCTTTTTTGGCCTGTTTTTCAGCCTCTTTCTTCAACTTTTCCTTCTCCTTCTTGGACAAAAGCTTAGGAGCATCCTTGGTCTTGGCCTTCTCCTCCTCTTCCTTGTCTTGCTTCTTTTGCTTTGACTTACGGATGGAGCTGAGGAAATCATTTGAAGCAGGTTCTTCTTCCTCTGCAGTTTGTGGGGCTGGAGATGATTCTTCAACTTGAGATGTAGTTTCTGAGCTCACTCCGAACTCCTCAGCCTGGGGCATTTCTTCTTCATCCCAGAAGTCTCCTCCGGATTTTCCCTTGTTCTTCTTTCCCATGGTTGTAGAGACTACTAATACTGAAAAGATTTCTTCATCGGAAAAAATTTTTGTTGCAATCGCACGACTGACAAATTTGGCGCTTGAAAAGCAGTTGTAGCAAACGACTTTAAAACACCATCTTCGCTACCTCATCAAATGACGACTGTTGAAAAAATCAAGGCCATCGAAGATGAGATGGCCAGGACCCAGAAAAACAAGGCCACCTCCTTCCACTTGGGACAGCTTAAGGCAAAGTTGGCCAAGTTGAGAAGAGAGTTGCTCACAGACGGTGGTGGATCTGGAGGAGGTGGTGGTGCTGGTTTCGATGTGGCAAGAACAGGTGTGGCCACTATAGGTTTTGTGGGATTCCCATCTGTAGGGAAATCAACCTTATTGTCGAAGTTGACCGGTACTCACTCTGAAGCTGCTGCTTATGAGTTTACCACTCTTACTACAGTTCCTGGTGTCATCAAGTACAAGGGTGCCAAGATCCAAATGTTGGACTTGCCAGGTATTATCGAAGGTGCCAAGGATGGTAAGGGTAGAGGTAAGCAAGTTATTGCCGTGGCCAGATCCGTCAACTTAATCTTCATTGTCTTAGATGTTAACAAGCCTATGCACCACAAGAAAATCATCGAGCACGAGTTGGAAGGTATGGGTATTAGACTTAACCAGCAGCCTCCAAACATCGTCATCTCTAAGAAGGAGAGAGGTGGTATCAATATCACAAACACTGTGCCTTTGACCCACCTTGACAACGATGAGATTAGAGCCGTTATGTCGGAGTATAAGATTAACTCGGCCAACATTGCATTCCGTTGTGATGCTACAGTCGATGACCTTATTGATGCTATTGAGATCAAGAACAGAAAATACATTCCTGCGGTCTATGTGTTGAACAAGATCGACTCGTTCTCGCTCGAGGAGTTGGACTTGATGTACAAGATCCCAGACGCTGTGCCAATCTCGTCTGGTAACGGCTGGAATTTGGACGATTTGTTGGAGATTATGTGGAGCAAGTTACGTTTGGTGCGTGTGTACACAAAGCCTAAGGGTAAGTTGCCCGACTTCAACGAGCCTGTTGTTTTGCGCAGTGACAGGTGTACAGTGGAAGACTTCTGTAACTCGATCCACAAGTCGTTGGTCGATGATTTTAGGAATGCCATGGTGTTCGGTACATCTGTGAAGCACCAGCCACAGATCGTTGGGTTGAATCATGTGTTGGAGGATGAGGATGTCATCACCATTTTGAAGAAGTAGTAGGGTTGAGAGGAGGTATGACCTCACCTCTGGATTTATAGAACGCTAATGGATAGTGAGAAAGTGTAGATAGAGGAGGAATTGAAAGTAGAAGAAGGGTTGAAAATTTGATGGAGGAGGAATTGATGAAGTTTTAGTGAAGATTTAGTAAAGATTTAGTGAAGATTTAGTGAAGATTTGATGAAAGAACATTCGATCTAATTTCAAAATGAAATACTTGATCTCTATTGATATCTTACCCGATGTTCACTATTTAACTATTTTTGATGAGATCCTGACATATGAAGATATTTAGTTTTTCCATTTCTTAACTATTTGATGGTATTTGATCTTGATGATTTGATCAGAATATTTCTTCTAGATCCGCCTATACATATGTCCTTTTTATACTTATAACATCTTTCTATGCTTCCTCATTACGTTTCTTTATATATCTCATCACTTCTTTGTATACTCCCTCATCAACTCTTATACTTCCTCATTCTCTTTACACTTTCTCTTCATTGTCCATCGTATTACCCTTTCTTTTCCCATTTTCTGCAAATTTTTGACATTTTTGACTATTAACTATCAGCCGATTTTTAACCATTCCATAGCCATCTTACCATCTTACCACCTCATACCACCCTAATCCATCCATTCTCTCCCCACATTCATTCTCCATTCTCCATTTCTCCATTCGAATCCACCCTCCCTCTATCCATTCTCTACTCTTGCGTCTTCCTCTTCCCTCCACGTGATCTACTCGAAAAAAAAACGAGCCAAATCACTTACCACACGGATGTCAGTATTACCTCCAGACACGCAGAACGTGCTCACGCAGTTGTTGACGAGCCTTTACTCGTCGGACAACGCCGTCCGTTCTGCTGCTGAAGCCCTTCTCGAGACCGAGTGGACCTCGCGCGACAATGTGGAGTCGCTCTTGGTGTTCCTTGCCGAAAAATCGTGTGCGGCCGAGGATGAGAGTATGCGCGCGTTTGCTGCGGTCCTTTTCCGTCGTGTGGCCATAAAGAGTCCTAAGGACTTCAAGACTGTCACTGAGCGTACCATCGGCGTGGTCAGCGAACCTGCAAGAGACCAAATCAGAGCCATTCTTCTTAACGGGTTCACCCTGCAACAGTCCAACCAAGTCAGACATAAGCTCAGTGATGCCATCTCTGAGGTTGCCAAGGAGGACGCATCACCCGCAGGAACTTGGAACAACCTCATTCCGGCGCTTTTTGAGGCAACTACGAACCAAGATCCTTCTTTCAGAGAATCGGCCTTCCGTGTGTTCGCCCTGGCTCCTGAGCTCATTAACAAGCATTATATTCAACAGGCACTCCCTGTGTTCAACGCGGGATTCGAAGATTCCAATGACGATGTCAGAATCGCTGCTTGCACTGCGTTCGTGGCTTTCTTCCGTGAGTTGCCCAAGAGCGCTTGGGCTAGTTTATCACCACTCTTGCCAAACTTATTGAACTCTTTGCCACGCTTTCTCCAGAATGGCCAGGATGCGTCACTTGCACTGGTTTTGGAGCTGCTCATCGACTTGGTCGAGTTGGCCCCAAAAATGTTCAAGGATATGTTCCCAACAATCATAGAGTTTTGCTCCACTGTATGCAAAGATAAGGATCTCGAGGGCACCACTCGTATGGCGCTGTTGGAGTTACTTACCACCTTTGCTGAAATGAGTCCCGCCATGTGTAAACGCACTGCGTCTTACACTTCGCTGGTGGTGGTCATTACTTTGTCAATGCTCACCGAGGTTTGTCTCGATGACGACGACTGTGCGGAGTGGAACAATAGTGTGGATATTGACGACGATGAAGATGAGATGGAGTACCTGGTGGCACGTCAATCTCTCGACAGAGTGGCACTTCGTCTCGGAGGCCAATCGCTTGCAAGTCCTCTCTTCCAGTACCTTCCCGCAATGGTCCACTCTTCTGAGTGGAGAGAGAGACAAGCAGCATTGATGGCACTCTCTGCTGCAGCAGAAGGTTGTGCTGATGTACTCACTGGTGAAATCCCAAAGATTCTCGACTTGATCTTGCCATCATTACAAGACTCAAATCCTCGTGTACAGTTCGCGTGCTGTAACGCCTTGGGTCAAATGTCGACCGATTTCGCCGACGTCATTCAGCGTACAGCCAGTGACAGGATCTTACCATCGTTGATCCTGATGCTCACCACCAAGTCGGTGCCGCGTGTCCAAGCCCATGCTGCCGCTGCTTTGGTCAACTTCTCCGAGGCTGCATCCAAGGAGGTACTCGAACCATACTTGGACGACTTATTGAACAACTTGGTGGGGCTCTTGCAGCTGCCTAAGCGCTATGTTCAAGAGCAGGTGCTCACCACCATCGCTATTATCGCGGACGCTGCGGAGAAGAAGTTCATCAAGTACTACGATACACTCATGCCTATGCTCACTGACGTGCTTAAGCTGGATGATATCGTGGCCGGCAACGAAAACAGGCTCCTCAAGGCAAAGTGCATCGAGTGTTGTACCTTGATCGCCTTGGCTGTGGGTAAGGAGAAGTTCGCTCCTCACCTGCGTGATGTGATACAGTTGTTGGGCCACATCCAGCAAACTTCCGTTGACGAAGACGACCCTGTTAGAGAGTACTTAGAGCAGGCATGGGGGCGTATCTGTCGCATCATCGGCAAGGACTTCTTGCCATACCTCCCCGAAGTGCTCCCACCATTGCTCTTGGCCGCACGCGCAACTCAGGACATCTCTCTTTTGGAGGAGGAGCAAGTCGAGGAGTTCAACCTGAACGAAGAATGGGACATCATCAATGTATCCGGTAAGCTCATTGCAGTGCACACCGCTGCACTTGACGACAAGGTCAACGCCATGGACCTCTTGCGCACATATGCTATCCAATTGAAGGGCGACTTCCAGCCATGGGTGCGTGAAATCATCCAAGATATCGCCATTCCAGCTTTGGACTTCTACTTACATGACGGTGTAAGATGTCTGGCTGCGCTCACTTTGGCACTGTTGTTGCGCTGTCTGGTGTATGCCACTGGGCCTGCGCTGGCTGAAACTCTCTCATTCTGGAGTCAAATCGCCAATAAGTTGGTGGAGGTTTTGATCAACGACCCAGTTCCAGAGATTCTCGTTGCATACTACACTGCCTTGGTTGAGTGTATTCACGACCTCGCACCTAATGCCTTGTCGTCACAGCAATTGCATGCTCTCGCAGACACCTTGAACAAGAACATGTCTGATATTTATGCTCGTATCAAGCAGCGTGAGAGTGAGGAGGACGAGTATACTGAGGATATCGAGGAGGATGAGGAGGAACTCACCGATGAGGAGTTGTTGAATGAGATCAACAAGGCCGTTTCTGCCATTTTCCTGAATGCGAAGGCAAACTTCTTGTCCAGTTTCCAAGTCTTGGCCCCAACCCTCACTACCTTCCTCAATGATGACAATACCAGCGTCAAGCTTTGCGGCTTGTGCATTGTGTGCGATGTTTTGGAGCACTGCGGCTCTGATCTGGTCGTCTACAAGGAAATGTTCGCTGTTGTTGTGGGCGAATCTATCACCTCGCCACATGCGGGAATTCGCCAAGCTGCTCTGTACGCTGTGGGTGTTGCTGCCCAACATGGTGGTGATGCTTATGCTGATTTTGGATTGGCTTGTTTGGAACCCATGTTTAAGATGGCCAGTGTTCCTGATGCTAGGGCAGAGGAGAATGTCCATGCCACAGAGAACTCTATTTCTGCCATCGCCAAGGTCTGTCATAGATACGCAAGCCAGGTGCCCAATTTGAATGCGGTATTAGAACAGTGGATCCTGCTTTTGCCTATTGTCCAGGATGAAACCGCTGCACCTTTTGCCTACACCTTTTTGGCAGAGCTCATCAAGTCCCAGCACCCAGCCGTGACAAACAACATCCCCAAGGTCGTCGATCTGATTTTGCAGGCCTTGAGCTACGCTTCTATTCTGGGCAACACAGCACAGAACGTTGTCTCGACAACTCGCCAGTTGTTGGGATCTATGCCTCAGGAAGAAGCGGTTGCATTGCTTGGCAAGAATCCAGCGGAGATTGACGTGGTGAGAAAATGGTTTTCGTAGGTCATAATACATGTTTTAGATGAACAGAATGATGTTTCCGTAATCTATTCCGCCGAAAGGACATCTTTATATAAATTAATATGGTATGACGTTTACTATTACATGGTATTAACTTAGCGTGGTATTTGCTACATGGTTGTACCTAATGGTATTAACTGTTAGATGTCGTTCGTTCACAGGCGATTGTGTAGTCTCCAAGAAAGAGTATGTACAAATGAGAAAAGTAGATATTGACAGTAAGAAGATATTTTAATACAGTTTCAATTACCTTATCATTTATCCATTAATCTGATTTAGTCCCTCTGACATTCTTCTTACCTCCTTGGTTTAGTCCCTCTATCATTGTTCTAACATCCTTCTGGTTAGTGGTCCTTTCCTTTTTCTCTTGTCGTGCACAGCCAAATCTTCACCAATGAAAATTCAGGAAAAATCAGCAGGAAAATCAAAAGCTAAAGCCTGTACCACCATGCAAGACTTACCACCTATCGGAGGCTATGAGCCAGTTCAATGGAAAAGAAACTTGCCATCTAGAGGTTTCAGACCAACAGTCTACTTTTGGGGCTTCACTGCCTTGATGGCTTTCGGATTCTACAGATACTACCAAGGTGTGAATGAACAACGCGAGTTGGCCAGAGAAAGACAATGGGCCCGTTTCCACTTGGAGCCCTTGTTGCTCGCGGAAGAAGACAGAAGCTTGGCTAGAAGATTCTTCAGTGAGAAGGCAAGACAAGAGTTGGTTAGAGAGTCCATGAAGCCAGAACAACAGGCCAAGTTTGACGAGGAAATTTATAACGACAAGTCCAAGTTCCGTTTCCCCAAGTACACTGCGGGTGTTTCTCCTTCAGAGCACTAGACTATTCATAGCATAATCAAACAATTTAGGTAACAATATGCTCTTCTGGTATGGGCACTGAAATCGTGTATCTCATCCACTGAGTCTGTTGCCTTATCCTTGACCTCATACATAGAAACTCGTTATATGAGAATCTTTGAAATCACCGCCATGGTAATATATAAATCTCACTTGTTTGCGTGTAGTGTAGTCTCGTGGTACCACTTTTCGGTCCGATTTCGTGCGAATTTAATTTATCTAAATCAACCATGGCAACCAAGATCACCTCTAAAGCCCAGGTCGAGAAACTCCTCGATTCCTACGACTATTTCCTCTTTGACTGTGATGGAGTCTTATGGCTCGGCGACCATCTTATTCCTGATGTTCCGGAGACTTTAGACCTTTTGAGGGCCAAGCAGAAAGAACTTATCTTCGTTACCAACAATTCTACGAAATCGAGACAAGACTACGTACACAAGTTTGAAAAGTTGGGCATCAATGGTGTGGAGAAGAAAGATCTCTTTGGTTCATCATATGCTTCTGCGATCTACGTTGAGAAGATCTTGAAATTGCCAAAAAACAAGAAGGTGTTCGTCTTGGGTGAAGCAGGAATTGAGAAAGAATTACAAGAGTTAGGATATGAGACCGTTGGTGGTACTGACCCAAACCTTCTGAAAAATGGTGTTGAATTCGATCCAAATGATCCTCAATTGCAGAACTTAGACTCCGATGTTGGTGCTGTCGTTGTTGGCCTTTGTCTTTCGGTGAATTACCTCAAGTTTAGTGTCACCATGCAGTATTTGCTTAACAAAGACATTCCTTTCATTGCAACCAACATTGATTCTACATTCCCTTCGAAGGGTAAGTTGCTCGTTGGCGCAGGTCTGATTATCAAAACCATGGAATGTGCGAGTGGAAGACAACCTGATGCTGTTTGTGGAAAGCCAAACCAGGGAATGTTGAATGCCGTTAAGGCAGACAGACTAGAATTGGCTAAAAACACCAGTCGTGGTTTGATGATTGGCGACAGACTCAATACAGACATGAAGTTTGGCCGTGATGGTGGTTTGGACACCTTGTTAGTGTTGACCGGAATTGAAACCGAGGAAACTGTTTTGGCCGAGGATGTAAAACCAACCTACTATGCTGATAAGCTCAGTGTGTTGTACGAATTGACCAAATGATAGACTAGATTGTGATAGACTAGATTTAGAATACAACCCTCAAATATATGGCTGATAATTAGGGCAATATCGTTTTAAACTACAATCCGTAATTCTTCTAAAACTGGTTTCAAGATTATTTTACTCCGTTATACTTTAGAAATAATCTTAGCATGTATATATAGCTGATAAGCAATGTTATTCGCGGCAGTCGTCTACTCAAACTTGGTGTCAGGATTTTCTGAACTTTAGCCTAAAATGTCGTTGTCAGTGCATGCACGTCAAAAGACGGTTTTGATGACGTATGCCCTGTACAGAAACAACCACGTGATGAATTCCGAGCGTTCGCATTATGGTGCAAGGGGCAGCCACGCGGACCGGCGTCGTCAGTTTGCGAAAACAGTTCTTGTATTACCCAATATTTACTATCATGCGATAAAGAGGTCATCTGTATGCGTTTTCCGCTTGGCCATTATACAGGCAGAATTTTTGTATCCCTCTAAATTTTTCTGGCATTGTGTGTTAAAAAATTCAAGTTCACATCACACAGTTGTCTCATAGTGGACACGCTACAATACATTAAAACGCCAAGTCACTATCGCTTAATCGAAAAACCACCAATACTCCAATCCTCATACTACTCTTTCAATACCCAACAAATAGCAGTTATAAAAGATATGTCCGAAGATAAAAGCCAGAAATTACAGGAGTCAGGACTCGTTGAGTGGCTGGTATTTTCTGAACTAGTGGCAATGGATGAAGATGAAGAAGGGTTCTCGAAGCTGTTGTTCCAAACCTTCGTGGACCAGGTGTTGGAAACTTTCACGGAGATTGATGAGAACTTGAAACAAAAGAACTTGGAGAAATTGTCCTCCTTGGGTCACTACTTGAAGGGCTCAGCAGCGGCCTTGGGTTTAACACAGATATCAGAACAGTGTGAGAGAATCCAGAATTACGGTAATAAATTAAACTTTGACAACTTTGACTTAAAGTCGCGGCTGGAGCAAGGTGAGACTGCTGAAATACCAAGCGAAGAATCGGATGATTACTGGATTGCCTTGATTGACGATGCTTTGGAAAATGCCAGAGATGGATTCGTCAAATCTAGAGCTGCTTTGAATGAATATTTTGATGACGAATTGTGATTAGTATTACATTACTATTGGACACCACAACGGTCTTTCTTACATCAAATAAAAGACGTTTATACGATACATTGCTATTAATGCTAGTCAGTTAATAACATATGTAAGATATTGATTGTGAAGATTTATAGAAGTTCACTAATGGTATCTGTTTTCTTCTTCAACGCACAGAAGTTGAGATATTCAACATTATAAGGCACAAATGCCCGAATGCTCTTAGGAACATATAAGATCCTGCCAATTCCATTGTGCGCTCCATTTGGATCAATAATCTTATTGCAACCTAAAACTTCCCACTCCTCGCTAACCAGATGCCCATTTTCTAGCAATCTAGGTTCGTTTGCATTTGTGGACTGCTCATCGTTATCGATGTAGTAATCACATTCAGAAAAGGGGATAACCTTATCTTCTTCAAATTGATTAAGATTGTTCATATTAGCAGGGATGTGTGACGTCTTCTGTCTAAGAGACGGAAATTGTTCGTCAAAATCTCCTGGTAATAAACCATCGAAACCACTCTTTACGAATCGTAAGCGATAGTTGTCTGGCAAGAAGAAAGAGTTCGGGAAATGATACCATTCCTTGCCAGTACAGACATTCACAATCTTGTTTTCAAGGGAAGGCTGCGTGTTGATTAGCTCAAAACTTTGTAATGGTGCAGAGTAGTTCTCTACTAAGTTAAGAGTTCTCAAAACCGAGACTGTAGCTGTCAATATGGCAAACAATCCAAATATCGTCTTTGCCAATCGTTGTGCAACGATGTTCTTCGCTAATCCATAAAGTTTACTGATGAATAATGCAGCATTGAGGCAAATCAATGGATATGCAGGATATAAGAATCTCTCTTCTTTATGTGGTTGCAGAAAGAATATAGCGAACCACAAAAGCATCGGTGACAGAGCAGATATGAATATCTTGCTCTTGTAAAGAAATGGTATTGCAAGTACACCAACTCCTGCAAGGAGTATCGTGGTATTGAAATTGAGCAATAGATTCAAGATGTAGTAGCTGAAAGGTTCAGTTCCAAAAATCTCTGGACCTTCACCTTCACCTCCGAAAACATTGTACAAGACAATGTTGAGTGGAACAATAACAAACCTCGAGTAAAAGTAAGAGTCGATACCTGCGATAATACCCAATATAATTATCAATGCGACCACGCAATTGGCGATTAAACGAACAACATATTTTGACGTAAAAAGAGCATAAAGCCCATATGGAATACCCAATGCCAACGCAAATGGCCAGCCCATAAAACCTCCTATCATGAACCAAGTGATAGCTTTTGCAGAACGCGTCTTCTCTGACTGAAAAATTTGTGCCACGGCCAACAAATTACATTGCATAGCGAAACTTGAAGGTAATAAGGCAACCCCTGCATGAGACATTCCTGGGGCTATCGTGCTGAAAAACAAGAACCAATTAGCGACCGTTGTTGTTACAGTTTTCTTCAAAGAGTTGTGGAGGGAAATCTCTGCATAACTCGTGAAGCCGCAAAGGGCTATGATTCTCAACCCGTAAAATTGGTAGAATGAAGCTGTGAACTTGCTACTTTGTAAAAGGGATACTGGCCATGCTATTATGTAGTATGGTATCAAGTAGGCATAGGAACGAATGGCATACTCGGGTGAATACTCCCATGTTTGTTTGCCGAAGTTGCGAAGTAATAAATTCAATGCTTCCCAATAGTTGAATGTTTCATCACAGTCCGCGATTATCATGTAAAGTGCGGCATATAACCTTGTACATATATTGAGTAGGATCAATGTATACTCCAAGGACTTCAATGACCTGTTCCTTTTCTTGCTTACTTGTTTGCGAGTCGGGGCCATGGTGACAGGTGTGCCAAAGAGTTTTTCGGTGCTGCTGCAACAAATGTGCAAAAAGTGGAGAGACACTTAGGTAATATTCATGGGTAAAAGGATTTTACTTTAACGAAGAATAGCTTATAACTTGCTTACTTATTTAAGGCACCGTTGTAAGTACACCATCTCCAACTAGTCCAGATTTATTTTTGAGCCTAAATTATGTTTACTCAGTTCGTTTCTACATGTTGATCTGTACAACAACGAGAAGATATATATTAGCCACTTTATAGCAAGTGAATCGATGTTGTTTCCTATTTAGTTATTCAATTGGTTGATGGATCTCTTTAAAGGCAGAGTAACCTGTTTTGTAAGAATCGCTCCACCGAGGTTAGTATTAGTGGGGAGAGTCATCCTAGGCATGCAGTGAGCGAACAATACGCTGAACTTCCTTAACTTTTCATTAACCACAAATGTGTCTTGAAAGTTAATGACTGCGTTCGTAGAATAAATATTGATGACGAATTGTTTCTTTAGTTGACTAACCAAGAAATTGTAAAAGTTGAGATTAATCTTGTTAGATTCAATATGCGAGTTTTGTTCACTGTGTGTGATTTGGAGTCTGTCGAACTCATGCTTGTAGTGGTTTGCGTCATCAAAAATAGCCATCTCCTTGAACTCTACTCTTGCTTCCTGGCAGGTCGAACAAGAGCAAATATTTAACCTTTCAAAGAAGTGTGGAGACCACGTCTTGAAGAAATCCGGCATAACCAAAGTCGACAAGTTTGCCAACGTTTTTATATATCTCGTGAATACATCAAATCTGAAAAATCCCCGGTTGTTTGTGCAATCACTCAAATTGATGTGGAGCGTATCCACCGTCTTTATGCAATTGTAGAAGTTCGGATCTTCCATTAAGTTGTTAAGTTGAAGTAAGTTTTGTTGGGAGTTATTCGAATTGCAATTCACCAAGACAAATGACCTCAAGTTAGGAATCACCCCAACATCACGGAAAAATTCCGACATGCATTGGCATCCTTGGTGAACGCAATTAATCTTGAGCTCCAATTTCTCAAGACAATCCTTGTCAAAAAGTCTGTCGAATTGTGATGCGTAAAAGCGCGAACCATCCATATGCGAATGCGATATGGTCAAAGACAAACTCTTCAATTGTAACTTCAAGGAATCTTGAGCAAAATAATTGTTGAACTTCGTCGTTGCATTAGGTGTGCTTAAATAGAGTTCCTGGAGGTTCTGCAAGTTTCTTATGAAAGCATTACTGCGTTTTTGAATATTTGAAGTGTTAAATCCAGGTTCCACAAAAAGCTTTAAACTTCTTAAGTTGTTGTTATATGGTAACGAAAGTGCTTCCTCGAAATCCAGGACAAGCCAGTTCGTCAAGTTGTTAATCTTCAAATTTTGCAAAGATGGGTCTTCCTCTTGGAGGAAGTAAAATGAACGTTCATAAACATAATGTGTCATCAGTTTATGTTGTCTCACGTTTTTCGAGTCGTAATTAATTAACGAAATCACCTTTCCCGGAGACGAGTCCCAATGTCTGTATAATTTCTCATAAAGGATGGAGTAGTCGTAGGTGACTAAGTTGGACTGAGCGTGAATATAGATCGCTTTAATAAAATTAAAATTAGCATTGCTTAATCTGGTTGCAAATAAAGCAAGCTTCTCCACAGGGATCGAATTAGGGGTAGAACCCCCTATGGCGATGATCTTGTATAATTCTTTGTTGACAAGGCGGTTGAAGTATTTGTTGGTGAATCCAAGTGAAACTCTATCACGCCTGTTGAGGTGTTGTAACACCAGTTGGTGAACCTCACTAGGGAGGTCAGAAAATGTTGCCATCATTTTACAGAATAAACTGTGAATGCTATAGTATCAGATTGATTAGTTTCAGATCACGGAACAACTTGATATATATACTTTCTAAAAAAGTTTCAGTGATCATGCTTCTAGACAATTTTTAACGTTGCGTTGCAGCCACTCTTGGCACAGTGGTAAATAACATCCGTTCTCCATGTATCCGGTCAAGAGCACAAACGGAAAAAATCCTTCTCCCCTCTATTTTCCCGGCCCCCCACAGTTTTTGGGCTCACAAAAAAAAAACCTTGAGGCATTTCCACTCCGAGAGTCCGAACAAGCTCATCTCCACATGTTTGCAAATTGCTCAATTCATCCACGCGTCCGATTTGGCATTGCTCAAAAATCTCGTCTCGTTGATTAAATCTATTCGGGTGAACGCATCGGTCTTGCTTAGTGCAACCTTGCGAAGTCGAGGGAATAACTTGCCCTTCAATAAATTTTGATCTATGAGAGCCACAAACACATTTTCAGTCACGAGGTCATCTATGGCGTTCACGTTTTCAAACAAATCACTCGATGTACCTAGAGAAAGCTTGAGAGCGTACTTTACTGCATCATAATCAAGGTTTGAAGGCTTTCCAGAATATAGCCACACCTTTTGAATAAGGTTACGCAATATAATAACCTTGCTCTTGTTTTTCAACATTAAAAGAATACTTGCATCCTTGAGGTATTGGCGCTGTTGATGTATGCAAAGCGAGAAAATCTGAAAGTTCCCGCCTCTAACTGCTTTTGAAATGGACTGGTATGTATGCATGTAAGTAGGGATGTTCCCATTTGGGAAATAGGTCTGGGTTATAAAAGCGAAGTTCGGACACTTTCCAACGACAATTCCCACAGGGATTAAATACTTAAGGATTTTAACCACATTGTTGGTTGATGTCACAGGACAGTTCGTCAAACACCATGTTAAATGCCCCAAGCTATCAACGAGTTGATCTTTGATTAAATAGAATTTGCTCAAGTAGAAACGATATTGCATCTGTTCAACAAGTGGAAATGATTTGAATTGCAAGTTTGCGTTATTCATATTGGAGAAGATGTTTCTGCAAAGAAGTGGATTGCCAATCCTAAAGTATATTAGACATAGCTTGTTGCTTATAAACAAGATGAGGTTTTTCTTCGCAGGATTGATATCATTAATTTGTGAACGGATATGGTTGAACAATTTGAGTACTATCAGTGCCAAGTATGTCAATCTTGGAGTACTGAAGTTTTCTTTGTAGTATAGTTGGTAATCTAGTTTCATCAGCAATGGTAATATGACGTTAATGGAGTCTCTCACCACTGCACTCAATAAGAATCCTCTTGCATTATTATTGAATGCCACCGATAAGTCATTTAGAAAGCTCGTATACAAATCAAACGATTCTAAACATGACCATGGATTAAGCTGGCTAGCTAAGAATATGAAACTCTTTGCGAGTTCATTGAATGCTGGCCACTCGTCCTCGAAGAGGTTGTAGGCATCGATATCAACATTCACACTTGATGGACCATTATTTATACGCAAGATCCAGCCATTTAGCTTGGGATCTAAGTTGAACACATTGGCCAATCGTATTATACGTTCCTGATCATTAGGAAGCTTTGATACTTGAACGAGCTCTTGCAAATATTCGTCTATTGGGCTCATTCTTATTACTGATGTCGTAATGTCGTGAATTCCATCTATAACACTTTTTTCGTTTGACTGCATACACACCTTAAACATCTTCATAGTTGCACATCTCATATGGCGACCTCAATAATAGGGCGACAGCCTAAGAAAGAAGAGAACAAACGACAGAAACAGAAAGAAAAGACACTTAATGATTATGAAGACCACAAACTTGAAATCAGACTTCTTCCTCCATCATTGACTGAAGCTGATTTTCGTACCCAACTATCTGAATACTGGAGTAAACCAATCGAGAATCAAAATATCTACTACGTACAAGGTAGCGATCAAGACAACACTTTCAAGTTGCCCGTATATTCACGCGCATACTTGAGTTTCCACAGAGATGATGATTTGAAAGAGTTTGCTAAATCTATAGATGGTCGACCATTTGCTGAACCTCTGACCAATGACAATCTTGTCCCCAAACTAGAGAAGTCTTTTCATCCACGTATGCCTCATGATAATGTCATTGAACAGCCAGGAGAGTTTGCATTGGAAAAGAACGTGTTTTTCGAGAAATTCAAGCAGATTCTTGAGCCAGAGTATAACGGTCCAGATTTCAGCATTTTGAAAATAGAGCGTTTGGAGAAAAAGCGCTCGAAGCAGAAAGCAAAGAAGAAACTGAATAAGCAATCGAATAATAGTAAAGAGGAAGGACATGGCGATGTTAAAAAGACAAAAGATCAAGATTCAAAACCGAAAAAGAAAAAGCATGCGAAAGGCGAAGATGTCACTGTTGAACAAAACTCGAAACCTAATGCGATTGAGAACAGTACAGACGCTAGTGAATCTACTCTGAAAAAGAAGAAAAAGCCAAAGAAATCGAAGGCTAAGAAAGTTATGTCTAATGAGACTCCACAAAATCCTACCGAGACTGCGAAAATCAAAGATTCAAAGACAGCAAAAGGCAAAAACATATCTAATCAAGATGTTGAAGAGAAGGGTACTAATACGCTAGAGACTGTGGAGAAAGGTAAAAGTTCACTGAATGGAGCAACAAAAAATCTCAACGAAAATGATAAACAAGAGCAAACCAAGGACATAAAGAAGAAGAAGCGCAAGCAAAAAGCAGAAACGAACCCGAATCACGATCAACAGATAGAGGGATCAAAAGCGAATAATCCTGTAAAGCAATCCAAAAAGGCAAAATCAAGACCTTCAAAAGCCAAGAAGAACACTGCTGGCAGCACAGGTACCACCACAAATACCACCACAAGCAACACCACTGGTACCACCACTGATAACACCACCGGTACCACCACAAGTGCCATTACAGGTACCACAAAATCCACAACCAATTAATCTTAAATCCCAAATTTGCATTAGAATACATAGATCTTGAAAGTAAAAAACGTATTTTCATGTGCAATAGTTCAAATGAAAAGTATTTTTGATTGCAATTGTTGGATCAACAATGTCTTTAGCATAGATTGCAGTGGTATATATTTTTTTCTGTCTTTTTTTGAGTTTTAGTTAGAAAATTAACCAAATCAAGTTATATTTGGGTAAACAATGCCGGCTACACCAAGTGGAAGCAGTCCTACCTCACTGGCTGCATCATCTATACGTTCAGAGAAACGCGGATCACTCAACACCATTGAATCTAGCGTGACAAGACTTCTTGTTTCAACGAAGCATTTATTGGAGAGTTTAACTCAATGGGCAAGGCAGGAAGCGGACGATAAGTTTGTATCTGATGCATACGTTAAATTGGGAAATGACTTCAGATCTGCATCTAGAGCGTTCACGAGTGCAGGTGTTGATATATCTGACCTTGGAGATGTTCCTCAAGCATTAAGGATCATCTTGGAGGCTGCACTTAGTGAGGCACCTAGTCAGGACAACTTGGATCGTTTCTTGCCAAACATTAGAAATATCATTGTTACTTTGCTTCAAAACTTGAAGGCTAAACAGGCTAAGGCTAGAAGCATCTCTATAGAAAAGCAGCTGCAGCGCCAGAAGCAATCAGAAGAACCAACAAATCACAATCATCCGAGCGTGGTAGGACCAACCCCGCCACTGATCCCGACCGGTCCTGGACGTTCAATCACTCCTAGTAGCACAAGTATGCCTACACCGAAGAATCGAAAACCAATGTCTTCCATAAATCAGAATTCCATGCATGAGGCGCCAGGAACGCAAAATGACGCCCTAGCCCAACTTCAGAAGGGGGATGCATTACAACGAAGGGCATCCAAACGGTTTAGTGCATATCAATATGCGAAACTCACTAACTTCCCGGGACAGAACGGACTTCCTAATGGATTGCCTACGATCTCATCTGAATACAATACTGGTTCACGTAGTTCGAGTGCTCAACTACCATCTCCTCCTAAAGAAGTATCAGAGAAAACAAATGACCAAGAAGACTCCGAGAGTTTTATTTTCTTGAAATTACAAGATAAAACGAAGCGTGTTGATGTCTCATTACCAGTGACATTTGCAACGATAAGACTTCTTTTCGTGGAAAAGTTTGCGTATTCCCCAGGTACCGCTTCTTTTCCGGATATTTATATTCAAGAACCGAAAACTGGGGTGTCCTACGAACTCGAAGATGACTTTTTGAAGAATATAAAAGTTGGGAGTTTACTTTGTTTGAATGAACCTGATCCCCAAACATTCGCGTTAAAGGACCTAGAGAAAAGCTTTTCCGCTTTGAATTCTAAGGTTGACGGTTTATCAGCTGATATAACAACTCAGATAAAAGAAGCTATTGATAGCATCGAAATTCCTCAACCAATTATTCCTCAACCAATTATTCAACATACAGACACTGCCAATAATGAAAAAACCAAGGGAATAGCTCTGCTGGGAGAGGCAATCAAAGAGATATCTTCAATTCAACAAGAAATCAAGGTAATCCGGCAATTACAAAGCGCAAACAAAGAAGCTATTACGAAATCTGTAAAATCGATGGCTGAAAAAGTTAAAGATTTCCAAGAAAGTGGTCTTGATATTTCAAAGTCTTCCAACAGAGAGTACATGGAGTCATGTCATACAAAGCTTTCAGAAGAATCTGATAATTTGCTCACAATCGTGGATGATTTGCAAGATATCATGGAAGCATTGAGAAAGGATGTTGCACAGCGCGGTGTGAGAGTTGGAGAGAAGCAATTGAAGAATACTAATAAGGAAATTACCGATGCAAAGACTGCCCTTAAGAGGATGACTGATTATATTTCCAAAGAAAAATCTGTATGGAAGAAGATCTGGGAGTCCGAGTTGGATAAAGTTTGTGAAGAGCAACAGTTTTTCAATTTGCAAGATGACTTGACTCAGGATTTGGGAGAAGATCTCAAGAAAATAGAAGAGACTTTCCTTTTGATTGAACAATGTTCTCTTGAACAAAGCAAACAGACTGGAACTAAGAGAAACAAGTTTATGCCCCATCTTCATGAACCGGGTGAGAGTCTTCACGATTTGAAAGATGCTATGTTGAATGAAGTAGCTGCTTTGAACCCAAACCATGAAGGAAGATTAGAAGCAATTGAGAAGGCCGAAAGGCTAAGAGAGCGTGAAAGGCAGCTCATGAAATTGACCAAGTTCCAAGAAGAATTGGGAGAATTTGTTGATGATAACAAGCTCAAAAAGTCTGGTGGAATTGAAGAGCTTGAAAGACAAAGAAAGCTAAAGGACGAAGAGAATTTAAAAAGTTCATTTGGATTTATATAATGATCTAAACCATTCACTAACAGTTTCCAATGTTAAGACGTTCTGAAAGCTTTGATCCACAAGGAACTGGAATTTGGAGATAATACTGTTTAACAGAAAGTTGCTTTCATGATATAAGCAACACTGTTCCTCATCTAGTATGACATGGGAAACATTGAGTTCATTGGCATTTTGAAATTTCATTATAGAGGCCTCTAGTATCTCTAGAAGGAAAACCTTCACCGCAATATTATCAATAGTAATGTTATCTTTGCTCAAGGAAATATACTTGTTAACGAAAGCGTTTAATACGCTTGCTTGGCTTTCTTCAACATTTCTTAACACCTGGAATTTCAGATGAAATTCTAGTAAAAGGGAGTATGTTGGAAGGAGTCCATTGAACAACCATTTCAAATATTTAAATACCTTCTTGGGTGATTTGATCAGCTGCAAAGAAGTAAAATGGTTATGCGCATTTCTGGATATGTCTAAAGTCTTTGTCCCAATTTTGAGTCCTATAAACTCGATGGACAGTTTTCGTTTGATAGTGCCATCTATGATCATTGTTTTATCAGTGTTCACAAATGCACCGTATTGTTCGAATGCCTTGCTATGAATAAGTGTTGCAATATTCGAGCAAACATCGGCCAGTGTTGACATCACCATGAAATCATCGACCACCCGGAGGATTAATGACTCCATATCAGTATGACAGTGTAATATATCCGTCAATTTATTATAGACTAATTCACATATTGTAGACAGAAGAGGAAATCCTTGAAATATGCCTCGTTTTCTCTCAAAAAAGTTGTCCTCATGGATCATTTTAGTCTCTGATACAAAAGCCCTAACAAAGTCTTTTAATTCTTCTTTTGAAAACTTTGCTGTTTTATTCTTATCAACAAGAACTTGTTGTCCTGCCTTGGAGTTTGTTGCCATGTTTCTTGAATCCAGTGAAAATAGGTTGAAGTCTTTTAACTGAGTATCATCCTTTATAATGGTTCTCAATTTCTTCATGCGTCCAGACATCGAGTACTCCGCAAGTTGTCTTACAAAATAAACCTTATTAGAGTCGTAATCTAAGAGTTCATCAAGACATTCGAAAATCTTATCATGGCTCAAATTATCGAAACAATGCTTCATGTCAAACTTGACTATGTATATCTTCGGCAAAATAGAATGCTTTTGTAACAAATTGTTTCGATATCGGAGAATGGCCGAAGCTACATCCACCTTAGAAGAGCATATTGGTCTGTTTTGGGTGTTCCCATGCTTTTGAAGTATAAGGTAGTTCAAGATTGTTCTTGTTGGTGTAACAAAATCTTGGAGAAACGCGAAGTGTTCAAAGGTACCGTAACTGGACATGCCCATATCAAAACATTTCCATGGAATCTTGCTAGGAACACAAATTAGACGGAGATCTGCAGCCTTTGGAAACAATTTAAGAAACCCAAAATTGAATTTGTGAACATAGAGGGACTCCTTCATCTGTTCTTTTGATATGCGTACCAAATTTGACAGAATATACTTTTTAAGCCATTGTTGAGTTATTTGGTGCCAACGAAAGTGGGGAAAGTAAAAAACCTTCCCGCTTTCAAATAAAGACGGCGAATCTGTAATATACCAAAAAGCTTTCAATATACTGTTGACGACAGTTTCAAAAAACCATATCAAAAAATGTGAGAAGAGATTCACTCTTGAACTCCAATCTTGACGTGAGGTAATCTTCCTTGATTTTCCTAGCCAATCAATAGCTGTTAACTGAAATGATGTTGTTAGATCTGCAACCGACACCTGTTCGTAATGCGACATTTGAATAAAGCCCGCTATCTTCTTAGCTGCAATTGCTTTATTTTTTTGGTTACCCCAGGTTTCTGCTGGGAACAAATGCCCGATTATGCTTAATACAAATCGAGTAACCTCCTTGGCACTCCACGTATTGTTGAAAAATGCCTCAAAATCTGTATCCTTTTGCAATTCAAAGTGATCGAATAAGTGTTGATAGTTGAGTTTGCAGTCATTTTGAACTATTTTTCCAATGAGTGCAGAAAGAGAACGGTATCTCTTCGGCGTGTTTTTAGTATTTCGGGGGGTGGATGTAATCTGTTCTAATATTTCGTCTATGTCTTTGGGAAGAAGGGATGCTACAAAAACCGTCCTTCGTGTGCGTTGGAATGATCGCCTTTTTGATATCGACCTCCCACCATCTGTCTTGTTTAGGGGGCTCGTGTTCCCAAACAATTGAACATTACCTTGTGCAGTTCTGATGAAGCACTTTGTATTTAATATCATATGTGCACATCTTCTGTCTCCCAAAATGTTGTAGACTATGTTCCAAAGAGGAGCTGATTTAAGGTGATTGACACTAAAGTTGGTGAATGGATTCGTATTTCCAAGAACATCATTGACATGGTGTAAATTCTTGTGGTAACCACCACAGATGACATTTTTAGACTTAATTGATGCCAAATACTGTACCAAGTAGTCAATGAACTCAAAAAATGTATGAATTTCTTTAGTTGGTGGAAGTGGGGTCCAAAGTTCTGGTTTTACTTCTCGAATCAAGATAGCCTTTAGTTCTTCAGCACAAGCTGGGTCCAACTGTTTGACCTTTGTTCCACCACAACTTTGAATATAATGGTATAGCGTCCAGATCATCACGTTTTAGTGTTTATGTTGCTTCCAATCATAGTGGCCATTCGTCTTATAATTTACAGTAATCAATGTAATTTTACACGTGAGATGAGATTTCAGTAACTTTTTTTAGTTTGACCACACAAGATGGCTAAAATGAAATGTGCAGATCATGTTGACCTAAAGAACGGCATTCTATATGGTCATATGAAGCAAATACGATGTTCTAATAAACTACAGTCAGATGGTCTCAAGGATAACCCTCCATTGATTGGAGTTTGGTGTGCTCAAGTTGTTCCGAGTGAGACGCAGAAAGTAGTTGGTTTAATACGAGATCTCGTAACAGGAAAAGATCCCCACCCATTGTTGCATTTGAAACGATTCGATAAAATTGATGCATCTAGCATTAGAGGAATTATCTGTTCAGTGTCATTCATGTCAGAAGAAGAAGTACGAACTGTGCTTTCCAACAGAGGATTGGAGGAGTTCCTGTTATTTGAGATTAAGGTTCCCGAAGTTGCACCACCTACAAAAGATATTAGCATTCACTGGTCAGAGGTATTTTGGCCAACCTCATGGAAAGGTGATCCTAATCACCAATACCTCAATTCTATCCACTTCAACCTAGAAAATGAAAAACTAAGGATTTCCAATTTGTTAGATCGCTATTCAACAATAGAGGCTAACCACAACTCTCCCCTGGTTACCATTATTGCCAGGGAAACTGAAGACTTTCGTAATGAAATTTTGACGGTGGCTGAAAATCAAGGTTCCACCAATCCATACGACCATAGTGTTATGAGAGCGATTGCAAATATTGCTGATGCCGAGAAAGAAAGAAGAAACCATATCCTGTCTTCAGACGTGAGGAATTATCTCTGTCACAACTTGATTGTGTATACTACACATGAACCTTGTGTAATGTGTTCCATGGCCCTTGTACATTCTAGGATTGCGCGTGTGACATTCCTAAAGGACTCACCTAAAACAGGAGGATTATCATCAAATTATCAGTTGGGAGATATGGATGGTCTCAATTGGAAATTTGACATCTGGAAGTGGGTAGGTTCCAATGAAGCTATTCAATGGTTTATGGAAAAGGAGAATAGCATTATGAATTATTAAGGCTTGTCTCAAGCTTTCTAGCACTTTTGCTTGCATCAACTAACAAATTCGAAATAGCATGCTTATCCAGTTTCTTTTTGGAATGACGTAAATCACTTAGCTCATCTACCAGAATGTACAACAGCTTAATCTCATCACGGATATGATTATCTATCCTCAAGGAATCAGTGTGTAGTTCTTGAAGTAAATTTTCGAGTCTTTCCACCAAGTTTTCCAAAGTACTTTTGGAGGTGAGGCCAATATCTCGGTCTTGACTTATGCTTGATTGCAGTTTGATTAATTTCTCTATGGGAAGATCGAAAGTCTCCGTAACTTTCTCTCTGGTATCTTCGAGTATTGTTTGTCTTTGCGAAACAAGTTCTTTATAAATTGCTTCAATCAAAGATTTCGAAGTTCCCTTAGGAAATTCTTTCTGAAATGCTTCCAAAGGTAAGATGTCCTCTACTCTTGACTTTGATAATAAGTAGTCATTAAGAATAGTCGCTGAATTCATAGTGTTTTAATTTCTAGAAGCGTTTTTAGTACGGTCGTGTGTTCTACAAGTTCTTTTGAAAATCAACAACCAAATTCCATCCAATTTCCTGGACTGTTCAATCCAACATGACAATATCGTTCGACAAAAACTCATTTTATGTCCAGGCACTTGCAACAAGTTTATCAAAAAGGCTCTTAGATGACCCTGAAAACTCTATTTTGTTCAACATTGCACCTACAGGACGTCAAGCAAAAAGAAATGCACAACAGATAAACTACTCAGAGGACTTCGTCGATGACTTTGAATTCGAAGACTCTCCAGCTTCTGCTGGCGCCAAAACCACAACAAATAATAACTCACTGATTGCATCTCAACAACAACTGCAGAATCCACTTCAAAATGCTCAAAAGTTTGCACCCGTGAAAGCAAGTCCGCATATTCCTGAATTAGAGGATGAATCAAAGTTAATTGAACTTTCAAGTAAAGAAGACATCCTTATTCCTATAAAGTTGAGTTTAGAAAACCCGAACTCTACTCACAAACTTGTCGACTTTTTCATGTGGAACATAAATGAGCCTTTGATAACTCCAACCCAGTTTGCCGAAATTTTATGCAATGACTTGGACTTGCCAAATTCCATGCAATCACAAATCGCAGAATCTATAAATCATCAGATAGAGGATTATCAATACGTGAATTCATTGCAGTTTTCACCTGAAATTGGTCCATGTGTTGTGATCATAGAACTTTCTGTGAACTTGAACAAAAAGCTTTATCAAGATAAGTTTGAGTGGGACTTGAACCAATCTATAGTAACTCCAGAAATGTTTTCTCATATTGTCGTTTCAGACTTGGGGTTGCCGTTGGAGTTCAAACCAGCAATTTCTCACTCATTGCATGAAATTGTTACCAAGATTAAGAAAGATATTCTCGAAGGATCGTACAACAACGAAATCCACAACTTGCACTTATTGCGGGGATTGATTTTCGAAAGTGGAATCAGAATTGCCACTGAATCTAGTATCCTGAGTGGCAATGATCACTGGGAGCCAATGGTTGAAATATTGACCCCTGCAGAAATTGAAAGAAGAGAAAATGAAAAGATTAGGAACTTGAGAAGGCTCAAGAGAGAAAACATGAAACGAGACTATGACGATTTTGGAAGCAAGAGAAGGAATGTCGGTAGGAGAAGAAATGATGACCATGATAGTTGGAGGTAAATCGGTGTATAAATAATACTATGTAAACAAAAAATAGTAAGAGCTAAAATCCTAATATCAATAAAAGTTCACTTGAATGTGCTATGAAAAAAAGAAGCCCGATACGGGGGTCGAACCCGTAGCCTTTTGATATCCTTATTAAGAGTCAAACGCTCTACCGATTGAGCTAACCAGGCCAAGGTCGTACCCGGATTCGAACCGGGGTTGTTCGGATCAAAACCGAAAGTGATAACCACTACACTATACAACCTTTTCGTATTTTTCACTGGTATTAAAGTCATCGAATCTTGTTTCATTGGCATATCTTGTATGTACGAATTAGCCAACCAACCAGTTTGGCGTCGGTGGTGCAGGCAGGGGGCTATGCGATGTCGATACATTGTTTTACCATCCGTTCTCGAAACAATACCTCCGGCTATTGCTGTCAGTTGGTCGTGACAATCACTTAGACCTATTGTGAGACATATGCAACTCCAGCTAGGAGCAAGCAAGTAAGCACGTCTTAACGAGTGAGATCCTATTCCTCCTTGTATAGTTAGAGAACCCTAAACCAGGTTCAGTCTTATCTAGTAAAGGATACATCAAAAACAAAACCTCAAATTATACGACTTTCTTCGCCTAAACTCGGTATACTTGAATATGTTTGCAACTTTACAAAACACTAATTCGATGATACAGTGTATAATTAGCCTTTCTCCTCTCCTTATCTTAGTTCCTAGATATTTTAACGAGCAGACAACACAAACCTTGGTCTGCGTCGGACAGCTTGAACAAATACTTTGTCCCATTTCTGAACTTTACTCTACCCGAACCAACACTTCATTACGAATAAAGCCCACCCGATATTGTTGCAGGGAATCTAATCAAGGCCTCATATCAATTTCATTAAAACCAATACAATGTCTAATTTATAGCAAAGCATAACTCCATTCAATGCACTTGCTACAAATCGTCCACTCAAAACAAACACCTCAGATATTAGGTGGATAACTAACATTGCATTCTAAGTGTTCTGATACAATCAACAAATGTTCCTAGGGATAGATTCGTTCTCAGAGTGTATTAAAACTACGTGAATGCAAAGAACCCAATAACCTCATAAGTACCTTATAAGCATTCTCATATACTTTTATAGAAGAAACGTTGCAAAGGCTATATAGAATTAACTAGTTAAAAAGTGGAGCCCCTTGCAATTTAATCTCCATCACATGTTAGGATATCCTCACTTGCATTTGTAGTACACTTCCAATTGCATGTCTCACATATACACCTTAGTGAATGCTCTCAATCGATATTCAGCTTGCGATATTAGTGGAAGATCAAACAAAATCCATCTGATATTAATTTTTACACTAAACATAATATCAAATCACTCCTCAGAAATTTCTAACTACTTGCATATCATCAGAGCATAAAAGCAATATTAATTTCAAATCCCGTCAAACAATGGTTAAATTTCGTATCTAACATTACTTCAAACATGCCATCTATACTTCCTACCCTAATATTGACCTTCACAAACATAACTCCATATAGTGCAAGAATTCATATTCCAATAAATTATATATATAAATCAACCTCCATTGAAAACAAGGAATTCATAACAAAATACTTTTTCGAAAAGATGTTATCATTGTATATATTATAAACTTGAAAATACCACTTAATAAACGAAAATAACACTCAAGAGAAATATTCCGTTTACTCAAGCTCCGATATTTGAATAAATTTACATCAAAATAAGCTAGCAATAAAAAACATTTCAATAACATTTCTTGTCGATATTTGTCAAACAATAAAACCTATAAGTTATTTAAATTAAATCATATTAGATCCAATATATGCCGGATACCATTCTAATCACGATTATTCTTTGCGGTAACTAAATTCAAGTCTTAGATACTAAATAATCGATTGTAAAGAAAGAACTATAGTCATCAAATATAACTTTTTGCAATATAGTTGTACATATAATTGACTATAACTCCCAGCCATTTATAAATGCACACTTATAACATATTATATTTTAAAATGCAATGCAAATCGTCAACTATGCTCGTATAAATTCATTAGAAATTCATCTTTTTCGCCCATATGAAATAGTTTTATAGTAATTTTCTGTGAGTTGTCTCTTTAAGTTTATACCTTTATTAATTTTACATGACATAATTGAATCTAAACAAGATACCTTAGAAAAATATACTTGTATCCAACTTGTTTACGTATATTATCAATGATAATCTTCTTTGATCGTGATTTATCTGCTATGTATGCACGTATTATACATTAACTGATCACACGTTTGTTCGATTCTTATTATACTGGTCAATTGTATCTGAATAATCAAAAGATATATACGCTGAAGAGTAGACATAGCCAATTGTAATAACACGGTCATTCGTATTAGCATAATGTTTTTTTTTTTGGCTAGTAGCTCTTATGCATGATGAATACAATTTTTCAGCTTAGTTGTCTATTTAGTAGAGCATTATGCTAATTATTCTAGGCATGTCAACGCAGAATGGACAGTATACTGGCCCCGTATTCTTTATTGATGGGTATCCTAACTTGGTTGAGATCTTGTTTGAATACCTCCTTTCTCACAAGATTGTGTATGAGTATTCTTTTTCACCGAGGTATTTTGCCATTTTTTTCATTGAAATTAAAGTTTTGTTTTAAGATATGTATACTTTTTTTTCATTTTAGAATCATAATTTATTTGTTTGGAGTTTATATTTTTTGCTCAGGCTTGCTCACTTGTGTTGATGCTTGTTTTTTTGCCGGTGCTATAGTAAAGAGTAATATCCCAAACTTATTAGACCTTTTATGGTATAGAGCTTGATTAAGTTATTCGCTCCTGTCTTAATCGTATCGCTTACTATACTACTCTGGTATCATTTGCTTTAACGATTCGATTCTAGATAAATAGCGAGGCTAGGCTATACAGTACGAGTGATAGTAAGTATGTGGTTTGATACTTAAGAATATCGAAACTGATCGATGCTTGCTCGATAAGTATAATGCACAGGAATACAATGTTCTCATGTATACCTTTCTACATACAACTACACGTCTAAGAATTGCCACGGAGAGGTGCTTTTTGTTTAGGCTTGCGGGGGTCGGTGGTGAATGACAGAATCTAATTAGTGGCTTTAACTAGGAGTCGAGAAATGTATGAAGTTCGAAATACTACGTAACTAAAAATTATATTAGCATTAATACGTTGATAATTACTACGAAGAATAATTTTGCTTGGTTAGTTCAACGGTAATGTGAGCGTGGGAATAGCCACTTTTACAATGATGTAATAGGTTCCTTTAGTAGTACTCCATTGTAATCTAGATAGTGAAGTCTAAGATTCTTCTCTCTCTTGACTTCCAGATCCTAATTATTTGCTTCCTATTTATAGGCTCCTCCTTGTCGCTCGTCAGTGGCTTCATGAACTCGTCTATTTACCAAAGTGCCGGCTCTTCCTCAAGTCGTCCCATCCGTGGTTTGCATTGGGTACATCTCATAACAAACAGTGTTGACGACTGCTTAGTCTTCCTTAGACGAAGATTACACGTGATATACTTTCACGTGTATAGCCTCTTGGATATCTCATAGTATGCTTCGTAAGGTTTACGTAATCGAGTCCATATTGGGTCGCGGTGATAAAATTAATTACTCCTTATCTCATTGACTGTCTTCACAACCTCCATTGTCCCGTTGTCAATCGTTATGGCTTTGATGTAATGTCTGCATATGGAGTGTAATCATATGCCTATGCATCACGTGTCACTTGTCTAGGGTCTGTGGAAGCATAAGTATTCAGGGGGACGCTATCGTAAGTTTTTGAAGAATACTATAAAAACGAAACTGAAAGGTACTAGAGTACTATGACTGCAGGTAATACAATTCTACTGAGGTAAGTTTACGCCTAATCTCTGACTAAGTAACCTCCGCCTAGACTTCCGCCCAGAGTATTTAAGTGGCTAGAAGTACCCACTCTGAATAAACAAGCAGGTTATTTCCTAATCTAAAGTGTTCAATCCCTAACAGAAACGAGGTAAATAGCCAAGATCTGGAAGCAAGAGAGAGAACACCATTCCTATAATCACTTATCTGGATTACATAGGAGTACTACATAAGGAACCTATTACATCATTTGTAAAAGTGGCAGCACTCACGCTCATATAATCGATTGGATTAACCAAGCTAATTATTCTTCCTTTAGAGTAATTACGAACATATTAAGCAGTAAAAAGGGAGCTTAGTCACTAATACAAAAATGTCACGGCCCATTGAAACCGCCGCTGCTCAAGATTACAAGGATAAACGCAAGACATCCTTCCAGCTTCTGGAAGAAAATGAGTCTTTCACCGAAGACGACACTTATGAGATAATCAGTATAGCTTGTCGGTCACAAGATCAAGACCAACATAGTCCATTACCAGAGGAAGACATCAGAACCTCATCTGACATCAAAAAATCGGCCCACGATTGTTGCTCGAACTTTCTTGAAACCCTCAAGAAACTCCCAAAAAATTCTGGTTCCACCAATCTTCGGATATGGATGGTTGCAATGCAATCCTTCCTTGACAGCCAGCCTGGACTAGAGGTTATTTTTAAGCCTCGTAAGCATCATCCAGTATACTCGGAGATTAAATCCGTCCTTCCCTACCTGGGAATGGACACAGTCTCTGATTCGAGACGGTTTGCTCGTATGATAGTTAGACAGATCAATACCGCAATTTTCAATATCGACGCTCTCAGATTAACGAATACGAATGATCGCGATATTCAAAGAATCTATAACATCATCAAGACACGAGAGGATATAGTGCTCCTAAATGGCATTGAGGCACTCTATACGTTTTCGCTCAGATACTATTCTAAAACTTCCAATCTCTCCATGCTGCAGTATGCTGACACTTTAAATTCCATTCATCCTGCCGGAGAAGCATTTGCCGAACAACACTTGCAATCCAACCACATTATGATGATTGCCTCAATGCGCAAAGACACGCGCAACAATCACATTTTTCCGCTGCTAGTTGATCGTTACAAAGACGTTCTTCCTCATCGCGATGAAATCCTCAACTATAAGTATCAACTTCAAAACGACGGTGATTTATTCTTAGAGAAACCTTGTACGATTAATTTCACACAGGACAAAGAAGGAAATAAGAAACCTGCTCCAAACTCGAAGCAGCAGTCCAAATTCGGTAACAGACGGGGAAAACATCAAAAGGAATTCGGTAGCCAATACATCGATATTTCCCTTAATGATGTAGCTGGCACACCAACGCTTTCATCTAGGGACTTGGCATCATATCAAAACACGTTCATGATTGCCACCGGTGCAACACATTCGTTTGCCAAAACATCCAGACTCCTAAATCATGTCAGGAAAGTCAAACCATTGATCGTAAGAATGCCCAATGGACATGAATACATTACAGACCGCATGGGAATATTGCAGTTAAATATACTCGGGAAAATAGAACCATAACGGATATATATATCCTTCCCGAACTCAACTATAATCTTCTAAGTCCATGTGACTTACAAGGTTTGGGCTTACTCCTTCAATTTGAAATTGATGATGTTCGCGTGCAAGATTGTAAAACCAAGGATTCTGCGTTATTAGGTTATCGTAAATCCGATCAACTCTTTTACATCCACCCAGAGCTATTCATTAAGAGTGGGAACAATGAGCATGCAACGATCAACAATACAGGAGCACACGATATAACAATCGAATCACAGGTCAGGAAGGACACAACCTTATCCTCCATTCCACCTGCCATTGCTGATCAAGCAGACAAGAATACACTCTGGTACCATCATCTCAACACGGGCCACATGTCGTTCTACAGCCTCGACCAGCTCATTAAACAAAACAAACTAAAATGCCAATTTACCGGGGCTGATATTAAGCAAGTAAAGAACTGCGAAACATGTCTTGCCGTTAAGACCATACGGGCATCACACAATTACATTCGGGACAAACCACAGCGAGTGTTAGAGGTCGTTCATTCAGACACCTCCGGACCATGGAACATAGGTTCTCAAAAATGGTACATTACCACTTTGCTTGATGAATTTTCACATTATACGGAAGTATTTGTCTCCAAAAGTCACTCCAAACTGGAAGTTAGACCATGGATCATAAAGACAATCGAACGCTGGAACAATATACATGCCCCATTAGGCGTGATATACTTTCGAGCCGGTAACGCGCCCGAATTTCCTGAAGAGGCGGAACTTGCACCCCTCGGTATCGAAAAGATGTACATGGCACCAAACAACCCAGAACAAAATGGAATTGCCAAACGTCTCAATCGAACCATTACCGAAAGGATTCGACTAGTCCATGCACCTATTCACGACAAACGAGTGTACACCTTGTTCTTTCAACGTATCGTCAATCATGCGCTCTATATTATTAACCGTACTCCTGTGCGTTCTCTCTCTGGAAACTACCCTTTGCAGTTGTTCTACTCAACGGAGCGCAGATTCGATATTCGTGAATTTGGTATCGATGTTTCTGCAAAGCTCACGTCGATACAAGACCTTAAAAAGTTTAACCTCTACAGGGATAATGTACTACCTCCCGTAGTACAAGGTTTCTTTGCAGGACACAGTAACAGTAACAGCGGTACCTATACTGTTATAGCACAAAATATGGTGACTAAGAATTTCCACATATTTGAACTGACCGACGTGTCATTCAAAAGCACCATGAGACACATTTATGAATATATCAATAACAGAAGCCTTCATGAAACACACACGGTTTCCATACGACATGCCCACAGACAACGAGGCAGTCGATTTTCCAGATGACGATTTCAGAATTATCGAACATCCTTACATCCCAAATCAGGGAGACTCCCTCAACGAAGAGGAGTCCAGAATCCAGGGAGAAAGTGGAACTAAGACGGCCTAGACAGTAAAATGTTCTTGAACTAGGTGATGTGTGCGCACGTGATATTTGGTCATGTTATTGGATATCAGTATGGTTATGTAAGGGATAATACACTTTAGATAGGAAAGAAGTTAGATAACCTGCTTGTTTATCCATAGTATATACTTCTACTTATTTGAGTACACGCGGATGGAGGTCTAGGTAGGCAGTCAACGGCATGCAGGCAAGTAAGCTAAAACTTACCGTAGTCAGAATTGTCTCGCCTGCAGTCATAGTACTCCAAGTAACAATTTTACTGATATATAAGCATTTACTTAATATATTCAACCTCTATATCCTTCATTGAACGCATATTCATTATTGATTCAAAATATCAAATTGAAAGATTAGTCGATCTTGATAGATGTTCCACCACCAATTTCATTAAATTATTGGGGAAATTTGGGGATAAGGCAATTTTCCCAATTATAACTCAAAAAACTCAAAAATCTGATTTCATCGTTGTATGATATCCATCATAGTAAAGTCAAATGTGGTTTTCAGTTTATACCATATAACACCGATTAAGCGATTCACAATGGTTTATGAAGTTCAAAATTTGGACGTCAACAAACAATCAGTCTAGGGCATTATAAGCTGACTCGCATCTTTTTTCCGCTTTAGGCGAGTACTCATCAAAAATCGGTGGTGCGGTCGGATCAACAAGTAAAATGTGTTAGAATTACTACACAATGGGGAAGGTCAGCAGAGTTCGTACTGGATGTTGGACTTGCAAAAAGCGGCATCGTAAGTGTGACGAGCTGAAACCAAACTGCATGAATTGTGTGAAAAGTGGAAGAGACTGTGAAGGGTATGAAATGAGGTTGTGCTTTGATGTCGTTAGAAAGAAGACGAAGACGAATGCGAACGGTCAACACAGAAATAGTATACCGAATAAGGAACCTCGAGCGGACAAGCGCACCTTGATCAAAATTGATCAACGTGAACAAAGAATGAGAGGCCTGGAGTCACAAAATTCAAACACAAGCGATTTTGGATCACTGATGATGACCGAAAGTCAGGTATCAAGTGTCAATTCAAGCTTGGGATATGGTAAGATCAATGAACATCCAATTATGAAACTATCAAATGACAATTTTCAGCAATTGAGTTTCGATCTATTTGAAGATTTGGATTCATTATTCAACAACGTACCAGCAGCTAATGACTTCACAACTGTGAATCCTACAACTCCAGACCAAACCAAGTCTGATATTCCAGACGATTCAGTGGGTTCGGTATTAGTAACACATAACATAGGACAAGGTCTTGGAAGTATACAAGGATCGGGGACGAGGGAGAATGAAGAGTCTCCACTCAAGTTGACTTATGAGGAGGAGAATATGATGTTAAAGCACTTTTTCAAAAACTTGCTCCCACTATTAGATGCTCATCCGAATTCACCGTGGCCAGATCTAGCATTGAAATATTGTGATTTCAACGTTGCGCGTTCGTGCTTTATTTCTCTTGCATGCATACATTTGTACGAAAGCAAACGAAATAACACCGTAATGAAAAAGGAAGGGGAGTCTGAAGACGAGAACTCTGAGTCGAACATTAACTACAGCTTTACCACCTTACAAGAGTACTACAAGAAAGGAATGGCAAACATAAGTTTGGCTATGGGCCAGCTTTTGAACTTCATCAATTCAACACCCCATGAAGATCCCCAATACCAGAAATCGCTCGAGAAAAAGAAGCAAGTATCTGCATTTGTCATCTTACTTCTCATCAATGTGCATGTGCTATTCACGGTTTTGGAAGAGGGAAAGAGTGGCCTGGCAAGATTTTTCTTCAGCATGTTCGCCAAAATTTGTATGGACAATGATTTCTTCAAAAGTATCGTTGAAGAGAACGAAAAGAAGAAAGCCCTTATCGTAGTACTATCATGGTATGATACTGTGAGTGCTATAGTATCTCCTGATTGTCGACTACCGTTTTGTTCTGATGATTGGTATGAACTAAGTGAAGTGTCAGAAGATGGTAACGGAAAGTTCATTACAGGAATGTCGACTGCAAAAATGATGGGATGTCCCGGTGAGATTTTTGGGGCTATGTCCCGCGTGTGCCGTATTCGGCACTTATTGAAGATTAGAGCTCCATTTCCAACGTTTCTCGAGGAGTATCAATTTACGAAAAAGATGATCACAAGTTACCGCGATTACGTTAACTTTGAAGAGAATGATTATATTAAGAGACTCCGTTGTGCACAATGCTGGGCAATTGCAGTGTACATAGCATTAGAACGCACAAAGGATCCTAATTCACCGACAATTTCGAAACTAGTACATGAATTTATTGATGTCTACGAAGGGATGGATTCGAAGTCGCCGTTGGTTACACAAATGGTCTGGCCAATTTATGCTGTGGGCTGTGAATGCAAAACGACGTTTGAAAGAATGAAATTATCTATATTTATGGATACACTCTACAATAATGTCCAAATGGGAACACTTGCGTCCCTTCGATACATTGTGCAACAGGTTTGGGCTCATGGAATTACCCAGGAGGAATTTTTAGAGAGCTGGTTACCGAAAGATGTTGATTACATGCCAGTTTAATAGAAAGATCAGACAGTTGATGTCGTATTGCGATCTGTAGAGAGCATAGCGTGTTCATTAACAGTAGCAACCAATGGTAAGGTTATACAGCAATTTAATTTAAAAATTTATCGTGCATCCAGTGGTCCGTGACTAAGCTTTGGGAAATCAGTTTCCAGATCGTGGAGCCTCATAGCTTTAACCAGCACTACGTATTCTCTACGCCACTAAACTTTAGAAAAATAGATCGACTACCTCTCAAGTTATGTGATTTACTAATCTGCATAAAACCTTACCATAATATCGTTAAATTCTATACAATAGAACCTTGATAAGCTAATAGCAGTTACCAAACTAAATTTACAGGGTCATCTAAATACAGAATTCCGAGTAATCTTACAACTTCTGCATAGCAGCAATGTCAGTAGACTGGACGTGGTCCTCATCCTCCTCAATGCTGGCCTGCAAGTCCTCCAAAGAAACGCTGTCCTCAACGACCAAGTTGATCTGCAACTTCTTGATACCGAAGCCGACAGGGATCCACTGGTGAGCACCCCAAACCAAGCCCTCGATCTCGTGAGCCTTAACGTTAGCCAACAACTCGTCCAAGTTAGTCTCGTCATCCCATGGCTTGACATCCAAGGTGACAATAGACTTAGCAACTGGCTTTGGACCCTTGGCAGCCTTCTTAGCAGCGTACTCAGCCAATCTCTGCTGCTTCAACTTCTCAGCCTCCTCATCAACCTCCTCATCGGAGGAGCCGAAAAGGTCGACATCGTCGTCAGCAGCAGCAGCACCAGAGGCAGCAGCAGGAGCAGCAGCTGGAGCCTTACCAGCTGGCAAGTCAGCGAACTCCTCAGTGAAAGAAGCGATGTGGTTGAACCATCTGGAGAACTGTGGGAATTCCTTCTGGAAAGCCTTGTAAGCGGCAACATCAGCCTGGGTGGCAGCAGTACTTATAATGTTAGTAAGACATCTTAGAAAACACCAACGGTCATCAATATACAAGATAGTCAGGGATTTTATTTAAATCTTCTTTGTCACTCATACGGTGGGTCTTGAATCCACCTCATAAACACGGACCAAAGATTGAAATCATCATCTATCGTTTTGTGGTAATATAGGCACGTTGCAATTGGAAAAATTTTCACCAATTTTTCCATTCGGTAATTGACTATATTGTTCACGTTGGATTTGGAATCGAATGAATCAAACATACCCGTCGATGTAGGACTTGTCGACCAAGAAGTCGTTCAATGACTTGATGGATTCAACTTTGGAGAAGTCAGTGAAAGACATTTTAATTAATTAGGATGGTAAAGGAAAAAGAAAATTTAGTTGGATTCTTCCGCTCGTTTATATAGCTTTTTTTTTCTCTGCGCGCTCATCTTGGATCAGTTCCTACGGGGGACACAAGTGGCCAACTTTTGCGAAGAATTTTATGTGGCACGACATTTTTTCGTCGATTTTTAGGGCACGCGCCGACCTATATTTACTTAATGTGGATGTATTAAAGCGTATATTTGAGAACGACCGGGTAATCTCATGGTCGAATCGAGCCTTTTGCAGCATCGCAGCCATGAAATTGTCTATAGAGGAAGAGAATCTCAATTTCTTGAATAATTATTGAAACTTCCAGAAAGAAGACTCAAAAGAGGCATAGCATCTAAACTCATTCTGTAAGCGGCTGTGCTGTGGGTAAAAATCAGTCATCTGTACACCAGGATATGCCTTTTGAATAACTGGGGCCATTCTTTCACCAGTGCAAGATATCAACCTGTACCTTAAGTTTCCTTTATCATCAGTCTCTGTCTTATCCTTGATAAGCATGTTGTGAGCAGCCTTGGCTGAGTTTAATTGACATTCTTCTTCTAAGAATGGGGGGTCAATCAAAAGCCTGTGGCACTTGTGCATTAAGACTTCAGGAATATCATCTGGTGTCATGTAGTCATAGAAAAAGTAGTGCCCCTTTTCAGCAAGAACTTCAAATCTCTTGTCGTACTCCAACAAGTAGATGTGCTTTGTAGGAACCTCTTCTGCGGGCATCTTGGTTATAGCCGCATATACAGACGGAGCACTTGCGATAACAATTACAGTTTCACTGTCAGCACCCTCCAATAATGCCTTTGCAAGTGTGTTTGCAGTTTCATCAAGATACCAAAACTGTGATAACTGCCAGTCTTCTTGGAAATCATGAATTGAAGCCTCCTTCTTTTGATCAGCCGCTCTTTTCTCAGCGATTTCGGAAAGCTTCTGGAATTTCTCCGCACGTTCTTGTTCTTCTTGCTTATACTCTTGGAGTGCAGCGAGAGCGTGAGCAGAAAGGGTTATTTCTTCGTCAGAGTCCATGGTTGAGTTTCTCAGTTGGTTTCGTGAAGTTCTTTTCTGAATAGCAAAAATATGAAAAAAACAAAAAATGACTCCTAGGCGGTTCGAACGCCTGCATCTTTACGATAGTAGAACTTGAGTCTACCGCCTTAACCACTCGGCCAAAGAGCCATTTTATAAACTTTAAACGACTTTTGGACGATAATGTGCTTACATAATTTCTAAACTTACCCAGAAAATAAACAATATCTCCATCCCTATTTAAAAAACATCCATTAATGCTGTTTCCATGTCCACCATCTGAGTTGGTCTCGTACATTCTGGAAACGCTTTCGTTTCTGGGACAACACGGGTTAACTTTAAACGAATTGTGGACGATTGTCTCGAAGTACTTACATGGCCAAGAGAAAGATGGTATCAAGGTGGAAGAGCCTACAATTGATTCTTTCCAACAACAATGTATCTGGCAGTGGTTGTTTTTCTCACTGGATGAGGATAAATCATGGAAAATGTACGTTGAACTAAACGGAAAACCTTTGGTGATTCTCCCGAGTTACAAAGAATTCATTGAGACCTCTGGCGATGCCAACACTATCCGCATAAAGCCTACCCCAGATACCCAATGGAAATATTTAACAGGACTAGAGCCATTGAAGAAACTAAAGCTGCAACTAGGAGAAAAGCCCCTAGAGTTGCTTTGTGTGATAGCTAAACATGGCCGTGCGGGTATATTATCCCCAGATTTGGTAAGAGAGGCTAATCAAGATCCGCGTTCCTTACCATCACGTTTCAAAAAGTTAGAGGAAATGAACTTAATTGTGAAAACAAGTGTCTACAGCGATAAGTCTCACCAGCACACCAACCATATTGTGCATACGAAGTTTGCACAGCAGGTCCCAGCAGCAGCAGATTTGAGTACATCGAGAAGATCTTACACCCTTAAACAGTTAATCATAAACTCTGCCAAGAATGCAACAAACCAACTTCGGGGCTTCCATGACTTAAAGGTCGAACTCAACATGTTGTCGAAGACTTCAGGAAGTAAGCTTTTTGGAGACATTGTGGAGTCACTTCATAGACAGGGGTACGTAGAGAAAGTCATGGTAAAGGAAAAGGAAACAGACCTGGCAATTTACGCTATCAAGTATTTGAAAGATTTACCAAAGGACCTCAATACAAGCCGTGATTTTGTGGAGGTTTACACCAGCGAGAAAAATGACGATGAGTCTTCTAGTCTAGTCAGTACCCCTGGTCTGCCGGATGACTATGAAACCTTTCCAACATTCAATACCTTTTTCCCGATAGTCAGCCAAATACACCAGTCTATTGTAAGCAACGAGACTGGAATTACTTCGAAGGAAGTTGTCCGCAACATTTCTGGAGTATCAGGCTTTAGACCTTGGGTACGACTTCTTGACAATTTGGCTAGTTATGTTGTGGACGGTACTCAATTAGTTCCATTGAAACACTATCCTGACCACTATGATGATATCTCCATCGTTCGGTCCTTTGACTTTGAAGGAAAATTCAAGGTCTATAGGTACTACACAAAGAAAAATCACCAAGACAAGACAGTTAAGCCACATAAGTCTGAGAAGATTGATACCGGAAAGGTTCAAAAGAAATCTTTAAGTGAATTGACCGAGAGTTTGTATGTTCCACTTGACAAGGTTGCAGGAGGTTCATTCATAAAGGTAAAGAAACCGTCGTCGACTACCCTGAAGAAAAGAACAACATCTACTCCAAGTAGGCAAACAAAAAAGCAAAAGTTAGTGGAAGAAGCTTCAAAAGATGTTGAAGAAACTGGATCTACAGAAGTGACAGAAGTCTCCACAGATAATGCTCCAATCAAAGAAGAAGAAGATTCCGTGGGGCGCGTTGTTTCCATCGACACCGTTAAACCAATCATCCCAGAGATTGAAGAAACGAAGAAAAAGGCTCGTCGACTGGCAAAAGCCTTCGGTTCGATCAAGGGGCAGAAGCGAAGGAATGAGTTGTTGGCTATCGTCAAAGATTTTGGAGGTGTCACATACACCACTGCTCGTTTGTGTCGCATATTAGACCAGAGATTGGGTCAAAATACCTCCACAGATATGAAGACCTTGGCAAGGGATATTTGTATTTTGGCGTCAAATAACGACTTAGAACTTCGTGATGTTCAGTTTATGCGGGCTGGAAGGCAAGTTTCTCGTAAGATATTGATCTTAACTGATCCAAAGCTTCGTCCACCAGTGACAAAGATTGAGGAGATCGAACGAGAGTGTACTAAGGATGTTGGAGACAGACCTATGCCTGTGGATGTGCGAGTAATCGAGGGTGAGGTTGTCCTCTACCTAAGCAACCAGAAAAAGAGATTGCGAACAAAAGATCGTTTGGGTTCTTTGGATACACCTACTCCACACAGAGAAAAGCCGAAGCGGAAGAGAAAACAGGCCAAGAATGTTGTCAAGACCCCTGAGGTTGAGGAGAACACAATACCTGTATACGTTTCGAAGAAGCATCGCAGGAAAGCTCAGCCAAAGAAGCGGCTGGAAAAGAAGGCATCATCAGGAGAACCGCGCAGAATTCGGACTGTTTTTAAGTTTGATAAAGCAGATGCAACGACATTATTCCGAGCGATTGTAATTTCGAAAGCTTTGAGGAGAAGAGTTATCGATTATGATGAAATCGCGTCTTTGTTTCCGGATATCGATACCAAGAGCATTAAGCAAAAGTGGTCAGTTGTACGGAAGCTGGTAGGAGGTCTTCAAGCAGTCACCAAGGGTATAGAAGCTTTCGAGAGGATTGTGTTGAAGGGAATAGAAGAGGAGTTGGTATCAGCGGAAGATTTGGAAAATATCAAGCTTCCTTTTTTCCTTGATTTATGGAAAGATGCAGATGGTACGTTTTTGGAAAGTGAAGTTGACCGTACTCCGCTTTTCTCTACAGTTGAAGATAACTTGAAGGAGTATCTGAAGGTGGAAGTAAGTGAAGCTGGGTCAGGTGACTTGTTTGAACACCTCGAGGATAACTCTATGAGACAGAAAGAGGGAATTTTAAGTGCAGTTCCGTTCTTTTTGAATGATTCCAGTTACAACATTGTTCCAAAGCAGCACGATGACTTACGGACAGTTTTGAAGGCGATCTTTTCTACGAAAGAAGAAAACTTCTCAGCCTACCGTGTGAAGAAGATCCTTTCAACATTTGGCGATGATGCCGTTCATGAAGCTTCATCAGCATTAATTAAAGATAAGGAAATGATCTACTATGGGTTGGACGATGCAGACTCAAAGTTTATGCTCACAGATAAAGTGTACAATGCACTCAGTCTGAAAATCTCACCCAAGATTTTTAACCAGGCTGCGAGATTTGAGGAACAGCTCTGTTCTATAATACAGGATAAAAAAGGCTTAATTCTTTCACAAAACGTCTCCAGTGGAGATATGGCGCTGTTGTTCCAGTTAGCTTCAAACCAGGTCATAAATTTTGTACATGTTGACAAGACGTATAATTTTACAGGATATGAGTCGAGGCTTATTGACAAGGAGAAACTTTCATGCGATATTGTCGTGGTTGGCGATACGAAGAACAAGCATTCGGTAGCAGAGGACCCAAAATCCGTTCCAGTTCCTAGTGGAAAGGCATGTTCACGCATCTGGCTTGATTTGAATGGTAATATTAACCAAGAAATGTGGATAAAAATTGTGAATGTGGTCTTGTATCACATACATTTTCGTCCAGGTATTCCACGTGGATCTGTTTATTCAAAAGTGAATACTGCACTTGGTGCAAGAGATTTCCACCATGTCATACAGTGGCTCCTTGATTCTGACTGTATAAGAGAAGGTGAGTATAGTGGATTGTGGACGACTGGAAAGTGGTACGGGGTTATAGGATATTGATAGGTGAGAAATGTACACGAATGCTGAATGTGACGTACAGAAATATAGATATTGAAAGTAAGTCTTATCGATCCTCATGTAGAAGTAAAAATTCTGTAATATGGGAAGTGAATTTTTGAAGTCTCAAGTGGATTGTCGTGTACATTTCAAATATATGGCAATTAATATGAAATCTTGGTATTGGCTTGTAGAGGATGGTCTTGTTATGACTGTTTTGATGTAGGTTCAGTTTTCAGTCCTAGTGCTTATCAACTTTTTTTTTCCTGCACCATTTCTGTTTTTATCTCATCTCAAAAAAGAGCAGACGATGGGGTTAGCTGGCACTAAAGTAAAGCAAAGATTCGGGTTGGACCCACGTAATACCACATGGGCAAATGACACCTCCCGTTTTGGGCATCAATACATGAGCAAGTTGGGGTGGAAGTCAGGTGAAGGTTTGGGGTTGGTATCGCATGCGATGACTACCCATGTCAAAGTGCATATTAAAGACGACAACAGTGGTTTGGGAGCACGTCTAGCAAAGAAACAGAAGAAGGATGGCGTGGATCAAGGAGATGCATTTGGCTTGGATCTGTTCCAACGGTTGCTTGGAAGATTGAATGGAAAAGAAGAGAAGATCACTGATGAGTTAGAAAGACAAAGAAAAGACAAGTGGATGGAAGGGAAGTGGGGGATTCACTTTGTTAAGGGTGAGGTTTTAAGCAGTACTTGGGATGCTGAGTCTAAAAAGCTCATTTCATATGGAAAGAGAGAGAGAGAAGATGATCAGGAACAAGACGAGAAACCAAGTAAACGAGTGAAGAACGAAACATCGCAAAAGAAGGAGAAGAAGGAGAAGAAAGAAAAGAAGGAGAAGAAGGAAAAGAAGGATAAGAAGGAAAAGAAAGCAAAGAAGGAAAAGAAGGATAAGAAGGATAAGAAGGATAAGAAGGAGAAGAAAGAGAAGAAAGAGGAAAAAGAGAAGAAAAACATAACTCAAGCAAAGGTTTCAGAATCAGAAGACTCAGATTCTATACCTAACGAAAAGCTTCTGGCACAAACCCCAGCAAAAACTATTGCAACTAGACTAACAGCAAGATCCAAGTGGATTAAACAAAAACGTGCATCAGTTATGGACGCGAAGGCTTTGAACGAGATCTTCATGATTGGAAACAACTAGAAATAAAGCATGAGTAGAGAACATACAATAAATTAAGAAGTCACAGAATATCACAAGAATTCCAGTAAAACAATCAACCAAGAAAGGTGTAGCCTATGAGAGCTTCTAACAAAGTTCATCTGAAAAAGTATGATAGTTAGATAATTTCTAATATTAGTGGTCGACCTTAATCGAGTACATGAAATTTTCATGCAATACAAATGAGCATATTTTCCTTAAAAATCGAGATAAGTTAAACTATAAACAAGTTTAATTCAGTTCAAATTGACATCTAACATGGACATACAATGATCTACATCAGTTCTCATATTACAATTCCCTGTTACTTTATTAACGGAGATAGTAACCTGTTACTCTAACGGAGATAGCTCTCTATTAATATAACGGGATCTCATTGCTCAACCCTTGAGCTTACTCAAACAACATGACGGAAATACCACCAAAGAAAGCAGTTGCGAGAGCAACCACACCCAAAACCTGACCGCTGGATGGAGAAACCAAAGCAGCAGCGTTCTTCTTAGCACTAGAGGAGCCAGAAGACAGACCGCTGGCACTAGAAGAACCAGAAGAATCAGAACCAGAACCGGAACCACCAGAAGAGTTGGAAGTGGAACCAGAAACAACCTTGGTAGCCTGTGAAATCTTGCTCGAGCACGAAGCGGCAGTGGAAACGTCGGATCTAAGAGAAGCAGAACCGTCGAAGTCACATGCGGAAGAAGACTTACCGTTCTTCTCGTAGTACTCGTTCAAAATGTATGACAACTTGTCCTTCTGAGAGCAGAAAGAAACACCACCGTAAGTACCGTTGGAACCACTACCACTAATGGCAGAGCAGTCGATGTCACCACACACAGTACCGTACAACTTACCGTAGTCCTCCTCATCGACCTTAGAGGAAACAACACACTTAAGGGAGCTGGCAACACAGTCACACAAGTCCTTGTCAGGGGTTGGTGGCAAGCTTGGAGAAGCCTTCCAGGTGTTGGCAGAAGCTGGACACTTCAAGGTGTCAGAAGCCTGAGAAGAAGCAGAAGCAGCCTTGGCGTAAGATGGAGAGATCTTGTTAATCTCAGAGGAGTAGTACTTGAAGTCATCCAAGGTAGAAACAGAGGAACCATCAACGGAAACCAAACCGTACTCGTTAGCCTCTTCGAAGTACATGTAAACAATACCACCAGACCAGACATCAGTCATCTTGTCGGAGAAAATGGTACCAACTTCGGTAAACTTTCTTGGTCTGTCAGCGTTACAACCGTACTCAGAGAAGAACACAGGAATAGTCAAGTTCTGGTACTCCTTGGTTCTGTCAGCGTAACCGGAAGACTGGAAAGTAGCGTCACCACACCACTCGTAGTTGTTAATACCGAAGAAGTCAGCTCTCGCATCCAAGTCACCACACGAGAAGTAGTCGGCAATGGCGATTCTGGTGTCCTCATCATCGTTGGAAGAGTAACCAACTGGAATGGATCTGTACTTCTTGTCAGAAATGTACTTCTTGGTGTCTCTGATAGCGGCCTTCACGTAAGCAGAGGCATCAGTGTTAGATTTGTTGTTGGTGACTTCGTTACCAGCAAAGAAACCCAAGACGTTGGAGTAGTTAGCGAAACTGTCGACGACACCGGTGTATCTTTCGTACAAGTCCAAGTCCCAAGATGGCGAGTTTCTGTTGATGGAAAGGTCAGGCTCCGACAAGTCAGCAATGATGTAAATACCTGCATCACTGAAAATCTTCATACAAGCGTCGTGCTGCAAACTGGTGTTGATGGCGTAGACACGCAAAGTGTTGGTGTTCAACTGCTGGAAGTACTTAACGTCTCTCTTACACGCATCCTCATCGGCGAGTGGGTCTTCAAACGTAGTGTCAGAACTGTTAGCGGTGTTCTGCTGGTAAGCAATACCTCTCATCAAGAATTGCGAACCGTTGTTGCTAAAGAAGAACTTGTTTCCAATCACCTCCACTGCTGGGGTGCTGGAGTCCGATGAATCGGCACCGAGCACGCTGGAAAGAAGCGAAAGTAGTAAGATGAACGAGGGAAAAGGTGCGAACATTTGGACGTACAGAGATTTTCAACCTTGCGAGGCCGCCATATATTTATACCGCGGGATTTAAAATAGAAGCCTCCGGCAGTTGTGACGAAACATGGACGCTCATAATTATCTTCTGAATCTGGATAAACCCTACTAAAAGAAAAGAGTCCATTCTCAAAATCTGTGCGCGCACCGTCTCATTTCGCGATTAGCACCGCAAAAAAAAGAAACACGCCATGCGTGGTCTGGAACTGGGGAAGTGGCTGAGTCAGGTACCAAAAAAGCCTTCTGTCAAACTTCCTTCTATTACTCGTTGAGCATTTGGTGGATATGAGGGCTTCCACCGGCATCACCAATGATAGAGTAGTCGCTGCTTTCTTTGATTAAGTCACAGGGATGTTTGTTACGTTGTTCCACTTTCATTTGACCATGGTTTTGGACACTTATGATGTTTTTGTGCGCGTAGGGTATCCTGTGCATTCCATGTTGATGAAAAAAAAAACATTTCAGGAGTATTAGGGGCTATGGGGCGAGATCGACATTTCATACAAACAGCCAGCTGAGACGTATGTAGTGCTATTTTCGTTACTCACGTAATGTTTGTCGACATTTTTGATTTTAGTTGTTCCGATGTTTGTTTTTGTGTGTTGGTACCTTGTTTGTATGGAGCAATCGCGTAGAAAAAGTGTTCGTAACGGCTCCGCCTCGACCACGTCTAACCGTGAATATAGGCATGAGGCGCCATAACAATCAACATTGACGGGAAAAATCAACATCAGAGAGAGAAGTAAGTTCTGCTGGCACGACTACTTCCCTGTTGGTCTGTTTTAAGTCCAAAAAAAGGGGCATACTGGGAATTGAACCCAGGGCCTCTCGCATATTTGTGTGCTGCTTCCGCAACCGCCCAAAGCGAGAATCATACCACTAGACCACACGCCCGTTTGTTGTAGGTTACGTTGAATTGGACACATGTGAGGAGAGTATCAAGGTGAGTACAATGGGCATAAAAATGCTTTTTAGTATATCTACTGGGTCAAATGTGTAGTACGTTGCAAAGATTCATCAAAGATCAGACTTATAGGCTAGTAATTACCTAAAATTCAGAGCAAAAGACCAGAGCAAAGCCAGCAACTAAACGATGTGATAATCTCTCAAAAACAAATTCTCACTGATCAACAGAAAAAATCCTAACGGTTAACCGAAAGCTAAAATCCAGCGGTAGACCAAAAACAAAAAACCGACCAGCAAAAAATACAGAGAATCTCCAGATTAACCAAAAGTTTAATGGATTTGAAAAATCAGAGAATTGACGCCTGCATTTTATTTGTAGAAGAATGGAGTCGCTAGAAGGAACTCGTCCAAATCATTTACAATCTTCATTAGAGGGATTTACATTCCTGAGGTATTTACATTCTTGAAGTATTTACATTCTTAACTAAAGAACCATTTTCAAGAAAGATTGACATCATCTTAATGAACTGAAAACCTTTAAACTGACTGAATTTGTTTCATTCGTTCTCTTTTGCTGATTTTTCGCTTGGTTTCCCGCCAGATACGCTTTTGTAAACTTTTTCGCAGCCAAAAATTTTGACATACCAACCATCATGCTCTTCCCAATCCTCTACCTTTTTCTGAGCGGAGCTGCCCACGAGTTTCTCCATGCAGCCAACGAACATGGGACTTATGTAAACCCCAATCCACGTCCGTATGAGCGGTGTGGAGCCGAAGACCTTGTTACACTTTCTGGATGTTGCAATTCAGTCTTGCTCAAATTGGACGATTGTAAGGCCGATGATCTCGCTTGTGAATGCTGTGCTTTACAGAGCATTGGTCTGGATTGCTATAATCTCTGTCCAGGGAACCCAAGTGCAAATTTTCTAAGTGTGTTAATGAAGGATTGTTCACTGCTCAACGATGTGAATGCATGTCTGTTGCCTTTCAAAAAAGTAAACGATCCTGTGACAAAGAATACTGCAAACTCAAACAAACCGATTGGATCTTTTGAGCGGATGGACGCCGTTATAACGTCAACGGTAAAGGCAAAGAGTGCGGAAATTGAAGACTCACAACCAATCGATTTACTCTTCGATTACGATATGTTTTCAAGCGATGTTGAAGACCCTGTACCTATAGTGGAAACACAGGCGTCTGTCAAAAACATATCAAATGTCACAAGTTATAATGTCACAAGAATGGAGTCCAGTGGCTCAAAAATAGCTTTGAGTGCTGTGGTTCTAAGTGTAGCTATGATTTCCATTTATATGTATTAACCAGCTGTTGTTGCAGTATGAAATTGTATTGAATGTCATCTATTATGAAGTAGTATTGAATGTCATCTATTATGAAGTAGTATTGAATGTCATCTATTATGAAGTAATATTGAATGTCACGTATCATTAAGTCAAATAAGGTCAATATGTCATCGGAAAACTAACTATATTCAAAAGTTGCAAATTTATATTTTTTAGATACAAGACATCATCCTCTTATTCCACCGTTACCAGTTTCTACTGCCCCATCTCATTCATCCAATCAATCGTATACTTAATTCCCGTTTCCAAATCAACAGCAGGAGTGTATCCCAAAAGAGATCTGGCCTTACTGATGTCGTGGTATCTGAACGCGGTCGCCATCTTGACTCTGAATGGAGTGAGACCCGGTTCCTTTCCGGCAATTTTGGCAAATACCTCAGAAAGACGGGCTAAAACCATACCCAAGGCTCTGGGAAAAACTATATTGCGTGGCTCAATAATTCCATCGGCTTTCCAAACTGTACGAGCCAAAGTCCAGAAATAGGTGGGAGAGTCATTGGTCACGATGAAAACCTCCCCTGCGATCTGGTCACTGTCGAGTAACTTTTGGGCTGCGAGAACATGTGCATCAGCAACATTACCAGCATAAGTCCAATCACAGATGTTGTTATTGTCACCCATCTGGAACTTTGATTGTCCCAACCTGGCTGCAGCACGCAATCCTGGAACTAACTGGCGGTCACCTGGACCGAAAATACCTGATGGTCTAATACACACTGTACGCAAGCCATTTGGTTCGTTGGCTTTGACCACCAGCATTTCTGCCTCTGCCTTAGTTTCGTTGTACTTATCCATATGTGGTGAAGCATATGGCCATGTCTCATCGGCATTGATTATGTTTTCACCATTGAAAATGACACCTGCCGACGACGTGTAGACTAAAGCTCTAATTCCTAACTTTTTGCAGGAAGTGATGACATTGGCAGTACCCTGGACATTGACACGCTCATAAAGTGTGTCGTTGTTGATGTTGGCCAAAGGCAGAGCAGAGTGCACGACAACCTCAGCTTTAGACTTTTGAATCGCGTTGGTCATATCATCCTCCAGCGTAATGTCGCCAACAAACACCTCGATCTGATCGGGAACGAAAGTGAAGTACTTCGAGATATTCTCGGGGAGTGGCCGTATGTCAAAGACGGAGATCTTGGCATGTGGATACTTGCGGTAGAACTGCTCGATTAAGTGGAGCCCAAGGAAGCCGGAGCCTCCGATGAGGAGGACTGATTGCATGAGTTATACGAGAAATAAATTTTGGAGTCGGCGAATTTGATCGCGAAAAACTGCGAGAATATACGAGATAAGATGGTTTACTAGAACAAAAGAAGACGAATATAGAGTACTAATCAAAAGTATCATTCAATATACTATTCAAATATACAAAGTTTTTCAATGGAAATTATAAGTTATTATGGATCTATGAGCGGTAATGACACTATCATGAAGCTATGTGCTCAATGGTACTATTATAAAGCTATAAACTATGAATAGTACTATTCAATGTATTCACGGTACCATTGTGTGTTATACCATCGGCTCATTATCTAAAAAACAAACATAGCTTTGTATTCAGCAACCTTTTCCGAGTCCAACACCGCAGACACGGGTTTAACTTCGGGAAAGATGAAGGATGATTCTTTTCCATTGGATGCAGCAGAAGAGCCAGATGACGAGGGTGCTGGCGTAGCCAACGATGCAGACGGGGTCGGAACAGGTTTCGCTGAACCAAAAGATGGTGCAATAGATGCTTGAGAATCGTTCTTTAAGGTGGTAGTTTCCTTTGCAGTCAGCTTGGTGTTTCCAAACAAACTAGTGTTGTTACCAAACAGGTTTGTATTGTTTCCAAATAAGTTGGTAGTTTCCTTTGGAGTCTTGGTGTCATCCTTATTCCCAAACAAGTTGGTGTTTTCCTTGTTTCCAAATAAACTGGTGGTTTCGGTTGTATCAGTCTTCTTTCCAAACAAGCTGTTGTTTTCCTTATTTCCAAATAAGCTGTTGTTGTCATTCTTTCCAAACAAGCTGTTATCATTCTTTCCAAACAAGTTGTTGTTATCATTCTTTCCAAACAAGTTGTTGTTTTCGCTCTTTCCAAACAAGTTGTTGTTTTCGCTCTTTCCAAACAAGTTATTGTTTTCCTTGCCTTCCGTGCTTTCTTTATCATTCTTTCCAAACAAGGTACTGTCATCTTTCTTAACCTTCTGGTCCAAACCATCCGTTTTCTCGTTTTCACTTTTATCCTTATCATCTCCCTTGAAAGTGAAATCAAAGGTCGATTTCGGAACAGACATTCCATTACTCTCTTTATTTTCTTCCTTCCCCTTTACGCCCAGCTTGTCGAATGAGATCGTCTTATTAATGTCTTTCGCACTGAGCTGTGGCTTGAACCGAGATCCATATGGATTAGTGAACTTCTTGGTTGGCTTTTCGTCTGTCTTCTCATCCAACATCGAAAGTAACGCATTGGCTGTGTCACTTCTTGGTTTTTTGTTCACGGGTTGTGGCGTTTCTTCGACCTTTGGAGTATCCTTCTTCTTCAAGTTCGGTGTTCTTATCCTCGTTTTATAAGGTGATGGAAGCCCAGAAAATTGGTATACTCTCTTGATAGAGGACCTTGGGTAGGAGTAACTATTGTTGATGGTGTGATAAACTGGAGTATAGTCGGGGGTCAGTATCACTGAGGTATTAGCACTACGGAGCACATTTGGCATCGTCATGTTGGACTTCAAAAGGGTTTTCGATGGTGTACTGTTAAGGATCTGCGAATCATTGTGCTCTGAAATTGGGATGTTTCGAGATACTCCATTTGTTATTTTGCTGTCTTGAAACCTTGAAGTATCGAACCTCGAAGTATCAATATCTCTTGAGATATCGGCCGACTTGTTAATCAACAGCAAAACACCCTCATACTCCACTTCAGAGAGTGGAGCATCCCCTTTCTGCTCGAAAAACAGCGAAAGAATGTGATTGTTGGAAGTATTGATGTGGTTGTTGTAGGACCCAGGCATTTTTTGCTCAGGTTGCTTGAAGACACTCGAGGAGATCAGTGAAGAGCGCGAGGATGTGGGTTTTTCTGGTTTGGATCCGAAGAAGTTCTTCACTTTCGAGAAGAGACTAGGCTTCGGATATGGTTCGGGACGCGTGGGCTTGCCACGACGAATCACCCTTCTGTTTTCCATGGTTGAGAAGAGAAGAGAAAAAAAAAGCGTTGATAAAAAAGAGTTAAGTGGTAAAGAGATGATGAACATTTAGGATGAAAATAAGGTATAGATAAAAAGGTTGGGGAGGTATTCTTAAATGGTATATTGATCATGATAAGGTTTATCGGGGAGGTAGTAGTGGTCATATTTAAGTATATAAAGTGAAAAGATTGTATATAAAATGATTCTCGACGATTAAATATCTCATTTTTGATGGAATATTCTTTGAATTGAACCTCCTACATTGAGAAAGTTTAACAAATAAGTTGATTCATTAACAGAGAATTAAAGGTTTGATGTCAAGGTTGTAAAAGGTGTTGATTGAAAAAAGATGAACGAACTTTTCAAGAGCATTTCAAGAGTTTTCAGAGAACTTTAAAAGAACTTTAAATATACTACAAACTTCGAAAGCTTTTAAAGTGTTTTAAAGGTCCTGGGACCTTTAACTCTAAAACCTTTCTTCGAAATCAGTTGTGATAATACTTTTTTGACTTTGTGTCCTTTGACTTTGAATCCTTTGACTTTGAATCTTTTGACTTTGAATCTTTTGACTTTGAATCTTTGACTTTGTATCTTTTGACTTGCATCCTTTGACTTTCAATCTTTTGACTTTGTATCTTTTGGTATAACTTTGGTAATCTCGGAGTCCTTATCTCAACCTTCCTTTTGTACTTCTAAGAATTACCGATGTTACATCATCTCGATCATGAAACCCCGGCTCGAGACTTTCGATTCGTGCACGCCGCATCGTATTGCGATCTCGGAAAAATGTGAATTGTTAGTAGCGGTAGATTCCGAGGATTTACGATTTGGTTATAAATATTCAACTTGACAGCGCTCAACTTGAACATACTTTAATTCCATATGTTTTCAAACCTTCACATACCTCCCATTCTTCCTATACCTTCATATGTATACGACTTCATCATTTCAGGTCTTTCTCTGCCATCCTTTGTGTCTTCCTCGGGACTCCTGCCATAACCTCATCGATTATATACAGGAAATCATGTCGATTCTAATCAATCCAATCGTTGTGCTCGGACTGTTTTTGTGACGTCACCTGAAAAAAAATCACAGATTTATGACATAATCAAAGTAGTTTTAAAACTAGACCGCCGAGCTCATTCGGGGTACTCCGAAGTCCAGAATGACTATAGAAGACGCTAATACAAAGACTTTACCAAACACCACTATCATTTCGAACACTCGCAGGTCAAGCGGCCAAATTCAACCCACATCAGCAGCCGACCTCGGAGATCGACACCGCACGTGACTCGGTGAGTCAATTGCCGTTGCAGGCCCGCCGTTACAGGATTCCGCATAATGTGACCTGCATACGATTCCGATAAAGAAATATGATTGGACAGAGATTAAGATTGCAAAATTTTGAGTCGTGAGGTACTCGGTATAAAATGGCAGCCAAATCGCACTGAAAGACAGTATCCAAATCACAATGGTCCTTCCACACGAACCCGAATTCCAGCAAGCTTACAACGAGTTGACTTCCGCTCTTCAGGACTCCACTCTCTTTAAGGAGCACCCTAAGTACGAGAAGGTCATTGCAGTGGCCTCTGTTCCAGAGAGAGTGATCCAGTTCAGAGTCGTCTGGGAGAACGACAAGAACGAGATCCAGGTCAACAACGGTTACAGAGTTCAGTTCAACTCTTCGCTCGGTCCATACAAGGGTGGTTTGAGATTCCACCCATCTGTTAACTTGTCTATCCTCAAGTTCTTGGGTTTCGAGCAGATCTTCAAGAACGCCTTGACTGGTTTGTCCATTGGTGGTGGTAAGGGTGGTTCTGACTTTGACCCTAAGGGTAAGTCTGACAACGAAATTAGACGTTTCTGTTACTCCTTCATGAGAGAATTGTCTAGACACATTGGTCAGGACACTGATGTCCCAGCTGGTGACATTGGTGTTGGTGCTCGTGAGGTTGGTTACCTCTTCGGTGCTTACAAGCACTACCAGAACAACTGGTCTGGTGTCATGACTGGTAAGGGCTTGAACTGGGGTGGTTCTCTCATTAGACCTGAGGCTACTGGTTACGGTTTGGTCTACTACGTTGAGAAGATGTTGGAGAAGCAGGGTGACGACTTCAAGGGTAAGCGTGTTGCCATCTCTGGTTCTGGTAACGTTGCTCAATACGCTGCCTTGAAGGTTATTGAGTTGGGTGGTACTGTTGTGTCTTTGTCCGACTCTAAGGGTTCCATCATTGCGCAAAACGGTATTACTGCTGAGCAGATTTCCGAGATTGCCTCTGGTAAGGTTGCCTTCAAGACCTTGAAGGATATCTCCGCTTCTTCCTCCAAGTTCCCATCTGTTGAGTACATTGCCGATGCTCGTCCATGGACCAAGGTCGGTAAGGTCGACATTGCCTTGCCATCTGCTACCCAGAACGAGGTCAGCGGTGAGGAGGCACAGGCTTTGATCGATGCCGGCTGTAAGATCATTGCTGAGGGTTCTAACATGGGTTCTACCCAGGAGGCCATCGAGGTCTTCGAGAACCACAGAGTTTCTCACAACGTCTGGTATGCTCCAGGTAAGGCTGCCAACTGTGGTGGTGTCGCTGTTTCTGCTTTGGAGATGGCTCAGAACTCTCAGAGACTCCAGTGGACTTCTGAGGAGGTCGACGAGAAGTTGAAGAACATCATGTACACTTGTTTCGAGAACTGTTACAGCACTGCTGAGAAGTACGCTATCGAGAAGTCCGACAAGTTGCCATCCTTGTTGAAGGGTGCTAACATTGCTGGTTTCATCAAGGTTGCTGACGCCATGTTCGAGTTGGGTGACGTCTTTTAGGTAAAATATAATGGGATAATGAGTGATGTAGAATAAAAAGAATGAATGAAAGATGAATGAAAGATGTAGAACCATAGGAAGAAAGTGAGTTTGAATATAGTGAATCGAATGGTAACATCAAGAATGGAATATAGAACAAATATTTAGTCTAACATAATGACTGCGAAAAGTTTCCTATTCCGTTTCTTTTCCTTCCCTTACTCAAATACAAACGGAGAATTGGTACGTCTTTCAGGAGTCATCAAACTCCGCAGAGGTGACCGATCAAGAGTACTTCTTCCTGGACTCGCAAAGACATCCAAACTGTCATAGCTATCTGGCGATCTCAGTGGCAGGACCTGTGCCACCTCAGATGCACAGTCCTGACACAACCGGATAATTGCATCCTTAGGGAGCGCATGGAAGGCCGCTGACCTCGTGACACTTCCCCAGTTTGATTTGAGCTCCTCTAATACCTTGGCAAGGAACACAGTCTCGTTACTGGAGGATAAATCCTCCCATAATCGAAGCAGAACATCCACCAGGACCCCAGGACCATACATCTTGAAGAGCACTGCAAGAACCTGAGCACGTAGCTCCATCAATCCATACATATTGGCGAGCACAAGCAACCCACCGTAGTGTTGGAGGCCAAAATCCCCCACATACGCGACATCAAAATCCACCAGGTCCGTGTATAGAAAGTATACTAATGCTCGCACCAAAGTCTGTGACTCGGGGATAAACATCTTGCAATGGGTATGCTCCCGCATTCCACTCAGAACAACCCTTTGAAAATGCGGCCATCTTGCTATTAAAATCGCTTTGTGCACCCGAAGACACTTCAAGTGAACATCAGAGAGGTTGTTGTTTGAAAGGCTACCAACATGTAAAGTAGAAGTATGACCATAAAAATCTTGAGATTCTTTATCGTTTCGAGTTTCTTTCACATTCTGAGTTTCTTTATTATCTGGACTTTCTTTGTTGTCTTGAACTTCTTTGTTGTCTAGAGTTTCTTTGTTGTCTTGAGTTTCTTTGTTCGTTTCCTCCTTAGGTTGTTCTTCATTCTCGATTGTTATCATATACTTCCCTGAATCTCCAACCTTTGCCTTGTCTTCTACCCATGTCCAAAACTCTTCACTAAAGTCCTTTGCATTTTCGAACTCATCATAGCAATAGATTTCGAAATCAGTGTGCTGCTCTGCCTTCAAAAACCGCGCAAATTCTTCAACAATCCCACACTGAGAATTCACACTGACACCAAGCTCAACAACTGGCACACTTAGAACAACAGAGAGGTCATCGCCCCGCAGACCTAAAAGTTGTAATTCTCCTCCGCTCATAAAGACTTGCTTCCAGATGAGATCAGTGTGCAGGACAACGGCTGCAAATTCTTCTGTTGAGAGAAGTGATTGATGGCGGCACATATTACTAAGGTCTATAGAAGACAAACCTAATGGCAGTAGTGAAACTTCCAAGATCAAGTCAGATGAATGTCCATGAGATAAGTTTAGGTACGTATTAGAACGTGGTAGTGTAGTTTCACTTATATTAGATACCATACCGATAGCACCCGTCAGGAGCTCAAGGTAGTAGTAAGTATCATTGATATGAATCATATCTTTATCCAAACCTCCAAAGGCATAGATTCGATCGCCGTATACTGCAATACAGTGGTCGAACCGGCTAACAAACTTGATTGGTCCTGACCAAGTTCCTGTGTGGAGATCATAGCAATAGAGATCATCAACAGGGGTAGATTTTGTTAGGCCACCGCTGATATAGACCTTGGTACCATCAGGAGATAAACAACTAGCATGTCTTGTACGTAAAGCTGGTGCATTTTCCAAGGCAAATGGTGGTGCTGGTGTCCATTTTCTTGTGTATATACTGTAGATCAACATAACCAGCTCTTTGGCAGTAGGAGCAGCACGAGATGTGGGTACATTATCATAAGGAAGTCCACCAAATATGAGGACATTTCCGTTGCCAATATATACTGCCAGATGTCCCTCACGTTCAATAGAATGACTGTCGTCAAATTCCCATTGATTAGTCCTGAGATTGAAGAGATAAACAGTGGTATCAAGTACATCCTGGTCATCAAAGCCACCAAAGAGAAATACATATGGCGTATCGATACAGTTGACAATTGCTGCACGATCATTACTAGAAGGTGTGGGGCCACTAATCTCTGAGATGGATACCATGGTAGATGAGATATGGTTGAAATATATAGTACAAGATGATCGTCAGTTTGGTGGTAGTTTGAAGATATCTTTTGAAGTTATAGGTGTACTTTGAAAGTGTTCTTTGAAGGTTCTCTTTGAAGGTTTCTTTGAAGGTTTTTGAAGGTGTTATAAAGTGGTTGGTACTTTCAATGCTATTGATCGTGATTGGATGTGATCAAGGTAAATTGATATGAGTTTAACGTTGATCTGGAGTGGTTCTGAGACAATAGTTGTGGAACGTAATTGAAGGTAGTTGATTGATAATGATGATGGGTTAGGATTAAGAGTAGTTATGTTGATGTTACCCTTATCGTATTCCTACCTTGAAGGTATCCTTATTTGATTCCCTTTTAATGTGGTGGTTAATTAAAGTTCATATAAACACAGCCCATAAGTGTCGTGTTCAAAGCATAGCACTGTTGGTCAGAATAGTGTGGTAGTCAAGTTCATGAAGATCTAAGGAGAAAAATCACACAAAGGAAAAATGAACCACATGTGAGATGAAATGGAACGAAGAAATATTCAGCTGCAAGAAATAACACAATTCCAAGAATATCATAAAAGGTTGTTCAAATCGATTATCTAGAGTAGGATGAGATGTCAGTACAATCACATGAGATTATATACACATAAAAGTATATTTCAATGATAGAGGCATTTTCATAAACCGATGACTATATATTCATTCTACTGTTCATTCCTCTAGATTGAGTACTACAACTTTATAATATCCATCCATCCCTTTAATTCTCTATCATCTCCATCCCCATCAAATCTTTCTTCATTCTCTTCACCATGTTATCTCATCATTTCTCATCTCTCATCATTTTTACATCTTCAACTTTATCTCTCATTCTCAGCTTTCTCTTATCTTTCTCCCATCTCTCATCATCTCCAATATTTCATCATCTCCCATCTCTTTATCTCTCATCATCTCCCATCTCTTTATCTCTCATTATCTCCCATCTCTTTATCTCTCATCATCTCCCATCTCTTTATCTCTCATCATCTTTCATCTCTTTATCTCTCATCATCTTTCATCTCTTTATCTCTCATCATCTTTCATCTCTCATCTTACCAAATTTCCAATGGATCGGCATCCTTCTCACTTACGCAAATTTCAGCATCTGGTAACTCCTTCTCCAATTGCTTCTTCAACACCTTCAAAAACGCACGCTCAGTGTTAGAATGGTTACAAGCAATCACCGACGAACCAGATTCCCGGAAATAAAGCGCTTCATGGTGGGATAATTCACCAGTGTAATACAAATCTGCTTTCACACCCTTGAAAACACCAGCTCCAGATCCAGCACAGATCGCAATTGTACGAACTTGCTGCTCACGGTCCCGTGTAGCAACTTGGACATGATTCAATCCCAAACTACTTTTGGCATTTGCCACAAGTGTTGACAATGGGACACTTTCAGCAAGTGTCACGAGTCTACCCATACCACATCCGTCGAATGCAGGGTCTTTAGTAATGGGCTCACATGATGTGACTTTGAATCCAGTAGCAATACCTTCTGCAAGGAAGTCGTTAACACCACCTGCTGCGCTGTCAACTGCAGTATGAGGGCAGTAAACGCTGATATCATTCTTAATCAACAGGATAAGCGATTTTTGCTGTGGATCCGCAGGTGTAATTTGCTTGAGACCACGGAAAATGAATGGATGGTATGCCATAATCACATTGGACCGTTTGGCAATAGCTTCTTGGGCAACATCTTGGGTCAAGTCGATAGTCAAAAGGACGCGCAATGCAGTTTCAGCATTGTTAGAAGCATCAACAAGGAGACCCGTATTGTCCCATGATTTATCAGCTAAGGCAATTGGGTAGTGTTTTTGGACTATAGTTAGTAAAGAAACTCCTTTGATCTTTCTCATAGTACTTACTTGCGCTAACGAAGCGACTCACTGGTTTAGACATGATGAAAAAAAGTTCGAAAATCAACCTCTTGAAGGAATCAAATCAAGATATCCCATATCAAATATTAAGTAGTGAATGATATCTTGGTCTAGATGACATGGCTTGGTTTACCGAATACACTAAATTCACTTTTTGAGGGTATTATACTTGAATAATACCCAGAACTTCCCCATTTTCATCTACTTGTATGTAAATCTCTTATATACTTATGGCTAGTAAGCTCTCTATTTTGTTAGTTCAAGTTTAGGGCGTGTGGTCTAGTGGTATGATTCTCGCTTTGGGCGTTTTGCGCAAGCAAAAACAAATATGCGAGAGGCCCTGGGTTCAATTCCCAGTATGCCCCATAAACTTTTAATATTCTCGGCAGAGATTTTGTTTGCCAACACTCTGGTGTCCGATCCGCAATCGCGGCCCGTATTGGATTCCTATTTTGGCGCAAACTAGAACCGACTAGCGGAATACTCACCAGTGTATTCGAGTAGTGGGTGCACACGGTCCAATTCTAGCTGATATTTTTCCTCTATCAACACTTATGATATCAGTTACTTTTTACTAGGAGGCTCTTTTACCAGCTTTTCTACACTAGTAATAACAATTTGTATAAATATGACAAGCAATTAATCTAGCACGAGGATTCGTTCCCTGACGATAAATCCTCCAAAAAATCGCACTTTAGTGCATTAAGCCCTAGTGAAGCTCGTGAATCATATATAACACTCGTTCAACCGGTATATTTCCGCACACAAAGTTTCCCAATTCAAACCGTTGCGCGAACGTAAACCGAGATGATCTTGATACACATATAACTCGTAAAAGATCCTCAAGTTGGGCTGAATAATGATGTTGAACCGTTGAACTCGTAAAAACATGTACGCACTCAACAAGTCAACCTTAAAGTGGCGCATCATCAGCGCCATAAGCAACAGGGCCAGTCGAGATACACCGATCCTGCAGTGTATCATCGAGGTATCTTTACCCCCAAACTCTGGGAGAAACCGCCGTTGGATGTCCGGCGGACACCCCACCAACAACGGAAGAATCAGGTCTTTTCCGTCATCTTTCAAATCGTATATATATACGAGTCGAGTCAACCCATTTGGTCCACATTTGTACTTGGTCATGTCAACCTCATAAATCCGGCAACTACCATGAGTGTAGATCGGAGAGACAACATCTACACCTTTTTGTTCATTTACCCCACTGAAAGTAAACTCTCTTTGTTGTTCCACCCATTCTGGACACTCACCAATCGAAATCAACCGATTTACACCAATGGTCTTAAGAACCGTCAATGAGTTCGCATGGTTTAGCAGACCAAGGTAGACTTTCGGCATCACATATGATGGGAAGTTGTTATCTTTCTCCAAATCAAACCAATCGCTAGTACAAACACTAGGCAGCAGACAAGTGACATCTCGTACTAAAACACCTTTAGTAACGTCATGCTTAAGTTGATTTATAGCACATTCCAATCCGCTCAACAACTGCAAGTCCAGCTTGAAGTAGTAAAGCTTCGTGCGCATCGTCAAATCGAGAATGGCATCACGGAAATTGTTATGATAGAGAAGTTGGTGGATCGCAATCGTCAACAACGAGAGTCCGGTGAAACCATCAAAAGAAAACACAAACATCTTATAATCGAGCCGAACAAGGAACCGTACGAGCTTAAGAGTGTTCAAAAACAGTAAGAGCTCCAGGTTCGTCATGTTCGCATACAGAGCACACCCGGCACTGGGAAACTCGAGGTAATAGACGTTGTTTCGTGTGGTACCATCGTTCAAGTCACTGTAGATGGAGTTTAAAAGATGTAACGAGGGCATAGTAGCATTTTCGTTACAATTTATCACAAGTTTGAACTCGTGACTCACATCGTCATTAAAATCCATCACATTGCCTAAACAAAGGTTTCGCAGCACCCACCTCTTCAGGTTGAGCCGCCATATCATGGCCTGCTCCATGTTGAAAAGACGCCCGCGTGATTCATTCAACAGGCAAGTGAGTTCGGTATTGCAATGGACTTGATTCTCAAGTGGATTTTGCACGAGAGATGCCTCTGGAGACTCAAAGTACGCACGTGAAACTTCGTCCCATGCGACATTCACCACATAAACACATTGCGACGGCAGTTTCAAAGAATTGAGCAAAACCGCCACCTGTGTATTGAGTTGCGCATTTCCTGCGTAATTATAAACCACAAAACTTGAATATGGAGCCATAAGCCTTACTTGGTCACGGTAGTTTCTGTTGTTCAACTCTGAATGCGAGACTGTGACAGTGTGCTCAGTAAAGGGCACATATGCATTACCGCGCCTCACGAGAATGTCATCAAGTGCTATGGTGTTGAGAAGTGGTGCGCATCCATGATTATTAGATTTGCAGCTTTTGGTCCTTTTCGCTTCTTTAGGATTGTCCGTCTTCACAAACATCAAGTTCATAAGTGGAACTGAAGGAGCAACATCTTGTGGACTATCACCAAAGAATTCGCGTTGATTATAGCTTTGAAGGCCATGAAGATACGGAAACATTCGCACATCATAATCAAGGTTATCTGCAATCATCGACTCTTTTCCCTCACACCCTTCTCTCAGACGGAATCTCGAAACATAGTAGTAGTCCAACAAATTATTGAACTGGGCTGCCAGTTTGATGACTTTAATCTGTGGGAAACTTGTGTACGAGTCCAATGTGGTATTGTACTGACACATCCACGTGATGTCTGGATTGAATTCCGATAAGCTGCTTTTACGCAGCGAGTCACTAACGTCAAAGTAGTCCATATCGGTAACACAAGCAGTCAGATGAGATGGTGCTATGCACAGACGTGGTACAAGCCCATTGTTAACAACAACCACTGGAGGAAGTCTTGACTCGGAGCAAGATACGAGAGAAGAAATCGAAGTAAACGAATTGGTGGAACTGAACGAAGTGCGAGTATTGGAAGTTAACGAGTAGGATGAAGCATCGGATGGAGATCTAGAAGATGGTACAGAAGAAATGTCAGAAGTAGATGAAGAGACACCAGAACAAGATGATACGGGTATTTTGTCGTCTTTAATAACGTCTTTCTTGATAACATCTTGTTTATCATCCTCATTATCATCTCTCTTGATACCCTCTTTATCCATGATATTCTCTCTCCCCTCTTTATCCTTGACATTCTCTCTCCCCTCTTTATCCATGACATTCTCTCTCCCCTCTTTATCCTTGACATTTTCTCTCCCCTCTTTATCTTTGCTGTCGCGTGATAAAAATCCATCATCATCCACGAAAACCTCAGAAAACCTTCTCACATCAGCATCCTCACCAACAACGTTTTCCTCAAAAGTGTGTCCATTTTCAGTGTGTTTGACACTTTCTTGAGGTCTCTCCTCTCTATTCCCATTGTTCACAACACTCGCAAACTCTCCCCCAACCAGTTTATCAATAGTTTCATCAAGTCCAGTTTCGTCAAGTCCAGCTTCATCAAGTCCATCTACGCACTGTTTATCGACATCATCGATCATACCTTTTGTTGAAGGTGTACAATACGGCGGTTTCTTCCCTAACTTGGCTTTGGCAGCCATTGGGGGTCTAAAGGATACCGCGGTTGGTGAGCGAGTAGATGGTACATAACGCGAAACGCGTGCAAACAGCATGGCTGCGCACGGTGGGGGTTCTTTCAAGTCGGCGGTGTTGTTGATTCTCATATGTGGTGGCAAACGAAGTCGCTACTGCTCGCATTATATAGAGCTTTCTTTTGATACACGGTGCGGTAAATTAGGGACCGCCGCATTCTGGGTACTATACAGAAAAAATAATATTTTTTTTGGCGATTTCCGGTCTCCGTGGAGAAGGTACTGGTCGGAGTGAGGAGGTCGGAACTTGGCACAGACGAGAAGATGTTGTAATATCGATGCCATGAGCATTGGGAGTAAACACAACACGAATCAAAGTGAAAATGAGTGGAATGAGGCCGTGTATCGAGACTGCTGCTAAATATAAAGACAATGGAGACGAAAAGCGAAAACACAACTCTGATAAGTAGACTTTGAAAAAGCCTGTTGGAAGGCTGAAAACAAGGGACAAAGACCAAATATGGATATCTAGAGAGTCAGTGACATCAGAAATCGTAAGAGTCTTAGAAGCGACTAGAAACGAAAACCACTTTTGCCAACACCAGAACGAGCCTAAACGATCCCCAGAAAGAGTTAAACAATCCCCAGAAAGAGCTTAAACAATCAAGAGCTTAAACAATCTCCAGAAAGAGCTTAAACAAAAAACTCTCAGAAATAGCTTAAACACCTATAAGGAGCAACAGAAACTTCAGCTAAAACAGAAAAGCCTCAAGAGTAGATAGAAATTCCTAGACAATTGATGTGCTATCTTTAGCTCCTGTCAATGTTCTATTCTCCATACTATTGCGCGAGGCTTTGAATGCGCTGATGTGAAATCCCTCAAATCATTAATCCCTCAAGGTCATTGTTTGAAATCATCAATGTTGTCCCAAGACCGAGGCTGAGCTGGAGAGGTCCTATACTATCATCGAAGGAGTATCGAAGTGGCATAGAAGATACAACATACATTGTAGACTTGTTCAATCAAGTTAAAGACTTTAACAACATCTCTATAGATCAGAAATTCTTGAAATCATCCTTAATCATCAATCAATCTCTTTCTATCATCAATCAATCTCTTTCTATCATCAATCAATCTCTTTCTATCATCAATCAATCTCTTTCTATCATCAATCAATCTCTTTCATTCATCAATCTTCCTCTTCTCTTTCAATCTTCCTCTTCTCTTTCACTATTGAGTCTTTCACTATTTACCCTCTCTCTTTTACTACTCTTCACTCTTTTTTATTTTTGTTCATGTCACTTTTAATCACTACTGGTGCAACAGTTACGTTCCATTCATTACTTGATCAAGTACTTCTGCCTAGTTTCCTTGAAGCTATTATACCCCACTACACATCTCTTACTATCCAATATGGTAATGAGATTCAAGATGGTATCAACATCAGTGAGAAATATATAACTCAGCTCACCACATCACTCACTTTTTCTCAAAAGACTACCATAAACAACACCATTGCATCTACCTATACATATAAAGGATTCCCAGTGGTATTGTTTGCCTTCAGTAAAGATATAAATTCATGGATTAAAGACGCAGATTGTGTGATTTCACACGCTGGAACTGGTCTGATGCTTGATACGCTTCGTTTACACAAACCATTGGGTGTGGTGGCAAATACACTGTTAATGGACAATCATCAACAACAAGTTGCCACACAATTTGCAACATTGGGATATTGTTTGAATGCCAATGTGGATGAAGTGATCGATTTGGCTGTTAATTTAAAATCAGCAAAGTTTGATTTGTTACCACAATCACTGACAGCTCTTGAAGAGATAATCAATGAGGAGTTGATATAAAATAGAACAAGATGTCATTATAATGATAACTAGGAGATTAACCATCATAACTGATGAACCTCATGCAACTAGAAGATCAACCATAACTAATGAATCATCATGCAACTAGAAGATCAACCATAACTAATGAATCATCATGCATGATAACTAGAAGTTTAACCATCATCCAAGAGAAACCAAAACATGATTACTAGAGAAAATATATATGATTAACTATCAACAATCATCCAGAACAACCATAACAACCATCATATATAATCAACTAGAACTTCAATGATCTTTTATGATCACTTATCATTTATGATCACTTATCATTTATGATCACTTTATCCAACCACACTCTTTGGTATTACCAAAATGTAAGGCATATCACATTTCTGCCGTAGTTCTGAAACTCATTATTTCGATGATTTATCTTAGTCATGACCACGTTGACTAACTCCACTAGTTGTCTTTCCAATATATGTACCCACATATCACTTTTGTTTCATATCGTGCAAATCCATCATCTACTAAATTCTAATCAAAACCCACCTAGAAGTGGCTTCTTTAGGTGGATTCTATATACCTCTTAAATCTAGTTTTAGTCGTTATCCAGCCTACTATTCAGCCTGCCATTTTGCCTGACATTTCTTATCGTTCTTATCTCATGCAGGTCCGAACCGAAACTCGAGATCTAGGAACCGGGTCGGAAGTCCCCAAAACTCTCATTTTTGTGTTCAAAAGAGTCGGAACTTTTCAAATGACGAGATAATGACCCTGCGAAATGGAGAGATAATGACCTTTTTTGAAGCGCGGTATATGTGAAAAATGGGGAGAGGGAGAACATCTTTCAAACTCCCCTCTAAAACTCCCTAATAACTTTCCCCCCTGAATTATCCTTCTTTTTCTCTTGAAAACTCCATGATAACTCCGCAGTATCAATCCCTATTATTCTCAGCTTTCATCTCCCCACTCATTGTTATCCTTGTATCTTTATAACTCTTAGTATTCTGGCACTTCTTTCTTCGGCTATTATCTCGATTACCTCGACCTAATACGGATATGCAAGCAAACCTAGTTGCTTTGTCAGGGGTACTAGATGAAGTCTTGGGCACAAAATATAAAAGAAATGCAAATAACCAGCAAGTCTGGAGGAAGAACTCACAGAAATTTACTTAACCAAAGTATAGTAATTACGCGTAGTTTCTACGGTATGATAGTAGGTATATGGTCAATCTTTAAAAGAAACTTTTTCTAAATAATCATTATATTCAGGTGATTGTTAAAGACTGCAGTCATTGATTGTTAAAGACTGCACCTTTTACTGATTGTTAAAGACTGCACTTTTTAATGGACTGCATTTGTCTCAGTGATTGTTGCTGCACTAACTTTCATTGATTATTCTGTACTTTTCAGTGATTGTTACTTTTCAGTGATTGTTAGTACTTCTAGACTATAAGATTGCTGGTAAGATGCTTGTCTCTGTAAGAATCAATGTCCAGATCCCATCTCATTGATTTAAAGATTGAACTCGTCTATCCTTGTCGTCATTCCTATTTCGGTTCCCCAAATTAATTTTCCCTTTTGGTAAGACCTCGACGCGTGCAAAGAATTTGAGGCGCATTAGTGGACGAGTACAGGTACAATGGTGTCATAGTCGGTATTCTGTATGATAACTAGGTTATCATGATTATATGATTATTCTGTATGTTATTATCTATGTGTTATGATTACTATGACTATTCTCTCTGTTATGACTATTCTCTCTGTTATTACTATTCTCTCTGTGATGACTATTATATCTGTTATTACTATTTCTTATCCCTTATCACCTGTCATTACATACCATTCCCAACTACTTTATCTAGATCTGACTAAGATATCCAGATTAAGTACAATTACTGCCGTTTCTGTCGATTGATTTTTTCGCCTGTTGCACAAACGCGTTTGACGCTGCCGAAAAGTTTGCAGCCATTATGAAGTTAGGACTCTTTGTTCTCGGCGTATTTGGGAGTGGAATGTTATGGTTCGAGAATGATGGCAAGTTGATGTTGGGAAAGGATAAAAAAGAAAGTGGAAGTGTTCATGAAAGCCCAAGTGGGGTAAGTCATGGGATTGATGGATTTCACAATACTGAGGTTGGATTTAATAGCAAAACTGATGTTGAATTTAATAGCAAAACTGGAGTTGGATTTAATAGCAAAACTGAGGTTGGATTTAATAGCGAGATGTCAGGAAGTTCTAACGGTGAGATGTCTAAAACTGGGATATTTGAAACTCCGAACGCTAGGATATCTGAAACTCCGAGCACTGAAATGTTTGTGATTTGGGGTCCGAGGGAGAGATTTAATGAAATGCTGGATCCGATATTGGGAAGTAAGACTATAGAGAGTTCTATAGTTCATTCTACAAACTATATCCAGACGAGTTTAATAGAGAATGAAAAGATGATGTCAAAAGAGGATAAAGAGGATAAAGAGGATAAAGAGGATAAAGAGGATAAAGAGGATAAAGAGGATGAAGAGGATGAAGAGATGATGTCAAAAAAGGGCCAAAAGCTGTCTTTATCAAAAGATTACAAGATTTCTTCATCTTTTGAAGGCTCCTTCACTCAAAATGCGTCTCTAGAAGACTCTTTCACCCAAAAGGCACCTTTAACTACCACTCAGAATATCCCCTTTTATAATCTTTCAACGACGGTTGTCGAGTACGAGACTTCTTATGATATCAACTACTCTCATGATTCTTATGTCGAAGAACACCCGAAATTTTCAACAACACCCTATACAAAGAATTCTACAACTACTTTTGACAACTTACCAACACCCTATACAAAGAATTCTACAATTACTTTTGACAACTTACCAACTCCCTATACGACTAATTCTACAACTACTTTTGACAACTCCGCTCTTTACACAAGTCAATCCAACATTTGGAATTCGCAAGTGACTCCATCACTTTTTTTTCCCAATGTCACTTCGGTTCTACCGAATGATTTGATTACGGGTTCTCTTGATTTTGGCTTGAATGCTAGTGAAGTCACATCTTATACAACATATAGCTTAGAAAGAAGTGATCTTTCATCCCATTATTCTGATTCGGAATTGGAAACTACCACAACATTCGATGTTATGTCATCAATTGGTGAAATTTCAGATTTTTCAACCTCATCAAAGACAACCAAATCTACAACCATCTCTACTTCTTCAATACCTCCCCCATTTATCTTTACAACAAGAGAAAAGACAGAAAAGACAGAAAATACAAGATTATCGAACTCGAAATCAAACTCAAAATCAGCAAATTCAAAATCATCATCCAAATCGCAGCAATCACCATCAAATCTACCCAAATCAATTCAACCTAAATCAATTCAACTTAAACCTAAGAAGTCTAAATCTAAACCAAAAAAATCAAACCTTTCTACCCTTATTATCCCTACTACCCCTACTATTCCTACTATTTCTACTATTCCTACTACCTCTACTTCACCTTTTTCCCTTAAATCCACCATATATTCCAAGAAAATCCCTCTGTTGCTTCCTATTCCTCATCCTCCATCCAATAACAGAACCATCCCTTATACTTCCAACTCAAATCTCTTAGCAGTTCTCGTTGTTCCCGTTCTCGTGCTCGTTCTCGTCCCCATTCTTGTCTAGCGAAAAAAAATTAGTTTGAAAACGTAGACAACAACAATGTCAGAGGTATGATCAATCGAATGCGATCTTGAGTATAAGGTCTATCATGTGTGTTTACCTTACTAACATTCAGGTTAAAAGAACTATCCGTATAATCACTGAGCAACACATCATGACCGATGTGCCGCCAGTTGAGAACTACCCCATGAGAAAGTGGTCGGTTCAAATATCCATGCTCGATCTGTCTGGCAAGGAAATACCAGCTAACATTCTTGATAGGGTCACTTACACTTTACATCCAACGTTTGCTAATCCTATTCGTGCTATTAAAACTCAACCTTTCCGTGTTGAGGAACAAGGTTGGGGAGAGTTTGATATTCCCATCTCCGTACACATCCTCGGCCTCAACGGTAAAGCAGGTGAACGTAAATTCAACCATGATTTGAACTTCCTCCAGGAAAAGTACATCAATGATCATGTGGTACTGATTCCTGTGAGTCCAAATAAAAACCCCGCGTTGAACCGCGTGTTGCTCGAAAGTGGTCTGTTGCCATTCGACGAATCTTCACAGGGAGTCCCAGGTGTTGCTCCTGAGAAGCGTAAACTCGAGGCTCCACAAGAGAGTAAGTTTAAGAAAGTACGGAATGGTAACAGTGCAATGAAGGGCAATGTGGATTTGGAAAAGTTGGCCAATGGATTGACTAAATTGAATGAAGATGACTTGATTGTTATTGTCCAAATGGTTACCGATAACAGAACTGGTGAAATGAATATCAAGAATGATGTGGACAATGGGGAATTTACGATGGATTTGTATACTTTACCAGAAAGTTTGTTGAAGAGCTTGTGGGAGTATGTGAAGAAGCACACGGAGTAAGCACAAAGAAAATAAGAATAAATTAAGATTAGGAGAGAGTAGAAAGAGTAGGAAAGAGAGAAAAAGTTGAGATAAGGTAGGAAAGAGAGAGAAAAAGTTGAGATAAGGTAGGAAAGAGTAAGAAAAGGTTGAGATAAGGTAGGAAAGAGAAAGAAAAGGTTGAAATAGGGTAGGAAAGGGAAGAGAAAGAAAGGTTGAGATAGGGTAGGAAAGGGAAGAGTAAGAAAAGGTTGAAATAAGTTAGTAAGTGAATAGTAGAGGTAGAGTGAGAATCAGAATAGGTAGAGTCAGAATGAACTCCATCTTATCCTGTATAATGTCTAAAGAACCAGGAGTAGCGGTTTTCTTACCCTTTTACGAATTACTACTTTGAGAAGTTATAAACCCGTTTTGCATTCCGCTTAAGTCGGATCTCAATTCCAAGCCACCGAGGTTATAAGATTAGTTAACTAGATATTGGAGGAAAGGATGAAGGAATTGAGTATGAAGGAATTGAGAAAAGGATGATTTGTGAAGGAATTGAGAAAAGGATGATTTGTGAAGGAATTGAGAATAGGATGATTTGTGAAGGAATTGAGAAGAAATTGGTGTGGAAATTAAGGAATTGAACTTGAAGGTGTTTTAGGACTTCCCATATTAAAGTCATTGATCTTCATGTTTCTGCTTGACTCCACATATAAGATTAAGTTAAAAAATATCAAAGTTTAGTTATCGTAATTGTCTCATTATAATGCGGCGTTCAGGGGCAGGATTGCAGCTGTGCATCTTGGGAACGTGAACGGTGAGATTGAAGAGTCCAATAGCCACAATACATTGGATGCACTAAAGGATATGCAAGGTACTAAAATATAATGTAATAAAATTCTAACTCAATATACTCATGATTCGATACTAAGATGCTATGATGCTCGAGATACTCATAAAATACCCCCATTTAACGTTGATTTCGTAATGACAGCCGTTGAACGGAAAGATTCAAAATTCACGCCTTATTTCGTCATTGTCGCAGTTGCGCATACAACAATAAATTGATCCAGTCATTAAAGTTTGCATATGGTATCATGAGAAAGCATGATCCTAGACAATTGGTCATGTCTAATTAAATAGTAGGGATAATGGTAATGGTTGACAATTGAACCGACTAAAGTAATTGACCTGTAGGCTTAATATGCACTGTTAATTTTGAGGAGACCTGCAGATGGTCAATTGAGTTTATTAACAGACATGGTTGACAATTAGACGCACTAAAAAGAGATAGAAAACATGGCCGGTTCTTACTCATGAACCGGAATACATAATCATGCAATCAGTATTCTATCTTCCTTCGGTCACGTGACTTCCCGTTATAGATGAGTAGCCCTCTATATTCCCTACTACCACAAGAGATTCCATATTGTTATCGTTTAAAGTATGATTAGGTTTCTTAGTTTCTGATAAGATAAAGTGTTTTGTGGACATGACGCCTCGTTCATCCATACTCCCGCTATGTCGTAGATTTACCTAAGTGAGTTTTTTTGTCCGCTTTTCGAACCACCACTTTATGATCATCTACCTTTCTTTACTTCCACTCTTACTACATCTTACTTTCCTCTCCTGTTTCTTTCTAAACCGACCATACTCTCACAGTCAGATCCCAACTTGCCGTCAAAACGGCATCGCCATCTGGACTTGTAGCGACTTTGTTGAATAATCCCTGTCTTTCAGTCCCCAAACGTCCCAAAACATCGCCCTTGAGAGTGTCCCAGATAATACACCCGTAATCAATGTAGCTGGCGTAGAAAAGTCGCCCACTTCTACTGAAGTCAACCGAGAGTAAACCTGCGCTCTCAAACTGCTCATTTGCAGCCAGTTGTTGCAGTACGGTCGGTCCTACTTTTGCCGCAAGTGAATAACAAGCAACTTCCCCGTCCGATCTCATATCATATAAACGCAAGAGCCCATCCTCACTGCCCGTAATGAATGAATGCTCGTCCGGAAAGAACTTCACACACGAAACATCGCGTCGCGAAACTTGGTGTGTCTGTGCAGGATTTGCAACCCGTGCATCCCACACTTTGGCAAATCCATCTGATCCACCGCTCAAAAAACTCCATGTGCTACCAGCATCCATCGCGAGTACATCCCCCATATGGCTGAAATATTCATTCACACAAACACCACGCTCAGCATCCCACCGACGCAAACTCATGTCACCGCTGCTGGTGAGTACAATGTTGTCATCGAGAAATTCACACTCGCTTATGTAAGCGCGGTGTCCTCGCAAGACGGCGACTGTTGATTGTTGGAAGAGAGCTTGGGGCGACGATTGAACCTTGTAGAGAGTGCATACATTATCTAGGCCTGCTGCTGCGACAACAGAACCCAGTGGTCCAAACAGACATGCAAGAACGTACTGGTTATCGAGGGCTATGGCATGTTTCTTATACCCAGTAACGGCATCCCAGATGATCATATAGCCATCCTGACTGGCACTGACAATACGTGAGGAATCACGACTCCATTTAGACAGAGCTATTTTGGTCTGGTGGCCCCGGAGCGTAGTGTAAAGCGTTAAATTGCACGATTGAGGGGGAAGAGAAGGAATTTTGGCTGCGATTTCCTGGAGTTGAGCGTCATGGGCTTTGGCCCGGCTTCCAAGGATCTGTTTCTGGAGCTGAATCGTTCTGTTTCGTTCCTTAATGATGAGACTATCAATGCTTTCCTTGGAGACGACGTGGTTGGTGTCTGGTTGTAGGTTCATGAAGTAGTTGTTGCACAAAAAAAGTACCACATGAAGAAAAAAAGATAAAAGTCGAATTACATGGTGTAAAGAATCGGAGATGATTCTAAGAATCAAATCTAGTAGTATGGGAGATGACTCCAGTTGACACGAGCCCCGACTCATCATGAGGAGCTATACTCTAGGAGCTCTGTGAAGTGATCCATATCTGCGTGCTTATGTAACGGCTTATGAATTTTCGCAGCCATCTAGATGGACAAATGAACAACCACCAACATACATATGAACCATTGATGGACATACAAACATGGACGTACAATATATATATCAACATACTAGATAATATATAGGCTTACTAACTATACTGATACTAGACATTCATACTAGATATACTTTTCCTAGGTATGGATACTAAAACTTGTTACTTCTCTTCCATAATTTCTCACCTCCATATCATATTCACACTGTCATTCATATAGTCGACCTTGATCAATAATAACATCTGGTATCTTAATCAAATTGGTAGTCTGTATCTGGATCGATCTGGTACCATCTAGTATTTCTACTTTATCGACGGTACCGGGGCAGCCGCAGTTTTCTCGTTCCTCGCCATCCTTGCGTTCTTCTTTTCCTCTCTTTCAAGGTCTCCTGTGACTCTTTGCAAGTAAGCCGGCACCGGCAACCCACTCTTCAAGAAAAACATCTTCCAGTTTCTCGCCTTATCTTTCAACTGAACCTGTGATCTGTTTTTCAATGCCTCCAGGATTTTACCTCCACTACCAAAAAGCTCAAGAATGACCGACCACAGTGGTCCCTTGAGTTCAAGTGCGTGCCGCAATGCCTTCTCCTCCTCACGCGTCCACGGACGCCTGTTTGTGGACTTAGATGCCGTGGGGTTGATACGAAGATGAATCTGTTGCTCGATGATTTCGCTCGGTAACAATGCATTGGTGATGTTGGTAATATCTGCACCACTTGGGTTGGTCGTATTGAACTCGGGTGCTGGCGAATACGTAGGCGCAGGACTCGTGTATGATGGAGTCTCAAGCATCTCTTGGGAATGTGGTACAACATGATCACGCGCGCGTGTACTCTTCTTACCCCAAATGATGTAGCCCATGTTCTTAGCCACGTACTCAAACAAGTCCTTAAGGAATGCAAACCATTCGTATTCCTCACTTAACAGAGCCTCATCCGTGTGTTCCAAAAGCTTGATTTTACGCGATTTACACCGGTCGACGAAATCAGCCTCGGTTGGAGTCAAAGTTTTGGCTCCACGCCTTGCCAAAAGAATGTTCTCCAAATCATGTGGTAAGATGTCTTCTAGAATTTCTGCCTTGGACCTCTCTCCCGCCTCAATTGCTGAGATATACGCCTGGGTCTTGAGATCGAGGTATAATATCGCAAGAGGTTTGAGAAGTTTACCCACACGCTCACCAATCAGAGTATTCACTCCCAGTTGAAGACTCATAGTATTGGATCCCATGTTACTGAGTGAGTTCTCCACCGCCAAGCTATTTGCCGGGCAAAACACATCGAGAAACAGTTCATTGAGGTAGAAAAATCCCACTTCAATCGTACCCAATGTTGCCAGAAGAAACGTAGCGAGATTCACCTTACGCAATGTCGACTCGATACTTTGTTCACGTGCTCTGAACATCAGTGGTGTCTTATCACCTTCCTTCCACATTCCAGGTGCAAGGTGCTCCACTGTGAGAAATGGATCATCCTCTGAGTAGAGTCGCTTCGTAAACTCAAAAAGCGATGTCAAGTCGCGAAAAGTGGCACCTGCAGGAGTGTCAGGATTCAGCGCCATGTCCACGATGTGCTGGTATGGACCAATGGCAATAATGCGGAGCAATTGTGTCAGGAGATTATCCAATGTTGGCAATGTGTTGATGAGAAGTTGGATCCGTGGGGGAAGAAAGTCACTAGCCACAATTGGCATCGGTAATGCAGCAAGATGCGCGTGTGAAAGCACAGCTAGTGGTGGCATTTGTCGCGAAATGGACTTGTATGCAGCGAGAGCACTATTTGTATTGAGAAGCTCTGAGTTTGCCGGTACAGAAACTCCACCATGAAGAACAGATGTTGCAGAGTCAGCATTTGTAGATTCTTCATTAGGAGATTGCTGGGAAGTTTGCTGGGAAGGTTGATTTTGGACAACATTAGAGGGTTGATGGGTAGAATGTTGATTTTGATGTTCATTATTGGAGTGCTGTTCATGATTAGAATGTTGTTCATGATTAGAGTGTTGAGGATGTTGAGTTTGTTGATGATGTTCATTTTGTTGCTGATGTTGATTTTGTTGATGGTGTTCATTTTGTTGCTGATGTTCATTACTTTGATGATGTTCATTATGTTTGAAATGATTCATTTGGTCTTGAATTTGTCGGCTATCATCAGTCTCATTCTCTTCATTATTCTCAACCCCTGTCATTTCTCTTTGTTTATCCTTATTTGCTTCAGTAGCACTCTCGAACTGTGCGGCGATTGTTGCAAGTCCCGTACCCTCATCGACTGGCTGGCTTAACGCCTCGATTTGAGGGTCGAGGAAATAATTTGCTTGCGATATGCTACTTTCACGCTCCTTGTTGGCACCTAAAGCCATATTGTTGGTAGAATGATTAATACTGTAGTTATCGATATGATTGCGATCATCTATGTGATTGTTTCTATCGATGTTATTGTGGTTATCAATGGAGTTATGATTATTGATGGTATTATGGCTTTCGATTGAGTTGTTGTCGACATCATTATGGTTGATGTTGTCGATATTATAGATTGGGTTCTGATGTCCTTCAATATTTTGATGGCTGTCGATGGAATTATCGTCGGTATTATTCACATGAACTCGCTTCTCGGCTGACTCGTTGCCTTCAGCGCTTCTTTTGATGCCTTCTGTGGGCTCGTGTTTGATATCCATGATGTTTTGTTTTGAAGCCATCTCGGGTTTGTGCAGGAGAAGAAAAATGCACGTACGAGAAGGGAATAGTAAAAAGGTAAATGGTAGTAAATGAATGGTGATATGATCATAATAGCTATATGATTGTAAAAGCTATATTGTAGTGAATAGTGGACTTTGTAATAGTCATCATTTCTACTAAGTGATAGTCATATCTATTCTAAATAGTCATCATATCTAGATAGTCATCATATCTAGATAGTCATCATATCTAGTTAGTCATCATAATGAATGATAATAAGTTCTACCTTCATGTTATACTAGTTAGATTGTTAGAGTAGTATCTCTTTTACTTACTATGACTTCATATCAATTCATGATCCCCGGGTATCTCATCCGTCTACTGCATATTTCATAACCTTGTTCCGGAACAAATAAGCTGCAAATTATCCGCGTATCAAATTACTCCACTTATTCTGCTGACCATAATCACACAAACCATAATCACTTTACTCACTCTTCATCTTCCTTCTCCTTTTCCTTATTCCTTCTTTCATCCTTCCTTTCTTCTTCCTACTTTCTTCTTCTTTTCTCTTCCTACTTTCTCCTCCTCCTCCTCCTCCTCCTCCTCCTCCTCCTCCTTCTTCTTTCTTCTTCCCTCTCAAACCTCTTCCGCAACCTCTTCTCTCTTTCTCTCGTTCTTCCCTTTCCGTTCCCTCCTCTCTGTCGGGATTTCGTTTCCGCATCCCGATTAGGAAAATCCCGCTAAAGCATGATTTGGCGGCAAAATCGCTATAAAACCCCCCAACCCCCAGATTCGCAATCAGCAAACATCCCATGTCTGTCTCTGAATCTTACTTTCCCAACGAACCCAAAGCTCCAAAGGTCGTCAGTGCCATCCCAGGCCCTCAGTCGATTGCTCTGGCAAAGCACTTAAATGACGTCTTTGACTCCAGAGCATCATACTTCACTGCAGACTACTCAAAGTCCGAAGGCAACTATATTGTTGATATTGATGGAAACACTCTCTTGGACTTATACGCACAAATTGCTTCAATTCCATTGGGATACAACAACCCAGCTTTGAAGGCTGCTGCTCAAAGTGATGCAATGATTAATGCCATCATTAACAGACCTGCCACTGGTAATTTCCCAAGTAAGGACTTTGATAAAATTGCTAGAGATGTTTTAGCAGTGGCCCCTAAACACCAAGACAAACTCTTCCCTGCATTGTCAGGAGCCGATGCTAACGAATTGGCATTCAAGGCCGCGTTTTTCTGGTACCAGGCCAAAAAGAGAGGCTACAATGCTGAGTTCACTACTGAGGAAAACACTTCTGTGATGAAAGGTTCTGCTCCAGGCTCGCCAGATTTGGCCATTTTGTCTTTCGAACGTGCCTTCCACGGAAGATTATTTGCCTCAGGTACAACTACTTGTTCAAAGCCTATCCACAAGTTGGACTTGCCAAGTTTCAACTGGCCAAAAGCAGAGTTCCCATCTTACAAGTATCCATTGGACAAGAATGAGGACTTTAACAAGAAGGAAGACGAGAGATGTTTGAAAATTGTTGAGGAAATCTTCAAAGTATGGCAAATACCTATCGCAGCCATCCTTATCGAACCAATTCAATCTGAAGGTGGTGACAACCACGCTTCTAAGGAATTCTTCCAGGGATTGAGAGATATTACCTTGAAGCACGGTGCATTGTTGATCATTGATGAAGTTCAGACCGGATTGGGTGCCACTGGTGAATTGTGGGCTCACGAGAGATTTAACTTGTCTCCACCTGCTGATATGGTCACTTTCTCCAAGAAGTTCCAGAGTGCTGGTTACTTTTTCCACGACCCAGAGATCGTGCCTAACTATGCATACCGTCAGTTCAACACTTGGTGTGGTGACCCAGCAAGAATGATCTTATCTGGTGCCATTGGTGCTGAGATTCTCAAGCATGACTTGCTGGCTAAGACTGCTAAGGTTGGAAACTACTTATTTGGCAAATTGGAGAAGTTGCAGGAGAAATACCCTAAGTATTTGCAGAACTTGAGAGGTAAGGACCGCGGTACTTTCATTGCCTGGGACTTGGAAAACGGTGACGCAAGAAACGCATTTTTGGGTGATATGAAGAAGGCCGGTGTGAACATAGGTGGATGTGCTGAGACCTCTGTGAGGTTAAGACCTACCTTGGTTTTCGAGGAGAAGCACGCAGACTTGTTTGTCGAAATTCTCGAAAAGGTTTTGCTGGGATATTAACGAGTGATAGTGATTAGAAGTAATGCAATAGAAATTGTGAAAGGTTAGATGTAGTTAGATTGAGCGGCTCAAGACAAGGAATTCTGGTTTGCTCAGTTTCCCTTCCATTATTTTCGTTATGAATCTGTGCTTCTCTCTTTTTTTCAAGAAAGTCCGTGATAGTTTAGTGGCTAGAATTACCGCTTGTCGCGCGGTAGACCGGGGTTCAATTCCCCGTCGCGGAGCTTCTGCGCAAGTGGTTTAGTGGTAAAATCCAACGTTGCCATCGTTGGGCCCCCGGTTCGATTCCGGGCTTGCGCATCTTTTTTGGATCCAAGATGCTAACGATGTATTCTCGTCAAAGCTACTTCGGAAATCTGTTTAATTTAATGCGTATTTCATCGATCTTATGCTAACTTCAATTTTTACTTTACTCGATAATGTTGTGCCAGCTACTTATTTTTACACTTCCTGTCAACCAACCGTTTCGCACCTTTTCCGATCTGATCTCCGGTAAACCGAAACCTTCGCAATAGGTAAAGACTTGATTTCTCTTATGCTACCTATTAAAGGATAGCACTGTCTTATCGATGTTTATTTTATGAGTAGCCTATAGTATCTTTCTAACTATTGCCGTGCGGTTCCAGTTATCGTCTCGCGTTCTTTTTATCTATTACGCCTTGTGATTTTGTTGATCTTTTTTCACCATGTCCAACAACCCCACCTGGTACGAATGCACCAAAGCATTCATTAAGGAGGACCTGAATGCCTCGTTCATCTCGGGCGGTATAGCTGGAGCTGTTCTGCGGACTGTGGTTTCACCATTTGAACGAGCTAAGATTCTTCTCCAGCTCCAAGGTCTGGGAACTGCAGCATACAACGGTATGTTTCTGACGATCCTCAAGATGTACCGAGAAGAAGGTTGGCGAGGGTGGTTCCGTGGAAACTTTTTGAACTGCGTACGCATTTTCCCCTACAGTGCGGTTCAATACTCTGTCTTTGAGAAGACCAAGGTATTGATTCTTCAATATAAGGGCACCGACGAATTGCGTGCCAGTGAACGACTCGTGGCAGGATCTGCAGGTGGAATAAGCAGTGTTCTCGTCACATACCCATTAGATCTCATCCGTGCGCGTATCACTATCCAAACTGCGAGTTTGAACAAATTGAACCGTGGAAAACTCGTCAAACCACCAACAGTGTTCGGCACATTAAAGGAGGTTTACCGTAATGAGGGTGGTATTACGGGGCTCTATAAGGGATTAGTCCCTACCACATTGGGAGTGGCACCTTATGTTGCAATTAACTTTACACTCTATGAGAAACTCCGGGATCTGATGGACAATTCCCCACAAGACTGGTCGAACCCAATGTGGAAATTACTGGCAGGAGCCTTCTCACTGTTTGTTGGAGGAGTGCTCATCTACCCATTAGACTTGCTCAGGAAGCGGTATCAGGTTGCCAGTATGGCTGGAGGTGAATTGGGCTTCCAATACCGACTGGTTACACATGCTTTGGTGCATATTTTCACCAATGAAGGTTTTGGTGGAGCGTACAAGGGATTGACTGCTAACTTGTACAAGATAGTGCCATCAATGGCGGTCAGTTGGTTGGTGTATGATAGCTTGAGGGAGGCTATACGGCAGTGGTGATCATAGACAAGAAGGGACGACCAGTGGATAGCCTATCCACTAGTAGATAGTGGTAATCCGAATAGTCCATATCACTAGAAAGTCCATTTCGTTGGATAGTCCATAACAATCCACACTATTTGGATAAATCTTGTTGATTACTTTCAAGACAAATGAAGCCATTAGATGACAGCATGGTACCAACCATTATAACGATTCATGAAAGACGATTCATACAAGTATGAGTAAGTTCTTTTTGTATGATGAAGAAAAGTTGGCCAATAGACTATATATTCAATAGAACATGACTAGTTTGGTTGTTTTTGCAGCAATAATTGCAAAAAATGACTAAACACGAACAATAACTGGATGATTAGAATGACTGCAAAAAATGACTACACATGAAGAATAATCACTTGGTTTAAGTGGCGAAAACAGGCCATTTTGTATTCTCGTCAATAACATGCGATCAACATTACTATCAATTAATCACGTTTTCTACTGTTCCTTTTTGGTTTTCCATTTTCTCCCCTATATAGCTTCTCCCATTTGATATCATTTGGTCTATTTCATATAGTAAATCATCTACTTCTCATCATCTCATTACTATCACTTCTTTACTCTTGCAAACTTCAACTCTTGATTATCTATTGTATACTCTTGTCTTGATCTCCCCATTTTCGTCCCGTGACCGCCAACCAACCAAATCGCTCAAATAAAAAAGCGGTGGGTACACTACGGGGTATAAAGAAAAAATCGCACCATTAGAATTACAGACAAACAAGATGAGAGCTTCCGCTGTATTGATGAACGCCGCCAAGAAGGCTGGCCCAAAGAAGGTTTCCATCCCAGTTGAGATGTACCCATTGTTCGGTGCTGTTGCCGCTGCTGTCTCTTCTGGTATCTTTTTCACCTACAGACACTTCAAGTACGACAAGGAATTGAGATTGTGGCAGAACGCCAACTTGTCCAACTTGGACAACGTTTTGAACGAGGCCGAGAAGGAGAACAAGCAATAAGAGAATAATGAATGAGATGGTTACGTTGCACGAGATGCCATCGTGGCTGTGCCAAACTACCTATTCAAGAGCATGACATTAGTTAGTTTAAAAAAATGCTGATGGATTGATGTAGAATGGGGATGGATGAAGAGTTGAGAACAAGAAGAGAAGAAGAGAAGAAGAGAAGAAGAGAAGAAGAGAAGAAGAGAAGAAGAGAAGAAGAGAAGAAGAGAAGAAGAGAAGAAGAGAAGAAGAGAAGAAGAGAAGAAGAGAAGAAGAGAAGAAGAGAACAAGAAGAGAACAAGAAGAGATGACGACATGAAGAGTCTAGAGAGAAAGGACTGTTCTTGATGGATTAGTTTTGAATTACACTAGTCTTGCAGTCTTGAACTACACTAATCTTGCAGTCTTGAACTACACTAGTCTTGCAGTCTTGAATTACACTAGTACTGATTTACATTATAAACACAACCATTTACACTAGTACTTGATATTTACTCTAATACTCTTGAATATTTACAATATTTACCTCACATCTATCTCAATTCTCCACCCTCTTCTCTCCTCTTCTCTCCTACTCTCTAATGTTTGTCCAGTACTCTACCACATCATGAGTAGATTCCAACACCTCAATACACTTGCGGAATCCCTTTTGGTAATTCTCTGGAAAGTCCACCTTATTATCATCACTAGCCACATATGCGGTCTTGGATTCCTTTAAGCGAAAACCCAAGCGTGACATCTCATTCAGGATTGAAAACAATTCTGTTGGTTCTGTGAGCATACGGAAGAGTTTTCCCAGTCCCTCATAATCACCTTCTTCGTCAATAAACTCCTCGACATCATCTGCACCCACTTCAATGGCAGTATCCATAAGATCATCAATAGTCTTCTCAGACTCAAAGATGATTTCTCCCTTTTTATCGAATAAATAAAGACATGGACTCATAGAAGCGTTAAACTCCTTCAATGCAGCCTTCACAATTGATACTGTTCTAGCTTTATTGTCAGTACGTGCACTAACAATGAAGGCCACACCATTAGGTCCGACAAATTCATATTGCATATCAGTAACAATAGGACCATCAGTAGATATTTCACCAGCACCTCTTTTAATAGCCAGTTCGATAATCTTTTTACCCACATTAAGTTTCTTAGCCTTTTCAACGAGTGTTTCCAACTGTGCATTGGCGTCCCTGCCGCCAAGTCGCACACTAACTTCGATTTTCGATGCGATCATCGTGGCTTCTTTCAGGCGTTTGGCATCATTTTTGGCTTTATCATGGCGAATATTAGCCCATTTGGAGTGTCCGGCAAAGGCCACTCGTGTAGTAGTGAACGGTCTAATGGAACGACGGAGCATTGAAGTAGTGAAAAAAAGATCTGGAGAATGAGAAGGAAAATAAGAAAATCTAAGAGTTGGAAAATAATGAACCAGAGATGAATGAATATGAATATTGATGAAAATGATGATAATTGATGGAAATAGATGATAATTGATGGAAATAGATGATGATTCTAATGGTTAGATAGAATAGAAGGTAAAGTTATGAATAATCGAGTATGATGGTAAAGTTAAAAGTAATAATATACTGTTTATTAACATAACGTTGCTTGAAAATACTATTATATCATATCAAAGTCCCTTTTCTACTTAACTCTTCCTTATTATTCATCTTATACTATCTCTTCCCTATCATTATTCTTTGTTATCCTCTTTATTCTCTGTATTCTCTGTACTGATTATTATCTATACTCTGTTCTTTTTTCTTATCATTTTCTTCATCATGAGCGAAAACAAGCGCACTCTACTTGCGGCCATTGCCGACGAAGACTCGGTCACGGGCCTCCTCCTCGCGGGCGTTGGGCAGGTATCCAATGAGCCGGGCAAAGAGACCAATTTCCTCACGGTTGTCCCTGGTAAAACTACTAAGGAGCAGATCGAGGAGGCATTCGACAACTTCACAGGAAGAGACGATATTGCCATTTTATTGATCAATCAGCACTTGGCAGATGAAATTAGGTTCAAGGTGGACTCATACACCAATGCTTTCCCGGCTATTCTCGAAATTCCATCCAAAGATCATCCTTATGACCCTGAAAAGGACTCCATTTTGAAGAAGGTGAGACGTTTGTTTGGAGAGTAAAGGTAACAACAAATACGTGACAATACGTGGATAAAAGTTGGGTAACGTCGGTGGTACGTAATGTGGTGGATTTACCTGATGTGGAGATATGAATTAGAGATGTGCAATAGCACTGATTGCTTAGGCTCACACGTGGATACTCAAGACTTCTATACGGTGTATAAAAATGTAAAGTATCGATCATAATGAGGTATAGACAAGAGTAGAATGGGAAAAGAATGAAGTAAAGAGTAGAATGAGAAGAACGAAGAAAAGACATTGGTAGACTAAGTGGAAATCTGATTAAGGTAAAAGTGTTTTGAAACCCTTGAATTAACTGAATTAACAGTGTTGTCACTGAACTATATCAAAAAATCTTCTAGTCTACATTCGCACATCATATATTCAATTCATTCCTCTAGCATTTTACTTTCTCCCCTTCTTCTTATTCTTTTTGTTCTTCTTTGGGGTGGCCGACTCATTAACAGACCCCAGAGCAGGTTCTGGGGATTCCGTAGGTTTATCAGATTCGTCTTCAGCAGGAGCTTCAGCAGCAGGAGCTTCAGCATCAGCAGGAGCGTCAGCATCAGCAGGAGCGTCAGCATCAGCAGGAGCGTCAGCATCAGCAGGAGCGTCAGCATCAGCAGGAGCGTCAGCAACAACAGGAGTATCTGTGGATTCTTCAGCAGGAGCATCTGTGGATTCTTCAGCAGGAGCATCTGTGGATTCTTCAGCAGGAGCATCTGTGGATTGAGCTTGAGCTTCAGAGTCGTCTGTAGTTTCAGATTTTGTAGGTTCAGGAGCTTCAGTAGATTGAGCTTCAGTAGATTCAGATTGAGCTTCCTTAGATTCAGCTTCACCTTCTGGTTTACCTTCACTTTGACCTTCTTCAAGTTCACTCTTTTCTGGCTCACTCTTTTCTGGCTCACTCTTTTCTGGTTCTGTAGTAGATGGTTCCACCCCCTTCTCCACCTCCTTCTCTCCATTCAGCTTGTCATCCAACGGTACATCTACCATCGAACTAGCTGGATCCGCACTCTCATGATTGATCTCAGGTTTCACACCTTCACTCTCAATCTTTCCATTTTCATCCTTATCCTCAATCTTATCATTCACCTCATTCTTATTCTTTTCACTCTTTTCCTCACTTTCCTCATTCTTATCATTCACCTCACTCTTATTCTCTTCAATCTTTTCCTCATTCTTATCCTCATTCTTATCCTCATTCTTTTCCTCGATCTTTCCATTTTCAGTCTTTGCATTCTCACTCTCTTTCTTTCCATCCCAATAACGCATAGCAAAGATATCTGGCAATACACAATCCTTCACATAAAAGCTACGTACTCCAACAATACGTCTTTCACGTTCACATGCCTTCAACCATTCTGGACGGATTATTGGAATATTCATCTCACTTGCCTTAACAAACTCTGGATTACCGGCAACCTCACGAGTACACACATAATGAGTAGTATCGACCTTAATTTGAGACTGTGGTGGGTTTGCACCCATATTTGCCAATGCACTCTCGATATCAGAACGATCAAATGGATCATTAGGCAGGAGATCACCGATACAAACAGTAATTCCACTTAAATCAGTCATTTTGTGAGTAGTAACTTCGACTATGTCGGATGAATATACACCTGCAGTTGTATCCAAACGTAACTGGAATTGGAACAGTTTATCAATTGGTAATCCAGATAACTTTGTTGTACGATTCGTTAATGGTTGAGGAATCACACCCAACTTTTTACCATCCTTGAATAAGATCAAGTTCTTGATGGCCAGGGTACCGAGCTCTAATGGGTCCCATTCTAACACACATGAAGTTTGGGTGACATTCTTGATCTTCAATGCGGGAGGTGAAGGGAGATTTGTACCAAAAGTCGCAAGGATTTCGTCTTGAATAGCAGTAAAGTGTTTGCTTTCTTCGTCTTCGGTGGCCTTATCCTGTTCACAGCAGATTTTAACGACTGAACCTGCTTTGATGCCATCAGGGAGAAGGATTGTAGGGAATTCAATGAGGTGGTGGTCCTTCGTAAGAAGAAGCGCGAGCGACGCGTCGAGCTTGCCGACCGTGAGCGATACTTCCACCATGTCAAAAATAAGAAACAGAAAAAGACAACAAAGAGAGAAAAGACAAGAAAATGGGGACTAAAAAAAATAGAAATCAATTAGATTGAAGAGGGTGTGATAGATTATGTGATTGATAGGATGAAGGAGAGTGAAAGATTGGAGAGAGTAAAAGATTGCAGAAGGTGTGATTGAATATGAAACTACAAGTGTGATTGAATGTGCAACTACAAGTGTGATTGAATGTGCAACTACAAGTGTGATTGAATGTGCAACTACAAGTGTGATTGAAAAAGTTGGAGACTTGGGGTCATGAATAGAGTGAAATGATGAAGAATATTCAAATGGGTATTACTTGAAAACTTCTAAGCTTCTTGAAGTGGGTTTGAGAAAACTTTACTTGAGGTTTGGTGACTGGATAATTGGAATTATGGTCCTACTTTTGGATAATGTATGTACATACCAGGACTATTCAACCAACTACCCTCACTTCAATACAATCCATTAACAATTCATGATCATTCAACATCAGTCAACATCATTCAACATCTATAAACCATTTATGAATTCACATTCAATGGATAGCCAATCATATAATTCATATGTCCATTCTTCATTTCTTTCTATACTTCCCCTTCCCGTTCTCATAGTATTTTACCCTTATCATTCTCATTGATTCTCTCTAATACTTCATTCTCATTCACTCTCCTTTTCATTCACTCTCCTTTTCATTCACTCTCCTTTTCATTCACTCTCCTTTTCATTCACTCTCCTTTTCATTCACTCTCCTTTTCATTCACTCTCCTTTTCATTCAATCTCCTTTTCATTCACTCTCCTTTTCATTCACTCTCCTTTTCATTCACTCTCCTTTTCATTCACTCTCATTCTCATTCACTCTCATTCTCATTCACTATTTATCATTGTCTCCATTTCTTCTCTTATCTCCACGTGACCATGTCTATAAAAACCCAAGTCCACCCAATCCAAATTTACTTTTCCATGTTTGCCACTCTTGCTTTACTTCCAGTGGCCATTGCACAACTTGTGCCCCAACAACAGGTCCTTCAAACCCCCGTCCACTCAACCTTCGATAAAGCACTGTGTCCCGACCCCCAACTTTCATGTTCAATCTCAAAATCCCCCACGTGCTGCTATGAGTCCCCTGGTGGTATTCTTCTTCAAACCCAATTCTGGGATTACTACCCTGCTGTTGGTGCTGATGACGAATTCACACTCCATGGTCTCTGGCCTGACAATTGTGATGGTTCTTACGAGCAATTCTGTGATTCTTCGCTAAACCTCAAACCTGGTGACATAAAGCGCATCCTCGTGGACGAGTTCAATGACAATGACTTGTACGAGAAAATGAGCCAGAATTGGCGCAATTACAATGGTGATGATGCATCCTTGTGGTTACATGAATACAATAAACATGCCACATGTATCAATACTTTGAACCCACGTTGTTATGCTTCATCAAACTCGGGAACTTTGGACAAGTCCTCCCCAAATCTCCATGTTTATGACTTTTTCCGCATTACAGAGACCCTCTACTCTAAACTCCCAACCTTCAAGTTTTTGGCAGATGCCGGCATTAAGCCCGACCCCGAGGCTACCTATACACGTGCTCAGATAGCCGAAGCTCTCAATGGTGCGTTTGAAGGCAAGCAAGTTTTGTTCAAATGTGACCGTAATCATGCACTTCAGGAAGTCTGGTACTTCCACCATGTTAGAGGTTCTGTTCGTGCTGAAGAATTTGTTCCTATCGATTCATTGGGTCATGGTAACTGTCCGGAAACTGGTATCAAGTTCTTCCCAAAGGGTAAGGGACCAGCTCCTCGTCCAGGTCCAGGAAACCCAGGAAATCCTGACCGCGGTTACCTTCGGTTATCGGGCCATTCAGGCTGTTTGATTAGCAATGGCCAACACTACGGCTTCGGCACGTGCGCAACATACCGTGTGCTGCAGTCTGCGTTTGGCGGTGTTAATATCCGGTCATCAAAGGGTTTCTGCGGTTTCAATAGCAAGGGTCACTTTGACTGTGGAGGATATAGTCCAGCACAGTACCAGTTCCAACGCGACGAGAACTCTGGCGTGATTAGTTATGGAGGTAAAACTGCTTGGTGTTTTGATGAGAGTGCTAAACACGGCCATGGAAAGTACATACAGACTCCAATCCGGTTGTCTGATGGTAACTGCGAGGAGTTTGAGTTGAAGTTTAGATAAAAGAATGACAGAAAATGGAGAAAAAGCAAATGAGTATAAAAATTAGAAGAAGAGGATGAAGAAAATGGTTGTAGACATGAGTATGCATATATAAGAGTTATTAAAAGAAAAGTAAATACAAGTGATATGGTAAATCAATGTGATCATTAGATATTTCTTCCATTATTCACCATTTTTCTCAAATGGCTGCGAAATTTTGAAAAAACCCACATCACGTGATAAAACCCATTTACATTACTATTGAATATACTTTTACTAACCTTATCACCACTACTATACACACTATCTCTCTACAACCCCATTTCACGCAAATCCGCATGGATCTCATCATCAGTAGCACGAGTCAAGAAAGCCTCAACGTTCGGAGTATCAATACCACCAGTACTGACTGCAGCAGGGAAACCATGGAATTCTATCAAACCCTGCAATGTACCGATCTGCTGGTTGATACGGTTGCGCTGCAGCACCATCTCATAGAGTGTATTCTGGCGAAGTGCCTTTTTAGAGAGTGGCACCATTTCATCGTCGTCTGTCGAACCTGCGACAGTGACATTTGGAATCTGCGGCACAGCCTGGTATCCATACTCTGGCACCAATTGGTCGATCTCGTTACGCTCCTTATTGATTTTGTACCAGAGCGCAGTAGTATTGGTGATCATTTCATTCTTACTGTCCATGATACGCCTGAGGAAATCTTGGTGGATCAGTGTGCGAGTAGCTCGTGTTTCCTTATCGATACACTTGAGTTTATATGTGAGGTTGAAGTTAGCCAACCGCACATTTTCCTGATAAAATCCATTGATCTTATAGTAGATTTTGGAGAGTTCAGGATGCAGACCCTCTAAACAAAGCTGGAGTTCACGTTCAAGAAGATTGAGTTTATCATGATAGAGTTTATCGCGAAGTGCTGCAAATGATGATTCGATCGATATGAGTTCTTCGATCGCTTGTTTACGTTGCTCATCTGTCAGATCTTGTTCACCTTCACCTTCACCATCTTCACCATCTTCACCATCATCAGCATCGTCCACATCATCAGCATCTTCAACATCTTCCACATCATCGGCATCCTCTGCACCTTCCTGATCTTCTTCGGGAGCATCTTCACGACTTTCTTGCAGGTTATTGGCATCATCTTCCAGATCACCTTTATCCACCTTGTTCTTTGAATCCACCTCATTATCCTCATTTTCGTTTTCCTCTTCAATCTTTCTATTGTCACTTTCTTCAACTTCTTCTTTATCAATGTTTGTCTTTGGTTCTACCTCCAGTTCTGGGCTCGTTTCCTTTGGTTCTGTCTTTGGTTCTTCAGACATTTCCTTTGGTTCAGCACTCTTCTCCCTCTCTTCGCTCATTTCCTTTTGATCTTCTTCTTCACCCTCATCACTACTACCACCTCTACTTCTCTTTCTCGAGTCACTTTCATCACTTGCCCTACGCTTACGCGATGGTCCGACTTGAGCCTCAGTTAAACGGGCCAACTGATGTAAATCCGATGGTTCATCGTCATCCAAGAAGTCCATTTTGTCGGTCTCCGCCTCGGAGTTGTCGCCAAGGTCACTCAATTCTGAACTTTCGTCCGCCTTGAATGGATCGTCGAGTTGGAGATCAAAAGGTGGAGATGTTGCAATATCCGTAAGAGGTGAATCATTTCCTTCTCCCAGACCATCTACAGGTACTGAATCATCTTCTGCTTTGATAGAGTGGTCCAAAGGATTTGTAGATGGTAGGTTATTGTTCAGGCGTGGTCCAAGGTCAGTCAGGTTATTGGAATTCTTATCCAAGGACTTTGAATCCGAGTCATTCAAGGACTTTGAATCCGAGTCTTTTAAGTCATTTGGGTTCTTTTCCGACTCCTTCAGGTCCTTTTCCAATTCCTTCAGGTCCTTTTCCAATTCCTTCAGATCCTTTGAGTTCTTTTCCAATTCCTTCAACTCCTTTGAGTCCTTTGAATCGTCCTTATCCACTTTTGAATCCAACTTGTCTAAATTCAGCTCTGAATTCTTCGAATGGATATTGTCGATATCATTAGTCAATGGATTGGACTTCATTGAGTCGATTTTTGATTCGTTGTTCTGGTTGGTCAAGTTGTTCTTCCAGGCCGACGATGTAGTAGAAGAAGTTGAAGTTTCGTTTTTCCTATCAAAATTGGCTGTATCATGTTCATTCCATCTAGGCTTACCGTGCTCCGCACGCCTTTCATCGGATATGCTCATCATATGTTGTTCGGGTAAACGTTTCTTGGGTACGCCGACTCCCACGTTCATTGTTTTTTTTTGAAGTTTGGTGCAGGAGCTTTGCTCATCGGAAGAGAGAAAAATAGAAAAGTAAGAGGAGTAACGGAAGAATAGAGTCTTGATAAAAGATCAATAGAAAGATCATTAATACATATCTTGAAGCATCTTGGAAGAATAGATACTTGAAATAATATTATATCTTGATTACAGACTACTAAGATTACTACATCTTCACCATTACTACTACTAGAACTACTACTACTAGAACTACTACTTGATATCTACTATGTCATCATTTCTGAACCTCTTTGGAGGTGCTAAGGAGAAGATCAACTCCACAATCGATAGTTTGTTCAAAACTTCTTCGGGCCCTGTGACTGCTGAACAGTTGAGAGTTAAGGCAGAGAAGGAAAGAGAAGAGGAGAAGAGAGAAGAGAAGGAAAGACAAGAGAAGGAGGAGAAGGAGGAAGAGGAAGACGAGGAAGAGGAGGAGGAGGAAGAGGAGGAGGAGGAAGAGGAGGAGGAAGAAGAGGAAGAAGAAGAAGGCGATAAGAATGATGTGGAAGAAGATGATGATGAGGAAATGGTTGAACAAGATGAGGAAGAGAAAGTTGTTTCTCGTGATCCAGAGAATGAAGACCTTGAAGCCAAATACTTTGCCAAAATGCTTGAAAAGGAAGCAAAAGAAGAGCCATCAGACAAATCTGAGCCTAAAACTACTGAAAAACCCACTTCTACCGATTCTACAACTTCTGCTCCAGCTACCTCGGTTGATCTTAAAGAAAGTGAACTTGAACAAGCCGAACGCACTGTGTTTGTTGGTAATGTGAGTTCGAAAGTGATTGGAGATAGACTCGTCTACAAGCAATTCAAGAAACTTTTCTCCAAATTCGGTAAAGTGGAGTCGATCCGTTTCCGTTCAATTGCATTTGATGAAGCAGTTCCACGTAAAGTGGCATTTGCTCGTAAGGCTTTACATAAACTGCGTGATTCATGTAATGCATACGTTGTTTTCCGTGAACGTGAAGCTTCACGTCGTGCTTCACCTTCTCTTAATGCTACTATCTTTGCTGGTTTACATATTCGTGTCGATCATGTTGCTCATCCTGCACCACGTGACAACAAGCGTACTATTTTTGTGGGGAACCTTGATTTTGAAGAGAAGGAAGAGACCTTATGGAAGTACTTCAATGGACTTACTGAAGGTGATGTCGAATCTGTACGTGTTGTTCGTGATGCTAAAACTAATGTTGGTAAAGGATTTGCAATGGTGCAATTTAAGGACAGTTTAAGTGTTAACAAAGTTCTTCCTGCCAATGATAAGCCAATGGTTGAAAAGGGCCGTAAGTTACGTATTTCTCGTGCGAAATCGTATGCTAAACCATCGCTCATGTCACCAAATCATGTGGATAACCAAAAGAAGCGTGGAAACAAGAAGAATGTTCCAATGAATGAAAAGCAGAAGACTAAGCTTGGTCGTGCTCAATCGATTTTGGGTCGTGCTGATCGTAAAACTGCTGGAAGTTTAGAGGGTACTAGAGCTACTAAGGGTGCAGCTATCACTGGTATCAAGGGATTGAAGTCTTCTCGTAAGGTTAAAAAGCCTAGAATGAGAGAACGTTCTACTAAATTCCGTGAAGAGAGAGATGAGATGATGAAGAGTTTGGGAGATAAGAAGGAGAAGAAGGAGAAGAAGGAGAAGAAGGGAAAGAAGGAAAGAAAAGAGAAGAAGTAAGAGAACTAGAAGAAGTAAGAGTATATAATGTAATAGAATAATCTATGCTATAAAAACATGTAGATGATATCCTTAATCTTGACTTTATACATCCAACTTTATTGGATAAACAACAAGTGCGATATCGGATAGACATAGAAACCTTTATACGATGTCAAAGAAGTTGTTGACAACTCTATTGTGGCTCTCCACTCTAGCCGTTTGTAATTTCCTGCATAATGGTATATCAACTAGTTAAAGTGAAGGTGATCTAAACTAATCATATAGTTGTTTCAAGAAGGTATGATTATAGATGATAATTCTATATCAATCATCATTATTCCTCCTCATCATCATCATTATCATCATCCATCTATTCATGTTATCATTTTATAATTATTTCATTATGTTACATTACCCCTTATCTTATCGCCACCTTCGTAACCACACCAGTCCACGGCACAAATATAAATACCCCCGAAAATGCTGCAAGAATCTTAACACTAGTAATGTCTATCTATAAATTCTTCTTTGGTAAACCAAAGACCGAAACAAAACCCCCAATTGTTGAACAAGAGTTCAATGAGAAACACTCACACGAGTCTTCAGAACCAATTGAGCACCTTCTTCGTGATCTCAAACTTAATTCTACTGATTCCCCAGATTCTTCACTTTTAGAATCACTTTCATCATGGGAGGAACAACTTCTTGCTGATCCTAAGAATCGTTTGGCTCAAGCTGCACTTGCTCATACTTCCATTAAGGATACTATTGCAAGCTTCAATTTGGCTTCAGATCGTTACTTATTCAATACTGAGGTTGATATTGTGGGTTCCCCAGGTCACTTAAACAATCAGAAACTGTCAGGACGTTGTTGGATCTTCGCTACTTCTAATGTGTTAAGGTCCAAGATTATTAAACGTTACAATTTGCGTGACGATGGCTTCCAATTGTCGCAAGCCTACTTCTTTTTCTACGACAAACTCGAGAAGGCTAATTTCTTCTTGGATAATGTAATTGAAACTGCTCATGAGGATTTGGACTCACGTTTGGTGCAGTATTTACTTGGTGGACCAGTTGGTGATGGTGGTCAATGGGACATGATTGTCAATGTTGTCAACAAGTATGGTATTGTTCCTAATGAATTGTTCCCTGACAACTTCCAGGCTACAGCTACAAGTAACTTGAACTTTTACTTGACGGAGAAGTTGCGTGAATTCGCCCTTGTATTGCGTGAGTTGGTGGCTAAGAACACTCCAGACCACACTATCGCCCAGGTTAAGAGTGCAATGAATAAACAGGTTTACAATATCATTGCTTTGCTGTTGGGAACCCCACCAAAACCTACTGATTCGTTCGTTTGGGAGTTTGTCGATAAGGATGGTCAGTACCGTCGTTTCGAGACTACTCCACGTGAATTTGCTCAGAAGCATGCTGGTACCGATGTCAATGAGTACTTTTCGCTTATCAATGATCCACGTAATGCGTACAATACCTTGTACACTGTGGACTACTTGAACAATGTTCTGGAAGGTAAGCCTATTGAGTATGTGAACTTAGAAGTGTCAGCTTTGAAGAAAGCTGCAATCCGGATGTTGCAGGCCAACGAACCGGTTTTCTTTGGATGTGATGTCGGTAAGGATAGTGATTCCAAGCTCGGTATCATGGACACTAAAGGATTTGACCTTGCGTTGTCATTTGGAACGAGCGTGCACCTTTCGAAGGCCGAACGTTTGAGATTTGGGTCTTCTCAGATGACACATGCCATGGTTCTCACTGGAGTTCACTTGGATCCAAATGGTGCTCCTGTACGCTGGAAGGTTGAGAACAGTTGGGGACCTGATGTCGGTGATAAGGGTTACTTTTTGATGAGTGATGCATGGTTCGACGAGTATGTGTTCCAGATTGTCACACAGAAGAAGTATGTTGGGAAGTCCGTTTATGAGATTTGGAAGGGTAAGAAGTATGAAGTATTGCCATTTTACGATCCAATGGGCCTGTTGGCATAATTTGAGGTATCCAATAGATACGAGATATGTGAAGTATTAAGTAGATATGAGATATGAGAAGTATCCAATAGATATGAGATATGAGAAGTATCCAATAGATACGAGATGTGAAGTATTCAATAGATACTACATGAGAAGTATCCAATAGATATGAGATATGAGAAGTATCCAATAGATATGAGATATGAGAAGTGTATAGAGTCTAGGCGGTTTATAGAACTTAAGTCTGTGGTCTTAAGCATTCAGCCAAAAAGCCATTGTTGGACAAATAGAAAGGAGTGGAAGAATGGAGCTGTTGTGGATGTATGGGGAATGTCTAAACGCGTAATACTAGGTACTTTCAATGATGAACATTACCAAGACTGCATAATCGATATTTGACTACTTCTACCTTTGTCTTCAGTTTGATCAGTAGATTGTTGATTCTGTTTGTTCAAATCTTTATATTCTTTGTTCGCTCTACTGAATCAGTTTGATCAAATCTTTGTTCTTGTTCGTTCTGTTAATTTTTTCCACCATGTCCTTCATATCCGCCTATCAATCATCGGCGTCGCCGAATGATCTTCACAATCTCATCAACCGTATCGATAGTGCTGTGGCGGCTATTGATACTGACCTTCAACAATATACCAAAATCAAGCTGAAAGCTCATCAACATGAACAAGATCAACTTGAGCTCGCGCGTCAAACTCGACTCCATGGTGCCATTGAGATGTCACTGTCACTCACAAGTATCTTTGGTGGAGCTGTGGACCTTGGCCGTGCATTAACCTACAAAATCAAGATGTTAGATACCGAGATCGGAAATGTTAACGAAACTTTACGCTACGTGGAACACATACAAACACTTAAATCTAATATTAACCAGGCAAGTTATGCCATAGAACATTCACAATGGGATGCAGCAGCTCGTGCAATTAGTCTGATACAGAAAATTCCACGTGAAGTTATCGATGGTCGATTTGCATCTGTTGTTATCCCAACAGCCGAAATTTCAGACCCTCCAGCTGTTGTTGTGGAACGTTTCACTAACAATCTCTCTACAGAATTCGAACGTGGATTCGATCAAGCAGCAAAGGCTCGAGATGTTGCTCGTATTACTGAGTATTTCAAGTTATTTCCTTTAATTGGACAGCATGATCGGGGGTTGACATGCTATGCAAAGTTCATTTCGTCTGTTGTTGCAGATACGTGCAAGAACTTATTGGGGAATGTGGTAAACCGTGACACTTTGATGGCAGGAGTATTTGGTAGTATAACTGTACAGTTTTTTGAGAGCGTACTGGTGATGTTAGTACAGCATGAACCTTTGATAAAGGCACATTATACTAGAGGATTAGATGAAAATGATGAAAAGGAAGTTAAGAATGAATCACAGAATACTAAAACATTAACTTCTCCTATTCAACATGTTATTTGTGTTTTACAGTCTGAGATTGACTCGCAAACTGGCATCATTATCGATACCTTCTATGATTCGCGTCGAATCGACAAGCTTTTCCTGGATATTCGCGTTTATGACTTCCCAGGATTGGATTCTAGCAAGGAAAATGCCGAGGACGATGACTTGATTTCAATCGTTGGTGTTGGCGATCTTATTGCAGAGGTAGCTACTATGCTTCAACAATGGTCGCTATACAAGATGTTTTTAGAACGGAGGTATTTCGAAAAGCAGAATGAACCTGCTCAAAGTGGGAATTCCATCAAAAGTGGGAATTCTCTTCAAAACTCTGGGAATAATCAAGAAAGACCTCCCACAACTCCAGAAAAACTCCCCACACCCATTAGCTCCTCACGACTCCAAAAGTCGATTGATACAGTTCTCATTCCCACCTTCGAGACCCTCTACACATTCTACTTTAGACGTTCTGTCGAAAAGGCTATTCATATTGAGCAAGTGGGTGATATCAAAATGCTCCTCCACCCTAATGTACCTACTGAGGAGCCAATTTGCACAAGTGTTGTGGAAGATACCACACTTATTCTCAACAATACACTTAAACATGTGATGAGTACAGGAGTTGCATCCACTGTCAAACACTTTGTTGCTCATGCTATTCGTGTACTCCAAAACGATCTTCTCAGCTTCTTGTTGACCAAATTGACTCAGAATCTGCCTCGGTACAATCATGTACTCCAGCTTATCGAAGATAAACCTGCTCAACAACAGGACCAACATTTCTTCGGAAGTATTGGTGTACCAGATAATACTGCAAATAGTACCGCACACCTCCTTTTCATCACATACCTCAACTCCGTGGCCACAATTGTGGAATACACATCGAAAATCGCAGCAACAGCGGCCGCAAACGCACGCTTTGGAAGTGCACGTGATACAGACATAGTGCAGCTGGTTTTGAATGATGACCTTGTGGGACCATTTACGACGACTGCAAATCGTGTAGTGAGCGATCTGCTTATTGGACTTTATAACCAGCTGTTTAAAGGTCGTGTTCTGGGGGTTGTGGGTGAATTTCTTCCTGAACGTGAAGAGCATTTCCACACGGCATATGGAACGCAGGACGAGTCTGTGCCGCGGTTATCACGGACATGGTACCTGATGGTAGAGCCATACCGTCGGACGATGCATGGGCAAGTATTTTCCAAGATTGAGCGTCTTATTGTGGTTAACTTGGTGAACATTCTTGAGAAGCGGATGTTATTACTTGCGCGTCGTTTTGGAGTGAGTGATAGTGGAGCTGTGAAGTTAGAGCGTGATGTTTCGGGCTTGATTTCTGTTGTTTGCGGTGATAACTACCAGTTGAGAGAGAAGTTTGTACGGGTTACGCAGATTGTTTTGTTATTAGGGATGGATGATGAAGAGTATGCCGAGAGTACAAGACATGCGAATCAAGCAGGAGAAAATGAGTTCTTGGGTATCAACTGGGTGCTCACTCCTCAGGAGAGAGATGCTATCAGAGGATATAGGAGGTAGAGTGAAAAAGAGTGGGTGAACATTATAAGAGATGGAGAATGCATTCTAGAGAATTATAGAGAATACTCGAGACCAATTATAGAGAATACTCAATATACAATTATAGAGAATATTCAACGTGTGATAATACTCAAAGTTAGATTATAGATGTCGAGCGATTAATATCGAGAGTAATTTATATCATTCAGTTTGATGTGACTGAAGTAAGTACTTGTACTACAATTACGATATTCTTTTTCCATACCAATGACTATTACTATATATGGGAAACCCAAATGCTATAAGGTGAGCTCTTGTAGTCAGTTGAACCCAAGGAAAGAATCTTTCCTAAACTGACTCAAACATGTCTCATTTTCATCTCATTTACTTCATATCTTTTCCTCTTTCTTCTCCCTTTTCTCTCCTTCTTTTCTACCTCCTTCTCTCTACCTCCTTCCCTCTCTTTTCTCTACCTCATTCCCTCTCTTTTCTCTACCTCATTCCCTCTCTTTTCTCTACCTCTTACCCTCTCTTTTCTCTACCTCTTACCCTTTTTCTTTCTCTACCTCTTTTCTATCTCCTTATCTTTTGTATCATCCTCCTTCTCTTTATCTTCACCTATGCGTAATCTTCCAACCACACCTTCGAACCTTGGGTGAGTGAACTCGCACTCTGGTCCCTTGGGACAGAAACCTGTGATGTACAACGGACAAATGATCCGACGAATATGCCTACGTGGACAATCAGGACCATCAGGACAGAAACCCATAGTATAATTTAAGCACTCAGGGATCTTTGATTGTGGATCCACATGTAAATATAAGCATTCTGGAGTCTGTGTACAGAAGCCATTTTTCAGGTAGAATAAACATTCAGGCATCTTTCTGAGATTATACTCATGGAGGAACTCACAATGGTCGTTCTTTTTACAGAGTCCACGCAACCAATGTTTACACACGATCTTATTGTTGTACATTTGAGGGACGTGTTTATTGGGACATTTGGTACCATTGGGGCACAGAGTGGTTGGTTTAAGAGGGTTGAACATGGGACAAATTGGCCGATCAGGGTTGAGACCAAAGTTGTATTCCTTCTGGAGGAACCCTTCGAACTTGAAAGGCTTATCATGTGTATCTGGATGGATGATGGGATTCAATCGGAGCATGATTAATAATTGGTAGGAAAAAGATAAAAATGTAGGTATAGAAAAGATTATGTAAGATCATGATTCGAGTATAGAAGAGAAGGGAAGATCTAACAAAAGAAATAACATATCAAAAGAGAGAATATAGATATGATAATATCAAAAGACAGAATATGGATATGATAACATCAAAAGAGAGAAAACATCAAAAGAGAGTGGGTGGATATGAGTTGTAGATGGATATGAGATGAACATGGATACAAAAGATTAACAAGACATAACCAGTGAAGGGAGATCTAAGACATAACTTGGATATATAAATCTACTTGGATATAAATGACCGATAGATGAGAAAGAAAACACGATAGTGCTGACATGATAGACTTACAAACAACACTTACCTGTACATCTAATCCATCAATTATAAAGATTACATCATCAATGACCAATCATCACATCACGTGACAATCAACATGAGTCAAACCAACCACTACAGTTTTAGCCGATGGTGTATGGTCTTATTACGCCTTACCTACTATTTTCCTTACCGTAATACATTTCTAAGTATACATGTTATTCACACTATACGATTAGCGTAATAGATTAGATGTTGGATGGGTACAACATGACTCTGACAGAAGCACCGAAAGTCTTAGCTGGCAAGTTCTTCTTGAAGTTGGCTCTGACAACACCGTTGTTGCCGTGAGTTCTGGTGACCTTACCCCAGATGACTCTGATCTTGGAGCCTCTGACCTCCTTGGAGGCTCTGTAGACGTAGGCGATTCTCTTACCCAAGTAGAACTTGGCCTCCTGTGGGTTGGCAACACCCTCAATCTGAATCAACGAGATGTTTGGGTTGGTAACGTGCTTAGAACGTTGGTACGACAAGTGCTTGCCTTTAACGTATACTAGAAAAGTTAGTAAGGATTCAAATGGGTTATTTTGACTGAACCGGTGCGGTATGGGAAGTGATGGGCTTGACCATCACTCGGAATATGATGGAATTTGGAGTATTCTCATGTGGTCGGTTATGCGGTGATATTGCAGTGTTTCAGTCTCGTCGGTCTTGAGGCGTACATACATCTGTGAGCTTCAGCCATTTCGTCGATATCTAAGAAGTATGAAAAAGAAGGGAAGTTGAAGAGAATCTTTTTTTAGTGAGAGTCTTGCGCGGGTAGAAAATTTTCCACGCGAAAAAGATTGTATGCAGGTAGGGCCGGAGCCCTAGCTCACGAGAAGCAGATTACGTAAGATCGAGGCGAGACACTAGAAGATTCGAGGGAAGGAAGATGTAAAAGATGGAGTAGGGGAGAAGGGGAGGAGTAGGGAGGATGTTAGAGGATGACGGGTGACATCAGAAGTGACCAATGATATTAGATGAGAATCATGTGAAATGAACTTGAGCATGAGAAAAATCAAGTAGATTTAATATGAGAGGGTATGAACAACTATAGAAGGAATAGTCATCAAAAGATGAATAAGATTATGAAATGATTATGAAACAAGAGAGATTAAAGATCATTGAAAGATTATAAAAAGATGAACAATATGAAAACTTCGAAATAACTATCAAATTATAATATTGAACAGTGTCTTGATCAACATTTACTATATACAGTTCTATAACTTGTAACTTGTATAACCTCTAAACTTCTTTAGTCGCTTAGTTATTTCGTTATTTCCTCTCATAACTCTCCACCTTCTAACTCCTCACCTTCTACTAATTCCTCACCTTCTACTATCTCTACATTCTCACTAATTCAACTATCCATTCTACTTCACTCCTATCTCATCTCCATTATTCTACTCTAATCCTAAATCTTGATCTCCTTCTCATCCTTCCAAGTGTCGCTCAAGCGCCAGTGCTTTGCATCACCTGTGTCATACTTGCTCATCTTGGCACTTCCACTAGGACCATTGTGCAACAGTAACCCAGCCAAGTTAGTCAAGTTAACAAACGCATCAGGCTCACCAGCACTATAATCCTTGTGCTCGAACCATCTACGCTCCCACGTGACACCTGCTGCGGCCTCCTGGGCGCGCTTCTCACGCTGCGCGTTTTCGATCACCGACTTTTCTGTGTGAATGAGATCATAGTTGGATTGACGGATAGCATCGGCGACCTTAGCCCAAGCACGACGTGATTCGAGTTCGTGCTGTTGGTCCATTGGTTTCACAACAAGCTCCGATTTCGACTCTTTAAGAGCGTCATAGAAAAGCTCCTCCTTACTTGTTTGCAGGCCCTTTGCAATGTACGACTTATCTGACCATTGACCAGAGATTGTTGCGAGAGCATTCTCCTTATGAGCCAGAGCGAGTTCATCACGGTAGATACGAGCCTTAAAGCTGTGTTTCTTACCGGAGAAGTATCCCTTTCCGGAGTATTCGATCACTACTTTGTATCCATTTGATGATTGGATGTAGGAAGTACCCTCGAGTTCGACATAAGGACTAGCATTGATGAGACCTTCGATGTGTAATGGAGGAAGAGTCACAAGGTATGATTCATCCAAACCTTTAGAATAAGTCAAGATCGCGTGACCATGTTGTTTAACATTGATAGAAGTAGTACTCAAGGTGGCTTTAACGCCACTGTAACCTTGAAGCATTACACCCTGAGACTCGTTAATGACTGCATAAGCAGTAACAGCAGGGTGATGGCTCACTTGTTCTGACAAAAGTATAGTTTCATCGTGGTCGTCTGTTTGGGGCCATTTGCCAACAAAAACCTCGCCGAGGAAGGGGTTAAGAGGCTTCTTTTCGCTACCAACTGACTCATTACGCGAACAATATTGCGAACGAAGAGTGGAGATGAACCAACGAGTGACAGCGATGACACGACGAAGAGCCATTGCTTCCTTTTCCGCATTGCTTGCGGATTCGTCGCATGTTTCAGCGAGGGGGGCCACGAGGAGTCCGGGGTGTTCGGCCCAATATTGGGAGAATTCCACGAGTGATGTTGCCAGAAGAATGAATGGTGGAGCAGTGAGCGATGCTATATCGCCGTTGAACAGTGCGATAGATTTGAGGAACAGTGTCCACGAGTTGGCCGACATGGTGAATGAGGAGAAAACGGAAGCCGGAAGAAAAAAAGGAACACAAGGAACAAAAGGACAGAAAAGACAGAAAAGAGAAGATAAAGAGAGTAGAAAAGAGAAGAGAAAAGACAGAGAAAGAGAGATGAAAGAGATAAATGGAAGATAAATAGAATAGAGAAGGGATATATATATATATAGAGAAGGGATATATATATAGAAATAGAGTTTTATAGAAGAATTAGAGTCAGAACAAGTAGACAATAAGTGCATACAGAATGAATAATCTTGAATAATGCATACAATTTCAACTATTGAACTAATAGATTAAACAACCTTATATGATAAGATGAAAAAGTCATTCACTCAATTCACTTATATTAGGGGTGGGTGGGTTCTCGTATAATTGACGGATCTTTGTCGTACCCAAAATTTTATGCAGTGGGTATCTGCGGAGGGGGCGGAGCAAAGATCCGAAAAAGTACGCAGTGTTATTTGGTACAAGAGATTAAGAAGGTAGTATAAGAGAATGTAATAGATGTATACAAGAGAAGTATAGTAAGAATAAAGAGTAATGTTGGGAAATGTTGGAATGTAAGCCGATATCGGAATAAAGACGTTGAATCGTAGATTTACGATAGTATTCTCTAAACTCATAGTACTATTAAAAGATTTACTGAGGAAGAACTTCTATAAATATACTTTGAAGTCCTTATTCTTCAGCTATATTTTTATTCACAAACCTTTTCTTTATGGCTGCGAAAACACTCTGACTTTACTACCACTACAATCTTCTCATTGAATGGGGATTTATATGGGTTCTTGTTTCCCAAACCTTATCTTGACAAACTGCACGTGACGCAGTTTTCCGTTAGTTATTGGATTTAAAGTTGCAGCCATTGCAGCAAAAATTTAATTCTACATATTACACTATAGAGAGAAAGAAGATAACTGAATAGCTTCAAGTACAAACGTATCTTAGAACTATATACTAGATGCAATTACATATAGCAGATGATAGGTACACAAGGATAGTGATGAAGAGATTATCAGAGAATGATCATAGTGGATACATTAAATTGGAATAATAGACAACTATTCTCAAAAGGAAACAACAACCAAAATGACTGAACTACCCCAATTGGTTACTATAACTTCTACAGAACTATATTGACTGGTTTATCGTGACTTTTTTATATATACTTTCTGCTGAAATCTACACAACCTTTGCCAAATGATTGTGGACAGCGTTTACGAGAATGTTCTGGACAATAACTACTAAGCTCCACCAATGTCAATGAAACATCTATTACAACATGAATATACCGGTTTTGATAGGGTTCTTAACCTACAGAAAGAATTTCGTGAATTTTCTTAATCTACACATGAATAATTCACTTGTCATAATATGAGCAGTTCTTGTAGCTACTAAGCTACACAACAACAATGGTGACGCTTTTCTATGAAGAGAATATAGCGATTTTGGTATACTTTAACCTTCAACCAGAATATAGCGATTTTGATGGTTTCTTAATCTACAACGCAAATTTCGCGAATTTTCTTAATCTACAGTGCGAACTGCGAGATTTCACTTGGCACGCAAATACCACGGTCCTAGCAACTACAAAGCAGCAAGAATGACCAAAATGATGCCTCTCTTCATCTAATGCGAGAACATGGTGATACTGGCTTGTTTTCTTATTCTACCACGCGAATTTAGCAGTTTTGGTGTATGCTCTTAATCTACAACGAGAATTTAGCGGTTTTTCGGGTTTCTTAATCTACAACGAGAATATAGCCGTTTTATGGGTTTCTTAATCTACCACGTAATAGTGCGTTTTGGCGGGTCTCTTAATCTACAACGCAAATAGTACGGATTTAGCAGACCTCTTAATCTACAATACCAACATTGTAATTTGCTTCTCGTAAGCTCCAAATGATTCAGTGAATGCTATAATAAACATTTAATTACAACTTGCCTCTGTAATAGAAGATATGACGCTAACAGCAGATTTCTTGTCAAACACTTGGTGTCTCTCTTCATACATACTCCTCCTTGAATATTACCACTTTATATTTAATTGACTTCATTGACTCTAAAACGCCATTCAACGGTTCGAAATTTCACACCTCAAAATAGAACACCGCTTGCTTCAAAATAGATACTCCTACATATATAAGTACAAAGAAGTGTAGTCGATTAGGGTTCAGATTTGTGTCAGAATTGTCTTACTTGAACTCTAAGTGATCACAGTACCTTCCCATAACTATTTAACTTTTGACAACCCAAAATAACCTCATTAACTCTTAATCTACACTATACATACACACTACAAACATTCACTACAAACATCCACATCGACTAGTTTATATATGTGCGTACTTGATATCATTGCGCTCAAGCCACACTCACATCTTGTTCTATAGTTCGTGGCAATAGATCCACTACCTAATATCCATTGGTATCTCAACCCTCACATCCCCACGTTCAACCAGTGGTCTTGTTTGGTTGCTTCTGGTATTTAACTTTGGACTTCCCAATCGGGAAGGTTTTTTTGCAACCAATTCCAAGTGCCCAATTTTGCGTATTTATCAACCAAACTTGTTCTATGGATATGATGTTGACGAACAAAAGAACTCTGACCATGTGACTGCATTCGTACCATCAACCACAAAACATCAACTAATCACAATGCCTTTTCATAGATTTTGCCACCATCCATCACACAGTGCTTCATCCAAACTCTTCACATTCATTCACATAGTAAAGCTGAGTAGTGTAGAAGTAAACTTCTAATCAGATCAAATAAGAACTTAGTCAGCTTCCTATATAACTGAACTAGATCAAACTTGAAATCCATCTACCCATAGTCCAAGTGCTTTCCAAATTTGCCCAACCTAACCCAGATCACATTCCAGTAACAGTAAATATACTTATACTGAATAAACTTTGATCCTAATATAATCCGAATTGGACCAAAAATGGAACCGGAACAACCCTGACTCAGAACAATAAATCCAAACTCGTTCACGACAAAGTTAGATCCGGTTCTCGACCGGTTCTGGAACTGGTTAAAAAACTGCAGACCTGCCTTAACTCTATCAATAAAGAAGCGGATATTATCTGAATTGGGTCAAGCTTGAACCGGAAATGAATACATCTTGACTAAAAAACCAAGATGAAATCATATATAAACCAGATTTTACACCTTTCAAAGTGATTAAATCCAGTTTGTATCAAATTAGAGCCGGATATATTCCGAATTTGGTCAATTAAGTACCAGAACTAGTCTGTATTATACCAAATTAACTTGAATCAGATCCAGTATGAAATGGACTAAACTTCTTCAAGCTCAATCCAGTTCATTTTGAATCGTAATTAGTCCGAAAAATGTCCACTTTTGGACAAATTCGGACTGGATGTATCCTAATTGGACAGATTCAATCCGGATCAGGTCTCAATTCGATCAAATTTATAGTCAAAACCCTTAAAATCTGATCCTGGTATCATCTCGATTCAGTAAAATCCTCACCGGACCTGTGCTGAATCGGGATATATAAATTTGATCGAATCGAATCTGAACCGGATTAAATCTCGATTGCAAAAAATTTGAATCACATCAAATCTGGATTTGAACCACATATATGGTCAAAAAATAGTCTTCACCCGATTGGAAATCGGATTTAAACTGAATTTGACCATATATGTACTTCAAATCCGAATGAACTGCTCGATTCAAATAAAGTTTCCCGTGATATAAATGCCGCCCACTCCTAAAATTATAATAAAAAAAAGGTAGAAATGGCTGATCTCTTACGAAACCACCATTTCTAGTAAATAAAACACCACAATGGGTGTGTCACGGGAAGATTTTTACCCTCTTTAAAAATGTTCCCAAATTGACATGGGTTTTCTTCCAATATACACTAACAGTGTACATTGTACTTCGTCCTTAAATCGTGCTTTCTACCCACATGTTATTGTGTCGGACATGTAGTTTCACTTGCACCAAAAGTAGTGTACCGCAAATTGATGAGATCCACTGTATCAAAACAGTAACCAATTTCACTTGGAATATCTCCTAAAAAACGTCAGTTGATCTGATTTCTTAATGATAAAAAAAGGTCTCCATGAATACTCACCTTCTAGAAACGTTAACCATAATTCCACTTGAACTGAGCATCTGCTTAGCTAAAAACGCTCTCTCTCTATAGGAATACTTACTTCCTAGAAAATGTTAGTTCACAATTCCACTTAAACGTAGCATCTGGAAAAGTAACAAAAACTCGCTATAATACTTACCTCCTAGAAAATGTTAGTAACCACATTCTTCATGATGGACGGATAATCTGCAAAAATAACATGAAAAATGCCTTTGAAGTCAAATACTTACCATCTAGAAAATGTTAGTTAAACACAATTCCACTTAAACCATCCGCAAAAAGAACATCAAAAAAACCTCTCAATCAAATACTTACCATCTAGAAAATGTTAGTTGTTCAAATCTCTTCTTTAGAGACTAACTTCAAAATTAACAGTCAACAAGGTCTCACTAGGAATACTTACCACCTAGATATTGTTAGTTGATCATCACATTCTCTCTTGAAAGAGAGAAAATCTGATAGTAAAGTTCATCATTAGGAATACTCACCTCGAACGTTCGTTGATCACATTTCCTCTTGAGAAGCAGAGCATCTGCAAGAGTAACGGCTAAAAAAAGTCTTCCACCTGGAATACTTACCACCTAGAAAAACGTTAGTTAACAAATTTCACCAAGACAAACATGTCTCGCACTTACTTTCTAGAAAGAAAACGTTAGTCAATCACATTTTATCAATGTGAGCATCAGCACAAGCAACTGTAAAAGATTTTGCCATGATTTTAACTTGAAGTTAGTTGATCATAACCACTAATTTTTGTGGTGTATTTTTCCTCAAATAAAGCAACTGAGCAAGAACAGTAACATAAAAATCTTAATGACACGTCTTTACTGTGTCATCAGTTTATAAATAGCAAACCTAGATCTTTAACAAATCTAGATGCTTTAAAACTACTACACTTCTTTCTTGTGCAGGTTGTGAGCACTTCTTTTTTGCGACACGATTTTTCGCAGCCATTTTTCATAATGACTGTTATAAATGGCATATTGCCCAGCTTAAAACCAACCAGCCAACTTTTGCACGTCTTTCCTGTGCAAAATACCTTTCAGCGCCCTTTGACAGCATATGTGCCCATATGCTGTTTATAACACAACCGCAACTCGTATCATCTAGCCCTTACACTAGTGACACTGACCTCCTCCCATGTACTCTGCTTAGCCACCGAGTATATTACGGCAGCCAACCAGATCGGAACACGTCTTACCCGACAATATCATAACACTCCACAATCACACTACAAGAGTGTGAGGGCGAGATGTGGTAAGCTAACGCTAGGGTCCATACTGGGGCGACAGCATGAATCAGTATTATGATATGAAGAATAAGTTGTGAACAGATCCTGACCTCGCCGTGAATATACCCACTAACTAAGTGGTACGTTGGTTTCGATTCGGCTGGTTGCACGCTTTCTTTGCTTGCACAAACAGTCCACTCCCTATCAGCAGTCTTGACGATCGAAGCCAGAAAGAGCGTTTTCTCTCTCTGCTCGACCAACAGTTCCTATTACCCTCGGTAATAGTACTGTGGGGGAAAACCCTCGTCAAAACTATCGTGTGCCGCTAGTGAAGCTGGAACCACCGCCGAATGAATAGACAAGCTATTCACCCGGTTGGGTTGGATCCGGGACTGAATGGCGTGAAAGAAGCGCTAGCGTCCGATAACAAAAAAAAACTTTTGGCAGCAAATTTCTATAATTTAACAATTAACGCTATGGGGGTGCAAAAAGCTCAAATAGGAAACAGGGGGTATACAATCAAATTTGGCTGCAAAAGAGGCGGTTATAGCGATGGATAGAGTAAAGAATGAAGAGGAAGACACAAGAAGTTATTCGAAGGATATATGATGAGGAAGGAAATGGAGAAGAGTGTTGATTTTGAAGGATCTTGAGTAAAGCAGCACTTGGAGCTGTCAGTAACTACAGTAAATGCACTAATACACACTAATAGTAGGTAGGTTTTATTAACACAGAAGTATACACAATTAGTAAATCGTATCCCCAGTTTTACAGTTAGTAGCTTATAGTTAAAGGGAGTAGTAACATTCAAGGAATTATTGTTAGTATTTGATGAAGACATATGGAATTTGGACAAGATTTTTTTGAGACTTTCAAGTTAGTAGTATTTGATGAACACATATGGAATTCGGACTTGAAAAAACTTAAGACTTTTTTAAGACTTTCAAGTTAGACTTTCCAACCCTAACTAAAGTTCATAGTGTCTTCACCTTTTTTGTTTTAATAGATATGGAATGGGATTAAAGTGAAGGAAACTAGTATTTTAGGAAACTAGTATTTTATGGTTCATGTTTGCTTTCGTTGGTATACTAATATGTGGTTAGTTAAATGAGCACTTTTGGTGTAGTTACAATGTGTAATGGATGTGTAAGCCCACCTTAGTGAAAGTTACATAAGTCGTATCCAGGATGAAACGTACCCAAGTGTATCTACTCTTAAACATCTATTAACATTAACAAAAGCAGACGTTCAATAATCTTCCACTCGTGAACTGATAAAAAGTTGAGTGAAAATGGACAAAAGTAGGGCCGAATTGAACACTAACAGTTATAGTCAATAATATATAAGTTTTAGATGAAGATGTTAGTAGGAGTGAGGCATTGTGACTTCTAAGATGGCATATATGGTACTTTATACTCACCAAAGTAGGTGAACTCTAACTAATCAGGAGGTTAGTTAATAGTCTTGAAAAAGAGGATTTTTTGATGATTTTTTTGAATATTGACCCGAAATTTTGAGCCAATTCCTTGATCACTTAATCAGTCGTTTGGAGCAGAATATGTAGATAACCAACAGGAAAACTCTCAAAATATCGAGTAATATACATGTAGGTATATCCCTATGTTATTATATCTACTGTATAAACAACATTTAAGTCTATTTTGCTACTAAAGTCTCTATCTACAGCACAAAGAGTACTTTCATAGATCTCTTCACTTATCCAAGACATTTTGGTCAGATATTGATCAGTAAATATAGCTAATATTATCAGAATGAGTTGTTTATATCTGATTACGTTGTTTATCTCTGAATATTGTGTCTTTTTAGGCATCTAAACCCAGTTCTTGATGTAATCGAGTTGGATCAATTTCTCTCCAAATTTGGGAATTTTTTCAAAGGATTTCACAGGCTAATATATACACCATATATGAGTGGGTATAACTCTTCAATTCTTCTCTTAATACTAAAGGAGCTGTTACTGTGAGTCTTCATAATGTTAGAAAGTCTCGACTTGAATCGTCTTTAATATACAAGAAAGCATCTTATATGGGGAATTCTCTCTAATACTCATGAAACCCTCCATGTGTACTAAGATATTATAGAAAACCTATAGTAAGTCTCTTTACTATACTTGAAGCATAATTATTGGACATATTCTGCTATGAAGGCTTAAGTAGCCTTGGATCATCTCTTCAGTCGTACTTTACTGTTCCGTAGCCCTTAATCGTGAACTTTGATCTTTACTCACCATCGACTAGAGCGTGGACCAATGACTAACAGTGATACTATACCTTGTCATAAACCAAAGCTAACTATGTCATATTCTTTAACTGTGTCATATTCTTTGAGTGTGTCATATTCTTTGACTGTGTCATCGACTATGCCATACTCCTCGTTTACTTTCTAAGATCTGAACTACTACGAATTGTATGGTTTTTGTACTGTTTTATTCTACTATTATGAGCTCTAATCCTTACCATTACTCTTTAACATCATATATTAAAGAACCATTGGCATAGTTCAATTCATCACTCTGTCCATCTATACTCTTCCCGCTCAAGATCTCCTTTTTTACAAAGGAAAAAATGGCTGCAAAAACTTAAATTACACAAAATCAAAAATCTGAAGGTGCAGATCGAACGGCTGAATAAATAATGGTAGCTATACTCCAGTAGGTTTTACGTATTTTCATTCAAGATAAGATAAGATGACAGAGACATTCTCATTGTATAGATACCCAAAACATTGAGGTTCCCAGTCCCAAAACTTGGGATTTTTAGCGAGATCTAAAAAGTGGGGTTCAGCTGATATGCACGATTTTCATTTGTATACTTAATTAAATTAGCCGCCCAGCTAATGGCTGCAAATAAATAGAGCAGGATTTGCACAAATATATTTAAATTATCAATTACTTTTCTTTCTGGATACAGAGTAAAATGGCCGACGTTTTACAGTGTATCCCTAGGCTCCAAGCCAATCAGTGCACGGAGTTTTCAACTGGAAAGGCAATACCTTTCTGGAAGCAACAGCAAAATAAGCTCGATGCTTGGAAGGCGGCTGAGAAAGCTGGTTTTAAAAAACCTCCCCCGCCGACTGAGACTAAAAACATCCTACGAGAAGGGCTAATGAGTGACGCCTACATCGTTGAGAATGATGACTTTAACCGCTGCGAGCCAATCACTCCGATGAGTTCTCCTGTCAATTGCTCTAACCCTAACCTTGGTGCACGTCACCAAAAGAAAACCAAAGTTGAGGAATTTGTTAACTCTACAAAAAGGTTTTTCTTTAACTCTAAAGTTGCTTTATATAATTTTTCCTTGAAGATTGTTCAACCCCTTCGCAAAAAGAGGAAGGGTAAAAAGAAAATCTCCTTTAGCGACGACGTTGATATGCGTTGCGAAGTTTATTCCCCCCCTGAGCAAATTGACTCAGGTTCGCTTAATTTGAAGGTTGTTGATACTAGAGGTCCAGAAGATCTAGGGCCCAACTCCTCTTTCTATGGCTACGTTGATGTCAAGTTCCCAATTGAGACCTGCACAAAAGCGGTCAAGGCAGCTTGTACTAAGGGACAGGACGAATCCGACTTTGTCCCTATTTTTGATGATGATGAAGGTGATGACGACGAATTGGTTGCATCACCCGAATTGGAGACTCCAAACAACTCCTCGGATGAAGTAAACGAGGAGTTGATGAAGGAAATCCTTGGTTTCTTTAATCTTCCGGAGCTCCCAGCTGAAACCTTGCCTGACGAGGCAGCTGATCTTCTTACTATGTTAGACCTCATTGATTTTCCTCGTGAGGAGGAACCGGGTGTTGACACTGCTACTTTGTGCGATTACCCAATGGACCATGAAGAAGTCCAAGATGAATTTGAGTTGTCAGGACAAGAAGTTTCTAGTGCTTCTGCTGACAACTTCCAGGTTCCAACAATGGAACCTGGTGAGGTTGAAATTGAATTGGAAGCTCAAGCTCCAATTGAAGGGTCTGGATCTCCAGCTGACCCTTCGGAGGATGCTACACTTGTAGGTTCTCCAGTTGGCCGGGATTGTCCTTTACAACAAGGACCTCCCGTTGGTTTCTGCGACTCCGCAGAAACCATTGTTCCTCCCCTAGAGGAAAAGACTGCAAGAAAGCGAATATTTGGCAAGGTTAAGAACCTTGTTCACCCTAAGAGGGGCTTTCTGGGGGTAGAGAAGGGCTCTGGAGAAAATGATGTCAAAGAAAAAGACACCCAGAACACCTTCAGCGGGAAAGAAATCCAGCCCCCAAGCAGCAGCAAGTCGAAGAAGAAGCGTAGTCGGTTCCATCGCTTCAGAAGAAGGCCTCGTCGCGTCTTGGTATCTAAATATAATCCTCACTATGAAACCGAGACGGGCGCTGAATGGGGGCAGGCATATTGTGACCTCACTTCCCACAGGTATTATTTCGACATTGACAGCGGTTTGTTTTATTTATTAAAGCTGAAAGCAGGACAAAGCAGCCACCAGAAAGGTCAGATGTATCAATATGCAAAAGAGCACGACTTTTACTGGAAAGGTGTCCCATTGCCTTCCGCTCTCAGTAAGCTTGAGAGGCTTACGATTTTGAGAAGAATCAAATATGCTTAAGGTCTTGATTCTTTTGCTATCTAGGTGACGATGCTTGATGAAGGTGTCTTTTACAAAGACTTGATTGTTGGAAGAAGGTGGATGAGTTTGGATAAACCACTGTTTGATGTTAAGTGAGCTGTGTGGTGGAAAAAACTGGGTTGGTAATTTGGGTGCAAAAAAGGTAAGGTGGGAGGAAAGATTCGGGTAAGACTGTGGTTGATGACTGATTCAATAGTCATTTGTAGATACCTATGCGATTACTTGCCGGCGAGTACGCATTGTGATGCTTGAAGATTTGGTCAAGGATATGATACTTACAGCAAAGGTTTAGAATTGTCGACGCCAGACAATTCTTTAGTTGTCTTTTGGAAGAGAAGACGCCAAAGGTTGACTATCTTAACAAATATCTACGACCATAATAGACGACTGGAAGGGCGATCCAGGACTCTATTATGCTAGTCGATATGCGTTTATGATAGTTATTACTTAGGTTCTGAGCGCCCAACTCAGGATCATTATGGTAGGAGGTGTTTGCCACCTAAGGAATGCCAAAAGTCTCCGGTGCATTTGGGCATGCATCTGGGGCTTGCGGTCTATCCTGGGTACCAGTAAATACTTCACCAATGGCGTTGGTTGTCAATTCTCAAAATAGGCCATTTTGGGAAAATTGCAACCCTTCAGGAAAAAGGCAGCGTCACAACCTCGTGAACATCATAACCAAATGAGAAGACCGAATTTGTAATAACAAAAAGCATATCTACACACGATTGTTACGACAATCAGAGGCATATAAGCCACAACTCTGGCATGCTTCATCACAGACTTAAATTACAATAATACCCAACCCCCATGACGAAATACCATACCCCAAATGAAATATTACCAAGAAACAAAAATACCCGCACCTACAGCAAACCCATTTACAGTGTTGGCTTTCAGCTCGATTCTAGATGTCAGCTTTCTGTTGAATGGAAGGTGCTAGATTCAATGGAAGCATCCTCACATCTATAATATATTTGCATTTTATTTGTTTTAGAGTGTAGCATGGAGAATAGTAGATAACTTGGCGGTGGGAGGCAGAGCTATTTGAGGCAGGACGAAGCAGGACTGTTTTAGGATAAGGGTTGTTGTAAAAGCAGTTTCAAGGTATATTCTTTAACTCTTTACTATAAACACTATTTAATTATCTAAACTTTTATGTATATTCCCCTTCTGTCGAGCTCTACTGCAACACCTACGAATACTGCAGTATACACAACCAACACCACGAACGAGGTCATGGCGCTTGCATCCAAAGTGTTCATACTCATGTTGACCAAACCCGTCAACAAGTTTCCCAAGAGAAATACGAACAAGCCGTTGCGATTGATGGCCTCAAAGACTTTGAGCCCTACTTTACTGGGTACCCACTCGTCAATCAAGTTGTATCCCAAAAGGAACACAGCGTTGAACGAAACCACCCAGAGAACATATGGAAGATTTGCTAAACGTCTGCTCACACTGGGAAAATATGTCAGGGTCGATACCAAATAGAAGAGGATTTGGTAGAAAAGCGAAGCATAGACGAGGCCACGAGTGGTTGTTACTGAGAAGCGGGATTTAGTAGGTTTTTCAGAAGCTTTTTCAACTGGTTTTGAAGACTTTTCAATCTTTTCAGTCTTTTCAATCTTTTCAGTCTTTTCAGTATTTGGCAGATATTTCACTTTCGATGTGACCAAGAAGTTGTTTTCTGTTGGACGAGAAGGAAGAACGAAAGAACCGAACGATTGACCGATGATGAAAATACACAAGTATCCTGTGAATGAAAACAAACCTTCTTTGTTCATAGAAATGTATGAATCGAACCTGTTATCAGATCTCAAAACATAAATCAAACCCCCATTTGCCAAAACCACCTCATACAACACTGAGATTGCAAGTGCCACAAAAGCACGAGGAAGAGCACGTAATACGGGATCAAGAATCGCAAGAACAATGGGTAAAAGACCAAGAGTGAAGAAAAAATTCCAATGTACTCCATACTCAGTCATATGTTCCTGATACTGCAACAGTTTGACACTGAGACAGCGAGCAGTTCCGAGAAACAATAAAGGAAGCGCTTTGATAATCGAACCCGTAATTAAACGACCCCATGGAATATGAGCACTCCTAAGGATAGCACGTGACAGGACCAAACCCATCAGGAAGACGAAAGAGCCGACGCCCATATCCATCAAGGAAGTACCCCAAGTTTCGACTTTTGCGAAACGACGAGGAAAGAGGGGGAAATCGACTGCGAGGATAGATACGTTTGTGATTACTAGCATCAGTGCACGATATGCTGTTAAGAATGGTTTATGGGGGAGGGATGATTTAGTAGGAAGTGTATTCTTGGTAGATTCATCTTTGGACTTTCCATCTTTTGCTTCTCCATTTTGATTTCCGACAGATGCTTTGTTGCGGTCATTTTTGACTCTCTTAGGTTTCTTCTTGTTTAGCAATGCTAATATGGTTGGTACTAAGATGAGTGCGTGGAGTAAACCGATATTATCACTGTATATAGTAACCAGACACAATACACAGACGCAATTGAGTACGTAGTCGATTGTAGGAGCGTTTGAATCAAGTGCACGATAAAGGAGGTAAGAAGAGAGTGCCACGGTGGTGACAGCATAAACCTCAGAAACACTACCTCCATGAAGGTCACTAACAAACAGTTCTTTTTGAGATTTTGACATTGGGGAGGGGTGTAGATGTGGTAGTAATGGGAGTGATAGTAGTGGGGGTGATGGTAGTTTTGGTAGTAATCTTATTGATAGTATTGATAGTTGTGATAGTATTGATAGATGTAGTAGTGTTGATACTTTTTACACTTTTGATACTTTTAGTACTTCTTGTACTTCTTGTACTTCTAGTGATTTATGATATTTATGGTGTCACCACTTGATGAATCGGTACAACGCGTCACTTTTCTGAGAATTTTTGGTCAGTACTTTTTTGGGTAGAATGAACGAGTGTGAAGACAAGTCAATGATCAAAACTACCAACATAATCTCAACATTTAGATGATCTAATTAGTATTTAGATGATTGATGTTAGATAATCTCAAATTAGTCTTAATAGATAATCTCAACATTAAATGTGGGATAATCTCAAATTAGTCTTAATAGATAATCTCAACATTAAATGTGGGATAGTATTAAGTAATTTGATAGTTTATATAGTCTTATATTACCTTTATTCATATCAAATCATCTTATTCTAATTCATATCAAATCATCTTATTCTAATTCATATCAAATCATCTTATTCTTAATACCCTAAGATATACCTTCACTTATTGACTTTTCATCGTGTCCCATCATTTCCCATCATTTTATCTTCTCTTTTCTCATCATTTCAGATTATCTTCTCTTTTCTCCATCATTTCAGATTTTATCTTTTCTCTTTTCTTCCATATCTCCTCTTCAATCATGGACGGCTACGCCTCCGAAGAAGCACTTTATTCAGACTCTGATAATGGGCTGCAAAGCTCTGTTGAACTCAAACGAGCTAGAAAAAAAGACTCCAACTATCAAAACTCCAACTATCAAAACTCCAACTATCAAGAATCTAACTACTCAGATCCTTACCCTTCAAAACAACAATCTTATCAAGATTATACTAAATTACCCAATTTCCAAGATTATACTAAACAACCACCATATCCTACCGATGATAGTGATAGTGATACTCCTAAAATCTCACTAACTACTCCTACATCTCGGAATCCGTCGAAATCACCCAACAACTCCGCAATTAATGATAACTCCTCACAATCTCATACCAGAAGTAACAGCTCATCATCACCACATTCACCTTCACGACGCCGCAAATCAGATGAACGGCTGAGACTGCGTAATAGTGAAGTTGGTGCTGGGTATACGCTGGCTCCTGCTACAGGACGGATTTTTCGCAACCTCCTCATTTTAGAGGACAATCTTCGACAACAAGTGGTACAACAACGCAATTTGCGGCGTAAATATCTCACATTTCTTGCAATCTTGTGTCTGATGATTACGTCGATTGGTCACCATTTGATTTATGGTGATGTTGCGGGGACACGGAGAGTAGTACTTCAATTTGTACTTTTGGCACTTTTGGTGACATTAATGCTTTATCATTTGAGTGGAGAGTATCAAAAAACTATTGTTCTTCCGAGAAAGTTCCTTAGTCTGACAAATAAGGGATTACGACAATTGAACGTGCGCTTGGTTAAGATCAAGACACCATGGCTGGACCTGGTGGTAGACCTCATGAGAGAAGTGGGTCTTGTAGGTGCAGAGCTGTGTTTGAGATCTCTTCATACGGTATATCCACTGACATATCTCAATCGTGCACTGAGAATGGAGAGGTTTTTACGACTGTGGCAACTGTATTGTCAACCGCGTGTGGGGATTAATGATGTGAAACTCATTTTAAACTCACGTGCATTCAATACTGATGTTCGTGAGGGTTGGGAAGTTTATCGAAGTGAGTTTTGGGCTCATGAAGGAGTTCGTCGGAGAGCTAGTGTACTAGCTTTTACTAAAGAGAAGAAGAAGAAGGTTAGGACAAGAACAAAGAGTATGAAGGAGGAAAAGGATAGAAGAGAGGGAGATTGAGAGAAGGAGGAAAAGGGTAGAAGAGAGGGAACGAGATTAAGATTAGAGAAGATGGGGAAGGAAGAAAGAGGTAAGGAAGAGGTAAGAAAGAGGTGAGAAAGAGGAAAGAAAGAGGAAAGAAAGAGGAAAGAAAGAGGAAAGAAAGAGGAAAGAAAGAGGAAAGAAAGAGGAAAGAAAGAGGAAAGAAAGAGGAAAGAAAGAGGAAAGAAAGAGGAAAGAAAGAGGAAAGAAAGAGGAAAGAAAGAGGAAAGAAAGAGGAAAGAAAGAGGAAAGAAAGAGGAAAGAAAGAGGAAAGAAAGAGGAAAGAAAGAGGAAAGAAAGAGGAAAGAAAGAGGAAAGAGGTGTGAAAAAGATGTGAAGAAGGTGTCAAGATATTAGAGACTGGGTGAGATGATGTCGATTCTAATATATACCTTTTGGAGACGTACCTAGTATTGGTAATAGACTTAAAGTACTTGGTAATAGACATGATAATGATAAGTGGGGAATTGGTAGAGGTCTAGTTGTAGATGAAATGTAAGTTTAATGAAGATATTACCAACAACTTAGATGAAAATCAACTAATCAACTTTAATCAACTTCTTTTAAATCACTCTACTATAACTCTCTCAATAACATCCTTGTATATTCACATCTCATCTTTCCATTCTATTCTCTTAATACCTTCACCTCAGTTTTTCTGTTCTCATCTCATCTCCTCTTTTTCTTATCTTCCACGTGACGGCATCTCAAATTTTCCACATGCCACAACCATCAAGAAAAGGCAAGAGAGCCTGGAGAAAGAATGTTGATATCGCGGACGTTGAGGCCGGTCTCGAGGACGTACGTGAACGTGAAATCCTCGTAGGTAAGGAAGATCATGATAATGGATTCGTTATCGACTCTAGTGCAAGCAATTCTGGACCTCGTGTTAAGAAGTCAGGTACAGCAGAGATTCTTTCAAACAAATCTAAAGTACCTGCTGTAACCAACCCAAGAGCTACTCAAGAGAAGAGAGTTGTTAAGAAACCTCTTAAAAGAACAGATTATCTCAAACTTGTTAAATTAGCTGGAGGAAGAAATCGTGATGAGAGTACTGTTGTTAACAGAATTAAAGAAGATGGTGTCATTAGTAATGCAAATAATGATCTTTGGGGTGCATCAACTGAAGAACCAAAACCTATTGATAACTTTAGTGCTACTAATGAAAGAACAACAGCTTCAGTTGTTCCTCGGACATTGAAGGAAAAGCCTATTAAGATCACAAAAAATGAGTTGACTGAGAAGAAGATCCATGAAGGAAAGTCATATAATCCAAGTTTGGAATCATGGAAAAGACTTATTAATCAAGAATATGATGTTGAGTTTGAAAAAGAAGCTAATCGTCAACGTATAGCTGATCATAAAGAGAAAATTCGTGAATTAATGGTGACTATGAAAGATGAAGAATTAGATGAAGTTGATGATATGGGTAAAGCTTTGGTTGAAGAAGAAGAAGAATCCGTTCAAAATGATGATTTCCGTGTTTCTGCTAATCCACCAAGTAAGAATATACTCAAAAATAGAGTTATTCGTAACCGAGAGAAGCGTGAAAAACGTGCTAAACAATTGGAAGATGAACTCGAAGCTCTTAACAAACAATTGGAAGATTTGGAAAACTTGGATAAGATATTGGCTGCTCATGAACAGAAGGAACCTTCAAAGAAACGTGCTAGAAAAATGCCTTCAAAGTTGGCTAATCACGATATAATCGAAGCTCCTTTGGAAGTTAAATTATCTGATGAAATGACAGGAAGTTTGAGGAGCTTGAAAGCTGAAGGTAACTTATTGTATGATCAAATGTTGAACTTACAATCATCAGGTAAGGTTGAAGCTCGTGTTCCTGTGGCAAAGAGAAGAAAGTACGCAGAAAAGTGGACTGAAAAGTGGACTTATAAGGACTTTAAGTAGGAAAGGTATAGGAATATAGAAAGAAAGAGAGAGAGAGAGAGAGAGGAAAGGGAGAGGAAAGAGAGAGAAAGAGAGGAAAGAGAGAGGAAAGAAAGAGGAAAGAAAAAGGAAAGCAATAGTAACTCTACTATATCTACATTTTCACAAGTTTTCTTGATCTTTATTCTCCTATTTAGGACAATGTAGAATTGTCATGAAAGTTGTCAATCACTTGGAGTAACTAATTCGTTTGTTTTACTAGTATGTTCTTATCACTAGTATATCTTCCAAATATTTTGACATCCTCCAAGTAGTTTGACATCCTCCAAGTAGTTTGACATCCTCCAAGTAGTTTGACATCCTCCAAGTAGTTTGACCCTTCAAGTAGTTTGACCCTTCAAGTAGTCTGACATCCTTCAAGTAGTCTGACATCCTCCTCTATCATCTCGCATTTACGAGAAATCCCATGTTCCATTGATGTAACCTCTGTACAAACGTTCTCTCAAACTGAAGAACTGGTCTCTGTATGGTGTGTAGTATCTCTGCAACTTCAAGTCGGATGTAGCAAATGATTCTGGAGCAACTGGTTCATGCAGTTGACCACGCGGAACTCCCGTCAATAAAAAGTCACGCTTCATCTGGCGTTCATCCCATTCGTCCAAGTCGAATCTGTCGTTCTTCCAGCCGTTGTCCCAGTATCTAATGAATCCAACACCGTGACCGGCAAGACCAAAGAATGCGGTCATGATCGCGTATGGCAACAAGCCCTCAAATGGCACTGGCATGTCGATGTGTTGGAAATTTTGTTTTTCTGATTGGTTTAGAAATAGTATGGGTCACGTGAGAAATCACACAAAGGGACGAGAGGGAGTAGGAAGGAAAGAGGGAAGAGAGGGAAGAAAAAAGAGTGGAAAGAAAGAATGGAGATAGTTGAGATGAAGAATGGAGATAGTAGAGAGGAAGAGTGGAGATAGTAGAGAGGAAGAGTGGAGAGAGTGGAGAGGAAAAATCGAAGGAGAATAAGAAAGTATAAAATTAGGTAATTTTGAACATATATGGTAAGAAGAATTGAACTCAATCATCCTCCAAGATGTAGTGATTAGAGAAATGTTAGAAAAGAACTTAAAGTGATTCGAATTCGGTTTCTATTCTAATGAGTGTATTAAACCTTTGGTTCATTTTTTCGCAGCAATATAGAGTTGCAACAGGTGAATATCTGATACTATTATGTATTAGGCGTACAATTACTACACCTACTACTACTACTACACCTACCACCACTACCTACCACCACTACCTACCACCACTACCTACCACCACTACCTACCTCCATTGCTCTACCACTCCCTATTCCCAATTTCATATTAACATTTCCCATTAACCATATATATTCTTCACCACCAGTTTATCTAAACATTTGTGCACTTTTCATTTGCTTGATCATTGTTGATACTTATTGGTATAGTTCATTTGTTCATCTCTCATCTCTCTCATCTCTCTCATATCTCATCTCTCTCATCTCTCATTTATCTAACCTCCTCTCCTCTCCCTCTATTCATCCCACAATGTCCGTACAAATTTATCCATTCGTACTGCCACACTTTGTTGTCCAACAGCCCAAGGATGTCCTAACATTTGACGTGGACTTGGACGTTCTTCATTCTTCTTCTTCAAACAATACTCAATAAAACTCTTAAACAGATCACTCCAATAAATATCTTCTTCCGGAACATCTTCTAACCTAGGTTCATATTCGAGAATTAACGATAAAAGTTCAATTGGTCCCAAGTTGTGCAATTGCGGCTCAACCGCAAATGGAAAACGACATGTTGCCACTTCCAATAATGTAAGACCAAGTGACCAAATATCACTTGTTACCGTATATGGTTTACCCATAATACGTTCTGGTGCCATATAATATGAAGTACCCACAAAAGTCGTAGCAAGTGAATTCACAACCTCTCCACTAACACCAAAATCACATAATTTGACATTTCCCTGAGAATCAAGAAGAATATTGGATGGTTTGATATCACGATGGATGATTTTCTGTTGGTGCAAATAATTAAGACCATGAAGTACCAGATTAGCGATTTTGCCAAGAACCTTCTCATTGATCCGATTCAGTGGATCTAGCTCAATAACTCGTTTGTAAATGGCATCAAGTGACTTTCCACCCATATATTCCATAGCAATTCCTATAGTTTGTTGCTTCTGTACAATAAACGTACCATAGTACCGAACAATATAGGGCGAGTTACACAGCCGATTATATTGAAGTTCACGGAGAATTTGCTTTTGAACATCGGAATTGGGGTCAGTATTAATGAGTTTGAGTGCAAATACCTTCAGATCATGCGCAAGACAACATTTCAGTACACTTCCTCCAGCACCTTCACCAAGTTTGGACACTTCGACAATTTTATTGTTATTGGCCACAAAGTTCCAGTCTTCGGGCGTGAGCTGATCTAACTGCTTTTGAGATATGAGTTCAGGATGTGACTGGTTCCGATCAGAAGGATTGGGTTGTGAAATTGGCTGATTTTGCTGTCTGGGAGGCGAGAGTGCAGCTTCCGGATCGATGCGAGCAAAGTCAAGTGGTGGTGGTTTGCGGTTGGGTTTTCCCGATAATGGTCGAGGACTAGGCTCAACCAGAGCCGGAGACGGAATCAGAAGGTTGGGAAACCGATTGGTTTTGTTGCGCTTGGTATTGGGCGCATTGAATATGGGGACTGACATGGTGATGTCACGTGGAAGAGAAAAAGATAAAGAGTAAAAAGTAAGAAAAGAGGATGGCAAATGAAAAAATATAGACAATACGAATTGTCTTGAAAGGAGGAATTTTAGATTAACCCTAAATAGTAATGCTAGTAAATGACTAATTCAGTCAGCCAAGTACTAGAATATATGTCAACTATTTCTACATCTCCCATCTTCTACTAATTCTATTCCCTACACTCCTTCTCTTCACTCTTTGTCCTATTTTCCTTCTCCCTACTTCTTTGCCCTTTTCTTCTTGGGTCCACCCTCCCCACTTTTCCGAGCTTTCACCTTCACCAACTTATCTTTCTTCACATCCAATTCCTCCTTCTCTGCATCAGGCTCTTCCTCTGCTTCCTCCTCAACAACACCCTCGAAATCAGCCTTTTGTTTCGTCGGAGCACTCACGGAATTTCCGGTTTTGTAGATCGCAACAGGATGTGGTTGCAGGTTCCATCTACGTGTGAACGCTGTCTTTACCTTCGTCGCAAGATCAACCTTTTTTCCTCCAAACTCCATCACAGTCTCCCAATCTTCCTTTGACAAGTAATAAGCATCCATCGCGTCTATCACTTCACCTATGCCTCCTTCACCCTCAGTCTCAAATGGCTTAGAGAGCCTCTGTGCCATTACTGGCATATAGTCCATCCGCAACAGTTCCTTGTCTGTTTGAGTGCGCAACCTTGTGTGGTACTGAACCTCTTGCAAAAGCCTCTGGTACTTGTTACCCTTCAGGTTCTGACCCAACCACGATGTAAACTGAGGTGGACCACGCATTGGTCCCGCAACAAGAGCTGCAGGACGTATCAGTGACATTACAGCATGGAATGGAAGAAGTGACCACTGCTGCTCACTCAGACGAATCATAGTGTTCACAAGATCACCCTCAGAAATACTATCAGCAGCAGCAGCAACACGTTCAAGGTGGTCGGCACCTCCACCAGTACTCATATAATTCTCCTGAACCATCAATGGCGTGAAATCAATATCATTGAAGTATAAGTTAATACGTTCGTCCAAAGATCCACGAGTCGATGATAAAAGCCGCAATACAATATCAAATGGCTTAAGTACTGTCTGCTTTTGCCATGCTTGTTGAAGTGCTTTACCATCTCCCACTCCAATATGCTTCTGAGTACGCGCAACAGTACTCATCATGTTGATCATCTGCCTCATATCGTGATTCGTCGCCTGTACCATCTGCCCAATCACTGCAGGTTCAAGCTTGATACCTTCGCGGAACGCAATCAGCATGAGCCGCAGTCTCACATCGGTTTCCAGTGGTCTCTGGAACCGGATATCGAGAGTAACCTTGTCAAAAACTCTCATCTTTGGAAGCAGTCGATCATTACAGATGAGAATCATCGGCATTTTGGTCACACGGCAAAACTGTGCCAATTGGCCAGCACCACCATGATCACCACTCGACATACCATCAACTTCGTCCATAATTAAAACAAACTTACGAGCATCCACATCACCACGACGCTCGAAAAACCCAACCACAGACGTGTTGTTCAATGCACCTTTCACAGTCGTATTTAATAACAGCTTCGACCGCACATCCAGCGCATTCTTCTCCAACACATCGTACCCCAAACTCTTCGCAATCAAGTGAGCCGCAGTGGTCTTACCAATACCTGGTGGTCCACTGATCAAACATGCTCCCATGCGCTTTTTAGGGTCTTGGGTGAACCAATCACGTAACCAAGTCTGGAGTTTATTGATAGCGCCCTTGTTACCACAAAGATGATTGAGTGCGGATGGTGCGTACTTGGTAGTCCATAAAGGAGAAGAGTCATTTGAAGAGTTTTTTGCAGCGTTTTCAGAGTTATTTGAAGTGTTGGAGTTTTTTGCAGCATTTTTTTCTTTTGCAGCATTTTTACCGTCTTCCTTCTTTGCCTCTTCTCTTGCCTCTTCCTCTATTTTACGCATCTCCTCCTCACGTTTTGCCTTTGCTCGAAGGGCAGCATCACTATCACCACCTTCAGCGGGCATTTTCGCGAGTAATTCGATGAAGCCGTCTTCGTCTATGGCTTTGATCTTGAGTTGCTTAATCTTCTTGACTTTAGAAGGTCCAGCCTCGTCACCAATCACAACCACCGAAGTTTTGCCTGAGATCGATTTGGTGACCTTTGCACCGTACAGTTTGGCGATATTCTCCGATTCTGTACGATCGAGTCTCGGAAGAGTACCGGTAAACACGATAGTGAGGCCAGTGAGACAATTGGGGGCACATTTGGGGAGTTCTACCGAAGACAGCAGTGATGTTGTGGGTTCAGATTTGGCAAAGAAATTGAACTTTTTAGTGTCGTCAACTTCAGGGAGTTCCGCATCAGGAATTTGAGCGAGAACTTCAGCAGCCAGTTTTGGGGAGGATTGACTAGCAGATTGGCTAGATTTAGCAGATTGACTAGTTGATTTGCTAGAATTAGTGGATTGGGTTGTGGGTTGAGTAGATTTAGTCGATTGGCTAGTTGGTTGAGATTTCGTGGATTGGCTAGCGGATTGGCTAGTTGATGGGGTAGATTTAGTGGATTGACTTGTTGATTGAGTTGTTTTGGACGATTGAGTGGATTTCGATGACTTTGGTTTGGTTGTTTGATTGGGTTCATTTACCTCTACCACGTCATCCTCATCGATTTCGATCGGTTCAGCCAGATTTCCAGGAGCAGGTTCATTCTTTTTGGGTTTTGCCGACAGTTCAGGTTTCTTTGAAGTTCGCTAGATGTTAGTATGGAACATTAAGTGTGGTGATGACTTACTTTTGGCCGTTGCGCGTTGAAGAAGTCGGAGATGTCGACCATGACGCGTTTGTTAAGGATCAAAAAAGAGAAGAAAAGAATTAAACCTGAACGCGCTACAATAAAAGAATAAGAGAGCAGAAGAGATGAACATAAAATGAACAATGAAGAACAGACAGGAAGAAGCTACAGCAGGGAGTCTGAAAAACTTGTCAATCAAGAGGAAATACTGAAGTAACGGGAATTAAACGAAGGAAGCATAGGATTCAAATATTCCTACTTTACAAGGAACTTCATCACCTTAACGAAACATTCACACTTTAGAAACACTAAAGAAAAGAGCAAAAAAACCAAATAATCAGCAAATGGGGTGGAGATGAAACAATCCTAGTAATCGGAAAAGTATAGAATCGGCAAGAAACCACAATCAGAATCATTCTCCAATGAATCTGTAATCAGATACAATTCTGGATCATTGTGATTGTATTCAACAGATAACTGAGTTTCCTGACTTTTGGTTTCCCTACTTTGAGTTCTCCTACTTTGAGTTCAGGTCTAGTTCTCACCTTGACTCTACTTGACCTTCGTAACGTTTACTTTAGTTTCACTGACTTCTGTCACGTTGACTTCTCTCATTTTGACTTCTCAACGGTTTAATCTGACTTCGATTTGTCTCCGTCCACTACATCACCCAATTCACCATTGTTCAAATGTGGAACGAGTTTGATAAAGCTCAAAGCTTCCCGGATACTCCGAAGAGTTTGCAGTTTACCCTATTTTTCAAAAGTCCCATTATAATTGAAACTCTACCATATATCTGGATCTTCTCTTTTACTTTTTCTCTCCTTTGCTGTCTTGCATCTTTTTCTTCTACTTCTTCTATCTTGTTCTTTCTTGCGAATCGAGAACCATCTTGGACGTTACATTACATCAATCGTTCTATCGAGTATATGCAGGTTGGATAAAGCCATAAGTCTCCAGTTATATTTTGTGTAAATAAGTTAACTCTTTCAGACCCTTTGGTGATAATTTTTAATCTTCATTCCTTTATAACCATCCGTTCTAATAATCTTTCTCTCTCTTCTGATGATCTTTGGACTTTCCAATAGTTCTAATGATTTTGTCGTTCTATTGATTTCTAATAGTTCTAATGACTTTCGCATTTACCTTCTGCAACCTCTACCCCTCCTCTTCCCCTCCTGCATATGATGCAAACGGAACTCAATCCATGTACTCCGACAAAAAACAATTAGAAAGCGGTCGAATCGTCATCAGAGAAGACTTGAGAACAAAGACGTATTGTAATAGGGATGGTTTGATAACAAAGCCGTTTAGGTAACAAAGACAACTTGATAACATAGATAACTGAGAAGGAAGATGACTTGAGAAAAAGACGATTTGTTAACTGTCTTTGAGAGCTTTTGATTGAAGTTGGACCCGTATCAACTATCTACAGTCTATAGACAATCTCTACACTCACACTGAATAAAACCGTCCGTCTCTTTTTTTCTCGAATATTCTCACAGCCCGTCTATTTGCTGTCAAAGTAATCATGCAGCAGCCATCGCTCATAATCATATGGAGCAATAGCAATTAAAAAGGATATATAAGGAGGAAGTATCGAGATTTTTTCAAGGATAAACATGTCATCTATTCTTAACGGTACTACACTTCGCATCAACAACCCTGAGGTCTCAGTTGAGTTCTACAAGAACAACTTCGGCTTTGAGCTTTTGAAGACCGACAAATACGACAACTTCGACTTGTACTCGTTGGGTATCCGTAACTCCGATGAAAAGGAGCCATATGCTAAGCAGGGTGTTGTTCACCTTCTCCACAACAACATTGACCGTTTTGTTCCAGACAATGGTAACGGTGAGCACAAGGGTTTTGGTCACCTTTGCGTTTCTGTCGACAATATCGAGGCTGCTGAGAAGAAATTGTTGGGCAATGGAGTCAAATTCCAGAAGAAGTTGGCCGATGGTAGACAGAAGGATATTGCCTTTGCATTGGACCCAGACAACTACTGGATTGAGTTGATTGAGCATGGTATTAACAAGAAAGAAGGTACTACTGATTTGCGTAACAACCGTTTCAACCATACTATGATCCGTGTTCGTAACCCAGAAGAATCTGTGGAGTTTTATAAGGGACTCTTTGGATTGAAGTTGTTATCGAAGCGTGAGTTTGAGAGCGCTAAGTTCACACTTTACTTCTTGGCATTTGATGATGAACTCGTGACTGAAGGTAGTGTGGACAAGAAGACACAAGCTGCTAGAGAGGGTATTCTCGAATTAACTCACAACTGGGGTACTGAGCTGGACAAGGATTTCCGTGGATACTACACTGGTAATGAGAACCCTAAGGGTTTCAGCAACATCACTGTTTCGGTTGTTGGTTTGCCAAACTTTGCTCAGCGTGCTACTACCAAATTGGGTGAGGATAAGGTGAAGGTTACCGATGAGGTTGTTGAGGTGCATGACCCAGATGGATATTTGGTGAAGGTTGTTGAGAAGGCATAAGAGAAGGGTTATTGGAAGGATTTAGAATTGAATGTATGATTAGGGAAGAAATGGGAAGGTAGTAGAGAGAGATATCTAGAATAATTTAATGTAGTAGTATGATTAGTTTTTAGTGCAGTGAAGGGTGGTACTATTAATGATATTGTATTAATGATATGACATTAAAGGTGTGGTATTAATGATACGGTAATGTGACATTGATGAAATATAGTATTAATGAAATATGGTATTCATGAAATATAGTATTAATCAAATATGGTATTAATGAATACAGTATTAATGTAAGAAGAAACTCATTTTATCACCTCCAAACGCTCTCAATGAGCAGTTTAAAACAACTTAGAACCCCATCCAATAATCTTATAAAACAACTTAGAAGAAGATTTATCAGTCCTATAAAACAGTCGAGAATAAACTCAATCAGTCCTATAAAACAATTGAGAAGATACTGAATCAGTCCAAAGAAACTACCAAGAACAAACTCAATCAGTCTAATGAAACTACCAAGAACAAACTCAATTAACCTTATGAAACAACTAACAAAATCATCTATTAATCGAATAAATGAATCAATAGGTTCCATCGCTTCTTCCGTGTTCAATTTTCGTTCATCCAGTTTTTCAACAAAAGTACTTGCACATACATATTATTTAATCATCTCTGACTCCTTTTCTCTAGTAATTATTTGTACTTCTCTTTTCTATTACTACTCCTCTTCTCTACCCTTCTCTATGACTCCTTCTCTATTCTCCTCTCTATTCTCCTCTCTATTCTCCTCTCTATTCTCCTCTCTATTCTCCTCTCTATGACTCCTTTATTCTCTCTATTTAATCCTCTATGCCGACTCCCTCTCCAAATAGTCTGTCCATAAACTTGCAAAACTTTGACGAGGGGCTTTGTCAGCACCAGCCAAACCCGCACTCACCTTCTGCTCTGCAGTCCAGTCCAACAACGCACCAATCAACTGTAAACTCTCAAACTTCTTAGTATCACCACGCGGCATTTGCAAAAATGAAATAAGAACGTTCGAAATGAGCTCTTTGTCAACCGTATTCTTGTTGGTGTTTTGCTTAAGTAACAGCATAGACTTGGTCAAATGCTCATTCAAAATGATCGCTTCCTGTCTGAGCTTCCCAATCTGGAGCAGCTTATTATGCACCTCCAGACGGAGCTGCTCTACTTGCATGAGCTCCTTCTCGAGTGCACCAATTTTTTCCGCATGTGCATCACGTTCGGCCGTCATCTTCCCCACCGCATCCACGTGACGCTCGATTTCGCTCGTGTGTCGCGTTGTAAGTGACTCGTTTTCCTGTGCTGCAGCTGCAAGTCGCGCCTCAAGTTCCTCTACGCGCTGAGCGAGTTCGACGCGCTCACGCTCCTTTTCACCAACCTCGCGCTCTGTGCTTGCCACGCGCTCCAGTAACTCTTCAAGCTTCAATTCTAATCCACGCGTCTCCATCTGTGCCTCGCCGCGTCTCAACTCAAGCTCACTGATCTCCGCACGACATTCGTTGACCCGACGCGTCAACTTAGCATTCTGGTTCTCCAAGTTGTACTTGTCGTTCTGGAGATCATCGACCGTGGTCTCATACTGACGTGTTGACGAATTGAGCAGCGCAGAAAGTCGCTCACATTCGCCATTGAGGTTCTCGATCTCCGCGCGGAGCGTGCTATTTTCTTTTTCGAGAGCACTGACTTTTTTCGTGTGATCCGTCAGTGTCGTGCTTTTGGTTGTAAGCTCATTGTTGGTCAGTTTGAGCTCACTATTAGCCTCTTCGAGCTCATTATTAGCCTCTTCGAGTTCGGCAATGCGCGCCTGTGCACTCTCGAGTTCCACCTCAGTCTGCTTCATGTTGGTGAAAAGCGATTTCATCGAAATGAGCCTATTCATCAATGTGTCGTAGTTGTTTTGGATGGAGTCACGCTCTGCAGTGACTGAGGCGAGTTGTTCCTTCAAGTTGGAGGAGTCTGTAGATGAAGCTTCATCAGTAGAAGTCAGCTCAGGAGGTGAACTAGTCAAGTCTTTTGATTTTGAAGTTGTTGAAGATGGTTCGTTTGAAGTTGTTGAAGATGGTTCATTTGAAGGTGGTTCACTTGAAGATGGCTCCTTTGAAGGAGTTTCAGTTGAAGGTATTTCCGACTTTGGTTCTTTCGAATCTGATTTGGTATCATTCGAATCTTCATCCGTTGGTGAAGTATGCGTACTATCATTGTCTTCGTTGTTGCCATTTTTATCTTCTTTATCTTCCTTGTCTATCATTGTTTCTTTCTCTTCACTAACATTCTCTGTAGCTCCATTTGTATCTATCTTAGGCTCTGGCTCGGTTTTATCCACGTTCTTCAGCGCGTTCTTAGGCGCCTTCTTGTTCTTCTTGGCCATGGTGACACGAAAACAAAAGATATCAAAAAAAGACTGTTCAAGGCCACTGTTTTGAGCCACAAGTTGGTAATAATGACATTAAATCGCACATTATGACTTCAACAACTTCTCATCCATTTCATCTCATTATAATTTCAATGGTTTTATGAAGACAACTTGGTTGTATCTCCAATCTATTAAGTATGTCTACTATTTCCAAGTTATACGTTCATCTTCACCTCCATTTCAATTATTCATGATAGAGATCTTCATCCTTTTATATCATCTATTATCAATAGTTTTATCTTTCATCTTTCATCTTCTACTTGTCATCTTCTACCTTTCATCTTCTATCTTTTATCTTCTTCCTCTATCTTCATCTATCTTCATCTATCAACCTCTATTTTCTATTTTTTTTAACACATGGACTTCGTTGACTTCGCGGAACACACGGCGGTTCCACCGCAACCTGCGCTCTCACTTCCCATTGCTACCAACATTGAGAACATCTCCAAGCGCTTTACCAACCTCAACTCACTCCGCAACCTTCTTAGTCTCGACAAAAACGACAAACCCGACGAACCTTCTGAAAAGTATGCCGCAGCCGAGAAGTACGCAGCTGCATCAATGGCCATGTTGAGAGCCAAACCCACAGATCATGACACCTCCATAGATACTACTTCAACAGACTCTCAAGTCCCAAGCTCAAAGGTGGCAAAATCGTCATTTCCAACAAATGTGACACCCACTCAAAGCAATGCAGCCAAATTAACAAATGCTGCAAATGACCAAAACACTATAAATACCCCTGTTCCCCACAATCTGAACACATCAACCATATCTGGAAATAACTCTTCCACTTCAAAAGATACATCGTCAGTTTCATCTCTCTCGGCGAGACTCGCACGCGTTCTTAACAACCCACTAAGCGATACCCAGATCCGTGAATACTTTGCTGTGATTGGCACCGATGGGGATGTTACTAACCCTGGACTTGCTGGTGCAGTTGCACGTAAGCATATCTTGGGGACTTTGGAGGAAGATCTCATCCGGTCATATGCCCATATGCTCAAAGAGTACCAGCCAGCTGTCGCTCAACTTACACGTATAGAAAAAGAACTCGCGGCATTGAATCTGATTGCACATGATGTTAATACTCGTGTGGATGCTCATTATGCACCCTCGGTGGAATTCGGCGCATCAGTAGCACAGTTACGAAAGCAGAGTCATATGCTCTCGCTCAAGAAACATCTCCTCGCAAACTTTAAGCTGCAGTTCACATTGAGCGAATACGAGTCGTATGTACTCAGCGAGGGTGATGTCGGGACTGAGTTTTTCGACGTGCTCGCAAAGGCCGAGGCGCAGGTCGACCATTGCCTGGTGCTTCTCACGATCGACAATCCACGCCTCGGACAAAAGATGGTAGCACAGTTGAACGCAGCGATTGCTCGTGCTGTCGAGCGTATCGTTGCCTATACAAATAAGCTGTTGGCCAATATGTATACGCTTTCGCACAAGATGCCCCATGTTCAGCAGTGCCTCGCGTTCCTTAAGACACACAAGGTGGGTTACCTCTACTCCGAAGTGGTGGCTGCGTTTGTGGAGCTGCGCAGTCATGCTGTTGTCGATGATTTCCTCGAGCAGACAGGTGAAGGTAGTGCCATTGGCGGCGGCGGTGGTAGTGGTAGCAGCGGGCGTAGTGCGATACGGCCGATTGTGGCGTCTGCGCATGACCCCCTCCGGTACGTTGGTGACTTGTTGGCATACGTGCACTCTGTGGTTGTTAACGAGGCAGAGACAATTGGGGCAATTTTCGGTGAAGGATCCGATTCAATCATCGACACGGTTCTCCGGGCGGTAGCGCGCCCAACGCGCAGCAAGATTGAGCAGGTGATTGCTATTGAGCCACGCATGGCGACCACGCATGAGATCTATGGTGTTCTCGAGTTGTATGCGCTCATGTTTGAGAAGTTGGTTCCAGGGTCTGGGTTAGTGACGGCTGTGCAGCAACTCATTGGCACGTGCCAAGACAAGGTTGTCGGTATGATGCGCGATAGACTTGCGGCTATCGAGAACAGTAACCTGGCACAACTCGAGTTGAATCTGGGTGGTCAGCCACCCGTGTGGGTGGCGTCTTACCTCGACGATGTTGTTGCTCTTGTGGACCGTACAACAGGGGAGCGTGTGATGAACATGCTGGAAGCGCGGCATGCGGAGTTGCTTGCGCTTGTTGTGGACGAGCCTATACGCATTTTCTGTGGGCACGTTGAGGCGAACGCAAGTGTGTTTGCGAGCCGGCGCGAGCAGCTCATCCTCAAGGCGAACTTCTATGATGTCGTGTTGAGCAAGATTCTCCCTGTTGCTCTCTTGGGAGACAAAGCTGTGGAGGTGAGCGAGCAGATTCGCAAGCTCACGCGCGAATTGGTTGCGTTCCAGGTGGACGAGCTCTTGCGTGGATGCGGATTATATGACCAGTACAATGTGATGCGGATGATTGCGCCGCTCGAGGAGTACGACGTTGAGCTTTATGCGCCCGTGTGCGACAACAAGATGTTTAGCACTGCAGCGGTGGAACAGGCAGATGCGCAAGTACAGGAGTTTGTGCCGAACGCGTTGCTCGACTCGCAGCAGGCGTTAACAACGTTGAATGCCCCGTTGGTAGTCAGCGACGTTGTGACAGATGCAGGTGTGGAGTTCACTAAGATCTACAGGTGCTTCTGTGAGGTTACGCAGCGGTATGTTGGTGTGAGAATGACCTGGGACGACCGCGAGGTGGCAATGTTGATGGGTGTGGAGGAGGTGTATGCGGATATCGTGCGGCATACAGAGGAGGAGAAGATAGAGGAAGAGGAGAAGAGTGAAGAGAAGAGTGAGGAAGAGGAGAAGAAGAGTGAGGAAGAGGAGAAGAAGAGTGAGGAAGAGGAGAAGAAGAGTGAGGAGAAATAGACAGATGGTAATTGAATGGATGTAGAAAAGAGGAGGTGAAGAGTAAGGAAGAAATGGCATGACTTATATTGTTATGTCTTGTTATTATGTCTATTTCTATAAGGTAAGCAATGGGACAAGTTTCAGTAAATCCTGGAACCGTCGATGTGGGTAATCTATAGATATTCTAGTTGATTCATTCGTTGATGTAAGTTCGTTTCTTGTTCAGTTTTCATGACACTTTTCATCATCATCTCCTTTCATCTTTGTTCATTTCTTTCTCTTACTCCGTCGTTCTTATTGGAACTTTTCCTCTACCGTATCCGTCCTTCTCATAATAGTCCATTGGGTAGAAGTCTTCAGACCACATGCGGTCCTGGTCCATCATGACCATAGCCTCGTATGGAGTCAAGAGTGGCTTGTGGAATGCATAACCCCAATCAATCAGCAATCTCGGGCACGCGACCTGCACGAATGCATCGACGTCGTCGAACATTGCCAACTTCTGTGGGAAGATCTCACTCAAGATGATCTTAACGACGGCAACGCCGCGAGACGCGAACATACGCTCGAGACGGTCGAGAGTAGCTGGGTTGCCCTGGCGACCGAGTGCACCCAAAATGAGCCCCACCTTACGCGCGGACGCAGCAGTACGTTTCGCGTCATCGCGCACAGCGACCAACTGTTTTTGGTCGTAATGTTCGCGTGTGAACTTGCGTGAGTAGGGGTCGTAGCGGAACGCAGGTACCGAGGGGTTATGTATCATTGCACTTTCCAAATGGAAACGTCCATCGCCTACGTACACCATGGCTGCGTATGAGTCGTCAAGTCTCGCTGACGTACATCCCAAGACCTCACCCTTCAGCAATGGCCGCGTTTGTGGAGGTACGAGAAACAACGGATGCTGTGTATCCTGTTCGAGCTGCAGCTTCACGCTATGGATTGTAGGATTGAACTGGATCGTACCGAAAACGGCTAATTTAGCACGCGCATCAAAGTGACGCTGCAAGGTGCGCATGAGGTGTGACTCGTCGATGTTGATTGTCACAAACACGTAAAGTACCTTAATCGCGGTAACATCGATCGGCACCAAACACGAGTGCGCATAGTGGATTATGAAGTCGCATCCGAGTGCACGTGCACTGTAGTCGTCGATGCAGCATGCACCGTAAGACACATCACCCATCACGAGCGTTTCTGCACCGCAGAATTGCTCGATGATGTCAGAGAGAACAAGCGCATAGATGAGGAGACCTTCGGGCATCTGGAGCGCCACACGTGATGCTCCGGCCTTGCGTACGTTCCACACGGTTTTGTGAATTTCGAAGTTGTAGTTGGATGGGAGGAGCTTGATGGCCTCGTTAAGGTCTTTATCATGGAGGATATCTTCAGGGATTTGGTTGGCAACACGTCCTATCTGACGTGGACGAGCACGTACCACATCACCTTCAGAGCGTGGGCCATTACCAGCGGGGCGACCCCCAAAACGTCTTGGTTTGGACATAATGAGATGATGTGAAAAATAGAAAAAGATGCAAAATGATTAAGAAAATGATCGAAAGATGATGGAAAATGATAAAGACAAAGATGATCGAAAGATGATGGAAAAATGATAAAGAGAAAAGATGAAGGTGACAAGGTGTAAGAAAGGTGAGAGATGTAAAGAGATGCGAGAGATTTAAGAAAGTGAGAAATGTAAGAAACTTGAGATATCTGAGTAACATAAGAAATGTTAGATGATGAGATAAACGATGAGAAACTAGAAAAGGAAATACGAGAGCTCGATTGAATGGGTTGAGGAAATGCGTCTTTTAATGAGTAGTGTATGGTGAAGTACTAAAATGAAGGTATACATATCCTATTAAACACACTTTCTCCTGATATACTCTAATCAATGGATCATGCTACTTGCCATATATATTCTTACGTAATCAAATGCATCATCTTATGTCATCGCGATGAGGTCTCATTGAATCGATATTCGGTTCTGCTTATCACAACTCTCGACACACCGTCATCCTACGACTTTACTTCACACCACATTCTATCATTTCACACACTATCAATCTATGCCTTCACTAAGACTATAACGCTATTTTTCACCATATATTCTACATTCCACCTCTTTTCACCTATTTTTCAATTATTACTACTACTTCACCCACTTCTCCATTATCCATTCTATATACCTCCCTTCCATTATGATCATCTCTCTCTTCTCAATTCCTATCTACCACTTTTCTATCTTTTTTATCTCCTCTATCTTTATCTTCTTTACCTTTATCTTGAATCTCTTTTCTCATCGTTTTCTCTTTTTCCAATGATCACACCCTTCTTCGCTATCGACCAAGATGATGAGTATGTGCACGTGGATGTGAAGGTGTCACATGCTCGGTTCAATGCAGAAGCCATCGAGATGGTCGTTGATGGAGAGCTCTTTGTTTTCGCTCTTCCTCCATACTACCTTCGTCTTCGATTCCCCCATGACATTGTGGACGATGAACGCGCTACCGCTAGATTCGAAGGAGATTCCATCAAAATCAAGCTCCCCAAAGCTGTACGTGGCCAGAACTTCCCCGACTTGGACTTGGCTGCCAAGTTATTGGCTCGTTCCAATGAATCTTCTCGCCCATTGATCGAAGAGCTTAATACAAACTCTGAAGATCAGTCACGTGATACGGCACGTGATGATGTTGCAGGAGACTCTGTGCTTACGGCCGACGAGTACGACTGGGAGATCAAGCAGACGCCTGCGTCGCTCACTGAGCACGTCCAATATGGTTTCAATAACCTCCACTCGGGAATTGTGGGTTCGTCTCTTGCCAATGGTAATGATATCAATGAAGTCGCCGACCCCGAGCGCACCGACCCCGATCGCCGCGTTATGGAGCGCCTCATCGGTGAGAATATCAAATTTGACCCGGAGATTTACGCTGCCGATTACATCATGGAACACCATCCTGCTGCTGATGATGATAAGCAGCTCGCACAGCTCTTGGCTTGGAAGAATCCCTACGCCCATCGCTTCCTCAAGTGGTATAAAGCCAATAGTCACGTGAACAGTCAGGTGACCGTGATGCCTGTTGAGTGGAGTTCTGAGGAGCAGAGGAGGATGCAAGAACTTCCACAACGGCTGTACATTGTGGATGATGTTGCTCCTATACTCTGTTTCCTTGCTAATGTTCTTTTTGCATACCATTTCGACTTGCGTGCTTCTGAAGGTGAACATACTGTGGAGAGTGCATGGACCGTAGGAAAGTTAGTGCCGCAGTTTTCGCACTTGGATGCGCAATTGGATCCGCAAGGCCACGACATATTACGTGCCGCGGTATTTGCGCTGGTTCGCCGAGCTTTGGCGTATCCTCTCCATAGGAGTTTCAGTTTGGTGATGAAAGTATGGGATGATGTCTACTACAATTTACGTGGTGGAAAGCGGCACGTGATCCAAGCACTTATGGACTGTCGTGAATTATTCCGGTACCACGATGTATACTATGTATATGACAAGATATGGATGGAGCAGTTTTGTGCCTGGTTCATTGCCGATGCTCTGGAGGGCATGGTACGGACTTTGGCGCACGATTTGAAGCGTGAAGTGGATAAAGTGACGAAGGACGTGGTGACTTTTGAGAAGGCCGATGGAGAAGAGGAGTTTGAAGTGTTGAGTTTGCGTGAGATCGAGGAGATGGCTGAAGAGATGTATGCAGAACAGAGGGAATAGAATGAAAAGAAAAGAGACAATGGTTAAGATAAGAGAAGATGGAGATAAAGAAAAGAAAAGGTGAGGAAAAAGATAAGAAAGAGAATGAGCGGAAGAAGGGGAATGAATAAAGGGAATTGAAGATAAAGGGAAATTAATAGTGAAAATGTTGGTTATCAATTTAGATCTCATATTAGATACAGTCAAATTTTAACATGCGTAGCTGTAATAAAAATAATGGTGTTTCAAAGGTAGCATTGGAGTTAATAGTGGAAGTTCAAGTTAGGAGTGAACGTCAAAATGCATATGTTGTGGGTATAAAGTCTTCCGAACTTAACCATCTCAAAACAACATGAAATTCTCGAGAAGTTATTAAAAATGACACTAACGGTCCCAACTGCGTAGATGAAACATTCGTGAGGAGTAAATTCTCATGTACTACTGGACTTCACATACTGACTTCACATACTGCCTTCACATACTGAATTCACATACTGACTTCACATACTGAATGTATAATTATGAAACATACTCAGACAATAATTTGAAACATACACATACTGGACTTATACATGCAGGGCATAAAAATGCTGATGTACACATTCTAGACATACATAAACCGGGTATACGTATAATGCACTTTTGAATACCCTACCCCACATATTCAAAACGTTAACAACTGTCACCTTTGTGTGCAATAACGAGTTCTCGCTATCTGTAAAGACTGACAAGTATGTCCGTTGTCACACTCTTCTCTCTCTATACCACCTTCCCTCCCTCTATAATACCATCCCTCCCTATATAACACCTTCCCTCTGTTAAGTTGACCTAATTTTTGATTCAACTTAACGGCTGCAAATCCTGCACACAACAAACCACCGACTTCTTTACATATAGTCAATACATTACCTAACTTGAATACCTTTTTCTCTCATTCCTATTCTATTTTCTATTTACCTTTCTGAAGTATATCGTGCGGATACCTTGCACCTTGTTCATCTGATGGCGGTCGGGCCGAACTTGTCTCGTCCCTTTCCAGGATTGTTGTCTCTTCAAGGTCCATCGTACGATCACGCGATTCTCCTCCCTGTAACGGTGTTGAAGTCTCAATCAGTCCCAAATCAATCAGCATATCTGACTTATGGCGCTTATGCCTAAATGGTGTTACACTGGGACTTTCGGGTTTCCAGTGGTGGAATTGGATAATATGCTGGAACGACGTCATCAGCTCTTGCAGTGGAGGTTGTTTTGTTTGCTTATGGAGTGGTAGTGCAGGAGCCGGTTTTACCTGCATTGTAGGTGAATTTTGTACCGACGAACCTGTATTTGTTGGGGTTAAAGATGGAGTTGATTGAATCATCACTGGACTTGTTTTACTCTTGTCAACTTTTCCCTCTTCAGATGAACCTTCAGTTACTTTACTCTCATAATTTCCCTCCTGAGATCGAGGTTTTGCTAATTCTACCGGCATAGAATAATGTCTTTGGTGGTATCGTTGCGATCTACGAGTACGATATGGAGTAACCGGTGTAGCAAGGTTGGCTACAGCAGCAGCACCAATCTTCGCAGGTGAATGTGGTCGTCTCGAACTCGTCAATGGACCTCCAAATCTGAAGTTTTGTGGAGGAACAACACTAGCATTAAGTGTATTCTCCAGAAGTGATGATGTTCGAGAGTGACCACGTGACCGTGGACTTGCAGAAGGGACAGAAGCCGATGCTGACATTGGAGCAGATGTAGGGACATCTGCAGCAGGTCTAGGGTCTTGTGGTCGTGAAAATACGTCGGTTGTACGAGATATACTTGATGGTCTAGAACTTTCTTGGGGTTTTGATTCAGGCTTTTCATCTTCTCTGAACAACCTTGGGATCAAATGCGGTGGGATTTGAGCACGTAATGCACTTTGAAGGATTCCAAAGTTTTTAGATGCGATTTCCAAACGGTAGAATTCTTGTTTTGTACGTTCTTGTTCGGTTCTTAGGCGCATTGCCTCGATAAAAGCCTGTTCAGAAAATGGGAATGATTGCACTTGTGGGCCAAGAAGTGCAAGAAGTCCAGGGTCAATTGGTGTATCCCGAGGGTTCAGAACGGGTGGATTCGGATATGATGGATTTGGTGGATTCAGAAATGGTTGATTTGGGTTCAGAAATGGTGGTTTTAACCCTGGATTTGGGTTAAGATATGGATTGTTGGGATTGAAACCTGGATTTTGAAATGGTGGATTAGAACTTGAACTTGGATTAGAACTTGAACTTGGATTAGTTGGATTGTTTATACTTGGATTGGTTGGATTTGATGGATTGTTTATACTTGGATTGGTTGGATTTGTTAGATTTGATGGATTGGTTGGATTTGTTAGATTTGATGGATTTGATGGATTTGATAGATTTGTTAGATTTGATGGATTTGTTAGATTTGAAGGATCTGGATTTGGAGGCTTTGAAGTATCATTTGAATCTGAATCCCGTGAACTTGGATATGTGCCTTGATTACCCTGAATGTGGTGTATATTTTGAACTCTGTTATGGTCGACACTATGTGATTTTTGTAAATGCTGTTGATCCTGAATCTGTTGTTGATCTTGTATGCTCTGTTGCGGGATTCCCTGTTGAATACCTTGTTGTAGAACCTCTTGTTGTATTCCCTGGTTCTGTTGTGCGTGTAAGTTTTCAGGGTTCTTCTCGCGTTTAACTCCTCTCTGTTCTCTCTGTGAGTTCTCGTTCCTATATCGATCACCTTCTTTCTGGAACTTATCTATAAGGGAATGCACGCTCATGGAAGACATCGTCACGGGTCTAACAGTGACAGTATGTGCGTTCCAGACTTGTGCGGATTGATCGGTCTGGTTGCGCTATTGATTACGCTTTTTTTTCCCAGCGAAATCGATCGTAAGAGCAAAGGAGGAAGAGAAAGAAATGATCAACCATGAAATCATATTAAATATCATGTATTATGTAAATAATCATCATCAACATCATTATAATATGATGATTATAATATCACATTATCTATCACATTATCATATTAAATCATATGGTATCATATGGTATCATTATGTCATCTCACCATTATCTTGGTCATTTTCAATCTTTATTACATTCACCCTTTTCAATATTTCATATAGTTCCATTTTAATTGACCTTCAATTTAACAGACTTCCATTTTCAATGACTTTTTCCATTTTCATCCACTTCTTTGTCCATCTTTACTTCCATTTCTTCCCGTTTCATCGACATCTTCTCATCTTCTCCTTCTGAAATTTAGTTCTAAGTATAGAAATTTATCATCTCTTAGGGAAATATTCTCCCCCTAAATCTGTTTCTGTAACCAAACTTGTCACTATGCACTCTTTACGTTGCCTTTTTCGTCAATTGATCCAACTAATCATATAAAACTTATACTTCTAAGGATCTTTGCTCCACCAGAAATTCATGATACACCTTATGCGAGTGTTACCTTCGATGCTTCTCTCCGCCGAAAAAGGTAATTGTTTAAAGCCACAAAATGATTTTGGCCAAAAATGGTCAATGCTCCGCCTCGGCCAGATCAGTGAGTGGAGTGAGAATAGAAGGGAGGAAGGGTAGGAGAAGAATAGGAGGAAGGTAAGAGGAAGAGAGGAAGAGAGGAAGAGAGGAAGGGTAGGAGGAGAATAGGAGGAAGGTAAGAGGAAGGTAATAGGAAGGTAAGAGGAAGGTAAGAGTGGGTTTTTCTTTAGAATTGATGGGAATTACTTGAATTTTCCTTAGAGTTGTTGAATTTCTTTAGAATTGCTAAAGATATAAATACTTTCTTTTCTGTTAGATGATATAAATTAAATGAGTTAAATATAACCTGAAAAGAATCTTTCGATTTCTTGTTGATTTAAATAACTTGAAACTACCAGTTAGTCATATACTAGTTAGTCTTTTGATAGTTTCTTCTTGTCAGTTAGTCTCTTGATAGTTTCTTCTTTCTTGGTAGTTCTTCTTTTAGCCTCTTGATAGTTTCTTCTTGTACCAGTTAGTCTCTTTTTTATAGTCTCTCCTTAGCCTCTATTTTGTACGATTGAGATATGCAGGATTTGATGACATTCTACAACTAACCATGCAATAACCATCAATTTTTCCTTGAAACCTTATCCATTCTTCAAAACTTGGTATAATGAAATCACGTGATCTTTCTAATAGATATATAAATCATACTTTTGTCTCTTTATTTCTTGTAGATATTTAAATCATACAAATCTTGTCTCTTTATTTCTTGTAGATATTCAAATAAATTGTACAAATCTCTTCAAAACATAGTCATTTTTACAAAAATGAAGGGACACATCTTGAAAGTTGTTTTCTCACCGTCAATTCATCAAGTTAGGTCCATCAGGAAGTCCATAGGATTTCTCTACCTTTTGATATTTCCATACATATTCAACTATTTTACTTCATTCAACGTTCTTCCTTTTTTTTCTTTTCTTCTTCTTCTTCTTCTTAATTCAACGTCCTTCCTTCTTTTTCTTCTTCTCCTTCTCCTTCTCCTTCTCCTTCTTCTTCTTCTCTTCTTCTCTTCTAGATCTTTTCTCTATCGATGCCAAAAACGATTGGATGTGACGGCGCTCATAACACTTTCCATTTTTGGATTTATATGACAGATGGTGCGATAAGAATAAAGGGATGGTCGAAAGCGGAAAACGACACAATAAAGAATAGGTTGACATTCAACAATATAGAAGAGCATTTAGGAAATAAGAACGTAATATTAGGAAATAAGTACGACAGGAAATAAAGTTAACGAATATTGCAGGAAATGTAAATATAGGAAATATCATCAAGTGACCTCCAAAAATAACTGGGAGAATACAACTTTTTGCATGTCCCATTCAGGAGAATTCGGAAAAAGGGTGACAATACTTCTCGAATGTGCTTTAGAACTTTACGAGAAGTATAGTTAGGTTTATACCGAATTTGATGAAATTGGTATAGACTACATAGAGATAAAGAAACAAAGATAAAGTAGAGAAAGAGAAAGTAGGGAAAGTAACAAAGTAGTTAAGTAACAAGTAGACTTTTGTATAGAAGTACTCTTGTATAGAAGTACTCTTATATAGAAGTACTCTTGTATAGAAGTACTCTTGTATAGAAGTACTCTTATATAGAAGTACTCTTGTATAGAAGTACTCTTGTATAGAAGTACTCTTGTATAGAAGTACTCTTGTATAGAAGTACTCTTGTATAGAAGTACTCTTGTATAGAAGTAGACTAATAAATGTTAATCTTGTCTGCTTTAAATAGCATAGACTATTTTAATCATCATCTATGTCACTCTTTATCATAGACTTTATTTAAACCTTATGAATTATGAACACTCTTTACCACCTCTATCATACAAATCTATAAAGCCGCTTAAAAATACTCTCCTCTCAATCCTTCATAACTTGGTCTTAAAATACTCCTTAATATTTTAGCAATCTCTAAATTCCCTTTATGGTATTTTTACTACTATTGGATTCATCATGTTCTTCCTCACTCATCTTCTTCTTACTCTTCTTCACCTTACTTTTCATATTCTTCACCTTACTTTTCATATTCTTCACCTTACTCTTCATATTCTTCACATTACTTTCATTTCTTCACCTTACTCTTCATATTCTTCACCTTACTTTCATATTCTTCACCTTACTTTCATTTCTTCTCTTAGTCTATTCTCCTACATACCGCAATAGTGAAAGGACATCTTACCTTCCAATACCTACTCAAGTCAATAAATCATCAATCTTCATGCTTGGCTTCCTCTCACGGTTCTCCTCCAACCTTGCTGCCAATAAGATGGACTGAATCCCAGTCTTCTCCTTATCATCACTCTCAGTTGGACTTGCCTCACACAGTGTGTTTTGCAGTACCAGTGTGCGCAATTGCTGAAGACACCGCGATGCATACACAACGTCATCCATCGCTTGATGAGCCCACGAACTACTGCGTTTGTGCGCAAGTCCACCACGCAGTTCCTGCGCATCGGTCCGCGGCGCAACCGCATACCCGCCGCTGCATGCTGGTGCACCTCCTGCATGTACTTGCGTGGTTCCTACGACACTTGTCCTGCCACCACGGTATGGACTCGCCAACCCTCCCCGCTCAAAGTCCAGCTTGTCACCGTTGGGGTCGGCACTTGAATCGGCGTCCTCATTGACTGGTTTGGATTTGAATGGATTCGCAAATTCATACGACCGTTGAATCGGCGACTCATTCGATATTTTACCTCCCGTATAAGGAGAGGAATTGGGATCCTGGTAGGGCGATATATTCGTGTCCTGGTATGGCCGAGCTGTCCCAGTCTTCAATTGAGGGAGGCTCAAGGATTGTCTGGACTTTCTATCGTACCACTTCGGGTCCACTTTGAATTGTGGGAGTTCTGTTTTGAAGGTTCGGTTCGGTTGTGATTGAATAGATATTGAGTCGGACATCATCTGGTCTGTCTTAGTCTGGAATGGATCTGATTTAAACAGCTTATCTGGGAGCCCCAGGCGTCCCAAATTGTCTGTTTGAAATGATATCATGTATGAAGTCAGTCCACTATCTGTGTTATCTCCAGGCTTATGTGATCCCGCCCTTTCTCCAACCTTATATGGACCTTCGTGGTATGGGTATTTAGATGTTCCTATCCTATGAAATGGAGATCCAAACTTGTCTGTGTCCGACAATCGTCTGTCTGCATCCTTCTCTGATCGGTATGGAGATGGGTACACATCTGTCGGCACATACGCGTGTGATGTGTACGCGTCGGGGCGGAATCTTTGGCTGCATATTTCCTTAGGTGGCAAATCTGGAGTCCGCGGTATATAAGGTTTGGGATTTCCGTGGGAATAGCTGGTTCCTTCAGGGGCAAAGGTGAAGGCAACATCCTCAATGTTGGGGCGTTTAATCGGTGTTGCAACATATGGCACTTGGTGTGAATCGTTTATATCTGTATCACGCTTAATGGGAAACACCTCCGGAGAAACGTCATCCAAGCGTAACTCACCGTACCCATAGTCCAGTGGCTTCAAACACAAGTCCACAAAGTCCGCACCAAAAATAGGTACTAACTCGTGGCGGATATGATAGCAAAACCGCCGCGCAAGGAGCTTACATAAGCTGTAGGGCAACCAAGTACCCTGGATCTTGAGGAACCCGCCTCGGATCCGCTTGATGTAGGGGTGATACGGTTTGGGGGTGAGCTCCAATAACTTGACAATGTCAGCCTTGAGGCTCAGGCCCGACATGACATTACTGTTCGCGCGGCTTAAAGCCGCCTTCCAAATCCCTGTCAAGTGCACATATCCAATCGAGTAGTCCCAAATCACCCAGTGTCCGTTGATCTGGTACTCGTAGACAGTCAAGTAGTTGCGCAGCGGATCGATGGTACTTGTGGAGTACTTCTTGATGTCTATCCGTGGAAACGCTCCGTCTGTGCGGTAAATGGGATAGTTGACGCGAGCAGTCATGTCCGCCAGGTTCGGGAGCGACCTCGCCTTTTTGTGTCGTTTGAACGAGTACTGGTTAAAAGATGGTGCGTTAGGTGGCTTCTCGGGGTAGTACGTCGGAGGTGCTCTTTTTGGAGCATAGGGGTTGTACTGCGCCGCGTTATCAGGGTAGTAGTAGTACGGGTACTGATATCCCAGATTGGGGTAAGCTTTGATCTCGCTGGGCTGGTACCGGAAAACCCTGTACATATTGTCAGGGTACGGTTGCGAGGGTATCATTTCATCGGGAGGATATTCCAAAGGGTCGTTAAACGGTGGTGAGAATTCCAATAAGGAGGGGATTTCAAATGGTCGGTCTGTCAACGGTTGGTATGTACAATCTAATGAGACACTTCCAGCAGACGCTTCCAAACAGTCGATGTGTTAACGGGAGTGTCCAGGTGGAAAAATGAAGAATCACTAAGCCAAAAGGGTCGGTGACTCTTTATTGTCTCGGCCATCTGGACTCTTTTTATACCCTGAATTCCGCAAGTTGGCGCATTTAGGGGTCAAGAGCAATTCGCAAGATCAAGCAACCTCCTGAAGAAGACCCGAAACGGACGCACCCGCGATCATAACGAGAGGCTCAAATAAGACCACATACAACAATGCACGATTCAACATGCCGATAATGCGTGTGCCTTCCTTGTTTCGTCGGGGTGGAAACCTCCGTTGTCAAGGCAATGCGAGCCTCGAACTTAGAAGCTTTCAAGCCCCTGATTGTCTTTTGTGGCACAAAATCAGCCGCTTGGACCTCGACCATCGCACGCATGTGCATCGAAGCACGTCGGAATCAGCGGAACCACACGAGTTTTAAAAGACAGGATAAAGAGTGCATTTACAGTAGCATGGAAATAGCATAGTATTCCTGGTTATAGTTGTATTGTGACTATGAACTAGAAGCAAGGGAGAAAATCGAGAGCAAAATGCACAGGAGCAAAACTGCACAACATGACAATTGAGCAGCAGGTAAAAAAAAAAAAATCCAGATAGAGGGATGTGCGGAACTACTGGTGCAGGATCACTGGTGCAGGACATTTGGATGGTAGAATAAAGAAACACTGATGCAGAATAATAACGATAGTCAACGGAAGAATTATCAAAGTCTAGGTGCAGGAGGGCCCGAGTACAAAAACGCCCGAAAAACGTTGGCGGACGCGCATAGAAGGGCGGCACCGAAAACGAGGCGGACGGGGTTAGAGGATACACAGATGGCCAAACTGAACGACCGTGGCAGCGGAGACGTATTCAAATGACGGAGTAAATTTAAACTCTCGGGGTACAGAGCGGGCAAAAATACGAACCGGTGCAAAAAAATAATGGTGGGCTCGGTAAGATGAGGCAACTGGGCTCGGTAAAACGGGGAGATCGGACTCGATATGAGGAGGCAATTGAGCTCGGTTTTTTTCGAATCTGATTCTGCGCATAATTTGTCTAGACAACTTGACTCCTGATAATCGAGGAAGTAGTCGGTGGAGTTTAGTCTGGTGTTGAGCCCTGAGTTTATGAAATGCAGACAAGCGATGAGCAGATGGGCACCAGAAGCGCGGAAGGTTTGCGCTAAGACCCCGTGGCGGCAATTCTAGCCGCCGTGAATGCCAACCGAAAAGTAGATTTCTAGCTTGGCTTAACGAGAGTCTGTCCAAGGTTTGGAGAAAAGGCGGGAGAAATGTGAGTGTGCCACAAAGCCTCCGATAAAAGAGGTCCGTTCTAGAAGGGCTGCTTGGGTTGAAACATAACGAAGATGCAGAAGTGAAACTACAGACATCAACACAATAGTGAAACATGACGTGAAACGGACAGCTCGAAGGGGTGTGGAATTTACTGGACTACTGGGCAGGTAACCAGCGAGTACAAGTTATGATGTGATCACTGTGCATACAGGATGACATGTACAGGCTAGGAAGGGCCGAAATTTTTGATGACCGACGTGCGTGGGGTATTGTCGAAGGAAGGACCAGAAGCACATGTCAATGTAAAGTCAGGGCGTTTACAAGCGTGAGTGCCTTGCAATATGATTCGCGATGCCTTGTGGAGTTGTGAGTTTGATTTAAACTTTGGTGTTCCAGATTGGTATGAGTTTAGGGGATACATGCAGCGCGGCAGTCTCGGCAAGGCTGGACCAAGTTCAGATCGCGTGAAGAGAAATCCGGGCGAAAAGGAGAGGAAAAAGCAAACCTGATTTGGAAAATGTGGCACCTGATTCATGAAAGATCAGAGAAGTCTTAGAAGGCATACGATGTACGGGTACGAAGATACTGAAGTGCTACAAGGAGAAGGAGATGCTGATGAACAATAGGGATTGGAAATACTGAAGAGCAGCAGCAACTGGAAATATTCAAGAGATGCAGGAGCTGAAGATACTGAAGAGCTGCAGGAGCTGGATATATCAAAAACCTACAGGAGTTTGATGTCGAAGGGACATTTGAGCCGAGTGATTTTTTGAAGTGCATGGATAATATAAAGGTAGCTTTAGCTTCTAGAAAGTGAGGGTTGTGATACCAGCAACGAAAGATAGCAATAGAACTTCAGCAGAAATTTTCGAGAGAGGTGGATCAGGAGATCTTTATCGTACAAGTTTAGCTCCCCGAAGGATCGAGGCCAGATCGCAAGGATTTGTCGAACTTTTCACGCATGCACTTATGGCTGCGAAAAAAAAAAAAGCATGCAGCTTAGATGAAAAAGAAGAATGGAAGGACTAGAAGAGCAACAAGACCAAGAATAGGAGAAAGCAGGGCTAGAAATTTCGAGATATGAAGTTAAAAGTGAAGGAAAGATTGAAAATGTGTGGTTAAACATAAGAAACGTGAAGTTAAACGTAACGTAAGAAACGTGAGGTTGTTGGATATGAGAAAAAATAAGACGGAATGTGAATGTCTCCTCTTATAGGAAGTTTCTCTTTTTAACAACCTTCTCCTCCCCGATGTCAAGTTTGATATATCTTCAATTGTGTCTCCAATCAAACACTTATTTTTTCATCTCCTCCTTGAACTTCGTAAAAGGCCTCTGCAATTCTATTTTTGTCAATGGTTTCTCCAATTCTACTCATTTCCACCTCTTAGACTATCCAATTCCACTCATTCCATTCTTGTTAAAGACATCCACCTTCCCCTTCTTGATAAAGTCGTCTAAGCACACCCCTGTTCTAACTGATATAACGTTATTTGATGCCGAAACATGCATCCTCACGGATTTTGTATCGATGAAATTTAACACTCCTATTCCATCTACCCCCTTTAATGAAACTTACTTCTCCAACGCCTGGATCACATATCCTAAACACATTCCTGACTCCATCACCTTTATAGATGTTCTTGCCCGCAATATTACCCCTCTTCAAACCATCCCTTCTCGTAAAGCCTATTCATAAGCCTTGGTAAAAAATGAGGTAACAGTCAAACGAGAACATACAGTCAAAGAAGAACATACAGTCAAACGAGAACATACAGCAAAATGACAAGATACTAAATCAAATGATTGTGGAAAAGTCTACATTAAGGATTTAAAAATCAACATGAAGGTCCAAAAATCGAAAGCAATGTGAACGACCCGCGTCCGTAAGCAGACCCGCTTCACACTTTTCCTTTCCTTCCTTCTCAATTTTTTCGTCGATTTATCACTAACTTCTACTTCCAGAGAATTGTATTTCATTTCTCCTTTCTAGTCCTCTTTCCTTTTCTTAAACAGCGTTCTTCAATCTGTCTCCAACGGCATCCAAGAATTCAGTGGTCGTCACATACGACTCTCTGTCGGTTCTACCAGTGGCCAAGGCCAAGTCCTTGGTCATGATACCGTCTTCCTGAACAGTGTCGGTCGTAGCCTTCTCCAAAACGTTGGCGAAGTTGACCACATCAGGAGTGTTATCAAGTCTACCTCTCTGTGCAATACCACGCGTCCATGCAAAGATCGATGCAATCGAATTGGTAGAAGTCTCCTTACCCTGCTGGTGCTGTCTAAAGTGTCTAGTCACGGTACCGTGAGCAGCCTCGGACTCGTATGCCTTACCATCAGGAGTCATCAATGCCGATGTCATCAATCCAAGAGAACCGAAACCTTGGGCAACAATGTCTGACTGCACATCACCATCGTAGTTCTTCAACGCCATCACAAATCCTCCCTTCGACTTGATCATTTGTGCAACCATGTCGTCGATCAAACGGTGCTCGTACCACAATCCACTATCAGCAAAGTCCTTGGCATAGTGCTCCTCATAAATTTCGGCGAAAATGTCCTTGAAACGACCGTCGTACTTCTTAAGAATTGTGTTCTTGGTCGACAAGTACAATGGGAGCTTCTTGCTCAACGCCATCTTGAATGATGAGTGAGCGAATCCAGCAATCGACTCATCGGTGTTGTACATAGCCAAACCCACACCAGCGCCCTTGTAGTCGTATACAGTGCGTTTCTCTGGAGCACCACCATTGGCAGGTGTGAACACAACCTCCAATTTACCAGGCTCCGACACAACCAAGTCAGTTGCCTTGTATTGGTCACCGTGAGCGTGTCTTCCAATGACAATTGGCTTCTCCCAACCAGGTACCAAACGTGGGATTCTTGGGATGATAATGGATTCACGGAAAACAGTACCGCCCAAGATGTTACGAATGGTACCGTTTGGAGAAAGCCACATCTTCTTGAGGCCAAACTCAGCAACACGCTGCTCATCTGGTGTGATGGTAGCACACTTGACACCTACACCGAACTCCTTAATAGCGTTGGCGGCATCGACGGTGATTTGATCGTTCGTCTTGTCACGGGCCTCGATACCAAGATCGTAGTACTTAAGGTCAACATCGAGGTATGGGTTGATCAACTTATCTTTGATACGAGCCCAGATGATACGGGTCATTTCATCACCGTCCATCTCAACGATGGGGTTGGCGACCTTGATCTTGGTCGAGAGGTGGCGAGCAAGCAGCGGCTTTGGAAAGGTACGAATCATTGGCGAAAAAAAAGTGGGGGGATGCGGGAATTTATACCCCGACAAGAGGCAACAAAAATTGTAAGCTAAGAGATGCGATTTTTAGGGATATGAGATCACTCAATTGCCCATGAGCCCAGAATGGTTATCAGAGGTGTTGGTTGGATGTGATTGATGAGAAAGTCCGAGTAGTATTACGAACTGATGATTGTTGCAAAACGCCGACACCGGCGAAAAATGAGTCAGAAAAACGGAGTAAAAAAGGCTGCAAAACACCACTAATGGCATTTGGATGATAAGTTGGTGGACCAATTGAGTGTTGATGGTGTGGAAATTAGTAGGTAGTATCATGGGTATTTGGATGATTGACCAAGATGACAAACAAGGTGACGAACCATCAATAAATAGCGACTCCGAGTTATGGAAATCTCCGGTGTTACACAAATGTGTTGATAAGAGTAGAACAGCCAGTAGGGAAAGGACATGAGAAAGGTTATGAGAAGGTCATAAGAAAGGTCATGAAAGAAGGAGCTAGGAACCTTGAAAACGAGAAATAGTGTAGACATATATGATATAATGATAAGCTTTGTTGGAAGTTCGTTGGTGTTGGAAGTTCGTTGGTCGGTAAAATTTAGTGAAAGGATGTTAGTGGAATGGTGTAATGAAATTTAGTGAAAGTTGAGTAGAAGTTAGTGAATGAGGTACTTGTGAAAAGTTTAGCCGTGATATGTGCAATCGCTCACGACAACGAGTATCCAATTAAGCGGTCACATTACAGTACCACCAAGTATTATCTTTCCAGCACGAAAGATCTAATAACTAGATGGATGTATAGGTACTAATCACCTCAGCAGTTAGTGATGAGTTATATGAAGCATTATACTCAAATAGCATCATACACATAGATTGTACTAATCTTAGCATTGGACTCGTTTTCTAGTAGGCATTACCTAATCGTTAAACATATTGTGCTCACGTCAATCAAGTCAGTTCAATCAACTCACTTCAACCAGCTCTCAATCAGCTCACTTCAACCACTCTCAATGAACTCACTTCGACTGCTCTCAATCAGCTCACTTCAACCACTCTTAATCAACTAACTCAATAGTTCATCAATAATGATTTTCGCACGCTTCATGTTGTGGTTCTTTTTTATTTTCTTTTCTCTTCTCTTTTCTCTTTTATTTCTTCATTTCTATGTCATTCTCTCCCGAGCACTACCAGCAACAACTAAGCCAGCTCACAATCAACTCACGGGCGCTCATCACAGAGCTTACGACTCTCGCAGAGTCCCACGTAGAACACTCGACGGAAATCAGCGAAATGGTGGAGAATCGCATCAAGCGAGCTCTCCCCCAACACAAGCTATATTCCGTCTACCTCTTGGACTCCATCTGCAAAAACATTGGCAACCCGTACAATGTGATCTTCGGCTCCAAGTTGTTTCGCATATTCACTGAGACCTACTCCATCGTCACCGACACGCCAACGCGTCAACACTTGATCGACTTATTCAAGACTTGGGTTGGGGGTAAGACCACCGCAGGCGGCGAGCTCTTCCCTCTGGCTGTACTTCAGCGCATTGAGAAGTTCATCATCCAAGCCACACTGTTAGGTGAAACGAACAACCCAGATGTGCTTTTAAAAGAGGGTCGTGCTCTACTTCATGCTATTATCCAGCTTGACGACAAAGATGATCTGGTGGAAGTACAGCGAAACCGTGGCATTTTGGTGGCAAAAATCAATGATATATCCGACTGCATTGTCGCTGAGATGCGTGAGGGCGCTGTTGAAAAGCGTCACGCACGCGAATTGGCAGATATCCGTCGTGACGTGTTCGAGCAGCAAGCGCGACTTGGCGAACGCGTCCGTGCACGTCGTGAAAAAGCAGCACAGGACGCGAGGACGGCTCGTGTCGAGGAGCAGGTCGTGACAGACCGCGAAAGACATGCAAGGTACCTTGCAGAAAACGAAATTGTCTTAGGGGGCGTGCAGAAGCAGTGGTTCGATACCATATTCGGCAATGATGTGGAGTTCCGCTTGAAAGTCGAAGAGTGGGGAATGGAGGAAGTTGTACCTCAGGAAGAACCTGTCGTAGAGGAAAAGGAGGAGGAGGCCCAAGAAATGGGTGTTTCGCTTTTCGGCTTCGATATGGACGATGATGAAAAGGATCGTGAGAAAGAGGAGGAAGGTAATGAAAGAAAGGAGAGCGAAATGGAAAGGGTGGATGAAACTGAAGTAAAACCTGATGTTGAAATGACTGAAAAGAATGGAAACGATACCCAAAATGATAAAACAGAGCCTGATGATGTTCGGATGGAAGAAGGTAGTGAAGCACCAGAATTAGCAGATGTTGACCTTAATGATGAGGCCGACCTTCCTTTACTTGGAAGTTCGCTTAAGAGGCCGAACTCTGATGACGAATATGATGAAGACGCGGACTATGACCCTGGTTTCAGTAATGAGCTTGTGCCAGTTCCGCCTCTGCCACCTCAGAAGGCTGGGAAGGCATACAATTTGGAGGACTACACTTTGCGGTCGATCTTGAAGAAAGATGGCGAGAAACGGCCAGTTAAGAGGGTGAGGTTTAATGTTTAAGAATAGCATAAGGGTTGGGTTTCAAAAGAACTCGAGAGAATTTTGATCCGAATAAGAGGTACAAGGAACCCAAGAGCATAAGTACAAGGAACTCGAGAGCATTTCAATACTAGAAAGAGGTATAAGGAAGAGCATAGGTACAAGATGACTTACAAGAATAGAGTAAATTGGAGTGTTTGGAGACGAAAAGGTATTTATAGACATAGATTAGAATTATAGGTTTGGAGCATAGCTGTAGCTATGTGAAGATTAGACTTTTTGTAGTACTTGGTATATTAGATGAAGTGGATTTGCATTAAATGGAGTTTACTTGATGGTATATTAGATGAATTGTACTTGCATTAGATGGAGTTTACTTTATGGTAGATGGAATGTACTTGATGGTAGATGGAATGTACTTGATGATAGATAAAATGTACTTGATAATTAGATGGAGTGTTAACATCTCCACATTATCCCCACAATCCCTATCACCCTCCCAACATCAATAGAACTATTGATATCTCTCCCAGATTGTCTTCATCTCCATCTTTCTTAACTCTTCGTCCTATTCATTGTCTTCAATCTTCGTCCTATTCACCATCTTCAATCTTCTCTTCAGTTCTACTACTCTCACTCAATTAACCTTTATTCCTATACAGCTAGTCCAAGTTACCAGCCTTCTTCATGTGCCACCAAGAGGTCAAGAATGGGAATGCAAAGAAGAAGCCGAGGACACCCCACCAGTAAACCTGGAATGGGATAAGCTTTCTGCCGTGGACCTTGAATGGCAAGTTGGAGTATGGACCCGACTTAGGGGTACCGAAAACAGCGTTAGAGACTCTCGCAGTGCTGGAGAAGTTTCTCACGGATCTAAGTTGGGTGGTTCTAACGGATCTGAACATGGTTGTGGTGTATTTTTTCCCTAGACTGACTTCAAAACTGGCCATGTTTTTTTTTGCGTCCTGTGATTGGCCTGCCTTGATGACCTGATTCTAGAGGAGAAAAAAATCATTTTCCAACTACAAACAACTATCACCATGCCTATTGCCCCAATCACTGGTACCCTTAAGAGAAAGATTGTCACCGATATCCTCATCGGTTTCGGCTGTGGTTTCACCCTTGCCACCGGCTACTGGTACTACGAGCACAAGCCTATTGTGGCCAAGAGAGAGGCCTACTACGCCAAGTTGAAGGCTCAGAAGGAAGCTGAGGACGCTTAAGTAGCAAATACAGGAATTGATGAATGTCTCGGAAATTGAGAACGAGAAGATGGTATGATGAGAAGGAAGGGGAAGTATGCAGTTCAACCAGACTGAGAGATCGACATATGTGAAGACTTGATACTGTTGTATCTGGTAAGTTTCATGGCATTCGTTTAAAGCATATTCTAATGAAATCAACTGATATTGACTGATAGTAAAGAATAATAAAGCGTTCGGTTTGGTGTTCAATAATACCATTCATAGTGGTTTGGCGTTCAATAATACCATGCATAGTGGTTTGGTGTTCATATTAATGTCATAGCGTGTAGTTATGCATTCATATTCAAGCCATGTTCACTTAATGTTCGCTAGTCACTAGATATCGCTATCAGATTTTCATTACCTTTGCATTAACGATTTGTCAGTGAAGGGAGCATACTGATTTGCAAGTTTCAATTAGTAGTTCGTCGTTAAAATCACTTTTGTCGACTATCAGATCTATTGAGCTGTTTACGTCCTATTCCTACATTCTAACCGTCTTAATTCTCATTGTAGATTGTAAAGTATGAAATTCATGGATTTAATGATCTCCAAGTCACACTATTGGTCTGAATCCATACTCGTAAATTTTCCATATTTGGACAGGAAATTGAAAAAATCGCTTATTTGCACCCAAATAAAAAGAGTCCATGCCAAATCTTTTACCTATATCTCACGTAACCATTAACAACGGTAACATCTATTCTTCACCTAATAGCCTTTATTTCCCCTATGTAACTTCTCCCTCTTTATATTTTCTTTTAATCTCTCTCTATTCTCTTTTTCTTCCTATTCTCTTTTTCTTCCTATTCTCTTTTTCTTCCTATTCTCTTCATCTCTTCCTTTTACTCCTTCCTATCCTATAGTAAGCCCCTCTATTAAATCTCTCTGACCAACCACTTCATTCAGTACAACCATGACTTTCCGCCCTATTCTCTCGCCCAAATGCTCCAAACATGCAATCTCTGCTCGTGTAACACCTCCAATGAATGCAACTACCAAATTTTTCAGCCTATCATTCACACGATGCTTATCGGACTCATCATCCACATTTTCATCATTCTGCTCACCACGAATCATTTGTGCTAAAGGCAAGTTCTCCCATGTAGGTCTCCTTTTGGTACTGTTCGAAGGCTTATACTTGAGAAAGTCTCGCACATAAAGAGATTCAACAATACGAACCAAAAATGGAACCATTCCCAGAGGCAATGCAAATGATGGTTGCTCGTATATTGCATTTAAATTTGTTCCATCAACATTAGGAACTTCTTGCTCCAGTTCGGGATGCAAATTCCAGAATTTGTCTATGAGAGCATATGTCGCGGCATACGCGTTTCCTGGACGAAGGAGCCCCATATCTTCATCTGTATCTCCACCATGTACTCGCCCGAAAAAGTCCAGCTGCTCGGCAATCCTTACAATCTTGTGCTCATGAAGCTTCTCAAGCTTTAATGCACTCCGGAGTCCATAACTTCCCATCACGTGATCCAACACGTGCTCATAGTCATGAGGTTTAAAGCCGTCATTAGCAATTGATGTGAGGCAGATTGCAGCCAAGACGTGGGTTTCATTTTCGTGGCGATCGATAAACCCGAGGATTGTGGTCACCTGTGTCTTATAATCGAGTTCGAAAAGATCGTGTTGGAAGGTGAGAAATGCATTCTGTTCGCCTGTAGACTCGACAATACGTTCACTAATAGCCGTATGCTTTTTAATAAGTTCTTGCCGCGAAGTAAGATCTCCTAAAGAATTCACAATGCGTTTGATATCATCAATACTAGCATCGGGGTTATTCAGTGCATACTCCTGTTGGACACCACGAGCTAATTTGTTGAGTTTTTGCCCCACTGTGCTAAAGTTAAGATTGCAAAGTATTGGGAAAAGATCATCGGTTAAAGAGAAGGTATTCTCTTGATTCGAGGTATGTTTGGAATTATTTGTACTTTCGTTAGTGGATGGTTTGCCCGTATTTTCATGATTTTTGGTACTACTTTCAGCCTTTACTACTCCTCCCTTCTCGTACTGAATTCCAAACAAATCATGTATGAGTCCACCATATGTCAATTGTGAAGCTGCCACAGAAAACCAATCGAGGTTTCTTTCCAAAACCACCAAATCAGTATTACTTTGAGCCGTCAAACTAGCAAATTCGATCTCCAATGCCGTCTTGTTCTTACTCATATACTCTGGTAGTTTGCTTTCACAAAGACTTTTCGTCACAAATGCACTTAACCCTCCTTTCGAATAAACATTCTTGAGCTTGAGCTCATTCTCATCAAAAAGCCTAACAAGTGAGTCGGTCACGTGATTCGCGACTGAGAGGGGTTCAGTCAAGTAAGATTGGAGCAGGTCTCCGGAGACGAATGCTCCTTCTGTTTTAATGTATGGTATATCCCAAGAGTAGAGACGAACTCTGTAGCCTATTTTAGGGGCTTCATTCTCGAGGATATCCGTAAAGGTGGAGTTACCACCAAAGATCTTATTAGTGCGATAGGTAAAAGACTTGGTGAGATTCGGCACAATAACGTGTATTCTTTTTGCATTGAGTCCATGAAGGAGGTTGAGGTTAGTTTCATTACCATAACAGATTGCAATGACTGCATCATAAGTATCAATTGGAGGTGGCAGGTCTAGCCATGCGGTGTCCACAAACGAACCAGTCAGTTTGAGGTCCAGAAATGGCATGAGGAAATTGATCAACGGCAGGACATGACGGTCAAGCACAAGTAGATTGGTTCCGTGAATACTTCGGAGCGTTTGTGTGATGGACGTTGTTGGGTTCATCGAACAGTAGCGCGATAAAACAAACGAAAATAAAGTGAATAAAGTGGGAACGAAAAGAGTATGAATGAGAAAATGTATGGGATTTCAAAATGAGAATGATGGTTTTAACTCAAACTTCGATGAACATCGATGATTCAAACATCGATTATTCAAACATCGATTATTCAAACTTCAATCTTTCTACTATAAATGTTGTTAACTAACCTTACTATGGACTACATCATACCAAGTTATTTGGGCTACTACAATGAATTTACTAATAGTCCTATGCTTGCATACTCTAATCTAATCATCTTTAAACATTGAGTGGTTCTGAAACTGATGACTCTAAATCTTCGAGTCTCCCTTTGACTCTTTAAAACTTCGACTGTCCCTTTGACTCTTTAAAACTTCGACTGTCCCTTTGACTCTCTAAAACTTCGACTCTCCCTTTGATCTCTTTGGATGATTTTAAATCTTTGCATAACTCTCTATATTTCTCAACATCACGAGACCTTCTTGAATCATAGTTGCAACATGAACTCCCTTTGAGTTGTACATTTCACCCTCAAACAACACTCTATTGTTCAGCATCCTTAATGGTTTACACAGAAAACCAACCCAATCTGTCCCATCAAAGTCATCATCATGGAAATATAACACATGGTCAAGCAGTACTGACATGTAATGAATAGGATCTTTGTGATCAACCTCACGAATCCGCATTACTCTAGCCAATCTCGTCAAGAACATCGTATCCAGCAATACCGCAAGTCCCGCATAATGATAAGCTTTAGTTAATCCTTCTAACTCCACTCCTAATTCGGGACTTCCCCAACGCAGTAAGAAAGAAAACTTCCTTTCTGTCAATGGGAGATCCTTTTCACTTTCCTCAGTCAAGTCGAGGTCCCATAATTCAGGAAGAATCTTATGATATACTAATGTTTCAGAAAGTCTGTCATCAACTTTGAGTTTACTAATATCATGTCTCTTGAACCACTCATGATATGGTGTTTGAAACTGTAAAGGACGCACCACAGGTTCAATATCATCTTCATCATCGTCACTTTGCTCATCTATTCTTTCCAAATATTGTTCATAGTCTCTCTGTGCATCACCATGTGAGTTCTTTCTCGTGAGGGAAACATTGGCATAGTATACTACCCGACCATTTTGATGTGCACGTAAGTGTCTGTTGGCAAAGTTCTTACCTTGGGAAATCTTTTCCACTGTCCATTTCACAGGTATTTGATCACTTGTAGGTAAAACAAAGTATGAATGGAGTGAATGTGGTCTGAATTCTTTCACCACAGTTTCCATGGCAACAATTATCGCTTGACCTGCAAGATTTCCACCAAAAGCACCTCGTGCTGCTTTCAGTGGCTTTTGAAGTGGTGCAACTCCTATATATTCTCCTTCTCCAATTTGCTTCACACCTAGAACATCGTGAACGTTGACCTTTGTCATTTATAGTAGTGGTTATTATAGTCAATTATATGACTCACTTAAGTTAGATCAATTAAAGGTGGTGTCAAAATCACTGCTATAGGACAAGATCACTTCTATTGGTCAATATCACTTCTATCGGTCAATATCACTTGTATATTTGTAGGTGTATGATTTGATAAGTACCTGATCCAACCGTTAATACCCCACAGTCTCTCTTTTTATACAATCTTTAGTGCGGGGTCACGTGAAGACAAATAGAATCCTCGGTGTATTTGTCTCGGGGACATCATCACAGATCTCCGTAAAGTCCGAAGCATGTGACGCCCAAAGTCCGGAAATATGACTATTATGAAGCCAGTTAGAAGATGATTAACCTCCAAGATGTATTTTACAAGATGTATATAACGAGATGTTTGGTATTTCAGATATGAGATCAAGATGCTCTATGATCTTTTAGATCTATGCTCTTTTTACCACTGACAATTACTTCATTACATCTCGTCACCTATTCACGTTCACGCCTCAGTGATCATACAGTAATAGGGATGACTCCATGTGAAAATAATCTATACGACCATATTTGCAGCCATTTACGGCTACCCAACAAATTGAGGAAGTTGGGGTAATTCTAACAAAAGAGGTATAGTGTACTACATATCATCTAATACTGACTTCATACTTACTTACAATATCATATTTACTTACACTGACATGATATTTACTTACTATACTGTTGTACCTTTACGATATCTACTTACTATCTACTGCTGTCTTTAGTTGAGTCTTGTCTTTAGTTGAGTCTTGTCTTTAGTTGAGTCTTACGTCTTCAATTGAGTCTTATGTCTTCGACTATCTAATCTATACTATAACTTACCTTGCAACCCATCCAAACGCTTCTTCAAAGGCTCATCTATATAAGCCAAAGCTTCTTGAACAACAGTACACACCAACTTGCCCAGCAAAGTGTACACCAGAACATAACACAACACTCTATCGTTCGAAAACCTTGGGAAACGATACTCCATGTACAAGTAATCGTCAGTGGTAAAGTCGACATCGTGGAAATATACCGCATGATCCAAGCTCACACGGAAATAGTCTAAAGTTTTACCAACATTAGGCAAATGGTTGATATCCACACCTAGCGATGCAGCCATAGTCCCGAGATATGTGGCATCCAGCGCAAAACAAAGCTGGAGAACTTTAGCACGGGAGGGATTTTTGGCATTGGGCAAAGGATCATTAAGTTTGATGAAAAACCCAAGTGTACGGTTTCCAGAAGTTTCGTAATTGAGCTGTTCTGGAATCACACCGACGGTACCTATGACTCCAGAGCCGTTCAAGGTTTCGTGTGGTATGCGGTGGTGGAGCAAATTATGAGTGTGTGCTAAAAACGGAAGTGTGTGCAACCTATCGCGGTATTTGGCGAGCAAATACAGTGGTTTGGTTGAAAAATCAAGCTGAGGCTTCCCAGTATCGATACGTTCAGCCGCACTGTTCTTACGTGCGAATGAAACCTGCAAAGTAAACATGATTTTACCCAGCTGAATACCCTTAACGAGTCTATTGGCGTAGTTTCTTCCATCGGTGACCTTTGTGACTTCCCAAGTGACTGGAATGTCAGGATTACCTGCGCGTACAAAGTACGCATGGAGTGAATGTGGAGAGAACTCTGGGTCTGGGATCGATTCCCATGCAGCTAAAACACCCTGGGTGACCAGATCTCCACCATAAGTACCTCTTGTACCCTTACGGAAAGGTTGAAGAGGGTATTTGCCAACATAGGTGACAGTGTCACCAGAGGATGATTGTTGTATGACCTCAAATTTAGATTCGATGGTGTTAACAGTAGAGTCTTCGTGAACGTCATCAAGCGACGGAGTGCGTGGACCACTGTTGGTCTCACTGAGGGTAGGCATTTGATGAGTGAGACTTTTGGGGAAATCAAGGTTATATATTGTAGCCGAGGCTATGGAAAGTCACGGGCGCAAGAAAGTCACGTGGCGCTGTGAATTTCTTGAACTGCATGTGCAAAAACGCAAGGCTGAGAGTAGGTCTAACCTAGGAATGGATAGAACGAGGAGAATGAGGATGGGTAGAAATCCGAAAGAAATGAGGGGAAACAGAAGGGGATATGGAAGCATAAGAAATCAATGAATTTGATTGAAACGAACGAGGAAAAATCGATGATATCGGGGAGAAACCTGGAATAAAGTTAATTAGGAACCTGAAATTGTATGGATCTGAAGTAATCAGGATCTGCGGAAACTTCAGATAAAGCATGAATGGAATGAAAGAAGAAAGTTGAAGAATAGTATGATTGAAGTCGATACTACTACAATTTAATTCAAGTTAGTTCACAAAGACAGCACCAAGAGCACGCTATTAAACACGTTTGATACTTGACATACTTTAGTCACATTTGGTATATTTAGCCACATTTGGCATACTTTAGCCACATTTGACAGACTTAGTCCCACTTGATATACTTTCTTTCAGTTTACTGGCATCTTTCGCAATTACCATATATTCTATACTATCCATTCAAACCAACATCTATATCATCCATTCTTACCATTCTTACCATCTATAACTTTGCACGTCTCTCTGAACCCAGGTGAAAATACACCAAACCCTCCTGGACCACACTGGCGAAAAGCTTTCCCTTTTTGTCATAATAAGAAGCATTCATCAACACCCTATTATTGACCATTCTTGGTGCACGGAAGCTTACAAATATCCAGTCATGGGGGTCGAATGCATCATCATGGATGAACACCAGGTGGTCGAGCGACACTCCGAAAAAGTATGAGTTTTTTCCACCAGTAATCAGTACCGAGGGAATTTTTTTCGTGGGGTTGTGAGGGTCTTGTCCTAAGTAAGGCAAGTCTAGTAAGCGTGATACAGCACTAAGATAGATCGAGTCTGATATGACTCCAATGCCTGCATAGCGGAACTTGGATGAGACTTGAGGGCGATCTTCATCACCAATTCTAATCCAGAACAGAAGCTCTCTCTCGCCCGCAGAGATTGCAGCCTGTTTCGGATCCATTTGTTGGAAGTTCGGAGGGATTTTGTGCTGCAACAATCCGCCATAGTCAAACAGTGTGTGAACTGTCAATTCTGCTGGGTTATACTTATAGAATGACGAATTCACTGGAGCTTGGTAGTCCAAACCCTGCTTTTTCTTGTCTGTTTTAGCGGTCAATGAAACCATCACGATGTATTTCAACTCCGAATTCTGTATCACACGCACCAAACGATTCTTGAATGATTTACCATCGTTCAACCTCTCAATCTCGAATTGACATACGGCACTATCGTCACCGGCTTTAACGAAATACAGATGGAGCGAATGTGGTGTAAATCCAGGACAATCTTCCATAGCAGCGACCATAGCACTAGCGCAGAGATTGCCTCCGAAAACTCCGCGGCTCAGCACATGAGGTTTCAGTAGAGGTGCAAGACCTTCATAGCGATTATCATTGAGTTTGCGCACAGCAAAACTGCGCTCGAGTTTGGATGCCTTGTACTTGTGAAGTGAAAGCATTAGTGTTTTATTGTGCGGTAAGCGTGCTATTTATTGCTTATCTTGCAACCGAGGTTTTGGCGCAAACGGTAAAAAAAGAAACAAGAGGGGAAGGAACCAAAAAAAATCGATAAGAGATGAGGAGGGGAAGAGACGAGGGAAAAAGAAGGGGAAAAGAAGAGGAAAGAGGTGGCGAGGAGACGAGGGGACGAGAAAGAATAGCAGAATAGGTGGGGAGATGTTTGTTTGTCTTTGTTCTCACAGGTTATTATAGAATTGACCATACAAACTAAGCCAAAAAAAGGTGAAATAACAAACTTGAAACCTAATGTGAAGTCGTGTGTTGACATTGTGAATTTCACTGTTCTCGCTTCTAAATCCATCACTAAGGCCGGTTTCTGCCAGCCGTTTTTGCGCCAAAAATGTACTAAATGCTATTTTTGGCATGCAGATGCCATGAAAGGGTCTTCTCCATCTTGGCTTTCTCTAAATTTCTTAAACACCTACATAGACGTGTATGCTTCGCCTCTGTCCTACATCATGGTAACTGCGCCTTTGTACTCATATCCCTCCCGGGAAAACTTTTACCCGATTTCCCCTCCTTGGCGAACAAAAGAAAAAACTAACCGTTGGGTTGGATGTTGGGCAAAGAGGAGAAGGAATAAGAGGAGAAGCAATAGGAGGAGAAGAAATACAATGAAGAAACAAACAGTTCAAATCTATAGAACTACCAAAGTGTAGTCAAATTAACAGATGATTTTTAAGTTGAACTTCAAGTTGAACTTCAAGATGAACTTCAAGATGAACTTCAACCTGAACAGCCACATATTTGACTAAAGCCACAGAAATCTCAGATCAAACTGAATACCGCATATGAAATCATTCATATCATTCATATCAAATCGACTATCATTCATATCATTCTCCTCATCATAGTATACTTCTTGGCCTTCTACACTTTTCTATCATTTGTGTTGCATCTGTCATTCCTGCATACATATGCATGATTTTACAAATGAGGCACCATGTCTGGGACACCAACAAGAAAATACGTCAAGCCCTCTTGGACGACTGTGGCAGCTAACTCACCCTTACTATTGTGTACGAACCCTCTCACCAACAGTCGATTATTCAGCACTCTCTTAAATTGGTACAGAAATCCCACCCATTCTTTGACAATATCCAAACCTTCCATACCGTCATGGAAATAGATATGGTGATCTAATGACATCGCATTGAAGTGAAACAAATGGATTACATTCATCAGCAGTGTCAACAAATGACGAGCGTCTTTGCTTTCATCGTGATCCAAAAACGGATGATCTTCTGATGGGTTGAAGGGAATGCGTAAAATTCGAGGCAATGTAGTCAAGAAACCACTATCTGACAAATTAGCAAGTCCGACGTAATTAAACACTGGATCACGGAACAGCTGCTGATATTCTGGAGGAATAATTTCCATATTACGTGGAAATCCAGGGACACCTGTGTGTGGTTGTTTGAAAACATCCTCCATGAAAGGTTGTACTTTCAATGGCTGCAAAACGTCCTCTTTGACGTATTCTGGCAGCACAGCATTGTTAATCCCGGACCATATGGTAATCCACCTATTAGCATGTTCTATTTCGAGCTCGTGGTCCTCTTTATGATACTCAATATATTCTCTAGGATATGCATTTCGAATGTAATCGGTATGATGGACCTGTTGAAGCTCATGTGGTGCATTTTTGTGATAACGAGATAACCATGGAGGAGAAGTTTCAAGATATGGGAGATTAATAGAAGAATCTTGAGAGTTTATGATAGGAGTAGAATCAGTAGATGAAACATGATTTATATTGGTACCATTTTTCTCACCATCTTTTTTGACATTCTCTTTATCATTTTCCTCGATCTTTTCCTTGATCTTTTCCCCTTTTTCCTCTACCTTTACCTCTTTTCGTCTCATTACTGCTGTTGCAGTCGAACGTATTTTTCCATTCTGTGATACTATGATGGAGAGTTTGGCGATATCATCACCAAACAGCTCGACTGAGTATTCCATTGGTACACGAGAATCACCTGCTCGAATAAAATGTGTATGAAACGACACTGGAATAGTATTTTCCCATCCGATATCACGTAAGTGTTGTATACCAACCAATAGAGACTGTGCTATAGTATGACCACCATATACTCCACGAGCATATTTTATTGGAAGACGTAATGGATGCGCACCCACATACTTTCCAGGAGCAATACGACACACACGAAACGCTTCTTCAAAGTCGTCGATCTTGGGGGACGTGTTGGTTTTCATGAGGCTCAATTATGGCGACTAGCGGATTTATATGGAAATGAGTGGGGATCATATGCGTGCGGGGCAAAAAAAGAGGGATCGAGGAAAATGCATTAGGAGAAAAGATGCCGAGAGAGGAAAGATGGAGAAAAGAGATAGGGAGGATGTGAAAAGAGATGGAGAGGAAGATGAAAAGAGATGGAGAGGAAGATGAAAAGAGGTAGAGAGAATGATAGTAAGGTGTTAAGAAATAAGGAAAAGATGTGAAGAATGAGGAAAGGTTGAGAAAAATGATAGGAATGAGAAAAATTGGGAACAAAAGTTAGAGAACTAAGATTGGAAAGTATGTAGATAAGGATAGTATGTAAACTATGCATCATGTTCGAGGTAATCACTCTCATCTTCTATATAATTCCTTTGTCATTTATTAAATCAACTATTTTTGTCAAGAATTATCCAATTGTTGCAAAATTTAAAGGTTGCAGAAATTCTCGTCCAAATCATACTTCTTAAAACAATTCTCTATTAAACTCTCTATTATAACAATTCTCTATTATATTCTCTATTACATTATCTATTAACAATACATTATAGTCTGATATCATTATCTGAATTCATTACTATTATTCCAACTTTTACTTCTAATATGCTCATCCTCTTACTATTCCTATATCATTATCATTTTACTCTATTATCCTATTTATACATAGGACGTTCAAACCCAACATCACCATATCTCCTTTGAGCCATCTCCAAAGCAGTTGCTTCATCCACAACATCAATTGGTTTTAATCCAATCAACTTCCTTTGTGCATTACTCAATGGTAAATCCTCACACTCATCACAAGCAGTCATTGCCAGATGTACAGAAAGACCAAAAACCAATACAATCGCACAAGTGATTGCCGTTTCGATTGTCCACCACATGGTACTTGAACGAGGTCTGACCAAATTCATAGCAGAACGCAACATTTGGAACACTAAAAATGCAAATACACATCCCACACTCCTTTTCACATAAGGTTCGCGGTTTCTTTGCCGTGCAAGTGCAGCTTGCATTAATGGATTAGTCCAAGATCCACTAGGAACCTCGTCCTCATTTACTTCAGTTTCTTCTGGTAGAAACCCTAAGATCTGTGCAGTAGTGGCCAGACGATTGCCCAGATATACCGATTTTCTTTGTAATGCAGAAGAGTCATTCTGAGGATTTCTCTGTAATTCATGAGATCTTTGGTTCCTTTCATGACTTCTTTGAAACTCAAGACTTCTCTGTAATTCATGACTTCTATCATGATTTCTTTGTTTATCATTTGTCCATCCATCATTCTTCCAATCACCCTCTTTCTTCCAATCATTCTCATTCTTCCATCCATCATTCTTCCATCCATCATTCTTCCATCCATCATTCTTCCATCTATCATCGTTTCCACGTTTACCGTATCTCAACGGAACTCTTGATAATGAAGGCGGTAAAAACAGTTGAATCGACAGGTATTGACTACCAGGTCCATGTGATGGTGGTTTATAATATATCGGAGTCTTCCGTGCACCTTCAAACAGAAGATCCACCTCATTCTTCACCTCAGCACTCTGAAGTTTGGCCAGATGTAACCGTAAATCGATCTCATTACGATCTGTTGTTTCATAGTCTTGAGAGGCAACTGGCTCGGGGGGAAACTGCCGCACTTGAATATTGGGTGGGGGATTGTTTGCAAGCTTGCGTAATGTAGTGGGTTGTGAAACACTCACCATTGGCTTAGTGTAAAGGAGCGAATACGCATCCTCATACACAGTGGAGTTGGATGAGTCCATAGGGTTGTGCTTGGAAAGTCTGGTTACCCGGAAAACAAAAATGTATAAAACAGCAGAGATGGCTGGAAAAAAATTGCAGAAACAAGTCTTCGAAATAGGTTCAGATTGATGATGATTAGAGTATTATTGATGATTGTTATGACAGTGTTATGAAGTTTTCATCTTAATATTCTGTATTATCATCCTTATTCTATTATCTTCATGGTTTTATTCCAACTACTTGATCAGATCCTGCAAATGTTCGTCACTGTGGTCAGTGATAGATGTCTGCACAGCACTTATATGATGAACAAAATGTTTACACAGACCTGTACTGATTATTATGAAGTACAACGACATGCCTCTTCTGATTTGTGCAAAGGACTGAGAAGGATAGTTGGAATGGATTAGAAGAAAGTAGGAGTATGAAAAGTATGAAAAGAATAAGGAACTTTATCAGAATACTCTATAATTCTCTTTATTACTCTTACAATTGTTTCATTTTACTACAGTTTTCATCATTTTAACTGCTCTTTTCACCATGTTAACTTCTCTTTCCACCATTTAACTCTTTTCACCATTTTACTCTCTTCACCATTTTACTCTTTTCACCATTTTACTCTTTTCACAGCTTACTCTTCTCGTCTTTTTTCACCATTCTTTTCACCATCTCATCGTTTTCACAATTCTTTCCTACTTCTCCTCTAACCGTTACTCCATCTGATTCACAACTTCAAAGTACATTAGCTTTCCTCCTTACCTTCTTACAATCATTTCGTGCTACTTTATTACTTTACATACGTATGTGACTACTTCTTAGCAGTCAATCTTCTCAAGTAAAAGGCCAACTCTTCACCCTCCAAGATGTAACCGTCACATCTACCGGACTGACCTGGTCTAGAGGAGATGGCAGCGTACAATCTACCGGCGCCGAACTGCTGGTCGACGGCAGCCTCGATGGCAGCGTTACCGGCTCTAGCAGCCAACTTTCTCTCAACAGAAGCAGACTTCTTGACTGGCTCAGTCTCGGTGGCCTTCTTCTTACCAAGAGAAGCACCGTAGTGGTTCTCGTACCACTGTCTGAATGGAGTAGCATCGATCTGAACAATGGCAGACTTAGTCAAGGTGTTGGTTCTGACCAACTCGTTGTTGGATGGGTGGTAGACGACACCAGCAATTCTGGTCTTTCTGGACACACCCTCGGAACCCCACGAGAAGTTACCGGTCTCGATTCTCAAGGCTCTGAACTTCTGGTTACCACCTCTAGTTCTGACAGAGTGGATTCTCTTAGCACCAATCTTGGTGTTGGAGGACTGACGGCCCAACTCGAACTTCCGCTTCTTTCTGAACTGGGCTCTCTTGGCACCAGTGGCGGAACGCTTGTGACGAGAATCTCTGGAAATACCCATGTTGCTGAAAAGGTTAGTAAGGGTTATAAAAATATTGGTACCAATAGCTGGTGCTTAAAGATCTTGAATTATCAAAGCCCTTTCATCTTTATGATCTATCCATTGCATCCATTCCTCATTTATCTTCAGTATGGATCGATGTCGTTGGCTCCTTCTTCATCCATGGTACTATGGTCGTTCATACATACACTAATGAATATCACTAACTGCTCTGAAAAGAAGTAAAAACTTTCTGAAAAAGATTTTTTATTAGTCCCACCGTAGGGTGCGCGAAAAATTTTCGACTACCATAGCCTGCAGAGAAATACAAACTGCAAATTAAATTTGCAGGTTGAAGAAAAACAGAACAGTCACGTGAAGATGTGAGGGCTCGGACCCTCGTCATCCCCCGCGCCACCAGAGGAAAAAAACGATGCGCATCGCTTTACTCACACTATGGAGTCCGTGTACGACGAGATAGAGATCGAGGACTTTACCTACGACCCCATCACTCAGCTCTTCCAGTACCCGTGTCCGTGCGGTGACCGTTTTGCTATTTCCATCGATGATTTGAGGGATGGTGAGGATATCGCAGTGTGCCCTTCTTGCTCACTAATGGTCCGCGTGATCTTTGATCCGGAGGACCTCGAAGAATACAACGAGTAGAGCGTGTCTGGTACACTACGACAGCAGGGCTACTCTTCCACAGGCTGACACCCCCTGTGCCTAATGATACTCCAAAAAGTGATCTGACTTTGACCCAGCATGTTGATATCATAGTGTATTATCACAAGTGAAATACCTTCGTGGACCGTGTCTTTAGTCATTGACAATGATATCAAATCTACCTTAGTTCACCATCACTTATACTGAAACAGTGAAGATCGGGAATTGTACATAGCAACCACATACCTCAGACCATATACGCACATAGAAATTCTATGTTCTGATGCTCTACAGTATCATTGAGCGTCTCACAATAGTGTGGTCTAAGACGGCATACGCACAATGTTTGTATACGTTATCGTGGTTGGTCCTACTGTTCAGGGACTTTCTGCATCTTGATACTACCGAAAATTCCCTTATATCGTGGCTTTGGCACCTAAGCTTCGTCATTAGGACACCAAGTTTCACCATTGGATTACTAAACTTCGTCAGTGGAATAAGCTTCGGATAAGCTGCGCCATTGGGATACCATGATCCAACTTTATCATTAACGAAAACCCATAATTTCATTCATGATCTCATCAAGGATCGATATCTTGCCCATCAAATGTTATGCGGCTTTATGGGGTGAAAAAATTGTGCATATAGAAAAAAAATCGAATATAATCAGGATAGAATTCACCCATTTACTATCCGTATGGCTCTTCTAGTTGATGTCTATACCTCCGTGGAAGCCTTTTTTTGGGATTTTTCTCAACATGTAGATATCTTTGTGGAAATCCCTAATACCCTAACTGTCATTCGAGAAGAATGTTTGACGTGACACGCACCTGCATCCCCTAGTTTCATTTCCGGAATTCTCCGCCTTTGTTATGGTCGGCCGTTGACTTCTGTTTGCAACGCGAGCTGATAACTTTATTTTAACCTTTATTAATTCTTGCATTATGGGACCATAAATGGCTCAGTCAACGTTCGACTCGCTTCTTGTCAATTATCAATGATGTCGGTGACAAAGTAACTTGATAATATTAAATCCATGTAAGTCTCATGCAAGTCACTTCCGTTTCATCGGGTAGTAGAAACCGGCATATCCGATTAAAACCCTTCTCTAATGAATGACTACAAGAGAACTCGGCTTTCTTGGTCATTGTCTATAGGACTCTTGCCTCCTTATGGTTTGCTTGATCGCTTATGGGACCCATCGCTGTGTCTTTGTACAAAAGTTTCCACAAATAGCGACTTTTCGGGATCTTTCACAAAACGCTCTGCGGCGAATCAATATGATCAGTGAAAGCCAGATGTGTCCAAGGCCGATAATCAGCCGCAGCGCGGTAAAAGACTTTTACAGGTACATCACATGAACATAATTTCCAGAATTATATTGCTTTGTTAACCTGTATGTAAGTCACATAATAATGCTTAACGATCACAATCGGAAGACGCATCAGCTTCCCGTGCAGGGGAGTAAAACCCACGAGTGCTGGTTCATCTGGTACGCCAATGCAGATTCCAGCCCGTATTTTTTTTTGCGTGCAGGCTAATCGCATGAAATTCCATGAGAGTGAGATTGATGACGTAGGTCCAATAGAAGCCTTAGGTAACACTTCTCGAACGAATACGTCTTGATGCTTATTCATGTGCTATGTCAACTTTCTCTTCTTAAACCCGGATGAATCGACTGTTCAAGTGCCAAAAAACATGAAATTTTAAGTTTGGGGTATATTTTACAGCTTTGGGGGATAAAGTGACATCTTATCAGGACATAAGTGCTCTGCAGATTCCGTTTCATCTGTGTCAGATTCTCACTACTCCATCCAATGGGTGACCTTCATACTTTCATATGACCCTGAGTCTATTGGTCCATTCCTCCACCCTCGTCTAAGAGCACCTGCAAAAATACTCGTCAGCAAATTTCAGCGGTCACTTCTTCTGCGAATAAGCTCTGTGTACCCCTCCTCTCCACTCTCCCTTGTTGACATCTTCGTCGGTTTTATGCGAAAATTTCTAATTTCGGACATCTCCTTGTGTTCTTTTTCCTACTGCTGTTTGCTAAGTTTGTTACTCGCGACGGTAAACTCCCGCTGCTACCGGCGACGGCCGCTCCCAACCAACTGGGTTCTTCTCTTTTCGTTTCATCTCGCTTATAATTAGGGTTTGGCCGTGAATATCCTGTGTTTTGTAAAGAACCTCTGGATGGTAGCCTTACATAAACTCACATGCGCCCCTTGGCGTAAAGAATCACTACCTACCGGAAGACGCCAGTTTATGTTTTCTCGTAACGTCCACAACGCTCTATATTTTTCAAAGCCGCCTGTTTTTCCGCTCCTTCCCTTGTCACTTCTGTGAATTTCTCAGTAATTTTTCCAGGTTTCGATGTTGGTATTTTTTTTCGCCTTGGTGTTCTGTGCCATTACAGGCTTGTGCATGACAAGCAATCATCGCTTCGAACACACGGCACCAACATACACTCACCAGACCCTTCATCTTTCTCCCTCGCGTCCATATCGTATGATATCCCCGCTGAAACTCTATTTGGCGTGAATTAGATCATGATGTAATGGTCCACGCAGATTTTGGGCGGGCTCAAGTGTAGCCCAGCATGCGTGGAAGCCAGAATAATAACGGAGATACCCCCACCCCATGTCTAGCACCTATACAGAAAAATATTTCACCGCCAAAGGCTAATTTCTTCTCAATTTTTTTTTTCTGTTTGCGAGCATAAACTTTGTAGGCATATTCCGAGCCATGTTTGGGGTGCTCAGGCGTCCACTTGGCCCCACCGTGCAGTTCGGCGCCTTGTCGTTTTGCACAACATGCAAAACACAAATAGAAGCACTGACAGCAAACCTGGATATCCGTTTTAGAAAATATTACATGAAGAAGCCTGTACACAACAAGACGTTGCATTACAGACATGCTCAAATCTAAAGCAAATATAAGGTGCTCCTAAAGCGTTGTCTTTTTTGGCCGTCCAAAATAAACATTTTTTTTCCTTCCATTTTGTGTCGAGGCTTCATTGGATTCCACCGGGTATCCGAACGTTCAACAGAATGTATAACATCCAGACCATGGTCGGTTCTCATACCCATCCACACCAACACCCAGACATGTACCAAGGCCATCCGAACCAAACCGCAAATCAACAGAGTGCCCTGAGTCAACAGAATCAACCCTACGGCCAGCAAAACCTGAGTCAAACCCATCATAACATCCAAAATGGCCAGAATGTCCTGGGAGTCCTGACCCATCAGGGCGTCCAGCAACCACCACCACCGCAGCTAACACACCAGTCTCTTCCTCCAGGGTCACTCTACCCTATGCCAATTCACCACATGCAACCCATGCCAATGCAGGTCATGAATGTGCCCGTGCAGGTGAACAGCACCTCTCTCAATACACGCCGTGGCCCCTGGTCGCCACTCGAAGACAAAAAACTCCTCGATCTCATTGCAATCTTCGGTCCCACTAACTGGGTGCGTATCCTGAACTCTCTAGCAACGAGAACGCCAAAACAATGTCGCGAGCGCTACCACCAGAACCTCAAGCCGTCATTGAACCGCTCGCCTATCACTGCTGAAGAGGGCGAACTTATCGAGTCACTTGTCGCAAAGTACGGCAAGAAGTGGGCCGAGATCTCACGCCACCTCAACGGTAGATCCGACAACGCCATCAAGAACTGGTGGAATGGCGGTGCAAGCAGAAAGAGAAGAGCGTCGTTGGCTCACACTAATGACGACGACCACTCGAGCACGGCTAAGTCGGAACCCAGCATCACGCAGCATCTGAACCTCTCGAGCTCTAGTGTGAACAGTGGCGGTCCCTTGAGTAAACTGAACTCCGGAGTCAACTTGGTGGGGCAGGCCCCCAAGAAAGAGGAGGACGAAGCAAATAAGGGACAGAAAGAGGAACAGAAAGAGGGACAGAACTCAGAATCGTACACCGATGCCAACAGACACAACAGCCAGGTTCAACAATCTCAGATACAGCACCAGCAGTTACCACAACCTCCACAACCCGCCTCTCAACACCCGCAGAACCCTATCGCGCACCTGGTTTCGTCATATGTGCCATCAAACCAACCACACGTCCCTCATCTTCCGCAAATCTCCTTCAAAACACTGATGTTCAAGGAGCCTGGTACGGCGGCAACACACGTCACGCTCCCACCGATTCACGGAAAGCCCGCGAGTAGATCAGCGAGTTTCGACGTGAGTGCAACGCACCCGCTCCCACCGCCATCGCTCCCTCCAATCTCGTCTACGAACAAGAGGCGGCTTCTCGACGAGAATAGACGCCATTCGAGCGCGAACAGCATGTACAGCAACCACGCATTGACCAACTCGCATCCGAATCTCTCCGGCTTGTATGGTGGTGGGCAGGTTACTCCACCAAATTACGGTTCTCCGCTCCTTTTGTCGACACAGGTCTCTCGTGATAACTCTGTTTCACACTTTGAATTGGGTGCCAACACGGGCAATTCGCTGCGGAGATCACTGCTGATTGCGCCTGACTTATTCCCAAATCCACTCAAGGACGGGCCAGCACACAAGCGTAACGTGTCGCAAAACCTGTTCAATCTGCCTGTGCTTACACCATCGACGAGGTTCAGTGTTTCACTGGTAACTTCTGTATTACCGGTGACTCAGTCAAGCAATACCTCACCGTTGAGTAACTTCAACAAGGGTAACAGCACGAGCAGTTTGCGCAAATCTGAGGACGAGTCGCTGGATGAAAAGGCAGAAGACAAGACGAAGATTGCAGTATCGTCGTTAATTGATTGAGGTGATAGGATCGTGATAAGATCGTGACAAGATCATGATAAGATCGGACAGATGATAATAATGTTGTTGAGAAAAAAGTGGTGAGGCTTGGGTCCGATGGATTCAAGGCCTGGGGATGCCTAGAGATAGACATCGCTAGACATTGGGCATGCTTTATCTAATCATATTGAAGCTGCTACGAAAACTGGTCCATTGACTGGACAGTGTAATCACTAGTAATAGCATTAATTTATATACAATGCTGCAAAATAAAATGCCGCAATTATGCTGCAAAAAGATGCTGCAAAAGTAGTGATACAGATGTCACGTAAGTAGAGCAAGTAAGAAGGTGCAGAGTGGAGTAGAGTGAGTTTAGTGGAGTATAATGGGGATAAAGGAGTAGGATGGAAATAAGGGAGTATAATGGGGATAAAGGAATAGAATGGAAATAAGGGAGTATAATGGGGATAAAGGGAATAGATGGGGGAGGGTGGAGTAGGAAGGGGATAAGGGAAGGAGATAAGGGTAGGAGATAAGGGTAGGAGATAATGATTAAAGGATATCAACGAGAAACATGGTTAAGAAAGACCCTTAACAGTTAACGAGGTCGGATATCGCTTATAAACGCGAACGAAGCTGTTGATGAGAAAATAGAAAGTGAAATGCTATACTAAGAACAAAACGGAGAACGCAGGACATAAAGTTAGTGTTTCTATAAATATGTTGATAATTTTTTCATCGTCTGCTGACGATAAACAGTAAAGAGTAAAGCGTCAGAAGAGGAATGAGAACGTCAGAAGAGTGAGTGTCGTATCAGTTAAGTGTCAGTGTCAGTGTAAGCTTAAAGTATAATTGTAAAGTATAAGTGAGTAGTATAAGTTGAATACAATATATGTAAACTGACTACAGTATAAAGTGACAATACAGTATAAGTAAAGTGAAAGCAAGGAATAAGTACAGTGACAGTAAAGCAAAGTGAAAATCAAGTGGAAGTAAAGTGTGGTAAAGGCTGGTGAACGCCTGTGGTAGACGCGTTCTACCTGAAATTGTGAATTCCAAGGGGCACATTCGGCACACCAACCAGAACCTTATTTCAGCCTTCCCAACTCGTGATAATGGCCGCAAACCATATTTTTCGGAAACTCCAACATTTTAGCGATCACGTGTGCCCAACAACAAAGAAACGTCGCAAATGGGCATGTGATGGCCGGCAAGCATAATGGCTGAGATGTTATTTGATGGGATGAACCCTGAAAGCATTGAGAGCCATGCTCAAGATGCCGATGGTGGTCCAAAGATAAACAGCATTAACAGCATATGGAAGAAGGGCAGAAGAAATGAAAGGCGTTACTCTTGTCAGCTTTATTTTTGTTAGCGGGCGATTAGGGGCTCAGGTTAAGCGATTGTGTACCTGACGTGTCTCGTTGGTTAGAGGGTGCAACAGTCTCACTTCAAAACAGCTGATATTTGTTTTGAGCACAGACGTATTTTTTACGGTTGCAGACGAAGATTACCGAATAGGGCACTGAACATCGATCAGGACAAGCGAGCACAAAGATGCATAGAGACTATTGCGGTCCGGGTGTTTTGTCGAAAAGAAGAACACTGCAGTAAGTAACATCGAACATAGAAGGAGGGTAACAAGAAGATGGAAGGTGCAAAACAAGAATTACGACGAGAGAACATGAAAACAAGAAGAATCATGAAAGAGTAACAACAATGATCTATAGATAGCTTTAAGGCGGTTGTGGACCCCCAAACAAGAAGCCTGGGCTCGTAGCCATGAAAACCAGAATCGGATCGAGCATATATGTAGGACAAAATAGATGACCAGTATCACCCCTTAGAAATGCACGATGATCGATGAATATGCGGTTACAGCGTTGGTTTCATTAGCATTTGATTATGATTGTAGGTTTATTTCAAGAGCATTTGAGTTTCGACATTTACACATGTGATAGTAAATGTTGTAGGGAACATTTTATGCATAACCGTTTTCCTTCTATATGTCAACTAGCGCATTTTCTGGATCGTTGTGCCTTACATTGGAAGGTGAGGCTATGAGCTGCAATGACATCCGCGCAGATAACTTCTGGAACGGCTAGCTTATGCACTATGGCACAATACCCGTGTTGCGTCATGGCGGTGCAGATAAGAAAGAAGACAGAACACCGAGGTTGCAGAAAGGATAAAAGGAGAGGAATAAAGATAGGATGAAAGGATGGGAAGGAACAACAATTGATGAAAGGATGGGAAGGGATAACAATTGATGAAAGGATGGGAAGGGACAACAATTGATGAAAGGATGGGAAAGATAAGGATTGGAAAGATAAGTAGGAAAGATAAAGGAAGGGAAATATAAGTAGGAAGAATAAAGGAAGGGAAGTATAAGTAGGAAAGATAAAGGAAGGGAAATAGGAATAATAACGATAGGAATAACAAGGAGGAATAGGTTACCAACAACGGTTAAGAACTAAACGATAAGAGGACTAAAGGATAATAGATCCAAAGGATAAGAAGTACCACGGATAATAATCAAGGATAAAACCAAGGTTATCGAAAGATAAAATAAAGTGAAAGATTAACCGGAGTGGTAGGATACAAAGAACTTTCCTTTAAGCAGAACGTCATAAAAGCTACCAATTATCAAACGAGTGGTGCAAGACTAAGAGAAGACCTGAAATTTCTTTAAAACACTGTTAATCGTTCGAATTATCATTCGAATGAATCATTCATATTGTCATTAACAAGGCCTGTTCATTAGTAGCATCAATTCATAAGTATCATCATTAGTATCAATTCATAAGTATCATCATTAGTATCAATTCATAAGTATCATCATTAGTATCAATTCATAAGTATCATCATTAGTATCAATTCATAAGTATCATCATTAGTATCGTCGTATTCAAAAGTACCATCAATATCATCAGTTCATAAGTATCATCAGTTCATTGGAATGATCTTCCAACCACTTCCTCTATTCATTAGCATCATCACTCCTATTATATTCCTCTGATGTCTGTCCATGATAACAAACGGTGATTATATAATCATTCGTATCATGATTCTTAATCTGACATACATACTACCATCATCCATTATCACCTTCTCCTCAGTCAATTGATCAAAAGATGCTACTAAGAACATCCCTTCAACTCTCCTATCTTTTTCGTCTTTGTTCTTGTTCAACTATGGCATGTTCTTCAACTATGGCATGTTCTTCAACTATGGCATGTTCATCGTGTTCACTCATTTCATAATACTACATGCTTACCCACAACTAATATATGCCATGATCTGATGTTCTTCCATCAATTCCAACTCCTTCTTCTTCTTCATCAATCTTTCTTTCTTGTCTTTCCTTCCCCTTCCTCCTTGATATCCCTTCATTTTCTTAATCGATCTACTTCTGTTCTTTTCCATTTTCTCCTTTACTTTTCGTTATCAATTTATGCTGCTCACTACAATTGCGCATCAGGACGCGCAAATGAAGGCGGCTCTCGCCGATAGCAACCTTCTTCAGGCGCTTAAGCATTGTCTGAACATGCTCAATGAGCTTCGTACTTCGCAACTCGCTCCCAAAGAGTATTACGAGCTTTACGTGGCAGTATTCGACCTGCTCCAGAGACTAGCCGACCACCTCCAACAACAGGCACAACGTCGCCATCAACGCAATCCAGCATTCTTGGCAGATCTATATGAGATGGTACAGTATAGTGGCAACATCGTACCTCGTCTCTATATGATGGTGGTGGTGGGAACAACCTATATGGCAACTCCTGCAGCACCAGTCAAAGAGGTGATGAAAGATATGATTGAGATGTGTCGTGGTGTACAACATCCAATACGTGGTCTCTTTCTCCGTTACTTCCTTTCTCAGCGGACTAAGGATCTCCTTCCATTGGACACCGACGCCGACTTTTCCGAGACTGTCGATTTCCTCTTGACCAACTTTGTCGAGATGAACAAGCTATGGGTTCGGTTACAGCATCAGGGCCACCTGTCACAGCGTGCTATGCGCACAAGGGAACGTCGTGAATTGAAGATCTTAGTGGGGTCTAACCTCGTGCGACTCTCTCAAGTGATCGATGACTACAATGGTGTGGATTATTCCCCCGTGACGTACTATCGCGAGCGTGTGTTTCCCGCAATTACTGAACAGATCATACAATGTCGCGATCTTCTTGCACAAACATACTTGGTTGACGTGTTGATTCAGATCTTCCCTGACGAGTTCCATTTTGCGACTTTGGACGCGCTTTTGGGATGTTTCTCTCAGTTACACCCACAACTCCAGCGTGGTGGTTTGGTGGCTAAGTTGGTGGAACGCTTTGTTTACTACAAGGAACGCGAAGAAGAAGAGGCAAGAGAGAAACAGGAAAATAAAAAGGGACAAGAAGAAGGACTTATAAAGGAAAAACCGGTGGCAAATGATGAAAAAAATACAGGGGTGGAAACAGAAATGGCTGCAAAAGACGAAGAACATATAAAAAGTGGAGAAGAACAAACAGATACAGAGGAGAAGGAGAATGATGGAGAAAAGGATGGAGAGAAGGATGGAGAGAAGGATGGAGAGAAGGATGGAGAGAAGGATGGAGAGAAAGGTGAAGAGAAAGCTGAAGAGAATGATGGAGAGAAAGGTGAAGAGAAAGGTGAAGAGAATGATGGAGAAAAGGATGGAGAGAATGCTGGAGAGAATGCTGGAGAGAAAGCTGAAGAGAAAGATGGAGAGAAAGCTGAAGAGAAAGGTGAAGAGGAAACACCAAACGAAGAGACTCAGACTAATCATGAAAACCTTGACAATGCTACCAATACAACTACGAACTCTGAAGACACATCTGGTGAACCCGAAAAGTTTGACATTTTTGCACCTTTTTGGGAGTACTTCTCTTCGGCTCTCCCGTCACTTTCTCCTGAAGACCCGCCTGTTATCCTCCAGGCTCTCATCGAGCTCACTCTCTCATACGATGCTGATTATCACAACCTCGATACGATCTTTAGTTTTGCCGTAGAATCGGAAAAAATTACCAGCAAACCTGAGGGAGAGACTGACACATCAGCAGACAAGCCAGCAGACAAGCCAGCAGCATTACTGCCATCTGATTCTAACCAGCTCTGGATGACACTTCTCACAGCACCGGTAGGACGTATGCCTTCGGTGAAACTGTTGCTTGGACTTCAGCACTTCCGTGCACTTTTCGAGCGTGTTGGTCGCCCACGTGAGGTCGCTGTGGCCATTGTCGATAAATTGCTCGCACTGAGCGAGACACTCGGGCTGACAGATGAGATCGACGGAGTATTCGAGTACCTTGGTGCACTTGTGGCCGAAACAAGTGTGTGGGACACAAGCCAGGACTTGGGCGTGGTACCTGCGGTGCGGACTGATGCAGGAACTTTTAGCCAGGCATTCCTCGATACACAAGAGAAGATCTGTCAGGTTGTTCTCCGTATAAGCACGGGAAATCCCTTCAAAGATATCCAGTTGCTCATGCATGTCCGTAAGAAGTACCTTCACAAGGCGCCCGCTAATATCATTCACACGTACCCGGCATTGGTAAGCGCAGTGTTGGACCGGCTCCATCTCTTGGGTGTGTACTTCCGGCGTGTTGGACAAGGTGCGAAGGATGCCCATGCATTTGGCGCACTCCTGGTTGCCAGTGCATTCAGGAGTCTCCTGGTAGTGATCGATGAACTCTATGAACACCATGCTGAGTACCATGCGGAGCGTATCCTCCGCCTATATCTCGATGCTGCAGGAGTAGCTGACCAATTGGAGCAGCAACAACTCAGTTACGAGTTCTTCAACCAGGGGTTTGTTGTATATGAAGAGTGTATGGTTGGAGGTGGGCGTGGTGCTCGGACTACCCCACACGACGCTGCTGCTGGTGGATCACGCGGGTACATGGCTGTGCTTGCAATTGCAAATAAGCTCTATACACTCCGAAACTTCTCCAAGGAGAATTTTGAGCTGCTCATCACCAAATTGACACTTTATGGACTGCGGTTGTTGAAAAAGCAGGACCAGTGTCGTGCAGTATACCTCTGTGCTCACCTCTGGTACTGGTGTGAATTTTTCCCTGAGGAGACAGAGAAGGATGCCGAGAAGGGTGGAGAGGAGAGTGTGATTCGGGACTTCAAACGAGTATTGGAGTGCTTACAGAAGGCACTCCGAGTAGCTGATTCATGTATGGATCCGTACCTTTCGCTCAAGTTATTTGTGGAGATCCTTAACCGGTGTCTCATCTTCAATGTTCCTGATGCGGAAGGCAGTTCTGTGATTGACGCGCGGTATATTAATGGGTTGATTGAGTTAATTCGGACGAATGTGGACAATTTGCGTGAGGATGGTGATGATGGTGACGCTGAGCGGGCTGTGTTCCGGGACGGAAACGGGTTTTTCGAGAGGACTTTGGAGTATATAAGTGAAGAGCAGAGTGCGGAGGGCTACTTTGAAGGTGTGGAAGTGAGGTAAGAAAAAGAAAGGATAAGAGGAGTATAGGAAATAAGAAGGAATGAAAGAAGAGGAGGTTGTAGAAGAAAGAGAGGCAAGGAGGAATGAAGAGTATATGATACAGAATATGATTTTATGGAGTATGAGGATATTATGGAGAATATCATGGAATATTAGAATTTTATGGAGTATGAGGATATTATGGAGGATATTATGGAGTATTAGAATTTTATGGAGTATGAGGATATCTATGGAATATGAAGACTATTAAACTTTGATGACATCTTTTATGACTTGAGGCTTACCGTTTCAAAAGTGAATGTCTGTCAAACCTTTGCCGTCTACTCAATGGGCTTGCAACCTTCCCGAAAAGGAAAATGTCATGATAAGGGTGACAGAATCATGTGCAGGTGATAAACGCGGACTAGTAAACATGAACACAAATATAGAAAGTGTACCTGAAATATAGAACTCCTTAATCCATATTGTATTAAGGAACATTTATAACATTTATAATGGCAATATCTCTAACAATTATAATGGTACCATTGATATTCGTAAAAAAATTACATTGTGAACTTATCTTGATCTTTTTTCCGTCTTTCTCTATTTTTTTGTTCAATTTATCTCCCTATGCTCCACCGCGAGGACTCACTTTGGAATCAACTCATATACGGCAGTCCACGTGCTATACAGGAAGAGCCACATCCTGAGAAAGCCGCGGTTGATTTGGAAGCACAACGCGCACCTCGTCGTCGCCCTGCACACATACTTGCGTTTTTCGCGGTTGGTGTTTACTTTATCGTAACGCTTTTCACGCGGAGCATAATACAACAATAATGGGAGTAGCGGTACTTAAGCGGCACAAGCCGCACCGTCGAATCTTCATGTTTGCAAGATCCATTGGTGTTGTACTTTTGTTAGTTTGGGCTTTAGCTACACCTTTTAACCGGGTGGCAAATTTTGGCAGCAAAAATTTGGATTCGAATAATGATCAAAGAATTCATCCCATTCGTTTGCTGAAACTTGCTAATCCTACCATTCAAAATACATCTCATCAGGTCATTGCTGTTTCTCCTGATGTTCCCAATTATTCCAATCCCGTTTATAATGCCACACTTTTCCATAATACCTTTGGAAATTCATATGGAAGTCCATTTCAAGGAACTTGGCTGCCACCCAATGGTGTGAATTTCAACCGAATTGTCGCGACAATCCGTACTTCAGTGTCTGGGAGACAGTATGATCGGCTCGCACACTTTAGTGTTGCAGGTACTGAGGTATGGCGTACATCCACAATTGAACCCGCTGGAAATTTGACATACTCGGTGTTTTCTAAGGACTTGTCGGATTATGTCGCACTTTTCCAAACCCTGGCACCATTTGAATTTGAGTTGAACAACATCGTTGATGGTTCTTTGAATGGTGCATTTGATATTACAGTGAGTTTAGAGTTGTATGATGAGGAAAAGGATGGAATATCTTTGAATGGAATTGGAAAGTATGAGAAATCTTCAAATGGAATTGGAAAGTATGGAAAATCTTCAAATGGAATTAATGAATCTTTTACGTCTGTTGATGAAATGTTTGGTAAGTCAAGGCCTGCAGATTCCGTATATCCATTAACACAGCAGAACAATGTGGCTTATGTTTCAGTTGCGACAAGTGCGTATACCGCTACATTTCCAAGTGTGAGTAGCAACACTACTCGTCTCACTCTCCGAATGATTGCGTCTGGTAATGGTAACGAAGAGTTTTGGTATTCGAACACACTCGATCAATGGGGTGGTCAGCGTGGGCCCATACGTGTGGTGAATGTGTATGTGGATGGCAAGAAGGTTGCAGCACAAACACCTGAACCCGTTTTGTTCACGGGAGGTGTGTCTCCATTATTATGGGGAGCCATTGTATGTACTGATGCTTTTGATCTCCCTACTATCGACCTTGATGTCACGGCATTGCTTCCTTTTGCGCAGAACTCCAGTAAGATTTCTGTGGAGGTCAGCAATGGAATTGGCGAGTATGGTGCTGCGGCCAATACGTCTACACTTGAGAATTGGTTCCTCAGTGCGGTTTTATTGGCGTGGGAGTCTCCTGTGGTCACGAAGAGTTCCGGTGATGTTACCATCGAAGATGGTTACTCCCATGGACAAGTTGTATACCATTCTCTCAATGGAACGAGTAGTAACAATGCGGCGTCGGAAGTTCAAGGTATTGACTCGAGACATGGTGGTGGTGTTCAGGCTCATATCAGCTACCTGTTTGCGAATGGGAGTCTGTTTGATATCTCAGCATCATTGAGTGCACTGGCGAAAGTGGCGAATTTTCAGACTAACAACTATACGAGTCAAGTTGTGGCACACTATGGTGAGCTGGAGGTTGAACTGCACATTGATGGCCCTGATGGTGAGGTTTATGCGGTGAGTTCTACTTTAAGACACCCATTGATGTTGGATTCTAATCAGGTGAGTTTAAACAGCAGTATTTCGCAGCTTATAATAACTCTTGAGCATGCTAAGGGTGTACACAGCAACACCACCGATTCGTTTGTGGAGGCATCAATTTGGCAAGGGGGAAACTCGAGCTTTTTGCTTGCGACTTATGTTCTTCCGGGAGCGAACGGTACACTCCTGGAGAATTTCCAGTATACTACAGGGGGTGCAGTGGAGAACCGTATTTTGGAAGCTGATAACTATGTGGACCATGTGAACACGGTACATAGTGACCAGAGTTTCACGAGTGGGAGTGTGAAGGATGCACCGATTTTGGATGCTTCGACGTTTGTAACTCAGGCGCGGGCGTCATTAAATCTCAATGGATTTGGTAAGCTTGGGGATCTTGATGGATTGTTGGAAACCATTCAGAGAGATTACAGTTAGGAAGGAGATAGGAAGGAGACAGGAAGGAGATAGGAAGGAGAGAAACAAGAAGGAAAGAAATAAGAAGGAAAGAAATAAGAAGGAAAGAAATAAGAAGGAAAAAAATAAGAAGGAAAGAGATAAGAAGAGTGAATTTGTTAGAGAAAGATAAGAATATATTAGAGATGAGTGTAGAAGTGATTGATGTTGATGTATATATGCAAGTATTATTTGAATGTTTGTGTTTATCTTTCTATAAGTAAGCATCAATCATCTCTATGATTCTATATTTCTATTAACTTCTCTTCCCATGTATCTTTCAAGTATCCAAGTATCTTTCAAGTATCCAAGTATCTTTCAAGTAATCCAAGTATCCTCCTCTTTTCTTGCTTCCTTAACCAAAACCTGCCCATTGGATCTGGTAGAACTCACTTTTTCCATTATCTTCACCCACCACCACAAATGACTTCTTTACACTTGTAGCAAGACGACCTCCCACCAAGATATCATTTGCACTAGCTTCATCAAACTTGACTATGGCATATGAATGGAATTTAAGTGGGTCGCCGGGGTAAATCACCAAATCACCTCCAAACTTGAGACCTGGCAGTACAAAGTAACCGGCATCTCGAAGTTTGCGAAAAATCCTATACTGTCTGTGGACATCATTATTTTTGGTGTGTGCGATATAAGCTTCGAGGTAGGAATCGAGGGAAATGATACAATCTGGGGGGATTGTAGGAGAGTTGATAGAAGAGTCAACTGGAGTATCATTTGAAGAGTCAAGTGGAGTATCATTGGAAGAGTTGTCTTCAAAAGTTGTGGAATTATCTTCATTTTGAGTATCTTTTGGTGCATCTTCAGGTTGAGTATGTTCAGATTGAGTATGTTCAGATCGTGTATGTTCAGATCGAGTATGTTCAGGTTTAGCATCTTCAGATTGAGTATCCTCCTCCTCATCTTTTCCATCTGCTTCATTTTCAATGACTTTTACTTCTCCCTTCTCTCTCTCATCTTGATCTCTCTCTCCAATCCAATCACGAGTTATGACAAAGTTCTCCTCAGTTGACTTTCCCACACAGATCCTATTCAGTCTAGTTTGATGGAGAGAACCACGATATTTCAAATAGTCCACTAAAATTGCACCATGTTCAACCAAGTACATCGTCTCCCATACCATCAATTTCAAAGGTACCAGTAAAAAGACATTTTGTTGTGGATATTGCAGGAGTGTACCGATGAGAGTTCCAAGAATGCCGTAATCATCACGGATTTGTCGTATATCGTTCACATCAAACACGAGAACCTCATGTTTTCCTATGACTGGAAGAAGCATAAAAGATAAAAAAGATACGGAAAATATCTACACTGAATATACTCTATAAATTAAATTCTATTAGTTCTCCGTGTTCTCATAATTACTATTTACCATATGCCAAGAGTATCTACAGATCTAGTAGCTCATTCTAAGAATCATATGTGCACACTGCATCATAACATCAACATTCTTTGATCAAGAACAAGATTCTTTGGTTTCAAGGCTCATCAAACATTTCCTGATCATTGCTGATTCTCAACTTTCAGTAACATTAACTGATTTTCATTCTATGGACATTCTTGTCCCATTGTATACTCTATCGTATAATATTCTCCCAAATTAGTCCAAATTTTCATCATTCTCTCGATTGTTCCTCTTTCTCATCACATCTCTTCTAATCTCTTTTCTTCTCTTCTAATCTCTTTTCTTCTCTTCTCATCTCTTCTCATCTCATCTCGTTTTGCCTTACGATCCCTTGAAAAATCCATCCAAATCATGAATCACCATTCCTGCAATGGCTGCACTCAAACTGGTGGAAATACCACCACTGACTAAAGCACTCATAATGGTACGTGAAATATCCTTCGCACGCAAGTTCTTAGTCAAAGTGTTAAGAACACCAATCGTAATACCCAATGATCCAAAGTTGCAAAATCCACATAAAGCATATGTCGCAATCAATGTACCTCTGCGCGACATTTCATTATATGGTGCATCATGGATCAACATGTCGTAAGCGACAAACTCATTCTGGATGATTTTATAAGCCATGAGCTGAGAAACATGGTAGATTTCATTACGTGGAGTACCCAACAAGAAAGCCACAGGGTATAAGATGTAGGAACAGATCAATTCCAAGGAAAAATGGTGAATGTTCCAAAAGTTTCCAAACCAAGTAAGAATACCATTGATCAAAGCAACTAAACCAATGATACACATACATTGCGTCAACATAGTAAGCGCAATGTTAATTCCTAAAGTGGCACCATGTGAAAATGCATGTAACACATTCTGTGGACGGTCGGCCTCATCATCAATGGATTCGGGGATCACCGACTTACCAAGAGAAAGTGGGGTTTCGGTTTCCGGGTAACGCAATTTTGACACGGCGAGAGATGCGGGAATTGACATGACACATGACGACACAAGTGCCTGTGGGTTCAAACCCAATCCAATATACCCCACAAGGACTGCACCGGAAATAGTGGAGAATCCCGAACACATGACCTGATGTAACTCTGCTTTAGTTAAGTGAGGAACAAAGTCTTTAATCAAAACAGCAGACTCACCAATACCAATAAATGGCGAAGCTGCAGCAGTAACGGATTCTGCACCACTAACATTCAAAGTCCAATAGAAAAAGTAGGCAAACTTACCGATACCCCATTGGACCACACCCAAATAGTACCAAATGTGGACAAATGCAACGAAGAAAATCACTGCCGGAAGCACTGTGAAAAAAAACATTGCCGTGGCTGCGACGTCTGCATTTGTCAAAAAGGCCACACCGGACTTTGCAAAACCAAGTAATTCACGGGCCAAAGTGGAGATGAAGTTGAAAACATCATAACCACACTTTGTTCTCAAGACAAAAAGTGCAATAATGAATTGCATCAACATTCCACCGATCACTGTACGCCAGTTAATCTTTGAAGGGTTTTTCGAAGTGATGAAGAGAGCAAAAATCGCAACCACAACCCCGAAAAAAGAAACTGCACGGTCTTTTCTCTGCGAGTACAAAGTCTCCAGAGGGACAAATGTACCCAAAAGCATGACACCCACGGTGATGGTGGCTCCAGCTGTCAAACGCATCCAAGGTTCTGGGAGAAATTTGGTATAAACCAAGTTTACAGCCCAAGACCATACCATATGCACGTAACGCATGAGGAACGGCAAGATTCTGCAGTTCCAGGTGATGAGACGAACCATGAGCATCAACCAGAATACAGTTGGAATCAACCATTGGTGACGGTGTTTTGGTTGAATAATGATGGACAACCACCAAGCCGTGAAAAAGCACCCGACAAAGATGTGTACGGCTATTCTGAAGTGAGGGAAACGGCGTTTGACTCTTTTTTTGACAGCCGACAACGAAAAGTCGTACTTCTTGGGCATCTCATCGCTGGAGTTCTCCGTGGCCGACATCTGCTTCTCGAGAGCAGGTGTGACACCTGCTTTTTCGGCTTTCGAGGGTGTGGGCGAAAGTTTGTCGATGTCCATGGCTGCAGAGATTTTTCGGGGCACTCGACTTTTATATCTTTTTTCGATGAGCAGGGAAAAAACGGTCGGTCAGGAGATCAAAGAAAAGAGAAAAGGAGGAGAAATAGAAGAAGTAGGAAGGGGTGGGTATTTTAGAGGATATACGATGCAAGAGAGATGTAAGAGAGAATGAAAAAAAGTATGAAAGATGTAAGATATGGTGTATGGAAGAAGTAATTGGGTGATTTTCGGTGAATTCTCGGATTAACATGAGATGGAGTATAAGCTAAAGGATAAATCGATTTCATAAGTTCGAGTTCATAAGTGTGATTATTATCAATTTCATAGGTCTGATTATTGAAGATGCCTCGGCGTCAATGGGCTGTTCTGTTATAGTCTGGGCATTGTCGCGTTATCTTTCTTCCTTCGCCTTGACATGCTGTCGCAGAAAAAAAGAAATTTTTTGCGCTCGGTATCAGTGCGGCCATGTCTTGGAAGGACCATACGGCATTTCAATGAAGAGATAAAGAGGAGAATGTGGAGACAAGGAAAGGATAGTAAGAGGAGAGTAACAGAGGAGTAAGAGAGTAATAGAGGAGTAAGAGAATAACAGGGGAATAAGAGAGTAAAAGGGAAATAAGAGAGTAATAGGGAAATAAGAGAGTAAGAGGTAGGTTCTTTAACTGGAAAAGAATTCTTAGTTGTATTCCAAGTAGTAGAATTACCATTAGTAGAAATTCAATTAGATAATGATGAGATCCAAGAAAAATCAGCCTTGTTACAATCTTTATCAGAAAACGTCTTAACGACAACTTGATCTAAGAAACAATCTGAAATTTGCAATTGAACAATGACCATCGATCCAAGATCTCATGTACCCCTAATTCTGTGGGGTCGGTAAAAGTTTTCGGCACGGGGAACAGCTAGGGTACAAAGCCGAACAACACAAAGACGACATAACATATACACCAAGTGTCACAAAAGTACATAATGCAAAATACGATTACTATAAAAGTACCTAATACTAGATAGCAAAATATGATTACTTTAAATGTACCTAATACTAGATAGCAAAATATGATTACTAAATCCGAACAATTCTTCTACTTCTTTCATTCCTTTGCCCTCTTTCCATTCTATATTCTCTATTCCTATTCCCTTTTTTCTCCATACTTACTCCTAGCTTCTTCCAAATATCTCGCATCGATGTTGTTTCCTAACCCCATTAATGCCTTCAGAACAGCTTCCGTCGTTCCAATCATCGGTCTCAATAACAATAACGGCAGCCTCCGCATCACAACTCTTGCAGTCTCCTGTACAGTCTCCGCATCTTCCAATTCCGCCAAAAGCCGCATCACGTGCCGCTTCGTCGCCTTGACGTTTTTCCCCACTGCCGCATATGCATGCTGTAACCCCTCTTCCACATTCGCAGGTTGGTTCAGATAGTTGCTGACGGGTTTCTTCAATAGCAACTCTGATTGTTCAAGTAAATCTGGATCTAATAAATCCGGATCTAATAAGTCATGGTCAAGTTCTAGGTAGTCTGAATGGATACGTTTGTTGGTCTTACCTCCCATTTCTCTTCTCTTGAATAGAATCTGCGAAGTTTCAAGCACACCAGTGGGCTTCTTTTTGCGCCGGGGTTTGTCTCTATTCTCACCATTCTTCTCACCTTTCTTCAATCTACTCTCACCTTGTTCCAACAAACCTTGAGTACCTGTACTCAATTTCACACCCAAACGCACCAATTCCATTCCCGCAGAACGAAGAAACCGCGCACCATGCTTTTGTACAGCTTTGAGACTATCATCACTGCGCATAGGCACCACAACAAGGTCGCGGAGATCACCTCCCACTGTATATAACAGGCGGAAAAGCCCAAAACCAATGAGAATCTTGACAATCTTGGAGTTTTTGTTGCGTACAAATGAATCACCCCATACTGTAGCAAGTCGTGCACCTAATTGTGATGCTCCAACACCATGGAGTGCTATTCCGTCTAAATGTACTTCCAGACCCTCCAAACTGAAGAAATTCAATAATTCTGCGTATCTTCCACCACGAATACCAACATAGTCGACATTTTTGGGCTTATAATCCACACGGAGCCGCACAGCATCGAGCTCTATCTTTTCGAAATAAACCTCCTCATCAGCACGTGTCACCTCAAAACGAGCATCGCGGAAACCTATGAACCGTTGTATGAACATGAGAGTATCTTGGTCGAGATACACACGAAGGGGCATTATGGAAGCCTGGAGAATCGCTTCACCAGCAATGAGCTCGTCACTCGCTCTCACATTTGTGAGTCGAGCTTTCACCATTTGAGTGCCAACTTCACGTCTTGCACCATCATATCCTAATACAGTATGCCACAGTGATGTAGCTACGTTATCAAGAATGGTAACTGTCTCAACACTGACTTCGATTGTATTGAGGAGGGATGCAAAACCAGAATCTTCTGAGTCATTTAAGGGTCCTTGTTTTCTTTCTTCTATTCCTTCTCTCTCTTTCTTCATTCCTTTCTCCTTTTCATATACCTCAACACTCACCTCCACATTGCTCACTTCCACCACACATTGCGCAGAAGACCGCCGCAAACTGAGCAGATCCACCTTGCCAACATCCACGTTGACACTGGCTGCACGGACACGACGGTTGATAGCCGCTGCGATATCCCCACGGTTAGCCGTTGTTGGTGCACCGACAAATATCGACTCAAAGAGGTTTTCCTCAACAGAATCAGAGTCAGATTCATATTCCCCAGAATCTACGAGGAATTTCCCTGGTTCTAACTCTCCAGAGTCCAACTCCCCAGATTCAAGGAACTCCGATTCTGCAAAGTCTCCCGAATCTGCAAGATCCAAAAACTCAACCGAGTCCGTGAGGTCAGAATCAACACCATCTTTGAGTGGACTCTTTAATGGATCAAAGGGACGCTCTTGTTGTGCACTCTTTTGCGCACGTCTCTTACGTTTTGTCGCCAACTTTTCTTCCATTGCTTCCACAGCATGAGCGATCGCTTCACGAGTAGCACCCCAGTCATACCCATCAAAGAGATACAACTTGGTCAAACCTAAACTCACATGAATCCGTGCTTGTGCCGGCTCATGGGATGGTTCTGGGGCATGGTCAAAGTGGTTTTCATCGAAGTGAGGGAATGTATCAGTTCCACTGTGACTTTCAACATTTTCAGAGTCCCAAGTATTGTCAAGTTCACCATCGCTTTTATGGCCATCACCATGACCTTCATCTCCTTCATATTCGCTTTCACGTCTCTTTCCAAACACATCATCAACATCTTCCAATAAATTAACATCCTCCCCAAGTCTCACCTTCATCTTTTGATCATCGGCAAGTACTACTTCTGGTCTCATATCCATCATCATCAGAATTAAACAATTTGCCGAGTCCGCACAAACCTCCACCTTTTGCTCCTCCAGGTTGATTTTCACATCCAAAGTTCCCCCATGTTGCGTTACAGCCACATGAACCACATTCACCGTCACCACCCTCACATATCCGCGCCGGACATAGAAGTCTCCAGGACTCACATATCCGGGGATGACATCTGCTCGCCCACTACTCTCATTAGCAATGTCATCAATCAAGTAACCATGCACGCCCTTAAGAGTAGCCTTAGTGTACGCAAGCCCAACATCCATGTGGCCCCGATCAACGGCAATATAAGATTTTGCACTGAGTGTACGTGGTGTTACTCCAACAACACAATCAACAAGAACAATACGAAGGCGAGAAGATGTCGATGAGGAGGAGGGGGTAGTTGAATCATTTTTCTGTCTATTTCCTCCTTTTTCTATCTTTTCTCCTTTTTCTCTCTCCTCTCCATCATTATTCTCTTCATTCTCCTTCTCTCTTTCTCCCACTTCCACCAAAAAATTCCTCCCTGTTACCTCAATAGTTCCATTCTCTTCACGCAACATTACCATTGGCTCCAGGAGAGTCTTTGAAGTATGTCCCTGGTACTCGCCCATGAATCGTTCACCACCACGCACAGCCTGTGCATGCAAAACACTCCCTACTAACTTGCCCTGCATCCACTTCAAGCACACATCGCGAATATGCCCATCAACGAGACCCATCTCAGGTATCTCAACCGACACTCGTATATGCTTCAAATGTACTCTCATGCTGCATACACCGCTCGATGCTCCACGCCGCCGTGCAAACACTGATTTCTCCATTTGCAGCACACCTGCCCGTTTGGGAACATGTTTTTGCAACCGCTCTACATGCAGGATATGTGACGCAAGGGCTGCAAACATTATTTTGAGGTCATTGAAGTTGTTTTCAGATATCGATACTTCATCGACTGTGAGGCTGACAGGTGTTGTGAGGCTCGCTTCACGGGCAGTACCGCGTGGAGATACCATGAATGATCGAAAATGAGTGGGTGTAGTGAGGAGTTCGATATCGCGGAGAATAAGAAAGTCTTCGAGAAGTCGATCTTCCAGGTGCTCCAGTTCCATATGTTCCTTAGGATATTCCTTGGAATGATCTTTAGGGACTTGATCTTTGATTTCTTTAGGATCTTGATCTTTGGCGTCTTTGGGATCTTGATCTTTGGCGTCTTTGGGATCTTGATCTTTGGGATATTTGGGATCTTGATCTTTGGGATATTTGGGATCTCGATCTTTGACTTCTTCTTCCACTTCTTGTTTGACTTCTTCCCTTTCTTGTTCTTTGACTTGTTCCACTTCCTCTTTTTTCAGTTCCTTCCTGAACTTCAGAAGCTTTACTTCATCCAACTTCATCTTTCCATTCTCGAAAGCAACCGGAGCTATTTCCAACACCAAAACTATCTCCCCAAGGTCAAGTTTTCCATTCAATGCACCTGCCTGAAAAACAACCAGGAACTCACCTTCACTCTTCTTCTCCAGTAAACTCCCCCAAGACTTAATACTTGCCACAACGGGCTCAAGTTCTGCCACCCAATCGGCTACCCGCGCCACAGATCCCGCATCTAACACAACTCGAGCCTCTTTCGAACACAATACAGTGAACTCCACTCCGCTATCCTTGCGGAATGCTTCGAATCGGAGATCTGCCTTAGCAGCTCCAGCACCTTCGAACCAAAACACTCGTTTTCCATTATTGGTAATCCCCACAGTCTCAGCCCCACCATATATACTCTCGGGTTTGTTTTTGATATTGACATTGCGGAGGAAAAGTACCATTGAATCGCTCTGGAATTTTCCGTCCACTATCGCAGAACTCGTACTCACCTGCACACTATCTATGTGAGCTTTGTGGAATACATCTTCCGTACTTTTTTGCTCTGTTTCCACACTATCATCGCCATGGTACTGCGGAAACCGTGGATTCTCGCGAGATGCTCGCCGTTTTTGGTACTGTTTGATCTTGAGAGCACGTGTAACTCCATCCATAATTGTTGTAATTGTCGGCAATAGTGGAGTACTTGCCACAAGTACATTACCAACCTCTACTTTGAGACTCGAAATGTTCAGGAGACCCTTGAACTCAACACAAACAGTATCAGTATGAAGTATCACGGGTGGAGTACGAGCAGGTGGAACATATAAAGATTTTGAAGTCGCACTCATATAAATCAGACTCGCTTCTTCATGTGTGAAAACCATACTATTCATAAGAGATGCATCAGGAGATGAACTAACATCACTTTCATCATCATTATCAGAATCATCTCCTCTATCTGTTTTATCATCTTCCTCAGTTTCATTTTGTTTTTCGCCATCTTGTACATCTGCCAAGGTACTTACTTTGATATCACCCAAGTCGATACGGCGTACTCCATTGACAGTTCTCATGCCCAATGTTGCTATTTCCACAAGGAGATCTCCGGTATCTGCGATGACTTTGAGTTTTATGCGATGAACATTTACATGGAGTCTCAGGAGTGCCATTTCAACAGCACGTGCCATCACACCACTTAATGCAGATGGTCGTGGTGATCCTGGGGAATCGGAGGTATCGCTTGAATCATCATCATGACCTCCAATATTTGATTTTATATTATTGGTTGCTCCATTTTTTGTATCAGATTGATTGTTGAGTTGGGATTGAGGTTGGGATTGAGGTTGGGATTGAGGTTGGGATTGAGGTTGGGATTGAGGTTGGGATTGAGGTTGTGATTGATTATTGAGTTTGTTGTTGAGTTGATTATTGACTTTGTTGTAGACATTGTTTTGGTGATTTCCCTTTCCATTATCATCATCCTTTTCATTATCCTTCCCTTTATAGTTAACCTTCCCTTTATAGTTAACCTTCCCTTTATCCTTTTCTAGAGGGGAACCCTCTCTTCTATCTTCAATAACACTTCTGTATATATCACTCAAAGTATCTGAATCCTCCATCAGGTCATCGATAATTGTATTAGCCAAGTTTGCTGTACTCTGAGCTAAAGAGAACGCCACTGATTGCGAGACCTGCTCTTCAACATCTGGCGCCACAACCACATCCACATCATAAGCATCGACTGTGACACCTCCAGTCGACAGTGATCCAGCAGTTAACTCAAAGAGTCCCACTTGACCTGATCTGAAGTTGATCCCTGGTAACTTACCAACCTTCTCAGGGTCGAGGCTGACATCGCGTAGTACAATGTTATTAAGCAGCACTTCCTCGAGATTGGGAAGATCAATCTCTGAGAAGAGTGAGAGCTGCTGAAGCACGTAAAGTAGTAGCCGCTTCTGTATATTTTGGGGTATCCAAGGGGGCATGAATAGAAAAGATAAGAAGGAGAAAAATAGTGATACAATAGATTTGATAGAGTAAAGAATAATTGAAATGATAAAAGAGAAGAAGGTTCTGGAAGAGGTGAGGATGAAGAGAGATGAAGATTATAAAGATGATATATGATAAAGCTGATGATAAAGATAATAGAATGTTATGTTAGAAGTTATATAGATGGTCATGATAGATGGTTATGATAGATGATTATGATAGAAGTAATGATAGAATTAATGATGATGATTCAATCAATGTATAGAACTAATTGTTATCATAAAAGTAATGATAGTTGATAGAATTGAATACTCTCTATACTAAAGAGATGTCATTCAGCTGTGGCTTGACTCGGTCGCTAAAGAATGATTACACAAATAGACTTGATTGATTCACTATACAAAAAATCCTACAGACCTACAATCTATACTATTATTACTATTATATACTTATTACCATCATATACTTATTACCATCATATACTTATTACCATCATATACTTATTACCATCATATACTTACTACCATCATATACTTATTACCATCATATACTTATTACCATCATATACTTATTACCATCATACTCTTATTATTTTATTCTCATCATCACTATTCTAATCATCTCTTATACCTCTTCCCTTCATCACTCTAATTCTATGCTCTATTATTTATTTCCTTCCCTTCCTTCTACTCCTTATCAACTCCCATTGGCTTTGGAACCCAACCCCTAACTTCCTCAAATAAATACCCTGTCCGTTGTCTCTTAGTCCCTAAGATATCATCTAATGACGGTGCAGTATAACTCACACTTCGAACCAGCTCGATCTTCTTGTGCAAATTATCAACAGATCGTTCACATGATTCCAGAAATCCTTCCTTAACTACCCCCGCAACTTTCTCACATACTTTACTAAACCCATCAACATTCTTCATACTCCGCGAGTAAGCTTCTTTGAATCGACCCCATACAAAGTCAAACAATTGCTCGCGACTCTCAATAACAACTCCTGTCTTATCAACCTTTTCTGATACTTGAGAACCTGTCACACAAATTCGCCGCACACTTTTGGCTGCAAAAATAAATCCCTTGCTCAGTGCATTATTTAAACGGTCAGTCCCAGAAATATCAGAAGGTACTTCAGAAGGTACTTCAGAAGGTGTATCAGAAGGTACTTCAGAAGGTGCTTCAGAAGGTGAATCAGAAGACTTTTGTTGTGTCGAACTCTTTACTGTTTCAGTACTCGTTGACCCCTCTATTGTCTTTGAATCCCCATTAACTTTCAGATCCACCTTCAATAATCTCACCATAGTCATCCAGACCCACTCCAACAATTGACTTGTTTCACGTTCATCCTCAAGAACAAAACCTGCCTCACGGAAAAACCCACTACCTCCACCGATCTGTTCCAACATCCTCAACAACAACTGCACCTCAAATGCCATTCCTAATCCTTCTATCAAAGGCTGATAGAGTTTGAACCAGAGAGGATTGAAGGTCACACCACCAGCCTTCTGTAACTTCTTGTGGTTATAAATGAGGAAATCACGGTGAATTAGCGTAATCGCCAAGATGTCCGCTGGTGTCGCAGCCTCACCTCGAAGGTGCCATTTTTCTCGTGATTCCACAAACTTCCTAATGGCAGTAATCTGTTTGGTTACCGAAGCTTGCGGATCCAGTTTCCGTTGTTTCTTATATGTCTTCACAAGTGCAGATACCGCATCAACACGCTCTCGCACTGCATCGATATTGTCCTGCATGGTGGTATCGACTGTCGATGAGGTTTGATATGGCTTATAGTAGATTTCTTCACCATCAATCTGCAGCCAGTAACGATGGAGCAACCATGCCAAAGCCTTATTTGCAGTGATACGGCACATGTCAACACTTGGGAGTGAGTCATGAGTAGCCGTATTACGGAACTCAACAAAGAGAAAGGGTAAACGGATTGACTGTGCGAGAACTGAGTTGGGGATAACTCCCTGACCCAGCTGCATCGGGTCAAGGAGACCATTCACAAAACGTACCAATGCCGAGGCATATGTCATCTGGATGACATGGGGTTCTGTCGTGGGCTTGTCGTTGAGTACTGCCAACGTGAGAAGCAGTGTCGCCTCGAGACCGTGGGGGACTTTTCCACGAGTCAAAAGGGCAGAAGTCCGCTGGACTGCACGGAAACGAAGGTCCTGTGTTTCGTCGAAGTGATAGAACCACCGTTTGAGCGTGCGGAGCTCGTCGGCCGTCTTGTAGGTCCGCACGCTTGGGTTCTTGTAGGAGATCATTAGAAAAAAGAAAGTACAGGAAAAGAGAAGTTAAAAGGTAGTCGAGGAAAACATTGAAAACATTGAAAACACTTGAGAGAACAGTGGTAGAGGACAGTGGTAGATAAAAGTGGTAGAAAACATTGAATTTGAAGTAATCAAATGTCGAGACTTTTATCTTGAATCGATCTACAAAATATCATGCGTTTTCTGCTTGCAGATCTATATATTGTTGCCGCACGCAGGAACCAGCTGGTGCGATGATTGTCATTATTGTCATTAGACTATGAGCTCTGCCGTATTCTATTGACGGAGCTTTTCTCCTTTTTCCTATGTCCCGTAACCTTCGTTCAAGCTGCTCAACAACTGGCTTTGTTCGAACGACAAGACCCTTTTTGGTGTCTTTGGTTCTTCTTCTTCAAAGGCAGCATCCCAACTGATGGTCACAACTCCAGCCAAGACGGCCACCAAGCCGACGACTACCCAAGCGAATTGTGCGATGGACATCTTATGTTGGGCGAGAAGCGAGTTGAAGATCAAATCATTAACCAAGTTGAAGATGTTATAGACAAGGAAACAAAGTGGGTATAAGATGGACGTCAGCATCTGTTTCAACCCCATATTGAATGCGCTCAACTGAAGAGCGATAAGGCCTAACATTGCGGCCAAGAGTGCATATGCGGTTTTGTGGCGGAGAAGGCCACTTGTACCACCAGCAACGATGGTAGCGACAACTACATCCACCAAGGATTTGGCAAAAAGGAATGTATGAGCGGTCAATGTACCACTAATGATACCATAACAGAAACCGCGAGCGAGGGAGCGCCGTAAGCGCGATGCACATACCTGCATGGCCACGCAGAACAGGAGAGTTCCAGCGAACCATGAAACGAATGCTGGAGCCAGGAGACGGGCCCAGACGTCTGCGAAGCGATCATCGATTGATCCACCTGGTGGATCTGTGGGTGTTGCACCGTTGTATGCGATGACGAATGCACCTATAGCGATGCTGAGTGTACCATAACCTAACCGGTGGGTAAAGTGTTCATCGAGTAGTACGCACGAGAGTACTGAGTTGAAGATGAGCCCGATGGATTGGAGTGGCAGGAGGATGATTAGTGGGAGGGTTGATATCTGGACCGCCAGGCCTAGGATATTTGCGGAGATGAACATGGCGAATCCTGCTAGCCATAGATTTCGGCGGTGTTTCTGGTTGCTATGATGGTAATGGGGTTCATGAGCATACAGTTTGCGCTGTAGAGTGACTCCGAGTGATTGGACTGCTGACGAGATCACAGCGACCGTGCATCCAAGGAGGATGGACATTGATATAGGTAGTGAGGTAGACTATCAGGGAAGATGAACTATCAGGGAAGGTCTATCAGTGAACGAGAATGGTTGAATAGACTATCAGGGAAGGTCAATAGACTACGTGGTTGTATGTGGTTGAATAACTGGCCTAGACTATCTCGATAACTTCTTAGCTTCTCTTTAGGTGTCTTGTCTTTTCAGCGTTATGGATGGTGTGGCTGTGCGGCTGTGAGTAAAAACGTCAAAGATTAATATGTCAGCGCTTAAGAGGTATATGAATAGTAAGGATCAATAGCAATCGACTATATGTCCACTATCCTCTATGATGAAACTTTAGTTGATATAAGTTTGGTGGACTTGTTGAGATAGAAATTGGTATTTTGTTTTCTCCTGAAACGGAAAATATGATGGAGCGAGTCAACGCGGTGATCGAGGCTCTCGAGGAGGAGCCTGCGCAAGGGCTTGTTATGTTAGATACGATGTTATTACTGTTTGTACCACATATCAAACTGCCCATATCATCAGTTACTAATGCACAAGTGCTTCAATTCATAGCACTCCAAGACGATTTTCAATACAACGTGGCGCTGAGTTTAGTGAGGTGCTATGAGAAAGTTGGAGAAATCGATGGAAATTACCGAGATGGAGATCCGGATAAAGGAGAAGATGGATCTAATGGTGAACGAGAGACTAAAGATTCTGTACGACCTGCTATTCTTACAATTAATCGACTTCTTCAAGGGTTACTTCTACTTCATCCCAAATCACGAGGATTATTTCGGAGGGGGAATAATATGAGAGTAATTCTCCGATTACTTGATGAAAGTACGAGTGCTATAATGACGATTTCACTCATTACAACGTTGATTCATGTGCTTTTGAAGGATTTAGGGAATTTTCGAGTTTTTGAAAGAGAAGGTGGATGTGCGAGTGTAATTCGAAAGATGAAAACAGCCAGTGATGATGAAGATCGAGTGAATTATAAGGTGATTGAATTTCTTATATTTTATTTGGTTGATGAAGGTGAAGGTAAGAATTCACGGGCTATTATAGAGAAACTGGAATATTTCCGGGAAGAGTTTCCAGATATTGATGATTTAGTTGGGAGTTTGGCTGAATTGAAAGGGAGGTGAGAGATTATTGGAGAGAAGTGGGAATGAGAGTATGGGAGAGCATGAGAGGGATGAAGGATGATGGGAAGAATAGGGAAAGGTAGGATATGAATAATAGATAATAGGGAATGTGGATGTAGGATGAGATGAAGTAACAAGGAAGTGTCAAGGAAGTGTCAAGGAAGTGTTAAGGAAGTGTCAAGGAAGTATCAAGGAAGTATCAAGGAAGTGTCAAGGAAGTATCAAGGAAGTGTCAATTTAGTGTCAGTGTCAACTATCAAGTATCAATTTAGTGTCAGTGTCAATAAAGTATCAATTAAGTTTCATATAACAATCACTTCTATCAATTGAAGAGACATCATCACCATTATTATCATCAACCATCATCAACTCTCATCAACCATCATCAACTCTCATCAACTATCATCAACTCTCATCAACTATCACTATGTATTTCTAATGTCATCGCTTATGTAAACTTTATTGACGTCCTTAATTTCCACCCTCCACAAAATCTTTTTCTTTTTAACTCGATCAGATCAACTGAGTAGACCAAAGACATCAACTATTCGAAACGATCAAGAGATCGTAGATAATCGACAATCAAGAGATTATAGATAATTGACAATCGACAATAACTACAACTGACACGACAACTGATACGACAACTGACACAACTGACACAACTGACACAACAACTTGATAACTGATACAACTGACACAACTTGATAACTGATACAACTGACACAACTTGATAACTAATATACAACAAAAGGATAAACAAGAATAAGAAGAATAAAGAAACTTAAAGGAAGACTACAAATCAGACAAACATAATCCAAGACTTATACTTGAACATTTCTTCTAATATTTTGAATACTTTGACTATCTCAACTTCCTTTCTACCATGTCATCACTTTATAAACGAACTGAAGTGATCGGTCGAGGCAAATTTGGAGTGGTTTATAAAGGTTACAACAAACAAACCAAAGCAGTTGTTGCTATCAAAGTACTTAATCTCGATACTCAAGAAGATGAAGTTGTGGACGTTCAACAAGAGATTCAATTCCTCACAGAACTCAAAAATACTCCCAATGTAACACACTACTATGGATCATTTCTCAATGATACGAAGTTATGGATCATTATGGATTATTGTCTGGGAGGAAACTTACGTACACTCCTTAAACCAGGAGTCTTTGAAGAACGTTATATCGGAGTGATTTTGCGTGAATTGCTCATTGCACTTCTGCTGGTACACAAACTCGGAGTGATTCATCGTGATATTAAAGCAGCAAATGTCTTAATCACAAAAGAAGGTCATGTACAACTCTGTGATTTTGGTGTTGCAGCTAAAATCACTTCTAGTGCATTGAAACGTAGTACTATGGCAGGAACTCCATATTGGATGGCACCTGAAGTTATTAGAGAAGGTGATACTTACAATAGTAAGGCTGATATTTGGTCACTTGGTATTACTTTATATGAGATTGCAACTGGTAACCCACCATACTGTGATAAAGATGCAATGTGGGCAATGCAGCTCATTTCAAAGCTGACTCCACCAAGACTTGAAGGTCGTGAGTACCTGGCAAGTCTTAAGGAAGCAATTGCGCTCTGTTTAGATGAGGATCCAGCTGAGAGACTCAGTGCAGATGATCTCTTGAGGTGTAAATTAGTTCGCACTTACCGTAATCATCCAAAACTGCTTTTAAAGGAGGTTGTTTCGAGGTATTTGGTATGGAGAGATTCGCATTCATCTCGAGATTCTGTGTTTGTGAACCTTGAGGATGATAAAGAGCATGAACGTACTGAGGGTGAAGGACATAAAATTCAAGTCAAATGGGATTTCGACTCACTTTCTCTGCGTGAGTACATTATCGATAATGATATCGGTGTGGATTCTCCTGATAATGATGAAGAAGATTTCCTGACTCTACCAATGTTTGGAAGCACGATTAAACAGCCAAATCCACCCGCAGAAATTCCCAAGTCACTTCAAATGTTATTTGAGGATGATGAGGAGAGTCTCGCAGCTCCACGGTATTCGCATGATCGGAGAATGGAGTCACCAACTATTGAGATTCCAGATATGGATAATATGGCATTCCGTAAAGGTCAACCAGCAAGCATGAGCACTCTTAGTGGTGCACCAACAATTGCTAGAGGTCGCATAGAAAAGGAGGGAACAGAAGTGAAGATGGAGAATATGGAGAAGAAGATGGGAAATAACATAGAAGTAAAGATAGATGGTTCAGATAGTGGGAGAGAAAGTGGAAGAGAAAGTGGAAGAGAAAGTGGAAGAGAAAGTGGAAGAGAAAGTGGAAGAGAAAGTGGGAGAGAAAATGGAAGAAACTACAATACAGGAGGTACAGGAAATACTTACAATACTGGTACTTACAATACTGGTACTTACAATACCGGTAACTACAATACCGGTAATTACAATACAGGGGGTACCCACACTGGAGGTACAGGAAATACTTACAATTCTTCGGTTAATTCCAACTATGGTAACGAAGATGGGGTGTTGGATTCACCACAACATCCAACTACACCACTGCCAAAGCCACCGATTACTCTGTCATCATCGGCCAATTCACCATCAAAGTCAATGAAGGCATTACAGTCGACTTCTAATCCACTCTTGCAACCCATCAATAAAGCTGATGACAAAAAGCAAGAGAAAAAACGTGATGATAAGCAGAAGCAAGATAAAAAACGAGAGGAAAGAAACGATCATCGTGATGAGAAGCCGAAAGTGGACGAACGTTTGGACAAAAAGCGTAATCATCCCGGGTTCCATATCCAAATGCCAACACCTTCATCGGCTGTGGTTAGTGCGTTAACTAACGACAATTTTGACAGTGAGGTCAATCAGTTTGGTATCAGTCCTGCGCAAATGGCCAGCGTACCATTGTCGATGACTCCAGTTACTGAGAAAGATGAGGGTGAGGCGACTGCACGGATTTCTAAAAAGAACAGGTCGAGGCAGGCCTCGTCCACCACGGCACCTCCTACTCCTGCTCCATTCCCAGCTATTCCACATATCAATCCGGAGTTTTTCATGGATCTGTCGGCTAAGAATACTTTGGTGGGCGAATTGGATGCTATGATCCGTGCTTTTAGTCAGGGTTTGGCTGCTTTGGAAGCGAGTATGTAGAGACAAAAGAGAATAAGACAAAGAGAACAAGAGAAGAATAAAGTAGAAAAGGGTGATAGATAAGTTGGGTGATATTCTAGATATATAGAAGTAGATATAGAATTGAAGATATATAGAATTGAAGATATATAGAAGTAGATATAAAAGTATATGTGAACATGTTCAAGCAGTTGCAAATGTCCAAATACTGCATATAATCTAATGGCTGCAATAAGATTATATTCAGTCTGGGTTCACGGATAACATGTCTATTTGTCTAGGAATAAGTTTCGGGCTACGTTTCCACGACTGGTGTTATGAATAACTCCATAATACTAATGAATCAATTGCAATTTCTCTAAAATATTACAAATGTGTATACAAGTGTTGCTGTGTACAAATGTTACTGTGTAAAAAAGTTCTGAAATCTTGCAATATTACAATCATAACTGTGTCAATGAACGCTAATATTTCTGGTAAACCCTGTGTAACACCGAGGAATGTACAAAATATGACCATTTGAGATACACCTATTTTTCTCTCATGGTTTGGAACCGAGGCTGTGCATAATCCCGATCGTCACAAAAGTAAAACCAAGAAATTTTCCGATGGTTGCGAACTCAAGATAACAGTTTTAGTGTTAAGCTTCTCGGAAACGCGTTCAAGCGAAGGTCTTCACATGATTTCAATAAATACTTAACGCGAAAAGGTTCAAGTAGAAACCGTACAAGCAGAAATATTGAAAGAAAAGGCACAATTAAAAAATCAGTAGGACTTATGACAATAATTCGACTTTATATCACTTCTGTCCATTTCCTTTCTACTATTCTCTCACATATCGAATTCAAAACAACGCATATAGAATATAAACGAAACACTCTTACTGCTCCAAAATCTCGTCGAAGGACATTTCGAGTTCTCTCTTTCCAAGAGAGTTCAATGGCAGAGCGAATTGTGGACCCAAATGTTGCAACAATAAGCCCTTGACCGTAGAACGCAACACATTAAAGAGACCCCATGGAGTACCTGGCATGAGCAAGTTGCTGACACGGTCAGTTCTACGGCATCCTTGAATAGCACTGCCTCCGTTCATGATCTTCTTCACCCATGTAAATGCAGCAGGCGCTCCTCCAACATATTCTGTCACGTGACCCGCGAGGACATCGACATTAAACTCGACGGATGGGGCACCGAGTTGTTTCCAAGCATTGAAAGTACGCAAGACCTCCTTGAATGGAACCACTTCATCGAGCTGAGATTCGAAGATAAAGAAGGGGAAACGTGGGTATTCATCGGAGTTTTCTAAGAGTCCCAATGTGTTATCGTGCATGATTTTCTTGACGATATCGACTTGGAAAATCCCCCAACCCTTGTCGAAAACTGGCGAAGAACCCCCAAACCATTTCGTACCGAGGAATCTGAGAACGTTAGGAATAAGACACTGGTTGTTTGCCCAGTTTAATTCATCCACACCCTTTTGATTGGTGTAGTCTGGCAAAAGCTTTCTCAAATCTGGGTATTCATTAGCCAAACCATTCAATGCACCGGCAGTAACACCAGCAAATAATGTACCATCAATAGACTCAGCAGTAGCAGTAATATTGGTAACAAATCCTCCAATGGCTGCACCAAATAAGTTCTTGCTCAAGTCAGGAGCATACAGCGATTGCAACGCTCCAGCCCATCCTGAGGCAAGGGCTCCTCCAGAGTAACCAAATAACAAAGTTCTAGCATCTTTTTGAATACCAGAGAGACCAGAGTTAAGAACAGCCTTGATAGAGTCCAAAGTAGCATGACCTGCTTGTCTTCCAGCAGTGTAGGCGGCCTTTGGTCCTTCGTAGTCTGGAAGAACAACGAACCAACCTTCATCGAGCCATGCCTGCACAATGACCATCTCGATCTGTGAGTTGACTGTGGTAATCACTGGTGCACCCTTCTGAAGACCATATGAGACAGCACAGTCTGGAGATGATGAGTCCTCGGCGATTTGATGTGAAACTAACTTAGAGGTGTCGGCATTGTATGGCTCAATTAATGTGGTGACGAAGGCATTAGGATTTCCGTTGGAATCAGTAGAACGAACAAGCATCTGCCAGGTGTTTTTCACCTTGACCGGCAAGATGACAGATCTCAATTCTTCAGGAAGAACTCTCTGCTTGAGGATAGTTCCGACAGTTTTGTTCTCAAAGCCCGCAGGAGCGTTGTAGAAGTCATCATCACTTGGTTTAGTAGCGAACAACGAAGAGGGCGCAGCAAAAGCCCCTGAAAGAAGCAGCAAGAATATCAAGAGAAGGAAGTTCATATTGATGATGTTATGAATCAAATATCATGGCCTGTCTTTACTATTTATACCTCTCCCGAGCTTGTAAGTAACCTTGACTTTAAGCACTTGGGTGCAAAAATTGCAGCGGTTACGAGCGCACGCGTATTTACTGTAGGTGTTCGGCGGTTATGAACCCAGTCTAGGGGTTTTGCATAATCTTGGTCAATAATTTGACAGTTGTAACGAATCTAGACGCCATGTGATGCAAATAAGCGTGGATCGCGTGGTTGGGTATCGACGCGGTGCAGTGGATCCTACATGAACCCTGAAGTTATTCCTCCAATAAATATCAGGCGGTAGGAATTTGATCTTCTGACCCAGCAATACGTCAACTATGCATGAATAATACAGGGTGTTGTTCAACACAGGGTGATATTAGACCGACCTTGTCTTCGCTGCCGTGTGTATAGAAAGGTTCTAATTAATTAATTAGCCCATCGTGGTTCCCGAAGCTATTTTTGACATATTGGCGTGATGAGCGTTTGCAGCCGATATAGCCAGGGCAACTTTAAGAAGGGCTTTTCCGGGACATCATGCTCATCCGAGGTGCATTCATCTGGGCAAAAACCATTGACAATTGAATTCAATGCATTTGAACGTATTTGAACATATTAGAATGCATTGGTATGCAAATGAAAGCTCTTGACTACAGTAGACGATTTGAAAGCTCATTTTGATGAGATTTGATGAAAAGCTCAATATGTGTTCACATGTTGGCAAAGGATGGAAATTTCATAAGATAAAGAGCAATGGCGTAGAGAAGAAGCTATGGAATGTAATTATTGGTGTTTGTGTGAATTCTAAAGTATTCTTGGTATATGCATGAAGAGTAAAATTTGCTTAACATATGAGCGACCGAGTGTATTTTGTATACGGAAGGTAAACTGGGGTATGTTTTGGTTTATTTACGTGCGAATTCTAATTTGCACAATACTTCGTTTACCGCCTGTAAACATTAAGGTACATGAGGTTATTGATGCTGTGTGATCTACAACATGAGTCGTAAGTGTTTTTCCGAGGTACGAAAGCGCATTTTTGAAGGACAAAATGATGTCTGACACAGATCTTAGGCGGCCAAGCTACTAGTGTTGGATCTTGTTCGATGCCATTATATGAAACCGAGGAATGTGCAAGATTAGCGCACGCTCTTGGTGCGGGAGTTCTCTTGGCATTGATTCTATAGAAAGCTCAGGGTCCCTTGGGGAAGTTTTGCCGGGACACACTATTGGGCAAATGGGACAAAAGTAGAGAAAGTGGGACAAAAGTGGGGCTTTGTGAGGTGACACAGAACGTACAAGCGAAAGAAGACGCGCATTTGATCGAAATGAACAAGCACGGTGAACGCCGAAAATCAGCACGAGTCCTGTGTCATTATAAAACCGGTTGAAAATTATAACAAGTAACGGGTCCTTACGGAGCCTTTAGTAATCAACTGCACGTAAATCTCACATTGAGATAATTATGAAATTAGGAATCGTTTATTTGCTGTGTATATTTGCAATTAATCGAAAGATAGTGAGACGAGAGTTAACATAACGCAAGTATAGCCACCGAAAGGTCGACAAATAATAACCAAACGAAATTAACACATGCAAGTATAGCCAATAGAATGCATATTTACGTAAATAAGTCTGTGAAAATTGGCATCACCATCGAGGAATAGAGGACCTTAAACTTACTGGGCCACCGATGTACGGACTTGGCATCAAGAGGTTTTGTACACAAAGAGTAGAACGAACTTATTATCAACCACAATAATATTTGTACTGCACCGAATCACCTTCACGGTCATGGAAACTCTATCAATATGGGGTCGCGATACCCTGAAAATTGCAGCATTCTCAAGAAAAATATGAAACTATCACTGACACGAACTATACACATGCTAGGAAAAGTGAAAGTTCTGGTTAGTAGAAAACTTAAATGCATAATTGGCCAGAACAATAACTATACCAAACAATATAGCAACTAAACCTTGATAACAAAGCCATCCGTAAAATTTACAATGTAAAGATTAGGTAGGTAAACCACGCAGGATACAATGAACTGGTGTTATATTCATTATAATGAATAGATCGCACAGGAGTTGACAATCAGACATTATAATGATTAGATCACGCAGGTATTGACAATCAGGCATCATGGAGATCACGCAGGAGTTGACAGTCAGACATTATGGAGATGCAGGAGTTGACAATCAGACATTATGGAGATGCAGGAGTTGACAATCAGACATTATGAAAATGCAGGAGCATTATGGAGATCATGCAGGTTTTGACAATCAGACATTGGAGTATAATACTTATAGGAGGTTGTTAATGTGAGGAATTGGGGATCATGTGACCAAAAGTTGCACCATTTAATGTTGCGCGTGCTTTATGGGCTGTGGACTTTAGAAAATGTATTGCATAATGGGCACGATTTTGTGTCGTCCATAAATGGCGTTTTTGATGTTTTTTGCAGCCGTGCGAAAACGCTAACTAGAAAAAATATATGGAAGAGGAATAGATGTAAGTAATTGAATGGAAATAGTTAATGGAAGTAGTTGATGGAAGTAGTTGATGGAAGTAGTTGATGGAAGTAGTTGATGGAAGTAGTTGATGGAAGTAGTTGAATGGAGGTTGTATAGTAGCAGAATTGAAGATCTCCTTCAAGAAAATGAGAAAATGGGTTATAAGGTGATGAAAAGCAATGAAAGTAAATGCTAGGAAGGTTGAAGAGAATGAAAACTGAAGTGCAGAACTAGGGGTGTAATTGAATAGCACTACATAATTGATTTGAATTGAAGGAACGTTCTAAAATAGTAAGAATAACAAGTTTGACGGATAACCTTGGAATCAAAATTACTCTCAGGACCTACCTAATCCATCTATCTTCCAAATAGGATCCATTTATTGAAATCTACCTAATGGAATTTATTTAATTGCAATACACCTCCCCTAGTCAAGAATGTCCTAGTAGCTAAACAGTCAGGTGTTCACTTGATAGTTTCTTTTCTTTCGTACTTGGCTAAATATGAGCCCTGTCATTATCGGGATACGAGGTAAATCCCCGCGATGCGAAGAAGAGGGTCGTCTAGGCACAATGGACAAAAGTGAGGATGCATTTGGGCTTGGCAAACCATTGATTGAAATACGATTTGTATGAAGTGTCAACTTAAGATTTATCTTACAGTTTCTAGACTACTTGAGCTTAAGATTTACAAGCTTAAGATTTGCAATGTAATTGGATCTGGACTCCTGTGACATGATTTTAGTAATCATATGACATATTGATGAGGACTTTGAAGACCTCGGTATTAATTGGCAGGAATTGATTCTCACCACATGGTATAAATGCAAGTTTTCTTATAAAATGTACGATTTCTTAGGTTTCAAGAGAATGAACATGAACTAAGTGATAATTTCATGAAAATTTCGACAGTTTTTTCGAGGTTTCTTGGGTAAAAGTTCCATCACACTCGGTTGAAATGGGTTAATGTTCATCATTCGGTTCTACAATGAAGATCACCTGGTTAGAATGAGTTTCATCAATTCATCAATTGCTTAACAAAATCTCGTCTTCTACTTGATCAATTTTGTTAGTGGTTTTTTCACTCAATGTGCTTGAACATTTTACCAAAATTCTATCGAGATTAGATCCTCAACTTGGTTTTATCATAAACATTGAGAATTTCATACTTCCACAGCTTCTCCCTACAACTATACTTTAATCATTTTATACCCCATTGTTCCAAGTATCTTTTCATATTCTCTATTCTCTATTCTCTATTCTCTATTTTCTATATTCTCTAATCTCTATTTTCTTCACTATTTTCTCTTTATTTTCTCCATCTTTATCTGTTTTTTCTCCAACCACTCTTTTCTTTAATCACAACATGCCACCTCGTATGAGACGCCGAATCACGACGGCTCGTCGTGAGGAAATCGAGAAAGAGCAAGAAGAGCTTCTGAAAACCATTGTACGACCTTTTGATGTACTCAACGGACTTCCTGTATCCTTTAGCAAACCTCCAGTCTATGAAGATGTACTCGAAAATGTACTCACAGTCAAAGATTCTGGTGTTTTCTACCGGTCCTTGATGAAATCTCGCTTCAACTACCTTCATGTTTGTCCAATGTTCAAACTTCATTGGGTTAAACAATCATCATATGCCAAAAAGTTGATGGAAATGGACCGTCCCTTACCAAAATCTCACCGCGACGACTTTTACAGTAATAGAGAACCAGTCTTGGGCCCAGAAGTTAGTGCACGTGATGTCATGGTTAAGCTCAGTGATGCAACCATGACATTTGGTCCACATTTCTTCGAAGTGCGTTTGTTTATTGCTAAGGATGGTCGTAGTACCAAGACAAAGGAGGAAAAGAAGGAGGAAAAGATCAAGAAAAAGGAAATCAAGATGCGAGAGTTCGAAGAAGCACGTGCCCGTGAAGAACGTATGAGAATTGAGAATAATATCAATAAAGATGGCCGTGGTGTGGCTAATATTAATGCAGCTCGCAGTGTTAGTACAGTTGTAAGTGTTGATAATGAAAAAACAACTGTTGCTAATACACCCAGTACAAAACCAGCAACTAAACCAGGGTCTCCTGACTTAGGATCCATTGATAATTCTATCATGATCTCCAACCTTAACACTATCGCCAGTACAGATAAATTCCTCAATGATTTAATGAAGACAGTTGCACTGGGAAAATCGAGTCCTCAGCAAATCGCAACATTCCAACAGTATATCAAACGTGCACGTGAAATGGGACCTCAACCACACCATGTACAACTCTATCTCAATGCTGGACTTGAGCCTCCAGCACATCTCAAATACAAGAAGCCGAAAGAGGAACCTCCAGCAGAGAAAGTTCCTGTGAAAAAGGGCCCGAAGAAGATACCTCAGGGTAAGCTAGCGGCTAATATGAAGCTCACGGCATTCCAAGAACGGTATTTACAGAATGCCACGTTATTAATCGAGTATGCTGAGAACCAGAATGCTAGGTTCCAAATTCCCAAGTGGGCGATTTGTGAAGTGATTCCACGTGAGGAGAATAAGTTCAGTGAAGAGGAACAAAAAGAGCGTTTGGAACGTTTGGAAAAGCCTGATGATGAGGAACAGGAGGGATATGATGATCCTCGTGATGTAGTCATCTCGTTCTTATGGATCCATAATCAACGTGAAGTTGACGAATATGAGGAGAAAAAGAGGTTATATGATGAGCAACAGAGAAAGGAGAAGGAAGAGAAGGAAAAGGAAGAGAAAGAAAAGGAGGAAAAAGAGAAGAAAGAGAAAGAAAAGAAAGAGAATGATGAAAACGATGACGTGGAAGTGAGAGTTACAAGACGAGGAACTTCGAAAAACAAGAAGAGTGTTGCAAAAAAGCCCAAGAAATTAGAGGAACCAGTGGAACCTTCGATTCGGTATACTCCAATGTCATTTACTCTTCATCAAGTTCCAACACGGTTCATTACGATTCTTGTTAATAGTTTCAAACCTGTGGAAGAAGTACGGCAGCGTATGGAGCATATTTTGGCTAATCATCAACGCATGTCCAATTTTTACCTTTGGTATCAGTTGGATGGTAAATTGGATGAGGGATTAGCCGAGGAGATTAGAATGGAACTTAATGTGGAAGAGAAGAAGATGGTGGGTGTTCAGATATACCAGGATAAGGTGGATAAGAAGCGTAGTAAGGCAGAGAAGGCTGAACGCAAGAGAATGAAGCTTGAGAGGAAGGAGGAGGAGAGAAGGAGAGAAGAGGAAAAGAGGAGAATGGAAGAGCAGACAGAACAGAAGAAGGATTAGAAGAGGAAAAGAGAAGAATAAGAAGAAGAACCAATCCTTTTAAAGGAAAGGAGAAGAAATGGAAGAATTAGGAAGAGGGTTAGGATTAGAATAAGAAATAGGATTAATGATAGAAATGGAAGACCAGAAAAGATAGAAATGAAACACCCATAACTTCAACTCTTTAAAAGTAATTGACAAGTTTTCTTTGTCCTTTTGGGGTTAACTAAGTTTGTTCTAGCTTTTCCTAGATTTGTTATACTCTTCTCCACCCTTCTCTACCCTCTCTACCCTTCTCTACCCTCTCTACCCTTCTCTACCCTCTCTACCCTCTCTACTTTTATCTTTATTTACACGCTACTATACCTCCTATACCTCCTATACTCTAAGAATGTTGAACAAAGTGTTCAAATCATCATCCTGTTTTGTTTCATTGATCCGAGGAGTCTTTCTGAAGTTACCTGGGCTCTCCAAAACAGAGTTCTTCATCCATGAACCAGCCTCAACACCAGATGCGCTCACATTCACAGCACCATTGTTAGACAACAGCACAGCGCCAACACGGAAAGGCATGTTGAACTGTCTAGTGGTTCTACCACCTTGATGTTGGGTATAATTGGTTTGTTGTCTAATAGAAGTGTCTTGAACACTAGCAACAACACCACCAATAGCAGCTTCACGTTGTCCCACAATACGTCCTGGAGCAATACTACCATAGCGAACACCATTTGGAGTGTTGGCCAATCTACCTGGTTGAAGATACGAAAATCCAGCATTACCCTGAACACAAGGCTTGTCGGTATAACGGGCTTGAGTTGTACGTTGAGAACGGTCATTCTTGACAAAGTCTCCCAACACAGTCTCCTTTTTGCTGAGATTAGACGCATTATCATTCAAAAACTGCTTGACAAGAGTCTTAAGGTCAGAGTCGAGTCTCTTTTCCAAGAGAACCTCTGGGTGCTTGTCACACAACCAACGCTGGAACTTGATGTGGATGTTCTTATTGCGTGAAAGTACTTTGGAAAGCTCTTGAGGCGAAGTACTCATACTCAAGTTGAAGAGTTCAGTCATAACTTCGAGATCAGACTGTTGGCGTTTGGTCGTGGTAGTAGGGAAAAGAGCATGGGCTGGAGATGGTTTCACAGCAACTCCAATTTCCTGATACTTGAGACGGTTGTACATCTTACCAGTGTACTTCTCCACGTCCGGCATGTTCTTGTAGTTGTCGATGTCGTTGAAAGCGATGTGGGAGTAACCGATTTGTTTGGGTAAAGTCGATTTCAAACCGAAGTCCAGACGCACTGCGCTACCTTTTGGAGTATAAATCACTTGGTGCGTGGGAACTGCCGCGTTACCACGGATGCTCTTCAGCATGGGTTTGGCGACCTGGGCCACACGCGAGTTCTTGAACAAGCGGTAGAGTTCCTGGTTGTTCATCTGGTGAAAATTTTGACCGTAAAAAAGAGAAAAAATAATCAAGTCAATAAAAAGTGAACCCCAGAAATGAGAATAACGAACGGAACCTTAAATGAGAAGTATATAACTAAGAAATGAACTAAGAAGAAATGAATGAATAATTCACCCAGATGATTCAATTAACAACTCATTGAATACCTAATCAAAAGCTCGATTGAGAGTATTACCGTCTATAATTTTTATTGGTTCTGACTATTTACACCTTACTTGAAGCATCCTCCATCTATCAACACCTTCGACGATCTCTTCCATAGTGCCTATCCCACGTATATATATCTTACCATATCCAGATATCTTACCTTCTTTCGTTTATCAGATATCTTTACCTTCTTTATCAGATATCTTTACCTTCTTTATCAGATATCTTTTACCTTCTGTCTTTTATCTTACCCAGACTTACCATCTTTCATCTGAACCCATATGCATGTTCTCGATCTCTATATCTCTTTAATTCTGTCTCCGCATCCTTTTACACCCTTTCCTTTATCCATGTTTTCCCTCTCTATACCCTCTTCCTTTCATCAACACGAATACGAAAAACTCACTCCAAATTTGGCTATTTCAGGCAGGTACATTCGGTCCAAATTCACCTTGGCTCCAGTACTCACAAGAAAGTCTTGTAACCGACCCTCCCAGAGTACGCTGAAAAGACGATCGTTGAGCGACGTCGAAAACTTCAAAACACTCGAAAATGTATCAGATACCTCTTCGCGCCTCCCTCGTCCACTTCCACAGATCTCATCTTCTCGGTACCGCACATCACCCTTGCTGACGTTAATGCCATTGATGCTCGTAATCGAATTGATCCCAGGTGAAAGATCCTCAGGAACTCCTAACCCAGGCTTGCCAGAATCACGTGGTTCAATCGGGTCACGTGACACACTTGGTTCGACCAAAGGTGGTCTTGTCTCTTCATGGTCCATCTTTCTGTACCTATCTCCACGATACAACTCGAATCCCACTGTCAAGTTGCTGTTGTATGAATACAAGTTGAAATCGTAACGTGAGCTGAACATCAGTGCCGGGCTCGTTTTCACAGAATACGTCAGTGACAAGTGCCCGAGAATGGGGTTCATCGCAAGCGTCATTGTCAACGGAGTGTCAGTTGCTCGAAGACTATACCGGAAAGCTGTCAGAAGCCCCGGCAGCATTGAGCTTGCTGCGTACCAGATCTCTGTTCCAACCAGCGCTGCCAGATCATCACCTGAAAAAAACAGGTATAGACACCGAAGCCCAACAAGAGCCTCGTTGGTGGAGTAAATAGCTTCACTCAGAAGACGAGGGGTACTGCGCTGGAGATACATAATCATAGTACCATTGGATGCGAGATGTGGGTTGCTGATACATTTAGCAAGAATTCGTGTGTTTTGCAGAATCAGCTTGATCACCATAGCCTCGAGTGCTGATCCAGGGAAGTACATTCTTCCGTAAAGGAAGGTCCCAGGGAATCCCCGACGATCACGTGGGACTTCTGTTTTAGCATTATTCGTAAATTGTATGTCATTTTCTGTGTTCGAGTGGTTGTGGGACTTGGGATCCTGTCTTACGTCGATATCACGAGTTCCCTCAGTTTTCAAGTCCACAGATGAGTAGAAGTATGAGACAGATCCATTGACGGCATTCTTGTTGCTAAGCATGAAACTCAGGGCCAGTTGTGGTGTGACTTGTGATGACACCTCCAACCTCACGTTACTGGGTACAGTGAAGTCGAGGATTCTGCGCGAAGTACCGGTGATGTTGGCGAATCCATCAGAATTCCACCCGGTGGCCACATTGAAGCAATTGCTTAGGTATTCCATATAGGAGAGCATTACCAGAATGGTTGACGGGCTTTAGAGTACTTTTATAATAGTTGACAACACAGTATATGATGGTTGATATAGATGATGGTTGATATAGATGATGTGTTGGTGATAAAGATGGTGTGTTGGTGATGATGTATGGTATTATGATAATAATGCCCTTCTAATGGCAACTATGATCTCTTAACAGTTCTATTAACTGTTATATTATTGCGTAATAGTAGGATGGTATCGAAACTGTTGTTAACTGTTAGTATTTCTACTTTTGCAGCGTTTTCTCTACGCCATCAGCAGCACGTGACTCACCTGAATCTACCTAATCATATATCGACTATTTCCTATTACATTCCAACAATTGTATAGATTCGGACTGTCTTTCTTCCTATTACGCTGTTCTTTCCTTCTCATCCTTCTCTTCTTATCCTTCTTCTTATCCTTTTCACTCTTTTCACTTTTCACTATTTTACTCTCCACTCATTTGACTCTTTTCACACTTTATCGCTTATCTTTTTTTCAGTATTAGTCATGCGGAGTACCACCATCAAGAGAGTCACCAACGAGACGTCGATTCAAATCGCACTTTCACTCGACGGCGGTCATATTGCTGTTGAGAGTATCTTTGATAAACCCAAAGAAACTGCTTCCGCACATGCTGCTCAAAACTCTTCAGCTCAAGTGATTAATGTTCAAACTGGTATAGGCTTCCTCGACCATATGCTTCACGCTTTGGCAAAACATAGTGGTTGGTCACTCATCGTCGAATGTATTGGAGATCTTCACATCGATGACCATCATACCGCAGAAGATGTTGGAATTACCCTCGGTCAAGCTTTCCACAAAGCTCTTGGTCAAGTAAAGGGTGTCAAACGTTTCGGTACGGGATTCGCACCTCTTGATGAAGCACTTAGTCGCGCAGTAGTGGACCTTTCTAATAGACCATATGCTGTTGTCGAACTCGGCCTCAAACGTGAGAAAATCGGTGACCTTCTGTGTGAAATGATCCCGCACGTGATCGAGAGTTTTGCACAAGGTGCTGCCATTACTTTGCACGTTGATTGTTTGCGTGGTTTTAACGATCACCACCGGGCAGAGAGTGCATTCAAGGCAATGGCTGTGGCCATCAAGGAGGCAATTTCTAGCAATGGTACAGATGAGGTGCCGTCTACTAAGGGTGTTTTATTTTAGATAAAAGTATAGATGAAATAGAGGATGATAGATGAAGTAGAAATGATAAAAAGTGATAGAGAGATAGAATGTGAAAGAATGTGATAGAGGGTGATAGAATGTGAAAGAAGGTGAAAGAAGGTGATAGATTGTGAAAGAATGTGAAAGAAGGTGATAGATTGTGATAAAATATGTGGATATAATCAATTGAAATGATAGAAAGTTGATAAGATAGACTGGAAATCAATGATGAAATCATCATGTGCCATTGGTATTTGATATTCTTCCACTATTTCTCGCTATTTTTCCACTTTCTCGCTATTTTTCCCACTACTCCTCGCTATTTTTCCACTTTCTCGCTATTTTTCCCACTACTCCTCGCTATTTTTCCACTTCCTCGCTATTTTTTTCACTTCCCCTCGCTATTTTTCCATTATCTCATTATTTTTCTCACCATTTCCCATCACCTCCTACAATCCCTCTTCTTTTCCCTCACTTTTCTCCATCTTTTTTCTCCTCTTCTCACTTTTCCTTCATGCTCCGCTTCTTCTCCTCGACCACCCGAGTACTCGTGGAAAACTTTGAACGCAAAGTGCCCTTCAAACCCCATGGACAAGGTTCACGCACCTTCGAGAACAACCTCCCATATCTGCCCAAGGAAAAGGTTTGGGAAAAACGCGGCATCAGCAAAGATGACTTCTTCATGCGCAAGTATGGCAATCTTCCCCAACACGAAAAGGACCGTTTAGCACGTAAAAACGAGGGAAGAAAGAAGCAGCGGGCCTACTTCCGCAACCTCGAACTTCAGAAGCAACAACAGCAACGTGAAGCTGAAAAGCAAAAAAAGTTGAAACCAACTCTTAATGATTTGAAACCAACTCTAGATAATACTGATTCAAAAACAGTACTTGAATACGTCTACGGTACACATGCTGTGCGTTCAGTTCTTAGAGCTCGTAAAAGAGGAGCTTATACCCGTCTTTATGTATGCAACTGCAAAGATAATGATTTGATACAAGAAGCTACTAAAATGGGAATCCGTGTGAAGTTTTGTGAACTGAACCAATATCTTAATAAATTGACTAAGAATGGAGTGCATAACGGTATAGTTTTGGAAACACGCCGTTTAGAAATCCCAAATATAGTGGAACTCGGTACTGATTCACCAGGGACATTTTCCATCAGTACTTATGAAAATCCAGGCGATGAGATGCCCACGGAAAAAAAGCTCGATGTTGTACGCGGAGCGAAATATCCTTTGGCTCTTTACCTCGATCATATCACTGATCCTCAGAATTTGGGTAATGTGATAAGGTCTGCATACTTCTTTGGTGTGGACTTGGTGGTGGTCCCACGTGAAAATCTGGCACGACTCGGTTCTATTACAAATAAAGCCTCGGCAGGTAGTATGGACATGATGCCAATATATGAAGTGAGTAATGTGGTGGACTTTGTGGATCGTACCAGGAAATCTGGTTGGGCTGTTGTGACCACCGCAGGTCGTGATAGTCCATTAGAAATGAGTCTTCGTAACAAGTTCATGCCTGCAAGCGACTTGGCTGGAGTTCTTGATGAATGTCCTATGTTGCTTGTTGTGGGATCTGAAGGAACGGGTGTTGATAATGCAATCAAGCAAAGGAGTGATTTCTTGGTTGCATTAGAAAAGGGTCGGAGAGATGATGATGTTGTGGACTCTTTAAATGTTGGTGTTGCTGCGGGAGTATTGATTGGAAAGGCAGTGGAGTAATGTGAATAGAATAGAATGGGAATAAGATGTAAATAGAGAGAAATACCACTAGATGTATTTATGGAAAATCAAAAAATCCACTCAACCACTAAATTCACTATAATATGGAAAATCCAATTTGAAAAATCGGATGAGTGTAGGTGCAAACTATGAAGACTATTACTAGAATGTGAACATATTATTAATATCCACAAGTATACGAATCTGTAGATGTCATTTTACAACCTTCCTAAAAAAGAAGAATTTTGCAACCAGAAAATATCCATTTTGCACCCATTCTTGTCTCCATCTAAATCAATTATTATATACTTATTATACATTCTTGGATCTCACAGTGAGAACCTTTCGTAACGACCACGAGTCCATTTTCTCATGCTCTTTCCCCACTTCACCATAATCAAAAACGAACCATTGATCACCACTGAGAGCATGAACATGAGCCAGGTGGTGACCTTAAGGCCACAGCCATCGATCCATGGCTGGATCACGAAACAAAACACCATACCAATGATATTACGGAAAAACAACATGATCACAAGACACTCAGGACCAACCCTCTCGTAAGAATCCACAGCATAAGTCATAGAAATGGGTCCTGATGCACTCATTGCAAACCCCAAAAGACCTTGTCCCACTATAACTGGTACTGCCCAATGTGCCCCATATACTGCACCTAATCCATAAGCCAATAATCCTCCTGCATTGGTCAAAAGTGTTCCAATCATAGCCCATAAGCGGAATTCAGGCTCCATGTATCCTCCGTTACGCTTTGTCAAGTAAAGTGTCAACCAGTCCACAAATTTTCCTCCGTAGAACATACCCACAATACTTCCCACACAGGGTGCAACGTTCGACAATCCTACTGTTGCAGCAGAAAAGTTATATGGTTCAGCAGAAAGAATTTCCGACTGGGTAGTAGACAATAACAGGAGCCACATCATTTGTGCACCGTACACAATACCACCCCATACCACAGCTGGGAAGGTTACGAGGAGGAATGGCTTCGAAGCAATGGTGAAATATGAGCGTTTGTCATTAAAGTCAGTTTGTATGATTGCCATACGCTTACGGTAAGGGCGAATCAGAGTGTTAGTATCGACCAGCGATACCGATTGTTCATCCAAAAGTGCCATAGATTTAGGCCCAGACTTTTCCCCCGACATAATTTCACGCAAAGCTCCAGCTTGCTCAGAACGCAGAGCAATAACCTGCATGGATTCTTCGACAGACTCTCTGCGGAAAGTGGTGTCTTCCATCACAAAAACCTGCACAAAGAACATAACACCAAAAATGATGATCTGGATATAATAACACCACTGCCAAGTGAGAGTATCGACGATATAACCAGCAGCCACGCAACCCAAGTTGCTTCCAGCATATAAAGCCAAAACCAAGAGAGAAAACACTGTTGAGCGTTCATGCAAGAAAAAGACGTCAGTGGACGAAATTTCCACGAGCGAATCAACAGGCGCGGCTGCAAATCCTGCCAAAATATTGGAGCCATAAAGCAACGAAACACTTTTCGCAGTTGCGCCTAAAATACTTGCAACTATGACGATAATGGTACATGCGAGATACACAGCTCGACGTCCAATCTTCATTGCAAGAGGCTGAAGGAATACGCACCCAAGTCCTAAAAATAGAAAGAGGAGTGCTGTAGTCACATTAAGCTCTTGAAATGTACAGTTCAAATCCTCAGTCCAAATAGTCCATAAAGGTCCTGAGAAGTTAGCTGCCACTGCCAACATAAATGCCCAAAAAAATAGAAGACCAAACTGCCAGTTCTTCTTACGCTTCGACCAGCGTAAAGGATCATTAGGGTTGGAGGAAGGTTGTGGGATAAGCACCACTTCATCGTTGTTTTTCTCCGCGATCATGGACCCATCCATATCGATGAGATGGACGGTCCCTGGGGCATCCAAATCGTAGCCTGTCATTACTGAGTTATCGTTGGCAGTCCATGCCTTTTAAGTAGGTTGTTCTCGAGCGCAAAAAAGGAACCGGTTTCCTATTTGGGCCAGGGCGGAAAAGAGTGGAGGTTTGATAAATAGTGGGGTGGCACAGGAGAAGGCGGAGAAGCGGAGAGAATGCCGTTTTAAAGAGAAGATTTCTAAGAATACGATGAAGAGGGAGATGAGAAGTGTAGTTAAGATGGTCCTAGTTGTTAAAGTGAGACTTTGTTAGCTGTTAGTTTTCCTCATCTCTTATCAACCTTTCTTGTTCGTTATCTAATCAAAATCATGTTACAGTATGCAGGTTGTCAAAGTGCCGCTAAAGAAGGTTGAAGGAATGTAAGTGGGGAAAAGATCAGAAAAGAGGAGGTGAGAACGATCTAGACAAGGTGACTACCAAGTAAGAACTTGATGATCCATATTTCATAAACTGAAGTGAATAACTAGATAGTATGAAGATAGATAGTGGAGATTGTAAAAAACTAGATAGAAAGTGTACGAAGTTAGAGCAATGAGAAGATAGCAAATCTTTCGGCCGTAATAACCTTCTTCTTTCAGCCGTAATGACCTTCTTCTTTCAACTATCTGAAATTCAAGATCTTAAACGATATGATGACTTTAAAACAAATTTCAAGGATCGGTTAACATGATAGCCGCCGTGTTATGGGCTTTTATGAATCTTATCTCATCGGAATAGATAAGCGTGGTATGTTGGTTATGTGCATTGGAATGATCTGCCCAAGATTCCATCAAATTTTCTTCTGGAAATACCAGATTGCAGGTCGTTCCGAATATAGAGATCTGAAACCGCAGGTAATTAGCGAAATCAAAAACAGGTAATTCCGATTATAGTGATACTAATGCAGGGAAATACTAGCGATGATTCAAATTGGTTCTCTCATTAGCGTGCTTAGTCAGCGATGACTAAACATCGAAGTCCCATGTCAAATAGGCAGATGTTATAGGAAGACAAATGAGTGCTCCAATATGAGATGTAACTTCATCTTGTATAACTTGTTTACCTGTAATTGTCTAACTGTTGCCAATTTCTTGACATCTTATCTAACTTGATCAGATAACTTCATGTAGTCATTTTATCACCTCAGCTTTTCACCTTTCCTCATCTTGTCATCTCGTCTTGTCACCTTCACCTCGTCTTATCACTCTCATCTTATCACTCTCATATTATCACTCTCATCTTGTCAGCTTCATCTTATAAATTCATCTATTCTCTACATCTCTGTCAAATACGTCAATCTGCTTTAATTTGCATAATCCACTTGACATCCGATCCGATCTCCTTTCAAATAATGGCCCCATTTTAAGCACATTCAATTTATCTCCAACCACCAGACTTCTCTTTCATCTTTCTCTCCAACTTCCAATACCATCTTTCATCTTTTCTCTCACCCTTTCTCTCTTTTTCTATCACCCTTTCTCTCTTTTCTCTACCTTTTCTCTCACCTTTTCTCTTACCTTTTCTCTCTTTTTCTACCACCCTTTCTCTCTTTTCTCTACCTTTTTTGTTCCTCGTCTTTCCCCTCCTTTATAATATCATGTGAATCTCTCTATCAACCAAACTTCTTTACTTTTACAATCTCTGTCTATTAAACACTCTTTATACGCATCCATATCCCCCACTTTATTCACATCCATATTCTCAATTTCACTCCCAATTCCCCGCATCTTCCCATCGTTTTATCTGCTTGTGCGTTCTTGCACCCCATTTATAAACCTAATGTGAAATGCTCGACTCCTAAATCTTTTTTCATTATGACCCACCTTGTTGTCCTTACTCACGGGCTTTGGGGTACTCCATCCCATGTCCAGTATATCGAGAATCAACTCAATGATGCCTACCCTAATGTTCACGTCTATAAAACAGGATCACATAGTGAATTCCGTACTTACGATGGTATTGATGTCAATGGACAACGCGTCGTAGATGAAATCCTAGCAGAAACGGAAAGACTCGGAAATGTTACACATTTGTCCATTGTGGGTTACTCACTTGGAGGACTCATCTCTCGTTATGCCATTGGTATCCTTTACACTGAACACTACTTTGACCTGGTGATTCCCGTTAATTTCGTCACTATGTGCACTCCCCATGTGGGGGCCTTGAATCCATTAGGCGGCTTGAAGTCCCGTATAGCAAATCTGTTTTCCCATTATTTCATTGGTCTGACAGGTTCTCAGTTGTTCCTCAAAGATAATGTGTATGGAAATCCACTTCTTGTGGCGATGGCTGATGAAGAATCTGTCTTTTATAAGGGACTTGCACAATTTCAAAATCGACTGGTTTATGCTAATGTTATGAATGACAGAAGAACTTTTTGGTATACTGCAGCTATGGAATTAACAGATCCTTTCCATTCAATGACAAATAAACGTTCAGACTTATTGAATGTTAATTTCTTTGAAGGATTTGAACCAGTGATTGATATGTCAAAGGGTGTTAAATTTTTGGGTCAAAAGGAAGGAAATCATAGTAAAAAGGATTCTCAAACTGAAGACTCTCAGGGCTCTTCAAAAGCTCCTCAAAATGAAGGTTCAGGAAATCGTCTGCCAATTCCTTCTACAGTCATAAACAGGTTAAAACGATCACTTTTATCATTTGTTTCGACTTTATACCATGTTGGACGAATTTCCATCTTCACACCACTCTTTGTACTTAACTTCGTTGGTGTTTCAATTCTCGAACGCATCCGTCACAACCTGCGTTTACGTGAGTTCTTCTTGAACAAGTCCCTTGATCCTTATTATTTGCGCGATAGACAAATCGAAAAAGAATCGATTGTTGAGGCCATGTACGACGTTGTCAATGAGGATACCGTCGCTAACTTGGACACAAATCAGAAATACGTGATCTCAACATTAAACAAATTGCTGTGGAACAAGTTCCCCGTGCTCATTACAAAGACTGAGCATAGTCATGCTGCTGCAATCGTGCGCTTCCCAAACCCTGACTTCGAAGAGGGTAAGGGAGTCGTCAAGCACCTCGTGGACGTCACCTTGGGTCATGGAAAATTGGAATGATCAAGGATGCTGATAATATGGGATAACAATATGGGATAAATGAATTATAATTATAGGATAGTGAATGAATAAACACATGTGTTAATCTTTGAGTAGAGTTGTCGCCGCACATACAGTCAGAATCCTTTCATTTGAGAACGTCGGTTGGATTATAACATCTCTTGTCATATCATTCTTATCCACCATCCCTTCTTCTCCTCCCCTCCTCTCTCTTTTCTTCCTCTTTTTCCTACCACCAACTACTTCTATTCACATTCACTCTCTATCAATACATAATCTACTTTTAAATCAACTCAACGTAGTTAGCAGGGAAAATACCCGTGCTACCCCCTATCCTGCCTGTCCACCAATCGTCCACAGTATTACTTTTATGCACGATATCAATCACATCTCCCTTCTTGAATGGTAAATCACCAGATTGTTGTGCCTTGAATGTATACAAAGCAATTGCTTGGTTACCATTCTTGGGCAGAGCACCAAAGTTGGGCTTCGACGACGCAGGTGGTCTCGAAGGACTACCATTGGAGATTTTCGTCGCACCCAACCGAGTACCCAAACTATCCACACGCAGATCATACACATCATCTTCCCATCCTGACCTCCTGCTAGTGGCCCTTGATGATACACTGTACGAGTTGTTCCTCAGACGACCCGAAGACGGGCTCGCCTGGTTGAAACGACGCCGCGATGAATAATCATCCAACAGGTCATCGGACCAATCATCCTCTTCAGACATTCTCCTCTGCCTACGCGAGGCTGTTCTCCTACCTGAGTACTCCGAAGTTGAGTCGGAGAAATCATCTGGAATGTCGTCATATATCGAGTCGTTGTCGAGGTCATCGAACGGCAATCTGTTGTTGAAGACACGGCTGTCAAGAACGCGCATCAATGCGTCACATGCAGGTGGCATGTCGACCTGCCCTGCCAAAATCGATCTTGCCTTACAGTTGCTGCCGTAAAATTTACGGTTTGCTTCACGACGTTCAATGATGGCAGAACCTTCGAGAGAAACACCTGCAAACAAACCCTTAGTTTTAGAGTATGCAAACACTGCACTTGCACTCTTAAGTGAGGCTGTTCCGGCAGCCTCTGCGTTACGACCGAGAGGTCCAGCCGCAACAGACACGTTAGTACCCAAAGTCACCGACCCCATTTGAGCAAAAGAGTCCACTGCTGCCTTTGTATTCAAGATAAAGACAAAGTCTGTGAGTTCTGCACCAATTTGGCCACCAACACCTGCACCTGCAGTTGTGATTGCCGAAGGAGGCGACCACAGTCCGTCGGGAAGACGAGCCACTATGACACCGGAACCGGCACGGCCCGAAAAGAGGAAACCTGCCTTTAAGACAGTAATAACAGCGAGACCCTTTGCATTCTTAAGGATATGAGGTGGGATCACACGATCAGCTCCGGCAATTTGGTTGGGTTTGATGAAGGATGCGAGGATTTTCGCTGCTTTCCTGGGGGAAGTTAGTATCAGTGAGAAATTGGGGCCAAATCATCGGAATAATTTGATGATTAAGGATGATTAATCTATCATAGATGAACTGGGGGGTTGGATTGACTTACCTTGATTCGCTTTTCAAGCTTCTTGGTATTGGATTATTGATACCCATAGTGGTTTGTGATTTTCAATTTTGCTGCCAAAATGGACCGCTAAATGGGGTATAATTGCCCCTGTGCGTCACGTGTGCGGACAACGCGGAAAGAAAGCTTTGGAGCGAATGACAAAAAACGTCGCGAGGAAGACACGGCAAAATGAACACCATTATGTTGCGGATACAACGCGTATAATGGTTTGATGATGATGAAAGAGTAAACATTAGTCATTGAGAAAGAAAAGTCAAAATAATAGGGATAGTTATAATTTAATGGAAAAACCATAATGTTACTAGATTGGTACAAGACTGGTACAAGACTGATACAAGACTGGGACAAGACTTCTGGAACAACGCAACTCTATTTAGACAATAGTGTATCAGGGGGAAAAGGACAACGGGAATTTTTTCAATGTGAAATGGCTCAAGGATACGGCGATAGCGGTAACAAGAAAAACACAGTATGAGGATGAGCCGAGGACTTTTACTACAGTAGGAAAGTCCTATGATGGAAATAAATGGTTCCAATAAAAGATGGGAGAGAAGGTTGAATCAAATAGTTGAGTAAACTCAAGTAGGGGCGTAAACTCAAGTAGTATTAGTCACAAGTAGTTGAAGTAAACTCAAGTAGTTGAAGTAAACTCAAGTAGTTGAAGTAAACTCAAGTAGTTCAAGTCAAGTTTTTGTTAGACTCCGATCCGATATTTAACTCAGCCTCATTAAGAATATGACAAGAAATTTATCAATATAAGATGACCCAATATTGATCATTCATTCATGTATCATAGCGTATTCAACGATTAGATTATCCTAGAGTGAGCTCATAGTGATCTCAGTAACCCTTCAATGCAATTCCATTGTAAATTTCTTCAAAAAAAAATCAACTTCCCCACCAGGACTCGAACCTGGAATCTTCTGGTTCCAGAAGTGACTACTCGTAGCCAGACGCCTTGACCATTGGGCCATGAGGAACGAAGTTGATGGTAGTGATGAATAATTGGGAGGCAGTACGTGATGAGCTTAGATGTTAAAACTGTCTATATTGACCTCATAGGTCATTTTCTTCTTCATTAAAGTCATCATAGCTCTAGTATATTCTCGCTGATTGTTTGTTCTTGTATTGTGAATTTCCTCTGGTTTTTCTGTAGTTATTCTTTTTCTCCGCCTTTTTTATTCTTATCCCATCTCTATGGATATAGACCCCATACTCTCGGCATCGCAATCATCGCGATCGCCATCTCTACCACCATCATCACCCACCCCATCATCTACATCATCGACCAAGAAATACCACTGTGACCAATGTGAAAAGTCCTACCATAAACCATCGCTACTTCAGCAGCACCAGCGCTCTCATACTGGAGAAAGACCATTTGCTTGTACAGTATGTTCAGCAACTTTCCTTCGCAAGTCACATTTGACAGCACATATGGTATCACATCAAGAAGAAAAGCCTTTCAAGTGCTCAGTATGTGGAAAAGGAGTGAACTCGCGACAACATCTCAAAAGACATGAGATAACCCATACAAAATCCTTCAAATGTAACCGCGATGGATGCACTGAGTCATTCTACAAACATCAACTGCTCAGACATCACATTCTCAGTGTTCATGATAAGGCATTATACTGCAAAATTTGTGATAAAGATTTCAAACGACCGTATCGTCTCACTCAGCACAACTTAAAATTCCATGGTGAAGCTCCAGCATATCAATGTGATTCTCCTGGATGTTTCTCCAACTTCAAAACTTGGTCAGCATTACAACTTCACATTAAAACCGAACATCCCAAGTTCAAGTGCCCTATTTGTAAAAAGAAGTGCACAGGTAGAAATGGACTTCGTCTGCATATTGCTACCCATAATGAAGAAAGTGACCATGAACTGGATAAAGACACATACAGATTACGCTGTGCGTATTGTGATATCGAGAGTTTTAACGATAAAAGTGCGTTAATAGAGCACTATCGATCATATCATGATAGTAATGTTCCCGAAATGCTGCAAGAATTGGGGTCAGGTATGCCACTCAACACAGATAATTTGCGGATTTATGAGGGATTACTGTCAGATGAGGAAGATGAGCCAGAGGACATTTCTCCAGCATCTCATGGGTCAATGGATTCACTCTCTTCGACACTTCGGTCTTCCAAAGGTCTGATTATCGATCTCATCTCGGGAAATTTCGCAACCAAGAAAATCCCATGTCCGAAAAAGAAGTGTGGTAGGATGTTTTCGAGAGAATACGACTTGAAGAGGCATTTGAAATGGCATACAGAACACTTACAAAAGGTAGAGAAGTTTTTGGAGTCTTTAGAGAAAGAGAATGAAAAGGACGAGGTTAGAGAGAATGAAAAGGAAGAGGTTAGAGAGAATGAAAAGGACGAGGTTAGAGAGAATGAAAAGGAAGAGGTTAAAGAGAATGAAAATGGAGAGAACAAGGTTAAAGAGAATGAAAATGGAGAGAAAGAAGATGAAGAGAAAGATGTTGATGATAAAGATGTTGATGAAAAAGATGTTGATGAAAAAGATGTTGAAGAGAAAGATGTTGATGATAAAGATGTTGATGATAAAGAGGTTGGAGGATCCAATGAATATAACGTGACTACTCACGTACTATCAAAGAGGACTTTACCTCAGGAATCAGCTCAAAAGAGATACAAATACGACTTGGATGCCCTTATAGACCAGGAGTTGCGTATGTTGCAGGCCCGGAGCAACAATGTTGAAGAATAGAGGATTTTATAGATAATATAGACGTTGAATGAGACTTAGATGGTCTGCAAATTTAGTAGATGTTTTTGGTAATATGGCTGCGAAAATAATAATCGACTAATCCTGAACCTCCTATATAACCTCTCTTCGATTTGTTAAGAATCTACTCAACTTCTAATAGAATTTTCAATATATAACTACACCTTCTGATTAAATTACTTCCATATCCAACTTTCGATTACATCACCTTTACTTCTCATCTATACCTCCTTCTCTTATCAAAATCCCGTGCCGATTCAGAACCTCTCTTTGAATCATCCCTTGGCTTAAGGTGGAGTGGAGGAGGCGGAGGAGGAGGAGGTAACCGCGATTGGTCGGACTTTGACTGAACTGGTCTTTTGTCTGGTTGTCTTTGGTCAAATCTCGATGGACCAGATCTTTGGTCAGATCTCGAGTCAGATCTCGAGTCAGATCTCTGGTTAGGTCTTTGATCAGATCTTTGGTCAGATCTCTGATTAGGTCTCTGATCAGATCTTTGGTCAGATCTCTGGTTAGGTCTCTGATCAGACCTTTGGTTAGATCTCTGATCAGGTCTCTGATCAGATCTTCTTTGGTCGGGTCTACCTCTGTTATCTGGTCTGGGTCCTCTATTATCTCTCGATTGACCAGGTCTTTGATCAGATTTCGGTCCTCTATTCGACTCTGATTGATCGGACCGTCCTGTTTCCCGCGACCTTTCATTATACCGTCCAAAATCAGATTTTGGCTGTGAAGGTCTGCCACCTCTTCCTTCCCAACCATCTCTCGAATTTCTGCCTCCTTTATCTTTCTCTCTCTTTGACCTCTCCTGAAACCGAGCATTTTCAGATTCCTTAGCAACTGAGCTTTGTGGAGGCAATGGACTGCGCTTACGCTCCTCCTTCATCCGCTGCTCATAATCTTTCTTAGCTTGTAATAACCGTGCTTTGAGATCAGTCTTTTCGGGTCCTGGTGATGGAGTAGTAGTCGTGGAGTTTGCAAGCTTGGTATCTTCAAAAAGATCTTTTTCTTCTTCCTTTGGCTTAACCTCATTCTGAGTCTTGGATTGAGTCAGATTCTCGGACTTTTCAGTCAGATTCTCAGTCAGACTCTTGAGCTTATCATCTGCCACCTTCTTATCCTCCACATTTTCGCTATCCTCTCTATACTTTGAGTAGCCATCGTACTTACCACGGTCGAACCGACCTCTAACTTCACGCTCCTTACGTGGTCCCGACCCAGCATAGTTGATGGCATTCTTAAGCCTCTCCTGGTCAGCAGCCTCCTTCGCACGAGCCCTACGCTCTTCCTCTACCTTGGCACGTGTTTCACGTTCACGAGCTTCGCGTTCCTCACGTATGCGTTTCTTTTCGGTCATCATGCGGTCACGTTCTTCAGGATCCAACTCGATAAAGTCCCACAACTCAACCCAATCTGATGCACGCAGCTTGATGTGGCCAATGAGGGCACTCAGGGAGAGTTTCAAGTCCTCACGAGTTTCAGTTTCGAAAATGGTGGTGATCATGTCGAGGACCTTCTCGCAGTGTTCAACCACCACAGGGTATACACCAAGAAGATTCTTCAAGAAAGTGATGGCATTGCGGCGACACATATATTCCTTGACCTCTAGGAGATCACACAAGCTCGCAAGAATGATATTGTGGTAGTTATAAATGACGGAAGAGGAAATGAAAACATTTCCTTCATTTCCAAGACTTTGTTCAATTTCCATGTCATTTCCATTATCTTGGGTGACATTTTCTTCTTGACTCTTGTCATTCTCTTCCTTTTTGTCATTCTCTTCCTTTTTGTCATTCTGTTCCTTTTTGTCATTCTCCTCCTTTTCAATCTCTTCTTCTTCCTTTCCACTGTCTTTTTCAACTTCTTTCTTTGTACTATCATTCTCCCTCTTAGCTTCCCGCAAGACTTCTGCATAAAACATGCCCAAGTTTTCAGCCTCGATTGGCGTCAAGGTGAACACACTCGCAAAAAGAAGTTTCCTATCAATAAGCTTATCCAATATGGCCACCACATCATAGCCTTGGACAAGTTTCAATTTGAACAAGAAACGAGCACAATACACCGCGTCGAATGAGGACTGGACTGCACGTGGAAACACACACTGATCAAGGAACCCCTCAATCCACTCGCCATTAAACCAGTTGCTCGAAACCCTCCGGATATGCTCATCAACCTCGGCATTATTGCGTGCATGCGCCGACTCATCACGTGGGAGTTGTGCCAACATCTCCTCATCCTTCTTAAGTCCATCGGTTGCCAGTGCATCGGACCGCGCACGTGAACGTGCGGCCTTTACGGCCTGTTCAGATTTAGTGCGTTCGGTACGGTAGAGCTCGGGTGAATAATTAAGATCATACAAGCTCAAGGCCCAGAAACACGAAAAGAGCGATGTGGCCTCGGAATACACACCGGTACGGGTCATTTCGAATGCCCATTGGGTGGGTACACCATACTCCAGGAGCTCAGATACGGAAAGGAGGGGCACGAATGGCGGTTCTGATTCGGTTACATCCGTACCATTTTTCGCAGCCAAAATCTTTTTTGCACCCAAATCTTGACCAGCCATTTCGACATCTACTGTGTCCAGTGAATCTTTTGGCTTTTCTTCTATCTTCTCTCCCCTTCTTCCAAAAAATCCCACTAATACACAGTATAAGTACAAAAGCTGGTTGATATCGTCGACCCTGCTGGTCAATACCTTCAACGGCACAGGGTCGTCAGATAATGCACAGTCGCGTGCCAAACGACACAATACCACCAAGAACTCTGTGACACCGATCTCACTAAGAACACGTACGAGCGCTGTTCCCAGACGACGACGATCGTAACGGTTATCGTCGATAGTACGATATACCACGCGCTCTAAGGTCGATCCGGAGCCTATCATATTAACTTGTGCAGGGGTGAGGTTTGTAGCAGTTTGGATGCCACCCATCAGCGAGAAGATCTCCTTGAGTACAATGACAGCACCAGTTTCACCAGCATGGACTTGCTTTAAGAGAAATGTGAGAATCGTACGAAGATCCACAGATTCTGGGTACCGTGCACAAACTCTACCCACGAAGCTAGCAAGTGATTGTAACCACTTACGCTCATTCAAACCATTGACCTGAGTAGTACCACGTCCTGAACTCGTGAGACGCATCATAATAGCCACAGTGAGTGTATCCCATGCATATGCTGTGAAATAACGTGCGGTCTCCACTACTAAAGTGATCAAGTTATCGTAACTTTCTATTTGTGTGAGCACCGTAATGAGACATGGCAATGGGTTGGAAAGTGCAATTTTAGCGAGACGCCTCATCATTGGCCGCACGTTTTCCTTCAGTAAACGCTTCAATACGTCCTTAGTGCTTTTTTCCGCACGACTACATGCGATTTTCACTTGTTGGTTGTTTTTGGCGAGTACTTGGTAGAGCTCACCGTAAACACTGTAGCGCTCCTCAAGGGTGTACATTGCGAGTACCTCATACGCGCTCTGCGCGGCAATTGAGTTCTCATGGAGCAGGGTTGTGGCAGGAAGAATATAGTTGCGGAAGAAGTGAAACCAAGAGTTACGGATGGATTCCCGGTTGGTATCATTTTCAGCTTTGCGAAGATCCGCAGCAGCAATTCGACAGAGCTTGACAAATACCTCAGGACTGCGCGCAAGGTTTGTGGGTCCAAATTTGAGAAGTTGTGGGGATTCAGTGAGGAGAGTTTGTGTGGAATCGAAAACAGGGAAAGTACCTGAACCAACCGTATGATTGGAACTTTCATTGGAATCTCCAGAATTTGAACTCTCTTCTATCTCTCCCATTTTCGCTAAATCTTCTGGATCAAATCCCATTACTCCCTTATACAACACACCGATCATATCGCCATACATGGCGTTCATTAAATCGGCAATGTCCTCGATATGAGCCAAAAATGGATGTTGAGTCAATATGTAGATCGCCGGCCAATACACACGTTGCAGCAAAAGTGCTTTAAGTAACTGTACCGTGGTATTTTGCGCAACTAACGTGGCGAAATCCACAGTCTCTTCAACTGCGGCAGTCTCACCTTCTTCTTCGTCCATGAGTGGTGCAGCCAACGCAAGAGCATTGGCACCAGCACGGAATACAGTATCCTCAAGTTCTTTCTGATAAGCTTTCTCAAGAACACCCATGTCCGCATTAAAGTATGCAAAAATCGACGCGAATGAAATGAACCGCTCGCGTAAAAGTACCGCAATTAAGTTGTAGTACTCAGAACTGCCTCGTTCTTTAGATTTGTCTCCATTCACAGCCAAACCTAAGATCTTAGCAGCACTTTCACTACCACCAACTCCAAGAAGAGACATGCACGTGACATCGGCTTCAGTAGCTGGCCACCAGCGCGAGCGACGCAAAAGAGCCACTACAGCAGCCCCAACATCAAGACCGGCAGCAACGTCTAATACCACTGCCAATACACGGTTTGGATCGAGACTATAGTGCCCAATTAACGACTCGATAGATGCAGGTGACGATTCAGGTGCCGTATCATGTGACCTCCAAGAATCGATCAAGTTAGCGACGAGGGCGGCGTAACCTGCGAGTTCCTCGTGGAGCAAGTTATATTTCTTCTGAGTATAGAAGACATCTCTGATTGCGCTATTGAGGGCCTTTGTCATGATATCACGGGGCACTATTTCTGCTGCTTTGAGAAGGTCTGGTGAGACATGGCGAGCGATTGTGTGGTTGTGGACTATATCAGCTTCAGCGACACGTGCTATGAGTGTTTGAACTGGTTGAGTATATGGGAATGCACTGAGGACTTCACAAAACACGCGTGCGGTAGTATCATTTGTGATGAGTGCTGACAAGAAGGTGATCACGGGGTCGATTTCGACAGTATTTTCCTCGAGACGAAACACTATTTCGGTAAACAAAGACGCAAGTTCCGCATCCTTGGACGCATCACGAGTCTCGAAGAGCTCGAGGAGTGATTCCGTTCCGGCGCCACCCAATTGGGAGGTGACGTCGTCGGTGAGGTATTGATACATGAAGAAAAAAGAGTGAGTGAAAGTTGAGAAAAGAGCTGCGAAAAGAGGTGGTGAAAAATAGAGTGAAGGAAAAGGTTCAAGAGAGAAATGAGTAGAAAAGGATAAGAATAGTGATAGTAAAGTTGGCTGGAATTATTTGGGAGTGCTACCTTATACGTAATTAACTTCATATTCATTCAACTCTATACTCAATCAACTCTATACTCAATCAACTCCATATTCAATCTCTATACTCAATCAACTCCATATTCAATCTCTATACTCAATCAACTCCATATATAATTCAATCGACTACATACCCAATCTGAATTTCGATCTTCATTATTGTTCAATTTAGGACTCTAATGACTTTGTTTATGATATTCCTTGGGAAAGAGGGGAGATTTTTGTCTATATGGTTCTTGGATTATTTGGGTGCAAATGAGAAAAACTAGAGTGGTAGACAAAGGGTAAAAGATGAAAAGCGTATGAGGAGATACAAGAAGGTACAAGTAGGTGCAGGCAAGTGAAAGTAGCTAAAGGAGATGCAGTATGTGCAAGTAGGTACAAGAGGTACAAGAGGTACAAGAGGTACAAGAGGTACCAGAAGGTACCAGAAGGTACAATAAGTAACTGTAAGGGTCATCAGTAGGTACTAGGAACATCAGTAGGTACAAGTAGGTACAAGTAGGTACAAGTAGGTACAAGGAGTACGTAGGTAGAAGGAGTACGTAGGTACAAGGAGTACGTAGGTACAAGGAGTACGTAGGTACAAGTAGGTACCAGGGATAAAAGTAGGTACCAGGATACAAGTAGGTACCAGGGATAAAAGTAGGTACCAGGAAACAAGTAGGTACCAGGAAACAAGTAGGTACCAGGGATAAAAGTAGGTACAAGGAACAACAGCAGGTACAAATAGGTACCAGAAAGGTTCAGGTACAAGGAACAACAGCAGGTACAAATAGGTACAAGAAAGGTTCAGGTACAAGGAAAAGTCATCCCATCATTAATGGGTAGCAAATTTGGGTGCAAAAAAAGATTTACCCAAGCAAAATTATGGGAAGGTTTATGGTCCTGAATGGATAATACCAATGCAAAATCTCACCTTTAAGCTTATTACTAGAAATTCAGTACCCATGTCATCGAACAAGATGTAATCAGCAACACATTCATTCTGAAGCAAACCATTAGATTAATAAAGGTTGTATATTAGTTAAAAGGAACATATTGACATTCCTCATAATCATTCTCATTCAATCTCCATTATAATTCATGGTCATGGTTTATTCAGTTTCCATCATTAATCATAGTTTCCTTCTTTTCTTTCGCTACTCTTTTAAATATCTTCTATCATTTTCTTTTTGTCCTCTCCATTTCTTTCCTTTTAACTTTTCTCATGTTCCGCCACTGGGAGTTTAAACTCGGCGCTTTCATCGCCATCTACTTCATTATCTCCCATTATGTCCTCGAATCAACTCATGTACATAAAGATAAAGGACTCTCCAACCACCTCCGTGTCATTCCTCAACAAGTGATTGACCTCGCTGCATCAGTTCAACCCCCTCCACCAAACTGCGCCTACATCCAATACGCAACCTCCGAAGAATACCTCCGCTTGGCATTACTCAACTTCAAGGCCCTTATAGATGCCGATACATCAATCTCAAACCTCGTGGTACTTTACGCACATCACTTAGAGTCATCAGCTGCCTTCGCCTCAGCAAAAAATTACGCGTCCTCTATCGGAGTCGAACTCCGGCCCGTGACCACAACCACGTGTGGCGACTCACTGTGGGCTCATCTGTTCACCAAGTTTGAGGTATTCAATACGGAATTCGACCGCGTGGTATATTTCGATAGTGACTCAATGTTACTCGATACTCATATCGACGAATTATTCAGCATTGACTCATTTGATATCGTTCTCCCTCAGGCTTATTGGTTGAATAATGTCGTTGAAAATAGAAAAACTCAGAATCGCTACAACAAACCAGTCAAAGTACCACGCCAGGCAGATTATGACGCATCAATGCGCACATTTGTCGATAAGGAAAACCGTCATCGTGACCCCAAATCCCCTGTCTTCGAATCCCTCTTCAATAAACTCCCATCCTTGGTCTACGAACACCATAAATGGGATAATCGAATGGACTTCTTTGCGAATCACGTGATGGTGATCACGCCACTGGTTGAAGTATATGAAGAATTGATGAGATATGTGCACAGTCCATGGTGGTGGCATATTGTGAAGCGGTCTTCATTACGTAAATCTGGAGAGTATGATATGGAAGTGATGAACAAATGGATAGATGACCGGTTACGTGCACAAAATATCCGAGTTGGAATTCTTCCTCATAAGACTTATGGTGTACTTACAGGAGAATTCCGTGAGCCTTATCACCGGCGGTTTACTGTTGAGCCACAATATCTCCCATTTGTAGGGAAATATGAGTCTACGGAATGGGATGCGAAGAGTGCAGTTCGTGCAGCTAAATTAGTGCACTTTTCTGATGCTCCTCTTCCGAAGCCATGGGAAGAAGAGGATTACGAGATGGAATATAATGCGTTCCGCATAGCGTGTGCACGTGATGCTGGAGCTGGAGATTGGGCAAAATATGGACAATGGAAGCCACGGTTAGTTGAAGATTGTGATGCTGCAGAGATTTGGGAATGGATTAGGGCGAAGTTTCGGGAGAAGTGGGAGGAGTAGAGAGAGAGGGGGAAGAAGAGAGGGAAGAAGAGAGGGAAGAAGAGAGGGAAGAAGAGAGAGAAGAAGAGAGAGAAGAAGAGAGAGAAGAAGAGAGAGAAGAAGAGAGAGAAGAAGAGAGAGAAGGAAGAAGGGAGAGAAGGAAGAAGAAGAAAAGAATGATATAAAATGAATAGGAAGAATAGGATCATAAATCAATTGGAATATAATAAAATTAAGATAAGATATCCTTTTTCCTTAACTTCTCTTTATACTTCTAACCTCCTACCTTTCATCCATGTTCTTCCTTCATTTTCCTTCCTTTTCACTATCTTTTTCTTTCTCTTTGTATCACTTCCCAGATCAGGCTTTCCTGAAATTCTCATACAACAGAAGTCTCTAAATATAGAAGTAGATCAAAACACTTCATCCTCATAATCACCCTCTCTATTTACACATCTACCTTTCCCCTCTACCTCATCAAGTTTCCCCCTCGCTCCCATCGATCATAACCTCACAATCTTTTTATGCGTGGTGCGTACCTTCGCCGCTTACACCATCTTCGGTGAACCCCCAACACACAAAAGTGATTAGCTAGTAGTTTAGCCCAAGTAGTTAAGTCTCATGCCCGAAACTGGCACGAAACCCGCGTAGTGATGCCCTCGAGCCCATTCCCCTGCATTGCGTACTTCGCTACCCAATGAGTTCTGCCACACCCGCACACAGCGCTAATCGATCGTCTAAAAAAAATAGGCCATGCGAAATTTTACAGCAGTTTCCCATGAGTTTCCAACAGTTTGCCAACAAACCCTCTGCCACTATAAATCAGCGTGATTTGCACCCTGGGCCCATTACTATGGTTGCTCGTGATGATCTTCCATCACTTCCAACCCTCAGTTCATCGTCAAGTAGTGCTATTAGTACTCCTTCCGTGGGGGTTCCACCTAGTCACAACAATCCGTATCTTATCCGCCAACACAACCCAAATGGCACTGTTTTCATCGCGGTGGGAGCCATAGTTGGTACTATTCTCCTCATGTTTGCGCTCTACCACTTGATACTTGCGGTGCGGGCGTCGCGGATGGCAAAGAAGTCGGTAGCTAGTGAAAAGCATACATTAGAGAAGTATCGTAACAACAATTCCATGGCATATGGTGATGCTAAGGTTCCATTTATGCATCACCGTAACATTTCTGCTGGTGCTGGATTTGGAACTAGTCTGATTGCAGACCTGTCGACTATTTATGGTATGGATGATGGTGCTACTCTGAAACATGATCTTACCAAGATGTTTTTCCTGCCTACAGCCGAGGCAATGCAACATAAGAAGTTAAGGTCTCTGACATATCTTGGTAGTACAACTACTGTTAACCAAGGTACACGTGTACCTAACATGTATGTGAATGGAGATGTTGGTAGTGAATTTTCATTACAACAAACTCGTCTGCCAAGAAAGACTATTCCAAGTATGTATTTGGATGATCTTTTAGGAGGTAAAGAGAAGGATGAGGAATAGGAAGGAGAAGAGGGAGAAGAATGAGAAATAAGAAAGATGGTGAGAAATGGTATAAGGTGAGGGTGAGGTAAAGGGTGAGAAATGGTGGAAGGTGAGAGTGAGATAAAAGTTGAGAAAGAGAAGTTGTTAACTCCTTTAGATGTCCTTAGAGGAAGATGTCCTAGGAATATTCCTACGATGTACTGAGGATTGGATTGAATAGTGAATGCATAGGACTGGAAAAGTAGTAGAAAGGGAAGGAGAGTGAGGAAGATGAGAGGAAGATTAGAGGAAGATGAGATGACTGTTTAAAAGTCCTCTACTTTATACTCCTATTCGTATGATGTTCTAACACAGACATCTACAAATCAACCTCCGGCTACTTGAAAAATTGACGGCTACATCATTCTTATCTAAAACATATTATAATGGTTGTGGAACCGTTTTCCATCAGTGAGGTCCGATCTTAAGGGTCCGTTTTTCAGTACTTTTCAGAACTTTCAGTATTTTTCAGTACACTCATTATGATTATCTGTTAGTTCCCCACTACCCTCACCAATTCCCCACTACTCTCACCAATTCCCCACTATTCTCACTATTTTTCGATTACGTTGCCTTAACTAACGCGTCGTTATCATTCACAAAATCACTTTATAAGCTATAGTCAATTTCTTAATGGAATAACTTTTTACTTATTCACCTTATATTTCTTCCTTTCCTACTTCTTCCATTCCTTCCTTCTTTACTACTTCTCTTTCTTCTCATCTTTTATTTATTTTGTCTCATCATTTCTCGGTTTGGTGTCTTTTTTCTTCGTCTGTTCGTGTTTTTTTGTTTATACCATGCCCCTCTGTGGATCTGCCCCCAAGACTATCCAACGCAAGATCGTGATTCTCGGTGACGGTGCGTGCGGTAAGACGTCGCTCCTCAACGTGTTCACACGTGGATATTTCCCTCAAGTATATGAACCAACAGTTTTTGAAAATTACGTCCACGACATCTTTATTGACGGTCAATCTATACAGTTGTCGCTTTGGGATACCGCAGGACAAGAAGAGTTCGACCGTTTACGCTCGCTTTCATACTCAGACACACATTGTATCATGTTATGTTTCTCGATAGATTCACCAGATTCTCTCGAAAACGTCCAATCTAAATGGGTTGGTGAAATTGCCGATCATTGTGATGGAGTTAAGTTGGTATTAGTTGCACTCAAGTGTGATTTACGTAATACTGAAGATGATACTGAAGAGGAATCCCATCATCCATATCAACAACAAAAGCGTTTGATTTCCTACGATGAAGGTTTGGCTGTGGCTAAAAAGGTTGGTGCGTTACGTTATCTTGAATGTTCCGCAAAGAAGAATAGAGGTGTTAATGAGGCTTTCTCTGAGGCAGCACGTTGTGCTTTGAATGCAAAACCAAAGGGTGCTAATGATAATGAGCCTGAGGGAAAGGGATGTGTGGTGATGTGAGAGAGTGTGATGACATCAAAACAAGGACTGTAGACAGCCATGGTTTATATGAGGAGAAAGATTAATAATAGTGATTGTTGTAGGTGGGAGAGAAGGAGGGAGGGAAAGAGGGAGGGAGAGGAAGAAGGAGGGAAAGAGGGAAAGAAAGAGGTGATTAAATAAAAGGTAGAGATGGTGAAAGATAGAGGTAGTGGAAGAAAGGGAAAATAGTGAAAGTGAAAAGTGATGGAATGGAAGAAGCTAGTAGGATCTAGTAGTTTATAATTGAGTGGATGGTGGGTACATTGTGTGGAAATAGTGGGGGCAGTAAATCGTGGTACTAGAAACATCACTAGAAATAATGTTGTGGTACTAGAAACTCACTAGAAATAATGTGGTGGTACCAGAAACTCACTAGAAAAAACGTTGTGGTACTAGAAACATTCCTAAAAATAATGTGGTGGTACTACACTCACTAGAAATGATGTGGTACTAGAAACTCACTAGAAATGATGTGGTACTAGAAATCATGATGTCGCAAATAGCGAGGAAATAGAAATAAGTAGCTAAAGTTGTATTGATGTCACTAGTTATCATGCCATATCTACTTGTTCCCTTTCATTCTATTTACATAAAGCCAACGAATAGATATATAGCTCACCAGATATCAGCTATTAGCTCTCTATCATTATCAATAATCTTTAGTTATCTGATCTCTACCATCAGATATCTTTAGTGAGAGTCCTTCAAATGTCCTTTTCTCTTTAGATGTCTCTTTGTCTCTTTAGATGTCTCTTTCTTTTCCCTTTACCTATCCTTCTATCCATTATCAGAATATGCACTTTTGTCCTCTCCTTCTTTATCTTCCCTACTTCCCAAATGGCTTTTCTAACAACTCCTTACGTTCTTCCCATACATCCTCACTACTTCCATGAGCTTTATCCTCCAATAAACGTTTCTTATAAAACTCTTGGATACGCAAACGTTTGGCAATGTCCAGATCAGACATATTAGCGAGTGGCAGTTCCTTACCTTCATATAAAGTGCCATTTTTCACCGCAAACCATAACTTTTCACGTTGACGAGCACAAGAATCATGAGTTCCATAACGATAGTAGTTTCTAATTTGTCCTCCAAGGGCAAAACAACCAAGAAGGTCGTCGAGAGCTCCAACAATCGACATTTGGGTAGGAAATTCTTCTAATCCATGTTTGTTATGAAGAGTTTCTGTGATGCGTTGTCTACGCTGTTGAATCTCTTGGGGAGTATCCTCAAAGAGGTCCCATATTTGTTTAAGTTCGTCTGAGGACATGAGAAGAAAAGTAGAACGGAGAAAAGTAGAAATGTTAGAAAAGTTAAAGAAATGTAAGAAATAAAGAGGAAATGTAAGAAATAAAGAGGAAATGTTTAAGAAATGAGAGGAAATCAGAGGAAATGAGAGCAAATCAGAGCAAATCAGAGTATAATGTATATGTTAAACAACATTCTGAATAATTGATTATAGATGATGATATAAAGACTTTGGAAATAGTATACAACTGTGTCAAAATTCTCTACAATAATGGAAATATCGTAGTATATTTCCATCAAAGCCAAAAATGCTTGAGTAAACCATAAGTTCATAATGATCTCTATACAATAATGTCTTTATATGATATTGGTATGATAGTTTGGATGTAGTAGTTTAAATGTCTATAGTAGTTTACATTAGTTTGTTTAGTAGTAATAGGTTTATATAGTAGTTTAGCATTAATCTGGGTAGTCTAGTACTAGTGATTTTCAGATATTACTCTTCATACTAGTAAATACTCTATTTGATATCAATAATCTTCACAATCAATAATCTTCATTCATCCAATCTTCTCATCCAATCCTCTCATCCAATACTTTCACTCTTTATACTTTTCTCTTTATACTTTTCTCTTTATACTTTTCATACTTTTCTCTCTCTATACTTTTCATACTTTTCTCTCTATTTCTCTTTTCTCTTTTTTAAATTTTTTCATCATGTTCAGCAGGTTCAGCCTTCCCAAAGTGCTCACAAGCGTGCGCTTTAGTTCGACCCTTGGCTCATTGAAGCCTAATGAAGGTGCTGTAACCGCATACAAACGTGTTGGTCGTGGTGCATCATCCGGATTAGGTAAAACTTCTGGTAGAGGTCAGAAAGGTCAAAAAGCTCGTGGTTCAGTTCCATGGTGGTTAGAAGGTGGTCAAACTCCTTACTATAAGCGTTTCCCAATCATCGGGTTTAAACGTCCACATCGTAAGGACTATAATAAAGTTAACTTGGGTACTATTCAAGAATTTTGGGACCGTGGTCGTATCCCTTTACAATCAGGTGAAACTTTAACCATTCGTGTGATGAAAGAGTGTGGTTTAATTACAGGTTCTCTTAAGGATGGTGCTATTATTTTGGCCCGTGGTGCAACTTCTTATAATGTTCCACTTGATATTGAAGCTCTGAAAGCTTCGGAACTCGCTATTAGTACTATTGAACGTGCTAATAAGACTTTCACTGCTCGTTATTTCACTCCTTTGTCATTACGTGCTCATGTGAATCCTGAAAAATTCTTATTGAAAAAGGGTTATGTTCCATTACCTGCTCGTCCTACACACCGTAGGGATATCGAGTATTATCTGAGTGAAGAGAAGCGTGGATATTTGTTGACTGATCGTTCATTGTTGTTGGATCACATGAATAATGCCAACAAATCTCACCGTGTTCAGAAGAAGAAGAGTAGTTTGGAGAGACAAAGTGAGACTGCTAGTAGCGTGAAACACACTGATTATTCGGAAAATCGGGTGTATTCGTTGGCAGACTTGTGAGCGTGTATATAGTGATGGAGAAGTAGAAATAAGGAATAAAGTAGAAATAACTAAAGGAATGAAGTAGAAAGAAGTCAAAGAGAAAGAATACAATAGAAGAGGTATGAGGAGTGGTAGGAGTTGGTAGTATTTGGTATGTTGAGTGGTAGGAGTTGATATGTGGAGTGGTAGAAAGGTCATATTGGGACTGTTAGAAGTCATTGGGAGTGATTGAAAAGCCATATTGTATATCCTGTATTATGCCCTATTTATCATCATTTCATTAATCTTGTTCTTGATTAGATTCTTGAATGGGAATCCGAATTAGCAATTTTCATGAGTCTTTCTATTGGGTCTCTCTTGAGTCTCTTGAGTCTCTCTTGAGTCTCTTGAGTCTCTTGAGTCTCTCTTGAGTCTCTTGAGTCTCTTGAGTCTCTCTTGAGTCTCTTGAGTCTCTCTTGAGTCTCTTTTGAATTAACATCCTTCTTGAATCATTTTCCTTCTGAATTGATATTCTATCCTCTTATATTCTTCCCCTTCCCCTACACATCAACATATACCTGAAGAAGCTTCTCTACAACCTCTTGAATATCCCCCCCTCGTCCTCGAAACTTTCGTATAGCAAATTGTGCACTCTTATATGTCATGTGATACACCTCACGTGTCTCCACACGATCCATTGACATACCGCGTAATCTCAAGCCTGACATGATCAACTTGCCCAAAACCTGGCCCCCATCGGGAGTATTAGCGCGTGTTGGTGCCGCGGCACGTGGTCGCCTCTTATCACTGAGAACCTTATCGAAAACCGACACATTACTCGCGAGTTTCGCCGGTACACTCACAAATGCATTAAAGGTTTCTTGTGCTGCCAGAGCACACGTGACTAGAGCTGATATTGCTGTGAAGTCTATGATGAGGGCTCTTACTGCTGAATCGTAGTAGAAGAGCAATAGTTTATCATCATGAGCGAAGAGTATTGATGAGTCGTAGTTGAGGTTGGTTCGAAAGTAAGTTTCTGTATCTGACAGTTCTGTGTAAACAGGTAGTGGTGGAGCCTGGAGTAGATATAAGGGTATTTGACGTGGATCAAGGGATTGGGGGATTCGATTGTAGTTGGAGGCAAGGTTGGGGGCCTCGGGTATACGAACATCTGTTAATGTGAAGTTGTGATCGGTTAATGTTATTGACATGGGAAAAGAAGGATAAAGAAAATGAGATGAAATGGAGAACGGAGAAATGGAGAAGTAGAGGAAATTGATGAAATTGATGAAATTGATGAAATTGATGAAATAGAGGGAATAGAGGAAATAGAGGGAATAGAGGAAATATGGAGGAATAATAGAAGATCTGGGTAATTATATATAAAGATGGGTTATGATTCATTATGGATGAACAATAAGTGTAGGAAATGGCCTGAAAAAATCGGCACAAATGGTACTAAAAGTAAGGTTAAAAAGAGTAGAGATAAAAAGAGAGATGAGAAGGTGAGAGAGATGAGAAGGTGAGAGAGATGAGAAGAGAAGGTTAGAGAGATAAGACAAGACCATAAAGAGTTAGATGTTGAAAAGTTAAGAAAATTCCCTAAATCCATCATTCTATTTCTCTATAATTCTATAATTCACTAGAATTCTCTCTCTATAATTATCTTTCTCTATAATTCTATAATTCTCTATAATTCTCTCTTTATTCCTCTTTATCATTCATACTATGTTCATTTCTTCTTCTCCCTTATTTCTCCTCCCTTATATCATTTCCCTCCCTATCTTTCCTCTTTCTATCTCTATCTCCTTACATTTTCTTCCGCGCGACCCATTTTCTTTTTCTCCCTACCATGATCTCATCCCGAGTATACTCGACCGCTCGCGTGTACGCGGACGTTAACGAAAAGAACCCTAAGGAGTATTGGGACTACGAGAATCATACGATTCAATGGGGATCCATTAAGAACTATGAGATAATCTCCAAAGTTGGTCGTGGTAAGTACTCCGAAGTATTCCAAGGAGTCAACATTCTAAATGATACTCAATGTATCATCAAAGTTCTTAAACCTGTCAAACTTAAGAAGATTTATCGTGAGCTTAAGATCCTTCAGAACCTCACTGGTGGCCCTAATATCGTTGAACTTCTCGATATTGTGCGTGATCTGCAAAGTAAGATCCCTGCTTTGATTTTCGAAAAGGTCAACAACATCGATTTCCGCATATTGTATCCAAAGTTCACTCTCGATGATATTCGCTACTATTTCACTCAGTTATTGATTGCTTTGGATTATTCTCACTCTATGGGTATTATACATCGTGATGTCAAGCCACAAAACATTATGATTGACCCTATGAATAAGAAATTGCGTTTAATTGATTGGGGTTTGGCTGAATTTTACCATAAAGGTATGGATTATAATGTCCGTGTGGCAAGTCGTTACCATAAAGGTCCTGAACTTTTAGTTAATCTTCAACAATATGACTATAGTTTAGACTTATGGTCTGTTGGTTGTATGTTAGCCGCAATTATTTTTAAGAAGGAACCTTTATTCCGTGGTGACCTGAATAATGATCAGTTGGTACAAATTTCCAAGGTTTTAGGTACTGCAGACTTGTATGCTTATGTTAATAAGTATAAGATCAAATTGAGTCTGGATTATGATGATATTTTGGTCGAACAGAAGCGTAAACCTTGGCTGAGTTTTGTCAATAAGGATAACCAACACTTGGCCACTCCTGAGGTTATTGATTTGATTGATAAATTGTTGCAGTATGATCACCAGTTGCGTCCAACTGCTCGTGAAGCTATGGACCATGAGTTTTTCAGAAAGTAAGAGGGGTAGAGGAGGTAGAGGGGGAGGAAGAGGAGGTAGAGGGGGAGGAAGAGGAGGTAGAGGAGGTAGAGGTAGAGGAGGTAGAGGAGGTATAGGAAGGATTGGTTGATTGATAAGAGGAATTGTTGATAGGAGAGAGGAGAAATTGTTGATATGATGACTTGTTGATAGGTATAACCTATTAATAAGCTCGACTTATTGATTTTTTTGGTCTAAGTGACTTTGAGGTTTACTATTCATCAATTTCGACCTCTTTCTCCCCTTATACTTTTATCATTTTGTTCGGGTTATTGATGTTCATGTGTACGTACCTGGAACATATCATTAATGGAGTAATAATGAGGAGATATAGGTATTAATACAATTGCAGGAAAGATGATAAAGGTACTTAGAAAGAGGAGATGTGATAAGGTAGTCAGAACATACATAAGAGCCATAATGAAAGAGATTAGGATAAAGACTGATTAGGATAAAGATTGATTAGGATAAAGATTGATTAGGATAAAGATTGATTAGGATAAAGATTGATTAAGATGCTTGATTAGGATAAAGATTGATTGAGATGATTGGTTGAGATGATTGACTAGACAACTATAAATCAAGATGAAGATTGACTAAGACAATGTGTTTACTATGTTTACTATGTTTACTATTTCTGCTGTGCCTTTCCTAAATATGAAAACCAGAACTCAACTTGCCTATAAATTCTCCCAAATCATACACCTTATCAGCATTTCCCAATAACTGACCATCCAACCGTTGTTGTACCTCGTCAAAAATAAACTCCTTCTCATCCTCTGGAGACTCTGATAAACTCGATTGTGATGATGACGATGTCAACTTAAAATCATGGTCCACACAAATACTGCGTTTCGGAATAAGCTTCACAAGTCCATCAAATACACCAGGCTCCAAATCTGTCGTCACAACCTCAGTTTTGAGGAATTTACAGAGATCATAATGCGATAACAGCGAATGCTTTGCGAGAAGTTCGGTAAATCGTGAATATTCCGAAGCGGAACACACTGTGGGCACTAACACGCTGTGCACCTTTTGCGTCTCATTTGACATTTTTTGTACCCCCATTTTCACTTCATTTTCCTCTTTTTGCAGTCGGGTATAAATACACGTTATTTCCGAAGGGTTTTCTATAGTGGTTTCCTTCGCGTCTTGTACGCGTTCCATCTTTTCTCGTATCAGCTCTATTCCCAATGGTTTTATCGACGGATAATACAGTATACCCACCTGGTCTAAATTAATTACGACCAGATTTATATACTCTTCCAATTCCGGGAAATCTTTCTCCACGAGCTCTTTATACAATGGCTCATCAGGCTCAGCCAAGTATCGGTTTGCCCTATTGATGAAGCGTAAAGCCTTTGTTTCATATCTATTTTTCAATCTTGCAGTGTTGACCACTAACAGTACAGCTGAATTACACCGCAGATCGAGTTTATATGCGAAACATTTGTACCATTCGACAGAATATGTAACAACAGACTTTTCATCGAGGAGATCCTGCTCGGTTTCGATGTATTTAGGAATGCTGTATTCGTCGTATGCATACTGCACGAGCTGTTGCAACTGCATTTCCCTTTTGAGAATGCCGCAAAAAACACGCTCGGCCTGTGCGGGAGTCCATACAAAAGAGGAAATTGGGAACCCACGCGATGCAAACCACTCACTGAGAATACTCTTGAGTTCGGAAAATGATGATGCCGCCATGGTCGCGTTATTAAGAAGGTAAATTGACCACAAAAACCCAAGAACTAATTTACTATCACCATCATGAATATTCTCTGCACTGATCATCAGTACATTGAGATTCAAAATAAGACGTGCAAACTTGAGAAATTCCTCCAAGTTTTCCATCTTCTGGAGTTTGAAGTTGGGTCGTTGGTATATAGGATGGAGATAGTAAAGTTTTTCTTTGTGAAGTGGGTGTTGGTTGTTTCCTAGAATTTCATAAACGACTTGATTTGCAAGTTTGATGAGCACAAGTCCTGATGAAAGGTCTGTGAGTGTTTTCACAGGGGGAACATCAATTGTAGGAGTATCTGATGAAATACTGATCTTTTGGTTGATCCATTTGATGATGGTTTGAGATGACATTAGGAGGTAGAAGAAGTCCTAGATTAATTGATGCAAATAAAATTGAGTGGTTGGTCTAACCAGGAGTTGTTAGGTATTTGTTGCTACCAAAAGTGGTTTGGTATTTGTTGTAACCGGTTAGGTATAAGATTGTTGCAACCAATTTGAAGTGGTTTGGTATCAGATTGTTGCAAACCAGAAACCAGGTTCAAATATCAAATTGTTGTACGTACGATATTTTAGACCGTATCTGTAGGCTCACCTTTAGGTATAATTGATGAAGGCTCTACCTATTGGTATAATTGATGACTCTACCTATTGATATGGTGTAGACTCCTAGACTCTACCTATTGGTATGGTGTAGACTCCTAGACTCCACCTATTGATATGTCTGACTGCCTTTTGGTATGTTTGATGCAGTTCAGATGCAGACCGTTTCAGGTGTGGTTGCCAAGTGAACTGGAATTTCCGGGGTATAGTTTTGTATCAGAAATGTATTGATAGCGAAATGTAATGCAATCAGTATAGTATAAAGGTCGATTTCGTTCCTTCTATGAACCTTCAGGAAAGAATGTTTATTGAAGTGATTGCTTTAAACTCAGGGTCTTTTTGACCGTTTCGGCATCTGGGCGCCTTATATATTCTTCGTGTTTGCGTCTATTTACTACCCGAACAATTTGTCGCTTTTGGGAAACAACGCGTTTTGACGACAAAAGACACAAAACAAACGGCAATGCCGGTGTTCATGAACTTGGACGTGCCCCGCTTAAAGTGGTGTGATGTGAGTGAATAGTTTAGAAGATTCTCAGATTCTCAAGTATAGTTAGGGAACTTCCTAGTATCTTTAACCTCCATCTATAATCTATAATGCTTATGTAATGCAATTCTCATCTCTCCTTGAAAGCCCAAAAACCCAAAAACCCAACTATATACTCTTGTTTTCCCATTCCGTTATCCTCTCTATATATTCAATGTACTTTATATATTCAATGTATTTTATATATTCAATATATTTCCATTCTCTATCTCTATATTTTCTCATCTATATTTTCTCACCATTTTCTTTTATCTAATTTTTCAATGGACCCCCTCACATCGAATGTGCGTCCTGCCACCGACGCGTTAGTTACTATCCGAGTCATCAAGTCATTCCCTTATAGAAATGTCAAGAACTTCGTGACAACTGTCAACTTGAAAGAAACTTCACCTCAGAAATTACTTGAAGATGTACATAAGCACATCGGTTCAACTGGAGCCTTCAGACCATTCAGAAATGTCACTTATGACACCGTCAAGATTTATACTCAGGCTCATGGTACCAAGTCGATGAACTTGGTGATAAATTTCGATAATGATGAAGATTGGGTCTTGGAGAGTCCTGTACAGCACAAAGAACAGTCTCTTTGGGACTTGGGTGTGAGAAATGAAACAGAATTGTCGGTATTCAAATGGGATGATTATGAAGAGTATAAGAAGAATCCAGAGGAAAAGTGGTAAGAAAAGAAAAGGAAATAGAGAGAATATGGAAGGTATTTGTAGATATTTAGCAATAGTATATGGGTGATATAAATGATGACTTTTCTAGTATATGGGCACTTTCTAGTATACGGATTATTTCTTTTAACTTTTCTAACTTCTATAGGTGCCTTCTCTAGATAGCTTCTATAGATAACTTCTATAGGAAATCTCTATAGATAACTTCTATATGAAATCTCTATAGGAAACTTCTATAAATTCTCTAATATAGAGATATCCACCTCTTCCTTTCTTTTATCGATCTCAGGGCATCGAAAGTTCTCCAATTTTGAGTTCCCTTTTGGGAATCGGTTGGGTGCACTGATGGATGATGCGCAAGTTTGGGTGCAAAAGATGAAAAGTATAGAAATGAAGAGAATAGAAATGGAAAGTAGGTCTAGAAAAGTTGATCAGAGGTTATAGTTTAAAAGTTGAAGAAGTTGAGGAAATTGGGATAGTGTTAATAGGATAACTTGTAAATGTAACCAGTGGATGCAACTTGGCATGTTTCAACCCTTGCTCATCCTTTCTCCCATCCCTTCTCCTCACATATACCTAATTATCCACAATACTCCCCCTAATACCTTAAGACTCCCACAATTACACCAAAATCCCCCTCCATTAACCTCATATCCCTTCACTCGGTTACTTTGTCAATTTTTCATCTCCTCTGATTGCCGTTTTCATCACGCTTACATAAGCACCCTATAACCATTAGAGTTAAAGAAAGGAATAAAGACATGAATGTGAGTAAGTCTGTTTTCATACTTTCGGGACTTGTTTGTATTACTATTTGCTCAAGCTATTGTGATGTTCATCATGAAAAACATCTAATAGTGGTGACTTTTTTGCATAGGGATTTTCCGCCAATCACCTTCCCGCTTTTTCCTACTTACATTTTTTCTCGCACCAAACAAATCTTTTCGTCACACACTACAATGTTCAGACTCTCTCCATTGGTGCAGAAACTCACCACCGGTACAATCGCCGCCGGTGGTTTGACCGCCTCATACATGTTGTACCAGGACTCCGTTACCGCATCTGCCATGACTGCGGCTGAGCACGGTCTTCACCCTCCAAGCTACGGATGGTCTCACAATGGCATGTTCTCCACCTTCGACCACGCCTCGATTAGAAGAGGTTACCAGGTCTACAGAGAGGTGTGTGCTGCTTGCCACTCTCTCGACAGAATCGCGTGGAGAAACCTCGTTGCTGTCTCTCACACTACTAGTGAAGCCAAGGCCTTCGCTGAGGAGCTCGAGTACGACGACGAGCCTGATGATGAGGGTAACCCAAGAAAGAGACCAGGTAAGTTGGCCGACTACATGCAGGGACCTTACCCTAACGAACAGGCTGCTAGAGCTGCCAACCAGGGTGCTCTTCCACCTGACTTGTCTCTTATTGTCAAGGCCAGACACGGCGGTGCTGACTACATTTTCTCACTTTTGACTGGTTACCCAGAGGAACCACCAGCAGGTGTTGTTTTGCCACCGGGTTCCAACTACAACCCATACTTCCCAGGTGGATCTATTGCCATGGGTAGAGTTTTGTTTGATGGTTTGGTGGAGTACGAAGATGGTACTCCTGCCACTACCTCGCAGATGGCTAAGGATGTGACTACATTCTTGAACTGGGCCGCTGAGCCAGAGCACGATGACCGTAAGAAGTGGGGTTTGAAGGCTTTGATTGTTGTGTCGTCCTTGTACTTGTTGAGTGTCTGGGTCAAGAAGTTCAAGTGGCAGCCAATCAAGAACAGAAAGATGAGGTTTGACCCACCAAAGAGCAAGAAGTAAGGGTTTTAGCATAGTAGAGTAGGGGGTAAATACGACTACGGTGTATGTAAGAAGTGTATGTAAGAAGTGTAGGAAGAGATGGAGGGAAGAGGGAAGAGTAAAAGAAGGATGATTAGGAAGTCCGAATAATGATATAAATGAAGTTTAAAGCAAGTTAACAAGTCTAGAATGAGGTGGAAAGAGTTAATTTGGTTTAGAATAAGGAATTTTGATTAGAATAATGAATTTGGTTTCGCTATACGTTTTATGGAAGAGTCAACCATAATTTTGTGAATTTTTCACTGGAATTAGAAATTCGGACGACGAGATTGGAGGAAAAAAATTAGGACGGAGGGAAAATGAGTGGAGGGTAGTAGATGAGGTGAGGTGAGAGTATAAAATGAAAGGGTAAAGAAACATTATGAACTTTAAGATGAGAAAGATGAAGATAAAAATATGTAATGAGTGGTAAGAAGAGGCGAATAGGGGAGAGAATATTGATGAACATGTGTGAAGTATTAAAGGTGAACATGTATAAAGAGTATTCAAGATGAACGTGTGCATTAAGAATTTGACAGTGACAGGAAGTGACAAAGTATCAAAGGAGTATGGATTGAACCTGAAGTATCAAAGGAGTATATTGAGAACACTTTGAAGTACAGGAAGTTTCAAAGTGGTAAGTAGTAACAAAGAGGTAATTGTGAGACTAAGCAAGTGTTAAGTGCACAGTACACGGCTGAACCATGAAAAAACGGAAACAGACATTTCGAAAAGAATTTAATGGAGACGATAGTGGATATAATGTAGATTATGGAAAGTTAGATGATGATGATAACTTGTTTAAAAATGTATATGGTCATTGTGTATGGTCATGAGCTTTGAAATATGGCTGCGAAAAAGAGTGGAAGAATTAAAGTAATCTTTGCGTAAGGTATTTGGGAGTTCAGAAAAGCTATAAAATACTATTTGTGAATGATAGAACTGTCACTCAAGGAAACGACTTCTTTACATGTTTTACTGTTTCTTCTTCTTATTGTTCATATGTCTTCCTTTTTTCAAAATTTCTACCGAATTCTTATAAAAATGATCTCCAGTCAACCAGTAATATCGTATAACATAATATTGATTATGTTCCATAAGGACAATACCTACAGAAAATGAGATCTTTCTACAAACAACATCCATATTTACGAAGATCAGTTTCTTTGGTACAGGGTGACGAGGTTAGTATATACTTCATGGTGAAAACTCATTTTCCAGTTGTAAGATACCACCACTGTTCCTCCCACCAGTTCAACCAGATGACTATAACCATAATCCCCAAGGTACCAATTCCTCCCACCCTATGAAAAACTCTTGGAAACCGGTACCTTCTCAAGCCACATCTTTCCTCCCTCACAGCCCAAAAATACACGAAGGTTTCGAATGCTTATAGAATATTTCAACGACCTCACTGAACCATTACCCATGGATTTTATACCTTTCTAATTCCTCATGATCATCTCGATGAACATTACTTCTCTACCATTGATATCTCCTCAAGTTATCATCACTTATAGAAGCATCATAGAAATAGAATGAATATCCACGCTCCTGTATGCCCCACAAAGGTTCAATTCCGAAAGTCTCTGGCTTAATGTCAAGTTTACCACATTTCACATCTCGTTCTCAAACTACCAATACTCTCTCGAGATACGTTCAATGATAGGGCACCGGTTAGCGATGAAACCTCCGCTGACAACACCACCACCCAAATTCAACAAATTGCCCATCCAGAATTCCTCATCCGTCAAGGAATTCTTACGCTTAAACTTGCTTAAAGGTGTATAGATAGGGATTTAAATACACCGTGTAGTGCAGATGCGGGATTTTCAGCATTGCATAATGGGAACTATATTTCACGATGAGTTTCAAACTAGGTAAAGTGTTATGTAGAACCTTAAAGGTCATCCGAATCAATCGTCAAAACAACCCTAACAACACCAACTATTCTAACTTAAATGGTATTTGAACTAATCATATCGAAATCGATTACCTCGTCTTATCCCTTTAACATTTGATCCGTATTTATCGTGTGCGACAAACTTGCATGCATCTTGCATGCATCCCTTCCATTTAAATATCTATCACTAAATTTGTGCTACATACATGTGATTCCCCCATCACTCCAAGATTGTTTACTTCCATACAATTGATCAGTTCCACTTCAAGAAACACTCCAAAATGATCAAGACAATCACTTCCAATTGATCACTTTCAGAATGCCTCTTGACCACCCCCAAAATTACTTTTTCTTGTGGTTCTCCCAACAAAATCTAATAAAGTATTGTTTTCGGATCGGATTTTAATCTAGATCAAGATCTTTCTCGTATTATCGCCCGGCCACACCAAATCACCCCATCTCTGCATCGGACAACGCCTCTCACTTCCGCCCCTCACTTCCGCCCCTCTCTTCGCCGTTCATAAAAGGCTTTCAATGAAAGGCTTTGAAAACACCAAGTTTTTCTTATTTCAATCCTTTTGGACTTTTAAGACGAACTTTATGTTCATTTCTCTCATGTTCTTTACTCATTATATCCAACTTCATGATCGTTTTGTCTATTTCTCCCACATTCCCTTCACATATCTTGAATTCTATCACCATTCATATTTCTACCACTTTCCATTCTCTTCGCTGCAATCCGCCGAAATTCCCTCAGCGCGCGCGTTCATTGGCCAAATCTCGCCGCCCCCGCCCAAACACCCCCAATTCGGAAACCCCTCCTGCATAAACCCCCACTTCGCCGAAAATCCGCAGCTTTTTTTTTCCTATATAAAGCGCGATTCCGCATTCTTTGGACAAACAATGAGAAAACTGGATATCACGCAACAAGAGCAAGATTTGTCGAGTGACACCACACAGCAGTCGTCGCAGTTGGAGCTGTTGATCAGCAAATCCGATGAGCGTCCTACGAAGTTGGTGGTCATCTTGACACTCGTGCTGTCGATCTCAGGCTTTATGTTTGGGTATGACACGGGATATATCTCATCAGCACTTGTCAATATAGGGACAGCTCTTGGAGGAAAACTCCTTACTTCAGGTGAAAAAGAATTCATCACTTCATCCACATCACTCGGCGCCCTTATTGGAGCCGTGGTGGGCGGTATTCTCGCCAATATCATTGGTCGTAAAACCGTTCTTCTTGCATCGAATATAGTGTTTGTGGCAGGTACCATCATCCAAATCACATCCGCTTCAGTGTGGCAGATGATTGTGGGGCGTTTTGTTCTTGGATGGGGTGTTGGTATTGCTTCATTGATTTCACCATTAATGCTCAGTGAGTTGGCACCTGCAAAATACAGAGGTAGAATCATTGTCACCAATGTTCTTTTCATCACTGGTGGTCAACTTATTGCATATTTCATCAACTGGGGATTGACTCACGTTCATAATGGCTGGAAAGTTAGTGTGGGACTTTGTATGGTACCTCCAGTCTTGCAATTTGGACTCTTTTGGTTCCTTCCAGATACCCCACGTTACTACATTATGAATGGTGAAGTTGAGAAGGCACGCGAGGTCTTGAGAAAAACCCATAAAGACCCATCAAATGCTTACATCGATGCTATTGTCGATGATATGATCGCATCTAACTCGGTTGTTCCCGGTAACAATCCATTGGAACAAGCATGGAACTCAGTAAAGATCATCCATCGTGTTCCAGCAAATTTACGTGCATTAATTCTCGCATGTGGACTTCAGGGAATCCAACAATTTACTGGTTTCAACTCGCTCATGTACTTTAGTGCTACAATTTTCGAAACCATTGGATTTGATAATCCAACAGCAGTGTCAATCATCATTGCCGCGGCAAACTTTGTGTTTACATGTCTTGCATTGTGCATCATTGACATTGTGGGTCGCCGGCGTATCCTCTTAGTGTGCATGCCAGTGATGGCAGCAGCAATGATAGTGTGCGCGATTGCATTCCATTACCTCGACATCGATTTTTCAGGCAAAGGTGTGAAGATTCATACGCACGGTATCAGCGGATGGGGCATTGTTGTGATTGTATCGATGGTGTGTTATGTTGCTGGGTATGCTACTGGTATTGGTAACTCGGCATGGGCTGGAGTTGAGTTGTTTTCTGACGTGAACGTTCGTGCCGTAGGAGGTATGTATGCCACAGCCACCAATTGGGCCGGGTCCTTGGTGATTGCGTCGACGTTCTTAACAATGTTGGAGAACATTACTCCAACAGGTACTTTTGCATTTTTCGGAGGATTGTGTGTGCTTGCGTTCTTGTGTGTGTTGTTCTTGTTGCCTGAGACTGCGGGTTTGGAGTTGGAGGAGACTACGTTGTTATTGAATGAAGGTTTTAATGTTCGCGAGCTGATCCGTTTGGCAAAGGCACGCAAGAGGGGTGGAAAATTGTGCGACGTTTAGGGAAATAGGATAGATTAATGGGATATGAGTAGAAGGAACGTAGAGAGAGGGGAGAGAGAAAGAGAAGAGTATGGAATGTCATTAGGTGTTTGGAATGTGGTTGCCAATGAGTAATATGGATGAGGAGCGATGAAAGGTAAGTTTCTTTAAGGGTGAAACATATGGTATGAGTAAAGGTGATAAGATTTCATTATTTCTATCATGATACCATTATAATTACTTTCAATGTCATCTCGCATAGTCATATACTCTCAATGTCATTTTACTCTATTCTATTCACTATCCTCATTCTCTTCAATTATATTCTCTTCTTTGAACCCTCTCTTATTCCAACCCTCTCTTATTTCTACTCTATTTCTTTTCCTCCACATTATCTCTTCTCTTTTCACTATTTTTCATACTCTTTTTCTTCTCATGGCTGCTCATACATCAGTCGACCTGCGGACATTCACCGACATGTCGCGCCTCAAGCACTATGAGATCCTTGAGAAGTTAGGTCAAGGAACCTTTGGTGTGGTTCAGAAAGCTCGCAGTCGAAAGACTCAAGAGCTCGTTGCTATCAAACAGTTGATAAATCACTCCGCCAAAGAAGGATTCCCCATCACAGCAATGCGTGAAATCACAATCTTGAAACAGTTGGACCATACAAACATCTTACGCATCACGGAAATGGTTCATGAAGATCCTAAAGTATCAAGTGCAAGTGAGCTCGTCACAACTCGTGGTTGTTTCTACACAGTATCGCCTTATATGAGTAGCGATTTGGTCGGATTACTCGAAAATCCACGCGTGGTACTTGAACTCGCCGATATTAAATGCCTCATGACTCAACTCTTACATGGCATCCAATACATACACGACCACAAGTTCCTTCATCGCGATATTAAGGCAGCCAATATCTTGATCGACGCAAGGGGCGTGCTCAAAATCGCCGATTTTGGCCTCGCACGCTCTTACCACGGTCACGTGCCGACCCTTGGACAAGGGCCTGGGGGTGGTGAGAGAGCGTATACTGGGCTTGTAGTTACAAGATGGTATAGACCACCGGAGTTACTTCTTGGTGAGCGGAAGTATACGACAGCAGTGGATCTTTGGGGAGTTGGATGTGTTTTTGCCGAACTCTATACTCATAAGCCTATTTTAGTGGGCAAATCAGATGTTCATCAGGCACAATTAGTATTTGAGTTGGTTGGGCTGCCGAAGGACTGGATCCACGCGGCGCAGCTTCCGAATAAGTCAGACTATTCGATTGGGTTGACATGTAAGCGGAGTTTAGAGACTCGATTCCGCAATTTGATGACGCCTGATGCGCTTGCCATGTTGAGTGGTCTTTTGACTTTAGACCCATATAAACGGTTCAATGCACAAGATTGTTTAGCACATGAATTCTTTACTAATGAGCCTCGAGCTGTGGCACCGGCGCAGTTGCCTAAGTTCGAAGAAAGTCACGAGATTGATAAGGAAAGGTTCAAGAGGATGCGTGAAAAGAAGGAGGATGGAAGAGATGAGAGGAGGGATGAAAAAAGATATGATAGAAATGAAAAGAGAGAACCTCAAATGGCGAGAGATAATCGGAGATGGGATGATCAGAGGAACTTCCGCAAGGATGCGAAGAAGCCAAAGTTAAAGCACAACCAATTTGCTTCTAGGAGTGCACAACCAGTGAAAAGGCCGTATCCTGATCATCCTCGGGATACGAAGCGGATACGAGGAGAAGAGTCTGAAGTTTCCGATATGGATGGAGAGAGAAAAGATCAAAAGGATCACAAAAAGGATGCGAATGTGAAGAAAGTGATGAACTACTAGGCGATGGAGGAGAAGGTGTGAAAAAGGATGATAGAAATTAAAAGGATGTGATAATTTTTGAGTAAAGGGATGAAGGTAATAGAGGGGGAGTAGTAAAATAATAGAAGATACAGGAATAGAAGATGACGGAAAAGATACAGGAATAGAAGGAATAGAAGATAAAGAAATACAATATCAGATTTAACTAATTATGATTAGAAATACATGGGATATGAAGACCCAAGACCACCCTTAGATTATATGAAGATTCTTGATTGTCTGATAGGCATAAGATGATTCCTAGCCGGATGTACTGGAAAGCTAAACCCGAAAAAAAGTGTAGTCATGGTGATCTAAAAAGTTCATAATGATTACCAGGTATACTAAAGTTTAACCAAAATCATCAAGTAACCAATTTGACCAAACCTCTTGAGGTAACCAAATCTCCAAAAAGTCTTGAAGTAACCAAATCTCCAAAAAGTCTTGAAGTAACCACATCTTTAACCAAACTGTCTAAGAAAAATCCTTGTATTCAAATCCAAAATTTTCAAGTAATCAACTAAAACCTAACTATCTCTTCTATATTCAACATCAACCGATCTCCATTTAATCCCTTCACTTCCCTCATTTAATCCTTTCTCTTCCACCTATTTCTCTTATCTCCACACTGCTTACAAATCGGCTGCAAATATTAATAATCGCCTCCGCGCACATTTTCTATCCATGCTTAACCACCACATTCTAGCGAGGATATTCACATATCTATCGCCTCTCGATGTCACATACCTCACCGAAGACCCTGTCTTCGGGCCCTTTGCTTTCAACCGCAAGTACTCGGACATAGTCCTCTTCGATGGACCGGCTTCCATAGTACCCACAGAAAGGACCTGTTTTGTTGATTATCACATCTTGCCCATGTTCATGAGCCACAACAAGCATCTTCGCCCACACAAGTTACAAATCAGAGATATACGCCATATCAGATACCTCGACTACGAGCTTTTATCGAGATTCCTCGCCATTGACCACTGTGGCAAGCCCATAGTGTCTTCGGACCTCAAAAATCTCCCCCTCACCAATCTCGCTTCTATAACTGTGGATTTCACAAAAAATAATTGTGCGCGCTACCAATTCCCTCCATCACTTAAGCTGTTAAAAGCCTCCAACACTGACTTCAGTCCCTGTCTCCCACATTTGGAGGTGCTTTCGTTATGTACGCTTGACTCGCTTGTTCTGAGTTCATTTCCCAGAACTTTGACAGAGTTAGCGTTATATCATGTGGAAAATTTTCGCATGGATTTACCACTTCCCTCGACTTTAACATACCTCGAACTTGCTCATGTGAACTTCGAAGGTGACCCAGATTTGGCCTACTTGACCAATTTGAAGAAATTCGTGGTGTATAATGTCGATTGGAATTGTTTTTCCTTACCCGAATCATTATCAGCTTTGGAGATAAAAAGAAGTAAAGTGGGTAGCCTTGAGCAAGTCCACAAACTCGTACAATTACGACTGCTTTGTATCAAATTCTGTCTGATCGATTGTACTGGAGTATTTGACGTGGAGTTTCCACCACAACTTAAGAAATTAGAGATCCTGGCCGCGGTGATTGGCACAAATTCACGCCATGTATTGCTGTTATCGTTACCAGATACTTTGGAATCTTTGTGTGTTCTGAAACCAGTCTCCAAAAGCATTTTGTACATGGATGTCGACACATATTTCCCAAATACGTTAAAAAGTTTACGTCTTGTGAACTTATGTGGGTTTAAAAGAACAGAGAAAAGAAGTCAAAACGGAATACATAATGCTCCGATTGAACCATCAATAGATTCGCAAGTTCAATCGTCAAACTCTCCGTCTCATCATCAAGTGTTTAATGAAATTGGTTCGGAGTTTTTTGCAGCCAATGCGCTACCAGATTCGCTTATTGAAATCAGTTTCTTGCGTATGAATTTGAAGCGATTACCATGGGATATAGGGAAGTTGCCTCGACTTCGTCGGGTTAACCTCGCAGGAAATAATCTCGCTGAACTTCCTAAATTTTATAATCTCGATTATTTGGATTTAACTGGAAATCCTATCGTACTGGCTATGGATTACGAGACAAAAGAATTGCATATTAGTGCAGATAATTTGGGGAAAGACAAACCAATTGGAAAAGAAAGTCTAGAGAGAGAAGGTAGATTACCTCTAGAAGCAGCACGCATAAATTCTATACAAGAACATCTAGAGAAACAAGGCAGATCACTCGAACAAGAAGAGCTGGAAGCTGTTTTCCATACAAAAAGACAGTGTCTACAGCATTTACAGAAGCCGTATCAAAGACGGTTAAAGCTTCCAAATACTTTAGAGAAGCTTTTCATCGAAGGTAGTAATGCAGGCATTACTTTATGTGAGTTAGAATTGCCTCATACACTTCGAAAAATGCATATATTTCGGTGCCAAATCCCACATTTGGAGCTTCCTCATCTTTTGGTGGACCTTTCACTTGCTGAATGTGGAGTTACCAATGAGAAGTTAGCCGGAATTGAACTTCCACACACACTTCGATCTCTTGACTTATCGAGTAATATGCTTTATGCGGAAGTAGATTTTCCGAAGCATATCACACAGGTGACTGTCGATGAAAACTTGATACCTGTGTCGGGATTGAAGAATTGGAAGAAAATCATAGAAATAATCCCTAGATTGTCACAGAATGATGTTTTTCTCCGAAACAGATCTATGATCGAGAATATGGGGTGCGTCTACACATTAAAAGTGGGGTGTGATACTGTCAAAGTATTGGAGATGGATAATCAGTGTGTTGTGTGTGCGGAAGGAAAAGAGATCATAATTGACAGGGGAAAGATTGAACATACTTGAGAGGTAAATATCATTGAGAGGTAAATATCATTGAGTTAATGGGAGATGGGAAAGGTATGATTAAAGTAATGATGGGAACGGAAGAGCTCATAACCATCATGACAGTATAGAGAAGAAAATTGAGCATAGGGCATGGGAAAGGATGCGTAATACGGCCACGAGATAACGGAATAGGCTTGCGAATTGGCGCAAGGGAATATAGATGAGATAGACGGAGAGGAAGATAACTTGTAGGCGGGGGAGATGGACATTGTAGATCAGGGTTCTTGTAGTGGAATATGATTTTTGGATTTAGGTGAATTGGATTTAGGTGAATTGGATTTGGGTGAATTGATGTGATCTTTTCAACTTTCGTTACTTTATGGGTTGTTTTGTCAATTATTGTCATGCTGCCTTATCTTATCATAATCATCATTTTGTTCCATTTTGTTCCATTTTGTTTGATTTTGTTACTGTTACCCACTATCAAGAACTTTTTATGATCTTTTCAGTTGCTATTACACACCAATTTGTGTTACTTGTCCATACTCTTATTCTTTAACTTCCTTTTCAACTTATTCTTCATCGCACTCAATTTCTGGCATTGACTCAATTTCTGTCACTCAATTTCTGGCATTCACTCATTTGCTGTCACTCAATTTCTGGCATTCACTCATTTGCTGTCACCCATTTTTTGTCACTTTCTCGGTTGATCTATTCTTCTCGTTTACCCTTTTTGATCTTTAGATGGACATTCCTTAAAAAAACGGAGTTAATGGGGTTGTAAAGTGGATCTCAAGTAGTCATGTGGCAATTTTTCGTCATCATCATTTCTCCACAAATTGCGATATATGCCGTCTATATAAACGGATTTCGGAAAAAGGGCCCGTAACGCGAATCCGATCTCGCAAATGCATTATCTGATTAATCAAAGTTTTTTTTTAAAAATCCATTACTTCGTGACAGCTGGCACTATAAAACAGATCAAACCGAACTGTTATAAGTGCTTTTTGTGAACTCTTCGACCACAAAACACTTCAGATCGACCACATATTGTTTGTTTGTGACATTATCAGATTAATTGACAAGAAGCTTGATTAATAACACACAGGTTTGTGCAAAGCTATTTGATACTTTGGTAATACCCTGACAATACCTTGGATCATTAAGTTCATAAGCCGTTGAAGAAGTTTCTCGAGATTAAATTTGCAACTACAAGGGATCAGACTTATATATATACGACTAAAAACCTATTGAGCATTTATCTTCCCATTTGGTCCGAAAATTACTCAAGACAAACGTGATTTTTGCAACCACCTAATTGATTGTCAATACTACCAAGCATGTTTTCATTTCAAGCATTTCTCATAGTCCTTCGTGAGACTCTTGAATCAGCCATCATTATTTCAGTGCTTCTTTCTTTCATTCATCAGAATTTCGCTACCTATGATGCACAGACCTACAAAAAGCTCCAAATCCAGGTATGGTTGGGTGGATTACTTGGTTTAGTAGTGTGTCTTATTATAGGAGCAGGTATTTTGAGTGTGTTCTATATTGTTGGTAATGATCTTTGGTCTGTGGCAGAACATTACTGGGAAGGTACATTTTCTATCGTTGCCAGTATTATAATTTCTGTCATGGGTATCAAAATCTTGCGTGTTAACAGAATGCAGGACAAATGGCGTGCAAAGCTCAGTGCTCTTGTCAATACAAGTGATGCATTGACAAGGAGTGCGAGTTCAGAAGGAGTTTTTTCTGATAAATATGCCATGTTGATCTTACCATTTATTACAACTTTGAGAGAAGGTATGGAGGCCATTGTTTTCATTGGTGGAATTGGTATCAATGAAGACACACTGGTGTGGTCTTTAGTGAATGCAGTTGCACTGGCTTTAATATTGGGATGCACTATTGGTGTGATCTTATATCGGTCAGGAAATAACCTTTCATTACAGTGGTTCCTCATTGGATCTACGGGATTTTTATACCTTGTTGCAGCCGGTCTTTTTTCCAAGGGTATCTGGAATTTCGAACTTCAACACTTTATTAACTTGTGTGATGGTTTCGATGTGAGTGAGACTGGCCATGGTCCTGGATCATATGATATTGCAAATAGTGTTTGGCATGTGAACTGTTGCAATGGTGAACTCCAAGATGATGGAGCAGGATGGATGATATTCACTGCAGTCTTTGGATGGACTAATTCTGCAACCTATGGAAGTGTAATTGGGTATATTTTCTACTGGGTTGTCATTATCACCGTTTTCTCAAGTTTATTATATGAGGAAAAGAACGGTAAACTTCCATTTATACCATTATCTTGGCAAAAGAAGAGAATTCAAAAGCGTGGTTTGAAATATTTGACTGTTTCGAATGTGGTAGAGGAAGAGCCTCGTGCATCCAGTGAAACTGTTGATTCAAACACCAATCTTATATAGATATAAAAGGATACCAATAAAGATAAGAAAGATCACCAGTCCAAAGAGAATACCTATCTAAGATACAAGGAAACCTACGAGGTAAGCCAAGTATTGTGAGTAATTCATGATATTTACTTTTACAAACTACGTAAAAAACTATTTCATTCAAAATTGGATCTAAAATCATGATACATTCTCTAGAGTATGGGGAAATCACGGTTATCCTTCAAGAATCTCACTGGAAGATTCTCAGCCGTACATTACTTAGCATTACCGATACACATTAGACAACAATAATTTTGTGATCATCAATACGAAGTAAATCTTGGCTTTTTAACTAGTTCAAGCACCATTTCGGCCACAATTCGGTTCAATCTATACATCTTAGGCACGGTTGGGTGAAGACATTCAAGATATTTTTTCGCTGCACATGCAGCCCTTGTACAACATTTCAAATACCCGGTCTCGGATACAACCGTGAAAAAACACAATAACCTCTGCCAAAGTGACTATGGACATTTTAAAGTAGGCTTTCTGGAATCGAAAAAGCCACACATTAGACTTCTCCTACTTCATGCACCCCAATTTAATCTCGTCAAATAATAAGGAAGAATTTGGAAAATTTGAAACCAGTTACTGAAATCATATGTTTTATGCCGCCCCTAGCGACGTTGATTCAACTAAAGAATGCTGCATAAGTGTGTAATATACGGAAATTTTATTGTGAAAGTTTTTTTTACACGCCTCGCACTAACTTTATGTTCAATGAGATCTAGCCAAGAGTTGTCCCTGCCAAGATGTCAAAGTACGAGTGTAGAAGGAATGCAATGGGGGGAAGAATGAATAGGTAATATGGGGAAGTATATAGGTAAAATGAATGAAATACCATAGGTTAGAGAGAAGTAGAAAAAAGGTTACTTGCTGCTTACCATGCTGTAAGGCGGAGATATTAAGGTTTCTGCAGGTGCTTTTGTGAATGAAGATCTCGAGAATTTCAAGGTATACGGCACTTAGAAATCGAATTTAAACATCCAACGAACTCGGACCAGATGTTGAATGAAGTCGCTTTAATCAAGACAAAAAATTAACTAGTAGAGTGAAGGATAACTCCTCAAGAAAACGAGCTTCTACCTTCTTCATCGACTACATTCAAACGTATGCGTTTGCATTTTGTACTTCTTCTTTTAGTGTTTGGAATATCGAACATGGTATGATTGGCTGGAGTACAATGTAATATTTTATCGATTCGATCATATCTTTTCGATCTGCCTGCGCCAAGAGAAAAAAAAACCATGAGCAGACAACGGGAGGAGATGAGACGGGATAGAACACCACTTACGGAAACTAGAGTAGAAACTTGAGTGAGTCTTTTATTATGATGAATAGGTATAGTTTAAGATTAATGACCATTCAAAGATATGGTGAGTTTTATCCATTTTGTTTCCAAGGAAGAGGTGACCCTGATGGATAATTTAGCCGACATGAAGATTCCATTGTTAAAATTCGTTGGTTGAATATATCTTTGTGTTCTAAAGTATAATTTATGTATTACCGTTGAGTATAACCAGCCAACTATATAAAGGGCGAGAATTCCGTTCGAATATAACATAGGTGTGGTCCTACACGATAAAAAATAGAAGTAACTCTTGAAAGTTAACCTTCCATCTTATTGTTTCGAACAACAAAGAAGCATATAGTGTACACCTTCAATGCATTTCCCCATTCTTTTTTTATTGGGGTTGGCAGCCGCTAGTAATGCTCCTTACACACACACCGCCAAACATGAGCTGGCAGGTTACGGTTGTATGAGTTATGTATCAACACTTGGAGTTACATTCTGCTTGCCTTCCCCAGAAGATGGGCCTTATGCATCTTACTATTGCCCATGCTTTAACAAAAATGCTATGGCTACCATGATGGGATGCATGATTGACGTCAACGAAACTAGTGACGCTGCATACAAATTCTTGGCAAGCAGTTGTGTTATCGATGGTTACAACGCTACCGAACAACAATTCAGAGATGCTACTGAATACTTTTTGAAAGACGCAGTTCCTATGTCAAAAGCTTCTGACTACAATGAGACTGGTGCCATTTCGAGACCACTTATTACTAACTCCACCTTATCACAACTTTATGTGAACTCCAACATACGTTTCTATAACAACTATGATGGGTCCCTTTGGTGGTCTCTTGGTCTCATGGGTTACTGGATTCTTGTTTTGCTCCTTTTCGCAGCCAATCGTTGGGCTAAATATTTTTTCCCTGGCTTCTTTGTCCGTAAGCCTGGATACGGCTGGATGAACAAATTACGTCGTTATATTCTCGTTCCTTCTGCATTTGGTGGCTACAAGAAGTCTAAACAGGAACCTTTGAGAGCTCCTGGTGCTCTTGGCGGATTTTTCGCCATGTTGATGCCATCTCGTGCGGAAACTTTTGCTCTTATTGGATTTTTCGTCCTTAGTATCGTTCTGATGGCTGCAAATATCGAATTCATGCCTGGAGACCCACAGTTTACTACGAGAGTTGAAGTTCATGAACGTTACCTAGCTGATAGAACTGGTATTATCGCAACTATTTGCGTCCCAATGCTCATTTTATTCGGTGGTAGAAACAACTTCTTACAGTGGCTCACTGGTATGAACTTTGCATCGTTCATTACTATCCACCGTTGGATCTCACGTATGTTCCTCGTGATGGTTGTGATCCACTCCATTTTATACTCAGTCATGTTCTCGGCTGAATATACTACGGAAATGGCTGAACGTTATTGTGTTTATGGTATTGTTGCAACCACTGCTGGTGGTTTGATATTCGCACAATCACTTTTGGCTCTCAGAAGAGCTTGGTATGAGATTTTCTTGGTGACTCATATTTTGCTCGCTGTTGCATTCGTCGTCGGTACATGGATCCATGTCGATGACCTCGGATTTGTTTGGTTTATGTATGTTGCGACTGGAATTTGGGCATTTGACAGGCTTTTACGTTTGTGTCGTATTTTCTGGTTTGGCTTCCCTAAAGCGGATGTCACTCTCGTTAATGGTGACACTCTCAAGGTTGTCATTCCAAAGCCTAAGTCTTGGGTTGCTGCTCAAGGAGGCTACGCTTATGTTTATTTCTTGAGGGGTTCCAAGTTTTTCCAGTCCCACCCATTTACTTATCTCGAGCTCGGTGAAAACATTCGTTTTTACGTCAAAGTCAAGGAAGGTGTCACCAGAAGTTTCCACAAGAAACTTGCAAGTCTTCCAAGTCAAACCGCCAAGGTACGCGTGAGTGTTGAAGGTCCATATGGTGGAGGTTTGGAATCAGCCAGCATGAAGCATTACCACACTGCGCTCTTTTTTGCAGGTGGTAACGGTATTCCAGGCATGTTTTCCGAAGCTTATCACTTAGGTACTATCCCAGAAAGAACACAAAAGGTGAAACTTGTGTGGGTTGTACGTGATTACAACTGGATTAACGTTATGTACGAAGAGTTGGAGCACTTGAAAGAATCCAGGGTAGAGTGTGTGATCTATGTGACTCGCCCAGAGAATAGTATTTCTGGAATGATTACTGAATTGTGCAGTGAATCAGACTCCGACGAATTGTCAGAGAAGAAGACTCAGAGTGAGAAGATCTCTGAAAAGGATATCGATGGGTTCCAAGAACGTGTAATTGACCAAGTTCACAGCAACTTGCTGCACATCGAATTCCGTCATGGAAGACCACTCGCTTCGGAGGTTATCGAAGCGGAAATTGAAGAATGTGAAGGTAGTTTGGCCATTTCGACTTGTGGTCACCCTGAAATGGTGGACAACATTAGAGATATTGTTGCTGACAAACAGGAATGTGGTGTTAGAGTCGACTTTTATGAGCATTTACAAGTCTGGGCATAAGACTCACGAATGAACGAATTAAGTGAACATTGTAGAGATGTAACTAAAAGAATGTTGATATGGATTACATGCCAGTCTTTGTCACCGAAAGAAGGTTCTTTCTTCATCTATTCACTTATGGAATCTTCATAAACACTATAATTTATATGATAAGAGAATCTAACTATGAGTGAATCCCTTTAAACATATGTCCCTCACTAAATTTTTTGATAGATCCTACTATATAGGAGGAAACTTTACTATAGTTACCTTAGAAAGTCTCTAAAAGCTCCTTTAACAGTTCATTAATACTCTTTATATATCTTGTATTATCATTAAATCACATGACCAGCGGTTTTAGCTCAGTTGGGAGAGCGTCAGACTGAAGAGATTCAGTCACAGTTAATCTGAAGGTCCTGTGTTCGATCCACAGAAATCGCATTTTTTTTTGAAAGATCACAATCAATTTAAGTAGAACTCAAGTTTCTTTAGTTAGCCATTGGGGGTACCATTATTCAGTTTAGTCCTTTTGACTTTATTCAGATTTTCAAAACCTACATTACTTCCCAATAATCTTCCTTTTATGCTATTTACGAATCATTCTTTAATTAAACATCTCATCAACTGAACTTCCCAAGTATACCTTCAAGGTTTTTTTAGTTGCTGGGAGAATCTTGCACTTAACCATGACATCTTCATTAGTCTCCGTTTGTTTCTTATCATAAGCTTGGAATCTGTGGCATCCACCGAAAGCAAAATAGTACGTCTTACCTTCATCTCTCACCTTAAAAACATCAATCGGAGGTAATTCACCCGGAGTGATATTTTCCACGGCACAAGTTGCCAGAGCCATGGGCTGCCCATTGAGTGACGACACCATGGCGTCAATCTTTTGATAGTCGAGAACGGGCGGAATTGGCCGTCTTATCTGCGCAAGGGGAACATATTCCTCTTTGAGTAATGTGCTTTGCATAGACATGGCGGAATTGTCTGATCAAATAGATAAATTGGTCTTAGTAGTTCTCTGTTAATATATGATAACAACTAATGTTAAAACTGGTGTTAAGAGAAGTCGTGAATTGAAAGCCTTTGCTGTATTCTTATATTTCTATGTGAGTGTTCTAGCCCAGTTTTCATGATGTCATCGAAAATCACTCGAGCTTCATCGAAATTAGTAATATTGACAGCCAATGATCTATACAGACACATTTGATTGATGACTTAGAAAATACAAGGTCATGATATTATACCCTTTTCACCATCGTTGCTCTCTTTACACTATGGTTCAAGACTTTCATTGCTCTTCTCTGCGTTCAATATTACATCTATCGGTTACCTATATACCGGAAATTCTAATAATCTCGACATACCCAGTTTCATATCTATATTCCGTCGCTATATCCGTCTCCGTAGCCTCTTCAACGGGCCGTTATTTCGCCACTCATCTCATCTTCCCTCATTATCTGAGGTTACACCTTCCAAGGAGCTCGTAAACTGTGGGTATCTCATCTCGGCACGTGACTCATTCCCGATCTCGGAGAGAAATTGGGTCGAACGGTTCCACAATTCATGCAAGCCATTCAGTGAGGGGGCGCACATACTAATTACATCTACACATAGTCCACAGCTGCATATCACAACGCATTGTCCGTGCCTGCATAAACCTCGCTTATTAAATACCAATCATTCCCACCTTATCTATTCAATCAATGTTTAAGCTACTACTCGGAGCAGCGGTGCTTTTAGCGTTTGCCCATAAAAAGTTCACTGGTTCGAAGCTTTCGAAGTGGGTGAGCATAGCATGTCTAACAGCTCTACTCCTCGATCTAGCTCCTGAAAGAGCCAAAAATGGCCCACCTTTCCACACTTTTAAACAGTCTAGAGTAGCCTTCATAAGTTGCTCCTTCCAGACAAGATCGCTAAATGAGACTTTCACAAACTACTGCACAGATCCTACAACATTAGGTACAATGGCTCATTGCTATTCCCTCGCATACCCATCTTATATCCCCCTGTTCCTTCAGTTGTGCTCTGATGACTACGGGATCAACATTACACAAAATCAATTTGATGCAGCGCACGACCACTATCTTGATTCCGACTCCCCCCGTCTTGACGACGGTAATGTGTGGCTCTACAAAGACAGTTTTGATCAATTTCTCGGGAACTATAACCGTTCAATAACCTATGGTCTTTATATGGTTCTTTTTTGGGTGGTGGTGTTAGGATTTGTTGCTCTTGTGAACTGGGTGAGTTATATTGGTAGACTTCAACACAATTCGCGAGGAGTCAATTTCCTCAGAAGGTTTCTCACTTTACCAGCAGCTTTTGGCAGGTATAAGACCAACCATTACCCACTTTGGCGCTACTTTGACTTTTTGTCGCCAACTCGTTTCGAAGTTGCTGTTTTAGGTGTGTTTTTTGCGGCACTCGTGTTTTTTTGCACCCATAATATCCATGCCGTTGAAAACGACCCAATCTTCCTGCTGCCAAAGAGAGCTTTATTCCGCTATTACGCAGTGAGAACAAGCTGTATCTCAAGCGCTTTAATGCCCTTCTTAATTCTATTTGGTGGAAGAAACAACTTTCTTCAGTGGGTTACTATGTGGGACTATTCTACCTTCATAATGTTCCACAGATGGATCTCCAGAGCCATTATGGTGATGATATGCGTACATGTGTTTTTCTACTCCTTCCTCATCACGAACAAATACCAGACATACTTGTACGCGGGAGAAGCTGCCTTCATGGGTGGCATAGTGATCATGGTTCAAGGTATGCTCTTCTTGCGCAGAAGCAATTACGAGCTCTTTTTACTTCTTCACATTGCCCTTGCTCTTGTATTCATTATTGGGGCTTATGTTCATGTCGAATCTATTTACTGTGAATGGTTCTACTACACGAGTGGCGCAATCTGGCTCTTTGACCGTCTTGTTCGTATTGCTCGTTTGATAACCTTTGGAGTGCAAACTTCAACAGTTCAGCTTTTCCCCGGAGATCTGACACTCAAGGTGAGCGTTCCAAAGCCCAAAGGTTGGGATTCAGCAGTCGCTGGAGGTCATTCCTTCATACATTTCCTTCATTGGGACTGTTTCTGGCAGTCTCACCCATTTACCTACACAGTTGTTAATGACGAGATCCACTTGTTCATCAAAGTGAAGGAGGGTGTTACCTACAAAATGTATAAACACCTCCTCGGTAGCCTTGATAAGAAACTGCGGGTGAAAGTGGCAGTCGAAGGATCTTATGGAGAGAAGACACTTGCTTCTCTGTATGCCCACTCAGTATTCGTTGCTGGAGGAAATGGAATCCCAGGTATATATGCTGAGGCTATCGAATTACTTGAAAATAATGAAAACCAGAAGATAACCTTGATCTGGGTCGTGAGAGATAGGTCCTCATTGGAGTGGTTTAAGGACGAGTTGGAATTGTTAAACGGAACAAAAATCACAACGATTGTGTATGTCACCAGTGAAAAACCTGGAACGATCGTATCTAATGGTCCAATTACTTCCGACAAGATCGAGCGTGTACCTGAATCGGCCACGAACGTTAGCTCTCTGGATGAAACTACGAGAATTGCTAACCTGAGTACAAGTTATGGAACTTTTTCATCCGACACTATATCAACTCCTATTGAATACCGTCAAGGTAGACCAAAAATGGATGCACTTGTTCAGGAGATGATTGAAATCCTGACTGGTGGTACTTGCTTTGTCACATGTGGAAACCCCATCATGGTGGATGAGTTGAGACATGAGGTTGTTCAGCAAGTAGGAATAAGCAAGCATAGAGTTCAATATTATGAACAGTTACAGGTTTGGGCATAGGTGATGTCCACGGAGCTATATCCTTTCTAATGAAATAATGAAACTACGATACCCCATACAACGTTTTCAGCAATCTATATTAGTGCTATACAATATACTGCAAATGAAATAAGCATATACAAGTCATTTATATCATCTTTGAAATACTCTCTCCGATAATTATATCCAATTGACTCATACATAATCTATACATCTTACACATTCTCAGTTTTAGGCTTGGCCTCAGCTGCAAACCCTGTACTGTGTGCCATGGTTTCCATATTAGGTGGTACCCAGTTTGCACTCTTCCATGGCAACACTTTCTGTGCGTATAACTCGTCGACTTCCTCCAATGTCAACCCCTTTGTTTCGTTCACAAAGAAGTACACATAGAAGAAAGAAAAGAGAAGACACCCTGAAAACACAAACCCGTAGTAGAAGTGGATCGCAGAAGTAATGAACGGAGTAAAGAATCCAATGAGGAAACCCCAGACCCAATTAGCTGCTGTTGCAATGGCCATTGCCTTCGACCTGATTCTCAACGGGTATGTTTCGGAAACAATCGTATAGACACCTCCTGCCCATGTTGATGCAAACCCAAGGATATACATACATGAAATGAAAATCATCGCATCACCAGATGGTTTGTATGATGAATTGGGATCATGCTTGCCATCCCTGTACAAGTGCACGGCACCAATAACCGAATACATGATGAACCAACAGAACATGTACGCTGATCCACCAAGAAGACACATTCTGCGCCCAAACCTGTCAATAAAGTAGATACCCAAGAATGTCGAGGCGAAATTCACGATACCAAACACAATAGCAGTTTCGAACGAGTCTTTCATACCGACGGCAGCAAAAATAGTAGTACCATAATAGAAGAAATAGTTACATCCAGTTAATTGCTGAAGTGACTGTAACATAATCCCCATTAAGACTCTTCTGAAAATAGCAGGTTTACCAGTAATTAACTCGGTCCATGATGCAGATCCAGCAAGGTGCTCTCTCTCAATACCAGCTTGAATCAACTGTACTTCAGTGTACACAGCTGGATCCTCTGGAGACAACTTGTTTGTCCGCGAAAGCGACTTTTTGGCCTCTTCGATCTTACCTTTTTCCACCAAGTAACGAGCAGACTCTGGCATGGCCATCATACCCGCAACAAGGAAAGCAGCCCAAGCGAAACAAAGACCCATTGGAATTCTCCATTGTCTGACTCCATGTAATTTTTTAGTGCCGTAAGTGGTACAGTATCCCAAGAAGATACCAAAAGTACAACACAATTGAAAACACGAGACTAAGGTTCCCCTTAACGCTTTTGGCGCACTCTCACTAATGAACAAGGGCGACAAGACAGTAACAGTTCCGACAGCTAATCCTTCCACTGCACGACCAACACAAACTTGGTACCATTTGTGAGTGGAACAAATCACAACGATCACACCCACACAGTAGATAATCATGGAGAACATCAAACCAATTCTTCTACCATACATATCTCCCACACGGGCCAAAAAAACACCACCAAATGCACATCCGATATTGAAGATAGACACCAACAACCCTGTCCTCACATTAGACATGTAATAAGTGCCATCCTTACGCCTTTCTCCAAATCTCTCTAAAAAGTCTGTCATGTTGACAAATCCAGAAATAGTACCGGTGTCCCACCCAAAGATAAACCCACCAAATGCCACCATGAGACAGAAAATGGAGACAGAAACGTAGTTTTTGCGACTCATGGGAATTTCCACAAGGTGGTCGGGCTCTCCACCCGGAACTGTAGGGTTCTCTGGTAAATTCTCTTTCGAGTTAACTGATTGTATGACTGGCGTCTGTTCCCCGGAAGTATTCGTCATCTTTGCTGTCTATATCCATTGGATAAGCGTTCATATTTATACACTGGGTGCAGTTACAATTTTCATGCATTGCTTTTGGTGCTTAGCAGCAGAAGCGTAGCGCGACCCCATCCGTTGGCAAAAAGAAACTGCGAATAACACCCAATGGTGGAGAAGTGACCGGAGAAAACACTGCAAACACAGACATGACCGACGTGACAACTATACGTCACTTCTTGAATGGTTTACTGATTCTCATCTGCTTGTAGCCCGCATGACAGATTTTCAGTCGCACCCCATGAATTTCAGTTATTACCGAAAGTTTCCATCGGAAGCATATGTGGTGAAGATTCGTATCCGCGAAGGCCGCACAAGAGAAGTCTCCTCTTTTTGCATGGTTCGTGTTTCGCGTGTTTGTAAAGAGGAACATATATCCTCATAGTACTCGTGGAAGGGTCCACAAAGAGCCGAAATATTGGATCGAAGTTAATTCTTCCGTTGCGTACCGGCCTTCAGGTAATGCGGATACAACCGCTGCGTAGCTTATCATATCCAATCACTCTAATATTTCCTCCTTTACCTCAGCTCCACATCCCCACTGCACTCCACATACTCCACTCTGCACTCCAAACTACCTCCACCGCCTATCTATTCCTGAAAGCCATGCGGTATTTTCAATGGCATCGCGTCTTTTTACAGCCAACGGCTTAGATTTTCCGGAGCAAGGGGTTTTTCCGGAGAAAAGCCTGTATTCTCGTATCTCCTTTGTTTTGCAGCTGTCCAACTAAATTGTTGTGGATCTTCCCCGCAATGTGCTTAGTAGGCTTGGACATGCTAAAACATTAACTTTTGACCCTTTTATTATGAATGTCATATGATCTGTTAGAACCACTTTACTGTATTGGTACAACCGAAATTGTCACGAAATAGTGATTCATAGATCTTGTAGGATGTCACTTTCCTAGGTGCCGAATATCCCAACGTGTGTTCTCACAGAGGTGATTTCGCATACGCGCAGTTACGTTTATGGCGCGAATTAAACTAAACAACGGGTAAGCGCGGGTACCGTAGCGTGTCTATAATGCATCAACGCAGTGCTATGAAGCGATGCGGGCCACATCGGAAAATTACTTTCGGGCACCCCCAGTAAAAAGAACTCTATGGATGAATCGGTTTGCGTCAGCTATTTGGGTGCATTAAGGTAAGGTGCGGTTTATGTCCATAGAAGGCAAAGTTCCATCTCGTACTGTGGAATTCAATTCAAGCAACCTTTGGTTGGTAGTCGGTGTGGTCCCATCTGCCTGCGAACATTCAGAGCCATGTATCCCCCTCTCTTGTCTAGGAAGACCATACGGGATTCTTGATGGCATAATACCTACTGCTGTAGGACCGTATGGAAATAATCCTACCTTAGGGATTGTCCAAGAAGGTAGGCTTGTAAAACATTGTGATGACGAGGGTGTGAGGTGCGTAGGCGCCTTTGAGGTGGATTCTGAGGCTTCAATTTTAATTCTCTTTGTCACATGGATTGGATCTCCCACAAAATCCTGCAGAGATGAATTATTAAGAGACAAAAGCATTGAGTTCTTGGATTCTGATGATTTCAACCCAGATTGCTTGACTGGTGACTCTTCTACTTGAGAGGAGAAGTATCTTGTTTGCTGAGCACCTTCATTTTGCATCTGATTTTCAAGATCCGGATGGTGCTCTTCAATATGCATACCATTGTACATGGCTTTTCTCGAACCGAGTTTGGGACTAGTATCATTACCGATTTTAGGAATCTTCGACGGTAAATCACGACTTTGTGCGAGTCTGGGGTGGTTTGGGCAATTTAATGCCCTGACATTGCTTGTAGTGGCTTGAAGATTCATCAGCGGCAGCAAGTTATTTTCAAATCCAGAAGATAGCCGTTGGTTGAGAAAGGAATTGAAAAGTTTCTGGCCACTAACAGAACCAAGCAAGTTCACTTTCTTTGATGCAATCTCATCAAGTCTCTTTGGAGTCGAAGGTGCAACCAGAGTAGATGAATCAACCGGAGAAGTTTGATGGCCAATAGGAGTAATATTTCCATTAGAGTAATCATTTGTGTTTGCATTATCAGCAGTGGAGTTCCCAGCAGTAGTGTAATTCAACACCTTCTTATCTGCACTTGAAATATCTGTGTTGACTTCTGTGTCTATGATGCTTACATCATTGACTTTGTTATTCACAGTAATGAGACTTTTGTCTTGTTCCTGAATAGAAGTATAGGTAGATGAATTGGAAACATTCATAGTCAGAAAACCTTCATTTCTAAAGATGTTTTCGTTAGTTAGATGCTCTCTTTCGTCTTTTGAACAGTGAGAGGCATTCTTGTCGGCAATGTTCTGTTTCTTTATCGTGTAAATTTCATCGGGAAATTCAAGTGATACTTCAACCAGAGATGATGTTCTTCTTATATCTATAGCAACCTGTGAAGATCTTTCAAGAGATATAGTTAGCTTTGTAGTATTGGTCATGAGTACAGAAATAAGAAGAGAATATGAGGACTATTTATGGTGTAGGGAAAAAATGGCTGCAAAAAAAAGTCCCACATAGTGAGGCATTTTCAAAGATAATGAGTTCGATGAATAATAAAAGGGGGAATAAAACCAAGAAAGGTATTATATGATAAGAATACGGAAGTCCATGACAATGATTCCTCTGAACAAAATAAAGATCATAATCCCTTGGGGAATTAATCCATTATGAATCCGCTTGAATGATCCACTTGAACTAGATTACTGATTCCTATCCATTAATATATGATGCAAGATAAGGGATTTAAAATACCAATCCGTATACCATCTTTCTATTCAACTACCACGCAGAAATTGTTCAACTTACCGCCCTTCTTCAACTCCTTCTTGGCAAAGGTTTTCTTCTTTCTATCAGAATTCCAACGAAATAACCAATAACTCAACTTCACTGAAGCATGGTACTGTTCCAAGGTGAAACCCAACGACGTCATTATCTCCAAAAAGAGGTCTTTGGTGCAATAACGCGAGTTTTCTGTGCATGGTAACGGGAGAACAAAGAAAAGTAGACCATTTTGTTTCATGAATACTGCCAAGCGTTGTAGCATTGCACCTCTATCCTTGGGAGATGGCACGAAATTGACCACCAAAGAGCACAGAATCATGTCGAATTTGTCGTCTTGGGTCTTTGGGAGTGGCCGCTCCATAAAGTCTTGTTTCATGATCATAGGGTGTTGGCTATTCAAATCTATTCGAGTTATGCTACTGAAAATTCGACATGTGGAAATGTGGTTTTCTGGGTGAAGACATCCAATTTCTAGAGCATTCAACCCTGGTGTACACCAATCACGGTATGATTCACGCAACCACTGAACGAGTTTTTTCAGTGAATCTCCACCACGAACCCCAGTTTGGCCTTGTGTAGATGCAACTTGGTAAGCGTTGATACCGCCACGCTGCTCAGTTTCTGCGTCTATTTGTCCCAAGACGCGCAAGAGCTCATCCTCAGTACCAGTAGTGGAGATCATCAGGTTCAGTGACTTTTTGTTCAATACAAACGAGGAAAAGCCATCTTTGTACGACAGCTTAGCTTTTGCAACGTCATGGGAAACGCCCAAGGTCTCGAGAATAGCTGAACGACCTTTGTTCAAGGTATGAAACCGTCGTATGAGCTTACGGCTCTGCTGGGGCTTCAAGCTCCGGGGTCCTTTTTTCTGCACAATGCCTCTGTTTCGCTTTAGCATGAATGGAATGGAGGGTGTAAGAAAAGCTATGGAGGTGGTAGTAGTGGGATGTTGGTGTGGTAGTATTGGGATGCTAATGCGATGGTAGTGGAATTTGGATTTCTGGATGTCTCACTGATTCAAAATCTTTGCGAAAAACGCTTTTATTCATTAGCATGGCACCACCAGGAAAAGTGGCCAAGCCCCAGAAAAACGGTAAAGCAAACAAGGGAGGCAAGAAAGGTGCCAAGGGTTCTGGAAAGAAGTCCAAGGGCTCGTTCAAGACACGTAAAGTACCCACTCTCAAGCAGAAGAATGCCCGTGAAAGTAAGGTGGTTAAACTCGACTCACTCTCCTGGAAACCAGTGGAGATTCCAGACAACTTCAACGACTTCTCGGGAGCATATGGTTTAGAGGAGCTCGAGGGCGTCCACGTCGAGATGATCGATGGCAAACCCCGTTTCACAGTCAAGGAGGACAAGGCCGATGAGGAGGATGTCGCAGATGTCGCACGCGATGAGGAGGCCGATGTCGTAGAGGCAGAGGAGGAGTTTGCAGGTTTTGATGATGAGATGGAGGATGTTGAAGAGAATGATGGCGATGAAGTTGCTGATAAGGCTGCTGATAAGAATAATGAGGATGAAGTGGTTGCTGATGATGGAAAAGATTCGACTCAGGAGACACTCGAGGATCTCAAGTCGAATACTTTCACTTATAATGTGCCACTTCCTGACGACAATGTGACCCTTCCAGCATGGGAAGAGCATGTGACTCTTTCTGTTCACACTCTCAATGCATTGCAACAAATGGGATTTTCGAAGCCAACGGAGATCCAAAAAGAGGCGATCGCTCCTGCGCTCCAGGGCCACGACGTGATCGGTAAGGCCACAACAGGTAGTGGTAAGACGCTTGCGTTTGGTATTCCATTACTTGAGCACTATCTCTCGCGGGAGAAGACAGATGCACCATCAGGAATCATCTTTTCGCCAACTCGTGAATTGGCACACCAAGTGACAGACCATATCAACAAGTTAGCCAAGTACTCGCCATTGTCACAGCATGGTATCGTGCTGATCACGGGTGGTTTATCAATTCAGAAGCAGGAGAGACTTTTGAGCCATAACCCCGGAATCATTGTGGCTACTCCCGGTAGATTTCTCGAGTTACTTGAGAAAGACTTGGAATTGGCACGCAAAATGTCCCGTACAAACACGCTTGTGCTTGATGAAGCCGATCGTCTTCTCCAGGATGGCCACTTTGAAGAGTTTGCGAAGATTTTGGAGATACTTGAGAAGAACAGACCCAAGCTGCGTGAGATGGGTGGAAAATGGCAGACGCTCGTTTTCCTGGCAACTTTTGCTAAGGAACTCTTCAGTAAGTTAGAGAAACATCAGAAGAAGGCACAAGGTATGTTCAACAATGAGGAGATCATCAAGTTGTTGGACTCCAAGTTGCACTTCCAAGACAAGAAGCCAGTATTGATCGATGCGAGCCCGAAAGAAGTCGTTTCCGGTCAGGTTACTGAGGCATTGGTAGAATGTGGTCCATTGGAGCGTGATCTCTACCTTTATTACTTTGTTCTCATGTACCCAGGTTCGACATTGGTATTTGCCAACTCGATTGATTCTGTCAAGAGACTTGTACCTTTACTCAGCGGGCTTGGAATTCCAGCTTTTGCGATCCACTCTGCGATGATTCAAAAGCAACGTCTTCGTGCGTTGGAGCGTTTCAATGCTGCTCGTGCCAAGCAACCAACTGCTGTTCTTGTTGCATCGGATGTTGCCGCAAGAGGTCTTGATATCCCAAACATCGACCATGTTGTTCACTACCATCTCCCACGTACTGCCGATGTGTACGTGCACCGTTCAGGTAGAACTGCTCGTGCAGGTCGTGAAGGTGTGTCAGTGATGTTGTGTTCACCACAAGAGGCATCGGGTCCATTGCGTAAATTGCGTAAGTTGGTTGCGAATAACGCACCACAGAAGATGAACATGAGAGCAGATGTGAACTTACTTCCTATCGAGATGAGCGTATTGGGACAATTGCGTCCAAGAGTGGAAATCCTGCAACAATTAGCGGATGCTGGGTTACTGCAAACTGCAACACGTAAAGAGGATTCCTGGGTTAAGCAAGCTGCAGAAGATTTGGGAATTGATGACGAGACGTTTGAGGATATGGACAGATTTGAAGATGACATCATCAAGAAGCAGAGAAAGAGAAAGGAAAGCAAGATGCTCAGCAAGGAACAGCAGAAGCAATTGAGATTTAGACTCAAGGAGATGATGGCAGTACCTATCCGCAAGAGTATGAGGAGGTCGTATTTGACTAGTGGATTAGAGAATTTGGCTCATCAGATTGTGAGTGGGCAAACGCATAAAGAAGTTTTGGGTCATGAGACAAAGAATGCGTTGGATGTGTTGAGGAAAAAGAAGCTGAAAAAGAATTAGAGAGAGAAAGAAGATAATGAAAGTGGAAGATGAATGTAGTAGAAATGAAGGTGGTGTAGCGATGAAGATAGTTAATAATGGAGGTGTAGAAGAAGGGAAAGGACATGGAATATATTCGATATTGATACTAGAGTAAAACCGGTAACTTAAAGTTGGTTAAAACGGCTCATATTGGCTAAAGTCGGCTAAGGTGGCTCATGTTGGTTAATGTTGGCTGATATCAGCTAATGTTGATTAATGATGGGATTATAGACTATACCATCACTTTAGTCATATTCCTACACTTTTGGACAGTTGCTTGTTACACTCTATCTACTACCCACTCAGATGAAATCCTCATCATCGTCATCGTAATACTCGTCTTCATCGCTCTCATCAGCCAACTGCTCGAAGTTGACCTTATATCTCAAGACTGCACCGATACCACCGAAACCCTGGCAAAACTGTGCACCTTCAGAAGAACGATCAGTGACAAACTCCAAGTTAGCACCGAAAGACTTATAGTTTTCTGCCAACCACTCCAAGAAACTCTCCTCCTTAATGATTTCCATGTCCATACCAGTCTTCTTATCTTCCTTCCATGATTTATCTGGAAGGTCTGGGTTAACATGTGCAACAACTTCTTCACCTTCAGCATCCTTCATAGTGTAACGAATAATGTTCAAGTTCTCGTAGACAATCAAAATCTCACAAGCACCAAGGTCGAGAGCCTTCAAAGTATCTTCGATACCATAACAGAACTTACCAGTGTCTTGAGAAATTTCATCGAAGTAGTCGTTCAACAACTTCTTTTCCTGAACAAACTTGACATTAGCAAGAGTCTCAGCAGAGAGTTCGATAGCCTGGTTAAAACCATTTTCACCACCATAAGAAATATCGACAATCTTAATGACCTTAGCCTGCAAACGGTTATCGAAAAGGTCACTCTTTGACAATTCAGTCTTAAAGTCAGCACTACCAGCCAAAATCAAACCCTTACAGTTGACTTTATCGTTAGTAATAAAGTTTTGAACGGCGACTTCAGCGACTTTTCTAACGTAGTTATGACGCTTTTCCTCACGCAAACGCGAGAAACGAACCGCAGATTGACCACCACGACCGTGCTTCTTTGGAAGATCGACGGTGAACTTGTGCAAAACTTCACGTGTGTTACCAGAAACAGCACCGAAAAGTGCACCATTACCATCCATAATAATGAAACCAAAACGGTCATCATTCTCCAAAAGTTCACTCAAAGCCTCCACATGGAACTTGTTGTCACACAAGTAAAGAGAAGTGTTGATTGGCTTGAATGGTTCGAAATCAATGTTCAATTTCTTTTCCTTTCCGTCCTCGGTAATAACATCACCACAGTAAACAACCAAACCATTACGAGGGATGGAGTTGTACAATTTCAACTTCTGTTGAGTAGATGTGATTGCTGATAAGACAGACAATCTGTTGACACGCGACTTGATATTAGATGCTGTACCATATTCTTCTGTCAACATTTTCTGTGTGAGGGAAATTTGACCCTTTGGAGGGATCACAAGAGAGATCATAGAGGTACCATTACCTCTAGCCTGCTCAAGAGACTTGATCAACTTCTTGACCTTCCAGATCTCAATGTTCTTTTCTGCGTCGGTTTCCATGGTGAGAAATTTTCAAAAAAGTGATGAGAAAATTTAATAAAGAGTGGAAGGAAGAGAGAGAAGAGAGAATGGTAAAGGAGATGGTAGGAGAATGATAGAAGAGATGGTAGGAGAATGATAGAAGAGATGGTAGGAGAATGATAGAAGAGATAGTGGGAGAATAGAGAATGATGGAAGGGATAATGGGAATTAGAATAATGTAGATTAACAATGCTAGATGATACTAATAGTATGAGAATAATATGTGGTATGTTTATGATGAGATTGGAAGTATGAAGAGATTGGAAGTATGATGAGATTGGAAGGTTGATGAGATTCGAAGATGAAGATTGGGAGTATGACGAAAGTCGGCGATGTAGCAATAGAAAGACGATGTTTGAAAGTTGTTTGGTAGATATGATGACGTAATGTAAGGCTGGAAAGGTGGTCGTGTATGATGGGATTTGTTACACGAAGGAAAGATATAGACAAAACATAGCAAAGCATAGCAGAACATTATGAAAGTAGATCATATTCAAGACTAGATCATATACAAGTTAGATATACTAAAAACATATCCAAATTTAGATCATTTACAATTGAAAACATCTATCTGTTCAATACAACTCTGATACTTGAACTGAAAATTTACACGAACATATGGAACAACTTTTCACCAATCTTGATCACCATTCACCATACTTGATCATCACCATACTTGATCATCACCATATTATCATCACCTTATCATCATCACCTTATCATCATCATCTTATGATCATGAAACTTATCGTTTCACCACATTTCCTACTTCATATCGTATATAAACATCCATACCGCAACTTCTAAATACCCATTACCCGTTCCGAAAGAAGGGACACTCATACCCCAACACTATTCCTTCATTTATTATCCAACTTCTACGGTTCATCCTCATAATATTATCCCTATTTGATTCATCCTCTAAATCCTTCATAATCCCCTTCTCATATTATTCCGATTCTCTTTTCCTTCCCTCTTTTCCTTCCCTTTTATTTCCTTTTCCTATTTTCTTTGTTTTCCATGTCTTCCCACGAAATGAGTGAGTACCCGCACTCAGCGGCTTCTGAGCAATATGACTCCGACTCAGAGAACTCATCAGTTGATGAGCCTCTCGTGAAACCCAAGCAAAAATCGCGGCGTCCCGGAACCTCCGACTTTAGACAGCAACGACTCGCTGCCTTCAACCCCGTGCTTACAGCAAAAACAGTCATCCCACTTTTGATTGCAATCGCAGTGGTTTTCGCCCCTCTTGGTGCGGCTATGTGGTATGCATCTCATCGCGTTCAAGATATCATGATTGACTACTCACAATGTGAAAATATGGCCCTGTCGGATCACTGGTCGGAGATCCCGGGCAACTACACTTTCCATTTCCGTGATAACATTGTGCCACACACGCCCGTATGGAGACTTACTACTGATGAGTCCCAACCATTTGAGGATGAGCGTCGTGTATGTCAAATCCAGTTTCATGTGCCGGTTCGTATGAAAGCACCTTTATATCTTTTCTACCGTTTGAAGGACTTTTATGCCAACCATAGACGTTATGTTAAATCTTTTAGTGAAGATCAAATTACTGGTAAGGCAGCTTCAGTAAGTGATATTAAGAATACTATTGGTCAAAACTGTGAACCATTGAGTGTTGATGAAAATGGTAAACGTTATTATCCTTGTGGTCTTATTGCAAATTCACTTTTTAACGACACTTATTCTTTGACTTTCACCGCTGTCAATGGTACTGAAAATGACTATTCAATGACTGATAAAGGTATCGCTTGGAGTACTGAAGATCAACGTTATAAGAAAACAAAATATCATTGGTCGGAAATTGCTCCTCCACCAAATTGGTATAAGAAATTCCCTAACGGATACAATTCTACCAATGTTCCAGATATTTCTCACTGGGAACAATTCCAAGTATGGATGAAGCCAAGTGCTCTTCCAGATTTCAGTAAACTTGCGTTACGTAATGACCATGATGCTCTTGAACCTGGTACTTATCAGATAGACATTGGTTTACATTTCCCTGTTCTTCCATTTAACGGCCACAAGTATGTGTATATCTCACAGCGCAGTGCGATTGGTGGTAAAAACATCTTCCTTGGAGTAAGTTGGATGGTTGGTGGTGGAATTTGCTTTGTTTTAGCAATAGTCTTGTTGGTGGTGAACTTTGTCAAGCCAAGAAAGACAGGTGATGTGAACTTGTTGAGTTGGAATAGAGAAGCATTCAAGAAGGATGAGAAGGAAACAGAACAAGAATAAGAAGGGATATGAGAAAAGGCTAAATACAGAGGTATGAGGTATGCTGATATTAAAGGTATACTGATATTAAGGTAAGCTGGTATCAAAGGTATGCTGATATTAAAGGTATACTGATATTAAGGTATACTGAAATTAAAGATAAGCTGGTATTAAAGGTATACTGGTATTAAAGGTATACTGGTATTAAAGGTATACTGGTATTAAAGGTATACTGGTATTAAAGGTATGCTTGCTAGTATCTAAGGTATGCTGGTATTAAAGGTATGCTTAAAGATATGCTGGTATTAAAGGTATGCTTAAAGATATGCTGGTATTAAAGGTATTCTGGAAAGGTATGTTAAGGTATCTAGTATTAAAGGTATACTGGGTAATGAAAGGTATATACTGATATGTAGAGGGAAGATAGGTAAATGTGAATGAATGCGTATTGATGAAATAAAGCTAGAATGCCACAAAACGTTTGTGTCATTGAGTACCTATATTTGTATGCCTTTGTATGAATGCTTTGCCTATTAATTCCTTTACCTTTTATACATTTGAATACCCATCAATGTTACAACTTTAGCCCTGTGCTTATTAAGCGGAAAGGTATACCTTTCAAATAAATTCGGTATACACCTTCTTGTGTTAATTCCGAAATCCGTATCCGTATTCCGTAATTTGCGGACGACGAATTTTGCAACCCTTCACACAAAATTTGCAACCTATTGATGTGAATATCTACACTTCACATCATTAACCAATGATTATGTCTTCATTATTCATAACTTCCTCATAATGATCCCATCACTTATCTCCTCTTTATTTATCCTTTTTTCATCACTATCTCTCCCTTCCATCAATTTCATTACTTCATCACTATACCATCAATTTCATTCATCACTTAGCCCATTACACTTCCGCTTTATTTGCCACTGCACCATGTATCCTTTTTCGGATAATCCCCGTACTCTACCAATTATGGGCCCACAACGCTAATCGGACTATATCTATAGGTATTCGACACCTTTTTGCAATCCAACAATGTCTTCCACCAACGTCACTATTCTCGCTAACCCTCCTCAATCAGCTCTCCAGCTCGATGAATCCAAGCCAGAGCCTACCTTCCGTTTGGAGAAACAAAAGCTCGAACCTCTCGCCGAAGGCCAGCTTCTTGTGCGCACGATTTACCTTTCCAATGATCCAACCCAGCGCGCTTGGATCCAAAAGGGAAACTCCAAAGAAAACTTGTACATGCGCCCAGTCTTGCCAAACGAGCCAATGCGCGCATTTGGTATCGGTGAGGTTGTCGAATCGCGCTCTGATGCTCACCCTAAAGGTACTCGCTTCACGAGCTTGCTCACATGGGCTGATTATAGTATCATCAATGCAAGTGATGTGATGCACGTGATCGAAGACACGCGGATCCCATTAACATGGCACTTGAGTGCATTAGGAGTCACTGGTTTGACAGCGTACTTTGGTATCTTTTCAGTTGCTGATCTCAAGTCTACCGATACCATTGTGATTTCGGCCGCATCAGGAGCTACTGGATCGATGTGTGTACAGTTTGCCAAAAAGGTGGTTGGTGCACGCGTTATTGGAATTTCTGGTGGTGCTGAGAAATGTCGCTGGGTCGAGTCAATTGGTGCTGATGTTTGTGTTGACTACAAGGATCCCAAGTTTTATGACAACATGGTTGAAGCCTTGGGTGAAGGCAAGACTTGTGATGTGTACTTCGACAGTGTTGGAGGTAAAATCCTTGATGATATGCTTTCATTGACCAAGGTAAGTGGTAAGGTTATTGCTTGTGGATGTATTTCTGGATACAATGATCGCCTGAAGAGTGTTGTTAATGCTTGGCCAATGATTATTGTTCGTAAGCTCACTGTGAAGGGTTTTATTATTGTCGACTATGCTAGTGAGTTTGGTCGTGCTGCTGGTGATATCGCTAAGTGGATCCAAGAGGGGAAGATTTCTATGGACGAGAAATCGATTGCAATCGTTGATGCAAGTAAAGATCTTTCCAAAATCCCTGAGATTTGGGGACGCTTGTTTACTGATGCTAAGGGCCCAGGTAAGTTGATCACTCAAGTAACTGATTTGAAGGTATAGGTTTTCGCAGCCAATTATATGCAGGAATGTCCAAAAACGTATTCAATCCTAATGCAGCCTTCTCCTAACGCAGACATCTTAGTAATGTAGGACATCTAGGTAAGTATTTCAGATGTTGAATGTGATTTGGCATAAGAATAGAACTTTTTATGGTATGATTTATATGAGCAGGTGATGGTAGACGAGGATATCAAATTTCCACTATCTAATGAAGAGGTTCTATTAGAAGATTAACCAGAAGATGAATTGAAATTTTGGTAATGAAGAGATAAAGGCTTCCTTCAATCTTGTTATCTATTCTTCATCTCTTCTGCTCTTCTTTCCTTCTATTCTTCTTCTTTTCTATTCTTCTCTAACTATTAAATTTCCTAAAGTCTTCAATTCCTCTCCATATTTTCTTTTCCTCTCTATTCTTCCTCATTATCTCTTCTTTTGTACTCATCCTTTTGTTGTACTTTTCCTTTTCCTCTTCCTTTTCCCTTCTATTTCATCTTCTCTCCTCTGCTCTTTTCTACTCTTCACATCTTTTTTCTTTGTTTTTCTGTTCCATTTTTCTGTTTACGCTCCACAAACATGACATCAGTGCGGAAGTCGTCACTTGTGAAGCGCGCACTGGACCGTGATGCCATACTTCGGCGGTACCAGGAGCATTCCAATGATAACTACGATGACATTGATCTTGAAAGTACACTATCTTTCTCACGATTCTCCCAAGGTCTGGGTATTGTACGATCCCAAGATGATTCACCATTCGTGAGGCGTATACAAGACACTCTTCATGTTGACTTAGCCGACAAACAAATAGGATCTACTGAACCTCATGCTATCTCACCCATTAGAAGCCAAAGCGCGCCGGTCGCAGATCACATAAGAGATCATGTTGAGACAAGACCAAAGAGTATGAGAGAAAGAGAGCCAAAAAGGGAAAAAGAGTTCCATAGGAATAAGTTAACTAAAGACTTGACAAAACGAGATTTAATAACTAAGAGAGAGTTGATTAACCAACAAGTTAAAGATCATCAGAAAGATCATAAAAATGTTAAGAATCATAACTCTTCAAAAATCAAGACCACAAATGGTGATTGGATTCATAGTACTGGAAAATCACCTACAGAAGATGAAGTGAGTCAATATGAAAAGACTACTACAAAAAGTGACTTCATAAACTATCATAATGTGAATATTAACCAAGCTGCAAAAAGTACTAACCATATGAACCAACCCCATACAAAATCTAATCATAATTACCAACCATATACAGCAAATGATAGTAACCTGCACAACTCAAACTTATATCATAATAATCAAAATAGCGCTAACTATGATTCTGCTAACTATGATTCTGCTCCTGCAAACTATGATTCTGCTCCTGCTAACTATGATCCAGCTCCTGCTAACTATGAATCATCTGAAAAACTAAACCAAGCATCTTTACATGTTCCCCGTGCGTATCTTGAGAAAATCGATGAAGCACTGGAAACCTCACACGCTAACGAAAATGAGCCACCAGTAGGAGTTAGTCCGGTAAAAACCAGCGGTACTCCAGTCGTATCGAGTCCCATGCGTGTACACAAAGTAAGAGAATCGCGTGATCTTGCTCGAGGTGCAACAACTCCATCTAGACGCCAAGCATCTGTGAAAGTATCACTCACACCAGCGCAACGGTTTGAGAAGAGAGCAGGTACAAGGCTGCATAATGCCTTAGAAAACTTTCGATTCTCGAGTTTGGTTGGAAAGGGAGCATTTGCGAGTGTTTATCGTGGAGAAAACCTCAAAACGGGGCAAGTGGTAGCTATTAAGCAAATTGCACTCGAAGAGGAGCAAGATGTGGCGGAATTGATGGGGGAGATTGATCTCCTTAAAATGCTTAAACATCAACATATTGTCAAGTACCATGGATTTGTGAAGACCGCAGCACTGCTCAATATCTTACTCGAGTACTGTCTGGGAGGGTCACTTCGACAAATGTATAAGAGACTTGGACATGGATTAGGAGAGTCTGCCACAGCTCTGTATGTTGCCCTGATTTTGAAGGGGCTTGAGTACCTTCATGCTCAGGGAGTTGTTCACCGTGATGTGAAGGCTGCGAATGTGTTAGTTACAGAGGATGGTGTAGTGAAGCTTGCAGATTTTGGTGTTGCAACGAAAGTTACTGCGCAACATGCGACTGTTGTGGGAACACCCAATTGGATGGCTCCAGAGACTGTTCTTGGAGGTGAAGGTCTTTGTACAGCTTCAGATATTTGGTCTTTGGGAGCAACTATCATCGAGTTATTAACGACACATCCACCGTACCATGAGTTGAATGCGATGGCTACATTACATGCTATCGGTACAGATGATCACCCACCATTACCGGCGGGCATGTCGTCGGTGGGAAAGGACTTTCTCATGGAGTGTTTCCAAAAACAGCCGAGTTTAAGACGTAGTGCGAAGTTGTTATTAAGACATAGATGGTGTGAGATAGAAGGAGAAAAGGATGGAAAAGAGTTGGGAAGAGAAGAGAATCAAAAAGAGATAGAAAGGGATGAAAGGAAACAGATAGAAAGACCCAATGAACGGAGATACAGTGAAGGGAAACAAGAGGATAAAAGGAAACAAGAAGTGGAAGAGAAACAAAACCATTTGAGAGTTGAGGGTGAGAAACTGAATGAACGAGTGGTAACTGCAAAGTTTCTGAAAGGTGAACTATTGGGACGATTTGCAGAAGAGGATGATCCTAAGGATCTTGATGAAAATGATGACGTCTCATTTGCCGATGACTTCGAAGTTGGAGATGCCCCACTTGTTCCAAGGTCTATTGTCGTGAACGAGTCGCCCTTACTTGAAATCGAGATGGACGATTTCGACACTCACGAGTTGGAGGTTCAAAATAAGATGGAGGTACTTGTGAGCAAGTTCAGCACGCGCGTGGCTCATGTTGCTGGTGGTGGAGAGGATGTGATGACATCATTGGTTCCACTTACAGGACGTATGCTCCATATGGTGAGGAAGTACAATGCACTGCATGCTGTACTCATTAAAGAGCATGGAGTATTATCTGTGCTTGAACTTCTTGATTGGGCTCCCGAATATGCGCGGTTCCAGAAAGTATGGCAACACTCACTCGCAATATTGAATACGGTATTCCGTGATGTGGTTGTGTTTGAAAACTTCTGCGTAGTTGGTGGAATTCCCGCAGTAACACAGTTCCGGCACCATGCATATGGCTCAGCGGTTCGGGGAGAAGTGGGAAGATTTCTCTCCCACTTTGCGCGGTCTGAGCGTGCGCTTGCGATGCTCGTTGCTTGCGGTGGATTAAAGGTTGTGGCCAAGTTTGTCGAGGAAGACTTCGAAACTGCTCCTGGCTTACCATTGGTCTCAGTAGAGGTCATTCATGCAATCCTCCTGCGTGATCTTGCACGCAGTAAGTCAGATCTCTGTCGTATTCTCCTGAAGCACGGTGTTGTGTTTTGGCTCGTTGTGCTCTTGCACCGTCTTACTTGTGCACGAGGTCACGTTCCGATTCCTTCACGAGATGCTGAAGAGTGTGTTGATTGGATTCTATCTATATTGCATTATTTTGGACAGAGTGAGACGCGGGTCAAGTTGAACATTTCGCTGGCGGATATGTTCAAATTGTTGATGCGGGTCTGTGGGCAATTACTGACTACACGGCGGTTGGTTGTGCTCCGGTTCTTACGGGCGATGCTGTGTGTTGCTGGAGTGCTCAAGCTGTTACATGCTGCTGAGATTGTTGAGTTTTTAGTTGTTCAATTAGCACGGCATCCTCCAAGTCTGCCTCATCATGCCGAGGTTGTGAGTGTGGTAGCGCCGACCTTATACAACTGTTGTTACCTTGATCATGTTCGCGAAGCTGAGTTTGTGCGTTTGGGCGGATTACCTCATTTGCGTGCACTTGTGTGTACAAAACTCCCATTCCGGCAGTTTGTGTTGCCAATTGTGTGCGAGTTGGTTCATTGTGAAGAAGTTCGGCCTGCACTTGCAAAGTATGACATCTTGGGGGTTTATTTAGATTTGCTTGTGGATCCTTATTGGCAGCTGAATGCACTTGATGCTATAGTGAGTTGGTTCCAGCATGATGCTAAGAACGTTGACTTGACTGCGCCTCGGGCTGTTAGTGCTCTCCGTGCGGGTTTTGTGTTGCGTAATGTTGCGAGTGTGGAGTCTGCGTTGGATAGCTATCTCAAATTGCTTGCGGCGAATGCGGGCATTGCGCGGGTATTGGGTACTGATGAGGTAGTGGACAATATTCTCGAGAAGTTAACGACATATAGTAGTCCAGTGATACAGTTGACGTTGTTGAGGGTATTGAAGACGATGATGGCATATCGTGCGGTTCCTGCGCGTGTTTTGGAGGTTGTTCGCGACTTGGAGAGCCGTAGTGGCCTGGTTTTGGTGGATGAGGTTGCAATGGAGATTACGGAAATGGAGAGGGAATAAAAGGAATGGAAGAAATGGAAGAAATGAAAGGAATGGAAGAATGGGAAGGGAATTGAAAGGGAATAGTAATAGATGGTATAGAAGGGATAGGAATAGATGAAATGAAAGGGAATAGTAATAGATGATATAGAAGGGATAGGAATAGATGAAATGAAAGGGAATATGAATAGATGAGGGAGGATGGGAAGTGGCTGCGAATCCTGCATACAGAGTGGAGAGAGGTAAGGAATATGAAAAGCATTGAGAAGCATTAGGAAGTATGAGGAAGTATTAGGAAGTATTGATATTGTATGTTGGAAGAGCTTTAAAGATATGTTTGGGATATGATTGAGTTTGAAATATCTGTACATGCTATGAGGGTCAAGCAAATCATGGCAATCTAATTGGATGAAAATTGGAAGGCCATCAATGTCGTACTCTGGGGCAAATTAGGGAAAGCATAAATCATGGAAGCGAGTAGAAAGCATAAATCATGAATCGAGTGGAAAGTGTAAATCATGAAATTGAGTGGAAAGTGTAAATCATCGAGTGGAAAGCGTATAGCATGAAAATCGAGTTGAAATTGATAGTTGATGTCAAAGACATATGGACCATATAATACCCATTCACCGGTACATCCTCCATTGATTCTTACGCTCTCTCTATGGTCTTATAGATATTCATAATCCACAAATCATATCCATTATCATAATCTTCACTATGTGGAAAGAATTGGAATCTAGAGAAATATCATATAAGCCCAATTGTATCTGTACCAAGTTCAATATCATAACAGCTTTTCATATATATTATATACCATAAGTATATCATCAGGATCTTTCTCTAAATTTCCTACTTTCTATTCCCTTTTTCATTTCTCTTCTCTATTCCCTTTTTCATCTTTTATCGGTTCCTTTTTCATCTTCCATCTGTTCGTTTTTTTCTATTTTTCTTTCCTCGGTCCCCACATTTTCTCCACTTACACCATGCCCATACCATATCCATCACCACGAGTATCGCAACTCGATGCTCACATCCTCGATAGTGAGCTCTTCAGTCTCCTCAAAGATCAACTAGCAAATATCCTGAGTTTACATCATGCTTCATGGACCTTCCAACAACACCCCGAAATCTGGTCATTAGTCCTTCAATTACTCATTTATAGAGTAACAGTAGGAAGATCAGGATCAACTTACGGCCTGGCATTACAGAACTTACGCTATACTGATACCAAAGGCAAAACCATTGGATCAGGACGAAAAAAGTTGTTACTTGCACTCATAGTGGGAAGCTACCTTTATGAAAAACTCACATCGTATTTATACAGTGTCGATGAAACACCCCTGCGGGACACAACCCTCGTAGATCGAGTGGTTAACTTTGTTAAATCGCATAAAAACACAGTGTTATCGACGGTGGATCGCACTCTTAAATTAGCCAATTTGGTCAATTTCACCCTTTTCTTGGTCGATGGACGTTATTCTTCCGTCTCAAATCGTATACTTGGAATTACCCTCGCACCAGTGGTCACTGACCTTCTCCGTTTCAACGGAAACAATGTCAATTTCGAGTTCCAAAACAGACAATTGGTGTGGAACGTCATGACGGAGTTTTTGGTCTTCACACTTCCACTTCTTCAACTTGGTCGAGTACGGGCCTGGTTTGCAAAGCGTACACGGGGCGAGAAACCGGCAGATCGTGGGCCATATGCGGCTTTGCGTGCTAGTGAATGTGCGATATGCCACGAACAAAATGTCCAGGCTGCAATTGCAGGGTCAAAGCCTGCGTCGTCTGGAACAGTGACAAATGCATGTGTGACGAGTTGTGGTCATATTTACTGTTATGTTTGTATTGCCACGAGGTTCAATATGGCGGGAGATCATGCTTGTTTGCGTTGCGGCAATCAGATGGAGTGGTTCCGTGAGTTTTCAGATGTGAAGAATGAGGCTATATTGATAAAAGGAGAAGAGGAAGAGGAAGAGGAAGAGGAAGATGATGATGATGATGATGATGGGGATGAAGAAGGAGATGATGATGTAGAGGAGGTTCAAGGTGTGGATATTGAGGGGGATTATGAGTATGAAGAGGAGGACGATTATGAGGATGATGATTATGAGGATGAGTATGAAATGATGGAGTAGGGGGATAAAAGGAGATAATGAATGACAATGATGGAATTTGTAGGAAATGTGAAGAGTTAGAAAGGATGTTTTCAAAGTGAAGGCAGGTAATTTGATGGAAATTGCAGAGATTGAAGGTGTATAGGAAATGGTGGAAGAGAGATAAAGAGTTATGATAGTATACGCTTTTTCGGTTGCAAAAAACATCCCAATTAGGAAGGATTTAGTCATATCCACAGCTAAAAAATCATCATAATCACCCTCAAATCACTCTAATCAAACCCTCTTCTCTATTTCTATTACTTTTTCTACCCTTCTCCACTCACTTCTATTTCTTTTCTATATTTCTAACCATCTACAATGTCTTCTTTAACAACATACCACCCTTGTCATCATCAATCTCCGCACCTCCGAATGCTTTTTTCAACTTTGCATACTCTGCACTCTTTGCCAAATCCAATACCTCCAACACAGACACAGCCACGAACGCAGGCTGACCACGGCCCCAGTCAGATGGCTTTGCGGAAATCACCTTTGCAGCACGCTCGGCAAACACAGTACCAACAGATGGAAGTGCTTCAGCACCAGTAGACACCACTGCGCGCTTCTCAGCATCAAAACGGAACTCAGTACCCTGAACCAATGCCTTGACCAAACGAGCAATGAATGGTACTTTGTTAAGCAAGTGGTAGTCCTCACGCACATCACCTTCGACAGTACACGAAAACACCATGTCCACGACCTGCAGTCTCAATTCGTCCTCACCAGGTGTCAAACAAAGCTCTGCCACGAACTGAGCAGCCATGTTCACGTAAACAAGATCCTTAAAGTCGTTGCCAACAGCTATTATACCACCGTAAACGAGTGGGAGAGCACGAGAAAGAAGCTCATTACGACGTGCTTCTTGGGGCTTCTTTGTAGTGTGTGCATATGCCAATGCTTCATATCTTCCCAAATCAGCACGAACAGCAGGACTGAAGTAACGTGGGTCCAAACCACGCATGATGTAGAGAATAGGACGACGCAGGAACTTGTCTTGAATCAAAGCAGGAGTGTTCTCCTCAGTGAGCAATTCAACACTCACACTCTTGTGAAGAAGCACAGAGTCGTCCACAGTCATGAGAAATGTGAGCACAACAATATGACCATATTCATTACGAGCCATATCTGGAATGTGAGTACGCACATGACGAAGGATAGTCTTACGCTCCTTTGCATTTGCGAGAGCAATGAGGGTACATGCGACATCAGATCCTTCCTGGGTGTGGATCAATTCAGCGAACTGTTCGGCCAAAAGCTCGATGACTTCACGAATTTGCGACTCAAAGGCCACAGGGTCCAGCAGGAGGATTGTAGTGTATTCACGCATTGCAGCGTGTAAGATCTCGAAACCAGTACTACCTTTTTCGACAGCAGCGGTGATAGTATCATACAAATTGGTCATGACAACCGCACGCTTTTCAGCAGATTCTCCAATGACATCAAGAACAGTTTTACCTTCACCATTCTCCTTGAACACAGCATACTCCGCACCCCAGAATTCACGGATCATCTGCCGACGCTGTGCAGCTGTCAGGTAGAGAACAAAGAGATCCTCAACAACATAAGCACCTTCCTTGTGGCGCATCAACTTACGCAACTTGCCATGCAACTCATTAACAATCAAGTCACGTGTATCACGTGAACCATAATGAAGTAATTTGATGAGGAGGTATTTACCGTAAGAAGATGTTGCTAATTTGTAGTAGTTACCTGTTAAAGCGCGAGCGATGATATCACGACGTTCACGAGACAGGAATTTGACGAGAGTTTGGACCACACGTGAAGCATCATGTTTCATGACAAGATCGAGGATGACATCTTTAGCGAGTTCCCAAACTTGATCACATAACTTATCACGGACTTGTTTTGGTGGTGTTGGTTTATTAACTCTTAACTTCTCCCAGAGAACTTTGATCTGTTGGACCTCTGCACCTGCTTTTCTCTGGAGTTTTCTCTCCAGGAGGGTTTTCTTTTGTTCTGCGTGAGCTTCACGAGAAGATTTCTTATCGGAAGTGTCATCCTTTTCATCGGAAGATTCATTGAGATCATCTTCATTAGTAGACTTGTTATCCAAATCATCGAGGTCATCTTCATCAGAAGACTTGTTATCTAAATCATCGAGGTCATCTTCATCAGAAGACTTATTATCCAAGTCATCGAGGTCATCTTCATTTTCCACTTCTGATCCACTTTGGTCTGAGCTGCTCATATCGATCTCTTCAGAGTCGGATGGTGGCAGAGGCAACTTGGCCTTCTTTGATGGTGGTTCTGCAGCAGAAGCTGAACGTTTAGATCCTTTGACTTTATTGCCCATGATGAGATGAGGAAAAAAATAAGAAAAAGTGAGGAAAAGTGAAGGAAAAGAGAGGAAAAGTGAAGGAAAAGAGAGAAGAAAAGAGGAAGAAAAGAGGAAGAGAGGAAATGAGAGAGAGATACATGAAAAGAGGAAAGTAGAAGGAATGAAGAAAAGGAATTAAAAGTAATCAGATGAAAAGTTGATAAACCTGACCAATTCTGAATGTTGGCCTTAACATAATCTTGAAAAATTACTGAATGTTAGCCTAAATCATATCCTAAACAATTACTGAATTAGTAGTAAGAAAATGGAACCAAAAATAGTAAAGTTACTAAGATTCTCATGTTGAAGATGTCATCATACCGTTTTGAAATATTCTATATCTTTTACATCAACCTTGTTTTAAATTCTTTCTCATTTGCACCTTAACCACTCACCTTATATCACCAAATATACCCAAAAAAATCTATCTCAATCTTTCTGATTTCATCTTTCCACTCTTCTTTCAACTCTTCTTTCAACTCTCTTCATTTCTCTCAATTCTCTTCATTTCTCTCAATTCTCTTGATTTCTCATTTCTCTCATTTATCATTTCTCTGTTCTCTGATTTCTTTTCTCTTTTCTCTTTCTCTACGTTTCTTCTCATGTTCAGATCAACTAGACCAATTACCAGACAGTTTGTACGCTTTGCGTCCTCTGTGACTGAGGTTACATCCTATCCACAATTCCAAAAGCTCGTTGCCGATAAGAAACTTTCAGTCGTCGACTTTTATGCTACATGGTGTCCCCCATGTAAAGCCATGGACCCTATTATCCGTTCATGGGCCGAAAAGACCCCCGAAGTTCAGTTCTTAAAGAATGATGTTGATGCAAGTGAAGATGTTGCTATGATGAATCTGATCTCAGCAATGCCAACTTTCCTTTTATTCAAGGATGGTGAAAAAGTCGCCGAAGTCGTCGGTGCTAACCACAATAAGTTACGTGAATTGATCGAACAACACAGTGGAATTGATGTACGTTCAAGATAATGTGAAATAGAATAGACATACGGCTTGGTAGATAACTAGCAATTGTTAGATGCATCAAGATGCTTTTAGATGCATAACACCAGTTATGCTAACATACAAATATTGATATGACGATGTAGAGAGATACGAATATTGACATGACGATGTAGAGAGATACAAATATTGACATATGACGATGTAGAGACATCGAAATATTAGAGATGTTTGGGAGTTAGAAAAGTGGGAGAGTTGTTCAGAGAGTCAGAGATGATGAGTTAGAAGTATAGGAGACTTAAAAATGTGGAGTAGAACTTGGAGTAGAACTGTTGACTTGATTAGAAATATGTAAAGAATTTGATCTGAGGGACATTGCGGGGTATACGGATTTTTCAAATTTGACATATTGAGAGTAGTGAAATCCTCATCAAGAGAGAAAGTATACAATCTATATATTTAGATTCATCTATATCTTTCATACTTTCTTCCTTTTATCTTCATATTCAACTTTTCCCAATATGTCTTCATTATACTCACTTTTCCTACTATATCTTCACCCTCCAATACCTTATTTCCTGAATGTTCATCTTCTTCATTCTTCACTTCCTCGCTTCCTCGCTTCCTCACTTCTTCTTTCTTCTTTCTTCTTTCTTCATTCTGCAATCTTCATTTCTTTTCCCTTCTACCTTTCTTAATTTTCTCTTCTACTCTTCTCTTTTTTCCTTATCATGTTCAAGACAATCTTCAGAACAACAACACCACTTGCGGCATTTGCACTTGGAGTTGTGGGATTCCCACGCTCATGGCTGAATGGTGGAGCTCCACCTATTGATAACAATGCTGAAATCCTCGATTCAATCTCCACATCTCCTGAATTCCGTGCCCTTGAAGCTAAAGGTACTGCTAAACACACCTCATCATCAGCCTTCCCTCATCAACACAGAGCTAATTATATCACAACAGGAATCCTTTCAGGTCGGGGTCACTTTGAGATCGACCCCGTGGTATTTGTTGATAATGATGAATTAGTGAGCTTCTATCACCTTGGAGAAAAACTAGTGTCTACTGATGGTCAAATTCATAATGGTATTGTTTCCACACTTTTAGATGAAGGATTGTGTACTTGTGGTTTTGGTTCACTTCCTGCAAAGAAAGGAGTTACTGCATCATTATCCATTGACTTCAAATCTCAAGCTCAACCTGAAAGTAATGTGGTATTGCGTGCCCATGTTGTTGAGAAAAAGGGTAGAAAGGTCGTCATTGAGGGAAATCTCAGCGATTTAGCTACTGGGGTTGAAATAGCAAGCGCACATTGTGTATTGGTACAGCCTAAATGGTTCCGTTATTTACTGTGGGTGAATGTGATATGAGAAATAGTATGAAATATAATGAAGGAAATGAAGATTGAGGATAGAGTAAAAAGGATGATGATTGAGGATAGTAAGAAGGATGATGATTGAGGATAGTAAGAAGGATGATGATTGAGGATAAATAGTGGATGGGAGAGCATTGAATGATAAAAGGTTCAATTGAGGTTCCAGTTGAATCCAAGTAAAAGTTCACAAAAATCATAGTCAACCCACATTAAAACTCAACACCAAGATGTCATAAAAACTCCTCATAAAACCTCCACATTAAAAACATCTTAAAACCTCTCCAATAAACCTTTTCTTAATCTATACAACTATACATCCCATAATCTTTTATCTTGACCCTCTTTCATTTTTCCCAACTTGGGTGCAAATTTCATAAATATTAAAGAGGGCGAAATTCATACCTTGTTAGTTGCCCTGCACAACGGCTACAAGCCATTGAAACTGCCCACAACTTCTGTTAAGTCGCTAAATATTGCTGGTACACAATTTGCCTTAGCACGCCACTTTCATCCATTTATCCGCTTAATTTGCTACCTTGTTACCTTGCTACATTGCCACCTTGCTACCTTGCTATTTTTTACTTTGCTACCATTTAACCCCGGAAACCATGAATATCGAACCCCACGATACTCAGGGTTTGGTTTACATAATACATCCAGGGTCTACATGCACTATGATCTTCACGTGAAAGTCAATCTTAATATTATTCTGTGGTTTCTCCTTACTTGCTCAGCCAATTTGGTTCCCCTCTCAAAAATCCTAATTGGGATATTCAATGTTGCTGCGACATTTGCAGCCGCCAAGATTGCTATTGGAAAACACTATAAGTAGGGATGAATTCGCTCAATTGAACGCCATCAAACAATGACTGACACTGGAAGACAAGGATTCACCGACAAAGTTGAGAGCGCTGTTAAGCCAGACTCTCAAAAGTCCACTTTCGAGTCCGCTAAGGACACCGTTCTCGGCAAGGCCGACTCTGCTGCTGCTAAGGCTACCCCTGAGGAGGACAAGTCTTTTGCCCAAAAGGCATCCGATGCTATCTTTGGTGAGAGCAAATAGAGCAATAGTTTTTAGGTAATCACTAGAGATCTAGTCATGAAAAGTGAATGAGTGAATATGAATAAAATAGCTTGAAGAAGATGTAGGAGAAGCACGAAAACCTTCTGGTAATAAGTTTCTAGTACTACTACAAATGTAGTATGGTAATAATTTCTAGTACTACCACAATTCCTAGTACTAACAATTCCCTAACACTACTATAACTTAACAATTTTCCACTATACAATTCTACTACTACAATTTTCCACTACTACAGTTTTCTAGTACTACAATTCTACTACAACTATCTTCATGCTGTAACATTTTTCTAATACTACATCAAGTATGACCAACATTTTCTGAAGTCCGATGTTTACTTACATCATCCCATGATCGACCTTCCATTTTCTAATCGTATGACAATTTTCCAAAATCAAATCAGCCACAACCTTCAATCAAAACCACCACAGTAAGACCTCAATCTCACACCCATCCTCTTCGCACTTCCTTTACCACACTTCTACTTTTGCTCCCGTAACCATTATTGTGCGTCCTGCACACAACATGTGGCTCTCGAACATTCTAGCACTATATGCAGGATATCTCCAAACGAGGTATATGGCAATAGATGCAGTTATGATGTAATGAGGATTGAGGAGGTAGGTCGTTCCACTATAATTGCTGTTGAGGAACGAGGGAAGTGGTGGGAAAGATGATGAAGATAGTGGTAAAGAAGATGGATGAAGCTTGATGATGGGATAATTGACTATAGAGAATGAATTTACGTGCCCTGGAGAATTGTTGTCAAACTCCGGGTTCGATTCAATGTCACGATATGACAGCGTATCAATCATAACGAGCCATCCTGCATAAACCGCGGGGAAATCATATTTAAGAGTGGCTTTCGCCATGATTTTTCCTCAACCAAAATGACATTGACCGAAAACACGCAGACATTTACCCTTAACACTGGTGCCAAGATCCCACAGGTGGGCTTCGGTACTTGGAAGTCCAAGGATGGTGAAGGTTACCAATCCACTAAGATTGCTCTTGCCAATGGTTACAGACACATTGACACCGCAGCTATTTACGGTAACGAAGAAGAGGTTGGTAAGGCCATCAAGGAATCCGGAATTCCAAGAGAGGAGCTTTTCATCACCACCAAGTTGTGGAACTCCGACCACAAGAAGGCCACTGAGGCTTTGGACACTTCTTTGAAGAAGTTGGGTCTCGATTACGTTGACTTGTACCTCATTCACTGGCCAGCTTCCACTGATGAGTCTGGTCAAAAGTACTCTGACTGGAACTACATCGACACCTACAAGGAGTTGCAGAAGATTTACAAGAACACTAAGAAGGTTAGAGCCATTGGTGTCTCTAACTTTGGTTTGAAGGAGTTCGACAAATTCTTCGCTGACCCAGAGATCACTGTTGTTCCAGCTGCTAACCAGATTGAGGCTCACCCATTGTTGCAGCAGCCAGACTTGGTTGAGTTCTTGAACAAGAAGAACATCTTGATCGAGGCTTACTCACCATTGGGTTCCACTGGTACTCCATTCCTCAAGAACGACAAGTTGGTCGAGATTGCCAAGAAGAACGGTGTCGAGGTCGCACAGTTGATTCTTTCTTGGGGTGTCCAGAGAGGTACTGTGGTCTTGCCAAAGTCTACTACTGAGTCTAGAATTATCTCTAACTTGAAGACCTTCAAGTTGTCCCAGGAGGACTTCGATGCTGTTACTGAGTTGGAGAAGGCTTATGGTACCAAGAGAGTTAACACTGCTTCGTTCCACGAGTTTTAGAAATGTGAAGTGATTAGATGGAAAGAATGTAGAGATTGTAGAGGAGTTTGTGGAATTTTTTCGCAGCCATTTTTGCAGCACGAAACACAAGAGTGCAAAGAATGATTTTGCGTAATCCCAACCATTAGACTAGTTTAAGGGTACTTCAGGGGACTTCAGGGGACTTCAGGGGACTTCAGGGTACTTCAGGGTACTTCAGGGTACTTTCAGGTTAAAGCTACTTTCATTCTACTTCAGTTTCTTTTAACTACTTTCATACTATTAACTTAAATTATACTTTTCTCTACTCTTACTGGTTGATCAAGCCAGCATCATAATTCACTGACTTGTAATCCCAGTAAAACGACAATTCCTGTGGACCTGGTGCATCACAATCAGCCCAGCTTGCACCTCCAAGCAGCTTGTCAACATGATCCTCAAAGTCAGAGAAGCGGCATGAGAATCCAGGACCATTAGTACATCCCTTCAAAGGAACCACTGCATCATTCACAATGAAACGAATATACGAGTCATCACCACAGCGAAGCTTTTCGATGTAGATACGTGCTCCCTGTGGAACAATCTCGGCCTGTGAGTAAGGACTTGGTAATGGAACATGATCAACAGGTAAATCTTCTTCAGGAACCATAAGACCAAGGGCTGCGTAATAAAGTTCAAGATCTGTGTCATGAGTGAAAGAAAGCCATAATTTGTTCTCGGCATCATCATCTTTCAAAAGTTTCATTTGAGCTTCAAGAAGTGGACTACCAATGGCTTTAGCCTTACTGTTTCCTGGACCATTTCCATAATAGTTACCCAAATCAGAACTGTAAGAACTGTGAATCAACTCATCATTGGTGAAAATATCACAAACTGGCAGACTACCACGGACATTAAGCTCAAAAGCACACCATCCGAAAAACACACCAACATCTGAACTCTTAAGACCAAGACCAGGGTTTTCCTTCTCGATACGATCAGCTAATTGATCCAAGTAAGTGGTATCATATTGCAGAGTCTTTGCATCGTTTTCACTCGAGTTGTAAGAAGCACATCCATAACGAGGAGTAAGCGAATTTGCACCCATTTTACCATCCTCATCGATGATCACGTGCTTATAATATTTTTCGAATTCGTCTCCGAGGAAACCACGTGCGAAATATTCACTTGTCTGGAAGCAACGGCCCGAATTTGATGAGAACACTGGAAGTTCGGTATCATTGAAGAGTTTTCCGTACTTTGCACGGAATGCAACTCCATGACGCAAAGCATCAGTAGTTCCTGCGAAAAGTCCTTGAGAATTTCTCTCCGAAGTTTCCTTTTCATAGAGGTCGTTATCTTCCACAAAATAAGTGTAATCATTGAAGAATGCGAGACTTCCTTTGAGTGTACCATTGAATGCTTTGATCTTCTGGTAAGTCTTTTGGAATCCTCTACCATCACTAAGACTAGGGTATCTCTCACCATGACGAGAAAGGAGATGAACCTGTTGTACCTCACATTGTTGAGGGATATCTGGGAGGATACCCACACCAGTACGCTGTTTATAAGGAGCAGACCCTCCAAGGAAATTGATGATGTTGTACTGTTCAACTGCAGCCTGTTGTGGAGTAGCAAGGTCCAGGAAGACCGACTGCGATGAGAAAAGTAAGCCGTTGTTAAGAAGCTTGGAGAGTGAGACCATTGCAAATGGGGAAAAAAGGTCAATTGGTGAACATTTGAAGTTGCAAAATGTGTGTTTAAGTAGACAAGATGGTGATGAGAGATGATTCTACAAACCTATTGAATGTTACATCAACGGAATATACGAACAACGTGGGGTCTATTCATAGTTACGTAATAGCGGAATTTTACGAACAACGTGGGGCCTATTGAATGTTACATGATATCGGCTTTATACGAAAAAACGTTAAGAGTTAAAGTTAGAAGATATAGGTATAGAGGGTTAAAATACAACCAAAATGATCCAGAATGATCATATATGAGAACGTGGGATAAGCGACGTACAAAGTATATGATTGTCAAAGGTTGAAGGAGATGATGTTTACCTAAGAAAAGATTATCATAGGTTATTTTGATAATTGAGCAGTTGATTTTGAGATGATTTTGAATAGTTGATTTAAGTAGTTTAATAGTTGATTGATCTTGAATAGTTGATTTTAAGCGGTTTGTTTATTTGTCCATGCAATAAGTGTGATTAAAGTGTAATGATTCCATGAATAAGTTATATTTCATCAAGTTTCATCAATAACTGTTTTAGTTTTTCCGTAATAGTTCGTGTGAGTTACCTTGTTTAGCGGTACCTTATTTAGCGACGTTTGTTGCCTTTTCATTCTTTCGTTTTGTGACAATCGGCATCGGCTAACTACCATCATTTCCAACCGTTTTAGTGGTTTTCAACTGAGCCAACTCAACTCTCCACGTGCCTACTTGTTGTAACGATTTTGTGTCACTACTCCACATAATGACATCATTCTCGAAGTTAAGTTTATGCAGGTACAAGACAAGACAAACCTCGTGTGATTGCTACCACAAAACGATTGGATCTCTTCACCAACGTTGTATGATTTAATCTTCAATAAAGTTAGTTCTATCCTTCTAGATTTCTATAGCTTCCACCAATTTAACATAATGTACCTAAATGTACATTCTATTATGTATGTAGCTTTCTTTCTGTCCTCTCTATACCTCTTCCATTTCTGAAACACCTCAACCTACATTCCCTTTTGCTTGCTAACTACCCCATGCTTTTGTGTAGATCATAAACAAAACTCTCGTATCCATCTGATCGGATGTCTGTTCTTCATTAATCCGATAACACTTAACATACTCAACATATTTTAAATACTTACATACTTTAAATACTTACCATATTTTACATACATATACTTAACATCCTTCACCTTTCCCATATATCCTCATACTTATCTCCTTGTCATTCCAAACTCATACCAACTTCGCCTCATGTCGGTGTTCCGTACCCCACAGCCTAAAATAGGTGAACACCTGCAGGACAACATTCTAAACCTTGCTACATTGCTACTCAAGCACTATAAAAGGACCTGATATCTCCTCGTAAGACATCATTAACAACATTAACAATGTCTGACTTAGGTAGAAAAGATTTCGACGATAAGCTTAAAAGCAAGATCACCCCAAACTCCGAGAAGTCTAACCTCGAAAATGCTAAGGACCACGTGACTGACAAATTGGATTCTGTTGCTGGTAAAGCCACTCGTGATGAGGACAAGTCTTTGGCACAGAAGGCTTCCGATGCTATCTTTGGTGACAAGTAATGGTATGAGATATACTTGACATAAGGTTATACTATACGAGATATACTACATGAGTTAGTTACATAAGTTTATACTATATAACATAAGTTTATACGATTATATGATTATATTGAAAGTTTGTAAACAAATATAAAGACTAAGACTACATGAGTATAGAAACTGATATGAATACCCTTATGCTCATTGAATCATCACCCTTCCTTCAGCTTGTTGAATACCAAAACTCTCTAAATCATTACATAATCCCTTACATAACAATCTATAATATAATTCACGCGTTACGCGTTGAAATAAAATCACCATGTCCGAACAAGCTTACCTTGATCTCTGCGCCAACATCATTCAAAACGGCGAGCACCGTCCTGACCGTACTGGTACTGGTACCAAGTCCATATTTGCACCACCACAACTTCGGTTTGATCTTTCCGGCGATACCTTCCCACTCCTCACCACCAAGAAGGTCTTCTCCAAGGGCATTATACACGAACTCTTATGGTTCATCAAGGGATGTACCGACGCGAAGAAATTGAGCGAACTCGGTGTGAAGATCTGGGAAGGGAATGGATCACGTCAGTACCTCGATTCCATTGGTCTCAAAGACAACCGTGAGGGTGACTTGGGCCCAGTTTATGGCTTCCAGTGGAGACATTTTGGTGCGAAATATGTCGACTGTGATACAGACTATTCTGGACAAGGTCACGACCAGCTTGCTGAGGTGATACATAAGTTGAAGACCAATCCTTATGACCGTAGAATCATCATGTCGGCATGGAATCCACCTGATTTCAAGAAGATGGCACTTCCACCATGTCATGTGTTCTGTCAATTCTACGTCAATTTCCCAGAAGGTCAGAAACCAAAGTTGTCGTGCCTTTTATATCAGAGATCTTGTGACATGGGGTTGGGAGTTCCCTTCAACATTGCGTCGTATGCGCTTTTGGTTAAGATGATTGCACACATTGTGGATATGGATTGTGGTGAATTCGTGCACACTATGGGAGATGCTCATGTTTATTTGGATCATATCGATGCATTGAAGGAGCAAATGTCAAGAACTCCACGTAACTATCCTAAGTTGACCATAAAAAGGAAGGTTGATAATATTGACGACTTCAAATTTGAGGACTTTGAGATCAGCGAGTATGATCCATATCCTGTTATTAAGATGAAGATGAGTGTTTAGACTAGATAATAAAATGTATCAATTTGAAAGCATCAGGGCAGCCAAAAGAAGGATCATGGCCAAGAGAAGGACCACCTAAGAGAAGGACCACCCAAGAGAAAGACCACCCAAGAGAAAGACCAAGGCCAAAAGAAGGATCATGGCCAAGAGAAAGACCAAGGCTAAAAGAAGTACCAAGGCCAAAAGAAGGACCAAGTTGCATCTAATCGAAGGGCCAAGCAATAAGCATTAAGTACAACCTCGAGTAGAATTACAAGAACAATTGTTACTATTTATTGCAACCTAAAAGATTATTGCAGCCTAGAAGATTTTTGCAGCCATACATTTGTATTTATATTAAAGTTGATCAAACCATGTTTTATATCATAAATCCTATATTACGTCCATATATTACCTCTTACTCTTCGAAATCAAACACTGACAACTCGTTACGTTCTCGTGTGCTTCTTCTTCCTTTTCTTGTTCTTCTGTCCACATTATTAGTAACCGTTCCCAAAGGTTTACGTTCTGTCTTCTCATCCATACTAGTCGACTCTTTGTACATCTTAGTCTTGTTCAGAACTGCAGAATCAGCTCTCCGCTTTCTATCCAGTCTTTCTGGTTTTACAACGGGTTCAGGCTCTTCTTGATCTTGGAATATTTCGAATGATTTATCTGAGATGGTTGAAAGATGATTGGTTTTGATTGGGTCGGAGTTTTCTTCCACAAAAGTATCATCGATAGAAGGAGATATAGATTCAAAGGGTGTAATTTTTGTATTTTTCAAGTTGTCTGATACTTCCTTCTTGTATGAGTTTTCTGATACTTCCTTATTGTATGAGTTTTCTGATACTTCCTTCTTGTATGTGTTTTCTGGTACTTCCTTGTATGAGTTTGAGTTGTCTAGTGATCCCTTCTTTGTTTCTATTGGAATATCTCTTGCATTCTTTTCAGGACTTCTCTCTTTTGGATCATTTTGCCACCGATTCTCTTCATATTCCCAGTTATTTTCATCATCAAAATGTGGCACTTTTCTGAAATTCAGGTTGGTATCCAACTCGAAAACATCATGATAACTATCATCAGGTGAATTAATATCAGTATTGACCTTCTTCCCTAATTGACTCTCAATATACCCTTCATCTGATCTTGCTTTAATAGCCGGACTATCTAAAGGTGTCGAAGTAGTTGGTCTTAAAAACAGTTGTATATCCTCATTCTTAGCTAATCCACACTCTTGTCGTACTTGAACCAAACATTCCATTATTTCATTCATTTTACACATCACGGTGTTTTCGATTTGTCTAAGTTTTGCTTCAAAGTTGGCTGTTGGTCGTTTCAGTAAACGTGTGTTTTCATTCACTAATGTACTGATTCGCGCCTCCATCTCAGATATACGGCTCATAAACATGGAGTTGGTTCTTGCAAGTGATTGATTCTGTGATGAAAGTCCAGGAGAATGCTCTCGTGGCGCTTCTTCACTTGGAGCCCGCGATTGGAATCGAAGAAGTGACTGTGAAAAGTCAACTGACTTGCGGACCATGATTGATTTGATAGTCACAAGAATAAAAATGATTTGGATACAAACAATGAAATATGCAGGATGAAATAGCAAGACATATGAAATGGAAGATGAAATGGAAGATGAAATGGAAGATGAATTGAAGATAAAGTGACCAAAAGGGTGAAGAAATGATCAAAAGGGATGACTATAAATGAACTTGGTAAAGATGAATATGAAAGACTGATTGTAATTTATGATGTTTTATAGGAGTTTCAATGTTGAATATCAGTATAAGTGGAGATTTAAGAAATCTTATATCAACTATTTTAGAACTTTATAGTAAAGAAATATAATTTTCAGCTTTATTATAGTTAAGCTTTAATGATATGATGTTCACCTTTATTGGTTTATTTTTACCTTAATAAGTTAATTCAGCTTATAGTGAATATCCTCAATTTATAGTGGAGATTTTATAGTGGAGATTTTATAGTGGAGTTTTTATAGTGGAGATTTTATAGTGGAGATTTTCAGATTTTCATTGTGATCTTTTTTATTTGTTTTCATTCATGTCTCTACTGAAACGAATCGCAGACAAACGCGCCGATTTGGCGATGTTGCAGGAGTTTCGACAACTCACTGCTCTGTTGGCCGATAACTTGGACCAAGTGGGTGATCAGTTGGAAACAATGAAGGGTGGAACCGAAAGTGTCGCCATGATTCTCGCAAATTGGCAGAATGTGATCCATTCGGTTAGTTTGGCTAGTATGGGTTTAATGGGTGGTAAGGAGATGCCAGAAGCTTTGGTAAGAATAAGAGAAGATGAAGATGAACCAAGTGAGAGAGGATAAGGAGAAGTCATAAGAAGATTTCGAAACAATGATATGACAAAGACTGTCAAAACGCGTTGGTTAGAACGAAAAAACTAGATATCAAACCACGAAAGAAGAAGATACCATGAATGATACTATGAATATACCATGAATATACCATGAATGAAGAACAAGATACCATGAAAGAAGAAGAAGATACCATGAATGATATTATGAATATACCATGAATGATATTATGAATATACCATGAATGATATTATGAATATACCATGAATGATATTATGAATATACCATGAATGATATTATGAATATACCATGATAATATGAATCTTCCATGATAATATGAATCTTCCATGATAATATGAATTTACCATGGGTCCCGTCCATCAACTCATCGCCATTGACTACCATAATTAATATTGATATTATTACAACTATTATTGATATGACTACCATAATTAATATTGATATAGTTACAACTATTATCTGAAAACACCCTCAGATCAAAATGTTTATATCCATTTTGGTCAGTCAACGAAACATGCCAATAATGCGACTTCATAGTCAAAAAGACCCAATCAGCAGCATAAACACATCATGAATCACCATTAATATACGTCATCATCATATACCTTCTACTACAACCTCCATTAATATACCTAAATGATCATAATAATATACCCCCTTCTACAACCACTCCTAGTACCATATCTACAAATTTTATCCTATCATGAATTCTATATCCACATTTCTACCATCGTATCATCTCTATACCTAGTTCCTCCTTCTAATTATCTCCTTTTCCTAACCGTACCTCACGCCTTATACTCTGTACCCACGTTTCTACCGCCGGGTTTAATCCCTCGACATCGTCTTCCACACCATCGCTAAACAATAATGTCGCCTCATCGCAGAGCACATCACTGGCCTTGATCAGTACCATAGTCGTGTACAAATTACTGGACGATACTGCATCTCTCCCAGCCTTCTCAGACACTCCCTTAGCACCAATCTTGGCAAGAATCAGGCTCCAATCGTCACCAAGAACCAACAACCGCAACCAGACGCGCCGCGTCCACCGTTGGAAGTCCCCATCATCCTCCATCACCGCAGCTACCCGGAATGCATCTGCATATTGCTCCGTATACACCTTCGTTAATGTCAAGTAGTCGATGAGTTCATGTGAAGCCAATTGCTTGTTCTGTACAAGACGCTCAAACGACTCATGAATATGAGACTTCTTCAAAAAAACATCGCGAACACGCACGGGAACAGAGTACCGTGCGAAACCATCGAGGTTAGATGCCAGAACATTGGCCTTCAACACCCGTTGTATTCTGAGCGGAATCAAAGCATTTTCCACCGCTGTTGTATCGCGGCCCTCCTGTACCAAAGCCAATTTGGCCACAGATAACTTGAGCTCTTTGTTGGCAATAGTGTCATCAGGTTTCGTAGCCGCTGCCTCCAAGTCATGTGCCGCACCACCAAAGTCACGGTCGAGAAGTCTGCGAATCCACGCACAGTCGTGCGTACGCTCAGCATTCTCATGGAAATACCTCTCCAAATATGGCTTGTAATTAGTGAAGTCCAAGAGTAATGGCTGAATATATGACTCTTGCATATAGTGATCATACAAGGCTGAGGCAAAGTCGTAGCCATATGTCTCGAAATAGTATGCGTAGCGGATACCAAGCTCCGCGTACTGCGTGCTACGCACGCCATGCGCATCGAGAGTCGCGGCTTTCTCGGCCTCTAAGAGACGAGCGACCGACGCGAAATCACGGTGTTGCTCTGCGATCGCCACCGCAGCGCGCGCCATACCGCGTGAGATGAGCGTCTGGACCCACGCATACTTGCGCGCACGGTACCACGCGCGGTACTCTGTGAGCTGTGGCTCGTCATGCGCCTCCATGTATGCAATTGCGCTGTTCACAAAGTAGTAGAGGAGCTCCACGTACTTTATAACCGCAGACTCTCCAGAACTCTCACCTTGTTCAAACCCATCGCCCTCCGCATAAACCCTCGTGAACACACGCTCGGCTTGGACGAAAAGATCGGTCTCAAAGATCCACAGCTTGAAAACAGGCACAGGGTACTCCTTTTCAAGTAGATATACTGGATATAAGCACCCGAGAACGAGCTCCAGAGCTATTGCTGGCAGAAGAGCACTCGACCCAACAACTTTCGTAAACACCTCGTTCACGCGCTCAGTCCCATGCGAAAAAAACTCCCGTACAGAAGTATCAGAACCAGAGGGAAACTCCTGGACCACTGCGCTTACGGCCTCCAGAAGAGCTTTCTCAATCGCTGATGCTTTCTCCAGAGCACCATACAACGCTGCTGCAAGTGTGTTCTTCTCAAGACACGTGAGAACCGTGACATGTGTGTCGTGCATGGCGCACTGCACCACCAAATCCATCAACTTGCGCAAAACGCGCCCCTTCAATGCGAGGAGGTCTGCAACCGATGCCATAGTTGGCGGGAGGTAAGGTGACTCGCCGCGCATAATCTCGTTGCAGATCTCCGATACGGCTACGGGGGCACCAGTATCGTTGGCGACCGCGAAGTCGATCTCGGGCGATTCGTAGAAAATTGCCTGCTCTATGTGCGACTTGAGTGGTGACGTAGGCGAGGTCGAGGCAAAACGTTCCACACGAAGCACTCCTGAAGAAGTGAGGAGAATTAGTGCCGGGTTCTCGGGGAAATCATCGTTGAATTCATCACCGTTTGGAGTGGTCGATGATGAAGTGTCTGATGACTCACCACTAGATTCAGATATTCCGTCCTCGTATCCGAGTCCCACCACCTCGACTGTATTCTTCAACCGCACGCAGTCCTCCCAGCGTGGCTGGTAGTACATACTAGCGGCACGAATGTAGGCCACATCGATATCAGTGATAATGACTGCGTTGCCCACAACTACAAACGCGGTTTTTCCCGGTGCAGGGAGAAAAAGTTTTGGCGATACGTCTGCCAAACTCGTAGCATCACATGCCAACCGGTGCAGGCCATATACCAATACGCCTGTATTGTCGATCTTGACTGTAATCAACACCAAACGTTCATTGGTGAAGTTTTCCGCCACCTTCACTAAGGACAAATAGATATCATCACCCAAACTCCATGTATCGTAGAACTCAACATCGAGACTTGTACCTGGAAGGTAACCATCGACACTATCACGCACGTAACCTGCCAAGTCATGGCGCAATGCCCCTGCACCAACACGGTAGAATCTACCTGCGCTCTCCTGCACGATGACTGCGTCAGACGCTGTACGAATGGACACGACACGCGATGCAGGTGATCCCCAAAATGGGAGGAGTGCGCGTGGCGAGATTTCGCGCCATGTGAGCGCGGGTTTGCCCTTAGCGTCACGCAAACTAACGAGAAGTACGCGATTGGAGGAGGTTGCCACGGCGACGCCGCGTGGTTCGACATTTTGGGCAAGCGAGACGGTCTCGCCTGCTTTCAAGGGGAGGGTCATTTCCCACATTTTGTTATTGATAAGCCCAAGAGCTGGAGCATGTTGTACGGACTCGTAGAAGCGAGTTTTACCCGACGGTGTGATGACAACGACACCTGGATCCTGTGATGTACCTGCTGGTCGGGTGAGGATAGCGAGTGTACCAGGAGCATCAAGCGGGAACTGGATTGAGAGGGGAGTGGGATCGGTAGAACGGTAACCCCAAACATGGATAGCGTTTTCACTAGTGATGAGCGCGAAATGCGACTCGTGGTCGGTGTAACCATTTGTTGGAGCAGCTGGTGGTGCACCAGGAAGACGTGACACACAGTAGTGTGATGTTTTGGTAAGTTCCTGTGATGGAGTAGGAGGCAGCGCCGTTGGCGCTATCCCTGTACGTGGTTGGAAGATGCCCATGAAAAAGAGCTGAAGAAATAAACAGAAAAGAGAGAAAACAACAGAAAAGAGAAGAAAAGAGAAGAGAATAAATGGATGAAGAATTGATAGATGGGAATTGTTGGAATTGATGATTGAAGAAGATAGTGATTAAAGAAGATGATCATAGATGAAGATAGTTATTGATGAAGATAATGATTGATGAAGTTATGATTGATGAAGATAATGATTGATGAAGTTAAAGAACTTGATTGATATTAATGGTTATGATGTTAATGTTAATGATTGATGATATGAAGACAATGATTGATATTAATGGTCATGATGTTGATAATTCATGTAAGATCACTATAACTCTGATAATCTTGTCTAATTATCATTATGGGTTCATTTTATACGTTGGGTATCTGGATTACTATGTGGTTCATCTCTCTATGAATTTTCCTGATGATGGCGACAATTCATGATGGTAAACACGATAATCTGTTGATCATTCTACTACATTCATCTACATTCTTCAATCCGATATCTATGGTTAAATCCTATCAATGTAAATTGCAAAGTCTTCTCCTTCATCTCATTCTCTCCTTTATTACTCAATCTTTCTTCTCTTAACATCATCTTCATACTCTCTCTCCTCCTCACCCTCAAAATCACTATCCTGGTCATATCTCGCCTTCAAACCCTTCATCTTACGGGTTTGCAACTTATCAAGATCCTGCTTGCCCACGTGAATCTGTGCAACCTTATCACCCATGAGGTCTGTCGTCACGTTCTTCTTAGTCTTGGCCTGCAACTGCTTAGGCTTGGTCATAGCCTCCTTCTCCACCTCTGGAGCAGGTGTAATTCTACGTCCAATCTTGAAATCGAATCTTGGACCGATCTCATCGACTTCAACTCTCGGTACCTTTTGACCAGATTTGTACGATTTCAACTTGTACACACGGAAATGCACAAGAGGAAGGTTCTTGGAGTCTGAATCATCAACTTCACCTGCGGAAATCGAGATAATGTATTGCAATCCTGCAACATCTTGCAAATCTGTCTCATCACCCCGGAAAAAGTCGAGGAACAACAGTTTAACGTGCATGTAAACAGGATGAGAATCGAAAACTGGTCCGTTGAAAGTGAACATTGGCTTCAATCCAATTTCAAACGTAAGTTTACGGAAATCTTGGATGAGCTTTTTGTTTTCCTGGATCAGGAGCTCGATCATATCATACACCTTATGGTTGAAAAAACGAGCAAATGTCAAAGTGTTTGGTCTTTTCTTGTTGTGCAGTGAGAATACCATCAATGATGAGTCGTTCTTCTCAGCGAAGAACTCAAGTTCAGAGGCATCTTCAAATGGACGCACTTCATTCTTCTTACTGAACTTTTTGGCATCGGGTTTCTTCAATGCCATAAGGTCGGTCATGGCATCATGAAGAAACTTGTTACCGTTAGATCCGGGAACAAACAATGCACTCTTTGTGTTCTCCACGAGCTTGGCCTCAGCACGAGCCAAAGCACGCTTGGAACGGGCGTTCTTAGGTTTGACTGTTCTGATCATGATGAGTTGAAAAAAATTGATGAGATGAGAAAAAAGTAAAAGATAATTAGAGATGGAGGTAGACCACTAAGTTGGAGGTAGGCCAACTCGACGATGTCGACTAAAAGATCATAATACTTATACAACACTGATACATATCAAGTATTTCTAGGTATAATCAGTCACGTACTCAGTCACTTCGACGTCCTATCGTTCTAGTCCATTGGTGCAAAAACAAAACTTCAAAAAAGAGGTCATACCCGGATTCGAACCGGGGTTGTTCGGATCAGAACCGAAAGTGATAACCACTACACTATACAACCATTTCTTGACGAGACGAGGATAGTTTACTTGATCAAAGTTTAAATTAATGAGAAAAGTACCATATCGAATTCATATTAATGGATATATCAAAAAATCTTGAGTCCTATCAATGATTGCAACTACATCTAGGCTTCCTCATTTGAGATTGACCAAAGATAAGTGAGAATGGAAGAATTCCTCGTAAATGCGCTTAAATGAAGGGGTTAGTGAAAGGTACTGAGAGGACTAATACCAAGACTGCATATAATACAATTCTGTTCTTACATAAGCAAACTATACCTAGCGCGCCCAGCCCGAGACTAGATAGCGTCTGCTCCCCAGCTTATAATGGCTTAGTCATCAATGATGGAGCTAGACCCTAGACTAGACGACCTGGTCGGCCAGCGCCAGAGTATTTAAAGTAGCTAGAATTACCCACTCTGAATAAACAAGCAGGTTATTTCCTAATCTAAAGTGTTCAATCCCTAACAGTTAGTGAAATGTTGTTCTCAAAGAAACTTCGTCTGGGTATTGGGAAAGCAACAAGACTGTTATGGCTGTTGGATATATTGTCAGTGGAATCTAGTGAGTTAAATAAAAGAAGGTGGTTGTCTCTAAACACTTCGTTCATTTTGTCTAACACTTCGTTCATTTTGATTTGAAAAAAAGGTCATACCCGGATTCGAACCGGGGTTGTTCGGATCAGAACCGAAAGTGATAACCACTACACTATACAACCGTATATGATGTCAGAACAGACAGACGAATCGTCAAACAGTTGTGAAATTTTGGTTACATATTGAATAATTGACGCGATAAGCATGGTTAATGATTGGTATGAAAGTATTCTTCATCCCACTTTAGACCTGTCTTTAACCTCAATGTGAATATCATCTGATTCTTGGATGTCCAATTAAGAAAATTCCAAGACAATGTGCTACGACTGCAAAATTCCTACCAAGTCAGGAATATACATCACCGTCTCGTTTAAGGATAGTAGGTTTTATCCTCAAAAGTGTGACTAATTGAGACTTCTCCTGTATCATCATTGCAAGAGATTTTCGGCATACCTGGTACGAAACAACCATAGATTTCCCGAGTAATATTCTTAAAGTTGTGACTGACTACCAAACCATCGTAAAGTTTCGCTTAATTCTTGTGAATGCAGTCAAAAAATACCATCCCTATAGTTATTGTTACCTCCTCCTAATTCTTTCATTTGCCACAATCTATTGTGATAATCTACTCTATCATAATCTATTTTGTCATAATCTATTTCTATTCTTTCATAATCTATTCTTTCATAATCTATTCTTTCATAATCTATTCTTTCATAATCTATTCTTTCATAATCTATTCTTTTTACCAACTATCAGGTTATCTCATCCTTTAAGTTTCCCCTGATAGACGAGATTCCAGACAAGAATTCTAAATGCCGTCATGCACGAGTCAATTCCATGCAACGTCATATATGGCACGTACGACATTCTTCATCGGCTATCATCGTCCACTTAGATTATCTTTCGTAACTTATGCATACCGTATGCATGTGACTAGAGTGTCACATTATGTTATCTATACCTCCGCTCCACTAGACCTCGTTACTGAAACATCCCCTCATGAAACTAGGTTTCAGCTGTATGCAGGACTATGTCTGGGGTATATAATCAAAGATGGGTCTTCTCGCAGTACCAACTATGGCATACAAGATCAGAGAAGTGAACATTGATGAGTACTACTCCAAGGAGATATCCGAGAAGATGTTGATGGTGTTTTTGTTGGAGGGAAGGTGTTCTACTCGGGGTAGCATGAAACTTACGTTAAAACCAAATCGAGATTTAAGACAATCAGGTGGACCTAAATTGGTTAGTGGGACATTATGGGTCGCCAGTTTTGGAAAGAAGGATGAGTTTGTTGTATACTGCAGTGTGTGGTAGAACAAAAAGAGAATATCTACGAATGTTTAAAGATATTGTTAATAAATTCCTATCACCAATACTTGCAAATGTCAACCAAAACTTGCAAATGTCAATCACCAAATTCCAACAAATGGTTCAATCACCAAAATGTCCTATAAATGGTCCAATCATGAAAACTTCTTACAAATGGTCCAATGATCACAACTTGATAAAGGTTTCAAATCGTCTATTTGACCTCAACTTATTATGTCCTTCACGCATCTTGTCATAAAAACCTCACATTTCATCAAGGTTTATCTGAAAATGTATCAACTTCGCTTAACATTCTATTCAATTCTACAACAAATTCACGACTACCAAAATTCAGACTGCATCCAGTCTTTTTCCATTTTAGTTACCGACACCCCGTATATCAGCCGATTCCGTGGCTTTGTGTCGCAATCCTTCTAAATCCACTCAAGATCGTGACAAACTTGGACTCGCCTCTCAACAATGGCGGTCACGTGACACCATCTTTGATTGGTGTCAGCAGCGCAACACCTCGAGTTACTATAATTGGTACACAGGGCCCAACCACAATTAGCATCTATATGACTAAACGTGGTAAACATAAACGGTATTGAAGTTAAGTGCCAATAAATGATTTTGAAGTTATATGCAATTTCACTATACATTTAGAATGCAACACTGCTATGAGACAGTGGCTACTTTCGATACCGGCTACTACAACCCTCCTGGATGTTTCCTGACTCTTTGTTTCTTGCTTGTGAACCATACACAAAAGTTTAAAATCAATGCAACCATTGCTTAAAGAACACGCTGATCATCACAAACACAATTTCTACATTCGATGAATTACGAATTTACGAACATCATTTTTGCCGGGCTATCAGGTATAAGCTTAGCGAATGTCATTGAGAACATTCATATCCATTCATCACCCATTGATGATATCCCTATATGACTAAAGCCCTACCATTACTGCAAAATATACCACCATTGGCCTTGAGTTATCGATCTATTTTTAGTTCGTGCAGATATAGCGCAGATTGTGAGATATTAATAGAAAGTAGGTTTAAATAGGTTGGCCGTGGAAAGCCGATCTAAATTTTTGGGCGATGGGCGACTTTTCATTGTTCTCCTGTTTGTGTATAGCGGAGATTGAAGATGAATACTGAGGTTGTGCAATGTACCACTGATGTTTCTATAATTGTAGCTCATGTATCCTTTATTTTTGATAAAGAAGGAGGTAAGAGTGTTGAAGTGATCTAGATGTGATCTAGATGTGATCCAGATATACTATAGATTCTCTAATAGTAATTATTTTGAATGTACTCAATCATTATTCTGAAAGTCCATTATTCTGAAAGTACTCTATGCGTACATTACTGAAGATGTAAATTAATCCTTTTTAGAATCTTTTCTTTAATCCCTCTAATCCTATTTGGGTGAGGTCTTGAAATGCCGTGGTTTTTGATTTTCATCTTATCGCCATCGAGTTCCCCACTTTTCATCTCCCCTTCGATTCCTACATTTCAAGAATTTGACTATTGTATTACAATTATAAATCTGACCTCAACCTCTGCACCCAACAGCCCATTGGTGCCTATGATTAGCGCCTGGTGCCTGTTTTCTACACCCCTATATTACATTTCTATTACATCTCTTTGACAGTACATATCACAGTAAACTCTGCGAAATCCTCATAATCCTTCAACCACTCCGTCGAAGACGTCAACTTGGGCCCGTTTTGCACCAACTTGTTCCCGCGCTTCAAACTCAATTTCAATGTTCCCGGGCCATCACATCGGCTTCTAAGGAGAATGCGCTCTAGCTTCTCCTCCATAAACTGGTAGGAATAGTACTCGACAAACCTCACGTGTGTAATCTGGAATACCATGGCGGTTCTTAGTGGGTATTGTTGCTCTTATATACTTTGAGGAAAGTCACACAAAATTGAGCAGAACAAATCCATTTTGGGCAATCGAGAAGGCAAAGCGAAGGGGTGAGCATAGAAAACCATTCACAGAATTCTTTGCGGTTGTCGGAGCTCATAGCTTCATTGTAACTATACGATCTTACAATCTAACCCAATTGATCAATCTTATGGTATTTCAAGACCTTATTACGACTAATGTCTTACTGCTGGCAATTACCATCATCGTATTCGTCATTCCCCATAGTACGAGGCTGCACGATATATATCTGATACAACACGCGGGACTTGGTTCTAGCATCGCTCGTAATGGTCCTGCAGACGAAACTAGTTTTGCGTGACTATGTGCCTGAACAGATATGCAGGAGTACCGCAGGAGGATGGGTTAGATGGAGCAAGATAGCTTACAATTTGCTTGTATACGATGGTGTCGCAGACGAAAATGGAATGATGTGTATGGGGCAAAAAATTTATACCGTAAATTGAGCGTCTTGCTGATAGTATTACCAAAGTCAAGCAAAATGAGTCGCATTTTCTACACCTAGTTGCCGTGGAACTCACCAACTATTTTTAGAATAGTGAAAGGATGTGAAGTATATAAACACTCGTAGATGTTTATATTACAAGAATGCTGGCGCTGAATGAGCGATGGCATTATTGGCATCGAAATCGGCTATTTTTGCTTTCTCCCCATACTTGTATCATATTTGTCAAGTATGGAATACAATTGATGAGGTAAGAAAATGGTCCATTAAGGATATGCAGGGGGAAAAAGCAGGGGTTGTAAAGACTATGACCAAAACTAGCTTTATACTCTCATGATGGCCTAATGTTCCGATTTGTATTGATTAGTCCCCACGTACTCTTTTCTGGAAACTCGACTTCATTGATGTTGTATTAAAACAGTCATAATCGTACACAAATATGAAAAACCCGCATGAGCCTTCATTAAAACACGCAGGAGACTCATTAAAACACACATGAGACCTCATTAAAACCCGCGGCAGACTTGATGAAAAACCCGCAGGAGACTTCATAGAAAACCCGCATGAGACTTCATAGAAAACCCGCAGGAGACTTGAAGAAAACCCGCATGAGACTTGAAGAAAAAAAATCCGAATTAGGCTTCATATGCTTCTTGCATGTCTCGGTCAACTATAATTGATGCATATTAGCCACAAAGACTTCTCGAATGAGATTGCTTCCTAATTAAATTACACTTTAGGTTACGTTTAGCTAGAAGATATCGTCTAAGCAAGTACAAATTTCCAAGTGATACTCGTTGTAATACCGAGTAAATGAAACAATCAATCGAATAACCAGTTTTTATTCGACTTCTCCTCAGGTAAACATTTTCAGTTGCAATCGGAACAATACGTGATAATGGCATTGCCTGATAATGGACGCAAAGAAACACAATAATGTGTGTTTGGACATGGAATGAATGAACACATGGTGAAGATACAAGATGGTAGAAACCATTTGACATTCAATAAACATACTCATTCTTAGGTTGTTACAACAAGAAATCCGAAGTATAGGTGGCTTAGTCCTTTTCATGCGAGGAAACCCTGTCACCTATTAAACCAAAAATGGATAAATCCTACTCTAACTAGGATACCCCTTTTTAATCGATAGATCTATTATATAGGTGGAAGCGGCTACCGTAAGCTAACAATGAGAAATCCAATCAACAATAAGAAACCTCAAACTAACAATAAGAAACCTCAAACTAACAATAAGAAACCTCAAACTAACAATAAGCCAATCCCCTTTTAGTAGTCCTTGGTCTCTCCTTCTGGAAGTTTTTTCCTTAGATCTGCTTGAAAGTGGGTGAGGATCTCTTTTATTTCATGTGGTTGTTATGGCATATGGGTAATGCTTATAGTAACTCTTCCCTTCAAGCGCTTCTTGGTGCGCCTATTTTTTGTGCTTTTTCGTCGACATTACTATTAAAACAACATATTAATCAAGAAACGGTTGTATAGTGTAGTGGTTATCACTTTCGGTTCTGATCCGAACAACCCCGGTTCGAATCCGGGTATGACCTTTTTTTAGCGATGTATTTTTGGGGAGTAATGATTACTTAAGTAGGCAAGTTAAGGAATTTTGAGAAGGCCAATGAAGGAATTTTGAGAAGGCCAGTGAAGGAATATTGAGAAGACCAGTGAAGGAATTTTGAGGAGTCAAAGAAGTATTTTCAATGGTTTCTAAGTGCAAGTTATGGTTGAGTCCTTTTGATCGTCTTTCTTTTCAAATTTCGAACATTTTACTTTATAATCGTTCGAAACTTTCTTTAATTGAACCTCTTCTCTTTGATTTTGATCTTTCCATCTTCCTTTTATCAATTCTTCTCATTTCTGTGATATTGTTGAGTCATCTTATGTTTGTGCCACATATGTCTTCCTAATTTTTCCTATATCCACCATTTTTTTCAGTTCTTCCTACTTTTTCCTTGATTGTGTTATTAAGACAGTGCGGCTGGATGAGTATAGAATTCGCATAAAAGGTAGTAACAAGCGAAGTATACTCAATAGAATACTATCAACCCATTAATCATTAACCTTTCGGATTTCTGCTCAATTCTCACCAATTTCGAGGCTTTTTCACCGTTTTCTCGCTATTGCATGCCAATTTCTCCACTTTTTTAAATGCCTTATTGAATGTTGACTCATTTAAGAACCATCGACCATTCATCTCTACCCTCAACTATACTCACTACCATTATAGCATCCCTCTCCTTTTTACCGCTCGTTTGTACACCTCGGCCGATTTCCTTCCCCTCTTTTGCAACGCATTCCTCCGAGTCGGCCAATACGGAATATTTCGGTGTCAGGACAAAAGGAAGAGAAAAAGCCGGTAAGAAACAGTAAATCAACGAAATGAAATTGGACGTCTAGTGTGTGGTGTTAGCTTCATATTTTTCAAGTTCATATGACTCAACTCAATTGTCAAATATCAATCAATCGATGAGACTTGACTATACGACTCAACCAATTGACTTAAGAGTTGTTCCCCAACCCCATGATCGCCTGATCAATTCCCGAGAAAATTGGCGGAAAAAATTGACTCCAATTGCATATGATGAAAATTGGATACAATCACAACAGAATAGTATAGTCGATATACAAGGTCTACCTGAAGATTTGATCATATATAGAAGTCATCTTCATCAAAGGATATGACATTGTAATTATCTCAAAAGTTCGGATTCAATGGTATTAATAGTGGGGTAGCTGCAAAAGTAGATTTCGAGCCTTAAAAGAACGCTTTTTTTCAAGTGGGGTATTTAAGAATCCAATTCCCACTTTTCTCTTTTCAACAATGATCTCTCCAGTTATCAGACGCCAATTCCAGAAGCAGTCCGTGGCAAGGTTCTCGACCTCAATCCACGCTCAGAAGTGGGCCGAAATCCCACTTGCACCACCAGACAAGATCCTCGGTATCTCTGAGGCTTACCAAAAGGACTCAAACACCAAGAAGATTAACCTCGGTGTTGGTGCTTACAGAGACAACTCAGGTAAACCAATTATTTTCGACTCTGTTAAGAAGGCTGAGAAGATTCTTTATGAGGCTGAGAAGGAGAAGGAATACACTGCTATCACTGGTTCTAAGAACTTCCAGAACATTGTTAAGAACTTTATCTTTAACAACTCCAATAAGGATTCCAACGGTGCTAAATTGATCGCCGATGGTAGAATTGTGACTGCGCAGACTATTTCCGGAACCGGATCTCTCCGTGTGATTGCTGACTTTTTGGAGCGTTTCCATGAGGGGAAGAAAATTTTGGTTCCAAAGCCAACTTGGGCTAATCACGTGGCTGTTTTCAAGGATGCTGGATTGACCCCAGAGTTCTATGCTTACTATGAGACTAGTAAGAATGATCTTGATTTCAGTGCTTTGAAGTCATCTCTTGAATCTCAACCTAATGGATCAATTGTTCTTCTTCACGCATGTTGCCACAACCCAACTGGTATGGACTTGAGTGCAGCTCAATGGGATGAAGTTTTGGAGATCATTTCTTCTAAGCAATTCTTCCCACTTGTTGATATGGCTTACCAAGGTTTTGCTTCTGGTGACCCATACGAGGACATTGGGTTGATTAGAAGAATGAATGAATTGGTTGTTGAGAACAAGATCCCAAGTTATGCTTTATGTCAGAGTTTTGCTAAGAACATGGGATTGTATGGTGAGAGAACTGGTTCTATTTCTATTATTACTGAGAGTGCTGAAGTATCTAAGGCTACTGAATCTCAATTGAAGAAATTGATCAGACCAATTTACTCTTCTCCACCAATTCACGGTTCGAAGATTGTTGAGACTATCTTTGCTCCAGAGAACAATTTATTGCAGGGATGGTTGAGTGACCTTAATGATGTTGTGGGTCGTTTGAACACTGTGCGTACTAAGTTGTATGAGAAGTTGGACAAGAGCAACTACAACTGGGATCACTTGTTGAAGCAGCGTGGTATGTTTGTTTACACTGGTTTAAGCAGTGAACAAGTGGTGAGATTGAGAGAGGAGTTCAGTGTTTATGCTACTGAGGATGGTAGATTCTCGATTTCTGGTGTCAATGACAACAATGTGGACTACTTGGCTCAGGCTATGAATGAGGTTGTCAAGAAGTAAGGGAAAAAAGTAGAATGAATGTACGAAGGATAAGGAGGGTGTAGAAGAAGAAGAGAGAAGAAGAGAGAGGAAGAAGAAGAGAAAGAAGAGAGGGAGAGAAAGAGAGAGAAAGAAGAAGAGAGAATGATATGAAAAGTGAAATTATGGTCAATTGAATAATTATGTGGAGGTTTTTGATGAAGGATTTGGAGGAAGATGTGGTGAAAATTAAAGAGTTGAGTTAAAACTGTTGAACCGTTAGATGATGGTAATCTTGTAGTTCGAATCAATGATTATCCTTGTGATTATGAGTGAAATTTATACTACGAGAATGATACAAAGATATCACGTCAAATGCGCAGATTTACGCATTACGTTAAAAACAATCTCATACACCATAGATTATCATTATTACTATTATTATTACTATTACTATTACTATTATTACTATTATTACTATTATTACTATTATTACTATTACTATTATTACTATTACTATTATCACTTATATCATATCTCATCCCATCTCTCGACTTGGCAATTTCATTGGTTTTGTACACATTAAGATACATGCAAATCATATAAAATTCGATTTCACATTCACTCGTATTTCGTATCCCAAACATATTCAGGTGAGATTTTCACCCTTTTTAGTCAACCGAATTACATTCCCAATCTTCATCATATCATTACAATATCTCATGGTTAATGAATATACATGATATTATTTTGTGTTGTTTGCCGTGCCGATCTCAAACATCGTAAACGCGACACAAGTTTTTCTGTTCACCAGCCATTATTGCTTTTCTCGTAACATAGTGACAGGGTTATACCAACAAAATAAAGATCCATAAATAGAAGGTATACATAGTCACTTAGTTTCAACTCAAATCAACTCAAACTTACAACTTAAACTTTCAATTCAAACTTTTAAGATCCCTTCTTTCTCTTTACTCCTTACCTATTATTTTAACTGAATTAGTATTATTAGGTCTTGTAGTATTATTAGGTCTTGTTTCACCAATTCATTTAATGTACTTCACTCTACTACAGTTTACTTATAATCCCACTATTTCAACATAACCAATATATAATTCAATCTAATTCAATGAGTTTAAATCAACCAGTATCTCAATAAATCCATTCTGTAGTTTCATTTGTATTTCATGTGTGATTTGTATTTCGTACTTGATTTGTATGTTCTCTTCGCTTATCTTCCCCATTTTTTTCTCACTTCTTTTTCCATGGACGAGCCCAAGTTCAGTCTCCACGATACGCCGACGCTCTCGTATGCGTCGCTCTTTAACAACCGACAAGTGTTTCCTGATGAGCCTGATAAGCAAGAAGTGAATAATTCACGTGAAAACAACGATATTCCTAGCATCAACGTGTCTGATTCTTACGCGGAACTCCACAACTTTAACGAGTTCAACAGCTTCCATGGCTTCCGTGACGCGCATTCTGATGAGAATCACCCGGATCAAGATAGCAATACGCTATTACATGCCAATAGAGCCATTTCTGATATCGAACGCAGGCTTTCTTTCGGTAGTCAATCAAGTAGTGTTGTTGTTCATGGTACTGGAACTCGCCCTGATATGAGCGCGGTTCTACAAACAATGCGTGACGACCCCCATGAACTCGATCCAAATGAGTTGTTTCAAGAAAGACAGGCAAGGATATTGGCCAGCAGAAGTAGAGGTTGGGAAGATGAAGGGAAGAGAGAAGGAGGAAGAAAGAGAGAGGGAAAGAAAGAAGAAAAGAGAGAAGAAAAGAGAGAAGGAAAGAGAGAAGGAAAGAGAGAAGGAAAGAGAGAAAGAAGAGAAGGTAATGAGAGAATAACTGGTAATGAGACAACTGGGAATGAGACAACTGATAGAATAACTGATAATTTGGAGAAGTCTGATCAGAAATATCAATCAAATTTGCCAAATCAACATCTTTCAGATCAACACCTGCCTGAACAACATCTGCCTGAACAATCATATCATTTTAAACAGTCAGACTTACAACCACTACCAAATCAACAATCACAAGTTCCAGTCATTTCTGAAGTGAATCAAGAGAAGTTCAATAATGATTTCCTGACACATCTGAGATCTAATCTGATACAATCAGACCTGATTTCCAGTCAAACAACTGGAACATTGGCATCACCAAAAATCGCATCCAGAGGAGTATCTCAAAGAACAGAAGCAAAAACGACTCCAGATATGAGAAATTCTGGAAGGTCTGCAACAGATATGAGATCTTCGGAAAGTATAGAAGAATCACTTAGATCACCTACAACAGAAGGGAAATCAAGAGGAGAGAGAGGAGAAAGATTGAGAAATGAAACATCTATGAGATCATCTTCTAATCCAGAAACTCTCAGATCTAATCAAGAAAAATCACTGATTAGATCCATTTCGAATCCTGAAAAATCACAGGTTAGATCGATATCGAGTCCAGAAACTATCTCATCTCCAAATCAAGAAAGATATCCGATTCCAAATCAAGAGATTCCAAACCAAGAGATTCCAAATCAAGAGAGATATCTGATTCCAAACTCAGAAAGATCATCTGTGATTCCACTAGAAAGATCATCTCTGGTTAGATCTTCTACAAACCCAGAAAGATCATCTCTGGTTAGATCTTCTACAAACCCAGAAAGATCATCTCTGGTTAGATCTACTCCAAACCCAGAAAGATCATCTCTGATTAGATCTACTCCAAACCCAGAAAGATCATCTCTGGTTAGATCTACTCCAAACCCAGAAAGATCATCTCTGGTTAGATCTACTCCAAACCCAGAAAGATCATCTCTGGTTAGATCTTCTACAAACCCAGAAAGATCATCTCTGGTGAGATCTACACCAAATACAAGTGCATTCACCTCATCGACCAATTTTTCACCACTGCAACGCTCAGTGAAATCTCCTTCACAAAGATCCTCCATTAAAAGCACGCCTGTCATGAGATCCTCAGCATCGACTCCCACAATGAGAGCATCATCTAGTATGTCACCTGACAGTAGGTTCACTAGTCCTCGTGTGAAAACACGCGAGCCCGATATCATGGCGACATTCATAACGACGGAAGAACCCGAATCGCCACTCATGAGCCGTAATAGACAAGTGCACGTTTTTGAAGCTTCATCTACTGATGACGATTATGACGACTACAATGAGCACTTCTCGCCTGTGATTGAATACACAGAGGCAGATGAGGCAAACGAATTGTCAGAAGAAGAGGGTGACGATACATTCACGAAAGAAAGCGGAGATGACCTGAAGATGGAAAATGGGGAGAGTATAGAGAAAGATGGTGAGAATAATGACAATGATCATTTGGGGAAGATTGACAATGATCATTTGGGGAAGATTGACAATGATCATTTGAGGAAGATTGACAATGATCATTTGGGGAAGATTGACAATGATAATGACGACTTGGAGAAGAAGAATATGGACAACCACAGGGAGATTATTGAGAATATAGACGACCATATTGAAAACATAGATAAAGATCTCGGTACATCCCCCTCCCTTCAAGCCCCATTGGAAATCCACCAATCCAATCCAATTCACTTGGAAGCTGATCCAAATTCAAGAGAGTTGGATGAAGATGATGGAGATGATGGAGATGTGGATGATGGAGATATGGATTATGAAGATGATGAGGACATAGATGATGTCAACTCCGATGATTATGATTCTTGCGATTCTTTTGATGATCCCACATATGACATGATCCCTCCTTCTCCCCCACGGTCTCCCCCGCGTGATATGGAGCCTGATAAACTCTACGGGTTGTATGACTTTTCAGGTCCCGACCCTTCGCACTGTTCATTAGTGCGCGATGAGCCTGTTTACCTCATTAACGACACCGATAACTACTGGTGGTTGATCCGTAAACTTACACGTGAGGAGCGTACACACGTTCACTTACGGCGCAAGAGATCAACACGCAAAAACGGTATTGTTTTTGGACGTGGTGAGTATGAAGAAGAAGAGGAAGATGAAGGTAGTAATGATGACGATGAGGATGGAAAGATCGGGTTTGTTCCTGCTGAATGTTTGGAGACATATGAAGAGCGTTTGGCACGCTTGAACTGTTTCAAAAACGAGGAATTGGAGCGTACTTTCAAAGAGGATCTGGAAGGACAGGATGATAATTTTGCAGAAAGTGACGTTGGCACCGATGCAGGTAATAATGAGGAACATCATGAGAATGGTCATCATGTTGTTCCAAAGAAGTCGGTCACTTTTGAAGGTTTGGGCGATTTGGACATGGATGATGATGAAGAAGAGGATCCAGTCGCAGCGATTCGTGCACATAAACTGCAGCACTTTGGGTCATCCTATGATGTGGACCATGACGAGATTGTGCGTGATGCCGATGATGAGAAACACTCCGAAGTATTAAGTGACGTCTTCCCTGAAACACCATTAGTTGTGAGGAAACGCGATGCACGCGAGTCTCCGCGTGACCTTACTATGGAAATCGATTCTGAATGTGAGAATCCGTACCGGCGCGCTACTCAAGAGTGGGTTCCGCCTGATCCAATTGGGGAGCGTGGTGTGGATTCACCCCAAGACTCCATCGGGACTTTTTCGCCAGATACTCCACCAGTGAACCGTGATGACGATGAGAAGGTGTTGCGGCGGTCGGTGATTTTAGACCGTTTGGCCAAGATGACTGACGATTTGGAACAGTTACAGATGGATTATGGTCGGGAAGATAGTGGAGAGGATCTTGGCGGAGTGCTTGAGAAAAACAAAGCGAAGGGCTTGGAAGAGGAAGTTCTGAAGAAGCAGGGAAAAGGTTTGGAGGAGGAAGGTTTGAAGATACAGGGGAAAAGTTTGAAGGATGAAGGTTTAAGCGAGACAGAAGGTTTGAACAACTTTAATGACGAAAAAGGTACTGAAAGTAATACTATGACTGAGGGGAATTCGAGAACTTTTGAAGGAAGTTCCAGAAGTCCTTCACGGTTATCGAGGTCGTGTGGTGAGCTGTCATCAGACGATGAGCCGATATTGAACGTCAAATCGCCACGGGTTCGTGTTGTTCTGCCATATAGCAACGACTGGAAGGAAAAAACGGAGAGAGAGGGTAGACAGAAAGATATTCACACTGAAGTCTATAATCAAAGTCACCTTCAAAGTGATAGCCAAAGTCATCTTCAAAGTGGTAGCCAAAGTCGTCTTCAGAGTGATAACCAAAGGCAACTTCAAAGTGATAGTCAAAGGCAACTTCAAAGTGAAAGTCAAAGGCAACTTCAAAGTGAAAGTCAAAGGCAACTTCAAAGTGATAGTCAAAGTCACCTTCCAACTGATGCCAACCAGGGAGATGTTGAAAGCGAGAAGGATGTAGCCAACAAGGATATTTCGTCGGCTGGAGCAGTGCCAAATAATTTTCGTGAGCAAGAAAATCTGGAAAATATTCCAGAAAGCCAACATGAAACCCCACAAACCTCACTGGAAATCCCATTAGAACACCCTCTGAGCCATCTCGAAAACCCACCGTATCCACAAGAAAACCCACTGTATCCATTGGACTCGGAAATTTCTGCTGAAACGGTTTCCTCGCCTGATAATACGATATCCTCGCCATCCAATGTGCCTTACCCCTCACAATCTTTCACGAATGACTCGACCGATCTGTTTTCTCGGGAAGTAAGGGACTACAAAAACTCTGCAGGAGATGGTTTTGGCTCTGAAACCGCGGTCAATATTTCTAATTCGTCTGTTCACGATGTTTCCAATCCATCTATCCGCAATGTTTCCAATCCATCCATTCGCAATGTTTCTAATCCTTCCATTCGCAATGTTTCCAACCCTTCCATTCGGGGTATTTCAAATCCATCTATTCGTGGTATTTCAAATCCGTCAATTCGAGATGTTTCCGATCCCACAAACGAGTATGTGGGTTTTTCGCAGCCACGGCTGAGCTCCCAAAAATTAGGTACTTCAAAAAGTGAAATGGAGAAGACAAGTTTAGCGCAACCGTTTGCGTCAATGTCTCAACTTGATGATGACCTGATGTACAGATTCTCGCGGGAAAATATGAGCGAGCACGACGATGGCCTTACGCCATTGACCAGTGTGAACAGTTTAAATGGTCACACGGAGTTAGCCGATAAGCGCAAGCTGAAGCCTGTGCATGAGATGTTTATGCCAATTTTGGGTAAGTTTGATGAGTTGGCGGAGAAGTTGGCCGAGTTGGATGGAATGTTGTAAAGGGTAGAAGGGGTTATTACAGACGTTTGTATTCACGAAGAAATGATTGCATAGATATGTTGCATTTACATAAAGTGTAGAAAGGGAGTAAGAAGGAGAATATGTGAAGTAAAAGGGTGTATAAAAGAAGGATGTTATGAGAGGGTAGAGTAGAAGATGGAGAAACTTTGGAATGTATAACCTGGAGAAGAGAAATAAAATTCAAATAGTAGGATGAGGAGAATAAATGGAATGTTCAATTCACTTCGTTCATGCCAGTAAAGAGAATATTTCATTCGGATTGTTCATGCCAGTAAAGAGAATATTTCATTCGGATTGTTCATGCCAGTAAAGAGAATATTTCATTCGGATTGTTCATGCCAGTAAAGAGAATATTTCATTCGGATTGATCAATCTATCTTAAATTGAGAAAGGAAATACTCCATTTACTTGTTCTGTATCTTTTCTGTTAATCTAATTATTTGAGTCAACATCCTTCTACTTCAAGTCTTACCTCTACCCAATGTGACTTCATGTGTTTCATTCTCTACGGACATTTACTTGGCCCACTTACTTTGAATTGGTGGCTGCAAAAATTATATGCAGTATTACCATTTACGGCGATGGCTGCAGAGATGAGTATCCAGCCGTATTGTTGTGGTTGGTAGAGGTTGCGAGAAAGTGAAAGAGGATGAGTCTAAGTGATATAAACTACAGAAAGATTCATCTAGAGAGGTGGGTAGTTCAAGGATAGTCAAAAGTATCATGAAGGAGAAAACTATATAAAGAGTTTAGATGAAGACTGAAAATGAATGGGGTTTGAAGGATTTTTGATGCAAGGATGAGTTGATATTGAGATTATTTTGAGATAGTTTATAAGAGGATTATTTTGAGATAGTTTATAATGAGACTGTTTTGAAATAGTTGAGAATAAGACTTTTATAGTTGGATTTAGTAAGATTTCAGTTCTGAAATGTATAACATGGAGGTACTGTACTCCTTAGTATTTTTAGTGAAGGAGTATAGGTGATAAAAATAGTCTACACACTGGTAGACAACAAAGTGAAAGAGCCATTGTATTAATTTTGAAGAATTTTAGAGGTTATTAGAATTAAAGTACAATTGTGAATGCTGGTACTGACTTGGGAGAAGTAAAAGTAATTTGGGTACATACAGATTTGTAGAAATATCATTAGAAACATCTGTTGATTGAATAGAAATATCATTAGAAACATCTGTTTGAATAAAAATACCATATAGCTAGATATCAAGTTATTGAAAAACTAAATGTGAGTATCATTCTCATTATGGCTGTCCAAAAGATAGTCACTAGAGATATAATTGAATTAACTTTCCATTATAATTGAATCAACTTTCCATTATTATAATTGAATCACCTTTCCATCATTACAATTGAGTTACATCCTCCACCATTATAATTTAAAAGTAATCTCTCCATCATTAAATGTCATCTCTTCCATCAAATATCATCGCTTCATTTTATATCATCTCTTCATTTTATACATATTTCATCTTTTCACTTTCCACTTCCCTATTTAAAGTTTTGTTTGAACTCCTCATCCTATCTTGTTGTCTCCTACCATTCTTTACCATATAATGTTGACTTTTGCATCACCCCCGCATCGAACTATTGCGATGACCTTAAACGATTTCTTTTTCGCAACTTTTCTGATTTCATGTTTTTTTTGAGGTTTCGGTTTCGTTTTCTTTTCTCTTCTCAATTTTCTCATGTGGTCACCAGATCCCACTACTACCACACAGCTCGTGTCTGTCTTTGCCGGGCTCCTTTCGCGTGATAACCATGTGCGCCAACAGGCTAATGATGCACTTGCATCCATCAAACTGCAACCACATTATGAAAACTACCTCTTTCATATCCTCCTCGACAACAGCGCGCCACTGGACGTTCGTGCTGGAGCTGGTGTTCAGTTAAAGAATGCCGTCAAAAAATCACTGGGAGATCGTTCGTTCCTTCTCGACAACATCCTCCAAGGTCTCCTTGTTGATGATCACCTCGTTCGCAACATTACAGGCAATATCGTGGCATCACTCTTCTCAACTTACGGTTTACAATGGAAAAACGTGCTTGACAACTTAACCACATTGGCTCAAGACTCCTCATCTACTCCTCCAGCAACTCAAATCGCAGCCATGTCGACTCTCGCTAAGATTTGTGAGGATTCACCATATGAGTTGACTCAACCCCCATCACCACCGCCTGTAATTCCAGTTCTTCTCCATTTCATGACCCATCCTCAAGCACAAATACGTGCACATGCTATTAATGCCTTGTGCCAATTCGTGCCTCTTCAAACACAGGCATTCCTCGTTCATCTCGATGAGTTCCTCGACAAATTGTTCGTGTTGGCTCACGATGAATCGCCTGGTGTACAGAAGAATATGTGTACGGCTTTCTCACTTATACTCGAGTCTAGGCCCGATAAACTCGCACCACATTTGGAAGGTGTTCTCGCTTATTGTCTCCATCTCATGCGTGGTAATGATGACGAAACAGCTCTTGAAGCTTGTGAATTCATGCTCGCTCTCTCTGGTTCAACAGAGGATAAGAGCGTTTTTGCACCTCATCTCGCTGATATCCTCCCAGTACTCCTCGCACGCATGGTTTACTCGGAAGAAGAGCGCTTCTTGATGGAAATGGCTGATGAGCGTGATAAAGAGGACCGTGATGAGGACATCCGCCCTCATACCGCAAAGGGTAAGGATACTCATGGTTATCGTAGTGATGATGATGATGACGATGATGACGATGATTACGACGAACTTGATCAATGGAGTTTGCGTAAGTGCGCGGCTGCAACTCTTGACGTACTCTCAGTGGCTATGCCGCGTGAGGTGCTCCATGTGACTTTGCCTATATTACAAGAACGTATAGTGAGTGATGAGTGGCCTGTACGTGAGGCTAGTATTCTTGCTTTTGGAGCTATGGCTGGCAGTTGTATGGAGCTTGCTGCCGATAAGCTCGCTCCACTTGTGCCGTTCTTAGTTGAACGTCTTGGTGATGGTGAACCTCGTGTGCGGCAGATCTCGTGTTGGACACTCCTGAGGTATGCGCCGTGGGTTTGTGGTGAAGCACGTGCGGGTGGTGCATGTGCCGGATACTTTGAGCCTACTATGCAGAGGGTTGTTGCGTGTGGATTGGACCCTGTGCAAGCTGTACAAGAGGCTGCATGTTCAGCACTTTCTGCTTTTGTTGAAGAGACTGAGCATGCAGTACTTGTACCGTATGTGGACGCGATGCTCGAGCACTTTGCTGCTTGTTTTTCGCGGTACCTGCGTAAGAACATGATGGTATTGTATGATTGTGTGCAGACTTTTGTGGAGAAGATGGGTGGAGAAGTTCTCGCTGTTGCTGCGCGTATGGATGTACTTCTTCCACCACTCATGCAGAAGTGGAGTGCACTTGAAGATGATGATGTTGCACTCTGGCCACTCCTTGAATGTATGGCTACTGTTGCTGCGACTCTTGGTGAGGCATTTGCTCCTTGTGCTGTGCCTGTTTATGAGCGTGCTGTGAAGATCTTGTCGACATGCATCGAGACATCACGGGTTTGTGTGACTGACCCACTGGTTACTACGCCAGAGGCTGATTTCCTTGTGACAGCATTGGACTTGATTGACGGGTTAGTTCAAGGATTAGGTGAACATGCAACTGAGTTGATTGAACAGCATCCTGCAAACCTCATGGGGCTTCTTATGGTGTGTTTTGAGGATTATAATGCTGATGTGCGGCAGTCTGCGTATGCACTCCTTGGTGATTTAGCCATTTTCTGCTTGGGTCTTCTCAGACCATATGTGTCTCTGATTGTTGTGAGCGTAGGAAATGAGATTGACAACCGCAGTTTCAACACGTATCCTGTTTACAACAATGCTATCTGGGCTGTTGGTGAGATGGCGGTGCGTTTACCATATACTGAGATGCGTGGCTACGTCGATAGTCTTGTGCTGCTTTTGGTTCCAATTGTCAACAGTAGTGAAATGCAGCTGACTGTATTGGAAAACGCAGCTATTTGCTTGGGACGTCTTGGAGTGTGTGATTCTCGTGGTGAATCATCACTTGCGCCACGTCTTGTTGAATATATTGTTGCATGGTGTACGCAAATGTCTATGCTTGTGGAGAATGAGGAGAAGGAGACCTCATTTGCTGGTATGGTCAATATCATCAATGCCAATCCTGATGGTGGATTTGGTGGACTTGCAACAGCTGCTGGACGTAAACACCTAGCGATGTTTGTATCATGTGTTGGAGGTTATGAGGGAGTACTGGAGAGTGTGTATGGAGAGTTACGCGCATTACTTGAGGGGTATAAGGGGATTTTGGGTGGTGAATGGCATAGTGTTTTGGAAATGGTCGGACCTGATGAACGCCGTCGCATTGAAGAGAGATATTAACGAAGAGGAGAGAATAAGAATATATGAAGTGAGAGTGAGAATCGGTGATTCTTGTCGTTATCTGCTTTAATAGAGGCACTAGTGTCGAGCAGGGTATATAGGAATAGAAACGCAAGTAAGAGAATGAATTAGTTGAATCGATAGCTTGAGTAGATTCCAAGTCTATCGATGCCTACTCAAAACAAGTGAAATATTTATTTTGTATGATTCCACACCCGCTCTACGGGTGTCATTAAGAGTACCCGTTCCACGGGTACACACTGAGAATGAAAGATTTGACCTTATTCCATCTTCCTTTTTATCATGATCCATTTCAACCTTTCTGTCATCTTTCCCCTTCTATTCTTCCTTTTTATCAACCTTTCATCTTATATTATCCTTTTCACCCTTTCATCTTATATGATCCTTTTCAACCTTTTCTGTCATCTTTCCCCTTCTATTCTTCCTTTTCCTCCTCAATCTCTCCATACAATATTTCATTCACCAAAGTCACAGGAATATCCCGTACTTTACTTCCTCCAATATCCACCTCATCCTTGTTCCTCACATAAACCAGGTATATATCGGTAAAATTTCGCATGTCGTCGAGTGGATAAGTTTTCACTTCATTGTTATACAATCCCATGATGATATATGCAAAGAGCATACACACCAACCAGTATGATGGGATTGCTAATGACCAGTATTTATCAGGGTAGTAAGTGATGCCAAAAGTATTCATTAAAATATGATCTGGAATTAATGCCCATGCCATCCAAGCCAACATAGCTGTTCCAGATATAACATAGATGAAGAACCCACGATATTCTGTATACAGCGTGATGCTTGTAGCTACCGTTACATCTGAGTCGCGTGCAATTGAATCAGAAGGCATAAAAAAAGATAGATTGATTTTGTCAAGAAATCAAAGATCACCAAATTTTAATCAACTGTATTTCCAACTTTTCTTACACTCACTTTTGCCAACCACCTTTGCCTACCACTTTTGCCTACTTTTCTTGCACTTTACCTTTGCTTACTTTTTGTTATACTTCAACTTCTCTCTTACCTTCACTTTTTCCTACCTTTTTTGCTTACTTTTCGTAACTTCTCTTACCTTCTCTTTTTCTTACTTTTCTTATACTTTCACCTCTACTTCAACATATACAATTTACACCAACTGCTTACGTGAGCCCTTGAAGAAGAACTGCACGATAGTGATTTGCAAACCAGCCATAGCCACCATCAAAAACACCTCTAAGATACTAAAGAAGAAAATTCTCAGTTCGGTCGACTTGACAGTCTCTTGATTTCTGTTGTTTCTAGTCTTGTAGTACTGTAAAGTTCTCAATAAACCATCCAACTGGTTTTCAATTTTCTCCACAGTCAGCTTCATCTTTTCAACGTGTTCCATTGGTCTTGTGTTTGGCTGTGATGGCATCTTAGCTCTCACACTGTCCTTGTTGTCGTCTTCATTTTCGAACTTAATCTCAAAGTCAATGATCTTTTCAGCATATGTCGACATTTGGTTGGAGAAACAGAACTCATACTCTCCCACTTGGTTGGCAGTGAAGATAAAGTCACCCTGTCTGACTTTATCCTCAGAAACAATCACTTCACCACGAGGGTTAGCAATAGCGTAATCCACGTCGAATGACCCTCCACTTTGAACTGCAAAATAGTAACTCAAATGAGTGTTAGGCTTGGATGTGAAGATGTAGTAACACGCCTTTTCATGAGCACCAAGAATGAAAGTGAATGGTGACGCGCTCACAAGTGCAACAAGGAAGACAAGGAAGAAGTTCATGTTGTGGAAAAAAAGACGTGTCCAGAAACGCGAAAAATGAAAAAGAGGAGATCGAAGAAAAGTGAAAAAAAGAGATCAAGTCAGTCAAAGGAAAAGAAGTGAAAAAAGATATCAGTGAGAAGGTCAAAGTGAAATGATTGAAAGACAATTTGAGAAGGTGATCAAAGAAACGGGTGAAATACTAAGAAGGTGATCAAAGAAATGAGTGAAATGATCATGCTCAAAAGGTAATCATACTGAAGAAGTGAGAAAACTATCATAGTACATCAATGAAGTAGAGTTGGAGAGAACTAGTGTCTTAATGTCAAAATAGAGGTATAAGTCCAAGGGTCTGAAGTATAAGAAAGGTTTAAAATACAACTTTTCGAGGCAAAAATCACATATATTTGTGACAATTCTCAACTCTTTCTTCACTTTTTGCAGCTTCCCGTTCAATTCTATAAAAACGACTTTGTACTATTCACTTCTGCTAATCCAATTCCAAGTTTTCTCTACAACTAACAACACCCAAATAATAGCTACTCAAAACTAGTCATAATGCTCACTTACATCCACTACACATACCTACTTTCATTACACAATTGGCAAAAATGGACGAGTCGGGATTCGAACCCGAGACCTTTCCCTTGCGAAGGGAACGCGCTACCAACTGCGCTACACGCCCCAGTTTGGTGAATCGCCGAAAAAAATGATGTGATGACAAGAGAGAACTACAAAGATGTGGAGATGAGAGTTGTGACGGACATCTTAGACAATATATAAAGGGTTAGCCAATCCCCCTAAAGGGTTAGCCAATCCCCCTTTTATATCTATCAGAAAGCTTTGTGGAGAGCAGTTGTACTCTTTCACTTCTGATAGTACTCTTTCACTTCTGATAGTACTCTTTCACTTCTGATAGTGCTCTTTCACTTCTGCCAGTACTCTAAATCTTCACTTCCTCTTATGTTTGCCATTATCATTACTATTTACCTTATGACTCATATAATGGCGAGGTCATATCAACATAAAGAACACCTTATCCCTATATGTAGACCATCTTACCCTCAGCATCGAAACCAACACCTCTATCCTTCTTTCTGTCTCTTCTAGAGGCACCATATCTGAAACCAACATCACCACTCTTTCTTTGAGTGAACTTGAATTGAGTACGGTCACCTTCTCTTTCAGCAGCAACAACGACCTGGTTCTTGTGTACCTTTGTTTGAACATCCTCTTCACCCTTAGTCAACAGGGTCAAAGTGTCCTCAGCCACAGGTAAATCCAAGATCTTGGAGGCATCGACAGGACCAAAAGGCTCTGATTCAGCCAAAGTCAAGAAACGTTGCTGAAGAGTCTTATGAGGAGTAGGGATCTCAGTGAGGTTATCACGAGTACCTTGAGGTTCGAAAAGTGGGAAGAGTTTGTACATAGTAGAGGCAAACTTCTCAAGATCACCGGAGATTTTCGACTAGATGTTAGTAATTGAAACTTGAATGTTTGATGAGATATCAGAAATAAAATAAAGTTTTAACCATTGTATGTCTTCAAGACTAATCATTAAAAGCATCATGATCTCATGTAAAAATCAATACTTACTTGTTTCTTCCAACTTTCCTCAATTTTGTTCAACTTAATGATGGCATCTACTCTTTCCATCTTCATACCATATTTCTGAGCTAATTGCTGCAGTAACATTCCTTCCTTGTGATCCGCCACTATCTTTGCCTTTGTATCATCCAGTACCATATAGGCTGTACGACATGCGGTATTCTGTGGGAATGGATGCAAGTTAGGGTTACGTTGAAACCCTTGGAGGGAACGTGGTGCTGGAACTTCTTTATAAGATGAGTCCAAGACAGTTTGACCATTAGGTATTATGTAGTTTGGAGTGTGTGTTTGGGTTGGATAATAGTATATATTTCTAAAGTATTCTCCTTTCATATTTTTAGGACCGAGGAATCCCTTCAATGCACGATTGAAGTAAGAACTGTGATCCTTCTTCGATGTTGGTGCAGGAACACTTTGAGGACGATAGCGAGGGTACGCTAGCGTTCGCATCGTGCGACAGGGTATGGTGGACATGAGAAAAAAGTGGTGAAAAAATTAATGAAAAAATCGCTGAAAAAGACTGGACGAGGAAAAGAAGAGGAAAAGAGGAAAAGAGGAAAAGGATATAAGGAATAGAACAGGAAAAGGATATAAAGGAATATGACAAGAATCTGTAGGATAAATGAATATGAAAAGAAGAGGAAAAGGATATGTAAAGAATATGAAGAATAAACCAATAGGACTAGAATATGAAGGATAAATGGATGACAATTTGAACTGAAAGGATGGAAAGAAACTAAGACTATGAATGAAAGAATTTGAATATATAGATGAGAAAGAATAGAATTGAAAGAGATGGTAAAATTCTATTATAAAAGTCTTCAGAATTGATCTCTAGTTATACTCTCAGTTGTACAATCCTTACTCTATTGAGATCCTCCTGCATATACTTTACAGTTTATTATCGTTTCAGTTTTACAGTTTAAAACTGAGTTTTCTAACGCGTCTGCAGGAACTGATCACTCAACGCGAAGTTTAGTGTGGTATCTTATTATCAACAAAGGCAACAAGAAGATAAACGAAGGTAAAAGAAGCAAAGAAGATAAAGAAGACAAGAAGATAAGAGCAGAAAAGTATTAAAACAGATAAGAAATACAGAAATCACTAAGAAGAACCTAATATTCTCATCAAGTATAACTCTGCTTGTCAACATATACTTTATATTTATACAACCATCGGCCACAACCAAAGCTTAAATCACAGATCTTGATAGATCAACAACCAAGGTAGTTTCACTACTATAAGCTACTACAATATTATATTACCTTAGCATGTCTAACGTACAAATGCAAAAGTCAGATGACCCATTCAACGACTGGAGTGAGAATCGCCTGGAGACCTACATGCGCACGCAAAACTTACTGCGTCTGAAAATGGATTCGAGTGACAAGGGTAATAGGAGGATAACTGATGGTGAGTCGGATAAAAGTCAAATACATCATCCCGATTATACTAGAACTACAAATATATTTGGGTCCTATAGACAAGATATCAAAGAGAACCCAACACTTAATTTCGACAACATTAAAGACCTGGATGGTCAGAATTTGAAAGATCATTTGAAGTCTCACAAGTTAACAGAACATACTCTTGGTGAACCTTTTACTCAAAAGGATCATCAATCTAGAGGAAGTGAATTAACAGGAAATCTAGAACCAACTAAAGAACAACAAATTAAAGATCAGCATGAGCATAGTCAACCCAATTTACTTCAAACCAATGAACTTCATCCTGAACAAATTCAACCTAAAGAGCAAAGTCATGAAGATCAGAGTCAACAAACTCAGATTCAACATAAACCCTCTCAATCTAGAGAAAATACTCAACCTCCTACTGATAGAAATGAGTTCACTATTTCAAACCCATTCAAATCTAACCCAAAACTTCTGTATACTCTTCCTGCACCACCACTTGTGGATCCCAATGACGTGCTTGATGCCAACATTTTAGAAGAAGACACTTCTGTGTCGCTTGAAGTTCTCGAAGAAATGGAAAAGCTCGAGCAGGCATTTCCAGTGCTTTCGACAGACTACCGTCTCATCGACAAGATTGGAGAAGGTACATTTTCAACTGTCTACAAGGCTGAGGCACTCAATGGAGTAGTGAAGCTCGGTTCCGATATTTGGAAGTCACCCCCACTCAAAAAACGTAGAAGAACTGTCAAGAAAAACCCCATTGTGGCATTGAAGATGATTTACGTGACATCTTCGCCAAATCGTATCCACAATGAGTTGAACCTTCTTTACATGCTCAGTGGGAATTCTCACGTGGCTCCACTCTTGGATGTGTTACGTCACCAGGATCAGGTTTTAGCTATCCTTCCATTCTATCAACACTCTGATTTCCGTGACTTCTACCGTGATCTTCCAATGAAGGGAATCAAGAAGTATCTTTGGGAGATGTTTCAGGCATTGGCATTCGTTCACAGCAAAGACATCATACACAGGGATCTCAAACCCACTAATTTTCTTTACGATCCGTTTAAAGGTAAAGGAGTTTTGGTAGATTTTGGTCTTGCAGAGAAGTATATCCCGGAGAAGAGCTCGGGATGTCCTTGTACATCAGCAGTTTCCGCCAGTACAAAGAGGTTACAAATCAAGGCATACCCTAAACAAGATCAAAGACCACCACGCCGTGCAAATAGAGCGGGAACTCGTGGGTTCCGTGCACCTGAGGTATTATTTAAGTGTACTAACCAGAGTACTAAGATTGATATATGGTCAGCGGGGATAATCGGCTTGTCATTGATACTTCGCAAATTCCCATTATTTAATTCCCCCGATGACACCGATGCATTGATAGAGATTGCGTCGATATTTGGGATTGACAAGTTGAAGAAGTGCGCCGAACTCCATGGATGTGGTCTAGAAGTACATCTTCCACGGATGGAGACAGGATACAATGGAAACTTGGCAAAGATAATGTTCGAATTCCTTAGTTTCGAGATGGAAAACGGGTGTTTCCCGCCAGACACTGTGGTGGAAGAGACTATGAGGGTATTTGAGGGTGGTAAGATGGTGCGTAAAGAGGGTGACGATGAGAATTACGAGGACCACAAAACCTTGATCGAACTTTTGCATGCGTGTTTTGCAATGGACCCACAGAAGCGACTCAGTGCAAAGGAGGTCATGGAGATGGAGTATTTTGCAGAATTGCGGGGTGAAGAGGAAGAAGTGGTATTGTAAGATAGCTAGAATGAAGGAATGTAATAGAATAGCTAGATGAGGTATGGTAGAAAATAGAGTAGAAGTGTATGAAAGAGAAGAATATGAAGGAAAATAGGAAATACTAAGGTACACCTTACAATTGTTAATTTCATATCATCATTAAAGGTTCTTTCGAATTCAAATCTGTATGTGGAATTACTAGTGTGGTTGTATCATGAATAAGCATCGCTGTATAATTTAATTTTCCTTGTCGTTTATGATAACCAGTCGTTCCAGCCGAACTGTCATCTTGCTTCAAAAGTTGAAATTCTCAATATCATATCTGCTCTTTGTTTCATCTCTATAAGCTGATATCATCAATATCATCATCCTCTCTGCTCCGTTTCTTTCGATCTCCACCTTTGTCCTTCACCAGTGATTTATTCCATTTCTGATTCAACTGTGTCAAAAGCCTGTTTTGTCCAGTGATCGTTTTTCTATAATGAGGAACCGCAAAGTCATCGTGTTTCCATTGCGATTCAGTTGGTCCTAGGACCGGTGAGGTGTTGTTGTTCATAAGTTCGAATTGAAGTTCCTTCAGGTAGATTTTCTTGAGATGAGGTTTGGAAATAGAAGGGTCCATACGTTTTGCAGATGGTAAAGAGATCCCATTCTTTTTCGTATTCCCCAACAGTGGATGAATTCCAGGAGATGAAGGAATACCAGGAACACTATGATCTTTCTTTGAAAGACCAGATAAATGAAGATTTCCATCATTCTTGGTACTATCGTCCAATTCAAATGGTCCTCCTAGGGTTTTTACGGTGCCATTACTCTTCTTTTTAGGCTGCAAAAATCTCCTTTTTTGTATAGAGTCAGCCTCCAGAGTATTTCTTGAAATGTTCTTTGGAATATCATCATGTTTTAATTGACACTCTTGGGGTGGATGTCCAAATTGTTTAGAATTATCCCCACCAAACTGCTTTGAATCCTCACCAAATTGCTTTGAATCATCCCCATTAAATTGCTTTGAATCATCCCCATTAAATTGCTTTGAATCCTCACCAAATTGCTTTAAAGTCTCTTCCAGACCAAGCAAAGAGGTATTATGAGTATGAAGCTTCAAAACCTTTTTGTCATCAACTTTGTCATCACTTACTCTCTGCATAATATCACTCCTTGGAGACATTGGACTATCCATATCAAAATCCATATACTTTTTATGTGTAGACTCCGTATATGAGGTACGCAATGGTGTACTCGCACCACTCGAGCCTTCGGAGATGCTCATCGCATACAGTCCACGTCTGGAAGGTATACGAATAAGATCCGGTCTCTTGTCGGAAAAACGTAAACTAGGATTAAACCCATGCAAGTCCATATCAGATCTAAAACCACTCCTCAGGTTGTCTGATTGAATGTTTCTGTAAGCATCTTTTAACACATCTGATGATTGAATTGTCATATCTGTATTGTCAATCTTTTCTGGAACAGATCTGAAATCAGTCCTTTCTGTTATATTTTTATTATAGTCATAGTCATTCTTTTGATAATCATTCTTTTCATAATTCTTTTCATAATCATTCTTTTCATAATCATTCTTTTCATAATCATTCTTCTGATAATTCTTTTCATAGTCATTCTTTTGATAATTCTTTTGATAATCATTCTTCTGTGTTTTGTAGTCAAAAGTATCCTTCTCATTAGTGTACAATTGTGGCTTATCGTAATCGAAGCCATTGAGGGAATCAAGTTCCAGTTTTGTATCAAATAGATGAGAATTTCCAAAGAGATTGGAATTATAAGTATCATATGGTAGTTTTGATTTGTCAAAGGAATCTGATAGTTTGTCCTCTTTGGGATCTGAAGTTTTGTCGTATAGTTTGGAATCGTATAATTTGGAATTTTCTAATCTTTCAGGACCCTCTAATCGGTCGGAATTACCACATAACTGTTTCGAATTAGAATCTTTTGAATATGTTTTTGTGTAGTTCGTAGGGTGTTTTTCAACCTGGTCGAGCTTTTCTGATTTCTTGTCATTGAATTGTCTTTCGTTATCTGCCAAGTATCGTATTCTATCAACCGCTAAGTGACGAGCATCATGTAAATATTGTTTGATATACTTCTGGGGTCGAAACTCTTGTAAACCTTTTTGAATATCAGTATGTCGTTCATTAAGGTCGATTGTACCATTATGTTTTCTTGAATCAGATAATCTTGAATCTCTTGAATCAGATAATTTGGAATCTCTCGAATCAGACAATCTTGAATCTCTTAAATCTCTTTCTCTTGAATCTCTTAAATCTCTTTCTCTTGAATCTCTTGAATCTCTTTCTCTTGAATCTCTTAAATCTCTTAAATCTCTTTCTCTTTCTGTTTTAATCTCTTTTGTATCCTTGATCTTAACATCATCAAACTCCATAGGCTCATCATCTGACACAATAGCACTCGTACGCTTATAATCAGCCATCGTCAAACTGGTAATACTATTATTACGCGTACGGTCACTTGATATGATACTGTTCAGGGGCAGATCAATGCTCACGATAGACATACTGCGCGCATTAGTAGGAGTATTGACAAAATATGACAGAACTGAGTTGACCAGTGACAGCCGAGGTTTAGCTAACACAGGGCGTATATGGAGTGGACTCAGCACACCAGATGAATGGTCGGTGATGTCGTCTGTGAAATAGCCACTCATGAGATGAGATAGTGGTTTAGAAAAAAGACCACACAAGAGTCAGACAAAAGATAAAAAGATGAGGAAGTCAGAAGAAAAAAGAATATAGATGAAGATTATAGATGAAGATTATAGATGAAGATTATAGATGAAGATTATAGATGAAGATTATAGATGAAGAATATAGATGAAGAATATGAAAAATCTTTACTTCCTGATCGTTACCATCACAAGATTATATTGAATATATAACCTTATTTCGATTGAATCAATCAACGTTCATCAGGGCTCATATTTGATTAAGTGATGCAAAAGATTGGCAGATTATGAAGTAGGATGAAAAGATTTAGATGATAGAAGTTAATGAGAGTCAGAGAAAAAGGGTAAATGCTATGAGAAGTTATTAGTAAATGATATGAGAAGTAAATTTAATAGTAGCTATAGTAAATGCTATGAGAACAAATGCTATGAGAATAAATGCTATGAGAACAAATGCTATGAGAACAAATGCTATGACAACAAATGCTATGAGAACAAATGATATGAGAAACTATAAGCTATAAGACTATCAATTATACTTTAAGAAGAATATGTAAAAGATACGACAATCTCAGAATCTGTTGTAACTATATGCACATCATTGACAATCACATCGATTGGTACTGAGTGGCTGCAAAATTCTCCTAACCCAAAATATATATCAAATAGTTATCACGGGTTGTACACTTCAGAGTAGGAAACAATACAGCTACCCTACACTTCTACTCATACTTCGTCTTGTAATACTCAAAAGCTTGTCAATGGTTATCCAGCTTAGTAAGAGATGACTAAGCACGTTTAGTATATAGTTGATGTGAGCCAATTTCGAGATGTATATCCTGTACTCCCGTTATCACTTCGTATGATACTAGACGTATGATACTAGACTTTTAAGGGCCATAACAAAATTGCTACTAGACTTATGATACTAGACTTTTAAGGGCCATAACAAAATTGCAATTTTTCCCTATAGCGTATACAATTTTGGTATTCTTGGGAAATTTGTTTCTGAGTCTATTGGTGAAGGTGTTTGTTCGGGACAACTCTAGTTTTTACCGAACCTGACATTCCCAAGTTCCACGGCTAAATTTGCCACCGCCACTAACTGATCATTTCAACTCAAAAGTAAACAACAAAGGCATTCTTCCGGGTATATTCTACACAATTGACTATCATAACTATTTAAGAGACCAATCTTGTACCAAGTTTTGATCTCTGCTACAACCAATTTTAAACTATGACTTCTTATCCAGTACCATCATTAACTTGGAACGACATCAAGAATTTCTTGAACATATTTTGGCCTGCATCACCAACTTTCAAAGAAGACCAGTATCCATCACTTGAAGGTAAGGTTGTTCTCATTACAGGTGCCAATACTGGTGTTGGTTACCAAGTTGCAAAATCTCTTGCAGGATCCACAGAAGCCACAGTGTACTTCATCGCCAGAAGCGAAGAGAAGTCCAATGAAGCCATTAGAAAGTTGGAGACTGAAGTTGCCCAAGAGTATAACAAGGAAGTTGGTGGTCGTGTTCATTTCATCCGTGCAGACCTCGGTGATTTAACTACCATCAAGCCAGCGGTTGAAAAGTTCCTTTCACAACTGGACAGATTGGATTTGATAATTCACAATGCTGGTGTGATGGATCCTCCTGCAGGAAGTGAAAGTGCACAAGGATATGAGTTGCAATTAGGAGTCAATGCTATAGGACATCACTTATTGCAAAGATTACTCGACCCTATTTTCCTCAAAACTGCAAACACTAATAAACCGAATGAATCGAGAATTGTATGGTTGTCATCTAGTCGTCATGTTGCCGCACCATTAGGAGGTTTTGACCTTGATGATCCCAACCTTGAGAAGGGCTCCGAGAGTACGAAATATGCACAGTCCAAGGCTGTGAATGCAGTCCAGGCACGCTGGTGGCCTCATGTATATGCTGATTCTGTTTCGAAGAACAAAATCGTCAGTGTTTCTGTGTGCCCAGGGGCTTTGGACTCAGACTTGACAAGGAGTTACTCTCCTGTCTTACGCTTTTTCTTGCGGTTTCTTATGTATCCTGTTAGAATGGGAGCATACACCGAATTGTTTGCGGGATTATCACCTGAAGTGACTACAGAGAAGAACGGTGCACATATCGCCTCATTCGGTCGTTTTGGAGAGTTAAGAGCAGATATTGATAATGATGAAAGTAGTCAGAAGATTTGGGAATGGTTGGATGAGCAAATTCGCCCATATGCTCAGGACTCTGAATCAACTAAGTAAGAATGGACTTTTCATATATTCAAAATTTGGATGAAGTATTAGGAGAAGTTGGACTAGGAGGAGTTATAAATTAGATCTATTTGGAGAAGTTATAAATTAGATCTATTTGGAGAAGTTAGAAGATCTACTGGGAAAATAATCCCTTCACTATTACTTTACACTTATCATTTGTTTCCTTGTTACAAATTATCTATACTCTTTACTTTCATTTTATTTCCGTTATGCTCTACCAATTGGGCACGCTCTCAAATACTCGATCTTATTCTTCAAAACGCGCACGCTCTTAAAGAAGATCTCTTCAGGTCCCATAGCACCCACACTTTCCACATTAAAAATGAAGTAGTCTCTTCTTCTACCCAATTTGACCTTACCTTCAAATTCTGCATGTCTCAAGACTTCTCTAGAAACAGTATCCTTTCTTGCATCTGCAACCTTAGCCTCATCATTTTCAATAGAAATGACTCCACTAGGGAAACATTTCTGGAAACGTCTAGCAGCATCTCCACGAATTGGTTCCAAGATATCAATCACAGGAAGCATTCTGTACAGTGCAGTAGCCACAGGTGAAAATTTAGCATGATCTCCTCCAGTTCCCAATACACAGTGAGCTTTCAACAGGATTTCCTGACCTGGACGCAACTTAGCGAGCAAAATGTCTGGATCACAAGCAACAACAGGGTTGTTCTTATATTTTTCCATCTGACTACCTTGAGGTTCGAACTTGAGATCACGAGCATAGACATGAGCATTACGGTAAAGTTCACGAGGGTCTGTGCTACCTTTTGGGGCGTTAGGGTTGCGGGTACATGCGACATCTAGCGACAATACAATGGTGTTTTCTTCTGTGTAACGTTCGCTTTCATCAACATCTTTGTCAACCCAAGTCATAGTGTCAGGGTCGACTTTGATAGGGATGAGACCAATACGATGGGCCAACACTTCATCCTGTATAACTGAAGTGTTCATGAACATGTAGACGGTTTCAGGAGCCACGGAAGGGACCTCAGAGAGCATAACTCTTCTGAATGCGTTTGCGATGGAGGTATCGATATTGATGAGATCGAAGTTAGCAGTACGGTCAGTGAGGTAAGCGATGTTAACATCGAAAGAATCACGGAACTTTTCAGTATCCCATGAGTGGTCACCCGCACTGTGACCAGGGAAGTCCGTTGATGTGGTGTTAGTCACACGGTTGTATTCGATGTTGACGATGTTGGACATGATGAGGAAAAAAAAAAGGAAGGTAAGAAAAGTTTAAGAAAAGGTGAAAAGAGGGATCGGTGGGAACGAAATGAAGGAAAATAAGAAGGTAAGGAAAGGGAAGAATGTAGAAAGAGAGGATGGTATAAGTTTAAGGAAGAGAAGAAGGGAAGGGAAGAAGGAAGGTATAAAGGATAGTAATTAGTAATATAATGGGAAAGCTGATGATGATCCATTTAAAGCGAGAAAAAAGGGTAAGATGGAAATAGAGATGAGATAGGATACTTAACAAAGGAATTGGTGACAATTAGAGGGAAGTAGGATAAATTACAAAGGAATTGGTAACAATTAGAGAATGAACTAGTAACAATTAGAGAATGAACTAGTAACAATTAGAGAAGGATAATGTAAGGAAAATGTCAATTAGAGATGAAAAAGTGAGGATCAAAAGAGTGAAGCCGAGATGATATGGAAATTCTCTTCATACCTTCCATTAGTCAACATAAATCTTACAGGATAATTATATATGATTATCTAGAGTATCTTTTCATGAAACCGATTACTTAATCTTAGATTTTGTATTATAATCTAATCTTTCTATTAGTTTCATGTAAATCTATCGCTCATCTCATCTCGGTATTTCTTTTTCCGGCTGCGAAAAACAGAGGGTTGCACATAAAAAATGAACGGGCAGTAATTATATCATAGTCTCATTCTTACCAAATTTCAACCAGACTACAGTAAATGTCCTCTTGTCTACCAAAACTACGTTCGTTTTCATGACCAAACTTACAATTATTACTCATTTAACCAAAATTTAGAAATTCTCCCTTTAAACTACAGTATCACCCTACTACTAATCAGACTTTCATAACTACACTTTCATATCATATTCATCTATTTCAATATTTATGCATTAATCAGTATCACCCTACTACTAATCAGACTTTCATAACTACACTTTCATATCATATTCATCTATTTCAATATTTATGCATTAATCAATATCACCCTACTACTAATCAGACTTTCATAACTACACTTTCATATCATATTCATCTATTTCAATATTTATGCATTAATCAGTATCCTACTACTAATCAGACTTTCATAACTACACTTTCATAACATATTCATCTATTTCAATAATCCATTAATCTTTTCATTCTTTTCCATTAATCTTTTCATTCTTTGCAGTTCTTTTTGCATCTACTTTGGTTGCAAAATCTATATACAATTAACCATTTCCCTAAACTTCACGTTTAACTTTTCCTTAAACTTCAGTTGCTTGACCATTTTCTTTCTCTCTGATCGAATCATCTTTATCTTCCTTCTCCTTCACATCATCCGTTTTCTTCACCTCCTCTGGAACTCTCTTGTTCGTCGTGAACAATGAACTAATCAAAGCACAGAACGACATCGCCAAACAGAAGTAGAAAATTGCATGTAAGGCTTTCAACAACTCGCCCAAAACCATGTCCTTGGTTTTACTGTCAAGTTTTTGAATCAATTCTGGAGCCGCAATGAGAGCCTCAATTGGTTGTCTAGTAAGTTCCTTGTATGAATCGGAGTCTTTTGGAAGATTGTTGATCATATTGCGGATGAATTGTGGACCAAGAGTCTGGTAAATCACTTGACCAACAGCAACCGAAATCGCAGCACCCATAGTACGACAGAATGTCAAAAACACCGTAATCATGATCACTGCACCTTCCATGTCACGTGGGGCCTCAAGTTGAGCAGAAAGCATTGTGGACTGGAACAGCATACCGACAGAAACACCGGCAATAATAAGTAAACCAATACGTTTGCCAACAGGAGTGTGAACTTCGAGGAGGAGAAAAAGACCGTTACCAATAGGACCCAAAATCATACTTGCTAACAAAACAGGTTTGATATAACGGGTGACTTTGATTAAAACACCACTGAAAACCGATGTGACCGTCACGGCAATGAAGAATGGCAACATCAGAACACCAGATTTCCATGCCGAATAGTTGAAAATAACCTGGAAATACACGGCCAAGTATGTCAAAGCACATAAAAAGTAACCGTAGGAGAATGTGCAGGACAGAATTGCAGCCATGGCTTTAAAATTGGTAATGACAGGCTTCAAAATAATAGGGTTTTTCGAGAACCAGAAGTTCCATACGGTGAAAACACACATGACGACGAAGCTCAAGACAAAACACGAGATCACCGCACTCGATTTCCAGCTAAATTGCGCACCGCCCCATGTGAGTGCCAACAAAAAAAGTACAAGTCCAGAACTGATCAAAAATGTACCAACATAGTCAATCTTACTCAACTTTAAACGAAGGTTTCCATGAGGACGAGGAGGATTGAAGCTGAAGAATAACATGACCGCAGCAAAACCTCCAATTGGAAGATTAATGTAAAAACACCATCTCCAAGTCACGTGAGTCGACAAAGCACCACCAATAAAGGGACCCAAGATGGAGGCCAAAGCGAAGGTGACACCAAGAAGACTAAACACGAGAGATCTCTTTGAAACGTGTACGGCTTCTGTTAAAATGACGGAGACCATAGACATGATGGCACCACCGCCGATACCTTGAATGACTCTTCCACCGATTAACATGTCCATATTTTGGGCGAGAGCGGCGACGAGAGAACCAGCTTCGAAGACGAAAACACCCACAAGAAGCACGTTTTTACGGCCGAATGCAATGGAAACTTTACCATAAGAAGGAGTCAATGCAGCCATAGGAAGGAAAAATCCTGAGGTCATCCATCCAATCTTTTCAAAGGCATGAAATTTGTTACCGACATCGGAAAGAATCGTGGAAACAATGGTCGAATCAAGCGCCGAAAGAAACAAACAGAAGAGACATGATATGATCGTGAGAAAAAGTTTGACTCCATGGACTTGTTGATCTTCAACACGGGTACCATCACCAGCATCGGCTTCACGATATTCTTCTTCAGCAACAATTTCAGCCTCACGCGGAGCAACAACAGAATTGGTAGCCAGGCGTACTGGCGAGGGAGTAGTAACAAACTCCCTCTCAAAAGACTTGGTGGCCAGATTGGAAGATTGGTCGGACATTTTGTGGTGATGTTGCAGAAGCGAGGTATGTCACCCTTATAAATAGTCGGGCTGACCGTTTTTAGCAGCCGCAGATACGGAATTAAGACGGAATAAACAGCCGTGCGATGTGAGATGTGCGACATGCGACATAAAACATACCGACGACATTAGGGACACGATGGGAATGGAAAGGTATAAGATGTGGGAAGTATGTGAGGATAAGTAGGTATAGGTGAGGTAGATGAAGTATAGGTGAAGTAGATGAGGTATGTAAGGTGGCTGAAGTATAGATTAGCCTATGAAGAGAGACGGATTTTGAGAGTTGAGTGCGTGGACGGCTTTACCACGGACGAAAAATGAAGGCGGAAAGTGAGTGGCGATGGCAAATGCAAAGAAGGTTGGGGCACGGTGCGTAATTATGATCAAGGTTGACGCGGGATCATGTCAAGAAAGTTCAAAGATACATAGCGAGGTAAGGTCAATGCCGAGGTTATTTGGCATTAAAGGGGAATTACATCAACAAAACATATGTCAATTTAGAGGTCAAAACTAACATGGAAACGTCAAGGTCGGAAATCTGAAATTTTGAGGAACGTTTTTTTTTGAAACGTTCGGCGTTCAAAACATATTGCGATCACGGTGGATTTCCACCTACGATGTTTATGTTGCCACATTGTTTTGATTGGATAAACATGATATAGGGGGGGAAGAGAGACTGCAGGGAATTAGGCAAAAGATTATCCAAAAGTTGCTAAATTAATCATATTAAGAGAGACTTCTGCATATGAATGATCTATTTTAACATGATGATTTTCAAGAGTTTCAATTGAATATTCTATTTTAAGTACTTATAAATTCTTTTAATACTTTGATAAAAATGATCTTGATATTCTATGATTCTTAATCCTTCACATTTCATCCTTATTCATCATTCTTCATCTTCATTCTTCTTCACCCTTTTTCTTCTTCACCCTTTTCTTTCAAACATATGCTCCAACAGTTGGCATCGGACCAGCCTCTGCCTGTTCTTGAGCATATAATGCCTCAAAATCAATGCGATACTTCATCACATCAAAACACCGCCTCATCACATCAATTCGTGTCAAATATACATCTCCATTATATCCATCTCCACATGAGTCGGCACGTGCACCAAAATCGTCCAATTGTCCCCGTGGAGTATCAGCCATTAACTCTTCCGTTCTCATAGTAGCCATACAATGACATACCAATTGAACGAAAAACACAATTACATCATACACAAGCAACTCAGCCTTGTATGGTGTACGCTCAGGTAAAAATGATATGATTAACCCTCCAGTTGGTCCGGGTGTTGAGAGCACGTGACCCAATATACAACAAGTGTTAGCGAAACAGGTAGTGACTAACAGGTACTTGGAAGCGGCCTTTTCCGACACAACTGAGGGCATGGAGAATGCATTCTTGTGTGATACGATGATGAATTGTGTTCCGGCATGGAGAAAGAGCACTAGAAGTGACGCGTCCTTCATGTAGATCAAAGCACTGAGGAGGTAACCCACAAATGTAATACTTTGCCATAGTTGATCAAGAAAGTACTTCTTGCGCTTATAGAGCACTTGTGCATTGTTGGTTACGGTCTGTGCATCAGTTGGAAACCGTTGTGTCTCAAACTCTCGGAGTTGTTGTTCAAGGTGGACTGAAGACATAGTGAAAAGAATTTTTGGTATAAAAAAAGTATTATATACTACACCAAAATAGTACTACTATACCAACACAAATAAACCACACCATATAGCAGTCCTAATTTGATCCTACTACTACTACTACCAAATCTCCTTTTTGCTCCCACACCCTCTTTACTCTCTCTTACTCTACTCCTACTCTACTCCCAATTACTTTTCTTATTCTTATTACGACTGCATCTATACTCTATCACCTCTTTTTACTACTCCTCTTTTCTGTCCTCCTTCTTTCCCTTCTCCTTCACATTCTCAATCAAATCTCCTCCTAAAAGTCTGATCTGCTCCATTACCGCGGCCTTGTTCACCACAACCTCATCACCACCAACAGGCTTCACATTAATATTCAAGTTCGCACGGAACTTCTTCGTAGCCATCGCCGTCGGTATGAACAACCCTGTGATCACATTCTTATCCGCAAGTCTGTGTGTCGAGAAGATCAATACATTGCCCAACTTACGCTCCAAGTCACGGAAAAACTCCTTAACCAAGTCCTGCAGAGCAGCCATGTCCGCAGGGTACGCACTCGGTGGAGCAGCTAAGTTCTTGAACGCATTACGTGGAAGTATACCCGTAGTCAAGTTCTGTGGCTTCATCTCAATCACAAAGTCATAGTCATTGAGAGAAGGCGCAAACAAAACATCCATGGTGGCATGTGTGAGTCCCTGCGTCTTAACCAATCCGGAAGCAATACGTGAAAGTGCAGTCAACCGCGTGGCAATAGGAAGTGACATACCATGGCTCCATAAGATACCACTTGGATCATCTTTCGTGCCCACAAAAAGCTGTGTCTTAATACCACTTGGGTCCTGTTGACGGATCTTAGCGAAGTTGGCCTCAATCACACGCAAGTTCGCAAGCGAGAGCCGGTCGGCAGTCTCAGCATCTTCACGTACGAGATCAAGGATCAATGGGTCTTCTTTCCAGTTCCAACGCGCTAAAAAGTTCAAGATCTGTGCAAAACCATTCTCAATAGAGTGTGGAACTTCGCTCGCTCCAGAGTCAACAAAAACCTTGAGAGCAAGTAACTCCACAATCTCGTCGCTCATGTGGCAAAGCAACAATTGCAGATCCAACCACGCCTTGAAAAGCCTCACAGTACCACTGAAAAATGCATAGTGTGTACCCAACTGCTGCACACTGCGCGAATGCTTTACTGCACCGGCATAGGTCTGTGCGAAGCGGAGATACACTTCCTGTACAAACGCCTTCTCTTTACCAGCAGCTCCGACAGCACGGAGATACATTTCCTCGTCCTTCTCCGTCAACACACGCACACGGAATCCAAATCCTTCGGGACTGAGAACGTGGAGCACGTGCCCGTGTCCAAACGGAATAGCGTCGTCGCGTGCAACATACGAACTGTAAGGCATCTCGCGTTGCATTTTGAGGAGGAATGCCGTCTTGGCGTTCTCCAATGCACTGATCTCATCGGGCCACCGCGCACTGCTCTCGAACTGTACAACAACATCGTTCCAGAAATCAGGTGCACCGACAGCAAATGGAACCGGAGCGACCACAGAAGTTCCTCTAATAGCTGGCGCACGACCAACACTCACAGCACGGATTCCCAATGGTAACTCTAACGCACCGAACATCTTGCTCATCGCATCGAATGCCGCACGCAACTTCATGACATTGGCAGTCAGAGTAACACCCTGACCAGAGTTCGTCACCGCCACAGGCAACTTTTCAAGAGCACTCTCATACACAAGGTGCTCGGAAGTGTGCGCACTAAAGTGCATATCGAGCGCCTCCTTGGAAATAGTCACCACAAGAGGTTCACGCTGTGACTCCCAAACTACACAATGTTGGATAACACCGTCTTTGAATCTCCGCAACAGCGCACGCTTACCCCAGAATGATCTGAAAAGTGCAGGAGATGAAAAGATATCTTTGGTTGACACAGTGTCATCAGCACCCTCTGGTGGACCTTTAGTCACTAACTTCTCCAGCTCGCTGCTATCCAAAATCAATCCCACTACTAACACCAACGCCGATGGGGCGGGACGTCGTTTCACTAACGAGAAGTCGCGCAGGATGTTCTTGGCACGAACACCAACATGTACCGCACGCCGACCCAACGCCTTGCTCAAGATGGCATGTACGCGGCTCGTACAGTAGTTCTCAAAAGTGAGGTATGTGATCTTCTCATGAGCACCAAACGTGTCAAGCTCCACGTGATGAGGTACCTCAAACTCAAACACAACATCGTACTGGAGTATCGGTACGCGCACTTGCTGAAGAAGCACAGCATCGAAACGGTCGCGAGTGCTGTCACCGAGCATCGCGAGTGTACGACGAGCAATACGTACCAAATGCACGTAACTACCTTCGGTCATCTTCCACAAGATGTTCAAACGAATATTACGATCGAAAAGGGTGGGTACTCCCCATCCTTCCGCCAGGTACCGTGCTGTGGTAGTCTCACCCACAAGTGATGAGAACGCGAGGTAGCCAGAGCTGAGGTCCACTGTGGCGAGGTAGGCAACAGCACCTTTGAAAAGCTGATACGAAGAGAATCCATGAAGGAGCATACGAGCACTGCTGTTGCGTTCAGTACTACCACCTTGTAACAATGCAGCCATCAAGATGGCCATTTCAAAGTGGCCAAACCCACCTTCACCAACACCGCTACCAAATCCGTGGTTACCGAGCCAGAAGCGTGCTAAAATACATGCCTCCTTGAACGCCGCAGTTTGCTTTTTCGTGGTATAGAGATACTTCAAGTAGTAGTCATACGCCGTCATCGAAAGCACAGACGCGTTGTATAATGGCGTTGGTGGCAACTCGGCCCCATCGTGTTCGATACGAATGCAGTTTTTGTCCGGGAGAAGCTTACGCAGATCAAACACTCCGTGTGGGAACCCAACGAGAATATTGATCGCAAAGTGGGTGCGATCGAACGTCAAATCCGCGTCGTCGTTACTGTTGATCGAAGTAATGCGCAATACGGGGCACAAAGTGTCGCCGTTGAGGTAGTGGTATGCGATCTTCACTGGAAGATGGTGTTTCTTCAGTAATGGGATCAACTGGTCTGCCAAGTACGCTATGTAGAAAGACCGCTTGTAGAGAGCCCTATAGTTAAGGTAGTCCTTAGCATGGAGGAGATCTTCGGGCATCGTGAGGGCCACATCGATTGTGCTTGCTCCAGCAGTACCTGTCTTCAATCCAAACGACCCGACTATAGATACATCCGAAGGTGTACGGTACTCCAAGTTGTAGCTGAGTTTCGTTGGCTTTGGGTCTGGGAATGGGATTGCGACCTTCTTCAGGATTGTTGCATTGGCCTCGTCCAATGTGAGAGGACCTGAAGCTGGGACCTGTGAGATCATTTCGTGGAGACGGTGAAGCACTTTTTCGATGCGTGCGATGTGTGACTCCTTAATACGCGTTTCTTTGAGGAGCTCATCTATCTGAAGCTTGAATATGTTGGATTTGAAGAGCTCTGCAGTCTCACGTGCAACTTGAACGTCGTTAGCTGAGAGAGTAGGGCGGTTGGTCTTACGTTTCTCCGGTTTGGTCTCATCACCCTCGTTATTGTCGTCACTTTCGTCCAGTTCTTCCGACATTTCATCACTGTGGTCTTCGGTAGGTTCGTTCTCATGTGGAAGTTCGTCAGAGGGGAGCTTTGGCCGCTTCTCAGTGGCCCCGAGCTGCTCCTGCTTTCTCTTGCCCATGGTGTAATTTTTTTCATCCATCGCAGGAATGAAAAGTGTGCATGAACCAAGAATGGAAAGAGAAAGATAAGATGAAGGATGGAAGAAGGATGGAATAAGAATGCTGAAGGATAGAGGGGGATGGAAGTAGGTTAGGGGAAGAATGTTAGATGATGGAAGAATACTCGAAGAAGATTAAAGGATGTGATCTTTTATCAGAAAGGGTTGTTATGGCGACTATGATATAGTCGACGATGGTTGAGTATGGATGTATCGTTTTAAAGTCTGGTAGATTTGTACTGTTCATTAGTACTGTTTATTTAAACCGTTCATTGGTACCGTTCATTGGTACCGTTCATTTAATGTACATTTGTACTATCCATTTGTACCATTTGTACCGTTTGTACGGTTCATTTGTACCTTCTTATTTTCATGTTCATACACTTGTCTTCCTTTATCGGTATAATCCATAGTTTATCCTTACGATCGATCTTTCATCCTTATGGCTCACCTTTCTTGAGTGTTGTTCATTCATCTTTCGTGTTCAATCTTCTCTCGTGTCACCCTTATTTAGTGACCTCCATGTTTCGTGCCATCCATCTTTCATGTATCCTTATTTCGTCTTGGTTATTTACTTTCTATGTTCTCTTGTTCTTTATCTCTTACCTCTTTCACGTCCTTCTACCTTCTCTATATTTATGTGTCTTACTTTTTGCCACCAGTTGTATTTGGCTGCCAATTTGGCTGCAAAGTTTCCTGCCACATAAAATCGAGATATAATAAGGACTGGTTTATACAATAACAAGTTGGCTTCAAGGAGTCAAATATAAAGGGATCTACAAGAAGTATCAAGAATATAACTTCCATACAGAACATACTAGATCGATTCCATCAGAATACCAAGTCAATTTGAATAACCTTACAGAGAACACACTACAACATTAACCCTTGAACACACTAAAACACTAACCCTTGAACACACTACAACACTAACCCTTAAACACACTAAAACACTAACCCTTGAATAATCCACTAGAATACTCCATTAGAATAAGAATTTTATTGGAATGCCAACTGGTAAGTTCACTTTTACCCATCTGAATACTAGCTACACTAGGATAAGAAACTGACCATACAATACTACTCCAGATTATTATCTTAGAATGCTAACCAATCCAATAATACTAACCCTATACTTCGACTTAGAATAGTACGACTTAGAGTACTACTACTCAGACTCTACTTCTTAGAATAATACTTCTCAGAATACTACTACTTAAGATACTACTAGAATACTACTACTTAGAATACTACTACTAGAATACTACTACTTAGAAAACTACTACCACTATGAGTACCACCACTACTATGAGTACTAAGTACTACTTAGAATACTACTAATATTACTAAAAAGCTACTATACTATTACTACTAAAATTATTTCTTACAATATCTACCCACTTATTTCTGGTACTGTGACATTTTTCCATTTCCCGTTTTTGGTCTTTTTACATCTCATGTTGTACTCGGAACAGCTCAATTTGCCGCGGACCGACCCTAAACGTTGGCACCTTCGCACTACAGACCTCGGTGCAACCAAGTGGGAGTATGTCGATGAAAGCTCTACGGAGCAACAATCATCCTTCGTCAAACACTTGTTGAAAACAGCACCACTCGACCTTCCTAACCTCGACAAGTCACAAGACCCCGTTACGAAAGCCCTCCACTCAGGAGCATCTTTCTTCTCTTTACTCCAAGATGACTCGGGTATCTTCCCAGGTCAATACAAGGGCCCCTCATTCCTTACAATTGGTTATGTTGCCGCTCACTACTATACGAAACGGCCAATTCCTGAGCCGTACCGCGTCGAACTCATTCGTTTTCTCGTTAACAACGCGCATCCAGTCGATGGCGGCTGGGGTCTCCATACTGAAGACAAATCCACTTGTTTCGGTACCACAATGAACTACGTGTGTTTACGGTTACTCGGAATGGAGCCTGATCATCCAGTGTGTGTTCGTGCTCGCGCAACACTTCACAAGCTTGGTGGTGCTCGTGTAAACCCTCATTGGGGAAAGATCTGGCTCTCTGTGTTGAATCTCTACAAGTGGGAGGGTGTTAACCCTGCACCGCCAGAATTATGGCTTCTTCCCTACGCAGTTCCCATTCACCCAGCACGTTGGTGGGTGCACACAAGAGCAATTTATCTTCCTGTGGGATACATCCAAGCAAACCAGTTGACATGTAAAGATGATGAGTTGCTTCAGGCAATTAGAAGTGAAATCTACCCAGAGAAACAGCCATATGACAGCATTGACTTCTCCAAATGCCGGAACGCAGTGTGCGGGGTTGACTTGTACTATCCACACACGCGGATTCTCGATGCTGCGAATGCGGTGTTGAGTGTTTACGAGAAATTGCGGCCAAGTTGGCTCTTAAAGATGACGAACCGTCGGGTCATAGATTTGATCCGTAAAGAGCAGCAGAACACTGCGGACTTATCGATTGCGCCAGTGAGTTTTGCGATGAACTTGATTGTGTTGCACCACGATGGAGGTGATGGCAGCGAGTTGTTTGAGGCTGCGTTTGCGCGCGCAAACGAGGTTGTGTTCCATGGCTCGCAGGGTATGACAGTGATGGGTACCAATGGGTCTCAGACATGGGATGCTGCTTTTATGGTACAGTACTACATGATGGCTGGGCTTGCTGATCTTCCTGAGTATCATGACGTGGTGGAGCGTGCGTACATGTTTCTTGTGCGGTCACAGTTTGACAGCTCGTGTGTGGAGGGCCTGTTCCGTGACGAGAGGAATGGCTCATGGGGATTTAGTACTAAGGAGCAGGGTTATACTGTGAGTGATTGTACTGCGGAAGCAATTAAGGCGATCATCATGGTACGCAAACATCCCAAGTATGCATCTGTGCGCGATGCTATCAGTGATAAGCGGTTATGTGACGGTATCGATGTGCTTCTCTCACTTCAGAATGTGGGGTCGTTTGAGTACGGATCATTTGCGACATATGAGCGTATTAAGGCTTCTGCAGCGTTGGAGTATCTTAACCCTGCTGAGGTATTTAACAATATCATGGTAGAGTATCCTTATGTGGAGTGTCTGGACCTGTCGATGTTGGGTCTCACGTACTTCCACGCTCACTATCCGGAGTATCGTGCTGCGGAAATTGCGAAGGCGATTGATATCGGCATGCAATATATCATTGATGCACAGAATGATGATGGTAGCTGGTACGGTAGTTGGGGAGTGTGTTACACATATGCGGGTATGTTTGCGTTGGAGGCATTGAGTACAGTTGGGTTGACGTACTTGAACTCATCTGCTGTAAACCTCGGTTGTGAGTTTTTAATCTCGAAGCAATTGCCTGATGGCGGATGGAGCGAGAGTATGAAGTCGAGTGAGACGCACACGTATGTGGATGCAGCGAAGTCGCAGGTTGTTCAGACAGCATGGGCTGTTATTGGATTGTTATTAGCAGACTATCCTAAGAAGGAGCCGATCAGACGTGGTATTGAGTTTATTGTGAGCAAACAGAAGGCGAGCGGTGAGTGGGGGTACGATGGAATCGAGGGTGTGTTCAACCATCTGTGTGCTATTGAGTACCCGTGCTATAGGTTTTTGTTTCCGATCAAGGCGTTGGGGTTGTATAAAAAGAGGTTTGGGGGTTAGAAAAGGAGCAAAAAGAATGAAAGTGAATGAAATTGAATGGAAATGATGGAAATGGATGAAAAGTGAATGGAAATGGATGAAAAGTGAATGGAAATGGATGAAAGTGAATGAAAGTGAATTGAAAGCGAAGGAACGTAAGATGTAAAATGAATAGAAAGAGGTGGGAAGCGAGATGAAAATGATTGAAGAGGTGTGGGCAAGACAAAAGGATAGGGTTATGGGTAAGAAGGAGTGGTGTGCGATAGTCTGTGATAATGAGAGAAAACACATTTGAGCTACTGTGGTCTCCCAAATATTTTCGGTCTATATAAAAAAGGTTTGAAAAAAAAGCCCGATACGGGGGTCGAACCCGTAGCCTTTTGATATCCTCTTTAAGAGTCAAACGCTCTACCGATTGAGCTAACCAGGCTTCTGTTGAGAGTTTGGGGTAGAGATGAGCCTAGTCGAAGCAATTGATCGGATCCTAGTATTATTCAAAAATTTTGATAAGCCTACTAGTGAGATAACCATAGCTGTGTTTAGATGTCCCTTCACTTATATAAGCTTTCTTCTGATTGAAATTTTCGTCTATAACCATACAAACCGATGAGATGATGTGAAGAATATAGAAAAGTTGACCACAATAGATGAACACACAAAAGATGAACCATATAGAAATATTCACTAATCTTCCTCTTTCTATAATCTCCTTTATCTCTTTTATATACTCTCTCTTGTATACTCTCTCTTGTATACTCTCTCTTTTATATACTCTCTTGATATCTATTCACTCTTTATTTCTCTTTTTCTATCTACTCTATCTCTAATCTCTTTATACCACCTCAACTCTAGAGAACTCACTGCGTAAGTTCTTCCATGCCTTCTTACTTCCTCCCTTCTTCACTAACCTCTTCAATGCTCTGGCAAACTTGGTAAAAATACGCTCTTCACCAATCACCATTACCACCAAGTTCAACACTGCAGCAACCACCATCAATACATAGAACCCCGCACCCATATCGGTTAACTGCATCAACTCTCCCATCCATGAGTCTGCACTCACAGCAAATAACAGCATCGATAAAGCCGTCGACACCGCAAGATTAACCATAAATGGCATATTCTTCGACATACTCTCACGGTATGGTGGACCACTGCTCAACACTACCGCTATGAGAATGTACTGGAAGTTACTGAATAGGAAAAGTACCGTGTTGTCAGACGATTGTACCGCATCATCAGAACCAGGAATAGGCTTAATATACCATGGTTGGCGCTGAACCATCAACCAAAGCACAACTTGGAATAATGCTAAAGTAGCAATATGGCAGATTAAGGGTACTAAGACCTTGGGACTCACAAGATTCGCTGTTGGCCGCTTAATACTCAATTTTTCAAAAGGTTTCGACCACGACATGAAGATAGCCAATGGGAGAATCAAGAACATGTCGATATAAAGGAACTGGAAGTCACCAAGATTCACACCACGCTTATACAATATCGTCACCGTAATGAACTGAATCGCAGAGTAAAGCGACATGTACTTGAAACACGAAAATGATGTCACTAATGATGACCGTCCTTCACGTATAACATCAAGTACGCACGTGATCTCGAACACACGTGACGTGAATGGTGCGGCGACCGATGCTTCGGCCTCCAGCAAGGAGATACCAACATCTGCGGCCTTGAGAGCACCACAATCGTTAGCACCATCACCACAGAATCCAACCGTGTAGTCAAGAGCCTGAAGCCGCTCAACTAACTCGTGCTTCTCATCTGGCGACATACGTGCGAAAATGTCGCACCGCATAAGTACGGCGCACGTGACTGCGTCATTTTTAAGTTCGGTCAAGAGGTAGCGGAAGACGTCACCAGTGACTGCCAAACGGTAAGACTCACCAAGGCCGTTAGTTGGTGTGAGAGATGTTGGATCGAGCTTCTTTTCTCCATCCATCGAAACCCACTCGAGAATGCCTTCGTTAAAGATTGGTGTATATATCTCTTGCACAGAAGGTGGAACGAGCTCACACTCACGTGCCACACTCACGGCGGTAAGAATGTTATCACCTGTACACATGATGGTACGGATTTCTGCGCGGTTGAGTTCCTGGAGTGTGGAGGTAGTCGACTCCTTGAGTTTGTTTTCAAACACTATGAAACCAGCGAAGACAAGGTCGGCTTCGGCACTGGTACGCGGCGGAACACCTGTCGCATCGTGCGGCTGGTTACGTCTTTTCCGCTCGCGCTCGCGCTTGTATGCACATGCAATGACACGGAATCCACGGTGCGTATATCCGTACAAGACATCTTCGTAGTCGGTGGGGAGAGTCAGTGGGTCGCATATATCCGTCATGACCTCGGGTGCTCCCTTGGTGAAGATGTAGCGTTCGCCAGCTCCTGCAGCTCCTGATGCGGTTGCTATAACTGACATACGGCGGAGATTCGACACAAACTCGTACTCGTGCTCAATAGTAAATGCAGGGGCAGAAGTGGGGCCCGAAGGTCCTGTTACCACGGTCTTGCCACCGATCTCATCGATGTTCCATCCGCTGAATCCAAACATCTTCACATCGAGCGGGTCACCCATGAGGTCGCCATCAATGACACGTATCGAATGGCAGCACGCCATCCCGCTTAGGAGGTGGCGCTCATTATGAGACTCATGAGCATCGCCAACTTCGCCAAATACGTTACCAAACGCGGCAACACCGGTATCATCTACTAATGGACCAAACAAAAATCCACGGCGGCCTGGCGCGTTGCGGCTGACGTGCACCCCAAGCACGTCGAGTCCATCTTGCGTCAATGTACCTGTCTTATCGAAACATACCACATCGAGTTTTCCACCCACGTTAACTTTTGTCGGTGCGACGCAGAAAATCTGCATCTTTTTGAGGCGACTGATAGCAAAAGTTGATCCGATAGTGAGTGTGGCTGGAAGTGCTGGAGGTACCACAATAGTGATGATATCGAGTGCACGCAAAACAATCAAACGGACTGGAAGACCCAACTTGAGGAAGTTATAGGTCGAGTAAGTAAAACCAACAAAAGCAATCATAGTCATGAAACCAATATACTTGAAAGAATCTTCATAGAACTTGAAATCAGTAGGCTTTGGAAAGAGCATCAGCCGCACTAACGCACCCTTTGTAGTGGAAAATCCGGTTTTGAGCACCATAGCACATACAGGCTCATCGGCACGACTACGCAATAAACCAGTTCCGTTATAAAGGTAGGACCGCAGGAGCTGTGGAGACACAAAGCTGTCTGGAAGACTCTGTACAGTTTCATGCGTCGCAGCTGACTTTGTGACAGGTACACTCTCTCCTGTTAACATGGACTCATTGACCACACACTCTCCGTTTAAGAGGAGCGCGTCACATGGAAGCGTCGCAAGCGTCGCCTCAACTTCAAACACATCACCAGGAACCAAGTCACGTGAGTCCGTCTGTTTCCAGAAACCCTGACGCCAGACGCGGACCTCGCATGTGAAGCGCGACATTTGCTGCAAACGACGAATCGTACGGCGTGTCTCCACCAAGGAGTTTGCTATCGACACGACCGAGATCACCAATATACACAGTGCGTAGTAATAGTAGTCATCAGCGAGCCAAAGAAGCACTGAGAATACCTGGAACACATAGAATGGGTGGAGCACCTCATCAACGAGGAGACTTGCGATTGACTTATCTTCGATTTCAATAGTGTTTTCACCAAATACCTGTTGTCTTTGCTCATGAGTACGGTACGAGATACCAGCCTTGGCCTCGTGAAGACTGAGCCAACGACGGTCGTACCACAGTGAGTTTGTACGGAAAAGATCTTCGGTAGGATCGTAGAAAAACTTAGTGTAGCGGTAAACAAATGACGAGAGGTACGGTGCGACAGGGTCTTTTTCGCCCTCATGTAACGGGAGATACGACGAGAGTGGCTCATTCCAGCGTACGCTAGCGACTGGGACGGTAGTGAGTTCACCACGTTCATTCTCTACTACCACCCAATCAGCATTACCCAATGGACATGGGGTACCCATGAGATTTGCACGGTAGCGAGGGAACCAGCGAAGAACCACGTACGCCATACCGAACGTAGCGACACAAATAGCGATAAATACCGCTTTTTTCCACCAGCAGTGCGCGTATCCCGCGATACCAATCACGAGATCTTCTTCCGCTAAATAAAACCGCTGGTACTGGAGTTTTGCGGCGAAATTTGGTAATTCGCGAGGCGATGGTAACAGTGATTCAGTCGAGTCATTAGAATCACGACGATCACGGAAGTGTGAATAATGAGAAGTAGATGCTGATGACGCTAAAGATGCAGCGTCGCGTGGTTCATCCTCTCCATACTTATCGATATTATATTCCCAATCGGTGTTATAATCGACAGGAAATTCAGCATTTTCCAAAGTAGATCCACCTTGAGCACTTTCAATCTCATCAGCAGAGAAGAAACGAAAGTTTGCAGTATCAGACTCTGCTGAGACTCCCGAACGTACGGATCTGAGATCAACATCCAGAGCTGCTTGGAGAAGTGGTGAATTTTCGGTCGGACGAGCAAAGCGATGGGGGTAATGAAGTGATGAAATCGACGACGGAATGATCTCGGAACCAGCGCCCGAGAACATCTCCGATGTCTGAGTGATCGACGTGGCCGAAGTCACAGAGGCTGTCGAATTGCGCCGTGAACTTCTCATAAAGAAAGATGGAAAGAAAAGAAAGAAATAAAAGAGAACAAAAAGAGATAAAGAGAAGGAAATGGCAAGACTGAAAACAGAATGAATTCTGATATAACTATAGGAAAAACTGGGGTATAGTAGATGGAGTATAGACTCAAATATAGGAATATTTGAAGATTTAGCTTGAAGAGGGTTTGATTGTTGATGGACACTGAATCAGTTGATTGCTATTTGCAGCCAGAAAAGGGAATCGAATAGAAAAAGAAGTATGAAGTTGGTTTTGTGTATTGGTAGTGTAGAAATTGGTTGCGTAGAAATAGAAATACATATAGAAGTGGTTGTGTTAAGTGACTTGAAGGTTCTTCAATTGGGAGTGACTTGAAGGTTCTTCAATTGGTAGCTCATTGTGCGTAGTTTGAGTGGTTTATTTGTTCTGTTTGTCGTTAAAAAAGTTGATTTCGTTAGTTGGCTTTCTTCCACTTTGTTAGCTTTATTCCAATTTTCAGTGATCTAGTGTTGTTTATAGTTGATTCTAAATCATCTCGAATCTACCACTGATGTAGTGCAATGATCATTGACAATCTTTCCCAAAAGCTTTCACTTTCACTTTCATCTTCACCTTCATCTTAATCTTCACTTTTCGATCTCTTCTTCCTTCCATCTTCTTATCCATTTTCTTACCCTCCATTTTCTTACCCTCCCTCTTCTTTTCCTACCTCTTCTTACCCTCTATCTCTTCTTACCTCCTCTCTTCTTACCTCCTCTCTTCTTACCTCCTCTTTTACCTCCTCTTTTACCTCCTCTTTTACCTCCTCTCTTACCTCCTCTCTTCATATCTTATCTTTTCCCTTCTCTTTATATTTCTTCCAACCTTTTTTCTTTTGTCGTTATGGCACTAAAGCTCAAACTAAAGGTGGCCAACCCACCGTCCCCCTCCACAACACCTTCCAACTCCTCCAACCCTCCCTCCAATCCACCTAAGCTTCGCATCAACCTTAACCCAAAAACTCCTAAACTCCGCATCAAACCTACTCGCGTCCCTGGTGATGGTTACGACTCAGAAGCACCCGACCTCGAGGACGACCCACTAATCGAAAATGGTATCGTCATCCGCTTCCTCAACGATGAAAACTTGGATACAGTACACTCCGCAACTGAATCCGGTGACTTTACCGGTATCAACGTTAAATGGATCACAAAGGAACGCGCTCTCGTTGTCATAGGCCAAACAAAATATACTGCGCGCCTCATCGACCTCCCAACCATCACAGAGGTCTATAAAACAACTGACAAAAAGAACATCTTCAAGACATTGGACATTAGTCAGATCCTCCTCGTACTCAAACGTGTTACAAATGGCATTGACCAGGAACGTGATTTTGAAATCCCTCCTAACATGTTGTATAAGCATCCCATCTATGACGAATCCCCAAACACAGAGTTATCCACAAAGAAATACGCCTATCGCGACGGTTTAACAAGTCCCTTCGAGGGTGTTCATCGCCGTTTCCGCCCACGTAAGGTAGATTATCGTGTTATGGACGATGTTGATCTCCGTGTTGATGAGATGATTAGATTGGACGACGAGGCTGAAGAAACTCACTTCGAATTGGTCGACGAGAAATACAGTAAAACATACACCCCAGCACCTTTGGAGCGTGATGATGAAGAAATGGCCCCAACCGTCGAGCAGGAGCTCGAACTCGACTTGGGTGACGATATCGATGCTCATTTGGAGGAAGAACTCAACAAAATGCTCGACGAAGAGGTTGATGACATCGAAGATGATGAGGAACCAGAAGAAGACGATGACGATGACGATGATGACGATGACGATAGCGACGACGAAAAGGGTGAACAACATGCCAAATTGTTGGAGGAGGAGATCGCCGAATTAGAGAATGTGGTCGAACAGAACCGCAAGAATCTCGCAACAGCCACATCCAAGATGATGCGTATGAAGTTCCAGAACACATACCAGCTGTTGAAAACCAGTTTGGAGTCTAAGAAGCGCGATTTGCAAGCAATTAAGGATGAAGAGCGCAGAGCTGGTGGTCGTATGGTGGAAGAACGTAAGAATGATAAGCCAGACGTCGAGATGGCCGATGAAGAGGCTGATGAAGAGGCCGATGAGGGTGATGATGGTGATGATGGCGACGATGGCGACGACATTGACGATATAGATGATTTGTTCTAGGGTATAGATAATGGTAATAATCAGAAATGACACAATAGTAAAGAGTGAAGGGTGTAGTTGATCTAATAGAATAGCCTAAAACAAGTCTGACTAGTAGAGCAAGAAATGTCATTTCTGACTCTCCGAACTTTTGCTATCCTTTCGAACTTTTCTAACATCCAACTTTTGTTCCATGTGACATGACTCCCCTTTTTTCTTCTTCCGTCGGAGCACCCGAAAATTTCCATATACCCATCTCTTCCGGCTAAGGGTCCTCTCTTACTCTATCGTCTCCTAATACTTTGTATATGCTTCCCTCTTCCCTGTTACCTCCTTATTATTCCCCATCACTTTGCCCTCTTTTTTCTCCACATTTCGATCTTTGACTCGGCCCATTTCGATACCACGTTTTCTACCTCGTGGCCCATGAATCTCCCACAATCAATACCCTCCTGTAAACTACATCCGAAACTCTCCCTTATACCCCACAATACACCACCGCTCTCCCTATAGCTTTTTCTCTTACCTTGTCTTACCCCCATCGTTTCTGCGTACCCCCTCTACTGCTTTTCATTTTTTCCTCATCGGAAAAAACCTCACCAACCATGTCCACCAACTCCATCAAACTCCTCGCCAGCGACGTTCACCGCCTGCTTGCCGAGCTCGTCGCCCGCCGTCTCGGCACCAAGCTCACTCCAAGTGAGCTCAAGCGCGACTCGACCGGTGAAGTCCAATTCTCTATCGGCGAGTCGGTCCGTGACGAGGATATCTTCATCATCTGTCAGATTGGTAGTGGTGTCGTTAACGACCGTGTTATCGAGTTGTTGATCATGATCAACGCTTGTAAGACAGCAAGTGCTCGTCGTATCACTGTTATCTTGCCTAATTTCCCTTATGCCCGCCAGGATAGAAAGGACAAGTCGCGAGCACCAATCACAGCGAAGTTGATGGCTGACATGCTCACTACCGCCGGATGTGACCATGTCATAACCATGGACCTTCACGCCTCTCAGATTCAGGGCTTCTTCGACATTCCAGTCGATAACTTGTACGCAGAACCAAGTGTCGTGCGGTACATCAAGGAAACCATCAACTACAAGGATGCCATCATCATCTCACCAGATGCAGGTGGAGCAAAACGTGCCGCAGGCTTGGCCGACCGCTTGGACTTGAACTTTGCCTTGATTCACAAGGAGCGTGCTCGTGCTAACGAGGTGTCCAAGATGGTTCTCGTGGGTGATGTTTCTGACAAGATTTGTGTCATTGTTGATGACATGGCTGACACATGTGGTACATTGGCTAAGGCAGCAGAGGTGCTCCTTGATAATGGTGCTAAGGAGGTGATTGCCATTGTTACCCATGGTATTCTCCTGGGTAATGCCATCAAGAACATCAACAACTCGAAATTGACCAGAGTTGTGTGTACAAACACTGTTCCTTTTGAGGAGAAGCTCGAGTTGTGCAAAAAGTTGGACACCATTGATGTGAGTGCTGTTTTGGCTGAGGCTGTGAGGAGATTGCACAATGGTGAGAGCATTCTGTATTTGTTCAAGAATGCGCCATTGTAAGGGTAGATAGAACGTATTGGATATACGAATGATGCTGTTGATTAAGGTAAATGTAGGAAGTGCATATAAAATAGGATGAATAAAGTGAATGGGGGTGGTATGGATGATTTGAAGGATTATAGAAGACTTCTGGTAGGCTAATGTCAGCTTTGTTAACAAAAGTTGAACTCAAGGTAAGAGAAAGATCATCACAACCACCACTTCAAGATCCAGTCCAACATATTCTATAAGTTTGTAGTACTTAGTACTTAGTAACTCTAGTAACTCTAATAACTCTAGTAACTCTAGTGACTCTTAGTAGCTTTTAGCTCTTGGTAACTCTAGTAACTCTAGTGACTCTTAGTAGCTTTTAGCTCTTGGTAACTCTAGTAACTCTAGTAACTCTAGTAACTCTAGTAACTCTAGTAACTCTTGGTAACTTTCAGCTCTGGTAGCTCTTGGTAGTTCATAAACTTTATTAAATCTTAGTAAGTCTTCTTCATATCTAGTTCTAGAGATACCATCCTACCCTTGTTATCTTTAGTTGTTCTAAAAGATATCAAGTTTACTGAGGAAGAACTCTTTTTTGCAGCCAAAATACGGTGGCAAAAATATATAAAGAGAAGGAACTTATAAATTAAACTTAACCAGACTTTACTAAGAATTAATGAAGTGAAAGAAATTAATGAAAGATCTGAAGATCTTGTACATAATGATTACAAGTCTCAATGATTAACATGAATATCATAAGTAAACTTGAAGGATATCTTGGAGGTCCCATCCCAAATCTATCCACAAAGATTATCATTATCTACCAATTCAATTGAGATCATCACCAGTATCACTCCAACTATATGTGATCTCCACTATATGGTATCTCCAACTATATGGTATCTCCAACTATATGTGATCTCCACTATATTGTATCTCCAACTATATGTGATCTCCACTATATTGTATCTCCAACTATATGTGATCTCCACTATATGGTATCTCCAACTATATGTGATCTCCACTATATGTGATCTCCACTATATGTGATCTCCAACGATCTCCAATTATGTGTCATACGGTCGGAGCTCCACACCATTATTCTCCACTTGATATTTTCTTTCACTTTTTTTGTTCTTTACGAACCTTCCCCACAATGACAATCAAGGCGTGTCTCTTTGACATGGACGGTACTCTCCTCAACACGGAGGACCTCTATACCGAATCTATCGACATCATTCTCAAGCGTTACAACAAAGGTCCATTCACATGGGATGTCAAGATCCACGTCCAGGGCATGCCAGGTCCTCAGGCTCAAAGATATGTGATTGACTCGTACGATCTTCCAGTTACCCCCGAGGAATATGGTCGTATTGCCCTCGAGGTTCAAAGTGCATTATGGCACCGTTCTCAATGGCTCCCTGGAGCACAAGACCTCTTGAAGCGGTTGAAGCAGGAAGGCATTGCCGTAGCTCTCGGTACCTCGTCGGGGTTAGCTAACTACAACCTCAAAACAAAGCACCTCGACTTTAGTGTTTTTGGAAAGCATATTGTCACGGGTGATGACCCACGTATCCCTCCTGGTCGTGGTAAACCAAACCCGGACATTTGGTACGCGTGCTTGGACAGTATTAATGTGGAGCGTCGCGCTGCTGGGGAAGAGGAGATCCGTATTGACGAGTGTTTAGTGTTTGAGGATGGACTCCCGGGAGTTCGCAGTGGTATTAGTGCGGGTGCTCTGGTGATCTGGATCCCACACACTGAAGCTGTTCCATTATTGGGTGAGAACAAGCTGTTGGTGAAGGACCGTGGTGAGATGCTTGGACTGTTGGAGGATTTTCATTATGATAAGTGGTTTGGAAAAGCATAGGGAGAGGGGAGATTAGAGAGATAGAAGATTAGAGGATAGACTAGAGATTAGAGTGAGGGAGCCATTAGAAGTTAGTGAGATTTGAGAGATCAGTGAGAGAGATAAGTGAGTTTTTTTGGTTTAGTAGATATTATTGAGATCAAATGCTTTTAGATCTCGTGATGATTTTGCGACATTTTGCCACCAGAAATTTGTACTGACTTCTCGCTAAGTTAGCGAGAGAACTCACTGTTTCCACTAATTCTTGATACCAATTGATGATGATCTCGGTAATTTCATAGCAATTTGGTAGCAGAGGATCATTATATCTCTTGTTAAGGGTGTGGGAAGCTTCACTATTTCTTCAATGTAGGTAGCTTGGGTAGAATGTTTCTGAGTAGAGTTGATCAGAGCGTTCTTAGGTAGAATGTTCTTCGGTAGAACTTTTGAATAGAATGTTCTCTTTAGACTATTCTTGGTTTAGGTCATTCTTCATTTAGGTTGATTCTTATTCTTTCCTCATTTTCTCTCTCTTTTTTATGCTCCACCCCTCCTACCATATCAGCATCTCCCCTGACACCTCCGATATCCGGGCCTCTCCTATCACTGTCACCTCCATTGATATGCCGCAGAACGAGCCAATCAAAGCACAGCTGCTTGGGGACGGAGTCATCCGACTCTATCGCGATGAAGGCGCGCCACTGGGTGATGCGCGCACATGCGACGAGACCACACTTTCGATCCTCGCAGTACCGACCTACTTCACAGCAACCGACCTCCTTGGGTTCGTGGGAGATGCATACATGACGCACATCTCGCATGTGCGCATCCTCAAGAGTGAGAAGGCAAACCGGTTCTTGGTTCTTCTCAAATTCACCGATACTGCCACTGCCGCTGACTTCAAATTCCGGTACGATGGCCGTCGCTTCAACTCAATGGAGCCAGAATCTTGCCACATAGTACACGTCAGTTCCGTACGCATCGACTACCCAGAACACACTCTCAGTCCGTTTGTTATGCCCGACCCATTTACCGGGGGCTCGCGCTTGGTTGAACTCCCCACATGCCCGGTATGTTTGGAGCGCATGGACTCCGAGGTCACCGGATTGCTCACGATTCCATGTCTGCATACATTCCACTGTCAGTGTTTGTCCAAGTGGCGCGATGACTCATGCCCGGTTTGCCGTTATTCCACGCTCCTGCGCCAGGTGCAGCGCCGTCCACGCAGCTCGTCACGCATTCTCACGCGCTTGGTCGATACTATGCATAACGGAAGCACGTCTACAGGAACCGTGCAGCTGTCGGTACGCGACAACTCGGATCACGAGAATGGAGCTAGAAACCATGGAGATTCAGAAGGAAAGAGAAATGTCATAGGAGACTCTTTTGGAATTGCTTTAAGAGACTACGCTAATGGACAATCAAGAAATGAAGGAACGTCCCATTCAGGAAACCGTCCAAGTCATTCAGGACCTTCTGGAAGCTCATTTTCTGCTTTTGCAGATGCAAGTGCTATAGATGATGCTACCGGTGATGCGACATGTTTTGAATGCACCACTTCCGAGGACTTGTGGGTGTGTCTTGTATGCGGACACATGGGGTGTCTGCGGTACTCGCCACAACAGCACCTGCTTCAACACTTTGTGCGCACGGGCCACTGCTTTGCGATGGAGACTGATACATCGCGAGTCTGGGACTATGCAGGAGACCGTTATGTACATCGGTTAGTGACTAACGCCGAAGACGGAAAGTTGGTCGAATTACCAGAAAAGGTAGCCGAGGTTGATAAGGCGGATGAGGTGGGGCTTGAATATTCATTATTAATGATCAACCAGTTACAGAGTCAACGTGAGTATTATGAGCTGTTATTACGTGAGAGAAGAAGAAGTACAATCGAGGACGAAAGAGTACTGGGACAAGATAAAATAAGAACACTGGGACACGAAAGATTATCTGGACAAGAAAGATTATCTGGACAAGAAAGATTATCTGGACAAGAAAAAGGAAAAACACAGCCGTATGAAACGGGAACTACTTCCTATTCGGGAAGTATGCAGCCGAAAGCTGCGAGTGACCTTTCTGTGCAGCTTGCTGAGCTTCAACAAAAGGTACTGGAGCTTACAGTTTATACAGAAGTGACGATTCCATCTCTCAAGGATAAACTTTCAAGCAAGGATGTGAAGTTATCAACTATATCGAAAGAGCTTGAAGAGTCAAATATGCTCAATGATGCACTTTCGAAGAAGGTTGATTATTTGGGAGTTGAAAAGGATAAGATGCAAAAGCAGATTGATGAGTTGAAGGAGGAAAATTCGGGATTATCAGAGCAAGTTAAGGATTTGATGTTCTTTTTGGATTCACAAGAGAAGTTTCGTAATGAACCAGAAGAGGTACGGGAAGGTAAAGTTGTGATGAAAAAGAAAAGAGGATGAAGATGAAAAGAAGTGATGAAAAGATGAAAAGAAGTGATGAAAATTATGATGAAAAGAAGTGATGAAAATTATGAAGATGAAGATGAAGAAGATGATGATGATGTTGAAAAGAAGTGAAGATGAAAATGATGATGAAATGAAGGGATATTGAAATTGAAAAGAAATTGGGAATTTGGGATGGAATATAGAGTGAAAAGGAATGAATTAAGAACAATTGTAGTTAAATGAAATTAAGAATATGAAGATCACTAGGATCAAATAATATAAGAACTTTACGAAATTTCGATGAAAATTAGATTAAGTAGATGGTTAAGTAAATGAAGTAGTTTTTTTATGAACTCATGAATATTTGCAACTATTGTGAAATTTTGTACAAGAAATTGCAAATCTCTTTTGCTTTCACTTGCAGATTTATCTGATGATTCTTCGTTTCTATTTCCCCACATATGGTTCATCATCTAGAAAGTAATGAAAGGAGTAGAGTATAGATGTAAATTACATGTGATATAATCTAAATGTATGGTATATTCTACATATATAGTATAATCTAAATTTATGGTATAATCTACACATATAGTATAATCTACATATATAGTATAATATACATATATATCGTTAATCTCGATATATTTGGTTTTTACACATACGGTTTCTCATATATAATTTGCTCTATATGTGTTGAATCTATTCTATCGATTTTGCAGATTTCGTATCGTTATGCCCCTGCATGGTTCTACCAAGTTCTAGACCTGCGGTTTGATGCAAGTTTGAAGACCACAAGTTGCACTTAAAAGAGCCATATCCACATCCATGAGAATCATGCTACCTTCTTTTGCTGAACTCACTCAAAGATGTGATTGGGCCCCAAATGGTAACATTTCAAGCGATACTTTGGGTGCAAAAAAGCGTACAAAAAATAAGTACACTAGAGGAGGACATGAAAAGGATCAAAGGGGATATGGAAGAGATCAAAAGGGATATGGAAGAGATCAAAAGGGATATGAAAAGGGGTATGAAAACAATAGCATTGACAATGATAGTTCTACAAAATATGACAATGATAGTTCTACAAAATATAACTATAAAAGTTATATAAAAATTGACCATGCAAATATCAATAATCCAACTCATACTAAAAAACAGTGCCGGAAAACAACACAGGATTTGATTTCACCCGGCCAAGATGCATATCAATATGATTTGGGACGTCATCATTTTGGGTATGGACAACAATCTGGTCATCACCAATATGGACATAATCAATATGGACATCATGGACAATATGGATATATTTTTGGTGGAACTTTCAATACTACCCTTTTACCAATCTATGATGGACTCCATTCAAAAACTATTCCTCGATATAATCCAACACTTCTTCAAGCATTACCGCAAAAAGAGTCCAATCGAATTTGTAAAGAAAATATGGATGAAAGTGTTTCAAAGTCGATTGTTCCAAATATGGCCCAATCAAATGGAGTACCTACCAAACCAACTCCCCCAACTCCATTTGATTCTCTTCCATCTTCTCAACCCCGACTTCAGTCAACTTTCTGTTATCCATATGAATCTCCTGATGTTGGGTCTGATTTTCTGTTAATGGCTGCAAAACAAACCCCCAAAAGCCCCCTAAAAATAGGGTTCCACCGACGCACTCAAAGTGATGGGATCCCACCAAAACCCAATGTTGATATGGGAGCAATAGTCACTGCCAAGCGACTAGTAAGTGAAATCCACGAGATTTTAGGGGAAAATCCGGGGACTGGACGCAGTACTCGTCTTCTTCGGCGAATAGACCGAGTAATGGCGGTACTTGAGCAAGTGAGAAATAATCAACAAGTACGTCAGAAGAATGTACCTCCTGGGACACTGTGCGATCAATGTGGACAACGAGAGACTCCAGAATGGAGACGAGGTCCTAGAGGGTTACGGACATTGTGTAATGCGTGTGGGTTATTTTATTCAAAATTAGTGAGGAGAGTTGGACCATTAGAAGCAGCAAAAGAGATGGCTGAAAGAAGAGATGCTGGAATTGGATTTGATAGGAGGATGTGATAGTATGAGAAAGTAGAATAAATGTTAGAGAGTTGATAAATAGTAGAATTCCAATAAAGAATATCAGTAAAGAAACTTGGTAGAAAGTTTAGTCATCTAGAATGTTAATAAATTTAGTAGTTAGAAAGTTCATAGAACCTTTCATATCATCTTTTTATCAACTTCCGACTTCTACAAAAGTTAATGTCGAGATATGAACGATAATCTCTGTTAATCTCATTAACCTCAAATTAACCTCAAATTAACCTCATATGTTCAACCTCATATGTTCAACCTCATATGTTCATTTATATGTTCAACCTCATATCTTCAACCTCATTTCTCATTCTTATCTTCAACCTAATATGTTCATTCATATCTTCAACCCATATGTTCATTCATATATTTCTCATCTTCACAAAAACTTACCTTATCACTTTTCTTAGTATTTTTCCCATTTTCCATCTCATCTCTCAAATCTTTCCCATCTCCCGTCTATTTTATTCAAACTTATTATCATAATATCACCTCATCTTATTCTTCTCTATCTTCAAAATCACTCTTCATACTCTCTCATTCTTCTATCTATTCTCTATTATTTCTCATTATGTTCCCTCTTCTCTCCATCTTTTTTTCCTCTTTTTTATCTTTTTTTCATCCCATTTTTTTCCACATGGGCATCTCATCCAACGAAACCGCCTTCCCTAGAGGAGGCTCGTCCGTGCTAACTCCTCTTGAGGTCAAAGAGATCTCGAACGAGGCTACAGCCGACGTTCTCTTTGAAGCCTCTAAAAAGAGATCAGCATCTACAAACAAAGACCGCAAGAGACAAAAGACTAAAAAATCAGAACCCCAGCCCGATGACCAAGTATCTATCCTCCACTATATGATCAAATCTTTGACAAAAGGTACTCAACTTCTCGTAAAGGTCATCCTGGTATCTACAGTCGATATCACTGTTGCTGTGGGAAACCAAATCGTCGCATCCATCCCAATCACAAGTGTTAGTGAAGAACTCACACAAATGCTCGAAGATGCCGAGGCTAGTGATGACTCTAGTGAAGAATCCGAAGACGATGATGATGATGAATCTGCTATGAATTCTACAAACATCACTAAAGCAGCTCGCCCTCATCCTCCTCGTCTCACAAAGCTCTTTACCCAGGGTCAATACCTTCGTGCTATAGTGGCTGATAATGAACATAAGCGTATTAGCTTGAGCATCGAACCAAGCGCCGTTAACGCCGGTGTGGAATCCGAAGATTTACAGGTTGGCGCACATTTGCAGGTTGCAGTGCGCTCCATCGAAGATAACGGTGTTGTGCTCAGTACGGGCGTCGCAGGGACAACCGCTTTCATGCCAAAACGCGTTGCATCTAAACTCGCCCTCGTGCCTGGTGGTGTGATTCTCGCGACTATCGTGTCCAAAAAGGGTCGTACAATCACCATGGAACCTATCCATAAGAACCTTAACTCCTCAAAGGAAGATGTCGAGACAATCTCTTCAGTCGATGCAATTAAACCAGGTGCAATGGTCGATTGCGTAGTCAGTGATGTCACAGATGATGGTATCGCTACCCGTGTCTACGGTTTGATCGATGGTACCCTCACTCACCCAGCTATCGGTAATACTCCGAAAAAGATCGGGTCACGTGTCGCCGCTCGTGTGCTCGGTGTCGTTGTCCGCGAAGGTGCTAAACGTCTTGTCCTCTCACGTGCTCCGCACGTGCTCACTCTCGATGAGAGCGATGAGCGTCGCGACGAGTTCCCACTCGGGCGCGTTGTTGACGCAACTGTCGTGGCACGTGATTCCGCTTATGTCTACTTTGATGTTGGTTCCAAGACAACTGGTCACGTTCACCGCCTGCAGCTTCGCTCAGATTACACTTTCGACGTCCATTATGCAGTGGGTACATCTCACCGTGCACGTGTTTGCGGTTACAACCCAATGGATCGTCTTGTACTCTTGACTGTTAAGGAAGAGGACCTCGAACGTGAGTACTTAACTAGTGCTGAAGTTCCTGTGGGTACCGTCGTCAAGGACTGTGAAGTTGTACGCTTCACCGAAAAGGGCGACATGATCCTCAAGGCATACAGTGACTTCGACGCCTTTGTGCCCGCACGTCACATCTCCGACATCAAGTTGAGCCACCCTGAGCTTAAGTACAAGGTCGGTTCCAAGGTTACTGCACGTGTGCTCGCACACGCTAACCGCCGTCTCGAAGTGACCCTCAAACGCTCTCTCGTTCAAGCAGAGCACGTGATCTCAGACATCAGCGACGTGCATGCTGGTGTCGAGCTGCGTGCGACTGTCGACTCACTCGTGCGTGGTGGTGCACTTGTCCTGTTCTTTGGTCACGTGCGTGCGTTCCTCCCGAAGTCTGAGATTCTGGAAGCGTTTGTTGCTAATGTAACTGACGTTTTGCGTGTCGGACAGACTGTGGATGTGCGTGTTCTTGAGGTTCGTGAAGAAGACCGCATCATTGTGAGTGCGCGTCACGAAAATGCCGGTGCTGCGCCTGTTGACCTCATTGACGGACGTTCTGTGTTCTCTGCAGAGGTCATCTCGAAGCAGAGCGCCGATGTTACTGTCCAGCTCGCCCCTGGTGTGTTTGGTGTTCTTCGTGATGGTCATCTTGCTGATGGTACCTACGAACAGTGCCGTCTCCGCCTCAAAAAGCTCGCTGTTGGTAGCAAGATCGAAGTGGTTGTGCTCGAACACAAGTCACGTGCAACCATTGTGAGTGCTAAGAAGTCGCTTGTTGCTGCTGCAAAGACCGGGGGTCTTCCTCTGGACTACAGTGAATTGAGTGTGCAGTCTGCATACACCGGATATGTGCGTAGCATTACCAACATGGGTCTCTTTGTTACCTTTGGTGGCAGATTGACAGGACTTGCCCTCGCCAAAAACACCGGTGCAACCGATCTCCTCAAGTCGTTTTTCAAGGACCAAACCGTGCACTGCCGTGTGATCCGTACTGACGATGATCAGCGTAGATTCTTGCTCGCTGTTGAACAAGACGACTCCAGTGACCTCTCGCAAACCGCACTCGTCAACCCTGTCGACACAACAAAGTCACACGTCGGCGACTTTGTCCCAGGTACGATCACTAAAGCACGCGCTACTAGCGCAGGTGTTATCCTTGCCGACAACCTTCGTGGGTATATCGATGCCTCGCAGAAGGACGGTGAGCTTGAGGGTGTCGTTGATGTTAAGGTCATCGGCTACCGTAACAGCAAGACTTATGAGTTCTCTCCAAGAGCAAACACCACCTTTGGTGATGCCACTCTCATCGAACTCTCAGCATTGGAATCAGAGTTGCGCTCACCAAATGAACCGTACCTGCCTTTTGACGTGTCCTCTGTGCAGGTCGGATCTACCGTTGAGTCGTACGTGCGCAACGCTCATAACGGCCATTTGATCACCTCGTTCTCTCCAGCCGTCATCGGTAAGATCAGCTTCAACGAGCTCGGTTCCGTCGATGGTTCGCTCTTTGATGCATTCCCAGTGGGCTCTAAAATCACCGCTACTGTCAAGGCCGTCGACAATAATACCATCACCTTGAAAATCGCCGATGCGCATGTGACCTCCATCAGTGACCTCGAGGTTGGCCAGTCGTACCCTTCCAAGGTTTTCACCGTGAAGGACAACTTGGTACTTGTGGAGTTGGGACCAGGTGTTGTCGGATGTGCTTACATCACCGATGCTTTGGATGATGTGTCCAAGACACTCCCTGAAACCTTTTCCAAAAACGACTTTGCACGTGCCACCGTTCTCGATGTTGAACAGGACTCTGGTCGTGTTGCAGTTTCCATCAGAAAGCCTGACGCACGTATCATCTCGTCTATTTCCGACTTGGTTAGAGGCGAAAAGATCACGGGTTTCGTCAAGAAGATCTCCAATATCGGTGTGCATGTGGCTTTGGGTCGTACTGTCCACGCTTTGGTGCGTGCCAGTGATCTCTTCGATAAGCCCGTATCTGACTGGAAAAAGCACTTCAAGATGTCTCAACCTGTCGAAGGTCGTATCTTGGAGTGTGCTGAGGAACACCGTGTGCTCATGACCTTGAAGGAATCGGAGGTCCGTGGAGACCATGCATTGTTGAAGGTGTTCGAGGACTTAGTTGTTGGCGATGTTTTCGAGGGTTCTGTGAAGAACGTCCAGGAGTTTGGTGTGTTTGTTAAATTAGACGGTACTGCAAACTTGAGTGGATTGTGCCACAGATCGGAAATTGCCGACACTGAGGTCTCCGATGTCGCGGCTTTGTTCTCTGAGGGTGACCGTGTCAAGGTCAAGGTTTTGAACTTGGACCCAGCAAAGCACAAGATGAGCTTGGGAATGAAGGCAACCTACTTTGGAGATGAGCACGTGGATGATGAGCACGTGAACGACGATGAAGATCACATGGATGTTGATCACGAGTCTGACGATCACGAATCCGATGATAACGAGTCCGACGATCACGAGTCCGACGAAGAGTCGGAGTCCACACCTGCTGGCGGACTTTCTGCCGGTGCACTTTCTGCATCTTTCGACTGGACTGCGTCGATTCTCGACCAGGCTGAAGAGTCGGAATCCGAAGACGAAGAGGATTTCACAGTGAAGAAGAAGAAGAAGACTAAGGCACGCACTGAAGATAAGACTGCGGACTTGTCTACACGTGCTCCACAGAGTGTGGGTGACTTCGAGCGTCTCCTCGTGGGTAACCCTAACTCCTCTGTTCTTTGGATGAACTACATGTCGTTCCAGTTGCAACTCAGTGAAATCGATAAGGCACGTGAAATCGGTGAGCGCGCGCTCAAAACCATCGGATATCGTGAAGAGCAGGAGAAGATGAACATTTGGATTGCGATGTTGAACTTGGAGAACACTTTTGGTTCGGACGAGACTCTTGCTGAAGTATTCCAGCGCTCTTGTCAGTACATGGATGCATTGACCATGCACCAAAAGTTGGTGGGTATCTACCAAATGTCGGAGAAATTCGATGCTGCTGAAGAGTTGTTCCAATCCATGATCAAGCGCTTCTCCAAGGAGGTTCCAGTCTGGGTGTCATACGGTTCCATGTTGTTGGACAGGAAAAAGACCCAGGAAACCCACGAGGTGCTCGCACGTGCTTTACAGGCTTTGCCAAAGAGAGACCATATCGAAGTCGTGCGCAAGTTCGCCCAATTAGAATTCGCTAAGGGTGAACCAGAGCAGGGAAGATCACTTTTCGAGGGTTTGATCGCTGATGCTCCAAAGAGAATTGACTTGTGGAATGTGTATATCGACCAGGAGATGAAGGTCGCCGATAAGTCCGTCATCGAGGGCTTGTTCGAGAGGGTCGTGCAGAAGAAGTTGCTGAGAAAGCAGGCCAAGTTCTTCTTTGCCAAGTGGTTGGCATTCGAAGAGGACAAGGGTGATGATGCCATGGCTGCCCGCGTCAAGGCAAAGGCCATGGACTACGTTAAGGAAGAGAAGTAGGTTAATATAGATTTGTTATTGCGCAGTGTAGAAAGTGAAAAATATGAAGATGGATTAAAGGTACCATGATCATCATCATGAAGTAGTATGCGTATCCCCCATTCACCTACCCGTTCATACTCATTCATAGAAGCATCATTAAAGACCACCATAATCTCACTCGATTCCATTCCCCCACCTCCTCTACACCTTTCCCATCCCATTCCATTCTACTATACATCGGTCTCCTCTCTCTCAAAAAACCCATACTCCTCATTCTGCGGCGTCTCATTGGTTTCTTCCTCCGGTACCGCCGCCATTGGGCTCTCCTCCTCCACCCCCTCAGGGTTCGACGGAAGCAAGCTCGCTTCGTGTGCACGCATCCGCTCCTTCTCGCTAAGCCGTCCGTGATCGCCAGGATACTCAGGCGTCTCAAGAAGCGCAGACATATCGTACCCATGGCCAGGTGGCATGTCATAATGTTCTTCCCGTGGTGTGTAAAGCGGTGTCATACTCGACTCTGCAGGATTCTCAACCAAAGACGAAGGCGCCATAGTGTTGGCCCCTGTCCAGCCAGATGTCCCCGACGCTCCCACAGTCGATGGTGTTCCGTACGGGAAATCTGGTGCATTTCCATATGGAACTTCTGCTCTGCCTCCTAATGGAGCTTCTGCCGTACTCGTCGGCACTCTCGGTACAGCGCTGTTCGCTGTATCTCTTTCGTGATTCGCAACAGCCACGTCCGCAGGAATTGGCGAGTTCCCATATCCTGTAGGAACTGGTGGGCTGTCGGCGTGTGGAGAGTTCCCATACCCAACAGGAACAGGAGAACTGCCGTACCCCGTAGGTGAGTTCCCATTGATGCTTGGAGAATTTGTGACTGCAGGCAGACTCGTGGCCATGCCCGGTGAGTTGTTTGTATTCAGCACAGTAGTCGAGTGTACTGCATGCGTGCGTATGTTACTCCTGTGAGTACCTATGATTACCTCTGTGGTCAACTGCAAAAATTTCTTTGACCTCTTATACTTGTCAGTATTCACAAACCCGCTCTTTTCATCACGCGGCTTCTCACTGTTATTCTCATCTATCAGCAAACTCTTACCACTGAGATTAACAAGCACCTCAATGAAATATTGGAACGTCACAAGCGGACACCCAGCAATGGTGGGGAATGCATCGGCAGGTACTCTGACGTTGGTTGTGACATCTGCAGTGAGTGTCGTTGGGTCCACATATAATGGTACAATCAGTTGATGCAAGTCCTTGCGGAAACTCTCTGGAACAGAATTGCCATTCTCCAAGCGACACACACGCACAAACGTCACTATCACACCATTGAGATCCTGTACTTTACGAAGATGATGAACGCGCAATTTTACGGGGATCTGTTCACCACGTAGGTATCCACGATGTGGGACCTCTAAAGATACACGTATCGCTGATGCCGTCCGCGACTCTGAAGTAGACGACGAATCGGGCGAAAACGTTGGATGTGAATTAGTGCTGTTTGTGGGATGAACTCCAGGGGAGAATACGACGTTACCAAAGCTCCCTGAGTTTGACCTTTCATTACGACGATCAGGCAACCCAAGTCTGTCTATCGATTCATTTCGGGTTTCGCGATCGGTATTTATACTTTCTGCGTGATTTAAATTTGGTTGCAAATGACCTGCATACACAGGCTCCTGGATCGTTCCCGAAGACGTCGAATCGGGTGAGTTTGATGACTGTGATTGTTGCTGTGATTGTTGGTTTGTAGATATATTGAATGATGGTGATTGGCCCTGCCTTGTTTGAGTGTTCGTTTGAGAATTAGGACTTGTTTGGTTCTGATTGCTTCTGCTCAGATGTATCGAATTATTTATGTGTTGTCCATTTGCTGCAGTATTATAAATGAAGCTGTTTCCGTTCGATTGTGAATGAGCATTTGAGGGATTAGGCGTACCTGGATGTATATGAGCTGCCCCGACCGCATTATCTTCCAGGCCACCCAGACTAACACTACTATATGTCCTCTCCAGTGTCGTACTGTGGGTTCGCGATAGCCTATTCAATTGTTTCGGTTCTCTAATGGCTACTCGTTTCGGTTTTGGTGGTGGCAAACTCCCCACATCAATCGGACTAATCAAGTTGATGGGTTTTTCATACGATCTCTGCGAAGAGTGGTTGTTTTCCATGTTTGTACACAACAAGTAGCCGATGACCCCTTTACCGAAGTCTATCGACGTGTATATGCGCTTATTGGGGAGTTTCACGATGAAAGGGAACCGGTGTTCACCGGCATAAAGACCACCTTCGCCGTAAATTTGGATCGTGTGGTCGAACAACGAGTGCTTTACGGGACGGAACTTGCTGTGAGGAGTGGCATTAACACGGACATAGCCAATGAGGGAAAGTGTAATGGTTGGGTTCACCAAGTTCTTCTTGGAAACGAGGATAACTTGTCCCAGGACTTCGTCACCCGGTAACCACAGTCGATGTGGGTCATCTAGCACGAGGTAGAAATCATCGTTCGAGCCAGGTGTCTGGTTAGTCTCACCATCGGCGAGGAACTTCGCCGACGGCATGATTTTGGACATGGCTCGCCGCATGTTGTTGATAAAGGAGAAAAGAGAAAAGAGAAAAAGGAAAAGAGAAATGTAGAAACGAATGCGGTACACGAAAGAGAAGCATTGGGGGAGAAGTATTATTAAAGATAAGAGTTTGGCGATAAGCCAACATTGAGTCTGGTGTGTATGCCATTACATGTGTTGTCTAAAAATCGACGTCAAAAATTCAAGCTTGTCTCAAAAATTCACGGTGGCCATTGGTGATTCAAAAATTCACGATGGTCATTAGTGACCCTCAAAAACTTGGAACCACTTAGTGGACGATATCGGTAGATTATCCTATAAAGGGGAGATAATCACAGGAATTTACCAAAAATTGTTGTGGAAGTGTTTCACAGCTCTGAGGTTAAGCCTCATTGGGCCACCTCATGTGATCGGGGTATAGGGCGGAGAGATATCTAACAAAGAGAACATAAAAAGATGACTAAATAATAAGGGGAAACTCTCGGATACGTTAATTGAACGTTTCTTCCGAAACTGAAGATCTTTGTACCCGAAAGATCTTCAAAGGTCCACTCAAAAAGATTGAACCACGAATAAAATGGCCACTAAAGAAATTCCACTAAAGAAATGTTACTAAAGAAATGTTATTAAAGAAATGCCACTAAAGAAATGTCCTAGAAGATTGAAATATTGGAAGGGTCTATTAAAAAATGAGCAAATATAGATTGAATTCCGTAATGGAAAAGCTGGCAGAAATTCTCTACAGATACACCAAGATATCATCAGATGTACACCAGGACGCATTGGATAAATAATTCCGAGAAAACGGTGTTGCAGAGAAAACTTTAATGCGAACCGACTACCTAGTCCCTGCATTGTGTCAATTTTAGGTTCCTTTTACCTTCGGTCGGCTGTAAACTTTGTCATGCACGGTTACTTATGGCGGCAAAATCCCATCATTGCGAATAGCAAACGGTTCGCCATCAAGGGGTGGTGAATACTATTGCTCTTCAAGATTCGGTACTTCCCAAATAGGAAGTGGTTGCGGAAAGAGTGATGAAATTTATCCCTTCCTATTTTGGATTATCGGGGTTTACGGGTGAGGGTGGCGGTGTACAGAGCGGCACGGTATAGATTGTAAATTGTTCGGTGATTGCTACAACCGTCAAAAAGTAAAGGGTCCGAGATGAGGCGTCAAAGGTGCATAATGGTGAGGATAGGGAGATTGATTATAAATAGAAGGAAAAGAGAGAGGGAGGGAGAAGGATAAGTTGGAGAAGGAAGAGGTAGGGAAATAGTGAGGAAATAGTGAGGAAATAGTGAGGAAATGGTGAGGAAATAGAGGTGAAATAGTGAACAAATAATGAGGAAATAGTCAGGAAATGGAGAGGAAATAGTGAACAAATAGGGAGAAATAAATATAGTATCAGAAATGTAGTACCAGAAATTTACTAGAAATAGTACCAGAAATTCAAATTTGTACTAGAAATAGTATCAGAAATACAAATTAGTACCAGAAGTCTAGAAACTAACACTCTTGATTTTATGGTTCATCAAATCTTCCCATTCTTACCTTCCCATTCTTTCCTTCCCATTCTTTCCTTCCCATTCTTTCCTTCCCATTCTTTCCTTCCCATTCTTTCTACACTTGATTACATCTGTCATATTACTATATCACTTGACGCACGATGCCAAGACCACAACAGTCGAAGCAGGCAGTCCCAGATGTCTAGAATCTAAGAATCTAGATGAATACTTGTAGTCCATAAATAGACAAAATCAGGTTCCGATTGCCAATAGACCAAATTTCCCTCAGTCCCATAACCCATCGTTATCCCAATTATTCTCATGCCAATTGTTCACAAATCATGACCCATCGTTATATAACCCAAGTTCATAAATCTGCATTTACCCTTATCCCCATCAAGTACCCATTTTATCCTCAAATCCATATGCCATCCCATGAATCCCTCGCCCCAGACCCTCTGTGCCCTCTCTATTATCAAAGTGCCGCTCAAGTCATTCAAGAGTTGTCTCAAGACTATCTCTCTTCTCATCTCTTCTTATCCCTCAGTTCACCCATTAGAAAAACTTAAAATTTGCTGCAAAAAAATCCGTCTCAAAATTCCCGCCAATTTAATCAAAAGTCTTCTTGGTTCCCTTGAATTGGGCAGAGTTTGGAGCTCTGGTTGGAGTGGCCTCTCTGCTGAAACCACCTCTGCCACCTCTACCACCAAATCCACCTCTACCACCTCTGTTACCACCAGATGGACCCTCTCTTGGGGTAGAGAAGTCCAATCTACATGGTCTACCCTCAATGTACTCACCGTTCAAAGCGTTGAAAGCACTCTGGGCTTCCTCAATGCTTGAAAACTGGACGTAACCAAAACCCTTTGGTTGTTGGGTGTCTGGGTGGGTTGGGACTCTGCAAGAGATCACGTTACCGTATTCACCAAAGATGTTGAACAAGTTGTCTCTCTGAGCGTTGAACGAAAGGTTACCAATGAACAAAGTGTCCGATGGAGGAGATGGCTTATCTCCGTACTGCTTAGCTCTGTCGGAGTTAGCGTTGCTAGCATGTGGCTTTCCGGTAGAGAGATCCAAGTTGATTGGTCTACCGTCAATCTCCTTACCTTGCATCTCAGATAATGCGGATTCGGCCTGCGATTTAGCCTCGAAGTCAACGTAACCGTAACCACGAGACTTACCGGTGGCTCTCTCCATGATGACACGGGCACCAACAACACCCTCGAGGTGCTTGAACTCACGCTCAAGCCACTCATCGTCGACATTCCACGAAAGACGACCAACGAAAAGAGTACCTGGCTCTTCAGTCTTGGCCTTCTTGGAAGGCTGAGAAGACTCTTCCTCAGCAGGACGCTTGGCAGATGGCTCTGGGGAGGACTCATCGTCAGAGTCGGAGGAGTCAGAGTCGGAGGAAGACTCATCGTCGGAGTCGGAAGAAGAGTCGGAAGAAGAGTCAGAGTCGGAAGAGTCCTTCTTCTCTTCCTTCTTCTCTTCCTCATCATCAGAATCGGAGTCGGAGTCGGAGTCGGAAGAAGACTCAGAGTCGGAAGAAGATGAAGACTCAGAGTCGGAAGAGTCCTTCTTCTCTTCCTTCTTCTCTTCCTTCTTCTCCTCCTCATCGTCAGAATCAGAAGAGTCAGAGTCAGAAGAGCTGGAGTCAGAGTCGGAAGAGCTGGAGTCAGAGTCGGAGCTCGAGTCGCTCTTGGAGTCGCTCTTGGAGTCGCTCTTGGATTCAGTCTTAGAGTCGCTCTCATCGTCAGAGTCGGAGTCGGAGTCGGAGTCCGAAGAGCTCGAGTCGGACGAGTCAGAGTCGGAAGAGCTAGACTCAGAGTCGGAGGAGTCCTTCTTCTTGTCTTCCTCATCGGAAGAGTCAGACTCAGAGTCAGAGGACTCAGAGGAGGAAGAAGAAGAAGAGGACTCGGAGGAGGATGACTCGCTGGTCTCAACCTTCTTCTGTTTCTTGTCGACCTTCTTGGTCACTTTCTTGGATTCAGCAGTCTTAGCCATGATGTTGTGGGGAGAAATTTTTCACTCGCGATGGGTTTTTTATACGGCGAAAAAAGAAATGCGATGAGGAAAAGAAATGAAGAGAAATAGAAGGGAGGTTTGGGAGAATGAGGGAAGAATGAGAGGGAAGAATTGGAGAATGGGAAGAATTGGAAGAATTGGAGAATTGAGAGAGATAATTGAGAGAAGGGAAATTGAGGGAGAGGAGAATTGAGAAGAGAATTGGCAGAATGAGAAAGGGGAAGATGTGAGAATCGGAAAATGTGTAATTGAGTGGACATTTGAGTTTTGAAAGAGGGTGATAATAAATGGATATGTTGAGCAGTGCAATGGATTGGGAGTATTGAATGATTATGGTCTAGTATTTACCTTAATGTGTTTATTGCTGGTTGGATGATTTTGTGGGAGAAAAGAGGAAAGTGGAGTGCTTTATAAATGATTGGTAATCTATGATTACTGGACTGATGAAAGGATAATTTTTGATAAATATTTCGCAAACTTTTGGGAAATACATCGACATTGCATCACTATTCATTCATGAAGTCTAAGATCATTCATGTTGTGTGAAGTTTTCGTAAGGTAATTATGATACCTTTAATATCTCAGTTATAACCCTTCATGTTTTTCAATCCTTCAAGTATTCCATCTCTTCAAGAAGACATCTTTCTAGTACCTCCATGTATCCCCCATATCACCTATATCCATCAATCTTTTTCTTCACCGCTTACTTTTTGCAGCACCTCTATTCGTGTTCGCTCTGCTCTGACAGCGATAACGCTCAAAAAAACTACACAAAATCAGCTTCAATTCACGTCACCATATCATTCATCCATATATCTACGAACTATCAAACATATTCCACACTTATCCCTTTCTAATAACCTCTATATCTCATAACCTCCACATTTCCTAACCTTACCACCCATTTTCCTTTCCCCTCTTCTCCTTTTGTGAACTCCGGTCCGCAAGTACCACGTGACGACCCCATATTTTGATATTTCAAGTCCCGCTACCGGTAAAAATTTTCAGCACATGTTTCGCAGACTCACTTCAATCAGAACGTCGGTGCGCTTTGCGCACCGCATGCTCAAGGATCCCTCTACCAAGTACAAGAGGTTTGAGCATATCGACATCCCTGACCGCAAATGGCCAAGTCGTAAGATCACAAAAGCTCCTAGATGGCTCTCAACAGATCTCCGTGATGGTAACCAGTCGCTCCCAGACCCTATGAGCGTGGAAGAGAAAAAAGAATACTTCCACAAGTTGGTAGACATCGGATTCAAGGAGATCGAGGTCTCGTTCCCGTCTGCAAGTCAGACCGACTTCGATTTCACTCGTTACGCTGTCGAAAACGCTCCTGATGATGTCGCTATTCAGGTTCTCACTCAGTCACGTGAGCCACTTATTCGCCGTACTATTGAATCTGTGCGTGGTGCCAAGCACGCCATTGTTCACACTTACCTTGCAACATCTGACACCTTCCGTGACATTGTCTTCAACATGTCTCGCGAGGAAGCCGTCGCTAAAGCTGCTGACACCGCAAGACTCATTCGTTCTCTTACCAAAGACGACCCTTCTATGCAGGACACTAAATGGACCCTTCAATTTTCCCCAGAATGTTTCTCTGACACTCCAACCGACTTTGCTTTGGAGGTGTGTGAGGCTGTGAAGGCTGTATGGGAGCCAACTGTGGAGGATCCTATTATTTTCAACCTCCCAGCTACTGTTGAGGTTGCTGGTCCAAATGTCTATGCTGATCAAATCGAATATTTCTGCAGGAATATTTCTGAGCGTGAGAAGGTTGTTGTGAGTGTTCACTGCCACAACGACCGTGGATGTGGTGTTGCTGCCACTGAATTAGGTGTTTTGGCTGGTGCCGACCGTGTTGAGGGCTGTTTGTTTGGAAATGGTGAACGTACTGGTAATGTTGATCTTGTGACCGTGGCTCTTAACTTGTACACTGATGGTATTTCTCCAGGTCTTGACTTTTCTGACCTCGAGTCCATTATCGAAGTTTCTGAGCGTTGCAACAAGATCCCAACCCACCCACGTGCACCATATGGTGGTTCTCTTGTTGTTTCTGCATTTTCTGGTCTGCACCAAGATGCTATCAAGAAGGGTTTCACCAAGATGGAGCGTTCTCCTCGCCCAGAGTGGACTATTCCTTACCTTCCACTTGACCCACAGGATATTGGCAGATCTTACGAGGCTGTTATCCGTGTGAACTCTCAGTCTGGTAAGGGTGGTGCTGCATGGGTTATTCTCCGTTCTTTGGGCTTGGATCTCCCACGTCAGTTGCAAATTGTTTTTTCACTGGTTGTTCAGAACAAGGCTGATTCCATGGGCCGTGAATTGAAGGCCGATGAGATTACCGCTCTCTTCCGCGAGGAATACTTCAACTCCAAGTACATTCAGTTAGGTGATTATGAATTGAGTCGCCAGAACAGAGAAGACAAGAGCATCAAGCTTGGCCTTGATATTGAAGGTAAATCCGTCAAACTTTCCGGCTCTGGTAACGGTCCTATCTCTGCTTTCTTGGATGCAGTTTCCACGGAGCTTGGAACCCGTTTTGAGGTGGTTAACTACAACGAGCATGCCATTGGAAAAGGTACTCAGAGTAAGGCTGCAACCTTCGTTGAGTTGAGCTTTGTGGATAACAATGGTAAACAGGTGAAGGAATGGGGTTGTGGTGTGAACCTGGACGTCAGTGAGGCGTCATTCGAGGCCATTTTGAGTGTGGTCAACAAGAGATATGCTGACTTGAAGTGAGCAAAAATAAAATTTCAGATGTGATTAATTGATCATGGATGATGGAAGATTAAATACCAGATAGATCAAGAATTATGTGGTAGTTCATTGTAGGATTGTTGATCAAGAGTTTTATGGTAATTCACTGTAGCATGAGAATTGTGTGCTTTAGATGATGGGCTCAAATTGTCGTTTGGCTGCGAAAAAAATGAAAGATCAAGACATACGGAAAAGCGAGATCGGGCAAAGTAACCTTTTTTGTGTGAAGGAGGAGTCATGGAAAGGAAGTCGTATATGAAAGCGTATATCGAAATGAAAAGGCATTACCTGGATGGTAAGTTCTCGGTTAATTCTAATATACATAAGGAAAGATGACATTTGAGCTGCGGTCTAATGGGCAAGAAATGTATTCAATGCATTGGATGGTACGGAAAAGAACTTACCATGAGAATAGATCTAGTAGTTTGCTTTTATGGCTGTCTTGGATTACCTTCATTGGTTGAATCTGTCTGCAGTTGTCTGCGTCATTGATCACGTAAGCATAAAACTTGCCCTAAGGTTTGTGCAGGATTTTGGTCATGAGACAGTTAGAGATAGACGAACCGGTTCAGAAACATGAATGTTAGACAAGATGTTTTGATAGAGAACAGTTTAGCATCTGGTTTAAATGGTAGATAATTAATGGTTTGAATCTGAATTCTTTTGAATGGTACATCATTGTTTAACTTCTAGTTTCATTTGAATGTAGATAGTCATAGAACTCATATTTGAACCGTATATTTGCTTTAGATCCTTCATCATGACCTCTACAATCGCAACATCAGCCAAACACCTAACTTCCCTTATACATAGATCTACATGTACTGCTATTCTGATCCCTCTGTCGAACACTCCTTTCCACTCTCCGTAGCCCTCATGTTTGTGGTCACGTTTTGTATCACATTATTTCCCTCGTTTCTTCTTTTTGCCTGTGTTAGGGCTCCAGCCCCCAGCACAATTTTTTTCTCCAAAATTTTCACTCTCCCTCTCGTCCCTTTTCATAAATCTTTTTTTTTTGTTAATCCTACTTCTTTCCTCAAACACCATGTCCACGTTCGAATCTGTTGTTGTCATTGACGGAAAGGGCCACTTGTTGGGCCGTTTGGCTTCCATTGTTGCCAAGCAGGTCCTCAACGGCCAGAAGGTTGTCGTTGTCAGATGCGAGGCCCTCAACATCTCCGGTGAGTTCTTCAGAAACAAGCTCAAGTACCACGACTACTTGAGAAAGGCCACCAGATACAACAAGACCAAGGGTCCATTCCACTTCAGAGCCCCATCCAGAATCTTGTACAAGGCCATCAGAGGTATGATTCCACACAAGACCGCCAGAGGTAAGGCTGCTCTCGAGAGACTTAAGGTCTTTGAGGGTGTCCCACCTCCATACGACACCAAGAAGAGAGTTGTCGTTCCACAGGCTCTCCGTGTCTTGAGATTGAAGCCAGGCAGAAAGTACACCACTGTCGGCAAGTTGTCTTCCGCTGTCGGCTGGAAGTACGAGAACGTCGTTGACAAGTTGGAGGAGAAGAGAAAGTTGAAGGCTGCTGAGTTCTACGCCAAGAAGAAGGCTTTGTCGCAGAAGGTCAACGCTGGCAAGAAGGCCACCGCCGAGACTGAGGTCGCCAAGAAGTTGGCTGCTTTGGGCTACTAAGCAAACTGTATAGTTAATATATTGTTGGATAGAGAGAGTAGACTTGTCGTGAGCGGCATTGACTAATGTATCTTGATGATAACGGATAGGTAAGGATATCTAAGCTATGTTTAGGGATCTATTTTGTTTGACGGTTATCAATAGGAAAGGTTATCTAAGCTATGTTTAGCTATCTATTTTGCTTGACGGTCAAAATTGATGAGTTGATGACGGTGCCCTATCACTATGCAGGATGGAATCCAGTAGAATCGATTCGTCTTCGAAGTTTTTCCTGATCACGTGTGATGGGGACTGCAGGTTGGCACAGAAGAATTTACAGGTTGTGAAGGACTAGTTTGCAGGTAGTTTGAGAGAATTTACAGGTTGTGAAGGACTCGTTTGCAGGTAGTTTGAGAAACATTTACAGGTTGCGAAGGGCTAGTTTGCAGGTAGTTTGAGAAGAATTTACATGTTGAGGAGTATTGATTTGCAAGTTATTACATCTATTTGATGAAAAGACCTTGTTATTGTTACAATTCTTGATGAATGCCAAAAGAGATGGTAATATATCCATCTTATCTCTGTTATCTACTTTAAAATCACATAAGTCATATCTTCATAGTTAAACCTCTGTTGCTTCCAAGACAAAATTACGGCCCTGATCTCTCCTGTAGGTCTTGTGTACACGGCCACCACTACGCATCTTCTTGAGTGACTGTTTCAAGCGATCAGTCCAACCTGGACCCTTACGCTGGACCAGCTCAGCCAAGTAGTTCTCCAAGTTGAAGTAACGATATATGTTAGAGCCTTTCACATCGCTGATCTGCATGTGGAAAGCTCTACTTAAGTCCCAGTTCTTCAAACTTAGCAACTTCGGCAGTTCACCAGAATGTTGAAAGCTGTATTTGCGGCCACAATGTACCAAAACGATTTGGTTGACATAGATGGTATCAGAACTTATGTGCAACTTTTCCTGGTTGAAGGCAATGTAAGCAATCAAGTGATTTATGTTAAGATCTGTGTCTTTCATATCCACCAAACACGAGCGTACGAGATTCAACACCAGCAGTATCTTGACGTGTGTCTGTTCCTCTTTATAGTAAAGCATGAGCTCCTCGTTTGCACAATCATTCCTCGATAGTCTCGTTGCGAGGTATGTGTTGAAGACTTTATTGGAGTAGTTATCTGCCCCGGTGAATGTAGTACATGATTCACACGGCGAAAGTAGAGACATATTGAATGAAGTTGTGTGAGTGTTGTTCTGGGTATGTATTTGTGGTTGTTTATTCAAAATGAAGCTCAACGATAGGCCAGTTGGTGATAATATCGAATAATCGCAATAATCAATCAGGGCTAACTGTAGTATATTAAGGTTAGCGAAACTCTCTTATTAGTTATTATAACTTATTATTTTAGACTTGGAGCTCTCGATCCAGTCAATATATACTCTCTGCGGTTAGATTACTCGTATTTGTCCCCCCTCCTTTTTTACCTTTGCGGTAAATGTTTTCTCCCCACTTCTCCACAGATCGATGGGGTGCACAAAACCATAAGAGGCGGGGAAAAAGTGAAAAGTACTGGGTTGTGAGTGGAGGAGAACATAGGGCTGAAGCATAGTGGGGCATTCATGTGGGAATGTAAGTCTTGGTCCCCGGGGGCTTCAAGTATAACTCTTGTCTCTTTGTGTATTATCGCGTGGTGGGGTCATGACGGTTGTGAACATGGATATAGGGGAGAATAATTTCAAACTTGGGGTAACTAGTGCAAAACCGAACCTAGAGTAAAGTGATCACCCAAGGGAGGGGGAGAGACACAGATTATCCGTGACATCTGCACAGTTCCTTACTAGTTGGATCATGAGATAGCAAGTATCACGTTAGAATTATGTAAGCGAAGAACCTTAAATAGGACACTGGCTATGAGAATTGCCGACTATGGAAGAGAGTATGAGAATTACCGATTATGAGACAGAAATCAAGGATCAAAACGGAGAGAATGAGAGCCAAGAATTTAGAGAAAATGGATTGGAATGAGTATGAGAGAAGGAGAAAGAGTAGACAACTATTAAAGGTAGAAGACGACGTAGGAAGGGTAGACAACTATTAGAAAGGTAGAAGACGACGTAGGAAGGGTAGACGACTATTAGAAAGAGTAGAAAACTATAGAAAGAGTAGACGACTAGTAGGAAGAGCGGACCACTATTAGAAGTATACGTATTGTTATTTATGGTATAGTGAGATATAGGCTTCTCGATATGCAGTAATCGGGACTAGTTGAGGACATCTTTCCAAATTAGTCCAATATCAACTATATGTCTCTCAATTCTATTCATAATGTTAGGTATAGATTAGAAGTACAGGTATCCTCCGTAGTTGTAATATGTGTGTGTCATAGCGTTGGATAATAGTGGTGATGACCCTTGAGTTTGTTATTTGAAATACCATCGGTAGCTCTATAAGATCAGAGTTTATTGGTGAATAGACTTGACATAGCTGATCTTGACATGACTGTTCGTATGATGACTGTTCGTATGATGACTGTTCGTATGATGACTGTTCGTATGATGACTGTTCGTATGATGACTGTTCGTATGATGACTGTTCGTATGACTGTTCATATGATGACTGTTCATATGATGACTGTTCATATGATGACTGTTCGTATGATGACTGTTCATATGATGACTGTTTCTTGTGGTTGTTTCTTGTGGTTGTTTCTTATGATTGTTTCTTATCATGACTGTTGATCCTTCCCTATCTTATGTCGTCAATCCCCACTATCATATCTACAAACTCGTTTCTAGTCTCATCCATCACCACCACATCGTTCTTCAAAACAGTCACTATCAACTGATTGAGTTCATTTCTCAGTGAACATTCTGTCCCACTAACAAGCTGTGCAAACTGGTCGATTGCGACGTTTTGGTTCTGACGGAGGAGTTCGAGTACTTCACGAAGATTGGTGGCACGATGATAATCGATTTTGCGGAGGGTTTCGGGGTCTTCGATGGCAGAAACAAGATCGTCGGGTGATGGACTGATGTATGTGATGGCCGAAGTATGTCGAATAAGAGCTCTGTGGCGTGAAGGACCACAGAGATACATAGAAAATGTTAGAAATTTTGGAACACTAGAGAGAAATTTAAGAGATGAAGTGAAGATGTTGAGATGAAATAAAACGATTGATGAATGAACCTGAAAACAAATGCTGGTGAAGATAGATGTATACTAAATGCTAATCATTAGTAGGAAGGTCATTCTTTAATGATGGTGTCATTCAAGATCATTCTAATTTCTTTACAAATTCTACTATTCACCTATCTCTTCTTACAGTCTACTTCTGTCTCCCTTCTGTCTCTTCTCTCTCTCTCTCTCTCTCTCTCTCTCTCTCTTCTCTCTCTCTCTCTCTTCTCTCTCTCTCTCTTACATTCTAATTCTTTCTCATTTCTTCTCTTATTAGATCTTTGAGTTACCAAAAGTCTTACGCTCTTGGACTAAAGCAGCCACCTTTTCATCAGCATCCAACAAACCATATCTTCTGTAGTTCTTAACACACTCCAGTAAAGCACCACCTTCCTTGTTACGAATGTGCTTAACTAAAGCATCACCAACAGCTTCAAGGTAAGAGTAAGACAAAGGTAACTTACCATCAACAACAGCCAATTTCGTGTCCTTAGCATCCTTTCCACCACTTTGGATTGGAGTGTTGAATCCTTCACCTCTACCTAAGAAAACACCAAGGTTACGTAACTTGTCAAAGAGTCCAGCTTGGTGTGCATTAATCATGCTACCATATTGCTTAATCTTGTAGTCACGGTAGAACTCCTTGTAATCATCAGGAGTGGCCTTCTTGGAACCTGTCCATCCAACAGCCAAAAGTTCTTCCTTAGTAACATCCAACTTGACAGAACGTGCACCAAAGCGGAAAAGCTTGATTGGGTTGAAGGCACCAGTGTGGATAATCAAGAAAATGACCAAACATTTAACCACATGGAAGAAGAAAAAGATACATTGTGCCATAATGGACACTGGTTCATTGATGTCACTCAATAAAGCATCAGCCAAACGTGGTTGTTCAAAGTAAAGACAAAGACGTGCCATCATCACCGACACCTTATTGGTAAGACAAATACCAGGAGTTGGTGAGATAAAGTCTGGAAGGTCTGTGTAAAGCCAAACAAGTAATGCTGATAAAAAGCTGTAGAAAGCAAAGTAGTTAAACTCCCAATTTGGAAGGATGAGCTGGCCTGGCCAAACTTGAGAGGAAACACGCTCATCAAGATCCTTAACTGGCTCAGTAAATTGAGCAGTCTCGTAGTCGAAAAGAATAGATCCATCCTCAGTGAGGTATCCTGGAGATCTGCAAATCGAGAAGCCAGTTGGCTGTGACGAGTAAAACAAGTTAGGGCGAAGGGCAATTGGGATAGTATTGAAAATCTTGAAAAGCAGACGGAATGTTGCTGAAGACTTTATCTGGAAGCAATAATCCTTCTCCATATCATCGTTGAAGCGAAGGTATACTTCAAGATATGAGTCTTCGGTCTCTTCGACGCCTTCGAGGATCTCCTTTTCGTTGGACATTAGTGATAGAAAAAAAAAAGATTGGGGAATGTTTGGGGAAAAGCGTGGTGACAATTTTCGCCAAGTCGAAATGGAACATGACAGAAGGTTGCAGAAGGCAACAAATCAAAAGAGATAAAAGAGTTAGGACTTGAAGAGTGTTAGAAGGTGAAGAGTGATAGAAGGTGAAGAGTGATAGAAGGTAAAAGATGAAGTAAGAAGGTGAGAGTAAGTAAGATGAGATATCAATGTAGCAATCATGTGGTAAAAAGATGTGATGGGTAAAGGCTAGAGTTTTATACGATGGGATATTTGGTTGGAACTTTATAACTATAAGGGATATTTTGACTTGTTAGAAAGTAAGATATATTGTAGTTTACTACTTTTGTTACTGACTCCTTCCGCCACCTACTCCGTCTACTTGTTAAAGAACTCAAGGCAAACTGGTTGTGCCGGAAAATCTTTTTTTGAAGTCCGAGGTGGGGAATTTGGACGGAGTTGTGCAGATTGGTGATGTTCTTAATCTGTACTATTATGTACACCTGTTCTTTGTATATGCAGGAGGAGTCTTAATCTGATGGTTTAAAACATAGGGTAGTATGAATGGGAGCATGGGAATAGCATGAATCGAGAATAGTATGGGAATAGCATGAATCGAGAATAGTATGGGAATAGCATGAATAGAAGAATAACATTGATGAATAGGGAATACTGATGAATGGTTCACTAGTACTTTAATTCTAGTTCTTTAAATATAGTTCAATATTACCAATTCTAACTTCTTTTACTTCTGACTCTACCAACCTTCCTTATGTAGGTGATTCATAAATGAAGAGATTTAATGAAAAAATAAAGAACCCTATTAAAGAATCATCAATTGTTCACTATTACCGTTGTTTGATCTCACCTCGTTCAACTTTTTTCACTTTTTCACCAAAATCTATAATTTTCAACTTCATGAGATGAACGGTCATAGTAGTTTTTCCTATTATGTCTTAATGGATATACCTTAATCAGACCACTTACGTTTTACACCCACCCAGATATTTCCCTGTTCGTATTGTACTTTTTCCGAGTGAGATACGACAGAACAATGCGTTGACGAACGATTGGTTAGACACTCTGGTGATGGTTAGTAGCACGAAAATAAGGGCTCAAAACGAACGGTAGGGAGAAGAAAGACATAGAAAGGATAGGAAGGATAGAAAGGATAGAAAGGATAGAAAGGATAGGAAGGATAGAAAGGACATAGTAAAGACATAGTGGATAAACCTAAAGGAAGTAGCATAAGGAAGCTTAGGAAAAGGTGAAAATACATAGACTATAAAGCTATGATACATTCATTGTCATAACATCACCTTCTCGTTACCTTCTCGTTACCTTCTCGTCATCTTCTCGTCATCTCCATCTTTCTCCAATTTATCTTCTTCCCATCACCTCATCTCTTTCTCTTCCTTATCGTCTCCTCTGTTCGTGTCGTCTTCATTATCTCATTTCGTCACCTTCGCCTCCATTCTTCCATCGTTTTCTTTCGTCTCGTTTCTATTTTGGTAAATAGACTGCAGGACCAGCCTCCATTCAACTTCGCCACTTTTCGCGTTCGCGTTTGCAAAATCCCTACGAGGAGGACATGGATCGGCTTTTCGTAGGCTTATATCCCTAACATGGCTGTGTTATGAAAGGAAATGTTGCTGTAAAAAGATTTTTATTGGTAACAAATCACCCCTATTAGTAGCCCTACACCCTTTCAACCCCCCTCCAAGATAATCTCCTATTTGGTCACCTAGTAGATCATAAAAATCTACCTAGTTGGTCCTGATATGCCCTTTATATCCCTTCTATCCGTATGTGAAACGGTCGTGCTCCTCCTTGTTCTTTCGTCCGCTTTTGTCACGGCTTAACCTAAGCCATCGTCCAATTCTATGTGCAGACCTAAACCGCGAATTCATCATGAATAGCTTCAGTAGATGAGTGTTAATGATCGAACCATTCAACTTCTTTCTAAAGACCTTATTCACTTAGAGTTCTGGTGATAGTTGTCACATTCCTATTTGAAGCTCGTAAAACCACGAGCATTGGTGCCGAGATACGAGATCGATGTCAAAAAAATTTTGAGCCCCAAATAAGCTTACAGATGATATTTAATAGAGAGAATATCGATAAAGTCGCGACTCAAGATTCTCAATACTACTTCATATGTCCTTCCTAACAATTATCTCCTCCTCGTTTCCTTCATGGCTGGTTTATTTTGATTTGATTTGCCAAATATAAACAAACATTTCTTTTTCTGTTTGGCAGTCAAAAACCCGCACCAAAATTAAATCTGCCGCCCTCACTGGTCCGAAATTTCCTATATAAACACAAGTTCCTCCTTTTTTCAATCACCAGATCAGTTTTTCGCGCAACCGATTCTCGTTATACTGACTCTTTCTTTGAGCTTTACATTCCCATGCTCTTCAGATCATTGGCTACTTTAGCAGCCTCCACGCTCGCTGCTTGTGCTGATCTCCCTTCTATTGAGATCGTCGGCAACAAGTTCTTTTACTCCAACAATGGTTCACAATTCCTCATGAAAGGTATTGCATACCAACAAAACCCAGAAAAGACATCTTCTTCTTTCGTCGACCCACTCGCTGATGCCGACGCTTGTAAGAGAGATGTCCCATACATGGAGGCCGTTGACACTAATGTCATCCGTGTTTATGCCCTCAACTCCTCTGTCGACCACTCAGAGTGTATGCTGTTGTTGAACGACGCTGGAATTTATGTCATCGCTGATTTGTCTCAGCCAGACCTTTCCATCAACAGAGACAAACCTCAATGGGATTTGGAATTGTTCAACAGATACACTGACGTTGTTGATGAGATGCAGCAATACCCTAACGTTCTTGGTTTCTTTGCAGGTAACGAAGTCACTAATGAGGTTTCTAATACCGATGCTTCCGCTTACGTAAAGGCCGCCGTTAGAGACACTAAGGCTTATATTAAGGCCAAGGGTTACAGATCTATTCCTGTTGGTTACTCTGCTAACGATGACACTGCTATCAGAGTTTCTCTCGCTGACTACTTTGCTTGTGGTGATGACTCCGAGCGTGCAGACTTCTTCGGTATCAACATGTACGAGTGGTGTGGTTCTTCTTCGTTCACCTCCTCTGGTTACTCCAACATTACTGATGAGTACAAGAACTTGGGTATCCCAATCTTCTTCTCCGAGTACGGTTGTAACAAGGTTTCCCCACGTACCTTCCAGGAAGTTGGTACTATCTATGGTGACCAGATGACTGATGTCTGGTCTGGTGGTATCGTGTACATGTACTTCCAGGAGGACAATGACTATGGTTTGGTTTCTGTGAGCGGTAACTCTGTTTCCACCCTTCAAGACTACAAGAACTACCAGTCTCAGATCCAGAAGATTTCTCCATCTTTGGCTGCTGCTAGTGCTGAGTCTGCTTCGCTGGTTCTGAACACTGCTTGCCCAACTGCTACTAACAACTGGGAGGCTGCCACTGCCTTGCCACCAACTCCAGACAAGGAGGTCTGTGACTGTATGTCCAACTCTGTTTCTTGTGTTGTTTCCTCCAAGGTTTCTTCCGATGACTACGCCGACTTGTTCGCTACTGTTTGTGGTATGGTTGACTGCAGTGGTATCAACGGTAACGGTACCACTGGTAAGTATGGTGTCTACTCTCCATGTTCGTCTGAGGACAGATTGAACTTTGTCTTGGACTTGTACTACCAGTCTCAGAGTAAGAGCAAGGATGCCTGTGACTTTGACGGCAGTGCTTCTGTCAGAAGTGGCAGTGTTGCATCTTCTTGTTCTGCTATCATCAAGAGTGCTGGTGTTTCTGGTTTGGGAACTGTTTCGGGATCAATTGCCACTACCGGCAGCGGTTCTTCTGCTACCAAGGGTGGTTCTAACGGTTCTTCATCGAGCTCCTCCGGTTCTTCCAAGAGCTCTTCGTCGTCTTCTAAGAGCAGTGGTGCCAACGGTAACTTTATTGTTGACGCCCTGAGCAAGATGGCTATGATTGGTGGTAGTTTGATGGTGGGTGCCGGCTTGATCTTTATGTAAAATAATAGGAATAAGAATCGAGGGATGTAGATATCATTAGGAGTACGAATTAACGGTTAGGTATATTTTTCAGTTGATGTTTTTCAAAGTGTAGATGTATTTTTAAGCATTCTACCAAATTTTACATCCACCTTCCACTAGCTTTACCTCTAGCTTTACCTCTAGCTTCACCTCTAGCTTCACCTCTAGCTTCACCTCTAGCTTCACCTCTAGCTTCACCTCTAGCTTCACCTCTAGCTTTCTACTACACTCTCTACACTTTTATGCTTAGTTTATGCATTCTTGATGCACAGGTATATGCTAACTTATTCCATAACCAACTTTCTAACCTCCCATCCATCGACTTGGCCCTGCTCTGCATCGCCATACTGTGCACCTTTCGTGAACCAATGTGATGTTTTTCTCACGATCTTATCCTCCTCGCGGCGGAACCTGTCCGCCAAGCGGGCACTGATGACGAATTCATTTCCTCCTCCAAGTTCATCTTCAAATACCGAGCTCACTGTGCGCTGTGTGGAATGGCTAATTCCACGGAGGGTTGGTAGCAGAGGTTTCAAAGACACCGGAGGCTTGAGTTTTGTATCGAATCGTGACCTAGGACCTTGGGTATTTTGCTGATTGCTGTCCCTTTTTCCTCTCTCTTCTCTGAAGAGACGATCCATTTTCTGGTCCTCTAAATCCGGAATATCCAACATTGTTTCCTCCTCCAAATTAATCCAACACAATTTCTCATGGTCATATACCATATTTGGATTTCTGTTGTCGTCACGGGCGTCTGTGATTAATGCTGGTCTTTCAAAACGCATTAAATCGTGTTCATTTCCCTCCCACCTCTGCTGTTGTGCGTTGAACCGCATTGATTTGGTATCCAGAGGAACATGATTGAGGTATTTGACCACACCAATCTTGGTCTTTGGGTCCTTCGTGAGGCGTGATTTCCGTGGGGTTCTCGTAGACTTCTCAGCGTATCGTTCGAGTTGTTGCTTTTTGATCTGCGGGAGGGATTGCGAAGGTGGAATATTCCCTTTGTTATGATGGTTTTCACGTGGAGTGTAGAAACTGGGGATACGATCCAACTTTCGTATTATGCTGTTGTCATGTTTAACTGTGCGCATATCCATTGTCGATTTATATTTCTTCATGGGGAAAGAAGGTCGTGATAAACCTTCATAACTTGCGGCTTGTATGGGTGGATTATTGGGAGGTGCGACTTTTGAATGACTTTTTGGTATATCAGCATATTCATTATCGAAGAACCTGTCATCATATCTTTCTCTGTCTTTTGCTTTCACCCAATCTTTTCCTTTCCTTTGAATCTCCTTTTCGATATTATCGATATCCCAACCCTCCTCAAAATCGTCCTCCGTCTCGAATTTCACGCTGTCGTTGTGGATCTGGTCCAATAGACTCAAGTTTTGGCTGTTCAATTTTAAAGTACGCAGAAACCGCTCTTGGAGCTTCTCGTCTTCCAATTGTGCCTCGTTTTCGATTTCATGCTGACGATTTCGCAAGACTTGGTTCATCTTGATATGCAGCTCTTCATCTCCAAGTAATTCCAAGTCTTCAAAATCATCTTCATTCATCTCTGTAACATCAGTATCACTTTCACTGTACTGTGAAAGCAGTACTTTTTTGTTCAGGTTCGACGAAACCGTGGGCGAGAGCTCAAGTTTATCACTGAATTGGTGACCCTTATTATTGAGGTTGAGATTGAGTTTGAGATCAAGGTCATCATCATCGTCTATTTCTCGATTCTTGAGTGTCTTGTGCTTATCACCATCTTTCTCTTGGAATCGATCCATGTTCTCGAGCTTGATTGTCTTGATCTCGTCATCAAATTTAATTGTTTTGAACTCATCGTCAAACCCACCTTCTGTGGAACCAAATATGTCGTCGTCCATATACTTTCGTAGTAGATCCGACTTTGTCGGTGTGTCGAGCCGCGGGGTACCGGGCATCTGGGGTTTGCTGAAGTTCATTGTTTAGGAAAAAGAAAAATTATTGACAGGAGAAATTGCAAATCAAGACTGAAGAAAACACCACAAAATCATACTTCTTTTCACTAAATTATAAACTATAACTCGAACCATATTTATATAACTCGAATCTTGCTTATATATCTCATATTCCAGTTACTTAAATCTAAGGTTTAAGTCATTTATACTTCATTCTAAAACATAAGTTGTATACAGGATCAAATCAAGTATTGAACAACATGACGCAAAATCACAGAAACTTGGCCATATTTAGTCATATGAAAATCATTAGAACAGACTGGAAAAGCGTAAAATTAAAAAGGTTCTTTAATGATCATCTTTCAAAACGGCTAACCCTGATTATGAATATCCAGAATGACCTTATCACTTTCAGAATTATCTTCATATTATTCTGAATAACCTAATTTTTAAAATCACCTTTATACTTTACTGAATTTTCTCTTTCATTATGATTCTCCACTTCGAATAATCTTTTCTTTCATTATGATTCTCCACTTCGAATAATCTTTTCTTTCATTATGATTCTCCACTTCGAATACTGACACTAGGTTGTACAATCCCCATCCCAATACTCACCTCCCCCACAAATATTCTTCCCATGATCGGTGCCGCAACTAAACTCGCACTAATCACGAATGCTGCGAAAAAAAACCAATATGCTGCGAAATATCCTCCACGAACGATGGTTTTTCTGCCGTTTCAGATATATTCGACCCTGAAGACCACTTCCACCACGCCAGAAGAGCATTCGTGAATGCCATTTATCTATGAATGGGATGAAAACTATTGGTGCGAGTGCAAATTGCAAAAAGTTGCCTAAAGCGACATCGTGAGCAAAATGATTAAGCTCCACTATCTTCACCAAAAACTCGCGAAATGGTTGTGTCATAACACGCCATCCAAGGTTGCCTTTCCACCACCTCCCATTCCACCATATTTGCTGCACAAAATCATCCCCAAGTTCTCGTGATGAAAACAGATATACAAAAGTGCGCAATAATTGGTGGAACTGTAAGAGACAAATAATACCACAAACAGTTCGTGTGTAGTTCCACCCTTCAAGTACAAAAAAGGCTTCAATGGCAACGATATTCATCACCAACGAGAAAAAATATGCTATCATTGCCATTAAATGAGGTAGAAAGCCGAACGTCACAATCGTCAAGCATCCCACGGAAACCAAGATAACAAGGTTGCAGATATATGGAAATAAACCAACAAAAAGTAGTCGAAGTAACAGATTGACCTCAACAGGAAATTCGACATCATTCTGTGAGTTGATGAAAAGGTACGCAAGAAGCGTGAAAAGAAACGGTACAAGATTGCAAATAATGGCTGCGAAAATTTTCGGCTTAAATGAGGGTTTAACTGACATTTGGTCACTCTTCAGTTTCCTTTTTCTTGCACCTTTTTCACTTTTAACTCCTGAAATGATCTTCCGTCTCTCCTTACTGTATCGCTCCCATCCCAGTAGACTTCCCTTCTTCTGTTTTCCCCACATCCATAAAATCCAGTCCAAGTAATCCATAAAAAACTCACTGAAATCAAACTGATGGGGGTTGAACAAAAAGGGTGCCATGCACATCAGAACTATAGTAATCCAAAACCATAGCAAAGCAGGTTGCCAGATAGTCATGCTGCTAAAGCATACCGTGAAAAATATATTCAGTCCAGAATATATCAGAATGTCGACATACTTCCCATAAAGTGCCGAGAACGCTTCTCTACTTGTGGCCAAACCTCGACCTGTTGCAATATATTGGGCACCTCCATAAACAAGATTATCGCGTACGGCACCGGCATATATTTGACATAAAAACACCTCAAAAAGTGGTGCCATCAGAATGAAATGCCGTGTAATTCTCAGTAGTGCCAGTGTATATCCCCATTCAACAAGCTCCTGAACAACTAACGGCACAAAAGATATGAAAAAGCATATGAATACGGAGAGAACAAAGCGTGGGATCCACATCAAAACTGGCTGCAAATTATGACATCCCGTTGGTTGCTCGGGATCAGTGATGGGTGTACCACTTTTATACTCACACACAAGGCTTTCACTTACTATCAGACCAATACTCACTAAATCGAGCATAAACATCTCAATCGAAAGCATGATAAAAACATTGTTGAGGTGGAAACCAGCATGTGCATAATAAAACAGCAAAAACCTATCGATTGGTAAATTGGTCCCCAACCACCAATACTCGCGCAGAAGCATCTGCTCACCCATACCAGCTCCAATCTTCTTTGTGAAATTGAGAATAGTACCAAAACCAAGATCCCGGCCTTTCCCACATTGATAGTAATCGCAATGCTTTATACGGCCACCTCGACATAATACCATCATGCCTGCATATATATCCTCATTGAGATGAAGTGATCTTTGTGCTTTGGAAATTCCTCCTCTCGTGCACATCCATATTGCATTGACAAAGTCTGGATGACCATAGTGAAGTTTCCCACCGATCTCGGCGAGAGTTCTGGCGAAAAGTGTTCCAAAAGTCTGCTCTTTTCCTGCGGCTAAGTCTCCGAGAATTCCAGTGTTGTGCAGAAAAATATGCTCTCGTGTTCCAACTATAGCAACAGGAGAATGCTGAGGTATGTGTGTTACTTTCTTCTTTTTGGAATCATAATTCTTGTTTATAATATCATCTTGCCCATCCTGCTTGTTTTTGGTATCGTCCGAATTTGTTGGCTGCGAAAAACTCTTTGATGCTTTGAACAGTTCGTCTTTTCCGGAGTTTGTCTGTGCTACACCGTAGTAATCTTCTCTCTCCAGACTGTCTTCGAATTCTCCCAAAACAGACATGATCTTCAAACACTCTTCCAAATAGTTATCCTGGTTTGCATCGATAACCTGTATGTATTCACCTCGTGTAAATATCAAAGCATGATTCTGGTTATCTGATTTCCCATCACCAAGAATAGGATTTCCAGATAATCTAATTTTGAAGCGTACGCTCATATCAGAACAGTTTAGAAGAGTAGAATAGTATACTCTTTGGCCATTCATCTCTTCCTCTTCCAAAATGCAACATTTCATACTTGGATACGCATGGAAAAGCAATTCAGCATTTTCTCGTTCTTCCTTTGTGAACTTCTGGTACCTTTGCATTGCAACAAGTAAAGTGAACTTTTCTGTAGGCTCAGTTTCCCCTAGTAATTCGAGAGCTGGAATATAATTCATGAACCCCAGTACAGTACGGTATAACGTCTGCGATCTCAATGAGGCCCAAAGTCTTGTTCTCAATGTAGACTCGGGTGCACCACACTTGAAACCAAGATAAGAATATGGTATGTCTTCAAACATGTGTTCCGTCTTTGTCTTCCCAAATTGGTCCGAAGATGAATCTTTTTGCAGCCATATCTTTGAGTCCTGTACAAAAACTTCCCAATCAGTTGGATACAAGTTCTTCAAGTACTCCAATAACAGTACCTTCAGATGTCCTTCCCCTGCACGAATTGTCTCCCTAAGTCCCAAAATGATCTTTTCTGAATAATGTGGTACCAAAACAGTAAATGCTGGTAACCCCAGAACAGGTACAGGATTAGGGAGAGGTGCAACAAGCAGTTGTGCAAAGAACGAAACTCGCCGTTGGGGCTCCCAAGGTAACTTTGAGGCAGAATAAGAACTATCTTCTTGAGCTAGGAAAAAAGCAGGAGGTGATATACGCTCTTTTTCTTTCTTATACACCAACATTCCGACCTCATCCATAGAAAGTAGATGCTCCCAATACATCAGCATAACCACACTATTCCAAATTTTGGCAACCTTGGCAATGATATCTTCGTTTTCATTCACAAAGACAACTTTGCTGGCAATTCGATCTGGGAGACGAGCAAAGACGTTTTTCCATGGAGTGAAAATGGATATACCTTTCAGGAAAGAAAGTGCAACCAGAAACACACAGTTGCAAATAATGTACCAGAGATATGTATCGAGGAAGAATAGAACAATATTTGTCGACATAAGCAAGAAAAGTACCACTTTTGCTTGATGTTTGCAAAGAATGTCTCCAATATAAACATCCCCAACACATCTCATGGTTATAATCGAGAGTACTCTTGTAGGGTCTCTCATTGACAATGTCAAGAAGAAATATGACTCGATGAATTTGAAAAGAAACACACATACCCAAAGAATATAAGAGAAGACCTGACCTCGACGAGGAAGTTGTGCGAAATTTGCAGTGAATTCAGGTGGATGGACATTTTTGCACCCAAAAAGTCGCGCAGGAGGAACAACAGCTAGGTATAAGAAAATGAAAACAGAACCCACAAATTGAAGCGCGGCTATGATGGTACCTAAACGAGAAGTTGTATCCAATGGGAGAAAAAGGAATATGTACACAGATGGTGCTGAATTTATGCAAAAGAGAATTGCAAGAAGACAAGCTCTCGCAGCCATCAGCTTGTTTTTTCGCACAAACCGTGCCTCACATAAAACTCCACCGAAAGCAATCAAACATGCTATTGATCCTCCCAAAGAGACTGCTGAAAGTTGGACATGAACTTGGGGTTTTGTGTCGTCGGCCTGGGAATAACCAGGAGTGTATAAAGTGGGAGAATTGAAACAGGTGTAGTACCAGAACATCGTGATGTGAATGATCCACACGCGCGAAAAATTCCCAAAGGTATGCGCCCAAGTTCGACTCTCGTGGTAACTCTTTGAAAACTTCCATTTGACGTTCTTTAATTGGGCATATCGCTGGGATGGGGGAAAACTTTCCAATTTAGTCCCATCATGAAGTTTGATCTTCTCAAGTCCTTGTTGCGACCAGAAATGCTGGTTGATGTCATCATAACCAACAATTTTGTGGTGGTCATGTGATTTGCAGATGTACTCACCATTGATAAAGTCATACTGCTGGTCACGGATGTATTCATAAAGCGGAGATATCACTGTATCGAGGAAAGTATTAGAAGGTTGGTTGGGAAATACTTCAGGATTAGAAAAAGCTTTAGGATTAGAAAAAGCTTTAGGATTAGAAAAAGCTTTAGGATTTGGAAAAGCTTCAGGATTAGAATCATTTGGTTTTGTTAGGCAAGTCCAATTGACAGACTGGATTTCATCACTCTCTAGTGCACATCGAAATATATAGCAAAGGAACTCTGGTACAAATCTGACATTATTGGCTTCTCCCCAAATAAGCAAGTATAATGCAATATGACACACATAATCAGATTCCAGGAGCATGGCCATTTTGATTTTCCAAGTGTGGTCCCAATTATCGGTAGAATCGACTGCACACAGCCATTTCTTGTAATTGGCGTGTTCACCACCTATATAGTCTTCATGGAGCAGGCGAAGAGCAGTTTGACAATCCATTCTACTCAGCCTTGAGTTAATCATTGCCATGAAATACTCAAACATATTGGAAACGTTATCTTTCTGGAATTTGAATGCATTCCCTAGAGCTTCAAATATTGCCAATATCTCTTGTTTAGTGAGTAAAGCACCATTTTCAGCACTCCATGAAGAGTATGGTGTTTCTACAACAGAGAGATGCGGTGCTGTTGAAAGTGGTTGTTGAAAGTGTTGAAAGATACGATAGTCATTATAAAGTGGGTATGCATTAGCAGAGGTTGCAAATTGGTCTTCATTAATGGTTGAATTTGGAACAGTAGCGGAAACAGAATTTGGAACCGTAGCGGGAACAGAAAAATTTGGGAAAGTAGCAGGGGGAACTTCATTAGAATCAACAGGTATTTCAGTCGAAACTCTGAACTCATCTGCGTTATTTGCAGTCATTATCTTTTATGGGCTCAGAAAATGAAATAACCGCTGTTTGCAGCCACGAAAAAGTCAATCAAATACGCTAATACAACTAATTACTACAAACATTATATAAACCATACTAAATAATGACTGACATTAGGATTGATTAGAATCAGTATTGATTAGCATCAGTATTGGTTAGACTTATCATTTACCATTAATATCGACTACAACTACATAGAATAATATTATCATTTATAACATCACAACCACATATAGATCAGCAGACACCAACCACAGAATTAGTACTTCAATGAAGTACATCTATAATCTAACATTCAACATGACTGAATTGAACAACAGGTCGATCAACCCATATTTAACCGATATATCCTGTTGCCGTAAAATGCCGAGATACCCACATAACCATGAAGGTACCGATAACCCCGTATTTGGGGTTCCAACAAGTATCATGAACTGTGCTCCCCCTTTTTATCCACCTTCAACAAACCATGGTCTCTGCTGATATACATCAGCATCGCGGCACTCAGGTACTTGTTAATCATGTCTTTTTGCCCGTCAATTTCCCCCTCGAATACAAGAACATGGTCGAGCTTTAAATCCCCCACATCAATGCGTCGGAGCAAGCGGAACAGAGTAATGAGCTCGGGGGTGAGGTCATAGTCCCCTCGATACTGCTTTCGGGGGTTGATAACTTCTTCTGGAAGCTCTTGGAGCTCTATTTCCATGCGACAAAAAAGAAAAAGAATGCCTTCAGCCAGATTCGAACTGACGATCTCCTCATTACTAGTGAGGTGCCTTACCAACTTGGCCATAAAGGCTTTATGTTATATGAGGAAGGAAAGATAGAAACAACATGATTGATATCTGAGTCCACTCCATAGTGGGCTTTAGTTTTTAGCTGGTGGTATAGTAGATATATTAGAAGGGACAATCTGTTAGTATATCTGGTCGAACTGATGAGATGCCATGATTTTCAGGTGATTATTATATTATTTTGCCACTTGGGATCATCAAACTTGCAGGTATTTCGTCATCGAATTGTTGGGAATCACTGGTACAGAAGAACTAAGACAATTATCAAAGGCTGAATGTGTGGTCCTTCTAGAGTTAATCATTGAATATTGATAATCGTAATGGATAGTATGGCACATTCTTTTACAACCAATTTGAATTTTTGCCACCGAAGATGGGCGTCTCCAGATCTCGCATTTTGTGCTATTGCCAATCGAGTACTTATCTGGACAAATACCCCAGTTTTATCACCCACCTTCAATAAACTACTTATCTGAACAACTATCCCAATTATCCCATGCCATACCCTGAAAAACTCCTGACTGTTACTAAACAGCTAGCACCTGGTCTTGTGACTAGCTCTGGACCCTTTCTGATATTTAATGCCATTAATGTTGGGTATCGTATGGCACTTGTTCAAAGAGGTGACTCTGTGCTCGTATGGTCGCCAATTCCATATGGTACTGGGGTTGAAGAAGCATTAAAGGTTTTGACAGGAAAGTTGACCAATCCTACACATCTTGTTGTACCCAATATGCACCATACTATAGCCGTGAAGTCCTTCAAGGAACAGTTCCCCGACTTGAAGATTTTTGCTTCTCATGATGTAAAGCTAGATGGTGTTACTATCGATTACGTATTTGGTCCACAACATGCCAACAAGAGAATTGGACGTGAAGAGTTGGTTAAAATGGGAGTGAATAATGAGTCGATTCTTAATTCGTTCGAGTTCGTGTACTTGGATGAGCACAAAAATAAAGAGGTGATTGTGTTTGACAAGGCGTCAAAGAGTATTTTTGCTGGTGATGTTGTGTTCAACTTAGGAGTTCCAGGTACAACTACTGGTAAGGCTGTACTCGAGCAATATTCTCCTGAAGCCGGAGCTACCAATGGGTTTAATCCACATGGTGGATGGTCATTTTTCACGCGTTATTTGCAGCCTGAAAGTATAATCGGGAAACGGCTTATGAGAAGATTTGTGGATCCTAAAGGAGGGTTTGCTGGATTGAAGGCGGTCTATGGGTGGGACTTCGAGAGGATAGTCATGTGTCATGGTAATGTGATTGAGAAGGATGGGAAGGGTGTTTTGAAGACATTATTTCCAGAAATCAACGAGTGAGAAGATGCAAAACAGAAGATAGGACAGGATGTTGAATATGATATCATATGTTATAGCATACCATATGCATTAGGATACCATATAACATAGCATATAGCGTTGCATAGTTTGGTATGTTTTTGTCTTTATATTTTTCTTCACGTGCAACAATAGGAACATTGCTCAAGACCTTTCTGAAATGAGATGAAACGGAAAAGCAATGACCCAGCCGTGTTCCTAGATAGCAATTCGGCTCATCACCGCAAATAAACATCTACCACTTTTTTCTTCATATTAGGAGAACACTAGTACTGAATTCAATTGCCACCAAGTCATGGCTGAAAAATACCCGCCTAACGGCCAAGAAGGTTATCAGAACTACCAACCTAGTTATGAACCCCCCAACCAACCAAATTACCTGAACCCTAACTATCAAAATGACCCCAATCAAGGTCAATCACAATACCAACAACCGCAATCTGGTCAGCAATCACACCCAGACCAGCCATATGACCAATCCCGTCCTGACCCATTCGTAGACAACATGTACCATGTCAAGCCTGATGTTGAGAACATGCAGAGTGAGAAGCCTACACCTTCTGGGGATTTTGACCAAAGTTTTGCTGTACAGAAGCCGCGGTACAATGACTGGCCATTTGCAATCTTTTTTCTTCTTGTGGTGTGCGGCTTTGCTGTGGTAGCGGGTATCACGATCAATGCTTTGAGACAGACCTACATTGGAGGGTCAATTTACCACTCGTCCAACTCGTTCAGTCTCAATTCCAACACCATCATTCTTTTTGCTTTCATTATTGTGGTTGCGGTGGTGTTTTCCGCTATAATCATTGTATATGCACGCTTGGCGCCGCGCATTTTCATCACCACAGGACTTATCTTGAATGTGATCCTTGGATTAGGTACAGCCATTTACTACTTTGTTGCACATTATTATTCCGCGGCAGTTGTGTTCCTTGTGTTCACATTGATGCTGGCATGGTGCTACTGGACAGCTCGTTCCCGGATCCCATTCTCAGCCACGGTATTGGAGGTGGTGATTGACGTTATGAAGCGGTACCCAAGCACTCTTTTCACTAGTTTGCTCGGTATCATCTTCAGTGGTGCATTTTCTGCCTTGTTCTCAGTGGTGATCGTTGCGACTTATGTCAAGTATGACCCTAACTCCGAAAATAGTGCATGTAATGTTAATGGTGGAGGTTGCTCACACGCCAAGGTTGTTGGTGTTCTTGTGTTTGTCTTCTTTGCTGGTTATTACATCACTGAGGTTGTTAAGAACGTGATCCACGTGACGATCGCAGGTGTTTATGGTACGTGGTACTATCTTGCTAACTCTGATGAAGGTGAGCCACGTCACCCAGCACTTGGTGCTTTTAAGCGTGCAATGACCTACTGTTTCGGGTCAATTTGCTTTGGTTCGCTCATTGTGAGTATTCTTCAGCTCATTAGACGTGGACTTCAAGTTCTCAAGCAGTCTGCATTTGACAATGGTGATTGCTGTGCTGGATGTGCACTTCTCATTGCTGACTTTGTCATGGGTATAATTGAATGGGCTGTGCGTTACTTCAACCACTATGCTTACTGTTACATTGCTTTGTACGGTAAGCTGTACTTGAAGCTGGCACGTGACACCTTTGATTTGATGAGATTCAAGGGAATGGATGCATTGGTGAACGATTGTTTCATCAACACATCGCTTCTGATTTACTCGATGATGGTTGCTTATGTTGTTGCTTTATTGGGATACTTGTACTTGAAGTTCACCAAACCAGATTACAATGCAGATGGTCAATACTATGCACCAGTGATTGCGTTTTCGTTCTTGATTGCAGGACAGATCACTCGTGTGTCATTGACAGTGATCCACTCTGGTGTACTGACATTCTTTGTGAGTTTGGCCAAGGATCCTGAAATTTTCCAGATGACTAACAGGGACCGTTTCGATGAGATTTTCCGTAACTACCCTCAGGTTTTGCAGAAGATCACTCTGGATCATTAGAGAGTGTTTAGAATGAATGGAGAGAAGAGATGGAGAGAAGAGATGAAGAGAAGAGATGAAGAGAAGAGATGGAGAGAAGTGAATGGAAATAAGAGAATTAAGAATGGAGAGAATAATGGTAGGTATTGTAGACATCAAGAAGAGTTGAGTAATTGTACCTCTTATGGTAAGTACCATTATTATGTACATCTTGAGTTCATACAAAAAAAATTGGACTACCTTTGGGTGTATGTCTACCGACTTTGCCTGCTTTAATCTTTTGGTTAATCTTTGTCTACAATCTTTTTGGTTACTTTTTGGTGTTTTTGGTGTTTTTGGTGTTTTTGTCTACTTTTTGGTTTATCTTTTATCAATCGATTTTATCCAATGCTCACTCTTGCAATTGGCGATCTATTCATTCCAGAGCGGGCAGTAGCACTTCCTGATAAGTTTCGCAAACTTCTTGCCCCCAACCCCAATTCAACACCATCCAATGGCAAAATAGCACAAGTTCTTTGTCTCGGCAACATCACTAGCCTGCAAGCCACGCTCGAATTTCTTTACCGTCTCCTGCCCAAGTTCCATATTGTGAAAGGAGAATATGACAACGAAGACATTCTCGCCCAACAACTCAAGAACTTGGGTGCTTCACCCGAGATTCCTTACTATAAGGTACTTTCACACGATAATCTACGGATAGGTGTCACTTCTGGGTATCAAGTAGTACCCAAACACGACGACATGGCTTTACTGAGTTTGGCGCGTGATTTGGATGTGGATATCCTTGTATGGGGAGGAGGACTCCATAGAGTAGAAGCATATGCTGTGGAAGGAAAGTTCTTTGTGAATCCAGGTAGTGCTACAGGAAGTAGTAGTTGGAATGAAGAAGATAGAGAAGAGGAAAAGAAAGAGGAGAAGGAGGAGAAGGAGGAGAAGGAAGAGAAGAAGGAAAAGGAAGAGAAGGAAGATAAGGAAAAGGTTGAAAAAGAGAAGACAGAGGAGGATGAAAAAGAACGTTTTGAAGAGATTTTTGCACAAATAGCTCGTGAAGCAAAGGTTACACCATCATTTTGTTTAATGGAAACTCATGGACTGACTTGTGTGTTGTATATCTACACATATGTTGATGGTGAAGTAAAGGTTGATAAGGTGATGTACAAAAAGGAATAATGAGGGAAAATGATGGTTTAGTAGTAGATCTACTGATAATATAATTCATTAGAAGAGGAAGAGTATAATATAAGTATGATTGTAATAATGATAACTAGATCACTATCTCAAATACTAATAGATCTACTTCACACATATCTATCTTTCATCTACCTTCATCTACCTTCATTTACCTTCATCTACCTTCATCTACCTTCATTTACCTTCATCTTTCATCTACCATTATCTACCATCATCTACCATCTACCATCATTTACATTCATCTTTCATCTACCTTCATCTTTCCTCATCTTTCATCTACCTTCATCTTTCCTCATCTTTCATCTACCTTCATCTCTCATCATCTTTCCTCATCTTTCCTATACTTTCCATTTCACATCTCCTAATTCTATCTCTATCTTGTGTTTCTATGCCTGAACACTCAGATAATGCAACACAAACTCCTTCTTGATCTTTTCCCAGTTATGTGGGTCAAAGAATATGTAGACCCCCTTCTCCACGTCCGGCGAGATCAAGACGGGTTCCACGTTACTATCCTTGGTTAACCACACTTGAATGTCCTTATGATAACGCCAATTACGAGCTACCAACTCTCGAGCTGCGTATTCCTGTAAAGTATCGCGTGGTTTCATGTAAAAGATGTAAAACAAGGTTTCGTCGGTGAACAGTTGGATTTTGGCATCACATGGACCAGGTCCTGGGACGATATTTTCCAGTAAGATCGATGCTGGTAAACGAAACTGAGGTTCGACTTCCAGACGCAGAGTCTCGCTCCACGGCAGTGCCAAATGTTTCAAGATAGGTCCACTTAAATCGAGTCCGAGTTTAGTCACATCTTGGCCGAGAGCAAAGTTGGTGTATTCATTTTGTTCCATCGTTATGAGGGATGATAGAGCCTCAAGTCCATACTTGGACTCAGGCGCAAGTCCTGGTGGAAGTGTTGCTAAAGGTTAGTGGGTGTTGTTGATGGAAAGATTCACTACTTACGCATTGATGAATAGAAAATAGAAAGAGAAGAAATAGAAATATCAAGAAATAATAAATAAGAAATAACGAGAGCAAATAATGAGATGTGAACAAGAGATATTGAAGGAGAGGGAGAATATAGAATGATAGGAAGAACCAATAAAGAGTGAAGAAAGAGTGAAGAAAGAGTGAAGAGGTAAAATAGTAAAGAAGTAAAATAGTAAAACTTATATGGATACTTCGCAAAAAAATGATCTAGCCGAGGATCGAACTCGGGGCCTTTTCGGTTCTCAGCTGAACTGTGAACGAAACGTGATAGCCGCTACACCACTAAACCAATTCTCTGAAAGGAAGGAAGAACAATTGAATCACTACAGATGGTTTATAGGAATCTATAGACTCTAAAAACACCCATAAAGGGGATTTGTTGGTTATAGTTAGAAATCAGCATCCATAGTGAGGTTTCTAGTAACAGATCTATCAAATGAGCTAATAATAGGACTGAAATTGGAGGAAAGATAACCTTGGACTAAGAAAGTAGTATCAGGTAGGTAGAAAACCTTAGAAAATCAGAGGAACTATAGAAAACCAAAGGAACTATAGAAAACCAAAGGAACTAGAGACAACCATAGACTGAAACCTCTTTAGTGATAATCTAACCATAGTAATATTCCTTCTAATATATAAAACAATACTACTTTTATTGTCTAAGATCATTCAACCTAATTCTAATACTATTTTTCGCTCATCGATTTCATCATGTCACGCAGATACTTCCCCAACATCATCATCACTGGTACTCCTGGGTGTGGTAAGACCTCTCACTCGGAGCTGCTTGCGTCTATTCTCAATTCCAACCACAAGAAGGACGGAGAACCTGCATTTGAGCACCTTTCCATCTCAGATGTGGCAAAAGACAGAAAATGTATCGAGAGCTACGATGAGGTCTTAGACACTTCTGTTGTGGATGAAGATAAACTCTTAGATCTGCTCGAAGTTGACCTTGAGAAGGGAGGAATCATCGTTGACTGGCACTGTTGTGAGGTGTTCCCTGAACGTTTGATTGACCTCGTGGTGGTATTACATACCGATAATAGCTTGCTTCACCAACGTTTGTCCAAACGTGGTTATAAGGATAACAAAATCCAAGAGAACCTTGATTGTGAGATCATGGACGTGATTGGTCAGGAAGCTAGAGACTCATATGTTCCAGAAATCGTCATCGAATTGGATAGTAACCTGGTGGAGCAAATGGAGGAAAACACAGAGAGAATCGCTGCATGGGTTAAAATGTGGTTGGACCAACATGAAAATGGTGTCACAAATGAGCTCCAGGGAGGAGAAGAAGAAGAAGATGATGATGATGAAGAGGAGGATGATTAGAAAGGTTAGAATGGGATTCAATAAGAATTCAAAGATTAAGGACTATAAGGAGATTAGAATAAGAATGAGGAAGATTAGATGAAGAAGGTTAGATGAAGAAGGTTAGATTTGAATAAGAATGAGGAAGGTTAGAATTGAATAAGAATGAGGAATATTAGAATTGGATAAGATGAGAAGGTTAGAATTGGATAAGATGAGAAGGATTTTAGGAATCATGGAGGATTTTAAATGGTTTTATTTAGGTATTAGAATAGTTCAAGAAAGTCTTTAGAGTTTACAGTAGGACACAAGACATTAACTGATGGCCAGTAGTGTTGAAATAAAGGTACAAGACCATGACTACTAATAAACTTCAGAACACTCTCCTCTAAAAGAATACTATAATATTTCATTTCTTACTCTCCCTCATCTCTTACTCTCCCTCATCTCTTACTCTCCTCATCTCTTACTCTCCTCATCTCTTACTCTCCCTCATCTCTTACTCTCCCTCATCTATTACTCTCCTCATCTCTTACTCTCCTCATCTCTTACTCTCCTCATCTCTTACTCTCCCTCCCTACAATCTTTCCTAACCCTATCCTTTATTCTTACAATACGTGCTTCATCACCCTGCTGACCATGTACACCATCATCAACACAGCCAAGGCCAATGCAACATAGTAGCCGCGTGTGACCAAGATATAACTCCACTTCTCCGTGATACGCTTCATGTTGTACTGCTCCAACTCCTGTATGCAGCGCGCATTCTGGGCAAAGATATAACGTGCTTCATCAATAATCTCCAACTTCTGTCCCTCAGTCAATCCGTTTCTTGTAACAAGCTCGTAGTCACGCTTGTACTCAACACGCAATGCCTGTTCATCCGGCACATCAAATGTGAAAAAGTTTGTACCCAACTTCACAATCTCCTCGTGCTTGAGTCCGTCCTTCTGTGGGAACAACCCAGTAGCCTTGGCAAAAGATGATCTCATAATACGTCCACCGGCAAAGAGTGCCAAGTACATCACGTGGAGATATGCAAAGAGGAGGTATGGTTTCTCGGCACACACCTTCTGTATGTGCTCACTGAATTTAATCTGTTCGGTCATCTTTGGCTTCATGAACTTACTCTTGTTGTCATCGTAGTAGAACATCAAGTCCAACTCAGCCTTCTCACGGCGCGCAATCTCCGGAATCCACACCTGCTGCAACATCTCCGTCCACTGGTCATCGTGCTCAAACTGGCTGTACAATGACTTTTCGATGGCGGCAAACACGTGATAGAACAGTTGAAGTCCTTGGCGATACACTCTTGCATCACGAAGAGCCAAGGCAAATCTGAAACTCATCATCTTATCGACCTTGTCATGTAAACCACGTGTCTCAGCGTTGATACGATTGCCAAGTGCTCCCACATCGTTTTTAGCGGGAATAACTTCGTCCTGCGAAAGTTTGGTAGTGGCACCTTTTTGGAATTGGAAGACCATGGTATATGTGTTATAATATGCTTAGTGTGTAGTATGAGACAGTTCTTGACTTGCAAATATCCGTCGTTATGCCAATATGCCCCTGTTATTCAGAATATCTTCAATAAGACCTGCTATTTCCAATGGGCTTAATTTTTGGGATCTTGGCTCCTTTTTATGCCTCAGCGAGCGATATCTCCGAAAGCCCAAAAAATTCTCAAAACATCCTTACCGCAGTACTATTACTCCGATTCGGACCAAGGAGATATCGGTGTCGCGCGCATCCCCAAAAACTGGGTGATGCGATTGTGGAGATAGAGGACGCGATGCAGGTTTAAAGAATATGGAACCGGCACGGATCAAAATACTCCTACTAAGACATAGCCGTGGAATAACAACACAAATGAAGAGTAATCATTAGGGTATAGTATCCCAATGTCGGTATCTTGAATGACATCCCGAATCGAACATCAGACTGATTGTCCTTAATCAAGACAACAACTCATGACGACATCGATAGGATGAAACGACTCATGATGAATCCAGATCATGCGTATCAGGGTCAATTTTGTGAAAACTCAATTCAAAAGCTAATGTTCTCAACAAAGGGAGTTTATCTTCAAGTCCACTTTTAATTGTAACATTTGCTCAGAATAATTCTACAATTCCATTCACATTAGTGAAGGGACATGCTACTTTCAACCTTAAGTCAATGTAAAACTTGCTAAAAGGTACCAAAAGGTGCCAAAAAACACCCAAACGTCTCTGCTACTATAGGATTTTTATCTTATTGAATCGCGGACTCTGAAGTGAGAATATACGCCGTACATGCGCTATTCTGCAAGCACTCTTTGTGTTGAGTCTTCGCGTCTTCAGTGACTTATTGGTTGCAAAAAACATGCGGCTCCGAAATCGCAGTAACAAAGACAATATACAATAGAACTTCAAGTCAGCAACACAAACGGTCAAACGTACACTCACTATACATCAATTTATTAGAACTCATCTATATTTAAATCTCATCTATATGTACATTACTAGAAGAAATTACTATGGCAATATTGCGTATCTTACTGTTTGGTAGATGTCAGCCTTTCTTTAGTGTATCAGTATCCTTCTCGACAATTCGTGTGCCTGATGTGACTCAGCCTCGCGGAGTCGGGGCTGCAAATCAACTTGCCGATTCGGAGACAAAAGAGAAGACACATGAAATCTGTTGCACAAGTATGAAACAGTACAACATAGTTGATTAGTCGAAACTCAGCAGTTGTTACGATTATTATCCGATACTCTTCGTCTACATTGTTAGTCCATGTCTGCTAGTCGATAATTGTTAGTCGATAATTGATGGTTGGGTTATCTGCAGTATATTGACATTGACACAATTACGCGTCTTTTTTTTGCAGCCTCCGATCACTACGAAACTTATAATCATATTCGCGTCGATTTCTTAAACATTCATAATCATATCAAATATCCGATACTGGTCTACTTCAAACCCAACCACTTTTCGTCTTGCTCCACCACGAAACTACCTCTCAAACTGTTGTCATTCCCGTTAGTAAGCTCAACATGGTACACTCCCTTTTCAACACTCCACTTGTTATAATATTCATCCCAATACGAAGCAGCTTCACGTACACTGACTTCGACAGTCACTTTCTTTGCCTCACCAGCCTTCAAAAAGACTTTTTCAAAGGCCTTGAGTTCTCTCAATGGTCTAGTGATCGTGGTTTCCTCCTGTGAAACATACAACTGAACACTCTCTGCGCCATCAATAGCACCAGTATTCTTCACGGTGACTGTTGCGGTGACGTTCTTACCGTCGGTCTTCACCGCTAAACCACTAAACTCGAAAGTAGTGTATGATAATCCAAATCCAAAGGGGAAAAGTACCTCACGCTTCGTCTTCTCATAGTACCTGTACCCAACATAAACATCTTCACCATACAAAACACGACCCTTACTCAGCTCGTAGTTGAAGTACAGTGGAGTATCTTCAAGTCTGAGGGGGAATGTCATTGGCAAACGTGCCAGAGGGTTGACATCTCCAAAGAGAACATCGGCAATTGCATTACCAACCTCATTTCCTCCGTACCATGCTTGGACGAATGAACTCACCTTGTCGATCCATGGAATCGTAACTGGTGATCCCGATTGGTTCACAACGACAATGTTCTTGTTAACAGCCGAAATCCTCTCTACCAACTCATTAGTATGGCGAGGAATATCCATAATTGGACGGTCAAACCCTTCGCTTTCCCATTCTTTAGAAAGCCCAACTACCAATATCACAACGTCGGCATTGCGAGCAACGTCCACTGCTTCGGAAAATTCATCCTGCATGTCAACATTGGGTGCAAATCCGAAATAAACTCCACCAATGTCGGCTGAGTCATGTGGAAGCGTAGAAGTGGCACTCGATCCAAACTCAACACGGATCACATAAGTCTTACCCTTCTCGAAAGTTATCGTATTACGCTCTTCACGGGACCCTAAACCGAGGAAGAAGTTACTACCTCTAACCTGCTTGGTTTTGTTATCGACTACCAATTTGTTGTTCACAAAAACCTGCGCAGTTCCCATGACAGAACACCCTAATACATACTCCCTTGTAGCTTCGGTATGCTTATAAGTTCCCTCATACTGAGCATAAAACAACCTCTCACCAGTACCAAGTCCTCCTCCTGGTAAATCACTCAAGAAAATATGCGACCCTTTGACAACATTCGCATTGACAACCTCACGAGACTTCACTGATGGAGGTTCGCGGTAATAGCGGGCGTCAATACCAACACTTCCATCAGCAGTGCGTAAAAGATGACCGATATCTGGCAAGTTGAGTTCAAGTGAAGTACCTTGTGCGTACAGGATATCTACACCTGAGCCTTTGAGTTTAGCTGCAATTCCATCGAATGGAGTGACGGTATATTCGGCATTGAGTGATGCTGAACCACCACCTGAAATCCTCGCAGCTTTGGCATTGGGTCCAATAACTGCAATTTTACGGTATCCATTACTAATCTTCTTTGGTAATGGCAATAAAGTGCTGTTTTTGAGAAGCACAACAGTATTTGCACCCGCTTTACGCAACAAGTCACGTGCCTCCTGAGTTGAGTTAGAGCCTTCTGGGGCGTTTGGAGGGATACCAGTTTCCAAGCACTCGCTAACAAAGTTCAAAACGTGAGCAGCATTATCATCCACGACATCGCGATGTAATTCTCTACAGTATACCTTGTGTGCTGTTGCGACCACACTACGGAATCTTGTTGGACCGGGCATTTCCAAATTCAAGCCTGCATCGAGTGATTCCTTAGTGGAATAAACACCAAACCAATCACTCATGATCAAACCATCCCAATTGAACTCCTTACGAAGCACATCCTGCAAGAGTTTCTTATTTTGAGATGCGTGCACACCATTTACCTTGTTATAAGCTGTCATGAGGGAACGTGGGTTCGAGTCTCTAATGGCAATCTGGAAAGGTTTAATGTAAATCTCACGAAGTGCACGTTCAGTAATGCGGGCGTCAACACCTTTACGTTCTGCCTCCTGATCATTGGCAACAAAGTGCTTGATACAAGCCAAAATTTTAGTGCTCTGGATTCCCTCAATAATTTTTGCAGCCGCGAAACCAGAAAGAACAGGGTCCTCCAGGTAGGATTCGAACGCGCGACCTCCGAGAGGTGATCGAACGATGTTGCAAGTCGGTCCCAAAATACAGTGAGCACCTTTGGCCTTGGCCTCAATTCCCATCATGGTACCAATTTCGACAAGAAGATCCTTATCGAAGGATGCCGCCATTGCTGTTCCACAGGGGAAGCAATTGCTTGGAATCGAATCGAGGAATTTGGTTCCACGAATACCATTGGGTCCATCGCTAACACGAACAGAGGGGATGTTGAGGCGTGGAATTTCCACGGTGTGCCACCAGTCGGATCCGGCAAGAAGAGAGAGTTTCTCTTCAATAGTTAATTCTTTAAGTAATGTATCGACGTCAAGAGTCATTTTGGTATGTCGAAGTAGAGACAAGTGGTATTGACTATTTATATGATGAAAAGTTATATGGAACGACTTCCGAATTAGGAAAGATTTCCTGCAACAAGAATGGACTATACGGATGGATGTGGAAGGGGTGCGATTCAAGACGAGGCAACAATGAACGAGGAATGCAATTGAAATGAGAATGAGAATGAGAATGAGAATGAAAATGAGAGGGTAGAGAATGGAAAGTAAAGAGAAAATTTTATGGAGTGCAAAAGAAGAGAGCCAGAACTAAATATCACGAATTTGATATGAATTTCAGTTTGAAGTAGTGCTCTATAAAGGTATGAGAAGTGAATGAGGAATACAAATGATAAAATTTTTGACCAGGGCTTAGAAAAGACGCTATTTGACCGGTTTGTATGGCTTAGCACACACTCTAGTAGTGGTTCGCGGAAAAATGTCACAGATTTTGTGCTAATGGTCGATAAGAACTTACAGAAGGTATAAGACATTTACAAAGGGAACCTATTAAGAAGGAACCAGAAGGAACCTATTAAGATATAGAAATGTGTTGCCTAGTACAGATTTACGGAAATGTCAACATTTATTAGAATCGAAGTCTTGGGTAATTGCTGATTATGTGGGGTTGTTTGGATAATAAATTGCCCCTCTTTACCGTTTCTTAGTGACCCTCTTGACTACGTTTGGTTGGAACACCCCGCAAAAATTATTAAACTCGTGACACGGCTTCGTTCCGATTCCTGGAGGAAATGCGGGATGATTTCTGAAAGTAGTAAGTATAATTAAAGGTTGATCCAGAAATAGAACAACGTGTGTGAAGGCTCAGAGTCCCAAAATTAAATGAGGAGCATTATACCAACAGATCTGACTAAGAAATTAATCATAGTTTATCTATTTGACTAAGAAATTGATCATGGCTTATCTATTTGACTAGGGGATCATGGCTTATCAAAAGGTAACTTTATGAAAGGGACAAAGAATGATACGGTATTTCTAGATAAAGTAGGTGACTTGAGCGATGTAGTTAGCTTCAGCTACAGATGTTTTGAATGAGAGTCTACTATGATCAAGATGAAACGAAATTTTTGTGGATTTTGGACACATTATAGAAAAAGTTCGGTATGGTTGCAAAATCCTAGGAAAAAATGTGAGAAGCTGTAGATTTGACGTTAATAAAGGTGAACATCTACCGTAAACGTTATAAACATTAAAATTATTAGATGTCGTCACAATTTAAACCAAAACTATCCTAAATATTCTAACTATACAATATCCTATACTGATAAACCACTTTTGATGGGTCAATTTACTGTCAGGTATGGAGATTGTAATTCATATCACATCACCTTCTATCCCCTCCTTGTTTTGTTCCCCACCTTGTTCTGTTTCTCGAACAAAAAGCCGAGCTGTCAAGGTATCCGTGATATTCGGAACGGAGATTCAAGTCCGACCGTAAAATGTTCACCCCAATTTCAAAGCCTTGTTCGTACTTGTTTTCAACTTACAACTCGCAGGTTATCCCCACATCCCCGCACATTCCGACAAATTCTCGCTTCGTGATGTTTGAAGCTCGAAGTATGTCCACAATTGATGGTGAGATCACTTCCAGTGAAGGAACATGAATTTTGTGAGATCTAAGATGAAAGGTTTGTGGATTATCTCAAAAATTTGACACATGTTTTGAGCCTGGGATTTCGTGAAGATATAGCTTGAAGAACGCACGGAGTGAGATCAAAGAAACATTACCCCACATAGAACGTCTTATAATTACTTACTGTTTGTGGGGTTTCCCAACAACTTTCCCGAAACGCAATCAATCGCATATTTTCTACGCGGGCTTGCCGCTTGTACCGTAAATAATCCGAAATGCAACTAGTACCAGCATTAGCAACAACTACAGTAGCTTGAAGACGTGGAAAGTACCTAAAAATTTCCAAAGTAACGGGAAGATAAAATATTCACTGTCACTGATGACCATTTAGATGGCCCTTCACTGGGTAGATGTTCATATTTTTGGTAATGTCAAGCTCGAGTATACGAAAACTTGACTTCTAACTCGCATATATGTACCCTCGATTTCTCCGCAAAAATTGTTTAAAAACCTCCACAGACATCCACTTCTGGAAACCTAAGCGTTATTCCCGAAGGATTCAATTACCCCACCTTCTGATACCCCATGTTTGAAGAAAACAATGTTAACGGTGACGGAAAAAGATAGTCTATACAACAGGGCTGGAATGCAAATACAATTATCCACACTACCGGTTGAAGCCCCAGAAGATGCGGCATTTTTAGATTATGTACATTTTTGCCTGTTGGGTGCAAAAAAACCCCTGCAGCATTTTAACAAGACGCAGCTCTGCTGCATGCAACCTTTCCAAAGATGGTGACATGCAGTTAGTGGTCTTTCAGTAATGTATATCAGAACGGAAGAGCATGACATGGTTTCGGGCCGTATATTTCCATACCTTGGAATGTGCACAATTGTCGTCGTGTCCGGTAACAGGTGCAAAAATTCACACCTCCAAAATTGGGTGTGTTAAGTGACTGGGGTACATGTTGAGAAAGGAAAAACTCGAGATACGAAGTAATACGAAAGGAAGTAAAGGTTTGATTGTAAAAGTTAAGAGAATGGAGTGTAGGGAAGTGCAGTGTAGACATGTAGATGATAAACCACCTTCGAATGACCACTATTATATGAGAAAATATCTTTTTGCTGCGAAATTGCACCCAAATTATAGCACTCCTTCCGCAGTCAACTTGCATGCCCCACCATTTTGTACCTTGTAGAAATGTCTTTTTCCGGAGAACAGAAACCACCCCCCGCTTTTCAAGAACCATGATGTATAAAAGGAGCACTAACCCATCGGATTAGATTTCAGTTTTCTTAACGACAACATTAACATGAGTGACGTTTCATCTTTAAACAAGAATAAGCCTGAAGAAACTAACGAGGAAGAAGATCTCTTCCGTCTTGAAAAACATTGGTGGAGCTACAGGCACTTCATTCTTCTCCATTGCTCGATATTCTTGATCACGTTGTCAGCCACAAATACAGGTTACGACTCACTGATGTTGAATGGTTTACAATCACTTTCTCTGTGGAAAGATGCCATGGGAAATCCTCGTGCTAGTATTTTGGGTGCTTTGACATCTGGTAATGTTTTTGGTAATATTGTTGCATTTCCTTTTGCATCATGGTTATCTGACACTTTTGGCAGAAAATATGTCATTATGTTTGGCAGTTTTATCACTCTTATTGGAGCAATTTTGCAAGGTGTGTCTGATTCTTATGGGTTTTTCCTCGGATCTCGTATTGTCATTGGTGTTGGATCTAATCTTTCTGGTGTTTCATCCCCTACTTTAATCAGTGAGCTCAGTTACCCTACTTTCAGATCAACTACCACTACCTTTTATAATGTGTGTTGGTATCTTGGAGCTTTTATTGCTGCATGGGTGACATATGGTACCCGTGTTGTTCCAACTGCATACTCATGGAAAATCCCATCTTACCTTCAAGGGTTCTTGCCATTGGTGCAGGTTGTCTTCATGTTTTGGGTTCCAGAGTCGCCGCGTTTTCTTGTCTCAAAAGGGAAACTCGCCCAGGCCGAAAAAGTATTGCTGCAAATTCATACCGGAAATGCAAGTGACGAAAGATCACTCAAGCTCGTTGCCTTTGAGATGCGTGAGATTGAAGCAGCTTTAGAGATGGAGAAGAGTACTATCGGTACTAAATACTCGGATTTCGTTACAAAGTCAAGTTTCCGCAAACGTCTCGGTTTGACACTTTTTATGGCAATCATCACACAATTGAGTGGAAATGGTCTTGTTTCTTACTACCTTAATAAGGTGCTTGACTCGATTGGAATTACGGAAGAAAAGAGACAACTTGAGATTAATGGATACTTAATGTTCTATAATATGATGGTGTCTATTATCATTGCTTCTACTGTTGGTTACTTTAACCGTCGTACAGTTTTCATATTCTGTTGCAGTTCGATGCTTGTAACATACATTGTGTGGACAGCACTTTCTGCGGTGAACCAACAACATAACTTCGAAAACAAGCTGTATGGTAATGGTGTGTTGGCTATGATTTTCCTCTATTATTTTGCTTACAACACCGGTGCTAATGGTCTTCCATACACTTATGTGACGGAAATTTTGCCTTACTCACACCGTGCAAAGGGTATGAATATTTTATTTCTTGCAATGCAAGTGGTGATGGTTTTCAACGGGTTTGTCAACCCAATTGCCATGGATGCCATTGACTGGAAGTACTATATCGTTTATTGTTGTGTGTTGTTTGTGGAATTACTAATTGTGATCTTTTTTGTTGTCGAGACGGCAGGTTATACTTTGGAGGAGGTTGCAAAGGTATTTGGTGATGATCCTGAAGATTTCATTATGCACTTGCTGATGGCTGATAAGCCCGAAATTCAACACAACGAGAATTTGGAGATTTTAGACAAAGCAGCTGTGGACCATGATGAAGGTACTTTGGATTCCCATGAGAAAGTATAATGAGAATAGGGAAGGAGATATGAGAGGTTTATGATTGTATGTAAAGATAATGAGTAATGTACAAGGCCGACTTCAAAGTGTAGATGAAAAAACTTGTAAACTTTTAAATCAATAGACTTTCAAGACTTCTAGTGAAGACTTTCAAAATTCTAGATTTTAAAGACTTTATTAGAATCTAATAACTCTTAAAGACTTATAAGATATAAAGACTTTGCTGGTTGATAAAAATTTCATTGATATAGAATCAGATCTTATATTTAAGATTTGCTAAGTACTTGATTTACCTTTTCGCTCACTTTGTGCGAGTTAAAAATTTACATCTCGTTCTTTTTCGAGATCATGCCCCCACGAACACTCAAAAGCACACTTCCACTCCAAGAGTTCCTCTTCAGGAAGAAACTCCGGCTGGTATACCGCGATGTTCTCCGTATCATCTACAAGTCCCATCAAAAAGATGATTTACTTGAGTTTGCTAAGGGTGAGTTCAGAGCATCTGGGATGAGTGCAACACCAGATAACCCAGGTGACTTGGGTCACCGGAAGTACTTATTATCAATCGGAATGACCCGAATCAATGATATGTTAAATGTGATAGGGATACAACTGGATAAATTCAAGGTGGATAAGTAGGACCACCAACAAGAATGGGAATTAATAAGAATTATACAGAATCAATAGGAATGGTATTACAGAACCAATAAGAATGGTATTACCGAACCAATAAGAAGATATTACCGAACCAATAAGAAGGTATTACCGAACCAAAAAGAATGGTATTACCGAACCAAAAAGAATGGTATTACCGATAAGAAGATATTACAGAACCAATAAGAATAGTATTACAGAACCAACAAGAAGGTATTACCGAACCAAAAAGAATGGTATTACCGAACCAATAACAATGTGATACTACAAAATCAATAATGAGAACACAAACAATCGATACCAAGAAGTACGATAATGAAGAATGAAGAGAATCGATCAGAAAGATATCCTAAATGGTAGTTACAAACATAAATTTCTTTTTAAATGGACGGTTGGAAAGTGTATATGGGAAGTCAATACGACTTCAATTTCGTCGATATAACCTTGATACTACTTGTAAATATTCTCATACTGGATCTTTTAACCTTTTGGGATAAGGTAGACTAACCTAAGTTAACCTGAAAAATTCGTCGCTTTAGTATGAAAATTCGTAACTTCATGTCTTGTCTGTAGGATTAGGAATACATATACACACCATACTATTATGTATTAATTACAATAATCTATGTGCTATCCTATCCATCTACCAGCTGGCTTCCCTTGTAACATCCTTGACCTCAACATCCAATCCTCCAGTCTTGATCTCAGTCTTCACTTTACCCTTCAATGAAGCCTGGATTTTACCACCAAAGCGTTGTGCCTTGACTTCTTTCGATAACCGAGAGATCTCCGCACTCAACTGCTTCTTACGGTCGAAAGAACGTGCAATCTTAACGAACTCAATTACCAGTGTCACGTTATTGGTGGTGGCCCAACCCTCAAAATACTCCTGGATCTTCGAGAAACTTACCTCAGCCTGGAGGTACTCGAGTGCACGTGCACGAGTTCCATCATCAACATCACGTACACACAAGTCAGCCAAATTACGGTACCAATCGTAAAGAACCTTTTCCAAACCACTTTTCGCAGCCAAATGACTGTATGCAGTCTCATCCTTTTTATAGAAGACCAAATACTTTGCAATCAGAGCACGTACGGTCTCGGTATTCACCAAAGAATAGGGTTCGTCGAGGTCCAGTTCGAACCTGAATGGCAAACTGCTCCATTCGGTAGAGAAATCGCGGTTATCGCGGAGCTCTGTATCGAAACTAAATTCGGCAAGTTCGCCTACAAAGTATTCCTTATAACCGTTATCACCCAAAACCTCCAAGAATTGCAAAACCTTAGCGACAGTAGCCCATCTCGACACACTGTTTACTAGGCGTGAATCAAAGCGAATGAAAGAAGTGAGTTTGTTGTAGATCTCAGCATTGAAAGCTTGTGAAATCAGCCTGTGCAGCTCCTGAATCGCAGTGATATAAAAGCGGTAGATATCAACAATTAATGTGAGATGATCCTTACAAGGTGCAAGGGTATTCAAAAGATGACTCAAAGTATCGTTTTGGATCATTTTTATCTTGAGTTGGTTGTAGTAAGGATAAGTATTGATGTTAGCATAGCTGCACAAACGGATGAGCCAAAGAAGGAGGAGGTGGTTATGTGTATCCGTCTTGAGAAGATGCTGCAAAATCGCAATATTCTTGGCCACATTGCGAAGTGAAGTGTCTTGCTTGATATTAAGTACCACAGCTTGAAGAGCAAACTCATTGACTGGATTATTATCAAATTCACCACTGGTACTGATATTGGAGTATTTCTTATACAACTCCCATGAACGTGCAATGTAATCGGTATCAGACACGTCCTTAGACACATAGTAAGCAAGCTTGTGATTGGTCAAGTCGCGTTGAATATCCAGAGCGGTAGGGGTTTTGGTTTCCTCGCCCGATGTGTTTTTTGGCTGCGAAAAATCGAGAGCCCCACCATCTACCCCGCGCTCGATGTAGTACTTGACATCTGTGAAGCAGCATGCTTTCGATGCGAATGCCTCGTGATATGCAACTAGTTCAGATTCTGGGTTGATTCCATAGACAAGTGCGGCTTCAACACGAGCCAATTGAGAGTTACGTGAGGGCTTAGGAGAGCCTAAAACGTCACTGTGGGCAATGTCAAGCTCTTTTCCCGCACGAATATATAGCTTCCAAGTATCAAAATCGTCGAATCCGCGGTCATGGAGCAACTCGTGGGTATATGAGCGTAAAGTTTTCCAATTTTCAGTCAGTTTCAAAGCATCAACATAGATAAGTTGCAAGTCCAAGTCGAATGGAAGAGATATCTGAGCCAATTCTGAGACAATTTCCTCAGGGTTAAGGAACTTTGTGTAAAGGAAAACTTCATGGACCAGTTGTAAAGGCTTAAGGTCCTCAATAATGCGTTTTCCAAGGACTTTATACAACGCAGCTTCCTTTTCCAGCGAAGCATTGATTGTATAGAGAAATGCGCTCCAAAAGCGGTACATGCGCTTCTTCTCACATTTGGAAAGTAAAGTGGCCACTTTGGCGAGGAGTTTTGGGTCCAGTACCGAATTGTCGAACCATTCTAAGAGAAGGTTTTGTGTTGATGGCAGTGTTGGGTAACGTTTTGCAACATTTTCATAAACAAGCAGTGCTTCGACAGGTCTGTTAATAGATGTGAAGTATTCACTCAAGATGCGTACAGTCTGTGGGTCGTTAGGGTGCTTTTCGACGAGTGCTAAGTTTTCTTTAAGTGCATGAGCAGATTTACCCTGTTTATGGGCAATGAGGTTGTCGAGGGCCTGATAGAGTGATGCATTGGGGTACTTTTGCTTCTTCTTGGTCACAACCATCTGACACGCCGAAAGCGACGAGCCATAGTTGATGAGGTTGATGAGTTCAGAGTCGTCCATGGAGGAAAAAAAACGACGAAAAAGAAGTTCAGATCGAAGAAAACTGGATTGATAGAGACGAGTGAAAAGATGGATGGTATAAAAGTGATATTGAAAATCTAAGAAGTGATTCAGTATCTAGAGGGATCTTAGATTGAGGCGTTATGGTAGATGTATGTAGGATCTAGTAATCAACTAGTATTTAGATCTAATTACTAGATTTAATATCTAGAAATGATCTTATTTAGAAGTGATCTTGATGTCATTTAACATCCTTTGGGAATGTTATTGGGAATGTTATTGAGAATAGTCTTTAGTAATGTTAATTAGTATAACTTTCGTTATCTCAAAATTCATGGATATAGCATATTTAAATGGAAGTCTGAAAATCCGAAAACGGCAAAAATTTGGGGACTGAAAAATTCATGACAAATGGATCGGTTAAAAAGACCATCGGTTATAAAAATTCAAAACCCGGGGTAAATGAGAATGAGAAGATATTGATTGTAATGTATGACATTGAGTGCATAGAAAGTCATTCAAAAGTAGAGTGGTCATTCAGAAAGTGAAACTTGCAGATTGTAAACCATAGAAACGAGGCTGTAGAAACAAGGTTATAGACTATAGAAACTAAGTTGTAGACTTTAGAAACTAAGTTGTAGACTTTAGAAACTACGTTGTAGACTATAGAAACTAAGTTGTAGACTTTAGAAACTACGTTGTAGACTGTAGAAACTTTGAGATTGTGTGTTCTTGAGGTTGTAGAAACTTCATTGAAACCGCAAACTCAACAACTTAATGCAATTGAACCGGTGGTTTCCAGTAGTACAGTCTGGCCTAATCAGATAATCTCTAGCAAGTATTGTCTGTCTTATATTGCCAATTCACCGATTGTAATTTGCCATTAAATGAGTCACGCGACACTCATCTATAAATGTCATATTAGTAGCCACGATGTCTTGGCACCGGTCCACGTTTTCTCGGTATATCAATATCGGTTTTCCCCGCCTCATCCCGACACAAATGCGCTCTTGGCACAAACGAGGCTTGGGATTACGTAACCGGAACAACTCTGGGGAAGGGTTTAAGTCACCATAATGGCAAAAATTGTATCAAATTAACCGGATTAATATGAATTATGAGGCCGGAGTAGGCGGATCTTCTTCCATTGACCAAAACACCTCTCATAGTGTCCACGTTTAGGGCAGAATTTTTCCGATCATTGATAAGAGTAATATGACACAAAGTCAAGAGAAGATGAGAAGAACTCCAGGGCAAGTATGGAAAACGGAATAATCTGAAACATTACCAAACCGTTTCGAAACTTTTCAATATTTTCACTTATTTGGCATTTCAATCTTCAATCTTGGCAACTCAATCTTGTCAATCCTTCACTCCAATCTTGGCATCTTCAATTTGACTATCTTTCATCTTGGCATCTTCAACATATCTATCTTTAACCTCATATTCCGGACCGTGGTTTGCGAACCTTAGTTACAAACCTTATTTAACTAATCTTTAATATATTTCTACCCTCGGGATTATTAACATCTAAGCCCCATCATATTGCGCTTGCGACGCCTTAACTGCCTGTCAAAAAAACCCTTCCTCCAGCCCCTCAAGACACTCTCAAGTCCTTCCGAAGACCACTTTACTATCCCCACCTCTAAACGCTCCTCTCTACCCAAAAATTTTCATTGTATTACATTCTCCTCCATCGTTGCTCTTCTTCCGTATCTAACCCCACCCTCTATCATACGACGGAGTCTAACGCATATGAGCCCCGGGAAGTGCCAAGTCCGATAAGAGCACGTGCTACAAGTCACACCACCTATACACGGCTGAAAACCATTAGCCGTATTAAGATATTGGGGTGTATAGAAAGGGAAGATGCCAAGGACACCAAACTACGCTTTCTCTCTCGGTTCTGAACGCTGTTACCAGCAAAGTACCGAGAATAACCCAACTATTCAGGCTTGGTCATCTTATCTGCCTGCCTTGGCGTTTCTTAGCGTGCGTGCATATAGTCTCTTGGCCGAAAAAGAAATTGGCTGCCAAAGACCATTATAAATAAGACAACTTTTGCTGCTATGACAATTACATATACCAAAGCTGGAGATAGCTATAACAAAACTCATAGTAACAAGTACAAGAAGTTTAAGAAAACTTAATAGCTTATTAGAATAACAGAAACTCATACAAACAACTTTTAACTACTACAAATAACTTTTATGACGACTGAGAAATCCAGCGGAACCCCTGATGTTCACTCAGTCAACTCTATGGCATCGTTCACTCCTTACACACTCAGTGTAGACCAAATTGAACAACACTATAATGTCAAGAAAGAAGATGGACTTAGCGATGCTCAAGTCGAACAGCATATTAAGGAATATGGCGCTAATAACTTGGGTGAAGAGGAGTCAGTGAGTTACACTAAGATTCTCGCTCACCAGGTTTTTAATGCCATGATCTTGGTGCTCATTATTTCCATGGTGATTGCACTCGCCATCAAGGACTGGATCTCCGGTGGTGTGATTGCGGGAGTTGTGGGCATTAACATCGGTATCGGCTTCATTCAGGAAGTGAAGGCTGAGAAAACAATGGGATCACTTCGTGCATTATCTTCAACCTCTGCAAGAGTCACGAGAAACCATGGTGACGACACAACTGTTCCAGCTGATAACGTTGTTCCCGGTGACATTGTTCACGTCAAAGTCGGTGATACTGTCCCAGCTGACCTTCGTATCTTTTCACTGATGAACTTTGAAACAGATGAGGCATTATTGACCGGTGAGTCATTGCCTGTTACCAAAGACCACACTCTTACTTACAGCCCCAACGAAGATGTCCCTGTTGGAGACAGACTCAACTTGGCCTATTCTTCCAGTGTGGTTTCCAAAGGCCGTGCACTGGGTATTGTTGTTGCTACTGGTCTCGAAACTGAGATTGGAAAGATCGCTGCATCTTTGAAGGGTAACAACGGTTTAATTCGTCATGTGGACCGTCTGAACGGCCGTAAACCACAAAAGCGTGAGTACTCGCGTGCATTTTTCGGTACATTTAAGGACATTATTGGTAACATCTTGGGTATCACTGTGGGTACTCCACTTCAGCGTAAGTTATCATGGCTTGCGATCTTCCTTTTTGGAGTGGCTGTATTGTTTGCGATTGTTGTGATGGCTTCACAAAAGTTCCATGTTAACAAGGAGGTTGCAATCTATGCGATCTGTGTTGCATTGTCGATGATTCCATCGGCATTGATCGTGGTGTTGACCATCACTATGGCTGTTGGTGCCCAGGTTATGGTCCAGAAGAATGTGATTGTTCGTAAACTCGACTCACTTGAAGCTTTGGGTGGAATCAATGATATCTGTTCCGATAAGACTGGTACTTTGACCCAAGGTAAGATGATTGCAAAGAAGGTATGGATACCAACATTCGGTACCACCGATGTGTTCAACCTGAACGAGCCATTCAACCCAACGGTTGGTGAGGTTCAATACTCGCCATACTCGCCGCGTTTCATCGAGCAGACCGACGAGGAGATCGATTTTGCTGCGAAGGTACCTGAGAGTGCCATGTACGAACAGTGGCTCAAGACAGCCACCTTAGCCAACATTGCCACGGTTAACCAGGCCGAAGATGAAGAAGGAAACATGGTTTGGAAGGCACATGGTGATGCTACTGAGATTGCAATTCAAGTTTATGTATCACGCGAGGACCGTGCACGTGAGACTGTTGCACCAGCATACGAGCACATTGCTGAGTTCCCATTTGACTCATCTATCAAGAGAATGTCTGCAGTTTACCGCCACAAGGAGAGTGGCGAGGTGCGGGTGTACCTGAAGGGTGCCGTTGAGCGGTTGCTCGGATGTTGCACGCACTGGTATGGCCGCAGTGGTATCTACGACGCAAGTAAGGAATTTGACAGCGACGACAAGCAAGTTTTGGAGGATGCTGATATTGCATTGATTGAAGAGAACATGAACGCTCTTTCTCTGCAAGGTTTGCGTGTTTTGGCATTTGCGACTAAGGTTTGGACCAAGGATGCTAAGAATGAATCTAGCTTCACACGTGAAGCTGTTGAGTGTGATCTTGTTTTCCAAGGTTTGATTGGTATTTACGACCCACCACGTCCTGAGACTGCAGGATCTGTGAAGTTATGTCACCGTGCCGGTATCAACGTCCACATGTTGACTGGTGACCACCCTTCAACTGCGAAGGCGATTGCACAGGAGGTTGGAATTCTCCCAAGAAACCTTTTCCACTACTCTGAGGATGTTGTTAAGGTAATGGTTATGACAGCAAGCGAGTTCGATGCGTTGCTGGACCGCGAGATCGATGACTTGCCTGTGTTACCATTAGTGATTGCGAGATGTGCACCACAGACCAAGGTGCGGATGATCAATGCCTTGCACCGTCGTGGTAAGTTCTGTGCAATGACAGGAGATGGTGTCAATGACCTGCCTTCATTAAAGAAGGCTGATGTTGGTATTGCTATGGGATTGAATGGATCGGATGTCGCAAAAGACGCATCCGACATTGTTTTGACCGACGACAATTTTGCATCCATTTTGAACGCTATTGAGGAGGGTCGCCGTATGTCTGCGAACATTCAAAAGTTTGTGTTACAGTTACTTGCTGAGAATGTTGCGCAAGCACTCTACCTTATGATTGGTTTGGCATTTATTGATGAAAGTGGATACTCTGTTTTCCCATTGAGTCCTGTTGAAGTTTTGTGGATTTTGGTTGTGACATCTTGTTTCCCCGCTATGGGATTGGGACAAGAGCCTGCTAGTGATGATATTTTGGAGAAGCTGCCAAACAATACGATTTTCACCTGGGAGGTGATTATTGACATGCTTGCATATGGATTCTGGATGGCTGTTTGCTGTTTGCTTTGTTTCGTTGTGATTGTGTACGGCAAGGGTGATGGATACCTTGGTGTTGACTGTAATGCTACGTCTGCATCTATGGAAGTTTGCAACTTGGTATTCCGTGGAAGATCTGCCTCGTTTGCGACCATGACATGGTGTGCATTAATTTTGGCATGGGAATGTATTCACCCAACACACTCTCTTTTCTACATGCGCCAAGAGACCGACAACCCATGGTGGAAGCAAACTGCCAAGGACCTTTGGGGTAACCAATTCCTTTTCTGGTCTGTTATGGGTGGATTTGTTTCTGTTTTCCCTGTTGTGTACATTCCAGTGATCAACAACAAGGTGTTCATGCATAAGGGAATTGGATACGAATGGGGTGTTGCAGTTGGATTCCTGCTTTTGTTCCTTTTGGGACTGGAGGCATGGAAGTGGGCTAAGAGAGTCTGGATGAGACGCGAGAGCAAGGCCAACAACCCAGAATATGAATTGGAACGTAATGATCCATTCCAGAGATATGCATCGTTCTCAAGGTCAGGTACCATGGAAAAGACTGACTACATAGTGTAATTATAGAAGATAGATAGTGAGAATTAAATGATAATTTGAAAAGGGTAGGATTAGAGAAGGAGAGGGAAAAGAATGGAAAGATGAGAAGGTACTTTGAAGGGAGGGAAAGGAATGGAAAGAAGTTGAGAAGGTAGTTTGAAGGGAGGGAAAGGAATGGAAAGAAGTTGAGAAGGTAGTTTGAAGGGAGGGAAAGGAATAGAAAGAATTTCTTTGAGGAGAAGTTAAGGACGAGAAAAATTGGGTATATGCAGAGTTGAAACAAATGCCAGGAACAGAAAAGGGTCTAGACAAACAAGTGACACAAAACCACTGACAGATGAAAATGAGTCGAAGAGAAGGAACCACCAAGAACATCACAATGATTTAAAAGAAAAGTGATAAGAACAAGCACGTTTTAATAAAGTATTTTGTATAGAAGTTGATGAGAAGAGGCTATGTAAAGAGAATAAGGATCAAAAGAGGCTCTCAAAATAGGTTAAAGAGGAAAAGGTTAAAGAGGTTCTCAAAAGGTTAAAGAGATTCTCATAACATTCCTAATACTATCATAACTACAGAAGTGAAGGGACATCTAGTTCTTTATAATGTCATGTCGACATCCAATTTTTAACGATGTCATGTCGACTCATTTGTCGACCAGAAGATCTCACATTCTCGTCTATGTTTCATCTTATTCTTTCTGGAAGCCAGGGTTACACATGTTGATTCACAAAAGTATTTCGAGTCAAGATCGAGTCAAAACTCATCATAACGGAAATGCTAACCATAGACCATTCTTAAACTATTTTTCTTTCTCTCTTTATTCTCTCTCTTTCTCTCTTTATTCTCTCTCTTTCTCTCTTTATTCTCTCTCTTTCTCTCTTTATTCTCTCTCTTTCTCTCTTTATTCTCTCTCTTTCTCTCTTTATTCTCTCTTTCTCTCTCTTACCCCTTCACTACTCTTTTTCTTGGTCCTTCCATTGATCATCCGCAATCATCCGATGCGGTACCGTGGCCATCTAATATGGTCACATCCATCATAATTCTACTTACTGTCCCATATAGTCAACATCACTACTTTTCCACCTTAATCCAATAACTTAACGTAGTTACTTGGGCAAATACCCACTTGGCCATTTGCTCTGCGAGCCTGCCACCACTTTCCGTCAATATCATCAACTTCCAATATTTCATCCTTAACGAAGGAAATCTCGTTAATATCATCAGGATTAGCATCATACAGGTATAAAGCACGAGCTTTATAACGGAAAGTAATGTCATTAATGCTACCAGCATTATTCTTTGTTAAATCACGTTGATGAACATCTTGCAGTGAGAAATTTTCCAAACCATTTAACTGTGACAGACTCATATATGGTTGAGGGTTACTTCCATGTAAGCTTGGCTTATGAGTCAACTGAGATTGACGAAGGTTATTGTCCTGGAAATGAGCTGGTTGACCAGGGGGTAAATTAACAGGAGAATGAACTTTATAGTTGGCATCTGGAGCGATATCATCCTTACGTTCATCAGTAGGGAGATGACCATGGTTGTGTTTAACCGAGAATGAATCGATAAACTGATTAGTTGGACTCTCAGGGTGACCACCAAAATAAAGGATCCATATCACATCAAGGATCGACAACAAAATACAACCGGCAGCACAACAAAGATTACCTGACAGTTTGGAGTTGTAAATGAGTGAGTTAGTTGTATTAGTAGTGTAGACAAATGCCACAGATACTAAACCCACAAGGGTAAACTTATACAACTCGATGTTATTGTTGAGGTATAATAACAACACGATCAAAATAATCACGATCTGGTAAACGATGCCCCACCACAGGAAGTGAGGGAATGATGATTGCTTCAGTGCACCAGCACCTGCCACAGCAATAATCCACGAGATGATCCCAAACAGCACCGTGGAGATCGCGAACGGGTCGCTGAGGAAGTTCGAGAGACGGAAGGCCATGTTGTGAAGAAAAAAGTTCGCGCGACACGAGAATCAGAAAAGGGAGCTGCGGAATGGCCAGGAAAAAAAGTAAAAGAGCAAGGGATTAGAGTAGAGGAAGATAGGAAGATATTAGAAAGATATTATAGAGATATTAGAAAGATATTATAGAGAATGATATTAGAGTGAAAGAGATCAGAGTTAAAGTATTGATAGGGTTGGATGTATATGATAATTTTATCATTTAGGTTGAGTTTGGGAAGATTTGCCAAGATCAAGAAAGCTTGGAAATTTACAAGATGTTCATGACAATTCGTGTTTGATAAGATTCGTGTATGATGATTTATGAGTCTTCGTGTATGATGATTTATGAGTCTTCGTGTATTCTCGATCTTGATGAAATGGGTAAAAACGCGACTGGAAAATTGGGCGTTGACTAAGATAGCGCGTTGGCTTAGAAAGAGGCGTGGAAAAACAGTAGGCCTAGAATAGGAAGAGTTTAGGATTATTGAGTATAGAAAGAGTATAGGAAGAGTATAGGAAGAGTGTAAGAATATTGAGTATAGGAAGAGTATAGGAAGAGTAGGAATATTAAGTAGATCAAGTAATAACTTGAGGTAATGAGGATCAATGAGAATAAAGAGAAAGAATTATAGTGTATTAAAAACTTGATAAAATTTAATGAAAGCTTAATTGAAGCTAAACATAGAAAAAGAAAAAACATCAAAAAGTAGAGTGGAAATGCTTGTGAGTTCTTAACTATATACCTTTATATTTTGATGTCGTTCTGTTATTCTCTATCTTTTAGATCCATTTCTTTCATTTCTAATCCATGTTAAAATTTATCTTTGAAAGGTTTATGCTTTTCTTTATACTTAGTTCTTTATATTGTAAGTTCTTTATACGAAGTTCTTTATATTGTCAGTTCTTTATATAATAACTTCTCTATACCCTACCTTCTCTATACCCTACCTCTATACCCTACCTCTATACCCTACCTCTATACCCTACCTCTATACCTTTCCTTCTCTATACCCTTCCTTCTTTTATCTTTATTCTCTTCCTCATCTCTATTCCTCGCCTTATGCAGTCACATAGAAATCTACATTTTTTTGGTACAACCCGTTAACACGCCTCACTCTAAATTTAGTATAGTTCATCTTCTCCCTTCGGGAAAACACTAAAGACACCTTGGTACTCATGACATTGGATATGAGCATTAGATCTTCGTATATGCTTCGGTTCGGGAACTCTTTTAATTCCCGACTTCCGTGTCGCGGAAGAATGACGGAAAACCAAATCGAGTAATGATGAGATGTGGGGGAGGGTTGATCAATTTACTTCAAGTTATTTATAAGCATAAAACTACATCTATATAGTGATAATTCTTCTTAAACAATCTTCTTAAACGATCTTCTTAACCTTCTCATCCTAATGCTTACTATCCTTTTGATCCATTTTTCAGAATTCCTTTTTAGTCAGAATTCCTTTTGATCATTTTTGTATGAGCAAATTAGCCATACACCCATGTGTAAATTGAATTAGCCGTGGAAGGATGAACGGATACTATGTTATGCATTTGGGCTCTTGATAGATTTAGTCTAACCCTTGTTCCGTTTAACCTTAAAAATAGAAATGGTTTTGAGAAGGCTTTGAATTTAGATTACCTTTAGTCCTTTCAGATTCCTTTTGGTTCCTTCAGATTCCTTTTGGTTCCTTCAGATTCCTTTTGGATCCTTCTTTCCTTCTGATTCCTTTAGGTCCTTTTTGCTCATCTCATCTCGCTTGAAATGTAGGGAAATTTTCGCAGCAATTACCATAAGGAATTTCACGGATCATGAAATATGGGGTAGTGCAGATGCTGGCTACGAGCGTGGTTTCATCCAAAATGAGAATATTTACTTTCAAAACAGTCAATAAGAATCCTCCTATCAACTTGTCAATTCTCATTTCCTCTTCTTTTCATATCCTCTTCTTTTCATATCCTCTTCTTTTCATATCCTCTTCTTATTCATATTCTTCTCTTATCCCATCCCTATTCCTTCCTCAACCTTCATCCATTCTTATCCACAACCTCTCCATCATCTCTAATTTTTACACATGTGGACTACAGAACTCCGAAGGTTTGCGTGACTCCAAACGGCTCTTTCTTTTTGTGGAGTAGTCGTTTAGAAGTTACCGCATGAAAATCAGAAAAGTTTCCATATGAAAAGTTCCTAAAACATGAAAAGCTCCATTCAAGTTCTATTCAACTTCAAGACCCATCTTCAGGAATCTCACTACTTACCTACCCTTACCCTTTCTTATTGTCAACTCATCCATTAAACTGCCTTTGATTATTCAGCCGTCTACCCTGGAATATTTTTATCGTCGTGCTTCCGAATTCTTCCTGCCCCGTATTCTTCCTATGCATCTTGTTGTCACGTGCCACATATAATATAGCGGGAATTAATTTCCACACATGACCTTTAGTGAGAGGTAGAAAGAACGCGGCAAGGATATATGTTAGCGGAGATGCAAAGTAAGGATATGGAGATGTATAAAAGCTCGTAAGAATCCAAGTGAAAATGTTCACCACGACAAAAAGTCAAATTCTCTAACTATTTATTTATTCAATTGATAAGCATCTTGTTCTATCAATTGCACTCACCAAGAATTAGCTGCTAAATTATCGTTACCAATTCAGTCACTTTTACAGGCTGGATTTGATTTTAGGTCTAAAAGAATTCGTTGTGAACACGGATATACGGCTTTTGCTCCACAAAAACACATTAGCAACCTATAGGGAAATCCAAGAGGAGTATTGCAATTCAGGTCAAGACAACAACAAGCTCCTAATTGGTATTCAATACAATTTAGGTTACCAAGATTCAAGTTAATCAGGTTCATTCCAAGTTCCAAGTAACCAGATTCAAGTTAATCAGGTTCATTCCAATTTCCAAGTAACCAGATTCAAGTTAATCAGGTTCATTCCAAGTTCCAAGTAACCAGATTCAAGTTAATCAGGTTCATTCCAAGTTCCAAGTAACCAGATTCAAGTTAATCAGGTTCATTCCAAGTTCCAAGTAACCAGATTCAAGTTAATCAGGTTCATTCCAATTTCCAAGTTAAACAGATCCAAGTAACCAGATTCAAGGTTTTCAGGTCCAGTGATTTAGTCCATTCACCATGTTATCACTTACAAGACCTGCGGTTAGACAATCGTTGCTTTCACCACTTGTCATCAGGCTGTACCTGATGAAATCCAAATTGGATATCTCCACCAAGGTTGTGCCCAATGAGGATCAAATTCGCAATAACGACACTCAATTCATCACTCACCCATTATTTCCACACCCAAAGTTTTCCAATGAGGAATGTGAGCATATCAAGTTTGAACACAGACCTCCAAAGACTTTCAGTGACAGAGTTCTCTACAAAATGTTGATCGCAACTAGAGCAAGTTTTGACTTTGTTACGGGATACCGCAAACCCAAAGTCGAAGGTGCCACACATGAATATGATGGTACACGCTATGAGATGAATGAGTCCAAGTGGCTCACACGGATTATCTTTTTGGAACTGATTGCTGGAGTTCCAGGATCCGTTGCCCTGTTCATACGTCACCTTCACTCTTTGCGGTTACTTCGTCGTGATAAAGCCTGGATTGAGACTTTACTCGATGAGGCATACAATGAGCGGATGCATTTGCTCACTTTTATCAAGCTTGGAAACCCTTCGTGGTTCACTAGATCCATTATTTATGTGGGACAAGGTGTATTTTGCAACCTCTTTTTCCTCTGCTACTTGATGTCACCACGGTGGTGTCACCGTTTTGTGGGTTACCTCGAAGAGGAAGCAGTTCTGACATACTCACACTTGATTGAAGAGTTGGATGAGCCAGGCCGCTTACCATTGTTCGAGAAGACTAAGTTACCAGAAATTGCTGTTCAGTACTGGCCTGAATTAACGGAACAGTCAAGTTTCAAGGATTTGGTTTTGAGAGTGCGTGCTGATGAGGCAAAGCACAGAGAAGTCAACCATACATTGGCTAACTTGAACCAATCGAAGGACCGTAACCCATTTGCAATGAAGGTTGATGGTGTTAAGATTCAACCAGAAAACGGCTTGGGTGTCCACAAAGCAGAGGGTTGGGAGAGAGAAGAATTGAAGCTTTAGGAAATGTATATAGTTATGAATGATGAGAATATGAAGATTATAAAAGAAATTAGAATGAAGTTAAGCTGCTAAGAATTAGTTAATACAATCTTTAAAGACATGGTTTTCTCCTCTTCTTAAAAAGAGAATCCTTCCAACTTTACCTATTACCTACTCTTTCAATCTTTTCCTATACCTATGCATTCAGGTTTTTCCTATACCTTCTCTTTCAATCTTTTAATATACCTTTTACTTTCAATCCTTTCATGTACCTTTTCCTTTTAATCCTCATCTTGTCCATTCTTTATACACCTCGACCTCACCCAAACGCCAATATTCCACATCGTCGCTTTTAAAATGAACCAATTGCAGGAACATTTTGGGTACACTGCCTTTTCCCATGATCTCCAAATGAGATATGTAGGATGGGAGGAATGGGACTATCTCCGGGACGGTCCTAACCTTTCGTAAAGACGGTGCAATAAAGTCCCATTGGGAACAAGTAAGCTTTGAGAGAAGTGGAAGGTCTTGGGTACGAGATATGTGCACGTTAGTTAAAGTAAGCGTTGTCACAGTTTTTGGGATATGGTTCACAATCAACTTTGAACCAAACAGCGTATGGTATTTTTTTGCACCCAATAGGGTATGATTTTTTTTTGCACCCAGTACCGTATGATTTTTTTTTGCACCCATTGGAGTGTGGTTTTTTTTAGCCAGTGTGTGGTTATTCTCAACCCTATTGATTTCTTTAGAACCCAAAGAGAGAGTGTGAAGATTGGGTGGAAACATTATATCATCTGTGGATGCGATACGTGATTCGAGTAGCTCGAGGTGAACGATGGATGTGTGGGTAAGGTCGATGGAAAGTGCAGGTGAATTTATTAGTATGAGTTTTTGGAGAAATGGAGCGCAAGGTGATTTGGGGTTTAGATTGTAGAGGTAGGAAGAAGGGAAATTCGTATCCGACCGAATGGAGTCTCTCAAGTTGTTGTTTATCGAGGTGTTTGTGGAGGTATTCTCCAAAGTGTTTGTGGAGGTATTCTCCGAAGTGTTTGTGGAGGTGTTTTTCAAGGTGTCCTTCAAAGTGTTTGTTAACTTCTGAGCACTTTTATCAGGCAGAATAGATTGTACTTCTGATGACATCGTCTTTCTTTCACCTGGATCTTCCCACTCTAAAGTCTTCAAATTAGCAATACATGGAGCGCGGACATTTGTTGCAACCACCAGCAAAGATGAGATTTTCGCAGCCAAATCCAAATCACGATCAACCACACAAGCACGCAAAGATAACGAGCACAATTCTGGCAATGCGGCCAATTGCGACACTTCAACATTGTATGAGTTTAAATGCAACTCACGGAGCGATAGTGGGAAAGTGAAGTTTGTAAGGTTTTGAAGATCTCTTTGGCATGTCAGCGGTACGAGGTGCACCAGAACAAGAGGAAAATGCGAGAGATCGAAGGTATATGAGGTACCCGGAGTCACAGATGCAGATAAATGGGTCAATGATGATGGGAGGGCATCTGAAGGTCTCAAACCATAGACTGTGCATTTGGAACCGGAGATGTTGATTGGGGTTGAGGGGTTCTTTTGGTGGAGGATGTAGTTGGAAAGGTTGTCCATATGGGGTTGAAGGTAGTTGACGGACGCGAGGTCGGCTAGTTCAAGTGGGTCAAGATATGAGAGTATTAGGTTGACAAGATGGTCGGGGAGCCGCTGAAGGGTCGTTTCTAAGGAGGTCATAAGGGAGGAAAAGAGGAGAAAAGAAAAATGTTAGAAAGTTAATAGCTACAAGATAATGAATAGAAAAGATCACAAGATAATGAATAGAAAAGATGATGGGAAGAAAAAGATGATGGGGAGAAAAGTGAACAAGAAATAAGAGGGGGTTGAAAGAGGGATGATTAAGAATTCTGATGATAGAGGTCTATGATAGACCTGGAAATCAGTAAAGAATTACTTACAACTAATACTAAATAGGAAAGATCATTAGCAATTTAAGGAAATTGTATCGGAGATTAGAGAATAGTACATATATCCGACTAAGAGCAATAATGGCTGTTAATAGGAAATATAAGGTGATATTGGGAGAATAAGAATATATAGATGTTAAGAACACGGTATCTTTCAAACTAACCTTTAAAGAAGCAATAGAACAACTACCATCAAGGCAATTAAAATATGACTAAAAAGCAATCAAGTTCAATCAGCAATGTCATGAAGGTTCAAAGAATCAATCACACATTTTGAATATATCCATAATTTGTTAGGTATCCATCTTCTCCGTATCCTTTTTCTATATCTCTATCTTCTCACTATGTCTCTATCATCTTTCTATCATCTTTCTATCATCTTTCTATCTCTCTATTTTCTCTCTTTCTATGTTCTCTCTCTATGTTCTCTTCCTCTCTCTATGTTCTCTCTCTCTCTCTCTCTTTATGTTTACTCTCATCACTATCCTTTTGTCTAACAATCTTTTCTATTCTTTTCTTTTCTCTTTTCTCTTTTTCTCACAACATGCCCTCGCCGTTCCCCAACGACCTCATCGGCAATAGTGACGACATCGATCAACTCCTTAATGCGGAGCCTCATGATGACGTCCAGGAGATCTACCGCGGTGATAATCCTCAAGTACTTGGATGGGATGACTTAGAACCAGATAATCAATTGGTTGTTCGACCTTCAATCCCCCCTTTGCCACCACTTCCACCGCTCTCCGAACTGGCTTTGGACGACGAATCAAGATCAACTCAGTCTCATCCATTATCATCATCAACCTTCGCATATCCCGGTATTCCCGCTACAAATTCCATAGATACTGCTTTACGACCACAAGAAAATCGATCGGCTGCCCCATCACAGCAAACAAACTCTCAAATTCCACCTCATCAAGGCATCCAAGGTTCACAACAACAACAACAACAACCTCACTCTCAACAACAACAATCCCAGTCAACATCTCGCCCAGCTCCCCGCCCTAATAACGCCATCGGAGGTCTCGTGGCGGGCGGCGCTACCAAACGGAAAAAAGAGGTGCCGAAATCACGACCAGCATTTGTGATGAAGATCTGGCTGATGGTGAATGATCCTGCTAATCATGATTATATTCGGTGGAATGATGATGGGCAAACATTTCAAGTATTTCAACGTGAAGAGTTCATGAGGAAAATACTTCCCAAGTACTTTAAACACAATAATTTTGCGTCATTTGTACGGCAATTAAACATGTACGGCTGGCACAAAGTTCAAGATATTAGCAGTGGTACTATGCAAATGGGGGTATCGAATAGTGATGAAATAATGCAATTTGAGAACCCCAACTTCAAGCGTGATCGTGAGGATTTACTCGATAATATCGTGCGTAATCGCAGTGTTCAAGATCAACCTGCACCATCAGGGCCCATGTCATCGGCTGATAATCTTCAGATAATTCTCAATGAGCTCGAGAATTTGAAGCGTAATCAATTGGCAATAACTGAGGATCTTCGTCGTGTACGCAAAGATAACAAAATGCTCTGGCAAGACAATTATGTGACACGTGAGCGTCACCAACAACAAGCACAGACATTAGAGAAGATATTGAAGTTTCTTGCAGCAGTTTATGGTAATCTGGCAGGTAAAATTTTGGACCAAGAGCCACCGAAAGATGTACCTCCAATGCTGCCAGGTGCATTTTATGCTCCACGTCGTCGGTTGATGTTAACAAATGGTGGAGATGGATACTTTGCAAGGAGAAGTCCACATCAGAGTCCACATGGAACTAATCAAATGAATAATCCAAACAACAACAATCATCTAAATGGTACTCAGAGTCGAGGACAAGCAAATCCTAATCAGATAAACAACCCTCAAGTAAATGGACAAAATGTCAATAATACCCCAACCAACACTAATACTACCCAGAATTCAGCCAGACATAATTCGAATAGCACTCAGAATTCAGTTAATGGAGTTCAGAACCCGACCAATGAGTTCCAAGCGCCAAGTACCGAGAGTTTCTCAAGACAAGGGTCTGGAGCCGAACCTACTCCAGGGGACACAGAATCGATTGAAGAGATCATTCGGTCGATTGGAAATACTCCTAATGGAGATCGGGGTCGGCGTATGTATCAACAAATTGTACAAGAGCCTGTTGCTCTGCCACGGCACTTTTTCCCGGAGCTCAATAGCCCTGGGTATGCAGGTACGCCATCTCAGCCTCTTCGTCTTGGGACACCTGAGCCTACGGCGGATTTGACTGCATTAGAGCAGAATGTACAGCGGCAAGGACAGTCGATCCAACAGGTACAAGATTGGATCCAGCGGTTGGCACAGCAACAACAACAGAATGAGGGTGAGTTGGATGAGTTTGATATGAGTGAGTTTTTGGATAAGCTGCCAGAGGAAGAAGGTGATGCGAAGCGTCAGAGGACGTATTAGGGGAGGGAAGATAGAATAGGCTAAGAGGAAGTTAGATAGAGTAAAGAAGGTAGGAAGGAAGGAAGGAAAGAGAGAAGTAGAGGGAGAAGTAGAGATAGAAGTAGGTACAGGTATAGGAGATGGAAGAAGTGGAGATGAAAGAAGGAAAAAGTAAATAAGGATATGTAAATAGGATTTGTGGTTGTAAAGTAAAAATAGACATCAATGACATTATCTTGTGAAGGTATAGTATTTATCTTGACGTGTCAAGTTGCAACTGCGGAATTAGGAACTTTAACCGGGTTCTATCTAAATTGAGGATCTTACGACAAACCTCGGTTCAATACGGCGCTGCACCGGTAATCTTACTGATGAAAATAAGATAGACTGGAGAATGCTGCAAAGATAGTAAAGAGAGATGGTGAAAAGGTTTTAGATCGGATGTATAGATTATGAACAAAGAATAGTCAAGGACTAGAATTGTTGGATTGTTAGACCTGATAGACCTGTTAGAATAGACCTGTTAGAATAGACCTGTTAGGATAGACCTGTTAGAATAGACCTGTTAGGATAGACCTGTTAGAATAGACCTGTTAGGATAGACCTCTTTGGATGGTTAGAATTGATGGCTAGAATTGCTAGAATTGCTAGAATTGCTATGATCTGCAAGGATTGGAGATCGACGCAACTTCAAAACAACAAGATTAAATGCAAGAAAGATTAACGTCAAGATGGTGTAAATACTAGTGACTTACTTAAAGAAGCCTTTAAAGAAGGATCCAAGAAACTTTGATTTGATTACTTCATAGCATTCACCATTCTTTTGATTCATATACCCTCTTCTTGAATGTTTTGTAGTCTTGCACGGCTTGAGTCCGGAACTATGATGCGCTCAGATGCGCTCGGGCAACGATAGCATCAAACACCCGGCATGCATCGTTCGCGTTATGACGTATTTGGTCGCGGGCCCGGATTCCCGGAACTGTCTGGGGCTGACCCGTATCAGGAATAGCGCAGGGGTGAATGCAGGGTAGCAGTTGGTAAGAACAAGGGGTAGCGAGGATAAGAATAGTTCATAGGGGATAATAGGAAGGAAATTAGGGAGTAAAGAGAGGCTCCGTAAGAAGAAAGTCAGGCCACACGACCCCTCAAATATAGCGGTGAGCACATTCTTAGCCGCAGTGCACGTAGTTGCGGTAGTGCACCCAAGTTAGTCCGAGCTATTGTTTGTTTTTGCGGGATTTCAAGAAACGGTATCCGAAACGGTTACGAAGACAGTGAGTTGACATAGAAAAGTGAGGGGAAAAGATGAGAAGAAGGTGAATATGAAGAAATAGTCTAAGATAGAGAGTATTATTTTATAATAGATAGTTCATAAGGTCAGGTTCATACCCGTTTCACTTCAGCATAAGTAAACACGCATATTAACGACGTATCTGCATGGCGGGCCGAAACTTGGGGAATTTCAGCTTTGAGCCCGGTATCGGTATGAACGTTTCCGAGAACAAATCATGCCGAGGAAACGATAAGAGAGGAGGAGAAGAAGAAGAAGAGGGAGAAGGGGAAGAAGAAGAAGAGGAAGAAGAAGAAGAAGGGGAAGAAGAAGAGGAAATGAAGAAAAAGGATATGGAATATGATGAAAAACATACAAGCTAATTGAAGATTGTTCGAGGAGATGATCGGAGATGGTTGGTTATCCGGAAAAAAATGGCTCATAGAGTGTGGCTCATAGATAAATGCATGTGGAAGGTAAAAGAGGTTAAGAATGGGATGAAGAAGCGAGGAAGAAGTAGAGGATAGTAAAGGAAGTAGTAAAAGAAGTTAGAAGAAGTTAGAAGAAGTTATAAGAAGTTAGAAGTTAGAAGTTAGAAGTTAGAAGTTAGAAGTTATTAAGTGTATTATAAGTTACCCCGGCCTATCTGAAAAATCACCGATCGTGGTAAAGGTCGACCAAAAAAGAAGGTATGACCAAAATAGCCAAATACCAAAAATGCATGAAAACGGATAAGAAAAACGGATATGAGAAACGGTAGGAAACACCGGTAAGAAAGACCAATAAGAAAGACTTATGAAGACCTATAAGAAAGACTTATGAAGACCTTTAAGAAAGACTTATGAAGACCTTTAAGAAGACCTTTATAAAAGCCCTTTATGAAGACCTTTATAAAAACCCTTTATGAAGACCTTTATAAAAACCCTTTATGACTTTTAATGTGAAGTTGAATTTGGTGGTTTTGTTGAGAGTTGGAAATGTTGAGATGGTTATTGTGATATATTCAAACTCTTTCGATAATTGGTTGATAACGATTGCGGTTGAAATTTAGTGGGGCTGGTGGGGTTGGTCATTGTGTCAGAATTTAGCGCTTTGACACATGCCAGTGTCAAGGGGTGCTGGTGAACCAAAATAGTAAGTAGAGGCGTAAGATACGAGGAAGTATGGAAGGGATGTGGAACGGGCACAAGGCGTGACGGACAGAGGTCAAAACTAACAAAGGCGCACGGCGGCAGAAAACAACGGCAAGATGAGCCGGCGAGATCAGACTGTGGTAATATGCGCCAACCCCGGAACATTCGCAATAAATAGGGTTTGGGCTGGAATAATTACGGTTCGATCAAATAGACTTTAGTACTGGAGTACGACAATAATACGATTTGGTGACCACGAGTTACAACGAGGATTAACCTACACCAAACTTCGTACCTTCCCCAGTATCACGCAACACAAAATCCAGCAATACAACGTCCTTAGCAACCTTTGTGGTTGATCTGCTCGAAAACTTTACTATTTTTCCCACCAAAAGCAGTGTAGTGACGACTGCACTGCCAATAAGTGGAAGACGACAACTCACGACAAGTACGACCGGACGTGTCAAAGTTCCTCTGAAAGGATAGACGAGGAAACATCGTGAAAGAACGAGTCAAAGGATAGAAACGAGTCAAAGATTAGTGACGAGTCAACCAGAATCGACTATCGAACAAGGAAGAGTAAAGACGAAAGACAATATTAACAAAAGTACCATTAGTACAGTGATACTACAAGTACAGTGATACTACCAGTACAGTGATACTACTACAAGTACAGTGATACTACTGCAAGTACTGCGATACTACTACAAGTACAGTGATACTACTACCAGTACTACTATACTACTTCAAAAGTACTAGCTTGTCAGTACAGTCATTACAATACTACTACTTGTCTAGAGTGACTCCACTTTGAAGTACGTCTAAACGAGGATAACTGGAATACTGATATAGTGCTACTGTTATACTACTGTTATTAGTGCTACTGTTACTAGTACTACTGTTCTACTACTATTGTACCACTATTACTAGTACTACTGTTCTACTACTGTTCTACTACTATTCTACCACTATTACTGGTACTACTCTTCTACTACTGTTGTACCACTATTACTATTCCCAAGTTTGGTCCTATTTCTCATGGCCTCAAACGTCCTTGACTTTTCCGCACCCGCACTGCGGTTTAAGCGTGAATACTCCAAAGGTGGATGCCGAGAGTGTAAACGGCGTAAAATCAAATGTGATGAAGGTAAACCCAATTGTTGGCAATGTGTTCGACTCAGTAAACCATGTTCTTACCCTGAATCAGGTGAACGTGTTGCTCGTGTCTCACGTAAGATAATGATGCTTCGTTCCGAGGAAGAACAAGAAACAAAACGTCCAAAGTTGGATCAAAAAACTACCTTAGACAATGGTTATATTGATCATACTACCCGAAACAGTCCTAACAGAAACACTTATAGTCCCAACAACAGAAACAATTATAGCCCAGATCATAATTATAGCCCAGATCATGCTTATAAACTCCAAAATGGAACTTTTCCTAAACAGCACCCAGATTATCAAAAACAGGACCCAGATTATCAAAAACAGGACCCTTCAGTATATCAAAAACACGACCCTTCATTATATCAAAAACACGACCCTTCAGTATATCAAAAACACGACCCTTCATTATATCAAAAACAGGACCCTTCAGTATATCAAAAACAGGACCCTTCAGTATATCAAAACGACAATTCAAGGTATCTTAAACAAGATCATTATCAAGACCCTTATTCTAAAAATGTTGACTACAAAAAAATGGACTATAAATCAATGGACTCATCAAGATATGTCAAACCAATGGACCCATATCCAAAACCAAGTCTATATGTACCCAGAGACTATGGAGCTTTTGAATCACCAGAAATAAATGGTGGTTATGGTGGTTATCAGGCAGATAAATCCAATGGATATGATCGAGTGACGTCGTCCTCATCGACTTCGACACAAACAAGTCCTCAAGGTCTTTCGATGTACAAGACCTCAATTGAATCGCTTTTGAATACCGACTATAAGGCGTCCGAAGATATCTTACAATTCTTCTCGCAGGACGATTTGAATGTGTTGGCGCTGGACCTCAACAATATCGTCAACAATATCATGTTTGAACTGAATTTTCGCGCTGATGAATCTCCACAAAGCCTTGATGATCGCAGGATCGATATGAGTAGCTATGCATATGGAAATGATGCCTATCAGATGGACAGAATGCATACACAGCGCAACCTGATGCCCAATTTGAACGAAACAGTTGACAAAAATGGTAGACTTGAATCGAGGAATACAAATGATCTCAACTCAAATGGTCTTCACTCAAATGGACTTGACTCTAATGGTCATGGTTTAAAAAATGGGAATTCGCAACCGGGAAAAACTTTTTCGCAGCCATCTATACCTTCTATAATTCCTTCATCTACAACCTCACCTAATATTCCTTCAACTGGTCCTCGAATCCGGCTTCTCACTCCTGATGACAACAGGTACCTTCATGCATTCTACCACGATTTCTCGGATCTCATTCTCCCATTCCTGCTGTATGACGAAACAAAGCATACCTACTTCAATCCTGCTCGTGATGTTATCCTCAAGTGTGCGGAAGAGGAAAGATTTTTGCTCAGTGCAGTTCTTGCTCATGGAGCAAAAGCACTGTTTGATAAAGGTGGGCGTCCTGAGGATGAGGAAGCATACTGTGGATATTTGAGTCAATGTTTGAGACTTTTGGGGCCGGCATTGAATGCTGAAGACCGTAATCTTACCTCAAATATTGAAGCTGTTCTCATCACAGTGCTTCTTCTCACCATGGCAAATGCAGCAAACACTAAACAAGACTGGCGCCCACACCTTAAAGGAGCAAAAGATCTCCTCCTCAAAGTGTCCATGTCAAAAATGAAGTCGTCCAAGGTACTTATTTTCTGCAAGTGCTGGTTCGTTACATTTGAGATTCTTGCTGGATTACTGCTGAAATACGGCGGAACATTAAAGACTGAGGCAGAAATCGACAAGCTCGTAGACCCTGGTGATGAGTATGAGCTCAGTGTTCTTAGGGAAATGGGTGTGGTTCTCCTGTCGGGTTTTACCATTATGGGTGGTTACCATTATAAAGCCATCAAGCTCTTTAAAAGGCTCCTCATTGTACTCACACGCATACGACAAGATAAAAACTACCGCCCAGAAAACCCATTGGAGTTTGTTGCGTTGTTGTCGGACTTCTATAAGCTCACCAGACTTGAGTTTGTCAATAAGAAGTGTGTTCTCAAGTCGACAGATTTCGCTGGACCAGTTCCTTCTGGTCATTTGATTGATACACTTAAGGTGGGATCTGACTCTGTAATCATTAGTTGGATGGACACTTCTCACCAGGGTTATGTTGTGGGTGCGCTTATCACGATTCTTACCGTATGTATGAAGGAGACTTATGAGCTGCCACAAGTTCGTCTGCTTGCGGAGTATATTGTGGGGTTTATGGATTTCCTTACACTTACCGGTGATGTGGTGCCTGAGCAGACTATCAAATCATCGATGATGATGATCCAATGGCCCATGCTTGTGGCCGGTATGAATTGCTCACCAAAACATGAGTATGCGTTGCAGCAGTTTTTCAGAGCCCTGGAGGTTGCTGGGCTGGCGAGCGCAGGTTTTGCAATGCGCAGGTTGCGGAGCATTTGGACAAGCAGGGAAAAGGGTGGAGGTGAAGAAGAGTTTGCAGAGGATGTTTTATCGTATTGAGGATAAGAACCAAAGGACTTTGAAGATGGAGGGAAAGAACTGAAAAGAATCAATGGGTACCGAAAAATTATCGAAATTCATCGGCTTATGATCGAGCTACTATTGTTCCTTTATATACAAATTCGAACATATTATGATAATTTCGTATTTACATGATTCATGAAGGTTTTTATGATATTTACCATTCATATGTTGGTTGTACTAATCATATGGAATACATAGCAAAACTTTCTCCAAGTCTATAGCTACTTTTAATAACCCTTTTTGGCTTTTTAGGCTTTCTTTCAAGTCTTTTTAGGCTTTCTTTCAAGTCTTTTTAGGCTTTCTTTCAAGTCTTTTTAGGTTTCCTTGTCCTTCTTTACTCTTCATTTTCAATCAATGTGAATGGGTTCATCTCGTTCATGGCCATTTTGTACCTCCAAACACCACTATCTTCGACCTCGCTCTCACTATCAGTCAAGTCTAAAAGACTACTGCTGTCACTATTGCAGCATTCGCATGTCGTCCAATCAAGCCCACGACGAGAAAGTAGATCTTGCAAATACCATCCCACACGATCAGCTCCTAAACGAGCTCCATCTAAATTGGCCAGTGATGGTCCCATCTTTAACAGAGCATTCTTACCCACCATGAAGAGAGGTACTTCTTCGTTCCACTGGAGGTTGTCAGTAAGACAAGGGAATCCACGAACCGTTTTAATTGGTGCGGCTTCCATCACTGGCTGCAAAAAATCTAACGAGTGAATATTTGCTGTTATTCCCGTGGCAAAGTAGATGTAGTCGACATTCTCCAAGGTAGTGGACTCCATAGTCTCGTTGTTTTTTAAGACTAACCTCCAAGTTCTCGTCTCATCGTCCCATTCCTGCTCACTAATTTGTGTGTGGGTACACAAGTTTAACCGATGATCGCGAGCATGCTTAGTGATGATCTTGTAATACTCAGGATTGACAGACCCACCTTCTCTGGCTTCTTGGATCATATCAAACCGCTCCTCATCGGTGTCTTTGATATAAAAGGCAGACTTTTTGACGTTCTTGTATTTGGTGACCCAGTCCAAATGGAAGTCGAAATGCTTAATCTTGATGGCTCCACGGAAAAGAAGATAAACCTTAGAGACACCCTTAGTGACAGCCACATGAGCAAGTTGAGCAGAAGTTAACCCACCTCCGACAATAACAATACTCCGTTGCTTAGACTCCCGTGGTTTCTCCATCAATTCTTTCCCCAAGAACTGTACTTGGCGATAAAATAAGTGGGTGGTGTGGCAGCTACCGAGTGGAAATTGTGGATCCTTGAAAGGTGCAATAGGGTAATTGATTTCTCCACGGTGTCCACTAGCCACAATACAAGCTTTGCAACCGAAAATACGACCACTTTTGGTGGTAATGACAAATCCTTGACCGGTCTCGCTTCCTGCTTGAATATACTTGTATTCGATGAGGGCAACTTCGTCATGTTGCACGCAATCCTGCAAATTATAACGAGATATCACATCACTACAATGCTCTCTGAAGAGCTTTGTGGATGGGCGATAGTAGTCTTTCCAATCACGCATGTTAATATCGACAATTCCTTGTCTGTCATGATGCGAACCCGCACCTTTTTTTGCACCCATTTTTTTCTTTTGCATGCGTTTTGCCTGGTGCTTCAGGAACTCTTTACCTACGACATTCTTGACTTCCATCAACTGATCTTGTTTGTCGTGTGAGAAGCACACAAGTGCATCCACATCTACTGGATCAACATGGAAAAACATCGGAGACCGGAGAAACGGAATTTGACAGGCTGCAAACTGCAGGTCCCAAGCACTGACAAACTTGTCTCCATGGGCATCAAGAACCAAGATGTCCTCAGGTTTGAAATAGTTTTCGCGCTTGTACAGAGAGCGACCTATAAGGCTAACTTTATGGCCTCGTTGGTTAAGCCAATGGAAGCGCTGGTGCTCGTCCTCGGTATAAAGAGACCCTGGAAATGGTTCACAGAGTCTGGCAGTGACGGCAAGTCCGCACGTACCTCCTCCCACAACAATTACGGGATAGAAGGAGTCAATAGGGATATCAATTGCGCTAGTTTGAAAAGTGGACATGGGATGTACTGCTGAAAAGGGATTGAAATGGTATTTATGTGATAACTTGCGCGGTTGCAAATCCGTAACTCACAAGGTGGAAAAAGAGTGTGCACAAAATAGGTAAGGGACAACTAAGAGATAGAATAGACATAGGAACATAGAAACGTCATTGGTGAACATAGTATTCATAACTTATAACAGAAAGTGTTAAAGTCCAACAAGGTTCGGATAGATGGGTAGATGTGAAAAATTAGTAAACTGACATTTCTGAATTTAAAACAACATGTTCACCTTGAAGGTGCTTCATTCATAAGAATATCATTTCCTTCATTGGAAAGTTTCACACTCATTGCATATCTGAGCGGGTTTCTCTATATGGCTTGACATCAAAAGACTTTTTGTCTACTATTGATAGGCTTTTTTTCGCAAACATTTTTCATATAAAGGTCTACACTTTGATCTACACTCTTTTACAGACTTTTGGTCAGGTAGCTATATTAAAGGCTCCTAAAAACAAAATTATCACCATTTAGTATTAAACTATGGTGCATTGGTATGGAATATCACCACATGGAGTGATTCTCAGACACTTTCTGTTGTCCTTGTTAGCCTCGTGGGACTTGTTAGCAGTTGAAGTAGATTGTTGAGCGGCCATTATTGATGTATGATTGTGGAATAGAGACATGTCCAAACAGCCATATTTATAGACCACTACTATGTGTGTATTGTTTCATATCTAGCGGTAATGTTGGCGTTTTTCTGAATTAGTGCTGTTACAGACCCTGGCTGCAAATTACCACTTTTGGACACTTCAATATAAAACCAGAACAAGACAAGGGAAGAAAAATGAGGAGCACATAGGTTTGTTTCATTTGTGGAAGTCTATGATAGTTGTGTAAGTCAATAATAGATTCGTTTGTATTGATTGCATTCTTCGAGAGCCCTAAATCTACACTGGAAGAACATTTTTTCATAGCACTCGCAGTCGTCTTTCACAATCTCTTCTATGGAGACATTGCAATTATACCCTTTTCTACTACCTCTGTTCTATTTCTACACTTGCATATCTTCCTTCCATTATATTCCTTTTAGTTCTTACCCAAGAATCCCTTCATGATGGCCAACAACCCAACGGCACCTGGGTCTGGGATCGCGCCATCCTCATCCTTGAACTGGTCTTCATCCACGTAACTTGCACGACCGAACTTAGCCTGGAGCTTCTTGGTGTTCTCGCATCCAGCCTTGGCAGCATCGTAAGCGGCATCCAAGTCCGGGTTCTCATACAACTTGTCGACAAATGGTTGCAAAGTATCGACTAAAGTACGACCACCCACACGGGCCTTGGTGTACTTGAACAAACCATCATACAACGCTGAATGCATTGCCTTGGCGAGCGATTGTACTGAGAACTTTCCTTCGCTGTGCTTCAACTGCTTAACCAAAGCTGTGAGGTAGATCAGGTAAATACCACCAGAGGTACCACCCATTTTCTCTTCGACAATCTCCATGATTTCCGAGAGTGTGGCAACTGGGTCGTCCAAGTTAGCAAACTTTCCGTCTTTCAACGCCTTAAGAATACCATTGGCTCCATTCACAAGTGTTTCACCACAGTCACCATCGCCCACAATAGTATCGTAGTGAGTGATCTTAGGTTCCTCCTTCGTAAGCTGTGCAAGCGCACTCTCAATGTTTTTACGGAAGGCCGAACCATCAATCCTAAGGTCTGACTCCACAGGCTTTTCATCCTTCATTGGAGAGTCGACGAGAGCTGGGTGGTTGTCCCATTCCTTTTGCAGGAAGATCTTTGGTTTCCATCCTGGGGCATTTGTTGGAGTGTCCAACCAGCGCAAGATGTCTTCCTTAGGCAAGTCTGTCAAGCGGAGAGCAGTAATAGAGAAACCTGGAGCACTCAACAGGGTGACGAAGTCTGAGACCAAGACACGCGATGGCTTGCGTTTAAATGGACTTCTTTCGATCACATAGTGCAAAACAGCGTATAATTCCAAAGAACTTTGGCCACCGATGTTGTTGACTACAAGCACCCAATCGTCATTGTTGAGGTCGAAATCGACATAGTGACGGTCCTTGTCATCACCAACCAACAAGTTGTACATGTCATCGACCAACTTTGTGATTTCGGGAATCTTCATCTTGGTACCTGGCTCATTGTGAATACCCAAACCAAGTTCGGCCTCACCAGGCTTAGTGAATTCAATTTCTTCGGTCTTGCCTGGTACTGAAGTTCTATCGAGAGAAGCACCAATAGTTGCAAAGCTAGCATTGATCTTGTTACCAAGCTCATGCAACTCAGAAAGCGACTTTTCACTTGCAGCAGCACCTAAGAGCTTGTGCATAATAGCGGTACCAGCCAATCCACGACGACCCACCATTTTGTTCTGTTCTCTTCCGACAGCCACGTCATCGGCAACAGCAATCATTTCCACATTGTATCCCTCAGCTTTAGCGCGCTCGACTACCAAGCCAAAGTGCAAGACATCACCGGTGTAATTCTTGACAATGACCAAAGTACCTGCCTTCTTATCAGATTTCTGGCGAATTGCTGCCATGATCTGTCTGGTAGAAGGCAGAGCAAAGATAGCACCACTGACTGCGGCATCAAGGAGGTTTTCTCCCACGAAACCACCATGAAGAGGTTCATGACCAGCACCACCACCACTAATCAAGGTGACTTTCTTGCTAGTATCAGAGTGTGGGTTAAAGACCACTTTCTCTGATGGAATGAGCGCAATGGCAGGGTTGGAGGCAGCAAGGCCCTCAAGTTGTACAGTGACGATATCGTCGGGGTATTTCCAGTGTTTCGACATAACGTTCTCAATGAGCGTACTCGCGGGATTATATAGTGTTGAGTGGCAAATATGCAGGAGGCTGCATGGTATGATGTAAGAGAGCGGAAGAGTGGAAAAAGGTAGAAAAGGGTAGAAAAGATGTTAGAAAAAGAAAGAGATAGGATGATGGTAAGGTGATGGTAATAGAGAAGAGGAGGATGATGAGAAGAAAAGGATGGAGTGGTGAAATCAAACTACCGGAGAGGACGGATGCAGCTGTAGATATCGGAGCTGCACCGTTTTGTCGGAGAAATATATAAGAAGGGGTTATGAGCGATGATTTTTCGTAAGTTGCTAAGAAAAAGCAGAGGGATACCAAAGCAATGAAAGATCATGCAAAAGAGATGGGGGAGAACGTGTAATGATGATAATTACAATGTGGTGAAGAAGCTGAAAGTACATTATGAAAAGTATACCATCATGTAAGTATACTATATAAGTACACTATAAGTACACTATAAGTATACTATGTAAGTATACTATGTAAGTACACTATAAGTATACTATGTAAGTACACTATAAGTATACTATGTAAGTACACTATAAGTATACTATGTAAGTACACTATAAGTATACTATGTAAGTATACTATTATAGAAGTACAATGACATGCTGATGAAAACCAACAATGTTGATCTTTTTAGTTGTCGTGTACATACTGAGTAACTTCTCCAAGGTTCTTTCAACTGACATGGCTGACCATAAGCTTATCTAATATCACGTGCTCTCAATATAGATTAGAATAAACTTGATACTACACCAAGTGTGTCATGATTATATCCGAGAATACTGGGTATATCTAAGTATACTATGTATATTTAAGTATGGTATATATATCTAAGTATATTATATATCTAAGGATAGTATATGTAAGTATAGTATACATATCTAAGTATAGTATATCTAACTGTATTTGTTCATTTATTCCTCTATTCTCTATGTTTTCTTTTCCTTCTCCCGATCTATAAACCTTTTTGTTCTTGGTTTCGCTTTTCATGGCCCAACGACAGCGACGCGACTACTCACGTGGCGGGTGCCGCGAATGCAAACGCCGTAAGATCAAGTGTGATGAGGGTAAACCACAGTGTACGAGGTGTGTTCGTCTCAATAAACCATGCCTGTATCCACTTGATGGTGAAAAGGTCGCTCGTGTATCTAAACATACAATGAATGCGAACCCAGCATTATATAAAGTGTCAACCAAACGTGAATTGACCTTCCAGCATTTCGATCCAACAAAGAGGAGAACAATAAGCAAACATACTAATGAGACGAAAATACGACATGATGAGAAAGTAAATGATGATCGTTCCATGAACTCTACAGTTGAGGAATCAACATTGAACAACAATGAGGGAAGAATAAAGTCGGAAGCTACACAAGAAGGGACTAGATTACCAGAAGAGATAAGATTACAAGAGACGAGATTAGAAGAGACGAGATTACAAGAGACGAGATTAGAAGAGTCTACTATCAATGAAGTCCCAACCAAAAATGACCTTACCAATAATGATAATTCCAACAGCTATGACCCTACCAATAACCCTACGACTAATACCAACAATTTGCCTAATACCTCTTTCAAACTGCCAGATCAAAAGTTGCTGACAGATCATAGGCTGCAAAAAAAGATACCACATGGAAAGGAGGACCACGTGATAGACCGTATGTCCCCAGATACGGCAGGTAATGTGAGTATTAGTTCGACTCGACTTTTACAATCTAGGGGAGGTATACAATCTAGTGAAAGTATACAATCTAGGGAAGGTATACAATCTAGTGAAAGTATACAATCTAGGGAAGGTATACAATCTAGTGAAAGTATAAGATCTAATGGATTGGGTGATAAAGATGAATTGAATAGTTCAAATGGACTTGAAAAGTCGAGTGGATTGAATAATTCAAATGGCTTAGACAATTCAAGTGGTTTGAACTCTAGTGGTTTGGTCAAATCAAATGGTTTGAACTCTAGTGGTTTGGTCAAATCAAATGGTTTGAACTTACAGTCTTCATTAAATCAGTCAAATACATTAACTAATGTTCTGGCTCCTATGACAAATGGGTTTTCCTACAATAATCTGCCAGGATTGACCAATGGAACTCATATGTCCACTGACCTTTCTAATTCAACCAGCTTAACCCACTCAAACGATTCATCTTATCCACCTGTGGTCAACTCTACAGTATCATGTCAAGATTCAAGCACATCCCAATTTTCACCTTTGGATAACTCGCTTCTTTCGCTTCCTTTGCTCCCAGACCAGTACAATGTCCACGATCTCGATATCCTTGCACATGATCTCAATAACATTCTTACAGACATCATTGACGGCACTCCTGTTGATGATCATGTATTACAGCAACAATTCTATGCATATTCTGAGCTCCCTACACCACCAAAGATAGCAGAAGAATCGGTTCCACGACATGTGTCTGTAAATCACATTAAAGTCAATACAGGACACGAGAAACTCTATCTCGAGGGATTTTATCACGTTTTCGCTATGCGCGTAATGCCATTTGGAGCATACGATGAACGCGAGCAAAAGAATGCCAACCCAATCCGTGATGTAGTGTTGGCGTATGCGAGTACTGAACCCTTTTTACTCGCGGCAGTTTTGGCTCAGGGAGCGAAAACATGCTATGATAAGAATGGGCTCGAGCGCGACTACGATGCATACTGTTTGTATCTCTCGACATCATTGAAGTTACTCGGCCCTGCATTAAAGCGTAATCGTGATAAGAATGTGCGTAACGACCTCACGCGCAACATCGAATGCATTTTGCTCACAGTACTCCTCCTCACTTCTGCGAACGCATCAACAACCACACAGAGATGGCGGCCACATCTTATGGGCGCCAAAGAGATCATATTGAAGGCTACATCCGGAAAAATGCGCCTGCTGAAAACGCTCATTCTTTGCAAGCTTTGGTTCATTGACTTCGAGGTATTGGCAGGAACGCTGCTGGTACAAGGTGGTACACTTCAGTCTGATGCTGAAATCGACCAAATCATGACTTTGACAACACATGAAGTGGTGGTGTTGAAGGAGTACGGAGTGATTCTGGAGGACGGGTTCAATTTAATGTGTGGGTATGCGGAGACAAGTTTACAATTGTTCAAAGAACTCATCAAGTTGATGAATCGGAAGCGAAATTCCGGCAATTCGTTTGTGGCAGATGATTCTTTGACGTATATGGGGTTGATTAGTGGGTTTTACACGCAATATCAACGAGTTTTTATCGACCGCGACTGTGTGATGGATGCACAAACAGTTGAACTTCCAGAACATGGACGTGATATTCCGAACTTGGTTGATGTTATTTACGCCAACAATGATAAGATTGTGGTGAGTTGGATGGATTTGCTGCAACAGGCTTACATGCTCGCAGCATTAATTACTTTGCTTACGGACCTTATGGGAATGCCACACACGGCGCCGTACGTGCAGGACATGACGGCGAAGTTGGTGGGGTTGATTGGATTTTTAGAGCGGTACGGCAGTCGGCCTTACCAACAGATTGAATACTCGTTTCTGATGATACAGTGGCCGATGTTGGTAGCAGCTGTGAACTGTGTCAATGAGGAGCAGCGATATCTTTTGATGAAATTCTTCCGTGCACTGGTAGATATGGGACTGGGAAGTGCGCAATTGGCCTTACGTCGCATTTTGAAGGTATGGGAAGGTGAAGAGGGAGATGAGGAGGATGTGGTTCCATATTAAAAGGAGGGAGAGAATAAAAAAAATTCAACGAAAATAAGGATCTTATGAAGAGTTAGGTCTTATGAGAGTTAAATTGATAGTTAGATTGGAGTTGGATCCTTCTCACATCAACAAGTTGAATTGGGGTTTCATAAGAGTTGGAATGTTGAGGAGAATTCAACTGGCATATTTTCCGACATTTCGGGCCGGCATATTTTTTACGACCGACGCACAGTAAGATTACAAAGCGAAGAATGAACGTAATGTAGTGGGATGATAGACTGGTATATACGAACAGGTTAAATTCTCTATATAAAAATCTGTCCATTAAGTTTATTTAAGGTCCTTCATTCTTTATTCACTAAACTCCGTTATTCTTAGGATTTCTGCATTTCTTCATATTTCTTTTCTTCGCTCTCCATTTCTTCACTTTTCTACATTCCAGCTTTTCTCCACAAACTTGCGACCTCTACAACACTACAACCCCATCAATCGCACCATATCCCAGCATCAAGCCCATCAGTCACGTCGAGAAATCAGACCAGCAGTCACGTTAAGCAATAACGTCCAGCAACCACGTCCAACTATCACCTAATAATCAACCATCATAGCATAACCACACATGTTATCACCTCCTTCCAAACGGTCGAAATCATTTACGGGCTGCTTTACGTGCCGGCTGCGTAAGATCCGATGCGATCTCACTCGGCCCGGGTGTAAGAACTGCAATAAATCGGGACTCGCGTGTTCGGGTTACGATATCAAACTCAAATGGTCTAAACCATTGACATTCCGCGCAACAAAACGTGGTTATCTCGTTCCTCTGCAAGTTTCATTTAAGGACGAGGATGGGGACGAGAATAGCGAGCATTTCCAACGTAGAAAAGTGGGTGCGGTGACGTGGAAGCGGCCGTATCTGACATACGATGAGATGGATCGCGATTTGATGATCTTACACAACCTGTCGAAAGATAATATGGTCAGCAAAGAAGATAATACCAAGTTATTAGGTCCATTTGGGGTGTTCCAACTAAGAAAGACCGAAAAGAAGAACGATACAAACGTGGACACTACTCATCAAGCTAAACCCTTCAATGAGGACCCTTACGTAAGCAAGGATGAGATTAAAGATGACAAGTACAAGGATATGAAATTTGGCAAAGACGAGATGAAATTCGGTAAGGCATTTACACCAAGCTATATGAGTCCCTATGTAGCACTGCCATATGCTGAGCCGCAGGCGGACCAAGTATGGCTTTCGAATGAGTTACGGGATGATGCGCTTCTCACAGCAGCAGCACTTAATGGAGACTCTCAATTCCTCGAATTCATGAACAGGTACTCACAAATGCTGCCTACATTAGACACACCCAAACAGGCCGATCTCCTCAACCTCGTATTCCATCGTAATCATTCGGAACCCAACGTGGGTGAGGAAATCAGCCCCGGTGTGGCTGCGAATATGGTTGCAAATTCTGGTAATGGCACGCCCGCTTCATCTTCACAAAGTGCACTTTATTCCAACTACAACAACTACTTCTACAACAATCCGTACCATCTCAATGAGCTGTTAGAGATCCACCTCCACGCTGCGACTGGTGATGATGAGCTGACCGATTTGGTTGATGGGCACCATGCGACACAAATGCCGGAGCTGGTTATGCGAATTGTACAAACTCCGTTGCATGTGGGATTCGATCTTTCTGCGAGTGGGAGATTTTCAGTTCCAAGTAGTGCTCTTCAAGTGCAGCCACTTACACGGTATTTGCTCAACTATTATGTTTCGGAAGTTGCAGATCTTATGACTGTGATTCCACTTACGGAAAACCCATGGAAAACGATCTATTTTCCGCGTGCATTAATGGCTATCGGTGAATTAGCTGCACTTGGTACCACATCTCCCGCGAAGAATGCATTATTGAATGCATTGCTAGCAGTTTCAGCGTTCAATTTGCAGCTGAAGTTCCCCAAGAATTCCGATGCGATGCGGTATTACCTTAACCTCGGAATCCGACTCCGTAACCAGGCGTCACTTTTTGTAAAACAGCTTCTCCACTCGCGTCTGGATCGCCTGGGTGTGGAGCATTGTGTTCGCAGTGAGAAGTACAAGGACGTTTTGTGCGCAGTAATGCTGATGATCAGTGTGGACCTCGTGTGGGGCACTATGCAGGATACCAATTTTTACATCACGTGGTGTGGTAAAGTAATTGCTGCGAAAATGAAGACTAAGCGTAAGTTAACACTGAAGGCACGAGTTTTGCACCGAATTTTCCTGTCGATGAAGTTAATTCAGGACCTGACATGTCTTGATATTGAGCACGTACGCACTGATTTTGAGAGCAGTATCATTGACGTAAATTTCGATACTGGCATAGGGTATGGTAGATGGGTACGCGAGAACGAAGTCAACAGCACCAAAGACACAGTATTTGATTCCAAAGGGCAGAAGAATCGGATTGCGTACATTGTGAATGCCACGCTGACACTGCCGACATTTGTGAATAAAAAGCTCATCAATACCAAAAAGGATGAAGAACATTTTGCAACCGATGCGTTATATGGGCTTCCAAACTCTCTTATTGTTCTATTCTGGGAAACTGTTCAACTTTTGCGTACCAAGATCCATCATCAAGAAGATTACCACAAACTCCCGGATGATTTTACTAAGCGGGTGAATGAGCTCAACAGAAGGCTCCTCAATTGGAAGTTAGATTGGAATTTGTACGAATCAAATGGCACGCCTGAAAAGTCTGTGGAAATCGAGGTGGATCCCGATATCGCAGGCACCAGTACTGAGGATGATACGCCGAAGAAGTTTTATTCGGCGATGCACGAAACTACATATCATCACACCTACTCATTTTATCATGCATTAATGATTTACTTCAACCGATTAATCAAGGAGATTCCACCTGAGCGACTCCAAATTAAAGTCGCGAGGACTTTGAAGCATCTCAACGCGATCCAGAGGCTCATTCTGGAGGGTGACGCAGCAATTATCCCGTTGTTCTGGCAGGGATTCATTGCGGGATGTGAAGCCACTCTGGAGGAGCTTCAGCAAGGGTTTAAGAGTTGGGGTGCCGACATCGCACAGTATTTGGGTAGTTATTGGGGCGCGAGGCAGATCATGCTTGAGGTTTGGCGCCGTAAGCGTATGAACGAAGCTAGAGATGATTGGGTGAGTGTCATCAGGGATTGGGAGATGAACTTGATGTTGAATTAGAGAAAGAGGAGGTAAATAGATAAGGTAAATAGATAAGGTAATCAAGAGAGAATGTGGAAAAGTTGAATATGAAGGAAACATAGAGGTTATATGGAAAAGTTGAATATGGAGGAAAGGTGACAGAATAGTGGATATAAGTTGAATAGAAGTTATGGAAATTGATGATTGAAGTACAAGACGATAATGAATGGAAGGTGGCTCTTTGATTCTTGAAGGTGAGTCGGATTTATAGTATCAATACGATATGTTATGATCACACATACACGGTGGTTAAGTTACCATCAACTCTGAAACATATAATGCTCTTCGATCTCATCGAATCTACGCGTCACTCATCGAATATTCCAGAAACGCGATACAGTACATCTTGTACGAGATTAGTATGAGAAGGACATAACTCTAATAGATATCTTTATTAGTAGATGTCTTTACATAACTTATATTACTCTAGTATAGATATCTTAGCATAACTTACATAACTCACATACATGCATAACTTGCATATCTTAGTGATAGACATCTTCACATGACTTGAAATGGTGTACCCAAGCGAGGTCGCGGTTTTTGTCACGCGACAGAACACTGAAACGAAAACGCCTGTAAACCAACAGGCGGAAAAATGAAGAATGAAGGTTATGGCACAAAGAGAATGAAGACGGACGAATCACGAGGTGAATAATGTCAAGCTGAAGTTGATGGCACATATTCAGGTGGTTATTTTGAACCGTCGTCCAATCTTTTTACCTTCTAAAATTCTAAGATTAATCTACCTCCTCACATTCATCCAGTCTTCCTTCATCCAGTCTTCTTTCATCCAGTCTTCCTTCATCCAGTCTTCATTCATTCAGTCTTCCTTCATTCATCTTTTCTCTTCACCCTTTCTCCTTCATCCATCATTCTCCATTATAACCTTCGCGTTACTCGCGTCTCTTCGCGTCCCTTCGCGTCCCTTCGCGTTTCTCGTTTCACTTTTCATCACGTGCCCATCGCGTTCATTCTCCTCGACCGCGTTTTTTCGCGTTTGCTCTTCCCTGCGCGCTTCCCCACAACACAAAGTCAATCGTAAATAAACATGCGCGCAAACACCAAATCATAAACACTGATGGATCAAAGAACCGCCCGGGCTCCGCCAACACTCCGCATTCCGTAAATGGAAAAATCACACTTACACAGACCTGTAAGGGGCTTCTTGCATCGGCGGGCGCTTCGCGAGACCGGTAGCTTTGGCTATATAAAGGGGCAGCGATATCTCTAGTCAAACATCATTAGCTTCCAACTACTTACATTCTTTAACATGTTGCCAATCGTCGTTCTTTCCGCCCTCGCTGCCATTGTCGCCGCCGACGTCCAGACCGTCACCAAGTCCAGCACCACTGGTGCCACCATCATCTCTTGTACTCACGATGAGTGTGGTAAGCCATCTACTTTGGCTCCAGTTGAGACTTCTGCTTCTAGTGCTCCAGAGTCTAGTGCTGCTCCAGAGTCCAGCGCTCCAGAGTCCAGTGCTCCAGCTTCTCCAGCTACTGCTGAGTCTGTTGAGACCAAGTACACCACCTACTGCCCAGAGTCTGGTGTCACCTCTGTTGTTCCAGTTACCGTTGAGTCCACCGCTACTGAGTACACCACTTACTGCCCAGAGTCTGGTGTCACCTCTGTTGTTCCAGTCAGCTCTGCTCCAGAGAAGCCAGAGACCCAGCCAACCTCTGCTGCTCCAGAGACCCAGCCAACCTCTGCTGCTCCAGAGACTCAGCCAACTTCTGCTGCCCCAGAGACTCAGCCAACTTCTGCTGCCCCAGAGACTCAGCCAACTTCTGCTGCTCCAGAGACTGAGCCAACTTCTGCTGCTCCAGAGACTAGCGCTGCTCCAACTTCTGAGTCTGACTCTTACGTCGATGTCACTACTACTCCAACCGTGACCTCCTCTACTGGTGTTGAGTCTACCACCACTGCTCAGTCCACTCTCACCAGTGTCTACAACTCGTCCTCGTCCCTCGCTCCAGATGTGACTCAGGCCGAGAACGGTGCTGCTAGAAACGCCGTTGGTGTTGCTGGTTTGGCTGTTTTGGCCGCTTTGTTGTAGGGATGCGGCTATTGATTAGACTGCAGGTAATAGGTAATAAAAATTAGAGATAGGAAAGATGTAAACATAAGGCATTAGAATCATTAATAAGTTGAATGTCAGTAATCAGAAGTTATCAGCTCACCTGAAATATGAAGATATGGAAACCAAATTCAGAACGTCAAGTTTGAAAATCAATTCACCAGAAACATCAAGTTATGAATAAATTCACCAGAGATACCAAGTTATGAAAGTCAGTCCTCAAGTGATTTCATGAAATTCAGTCACCACACTCAAAGTCTACATCGAATTCAATCTCAAACTCCACTCAAAGATATCACCGATTCAATCATATCAACTCAGGGCTCATATCTCTTCTATAAATCACAAAACCCTTCTCATATCTTCTCTACATCTTTCTTCAATACTCTATTTCTTATGCCATGGACCACACTCTATATTTTCCATATGGCTTTCCCCTATTTCTCCTAAACCTCTAATATACCGTATTACACTCGGCCCTTGGATCATGGACCATCTTCCGGCACCTTAAACCTCATCTGCTGACCTTCCACATATACGTGATCCAAAACCCCCTCAAACTCACCGGTCTTCTTTAACTCAACTGCACGACGATATAAAGCCAAAGCACCATGGGCATCTTCCACAGAGTCGTGGTTACCCGTCTGGACCTTGCGCCCCAATACCATATATACCAAGAACTTCAAGCTGAGTTGGCGCTTGAAATCGCTCTTGTAGTACAACTCAGCTGTATCGCGGATCTGCTCACGAGGCACGTGGATATTGATACAACGGAAATCATTGTACAAGCCATGACCAACAAACACCACACCCATATTGAGCAACAACCAAAGTCTGCGATAAGCGGTCTGTCTATTCACTAATCTCTTGTCCAGTCGTGCCAAGTCTAAGTCACCAGGTTCGATTCCAGAAAAGCTCGTTGTGTAATCGTGAATCGCCCCAGTGTGTACAATGAAATCATCAATGAATGCAACTCCCCACTTGGGTCCAAGTTCACCACGTAACACACTGAGTCGCGCAAGAGAAAGTTGTTTGGGCCTCACAACCTTACGTGCACCATCATAGTGAACTTCCACTTCCTCGGGCCGTAATGTCACAAACTCCGCATCCATCGCAACAAGCGATCCCGGAAGTGGTGCCTCCGAACGCGTAAGTAGCTCAAATTCCCGTGCATGTCCTCGCCTTATTCCTTCGGAGAAGTGATCGAGGTAGATAGGGTTTTCCAGGTTGTCTTTGTTTTCCAAATGGTTGTTTTCCAGTTGGTTTCCATCAGAATTCTTTCCATTCTTCTCTCCAACTCTACCCTCAAGACAGTCACGATATAACACCGCCAGGTCCACATTGAAATTACCATATTCAAAGTTCTTGAACCTCCCCCCAACGCTGCTGTACACCAACAGCACCGGCCGCTTCCACGACAAGTCAAATACCTCATCGTCATCCACAGGCGTCACGAGAAAGTCGTTGAACAAAACCCATTGCAGATCCACACGCACATAAGCCACGAGATTGTGAGCTCCACGTACCGCATCTGCCAGGTGCGAAATCTCACACACATACCCCACAAGCTCGTAGCGCGATACACCATCAGGAAGTTTGCGGTACTTCAGTGGCGGTATCGTTGCACGCACATTACTTCCCTGTACATAGAACTCGGGAACTAACCACCTCTTGAAACTGCCCACAAGCCGGAGTTCCTCATCAGAAACCCCCAAGCTGAGCACCACTACGGGCCGGAATCCAGTGATACCAGCAGCCTGCACCGCATGCTCAAGATAGGTGACTAACGTTGTTGATTTGCGTGCCGTCGCAGGTGTCGGTGCCGTACGCGTCAGCAGAAGAAGGATGCTCATCTTGTTGAGTACATTACTAGGTGGAGTCATGAGATCAAGCACGTACTCGTGGTGGCGCGGACCTTCGAACCCAACAATATCCAATAATTGGCTAGCATGTGGGCCAAGCTCATATTCAATCTGTGCGAACATAAACCGCGCGAGCTCAATGCTAAGCCCACGGAGCTCGCGAGCATTAAGAGTGGCTCCCTCGTCTGTATTGGCTAATCGTGGTGCAAGTGTACTCACAGTACGTGCAAGATTTGTTGCTGTAACGTTTGTCTGTTTCGCCTTGTGCATCATGTCAAAAAGATACCCAAGATCATGCGTGAGCGACGGTAAACTTCCAGGATCACCTGAATTGAGATTATCTGATGTATTAGCACCTGAGAAGTCAGCCGCATCCTCTCTAGTTCTATCTTTGGGGTATTCTAAGGTTTCCTTAGCCAAACTTCCCACAACAAGATTATACACCCCCGGTACAAACCTCAAGACCTGAAGTAAAGCGTTTCCGTACAGGTTATCGACGTGATTTTCGAGACCACAATACGCTGTGCTATTAAAACTTGCGAAATCAAAGTCCTTTACACCAAACTTTGAGTATTGGATCTGGTGCTTATCGTGCCTCGACAGGAAGATATCAAGAGCCGGTTGTGGTGTACGACGTTCACTTAAGAAGCGTGGGAATCCTGCTTTTGTGGGAGCCACAAGCGAATGATATGCATTATGACGAGTGTGCAGGCTGCGATCGTATGGCATAAAAGTTCCCGATTCACCATCGACACGAACGGGCAATTTCGCCGTTTCCTTAGTGAACACCATATTCAGTGGCCAGTTCGACAATAATGGGTCCTTGTAGTATGGCATTCCTACCACATTCAAAGGTACTGTCTCATCAAATCCAATTGGTGGTGGTTCAGTTACTGGATCAGCGTGTTCAGTATGTGCTGGGAAACTAACAAAGCCTTCAGCCGTACCAATGGACCATAAGTGAACTTCTGATGGTCCTGCAAACGCCAAGTAGTCACCATTGCTCGAAATCTCCATTGTACGCACTTCATCCACGTCACCTTGGTAGAAATACACGTTGGTTTGGTCGTAGATGTCGACAAACAGGAGTTGGCCTGTCAGCAGTGCTACCACCATGATATTGGGCAATTTCGGGTGGAAACGCACACGCAGTGCACCTGCAGGGAATGGGTAAGGAGCGAGAGGTTTCATCATTCGTATATCGTAGATATTCACCAAAGGATCTGCTACGACGTCGATCTGCGATTGGTAACGACGCGCTGAGTAACCACAAGTTGCAATGTAGGATCCACGGACGTCTATATCGGCCAACTTTCCGCTATGGCCACTGAACTGTTTGATTTGTGTGTTTGACAGTGGGTCGTATAGTTCGAGACTACCAGATTCCATACCAAGGGCGAGGAATTTCGGAGTGTTGTTGACGAGACGGATGTTTCCATCGGTAAGGTGGGAGATCTGAGATGGTCTGTTGATATCGAAGCCGAAGAGGCCGGAATCCGTGCCGAACGCAATGGAATTTGGGGTCGTATTGGAGGTGAGGCACTGGAGGGAAGGCGTACCAGAAATGAAGTTTTTGGTGATGTTTGATGAAGTTAATGATTCAGCATCGATGGAGAAACGAGCGATACCTCTGCGCAGGTTAAAGTTGATGTTTGATCTCAGTAACAGCAATATTCCATCGGGATGGTTGAGAAAGTTTGTTACTGGACATGATGACGCCCTAAATTTGGTATATGGTGCGAGGATTGCACCATCAGGCGCAAATGAATGGACATAACCATTGGGGTCAGCAGACCACATGAGGTTTTGCGAGGTATCGAACAGGAGCGCGCTAGGCGCTCCCCGTATGCGCAAGACCTCGTTCCAGGAGTCCATGGATAAACAACAGAAAAAAGAGAAGAATTATGAGTGAAGAAATGAGAAAGAAATCGAACGAATGATAGTGACAAGAAAAATGAGAAGATAGAGTTAAATGATTGATTAGAAGTGTAGGTTATTGAAAATGAGGAGAGTTCTCAAGGTTTAATGGTAGATTGATGATGTGGGTTTTTAGTGGATTTTGTAGATTATTGAGAAAAAGTGAATGGTACAAAAACTCTGTCATCAGTTGATGAAAGACTAACAAAAGAATTGATTACAACTAATAATGATAATCACCACTAATAATGATAACCACTAACAATGATAATCACCATTAATAATGATAATAACAACAGTCATCATAACAATCACAACCACTAACAGGTTATATTGGGATCTCTACACATCCTGTTCACCAAACACCAGATTTACTGAGAATACCAAAGTGTGGAGATACACCACATAAGAGTGCACCACACTTCTACAAAAGATAGAGTATGGTGATCAGAAGATGTAATCATAGATCATCTATAAGTGTAGATTACCCATTGGTGGTGGTATGGATGTTTAGTAGATGTGTTGAGCTTTATCGATATAATCTCATGAATATTAGTCTATCGATATAATATCATGAATGTTAGTCTATCGATATAATCTCATGAATGTTAGTTTATCGATATAATCTCATGAATGTTAGTTTATCGATGAATGTTAAGGTTTATATCATGGTGGCTTGAATAGTTAGTAGCTATCCCTATATCCTTAATGAGACTAAGATTCCTCCCTTTTATCTGATATCACTCCGTTTTCCCACCTGTACACAAAAGTGATGTTTTTAGATAACCAAACACACCATAACATTAGCACACCATTTATTTTGTCTTCAATTCCATCTATGCCTTCAATTCCATGAATTCCATTCCAATTCAACCTTATCACCTCCTTCATTTCCATTTATTCCACACTCTCCACCATTTTTATCTATTCCATCCATCCATTCCACTATTATCAAAACTTCTACCACTTTTCTACCTTCCTCAGTCAACCTTTTATATCCTCTAGAGGTCACTCACCTTTCACGATCATAACATCTAACCCATCACCAAACGTGACCTAGTCACCCACGTTGACGCGCGTGGACCCTTGTGGGGCACGTGTATTACGTAAGCTGTTTACTTTTGTCCCCGAGGATTCGCGATAAGCGCGATAAGATATAAAACGTACGGGTTCCCAGACAATTTATAAATATCTATTAGGCATCCGGATTGCTACCCACCGGAACCACCCAATTACACTATGTTTAAAACCAGTTTCTCTTCGTGGTTTAAGAAACCCACACCTGCTCCACCATCAGAGAACGTCATAGACGCTGGTGCCAATCGTTTTGTGGCGCCTTCCACTAAAAACAAGCACCAGTTGGTGCACATCACCATGGATGATGGCGATCTGGACTCGTTTGTTGGAATTGACTACAAACAGTTGACATATGCGGAAGCTGCGGCGTTATCGCCCAAACTGCGCCAGCAGTTAACAACTAATGATAAGAAGAGTGTGCCTCAGAAGATCCGTGCTCCGAAGACCAAGTCGGAAGAACCCATTGAAGAGCTGCACTACGAGAACTTTAAGAGTGGCGATAGCTATGAAAGAAGTAAGACATACAAGGGGAAGCAGCGCGAGCAAATATTACAGAAGCGTGCAGAAAAGGAGAAGAAGAGAAAGGAAAGAAAGGCAAGAAGCTAGAGGTTAAAAGTACGGCAGGGCCTGGGGCCTCCTTATATGCCACCAATAGTACGATATTTATTAGCAAAGCGTAGGTTGTAATGGCAAACAAATATGCAGGAGTGAAGGCGTAGTTATGGGAAAATGAGTATTTTTGACGGATCGGTACCTATAGGGTATATCCGAGGCGAAATAGTGGTGCACCGATTTTAGTGGTAGAATAGGATTACCACGGGTATTAGAATAACAGGTATATAAATAGACCAAACCGTACTAAATTGTATAGTGGACTTTCACAAGACTGGTGTAGATTTCATAAGATCATCAAGTGTGATCATGAGTCACGGATGAACGTGACGTCACTTCCTAATTTGGAAGTTCCAGTTTCGCAGCCAGAGAACACAACTAGAATAGAGACGGGAATGTAAGAGAAATTTGAAATTATATCAAGGTAGATCATGAATATTTTGAATGATATTATACAAATCATCTACTCAAGATGTGTTTGACTTTGTACATCAAGTAAACTCATAAGACTAAAGTTGTATTACAAAATTGTCATATATCATCACAGTATTGTTCAACTATCGAACAAATAACTTCCACCAATATCACCATCACATATTAGCTTGGATGGATCTGTTTCACAATAAATCATAGGTTCAAGTGAAAGGTTGGGAAGACGAATAGGCAGTTCTGGATTCTTCCATGCTGAGCGTGTGACTCCAACTCTTTTTCTGAAGCGACCTTCTGAGTGAACTTGTACTTCACGGTATTGAGCTCCCAAAAGTTCGAAAAATGGCACCAGGATCTGTGATTGTCCTACTGACCCAACCTGAAATGCGCAAGAATACCCCCCATATATCCCTACTGACTTTCCAATGGCACCGTTAACCCCTATTAGTGCAGTGAGGGCTGCAAAATTAAAGCCTGCATTGAGATCAAATGACATCAGGAGCCCAACAATAGCTCTGAAATCTCCACCTACCCCTCCACCATCACCATGCCTCACATCCAAGCACTCTGAAAGGGCTTTTCTCGGGCCATAACCCTCCAAAATGGCCGTGGGTTTCGTAAATTCCAACCAGAGGTTGCTGTCACCACCACGAAACATCCTCAATCCTGTAGTTTCATATGTTGTGTCGAGCTTCAGCAGATGTAGCAAGTACGTTCCAGTGTCTGAAAGAAAGTAAATGGATTGCCTATCAAGTAGACGAGGAAGAGAAGAAACCTGAATGACAGAAGATATGTCGATGGGTTGACTCAGGTATTCCACAGCAATGATGAGTTTCACCAAATAAACCAATAATATGAGATAAGTGTTCATTGTAGATAGTAGACGAAGGATGTTAAAAAGGATTATCTTCTATTAACTGGGACTCTGTTTTATTTTACCTGCACTTTTTCGATATGCAGAGCCATTTTTTGCACCCAAAAGGCGGGGAAAAGCAGACAAGGAAATCGTTCATCTAACAGAACAAGAAGAACAAACCAAAGGCTATAACTTGATACAACAGACTATTAATATAAGTATACTTCACATGACTTCAACAGCATACTCTCTGTCGGTCGCTTACATCTTCTAGTAACTTCACTTTCATACTATCAGCCTTCCTCTACTTCATACCTTTTTAATTCTAATCTTTACTATCCATTTTATTACCCCTCTATATATATACAATGCTCACTGCATGTGAGTTTCTGGCTCCGGGGGGTCTTCAATCTTGAAGCCCGAGTGCACATCATACTTTTTGGGTGTACCAATGAACTTATCCCACCCAATACTGGTGTAGTAAACTGCGAGGCGGAAACATGTCACTGGGAAGTCACGGTATGAGCCTAATACAAACTGGACCGCACCCCACACTTCATCAAGAGCAGTCTGTAATTCATCGGTGAACCCTCTTAACTCCTTGTTGAGGATCTTCTTCTGTCTTTCAGGATCCACAATCGTCTTCACAGGCATTTTCCTGAACTCTGGACGCTTAGAGCCTGCCTTAGACTTTTCCGAAGCAGACTTGGCACTAGTGGCATCCGACTCGGTACTCTTGGCAGCCGATTTTTCAGAACCAGCAGGACTTCCCCGAAGGTCGTCTTTGTTGATGAATGGGAATGCAAATCCAGATTCCTTCTTCTCATACTCACCTGGTTTGGTAATACCTGCACGCACATCTTCCAAATGTTGCATGTACATCGCCTTAAAGTTGTTGATGGCTTCGATACTCTTCGATAACCTGTCGAAAGTGTTGAGCAACGCAACCAATTCTATACGCTTTAACTTGGGGTTGACTTCACCATCGAGAAGGATCTTGAGTGCGGTACCATAGCCTGTAGTCTGGAGCTTTCCCCACATACGGCACCTATCACAGCCAACACAGTCCATGATAGCCGACACATTCTTGAAGCGCGAACGGAACTCGTCTTTGAGAGAAGGAGCAACACTCGCAGGATCAAAGAGATTGCTGGTATCAAACAAAGTGTTCAGTGAGAGCGCAGGTACAATCTGGTCGAGAAGATCAGAAGTCAAAGCCGCATCATCTTCACCAGAAGCTTCAAAGGCAGAGGAACTAGTGTCGTTGATGACAGCACCTTTGATATCGAATAAAGTGTTCAACTTTGTGATGGCTTGGGATACAAGCGCGTAGTTGAAGTAGATATTAGACAAACGGTCATTAAACAGACCAACACGCTCCATGAAGATACGAAGGTTTGGGTAAAACTCGGAGGTCTCTGGACACAAGTACTCATTAGCGAGATGCACAGCAATCAGCGCATGCATACCCAGGATGAGTCTGTAGAACAAGTTCTTTTCCACACAGCTTTCCTTCTCACCGGATGCATCCATAGACATTGGGTTTGTGTTTGGGAAGCAGTTCTCAGCGTAGATGGCACGCCAGACGTCAAAGGACTGGTTTCCACCATATCCTGTGAACCGTTCCGGATTATCGACCAAGTTGACGTAGACACATTGGTGGTCATCATCGATGTGGGTATAATCCAAGTTATCGCTGAGTTCATCACACTGATCAGTTTCCTGCTCAGGATCTGAGACGATCTTTCCGAGCTTTGCCGGCATAAGGTTGGCGTTAATATCAGTCCAGTTAAACTGATCAGGTTCGAGGATTTCAACAGCACAGTTTGCGGTAGCACAGAAGTGTTGGGCATTCCAGAACTTGCACTGTTTGTCGAGGTTCAACTTAAAGTAACGGAAGTAGTGAGTTTTCATCAAGTCCGATACTTGAGGACGAATGTTGTGGTTGAGTTCGTCGATATACAGGAAGGTAGCATTACAAGTTGGTGTAATAATCTGAGAACAAAAGTCTGGCAGATCAAAGGGACTAAACTTGTTGGAAGGGAGCGCTGCACTCGCAAGCGCTATCCAAAACCATTGTATCACGAGTTGAGCGAGCATCTAATGAAATCGATTTTGGTAATGGAAAAGCTGGCGATTTATATTTTTTCACACACGCGGTGGCAACCGATGGAACGAGATGGAAGGAACACGTAAGTGTATACAAAGAAAGGTATCAAGAATGTTAAGATGATAGAAAGAGACTAGATATTAGATAGATATTAGATAGAGATATATAGATATAGGAAGAGGTTAATCAGAGATTAGATAAAGATCGAGAAAGATAACCTTGAGATAAACTAGATGTTCACTATGATGAGTGGTATCTAACATTCAGAAAGGACACGATAAGATATCATGATACCAAGACACTAACATTGCATGATTGTGTTGTCGCCTCGTTAACTATAATTGATCTTAGTAATGTCGTGGCCTGAAGCGGAAAAATGATCTGATGTGATGACGTGGTTGACATGAAGTGGGACATGAAGTGGGACACGACGTGATTAGACACGACGTGATTAGACACGACGTAACTTATAATGTCAAGTGATTGTGAAACAGGATACATTCGAGTCCTAGTGATGTACTGGAGGATGATATTTTTGATTAATCATCAGGATTAGGTAAGATGTTGTAGGAATTCTTCGAAGAAGGTTGTAGAGCATTCTGAATGAACTGAACGAGAAATGAGCAGAACTGGCATGAGCAGAACTGGAATGAACACTAGTATTCCAAAGGATGGATACTATAGATGTAGTTATGTAGACGTGATGTAGTTATGAAGATGTTATTTAAACGTGATGTGATAAAAGATGACATATATATAATTTAATCTGATTGCACAAAAATACATTCCCAATAACGAAAGGAAATATCTTGCATGCAGAGATTGGGCGTTTGATAGCAGAATTTTAGATGAATGTGATGGAGGGATATGAGGACTGAAATGGAGTTAGGTGTGAAAAGGAGGTTAAATAGTGAAATGAAGTTTTATTAATGTATGAGAGAAATGAAGTATGAAAGAAATGAAGTTTTATAGGTGTATGTGAATTACACAGCCTTTAATAGACTTAACTAGTTTTAAGAAATATCAATTTCTTGTTTTATCATCTAGAGTTATCTTCAATACAACTCTTTATAGTTTCAGTCTTTATAAGTTTTAACTATTAACTACTTTACCTCATTTTGACTACTTTACCTCATTTTGACTACTTTACCTCATTTTGACTACTTTTGTCTTCTGAGATCAAGTTTGACAGTCCCAAAAATAGGTTTTACGAGAAGGGAAAAAAAGGCCCTATTGTTCTTCCGATACAATAGCATTATTGCAACAAAAATTGCCAGGACAAGGAACATTATTGCTACCACAGTGAGTACAATTATGTGGCACAAGAAAGAGAATTATGTATGATAAGGAAGAGAATTATGTGGGATAAGGTTGACAATTATGTACAACAAGTGAACAACTAAGATTTCTACTTGTTCAGTGGGGGGCAAATGTTAATATGCATGTCAATATGAATGAACTATTCATGGGCTTTGTCAAGGAACTGCAAAGAAGTTTCACAGAAGGAATCCTTTGTTCATATTCATTGTTGTAAGACAAGGCGGTACCTTATCGGTGAAACTGAAGATGTTAAGAAGACTAAGCATGAAGAATATCAGATGGGGAATACTGATCACCAAGAAAACATCAGAGAATGGGTAAGATATATCAACACCAAAGTATGGGTGATAGAATCAATAACAAGAAAACCAACGCTTTTCAAACCAACGCTTTTCAAACCAACGCTTTTCAAACCAACACTATTTCAAAAATCTGGAGACTTTTGTCGCCGCAGTTTGGTACTGCAGCGCATAATGTCTATAAAAGGCTGCAAACCTTTGTCAATTGGCTGACAGCCGAGGTCTTTATTAAACTCGAGGTCTTTATTGAATTCGAGGTCTTTAATGATCTTAACTGAAGTCGAAATCTTTACCTGTCTTAATATTCAGCTTATCCATCGTGGCTTTGCGTTCCGTTAACTTTTGTACCTTGTTGAGCTCTGGCCTGTTGGGGAATCACCATGTGGAATCGATACCCTTTTGTGTGATTAAGACACCGCGCAGCCTCATAACCTCTTGTTCCTGGCAGAGAAGGGAGGAGGAATATATAAGAGAGGTTGATCCCTTTGAAACAAGGGATACGGTCATTGTAATGAATTTCTACCTTCTTCCAGCTGCTTCTTATCAAACTCAGCAAAAGATCAAAGAACAAGCCGCTGGCCGGCGTCGAGTTAAGAAATCAAAACGCTCGGGATCACACAGTGAATCCACAGCACTGATTACACTGGATGACCTGCAAGTTTATACCCTGAATACTTCAACGATTAGTGCTCCTTCGAGTAAATCATCAAGAGACTATACCTACGCCGCACTGCTTAGAAAAACGAGTTTTGACAGGGAAAGTTTGAACAAATCTGCTACTAATACAGAACAGGAGTCTGTATACAGCCTGGAGCTGAGCAAAGGAAGAAAAACCTCACTGTTTAATTACTCAAGTAATGTGGAGCTTGCTGACGCTATAAAAGGTGGCCGTGTTCGCCAAAAACACAAAAAACACGATAACCAGAGTGATCGTGAATCCATGCGCACAGAAAATTCCGGCTGCGAAAATTCTCAAACTCAAGAAGAAGAAAATATTAGTGGAGAACCCTTGACCAGAGTATACTCTGATGTGAGTTCTATCTTCAGCACGAAAACTGAAAGTCCCAAAACTCTGAGTCCATCGCGTTTTGCTCGGTTGAAGAGTAAGTTTGGGAGGGATTGAACAAAGCAGTTGGGGATGTGAATCTATATAGCGAGATAATATATAGAACGATCATTTCGATTTCATGTAGAAGAAAAGATAATAGATCAATTGATGATCACCACTATTCTTATTTATATTCTTTCTATTCATATTCTTTCATATTCTTTCTATTCATATTCTTTCATATTCTTTCTATTCATATTCTTTCATATTCTTTCTATTCATATTCTTCCTATCAATATACTTCCTATCCATATTCTTTCATATTCTTTCTATTCATATTCTTTCTATTCATATTCTTTCTATTCATATTCTTCCTATCAATATACTTCCTATCCATATATTCTTATTCCTATATATCTATCCCATACTAAAACACCGTTATACACGATACAAATCCATTCAGATCAAGTACCTCAAAAATACATCTCTTGTAGCTGTATAACTTAGACTGTCCCCAAGTCTTTGCCTTAGCCGAGACTGCACCATCATTTGGACCATCATTTGGCAGTTCAATGATGTCGAGGTCACCGTCAAAGTACTCCGATTCAAGCCTGTTGAGAAGTACAGGGACAAGCAGACGCAATTGACTAGGCATCTCACTGAAGTTCATTTGTGAATTAAAACTCACATCAGAACTAGTTACCTCCCAGTTACACTGATCCCATTTCATGAAATTGAGTGATTCTGCAATACCGCCATTATGAAGCACCACTTTTTTCACCGTGGGGTGACCGAGCAGACTGTGAGGGTCGTACATGACGTCCAAACCATAACGAAAGTAATTGTGGAATTTGTGATGGACACCTTCTGTATTAGTCTGTGCGCCTGGATAAGCCTGTGCACCATGAATAAGAAGAGGAGAACCGAACTTGGTAAAATAATCGTCTGGCGGACCCAAAATATTGAGCATATCTTGTTGTGAAGTAGACCCTATAACTATCTGTGCAGAGGAACCATTTTTAAACTGAATCCGAGTAACTCCACGATCAAGATCAACACTGAGTCTTGAAATCAGATTATCTTTCTTTCCGTCAGTACTTTCAGTCATCTTCTTTTTGAAGTCGAAATCCTGCCACGAATCTCCTTTGTATATGGCAATAGCAGAGCACGTAATATCATTAGGAGTATCCCAATTGAGCAAAGTCGATAAGCGCAGTTCATCACAATCAATAGCCTGGACTTTTTCGAGCAATTGAGTGTTGGAAACCACAAATTTGAAGGAAATTCCGGGGTATGACAAGATATACACGTTATCGGTCAACTTACCAGGATATGTAGGACCAAACAACTTGTTATAGATCAATCTTAATGAGGTAGAACACGTGGAAACGAGAGTCTTATCATCAGAACTCAAAGATGAACACGTGCTCTCCAAGCCGTCCAGCGGCAGGTCATCCGTGCGCTCAAATTCGTTAAGTTTGAAGTCATTGTAGAGTAAAGTGAGTAGTTTGTAACCATTGGAGCGGTTTGAGCGAGTGACGTCCAAGATTTCAATAAGCTGCAAGCATTGATCTTCGTTATTTTTAAAGGTCAAACGTATACCATAGTCTTGAAGGGTGACCAAAACAGGGAGTTTGAGGTAATTGTGTTCACTGTAACTAACGCGAAGTTTGTAGTGGTGTTTGCTAAGACTCTTCATAGTTTCGTACATTGACCGTCCGAGACGGATATTGCCAATACCCACGCCAGGGTGGAGTGTTGTTTCGTTGATCATGTTTAAAGATAAGGAGAAAAGATAAAGAAATGGTAAAGAAATAGTAAAGAAATACCAAAGAAATAGTAAAGAAATACCAAAGAAATAAGAAATAGTGAGAAATAGTAAAGATATAATGAAGAAATAAATGAAGGAAAATGGCTATATTCAAAACTATTCAGATCCTTCATTTCTCCCTTCGTTTTCCATTTCTTGCAATTCTTCATTTCTTACTATGCTTATATGCTCTACTTATGCTTCTACCTATATTCCCCTCTGTCGTTCAAAAATGCTTTTGAGGCATGTCTTTCAATAAGTTCAATTTTATCTGATACTCTTGTTCAGGAGACCTTCTGGTTGGATTCACCCACCAACCTGAACACCAATCCCTCCATCATCTCCATCTATTTCTCCCAAAAAATCACCTTCATTCTTTATCCCATAGTTCTCCCCCACTATAGGCTTATACAACTCAAGCAATCCTGCATCGTCATCTTGTCCATGATGGCATCTCTGGCACAAAAACTCTCCAATAGTAAATTCTCCCAGTACCTTACCATCTCTCCACCACACTGGAGAACTCGTCGTCTTGCAAGCCGTACACAATGGGCCCACACCCTGCCATTTCCAATCATCAGTGCCATTAGATGTACTCTTCCCAAGCTCCTGCTTAAACAGAACATAATCGAGCGCACGTAATTGAGGACCACTAACCAGATTTCCCCTAATATCTCTCAAATTCATATCTTTATCTCTCACATCTCTCACATCCTCAAGATATAACAGTACTGCTGCACTACTCAGAGACCCATTAATACGCCGTACCTGCTCACGCATCGTAATGAGCTCAGCATCTGCATGTCGTGGACATGAAAGTGTAGGCACCAAACGACCTTGAGAATCACCCACACGCACTAACCGCTCCTTTCCAGGAACTAGCGTAAATCCAAGCCGAAAACCAGAAGAATCCTGGGCACAGGTCGCATGGTATTTGATACCATCATCACAAAAACCACATTCAATCATCGCGCCATTCTGCGAACCACAGATCCCACACGAACACTCGTGGTTACGAACAAATACTCGTGATATGGTCTGTACAACAAGTGTGCCGTCTTCCCGCAGTCTCTTTGGACGGAATTGGGCTTCACGACTGAACATCGCACAAAGTAAATGACACCACCGACCTGTATCGCTTACCGGCACTAAGTAATCAGGAATAACTTGGTCCAGTCCCACAATCGCAAGCTCATGGTTGGTCTCCCGCGCCAAACAGAGTGCACAAGAGTATAAAGTAGTACGCCATGGTCTCAAGTCATTGAGACATGGGGGACAGAGCCAATCAGATGAAAAAGAGTTTGAAGTAACATTATTGGAAACATCGTTCGAAGTAACATTATCTGAAGTCAGATTGTTCAAAGTCAGCTTATTTAAAGTCAGATTGTTACTCAACTTATTGTTTGATGTCAGATTGTTACTCAACTTATTGTTTGATGTCAGATTGTTACTCAACTTGTTGTTTAACGTCAGATTGTTGTTCAACTTGTTGTTCAATGTCAGGTTGTTGCTCAACTTGTTGTTCAATGTCAGGTTGTTGCTCGACTTGTTCGCCAACTTATTTGAATCGCTCATTCCCACACACCCATTGTGGACATTTACACCACAATTGGCGCATACAAGCATCTCATGGGTTGTTGTCTCCTCCCTACAAACACAACAGGGCCGCATGGTAAATGCAAATCCTCCAGGGCGAGCTATGCCATGCGGACCAGTACTTGCGAGTCGCCGAGCACGATGTCCCTCAACGAGCTCACGAAGGCCCGCTGGAGAAGGAGGTTGCAAATACTTGGGATTGATAAGAGGGTCAACAAGAGGCTCTGGGGTTTCTCTATCATTTTTCTTTTTCCTCTTGGTCTGTTTCTTCGTGCCATCTTGTTTCCTCTTACGGGTAGCGTCAGTCTGAGGAGAATCCTGGGAATCATTAAGCAAATCATCTTTCTGAAAAGCATCAATTTGAAGGTCAGAATTATTGATATCTTTGATATCTTCATTCTCATTTTTGATTTCTTTCTTGATTTCTTTCTTCTCCTTCTTCACTTCCTTCTTCACTTCCTTCTTCACTTCCTTCTTCACTTCCTTCTTCACTTCCTTCTTCACTTCCTTCTTCACATCCTTCTTGACTTCTTTCTTTTCCTTCTTCTCCTTCTTTTCCTTCTGATCTGCATTCTTCCCTTTCTTCTTTTCCGGGATATCTTTCTTCTTCTCCGGGACTTCCTCCTCCTCTGCCTCTTCCGTACTCTCTCTTATTACAGCTCCACATTCATGTGCATACGCCATGATCGCTGCTGAATCTGCTGCCAATTCTGCCTCAACACGCTTCTTTGCCGCAATATACCGCGTTACTGCTATGGGATCTTCCCATACAATTGCATACCGCCGCCATAACCGAGCACACCGAAAACAGAGAGCCACAACCGCACCAGCAGAGCGTGCATCATGGCCCGTAATCCGGAACCACTGCCGTGACGCCCGCGTCTCGCAATGCTTGCACTCAAATGCTCGTGAACCGGCTTTAGAATGGTCGTAGCTTGAGTCATCTTCGGCATCGGCATAGTCAACAGGTAAAACAGATGGTAAAATAGACATATCAGTGACTTTTTGATCTTTATTCTGTTCATTCGCACTCTTCTCTTGATTATCTCTATTCTCTTGATTCTCTCTCTTTTCTTGAGTATGCTCATGATTTCCCTTTTTCTTTCTGTTTCCCCAGATACGACGACCACTCTCTGTCTTTTTCCAAAGGTAATAGAATCTCACCACGGCACGTGGCGGTTGTGACCGCACTTTCTTCTGAACAAAGTGCAACTCGCTACCAAATTCACGTACTCCATCCTCAAACTTCCGCACTTCGTCTGCACTGAATGTAGGTTCTTGCAATTCATCACGAGTTAAACGGCGAACCGCTGCCACACTTGCAATAACATCACCTCTATTCTCATGATAAAGCCGGAGAACCGCATCCACAAAGTTGGGCGAAGTGGCCATTACGCCCATTCGCGCAGCTTCAGGTGCACATTGCTCAACATACGCATCTAAGGCCGCAAACCCATCGGCCTCATCTTCCTCCCGAGGTCTCCAGAGCATAGTGCATGTTACACCTGCTCCGTCATCCTCACCACGCTCTTCATAACCTTTGGGTCTCGGTTGTAACCACTGTGGGTAGTCCTTCTCGGGAATGTCACGATATGCTTCGGGAACTTCGAGTCGAGAAACAGGTTCGGTCAAAGGACGTCTTCCACCTTTTTTTCTTGGTGTACCACGTCCTCCTCTAGAAGAACCTCTAGAGGAACCTCTAGTGGCTGTTCTATTACCAGCTTTTGCCTTTTCCACATCATAATACACTAATGGATGATCGATACATTCTGGAATATGCAGAACTTGGTGTTTGGCACCCAAACGGGTCAGTGCACGAGGATATGGTGAACGATCTTCGAGATCAACAGCATCCTCTAAACGTGCATGCATGCCTAAATACCTCATGGGCCATTCCTCTTTCATACGGCGTTGAGCAAGGGTACAATTGGAATCGCGTTCAAGAAATGCCCTTGCCATGCTTTCGTATTTTGGAAGAGGAGAATGGGAGGGTAAATTCAGAGAAAGCTCCAAATTCAGAGAAAGCTCCAAAGAGTCCAAATTTTGAGAAAGCGCTATAGTCTGGGAGTTTTCAATATTCTGAGAGTTTTCCGCATTCTCAGAATTCTCAAACACCTTTGTCGTCTGTATATCTTGAGGTGGTGTGAATTTTAAGTTTTCAGTTGGCTTGTTCTCATCCTCAGTTGAATCATTCTCTTTAGTGATTTCAGACTGGTTCTTCTTCTCCTTCTCTTTAGTGATTTCAGACTGGTTCTTCTTCTCCTTCTCTTTCATTTCATGGTCATTCACATACTCGTCTTTCTTCTCTTGTTCGACTGTTTCCTCACCTTGTTTCTTCCTCTCTATCTCCTTTCCTCTCTTTTTCCTTTCTATTTCCCTCCTTTCTATCTCTCTCTCTCCCGCAAGTTTCGTACACACTGCACACGACCATGAGAAACCACGACTAGGTCGCTTGGTCATTGGTGGATCAAGACAATACATATGAAAATGTCTCTCACATTCCACACATGTAACAGTATCTCCACCATCGCACCATTGCTCACATACCGCACAGCTCGTAGCAGACAGACTCAATGTCCCCACTAATGCTTTAGCACGTTGGGGTTCTGCAAACACATACTCAAACCGTTTATGTAATGCCTCAAGAAACAGTGTAGTATGACTCTCGGCAATGTCTGTATATCGTAACAAATGCTGTGTCAGTAATACATCGTAGAACTTGAGCATGTACCGATCAAATAACTTATCGAAATAAAAACAGTTAGGTTGCTGAGAGTATGCTTCAAGTCGTGATGGAGGTGGTGTGCTTCTCTTTTGCTTATTACGTTGCTCTTCCTTCACATCTTCATCCTCTAAATCTTGTTTATGGCGTACAGTCACGATACCACGGAAACTCGTGAGAGGACAAGTATCAGTATGCATTGATGCAAAGAGCAAACGTGAGTCATTGGATGTTTTAGAGATATCACGAGGTCGATAAAACCATTGGATTTGGAAAACATATCCGGTCGAACTCACAGTCCCTTCTCGAGGTATCACACGCTCATCTTTACTACTACCACTTGCCTTATAGCCTAAAATGCGCCCAATGTAATAGGGTTCACCTGGTGGTTCACTGACCATGTATACGTAGTCACCTTTTGTAAGGCTAAAGATGGAAGTAGTACCATTTTGTTTTGACTTCAGTTCATTGGAGGATTTCTCTCTTGACTTTGACTTTGGTTTTGATTTAGATTTGGAGGTATCTTTGGACGTATTGTCTATTGGCATGTTAGGACAGTACAATGTCTGGGTGGCCAAATCTATGTAGCTGTTCTCAAGGTCGAGTTTGTTGGAGAAGTAGTGAGAAGGTTCTGGTGTTGGCTGCCAGTTATGAGGGATTGATGGTGTATTTGGATCAGTTGGGGTAGTTTCTGGTGAGGGACGTTTTTGCTTCCTCGTTGGGATGGGAGGTTCCTCAGCATACTCAGGAAGAGCATCATTGTAGGACTTGTTGATGGTGGCCTTACGCTTGGGTCGAACGGACATGAGTAGAAAGAAAAGAGAAAAAGGAAAAGAATGGGAAAAGATAGGGAAGAAAAGATATTAGAGATGAAGAGAAGAGAGATGAAAGAAGAGAAGAGAGAAGGAAGAAGAGAAGGAAGAAGGAAAAAGAGAAGGAAGAAGAGAAGAGATATTGAGAATGGAAAGGATATGAGAAGAAACTAGAAAGGAGAAAGATAGATGGAGAAGAATTGGAAAAGGAAGAAGATGAAAGGAAGAAGAAGATGAAAGGAAGATAAGATGAATGAATAATGATAATTTGAATAAGATTGTGATAAATGTAAAAAGATGACATTTTATAATCATTCTTATACTGACTATTCTCATATAGACTGTTCTTATATCTCTTCCTATACCGACTATTTTTTCGCAGCCATTAACTCATATTCTATCTACCCAAATAAATCAACTACTTCTCATCAACTCTCTTTCATCTTTTCATCCACCTTCCTTCATCTTCTCATTCTAATCTACTCCCTCTTCTTTTCCTTTTATTACTATCCATCCTTTCAATCTCATCTCTTTAACCTTTCTTCTATACTTGTAATCTCATCCATACTTGAAGCATTCTGTAATCTTTCCATTAACTCTTTCCTCTCTTCATCTCCCAAATTCACCTTATTCTCCTTCACCTTAATCTCTTCCTTTTCTCCCTTCCCCGCAAAAACCATCGCATGTTCATTCCAATCATCACGGTCAGTCCCAAATATCTCTTCTCCCTTCTTCCTCTCAGCATCAGTAATTCTCGCATAGTCAAGTGCGCGCAAGGACGGTAAGAGCCATGCCATAAACTCACGGTAATGTTCACGTTCAGTCACGGGATTACCTTCAAGAATCAAATTCTCAAGACTTCCAAAGTTTCGCCAAATATGCTCAATACTCGAAAGATTATTATGGGCCATCGTAATCGATCTGATACTATTATCATTAGGGATTCCTTCCACTCGAGATATACTATTGTTAGCGAGGAGTAACACTTCTAGATTGCGGAAACCTTCAGGAATATTGGCTAATTCAACCAACAGATTGTTTGTAAAGTCGATGACTTCGAATCGATCTTGAGTACATGAGAGATTCTCCACGAACGCGATGTCCATACCGCGCATCTGGAGCACGAGTTTACCTTCTGGATTGATCACGGTAGGCGCGTTGTTGATGGCATTGTAGGTGAGCCTCATGAAAAAAAAGGACCATCAAGGTAAAGAAAAAAAGACAACAAAGACAAAGGTATAAAAGGCGAAGGCAAAGGCAAAGGCAAAGGTAATAAGGCATAAAAGTCATAAAAAGACACTTATACATAAAAGGTGATAAAGTTACGAAGTCAATATTATCACAATCTCATCACATTTACCCATCCTTTACCAACCTTACCAACCTCCATTCACCCTAACTCCTAATGCTCAATCTAGACGAAAGAGATCAACCACGGATTCCAGGCACTAAACTCGAAGTGCATGAAGCACGTGAGCTTCAACAAATGGTGGCAGAATTGTTGGGTAGACGTAGTACGTCATTCCCCGGTTCTCAACCCGTTTCGTTCGAACGCAAACATTTGGAGGTATTAACGACGCGTGATTACTTTGTATGTGAGAAATCAGATGGATTAAGGTGTTTACTCTTCATTATCAATGATGAACAACGTGGAGAGGGAGTGTTTTTAATCACGAGAGAAAACCACTACTATTATATCCCCAATATTCACTTCCCTTCAACTATGACCGAGACTGAAACTAGTCCAAGTTTCCACCATGGTACTTTATTGGATGGTGAATTGGTATTGGACAGTAAAAACGTCAAGGAACCAGTGTTACGTTACTGTATCTTCGATGCATTGGCTGTCAATGGAAAACTTTTAGTGGAACGTACTTTAAGTAAACGTTTGGGGTATATTACTGAAGAAGTCATGAAACCATTCGATCGGTTCAAGAGAATGAACCCAAAAATCACAAACTCCCCTGACTTCCCATTCAAAGTCAGTTTCAAACTCATGACATCGTCATATCATGCCGATGATGTGCTCTCGAAAAAGGACTTATTGTTCCATGAATCTGATGGTCTTATTTTTACTTGTGCAGAAACACCCTACTATTTTGGTACAGATAACACCTTGCTCAAATGGAAACCTGCTGAAGAGAATTCTATTGACTTTCAGATGCGGATTGTCTTCAATCAGTATCAGGATCCAGATATGAACAAATTGGATCCAGATTCTACTTACACTGACTACGATTCAAAACCCGATGTTATCAAATTAAAGGTGTGGCAGGGCGGTCTGGGTGAACATGCAGACTTTGCTCAATTAGCCTTGACTGATGAAGAATGGGAACAGCTTAAATCTTTAAATATTCCATTGCAAGGTAGAATCGTTGAGTGCAGGAAAAGTTTGGAACATCCAGGCTACTGGGAGATGATGCGTTTCCGCAATGATAAAACTAATGGAAATCACATCAGTGTGGTGGAGAAAATCTTGATGAGTATCGAAGATGGTGTTAAAGAGAAGGAGATCTACGAGCTGTGTCCAAAAATCGCAGCTGCATGGAAACAGCGTGCATATGAAAGAGAACATGCAAAGAGAGCAATAGAGAAAGATGGGAGGGCAAGTCATGAGAGAAGAGACCACGAGGGAAGGAAAGAAAATGACCAGGGACGTAAGAGACTGGTATCGACAGATTCAAGGCCAGAAAAGAGACAGAAGAATGAGGACGCATTGGATGATTTGCCGGTGTATGAGGACAGTGAGTAGGAGAGAAAAGAACAAGATGGAGGACAAATAACAATGATGGCTGGAGGATGAATAACAATGATGGCTGGAGGACGAATAACAATGATGGCTGGAGGATGAATAACAATGATGGCTGGAGGACGAATAACAATGATAGCTGGAGGACGAATAACAATGATAGCTGGAGGACGAATAACAATGATAGCTGGAGGACGAATAACAATGAATAAGTAGTGTATTATACAATCTAGACAAGAATATAGTAAAGAAAGAGAAGAATAGAACAGAGAGGATGAAGAGAGATGAACGAAAGAGAAGAATAGAACAGAGAGGATGAAGAGAGATGAACGAAAGAGAAGAATAGAACAGAGAGGATGAAGAGAGATGAACGAAAGAGAAGAATAGAACAGATAGGATGAAGTGAGATGAAACGAAAGAGAAGGAGGTGAAAAGAGAAACTTACAATTATGATTTACTTTCGATGTATACTGATGTTAGTTTACTTTTAGCAATCATCACACTTGGTCTTTTCCTGATAATCCTTTCTTTAGCTATATTCAGGTGGTGGATCCATCCCCATGGCTGTTTTTTCCGTGTACAACTTCACACTGCACATGTGGCTGATTACACACCGATTGTAGCGACCCTCATCGGTTCTTTCCTCGTGGAAGTTACTAACATTCCTATACTCTGACAAATCTCTGCGTACTTCGTTGTTCTCAGGCTCGTTCTTCAACTCAGCAATTGTAAACGATGCCTTAAGCGAGTGTGTGATTTTGTGGCCATCGACAGCCATCGACAGCCCGATCTGCCGTACTCTCGGGCTGTTTCCCCTTGTAAACAATTCGGGAATTTTGATCGCAAACTCTACGCTTTCATGCTTGAAGAGACTGTTCAGAATATCCATACCTATCAACCTGAACACCAAGGTCCCCCGCTTTACAGACTCCTTGTGAATCTCATCATACCTCTGTATCAACTCGAGGGTGAATCGCGATATTGTGTAATTTTCGCCAGAAATTGGCAAAATCTTTAAACTCATAACGAAGTCTCGGTTCTCAAAAAGCATCCGCGTAGGGTAGCAGAACTCATAAATTAGAAGATTACGCCAGTTACCGTTGGCAAATAACGGGTACTCCCGCTCAATACTCTCAGAAATATCCTGGCATATGTATACTGGAATCAGCATTTTACTGGCTCTGCCGTCATTGTAGTTGATGAGAAATGTCACACAATAGCTGATCAGTACAAATAATGATGATGATGTGGGTGGGAGAACTGAATCAACTAAAAATGAAAACGGTATATCCAAATATCCAACACCAACATCTACATCTTGTAATAGCGTAGTTGTCGTTGATGTAAACACCGAGCACTTCTCTTCACTTTCGCCAATTCTTCGATACATAATAGTTCCTCTGAGTTCCAGACAGAGGAAGTTGAGACAAATATCCTTGTAGAACTCGATCTTGACCTTCCCGTAAAGGTACTGTTTTTGGGACCGCTGGAATATGATGTTGTTCACGAGATCAATTGTTATTTTGAATGGCTCGTAGAGGGGTGCTATCGCACTAAGCCGTGATGGCGGTGGCAATATGGCACCAAATCTAACCAGTGGCGGCCATATACTGCTTAATCGTATCAGCGAGAGTTCACTAATTCGTAACAGTGGTGACCAGAGACTCATACAAGACAGGTAGTCGCATACTCGTAAATTACGGACATTTGGCTGCAAATCGATGGGGTCACGTGATCGTATTATTGGAAAAAGAAATTTGCATATTTTGCGATGTGGCCTTGGCGATGAGATGAGTAAACAGACATTGATTATGGAAGTAGACAGAAAGGTAGAGGAATAATAGATAGAAGAGTACGAGGTGGAAGGGGAGTAGGTAGATGAAATGCACGGCGCTTTGATGCCGTGCAGAAGTTTAAGAAAAAAAAAAGTCTTTTTGAGTTATCAGTATAAATATCCGGGGTTTGGGGCCTTTGAAAAAATTACAATGACAAAACCATCAGTAGTTGAAGAATCTGTGAATAACATCAAGAGCGTTGCAATTATTGGCGCTGGACCTTCTGGAGCAGGAGCTCTTAAGGCCTTGATCCAAGAAAAGAAGTTTGATAAGGTTCAAGCATTTGAAAAGAGACCTTGTTTCGGAGGCTTGTGGAATTATACCCCCGAGACAGATACTACATGTATTCCTATCCCATGTGAGGAACCAGTTTTGGATATCCAGCCGGTTTTGGCCCACGATAAGACCAAGTATATCTACAGTTCTCCAGCCTACAACTACTTGGATACCAATGTTCCAAAGGATATCATGACTTATGCTGATTTCCCCTTCCCTGAAGATACTCCTGTGTTCCCTCACAGATCAGAGGTTTGGAAGTATATGAACGACTATTCCAAGGAGTTATATCCTTACGTTCAATTCAACACCAAGGTGGTACATGTTGAGTTATTGGACAACAACAAGTGGAAAGTAGTCACTAGAAAGGTTGTGAATGAAAACCAAGGTGCCCGGGTTATTACCACAGAATTCCCAGATGTCGAGGAAATTTATGATGCTGTTATCATTGCCAATGGTAACTATGATGTTCCTTATATTCCAAATAGAGATGGGATGAAAGAATGGAGCGAAAAGTACCCTGGTAGCATCATTCACGTCAAGGCTTACAGACAGCCTGAGGATTACGCTGATTTGAAAGGTGAGATTTTGGTAGTGGGAAACTCTGCTTCAGGAGGTGATTTGGCATATCAGTTGGCTGTGGGATTGAAGAGACCTATATATAAATCGAAGAGATCGGAAAACTCATTGCCTGCAGGCCATAGTGACTATATTGTTGACCGGGCCGATATCAAGAGATTTAACGCTGCAGAAAAGCTGGTGGAGTTCACTGATGGTACGAAGTTGGAGAATGTCGATAAGGTTATCTTTGCAACTGGATACCTCAAGTCATATCCATTTTTACAATACTTGAACAAGACCGACAAGCCACTCTTGACTGATGGGTTCAGAGTACATGGTAACTACCAACATGTGATTTTGTACAACTACCCAAATCTTGCGATCTTGGGCTTGGCCAGATATGTGTTACCTACTAGAGCAGCAGAGACCCAAGGATGTTGGTTGGCCAAGATTTGGTCTGGAAGGATCCCATTGCCATCTTACGATGAGATGAAAGCATGGGAAGAGGGAGAAGTAGCTAAGAGAGGGTCTGGTACCAAGTTCCATGATCTTTTGTTCCCTAACGATGTTCACTACAGTAACTTATTGAACAATCAGATATTGGATTCAGTGAAACACTTGCCTGTGGAAGAGAGAGGGTTGATTCCTAAGATTTGGGACAAGGAGCAGACTGCGATTAGAGGTTCGATAAAGCCATTGAAGGAGGCTTATATCAAGTATAAGGAAGAAACTGGAATTGCAGCAAAGACCTACCAGGAGTTGATTGAGGCCAATGTCATTGACAAGGTGATGATTTCGGATGAGGAGCTTGAGAAGGCAGGTTTCAAGTGGTGAGAATGTGACATAGATAATAGATTTTGATTCAAAGAGGTAGAAGATCAAAGCGAAAGATCTAGTAATAAGAGCTAGTAAAACATTAAGATCTAGTATGGAGATCTAGTAAAACATTAAGATCTAGTATGAAGATCTAGTAATAAGAGCTAGTAAAACATTAAGATCTAGTATGAAGATCTAGTAATAAGAGCTAGTAAAACATTAAGATCTAGTATGAAGATCTACTAATGCTAGCGACTCAACATTCCAATAATCAATGGATTAATATAATTACATCAGCATTCACCTTCGAACTTCTTGAACTAGTTCATCATTTGTCTACATCACCTTCGAACTTGTATGATTGTTTATTAATGCCCGGCCGAAGATTGAATCTTCGAACTTATACTCCCATTAGGTTTTGTCTAACGCTCCAAATTAATGTTTTGTCTGCCAAACTTGGCGTACAAGTTGGATTTAAGTTCAGCCAACTCGGTGTCGAAACCCAGAATTATCGTATCAATCTTGTTAATCTTGGCATCAAGCTTCTCATTCTCAGTCTCAATCTTCTGTAAGATCTTTTCAACCTTCATAAACACAAAGATTTCACCTATTTTATATTGTACCTTTTCCTCTTCATCAACCAATTCCAACTCAAGTGCCAAGTCGTCGAAGTATTCTTTCTCAGTACGCAATTTCGTCAAAAGAGCTTCTTGCTCATCTTTCTTGCTGATCAAAGTAGAGAACCGGTTGATCTTCTGCTGGTCTTCCCAGGTCACCTCTGCAGTGTTCCGTTGTCCTTCTGGTAAGAGCTCCATACTGAATACTTTTTTCAACACTGAGATTTCTGTCAATGTGCACGTGACTCCAACGATACAAGAGAATGAAGATGGATGTGAAGGAAAGAGGTGGGAGAGGAGATGGATGAGAGGGTGGGGAGAAGGATGAGAGGGTGGGGAGAAGGATGATAAAGGTGGGGAGAAGGATGATAAAGGTGGAGAAGGTTGTGGATACAGGTGGAGAAGAAGTAGTGGATAGAGGTGATAAAAATAACTGTTACGCATGAAGGTCCAGATAATGATAAGGTAATCTTTATAAGGTTGGAATAGTCTTTATAAGGATGAAATAAAAGATGAAATAGTCTTTAAAAGGATGAAATAAAAGATGAAATAGTATTTGTAATGGTAGATATTCTTTTGTAATGATATGGTCCTCTTCGAGTTTTAGGCTACTCTGAATAAAGGGTCTGATGAAATCTTTGTGGTCGACATACCTACCGGATTATGAATTCCGAGTCTTACTAGTCTTCTCTTACCGCCAATTTACCTAGTTTGTTGAACAGTGCCTCACGATAAGATGGATGCAGGAAACAATGTGATTAGATTCGGGCTGACTTGCCGTTAGATGACTCAAAACGGATAGGAAAATCGCTAACGGTGAGAGCGCGCGAAACTATTTATATAAAAAGACTCATTTGCAGCAGAAATTGCTACGTATTTAGTAGAAATTCCCACTTATCAACAATGACAATTTCTGACGACTTTGAGCTCATTCGCATCACTGACACTGACTTGGTGAACTATACAAGAGAACAGAACTCAGAACTGTGGCAAGGTCAATTGTCACGTAATGACTATGTCATTAGAGAAACCGTTTTAGGTAAGAGTCAAATGATTGATCATCATAGTCATGACAATGAACTCCACGTGTTTATACTCCGTAACAAGGAGTCTAAAGAGCCTGTGTCATCAATTGAACTCGTGGTGAGAGAAGCTATACGTGTGGACTATGATGGTGAAAAAGCAGTATCCAAGATTGTTCCAAGTGGTACAATTGGTGGAGTCTTTACCATCAAAGAACATCGGTCTAAGGGTTATGCAAAGTTGATGTTACAAAAGTGTGTGGAAGTCGCTAAGGAGGAATTCATTGGGACCCATGGGTTCACTTTCTTGTACTCTGAAGTGGGTGAGTATTACTCACAGTTTGGTTTTAAATCTTTTCCTGTTGATTTGATAAGTATTCCCGTGGAGGAAGTCAATATCAAGGACGGACCAGAACCACAGTTGTTGCCATACCACGAATTCGATGGAGTTTTCAAGGAATATGAAAAGCAAACTGCACGTGAGGTGGCTGATCTTGTTGAAAAGGACCACAAGACAAGAATATATTTGAGACCAACCTCACAGCTTGTGGACTGGTTCCACTTGAGGGCAAAGTACATCAGTTATAAGTTATTGCACGAAGATTCCGAGAGCGTGGACTTTGTCAACCTGGACTATAGTGAAATTGCATCTGTTTTCAAAAAGACCAAGCCCAATACTTTTGGTATGACCTTTGAAGAGAATGGTCAAAGGGTCGCGACATTGGTTTTCACTATTGACTGGAAGAGTAAAACACAATATTACGCTACGGTTTTGAAGATAATTGTGGCAGATGGTGTCGACAGAGAGAAGTATACGGCGGACTTGGTAAAAGCATTACTTCGTTTTTTGAACAAGAACCCAGAATTACCGGGACAGAAGTGTACCCAAGTGGTGATTTGGGAGTCTGAACTCTCTACTCAATCGAAGGAGCACTTTATCAAGACCTTCAAGTTAGAGCATGGAATCGATAACCTGTCGAGATCGGCAATGTTGCTTAACAATGACACCGATCAAAAGGCGTTGTTGAATGGAGATATTGAATGGGTCAATAATGATAAGTTATCCTGGTTCTAAATCATGATAAGTTATCATAGTTTAGATAGTATCTATAATAATGATAAGTTATCGTGGTTCTAGTTCACTGATGTAGTATCTATAATAATGATAAGTTATCGTGGTTCTAGTTCACTGATGTGGTATTATGAAACATTGTAGCTCAATAAGGCAGCCCCCTGCACACCTTCTATAGCCGTTTGTAACCGAGGGCACATAACTGGTAGCGCACTACCCACGTGCAATTCACGAGGAGTGAGAACGAAGCAAACAAAAGGAGCATGAATCAGGACATTGTGCCCCCATCTTATAAGGTTGTTGTTTTAGGTGACTCTTCGGTGGGGAAGACGTCGTTAGTGCATAGATTCACCACAGATAGTTTTAATGCCAACATTTCCAATACTATAGGTGCGGCTTTCATCACCAAGCTGCACAGCTCACCATCTGATCCGGCCAAGGCGGTAAAGTTAGAGATGTGGGACACTGCAGGACAGGAGAGGTATCGCTCTTTGACTCCCATGTACTACCGAAATGCCAAAATTGCACTTTTATGCTTTGATCTCAACAACGTTACGGAGACCTTAGTAACCGCTAAGTATTGGGTAGATCAACTCAATTTGTACAATGCTGGGACAGAAGAAGTCAAAATCACTTTGATAGGGACCAAATCAGACTTGTACAAGGAAACATCTGAAGCAGAAGATGAGATTCGAAGATTTTGCGAAGCAAATAACTTGGGGTCCCCATATAAAACTTCAGCAAAGACTGGAGATGGTGTTAATACGTTGTTTGATAATCTTGTTGAGGCTATACCAACGGACTTTTTTGATAACTACTATAAGAAGAAGAGGGCAGAACAAACAAAGAATACGGGAGGAGTCCAATTTTTGGGTTCTTTAAACCACCCTACATCATCTTCATGTTGTTAATGAGAAGAAAGATTAGAAGTGATATTAGATATTCTCCAAGTGAGGATCATATTAGATGTTCTCCAACTGAATATCACATTAGATTTCCTTCAAGATCATAATTATCCCTCAAAGTTGAAGTTTAAATCAAACCTCCCTCGAAAGATCAAAAGTCTATCTTTTCTTCTATCACCCTGCATCCCTACCATTCACTTAGACGATTATATTTACGATCCCATCCTTAATACACACGTTACTTACAATTCTAAACCCTTCTGCCTCCAGTAGTCTCTCTTGGTATCTTTATCCAAGAAGTTACCCTTTGGTGTATCAGCTTCTTCTTTCGACTCATCCTCCTCATTTATACCGAGGTGTTCGAGAACAATCTTCTTCCTTTCTGTTGGTGTTGATAAGTCAGGCTTAGCTGGTAATGATACCAGTGTATTGTTCAGCACTTCACCATTCTCAACAGATTTCTTTTGTACCTCTTGAGATTTCTTCGACTCTGACTTCGCCTTTTTCGCTTTCTTTGGAGGTTGTTTCTGTTCAGGCTCGGGTTTCTTAATACCATCATCACTTTCCTCAACAGTCATATCTGAAAAGTAGTACTTGTCGTTTCCGTCAAAACCATCACTTTCCCCATCCTCCTCTTCGTCTTCTTCGTGTTGGATAAGTGCTTCATTTACAACCTTACCTCTATCATCGTTAAAGTCTCTCTCACTACCCTTGTACTTGATGATATCTCCGAGAATCAGCTGTCCAAGTCTCTCTTTATACGATGCAGAATTGAGGTAGTAACATTTCTCCACAAGCAATTGATAAGCACCTCCAAAAGCCTTCTTTATATCACGCAAATTGTACGAAGATCTCGATATGTTGTTGGTTGGGTCGGATGGGTCCTGTATAATGATGGCAAACAGAGAGTTACTCGTGTCAAGCCACCTGTGTTGCTTCTTGAGAATATACCGTGGTAAATCTGTTTCTGGGTCGAGTGAAATGATCAAATTGTCATAGGCGAAGTTTCTTCCGTACAATTCGAAAAATTCAATGAGAAGTGCACCCAAGTTCTCAGTTGCCATCATCGAGTCTGTAGAGAGTTTTGGATGAAGCTTAAGGAAGTGGTAACATAATACAATAGTCGAGTATCCTCCTAATCCACCAACGTGAACATTGTTGAGCTTTCTAGAACGCAAAAATTGCTTCACCACAAGCACCAACTCACGCAAGCCGGGCGTGGAGGCGAGCCATTTGCGGATTTTTCTCGCGGCATCCAATCCGTTAGACTTTTCAAAAGAAATATCCACGGGGATACCAGATTCCGGGTCGTTGAATTTGATAATAGGAACTTTAGCTTTGGCAATGACTTCGATGTTTTTGGCCAATTTATTAGTCCTCAAAAATGATGACAATTGGTAAAGTCTCAGACGTTGGTCCAAGTCGCCTGTTTTCGATATCACAACCATATCGATATCTGAACCTGGAAGGTATAAGTCTGTTGCACAAGAGCCAAAGACATGGGCTTGAGCATGTGGCCAGTACCTGTTGATTTCTCTCTTGAGTCTATTTACGATGGTGTTTCTCTGAACAATTTCATCTCCACGTGGAGAAATGTAATTGACAAAGTCCTTCATTTCCATCGTGAGCCAGTCTGCAATTTCTTGCTGTTTCGAGTGGTCGTGATCCTTTACCCAAGGATATGGCGATGATGCCTTTGCTGACATTGTACTATGCTCATCGGCACTTAACATACCATCATCAGAATAGTTGTCGTAGTTATCGCCATTTTCTTCACCTCCCGAAGAGTCGAATTCAAACCCGATGAAGTCTTCGTTGTTAGCCAACTCATTGTCTTTCTGGGTTTCTTTAATGCTAGTGTCTGTTTTGGCCTTCTTCTGAGCAGGCTGTTGTTCCAGGTCTGATAGCACCACCACATCATCTTCACTCTCAGAATCAAGTAAAACTATGTCTGGAGTAGACGCGCGAAAGGGGACATCGTATTCCTTTGCTATTTCGTCATCCGAGTGGGCTTCTGGAAGTTGATCGAACTTATTGGTAATGGGAACTAAGTTCTTTTGTATCTTCTTCTTCTTATTTTTGGTAGGTTTGGCTGGAAGTGAATCCCTTTTCCTCTTCTCACCCATGATGATAGTTGGTGGATCCGATGATTTTTTTCTGTTCAAAAATCGCCTGGTAGCGCGCGCCACAAGGCTGCGAAAACTGCTGCAGAGACAGTTGATGTGAGAGCGAGTCCTATCGAAGATTCGATGTTTGGGAATGTGAAGAATATGATCATTATCATAAACTTTAAGGCAAGAAGATACCAAGTGCTCCAGTAAATATATGTAAATATCTCAAGACAAACGTAGGATATTGCAAGCATCGCATACGACCATATCCGTGGAGTTGGTCTTATGACTGATCTTGTTGTAGGATAGTTATCAGTTTCTGGTAGACTATATGTGGAATTATCAGTCATAGATACCACATTAATTGTATCTTCTATATCGCTTTCCTCCTCATCACCACCTCCAGGATCACTCTCCAGAATCACTTGATCATAACTAGGACTCTTTAGAATCTCAGAACCAGGACTCTTTAGAATTTCAGAACTAGAATTCTTTAGTATCTCAGAACTAGACTTCTTTAGTATCTCTGAATTAGAATTCCTTTGTATCTCTGAATTAGAATTCTTGAGTATCTCAGAACCAGGATTCTTTAGAATTGATGTGGAATCAGGAGACAGCTCTTGATTACCATTCATCCTATAAGCACTTAACGTGTTATCTTCAATAAAGCTTGTTTCCATCTCGACCAAATAATTCAAGACATCTGAAGCACGCATCCTATTAGTATCTTCACCTTTAATCATCAGGTATACCAATGGTGCAAAACAATCACAGTCTTTAGTGACGCGAGACAGGTTCCACCACTCATTGAAATCAAATTCTGTCATTTCGAAATACCAATCCATTATCTTGGACCTCACAACATGAGGGTCCAACTCGTCTGCGACCAAATCTGAAAATGGTAACTTCCCCACACAAAGGTAGCAAAGAATAAGACCTAAAGAGTAGACATCACTCTCGAAAGTAAAGTCATTAACAAACACAGAATCCGAAAATAACCATAATTCAGGTGCGGTAAACTCAAGAGTACCTGTATTTCCTTGACGTCTCTCTTCCTGAAAGTGAGAAGTCTCCAAATTACGTTTATTGAGGAACTTTCCCTCTCCAAAATCCGAGACGAGAATCCTCGGCATTTCTCTCACGGTCTTATGCAAATCTCTAGCAGTTCTAAAACTGAAGTTTCCAGGAATTGGAGTATAAGGAGCATCTAGTAAACAATTTGAGGGTTTCAAATCCCTATGTAAAATCCCATTTTCATGGAGGTAATTGACACCATTAACCACATCTTTGAAGAATTTCCAGACTTCAAAGGTAGATAACCATGGCTGCTCCTCTCGCGAAAGCGATTTTCTTCGCTTACGCTCCTTCAAAACCCTCTCTTTCCAACTCAATTTCGCATCCAAGTCGAAGTTTCCCGATATCAACTCGTCTAAGTTTCCACCACCACAGTATTGTTGAAGAATATACACATATGGAACAAGTACTTTATCAGGGACTTTTGAATCATTTGAGAAGATAAAAGTTCTCAGGTCATCAAGATTCCCTAATTCCATCCACACATGATTGTAGCGTATTAAGTTCTCATTAGCACCTTTCATAGACATTTCATAGAGGATGAAAACCTCATTAAGCACTTGTTCTAGACGCTCAAGTTTATCTCCAATCAAGATACGTTTTACTGCGTAGGTACCAAGTTTGATATCATTGAGAACATGTGCAACTTTATACACTTGGGCATTGGCACCAGAGCCCAAAGTGAAAGGGGGAATTTTCTTGAAGAATCGTTGGAAGTAACCTTGGTTGAAAAGCTCCTTGGGAAGTGAGAAAGGAGACTCTGTTGTGGTGAATTCTGTACCCGAGGGTAATCGTGCCAATAACTTGAAGTAGTCATGATGCATGAATCTCTGTGAAAAATCTCTGTATTCTTTACTGTGTGTACTGCTAGATCTTCTTCTATCGAAATCTGACCATGAGAAGCCACAATTGGGACATGTGTGATTGGTAGTAGATTCATTTCCATTAAAACTGTCTCTATAGGGTAAGCGTGGTTGTCCTCGTTCCATCGTATCGGGTGGAACATTCGGAACAATCAGAACTATTAACTCTCGATTATTGTGTAGCACAAGTATACCATCTTTGGGATCATGGTAGAGAAGCTCATTGTTGTACGGAACTATTGACATCGAAGTGTGTCGTAAAATATGGGGTAACCGATTTCTCTTTTCGCAAGCAAGCTGCAAATCTGACGCGATTTTGGCCAGATCAAATTTGTTAGTGTTCAGAACCATATAAAGAAATCGAAGCATAAAACATCTATGAGATTGCAATATCTGCTGTAATCTAAGTATTCTCTAAATCTTCTATAAACATTCTCCACTCTAAGAATTCTCTACTCTAAGCATTCTCTAATGTTCTCTACATTTAGTATAAGCTATTATCTATTACCTCATCTATCTCATATGTAGCATAAACCCATCCTTAGCATAATTCAATCTCTAACATAATTCCATCTTTTCATCTCAGATTCATCTCTCTCTCATACGTAACATAAATCTCATCATTTCAGACTCCAAGTCATAAATCTCCTTTTGTGAGAGCTGTTGCAAGTCTTCCTTGGTTATAGTGTTGAGGAGTTGTTGAAGAGAAAACGTTGGATTTTCTCTATAGCCATGACCGGTCTCTGGTTCAACGCAACCATTCACGTTATCATTATCCTCAGCTTCTGAATCGTCGTCTTCGACCTTAATAAGCTGAGATTCTGTACCACCGTCCGCATTAACTTGGTTTTCATTGACCTCTTTGCTCGACACATAGTACAAATCATCTTGAGACTCCAGAGCATCGTGATCCTCTTGTGTTTGATCTTGACCTTCGGTTTTGAGTTCGTCATCAGCATGAATGTTGTTGATGTCAGCGTGAATATCATCATCGACATTAGTTTCAATGTGATCTTCAACGTCAGCCTGAACGTCATCATCGACGTCAACTTGGATGTCATCATCGACGTCAGCATGAACGTCATTATCAACTTCAGCATGAACGTCATTATCAACTTCAACATGGACGTCATTATCAACTTCAGCTGGAATGTCCTCATCCTGGACGTCACCATTGACATCACCCTCACCATCATCATCCATACCACCCTCGACATTCTGACCATCGTCATTCAACTCAAGTTCATCTCTAGCAAATTCTTCATGAGTTTCATAAGATTCACCTTCAATTTCTTCGTGGTTCTCAGAGCTTTCATCATTCTCATGACTCTCAGCATCAACAATTTCACTATCATTCACATCACTCTCCTCCACATGCTCTGTCCCTTGACTTCTCACTTCCATGGAATCATCAACATCCATATCAGGATCCTCACGGTACTCACTTTTCTCATTAGAGTCTTCATTCGATTCCTCAACCGCATCAAGCGAGTCAGACCTCTCAGCACTCGAATCCAAGTCCACTTCCATAGACTCATCGGCTCCAACTAAACTATCAGAAAAGCTGTTAATACCATCCTTCTCAGACAAATTGCTGTTTTCTTTAGCTAAACTATCCTCAGCCTTATCAGACAAGGTGTTACTATCCACCTTATCAGATAAACTATCCTCCTTTTCAGAAAAACTTTCCTCCTTTTCAGACTTTCCATCTTCAGACTTTCCATCCTCTTCAGACAAGTTGCTTTCAATTGACTCTACTGAACCCTTCTCCAACTTTTCTCTCTCCAAGAATCCATTCTCCATCATCTTCGAGTAATCCACACCAGAACGTGGTGACCCAACTGTTTCTTGCTCATTCGCAACATCCTTAGTTGCACGAGCCTTTTTACTCCTGGACTTTTTCTTAGGGGTCTTCTGTGCGGGCGACAATTTCGCTGTCAACATCGCTGTGAACGAATGTATGTCAAACATCCGCTTCGTCTCCTCATCCATTTCTACCGGATCTGACATCACCTTCTTACTCTTTGTGCTCTGTTTCTTCACCTTGGAAGACTTCTTTGTTTTCGTTGGTGTGGCCTTGGCTGGACTCTCAGCTTGTGACTCAACATCGCTCGATAAACTCTCGGTCTTCTTCAGCTTCTTCCGCCTTGTACTCCTCTTAGGAGGTTCAGGAGCTGCAAGTTCATCAACTTGTTCTACAACTTCTTCCTTAGGCTCCTCCTTATGATCCTCCTTGGAATCTTCCTCAATCTCAAATTCGGGGATCTCTCCCTTCCAAATCTCACGGAGAAGTGGGAGATGAGCCCAAGAGCCAAACGTATATGGCAGTAAGTCATAGTCGGTGACCTCGTATGTCGCACGAAGTAATTTGTCCAAGACACCAAACTCTTCATTATCGTACTTGATCTTAAGATAACGTTTCCACACTTGCTCAAACTCAAAGCAAATGAACCCTTCCAATTGCTTCGCTTCCAGAAGAAATGCGTCCTTCAATTCGAGGATCTCGATATCATACTGCGCATCTGTCAAAAAGCGGACCATATCAAGCAAACCGTCGGAGTTCTTGAGCCTACTCGCAATGCAGTCAACAGTGAAGCTTTGAATGCTTGAGTTGGGCGCATTGTGCACAAGAGTTACATAGTACTTGAAAACAGGCGCATTCCACTCTTGGATTCTCAAATGATCGAAACACCCGCGGATCTCATCGTTGTCGGTGAGCGCGACTACGCTCTGGATCACCTTCTTTGTGAAGATCTCATAATCCATAGAAAGCACCTGTAGAATCTGGCCATAGCAACGAAGGTCAGCTGCATCCCGAGAAGGTGACCGGTTGTTCAAAGCCTGCGTAATCATGCTTCCAAGCTCCTTGTTACCAACCTCAGCATTCATCTTGATGAACTCAAGGAGAAGACTGGGAGATACCGCACCAAAGAGAACATGGTTCGCCATTTCACGCACCTGACTAGAAGTCCATCCAGAAACACACTTGCGGAACATCATCACATAAACAGAAGAACTCATACCTCTATCTTCTTTGTTTTCCTCTACCTTGCCATCAATTCTCTCTTTGCTGAGCATGGCCAAGCCAAAGGTGTCGGTCAAATTCACCATGATCTTGAACACCATCTCATAGGTTGGGTTGCACGCTAACAACGTATCCAAGATATGTGGCAAGTGACCCACGAGCGCGTCTGTGGCATCACTAGGTGTGTGCTCCTTCTTTGTTACAGTGCGTATCGTATTCAAGAAAAGCACCAAGAAGTTGACTTTCTGTTCAACCGTGATGTTCTCCAGTTTGAGAACCACCAAGATGATATCAAGCACGCGTTCAAACCGCGCATGCACCCAACGTGCGGGCAAAGAGTTGATCTCATTGAGGGTCACAGGGTCCGCCAGTAAACATCTGGTGTCGTTAAAAGACCGTTCGGTCACGGCAACAGAGTTCTTCACGAGCTTTGACAAAACACGAAGGCCCTGTTGTTGTGCAAGGGCATTTGGAGAGGAACGACTGAAATAGAAGCCAAGCATTACTGGCTGAATGATCTTGTCCCAGTAAATGTGAAGATATTTGCAGTCTTGCTTGATTACCACGGGGTTCACCAAACAATAGAGGAGTGCCATGAAAACGTTGTTCAATGCCTCCACGAGACCACTACGCTGTTCTGTTGTTTCAGCACTCGAGAACAAGTGCGTGACAAGCTTGATCTTGGGCTTCAATGCAACATTCACAGCCTGCTGGCGTTCTTTAGCACCAAAGTTACGCATAATGGGCTCAATAACAGAGCGTAAGTCATCAAGGTCGTTATGACATACATTGTATACGACTGCACGCCAGCTAGCGAGTGCAATACTCTGGGAATCGGCATCATGAGAATGGAAACAGGTCTTAGGAACCCACAACCACCGCGCGAGATGAGGCCACTTATCAAACGACGAACCCGCATCGCCGACGAGTAGCGTGAGCGCAATCCATATATCGAGTGCGTTCTTAGCTTCGCCCAAGTGTACCAACTGCTCCAAACGAGCAGCAATCGCATCAACCGCAAGTGGAACATCAGATCCACTAGTATTAACCCCATTGGACTTATTGTTAAGATCAACGGTTCCAGTGTCGTTTCGTTCGTCAAACGGCAACAGAGTTTGTTCCTCGTGATATTCATGCCAACGAGCATCCACGAGTCCATCGTAACATATCGACCTCACACTCGGCATACGCGCGTGCATGAAGTCACGGATGGCACCTTGGGCTGGACGGTGAGCCAAGAAGGCACGAGCAATCTCGAGCAATGCCGATACACCAGCACCAATGCACTTTGCGTAAAATGGCGGCTCCAAACCGACAACATTGGCCACAAACAGTGCGAACCAATGCTTGATGTTCTTGGCCATGATCTGTGGGAAGTTAAGTGCGAAATTCTTAATGCACATGAACCGTTCTGAAACAAGTGATGAACTCGGAAGTGGCCTCATATTCACCACACAAGTCAACATCTTTTCCGGAAGCTCAGAGCTGCTGAATAACACACGCTTCTTCTTCGGGCTGAACTTACAATCGCGGATAAGGAGGATGTAAGCGGAAATGAGAGCTTTTGAAGCAGCAGGGCGTATTATGATTTCGCTAGCATGTGCATATAACCACCGAACCTCATCTAGCGGCATAAAATTGTTGAGTTCCATATCGAGCATGAAGAAGTTCACCAACTTTAATGCCTGGTTAATCACTCGGATTGTGAACGGATCACATCGGGTATCTCTATCGGAATCTTTCTTCTGAAGAGATAGGTTTTCATCTTTTTCATCTTTGCTAGTTCCATCTTCACTCCTTTCATTTTCTTTATCCTCTTCAAATAAACGCAGTTCGAGCCTGAGAACGTCCCTACGCACAATTTTGGCGAGTTCGATAATATGGTTAGAATCACGACGTACACCGCGATCGTGCAGTGTTATAGTGAAGAGTTTCAATGCCGAGTCGCCAGCGTTAGTTTTGTATATGGCGTTGAGTGTAGCATATACTTCGAACCTCTTATCGAATATTTCGTCCTGGAGAACACTTATACATCCGGCAACCAATTGTGGTAACTCGGGAGAGTTTGGAGGAAGCTGTACAATAGACCCTGGTTGCCAGAACTGTGGATTCGACGGAGACATGGGAGTCTTTTTGGGCCATGTATCTTCATTTTGCCGGAAGTTATGGTTGAAAGAAGCTTTGAGAATGGACTTTCGTGGGGTAGTTTGGCGCGTAGGCGAACTCGGCACGTCTGACACCAAATCGTCAGAAAACGTCACTGACTTTTTATACTTTATGGGTGATGACGATACCGGTGAATCTGGTGGGAGATTTTGCAATGAAAGTGCGACATTTCGCACCGAGTCCTCTGTCAAATCCGTCACCTCTTCATTGGTTGTTTGGTGAGTATTATGTTTAGGTCTTTTTGGCGAAACTAGACTGTTTCGCAGTCGTTTGATTGGAGAGGAGTTGAGGTCCAGATCGTTATAATAGATCTCATCGGAATCAACATCATCATCTCGGGAATCTTTTGATTGCCGCTTCTCCGAACTCCTTGTCCGTGGTCGCATTGTGTTTCTTGTTTGTCTCTTGGACATGGCTGTAAAGGGATTTTTTCAACTCTTCGCTACGCGTCGAAACAAGTCCAAATCGGGAAATGTAATGGCGTCACAAAGAGAAAGGAAGAGAAGATAGAACCAGAGATATTAGTAGAGAAGATAGAACCAGATATTAGTACTTGTAATAACGTCATTAGTATTAGAAATTTCATAGATATGATGTTGTAATTATACGTTCAATGTGGTTTGGTGTCGTTTTTATCTTTTCTATATTGTCTATTTCTGTATGAATTTACACTTTGACTTTCTTTGCATCCAGGTCGTCTGCTTCACTCAATGCTCTTTTACGCGTTGGTTGAGAATCCAACTCGTTAGGAAGCAAACTCTCTGTGAGGTTTTCAGCCGGTGCAACTTCAGGTATACCCAGATTAACAGACTTTTCTACCTCCAGATTTACCTGTGCTTCAGAATTCCCTAACTTTTCATTATCCTCCAATTTGACATCTGTACCATCATAGTCAACTTTCTTCACATCATCCTCATTTTTCTTCACATCGCCATTGCCATTTTCCACATTGCCTTCCACATCTTTCATCTCAACTTCTTTTTCCTCCACATTCTCTTCCTTTTCTTCCACATTCTTTTCCTTTTCTTCCACATTCTCTTCCTTTTCTTCAACATCCTCTTCTTCTTTCACCTTCTCCTTCTCCTTTACTGAAAGTTCTTCTGGACTCACCAATTCCCCAATTTCCAACCATGCCCGATCTCTTTGTTGTCTCACCTTCTTCCACAACCATGAGTTTCTCTGATCCACTACTTCCTCATCAAAATCTTCCCTTTCGATACGCTCATTCAACAGCTCCACATGCACATTGAAATCACGTTCCTCATTATTCCTCTGCACCTTATCCAAACCTGTTTCAACACGCATCTTCCTAGTTAATTGAGGCGTGACATACGTATTGAAATACTTCTTGCTCTTGAAAGGGAATAGCGATTCAAATGTTTCTTGTGTCCGACTCAACTCCTCCTCACTAATGGTCTTATCTGCAAATAATGGCTGATTGGTTTTGGGATCCTTCCCATATATCAACCATGCCCACCATTTCTTTTCCGTCAGAACCATCTGTTGAAGTAAGTTTGATATCATTGGGTCAATCTCTGAAAGCTTCTGCTCAATCTCTTGCTTCGCACTCACAAAAAATTGCTTATGGCCCTCCCCAAGAACTCTGTCAGTGACATGTTTCACTGCTGTTGGGGCAATTGAACTTAAGAAATCACGACGCTCTTGTGTCCCCATTTCTACGTACAAGTTAGAAAGGAAGTAGATCATGATCAAGTATTGCATGCGAACTTCGGAATGGTTGAATAATGCATTGAAGAACTTACTATCCTCCTTGCTCATCTCAGCATTCTTCTCAAACCCCGAAAGTAGATAAGTCTCGGGGTAGTAAATAGACTCGTCTTTCTTAATGGTATTCATGGTTGCATCTTTGCTCTTACGGTAAGACTTTTCTTCTCTGAGTAAATATCCATACACGCTCTTAATTGCACTTGTAAGAGACTTGAGCTCCCCACTATGCGAGCGACTTAAATATAAGTATGGGTCGTTGAATACTCGTTGGATATATATGATATCCTCCAAGAATGGGCTCAGGATCTTCTTGAACTCAACAGGTTTCTTTTCAGACACATTAAAGTATTTGTTCAATCCAGTATTGTCCTCAAAGAGGAAAATGTTGGCCAAAAACAGCCGTACTCGGAATTGAAGCTGATCGTTATAAGAGTCCTTGGAATAAGTATCTTTCTTTCCAGGAATATTATACCTATCAGTAAGTCTATTACAGATGTCTAAGAACGAGATTCTATCCAGGATAACTTTGTTCTTGAAGACATGATCGGTGATTTGTTTCTGACGACTTTCCATATATCCCCAAAAATGTTCCACTTGATAGGTAGACATCTCAGCTAAGACTGTCAGAACAGTAAGAACGCTCTCATAGAAGACTGGCTTCACGGATAATAACTCCTTCGATACCAAATATATCAAGAGGTCGAGGATTGTAGCGATCTTATTGAAGAATATTTGTTCATTGGATGTGCCTTCTAATGATGAGTTTCCCGAGGGTCGTTGTTGTATATATTCAGCCAAAGCTTGGTCTACCAGCTTCTGAAATGCCAATGAGACTACTGTTTCAGTGAATTTCTGTTGAAGTTCATCAGAAGTAGTGTCGACTGTCGCGTACTCGAATGGAAGATTGTTAACTGAGTCAGTCAATCCTTGAGCTTTTTCTGCTAAAACGTCATTGTTGATGGGTTCAGTAATATGGTTGGCTTGAGTTGTTGTGATTACGCCATCAACAAGTGCATTGATTGTGTCAGAAACCTGTTTTACAGGTCCTGATAGCTTATCCTCCATGTTGAGATTTTTTAGAAAAGAAATATACACTAAAGAGAATTCATAATGGAGTAGAACATAGACTATTAGACTGCCTATGGACAATATATACTATATAATCAAAATACTATTCCACCATCTTATACGACCATTATACTACTATATTATACTACTATATTATACTACCATATTATACCACCTTTTACACCTTCTATACTACTTTATCACCTTCTATACTACCATCTATACCAGATGCTTCTCTATCATTTATACCGTCCTACCAAATGCTTCTCTATCATTTATACCGTCCTACCAGATGCTTCTTTATCTTTCTACCTTCTATCAGATGCTTCTTTATCTTTCTACCTTCCTACCAATCAAACTTCTTCGACCGCAAGTTCTTCTTATCACTCTTTTTCTTCTTCAGTTGTAAACGAGCTTCCTTTCGCAGTTCACGAACACGATCCCACTTCTTAACATCCTCCTCACTAACCTCTCCTTCGAAAAATGTCTTATTCTTGATCTCCTCGAGAAGCTTACGAAAACATTCGCTAGTGTTGACTTCTCTGTTTCGACTAGTATCACTTTGGATCAATATGCCACCGTTCTTCATCTCATATCTGATCTTCGAAACTGCCAATTGTTCTCTTATTGGGGGAGGAATCCAATAGCAATATGTTGGATGAAGCCATGCTTCAGCTCCCATCGATACCGTAGCTTTAGACGATGTCTTGTTGACTTTCTGCCCTCCAGGACCCGAAGATCGACTATATGTAATGGAGAATAAACTTGTGGGTATCTTTGATGAATCAAAATCTTCTAACCATTGTTTGGCTACCTCGATCTCATTCGGCTTCAGTTGATGAATAAACTTGTACTGGTTGATGAACTTCTGGTTGAAGATTTTATGGTTGATGAACTTATAGTTGAAGAAGGTATGGTTGATGAACTTATAGTTGAAGAATGTATGGTTGATGAACTTATAGTTGAAGAGTTTATGGTTGTTAAACTTATGATTGATGAACTTCAGTTGAAAATGAGGCAAACTCTTGTGAAAATCCCTTGAACCTTGAATCATCACACTTCTCCCAAAATGTTGCATACTTGTGAAACTCCCTACATATGTGATACTAAATTTTTTTCTTAACTAGATCTGTTCAGAAACCTTATCAGCAGCAGAGACATCCACTGAAACATTGTCTGGCTCAACGAAAGTCTTCTTAACAACACCATCCTCAACCAACAAAGCGTATCTAACCGATCTCTTGTTGCCGAAAAACTTGGATGCATCAAAAAGCAAGTCAATGGCATCAGTAAAGTCACCCTTAGGGTCAGCGTAGAACTTGACCTTACCATCCTCTCTACCGTTCAACAACGAGTCACCCCATGCTTTGGTAACAAAGGCATCGTTAACAGCAATCACGATGATGTGGTCAATTCCCTTAGCATTCAATTTGTCAACATTCTTGATGTAGCCAGGAACGTGAGAAGCAGAGCAGGCAGGCGAGAAAGCACCTGGAACACCAATAAGAAGATTCTTACCTTTAGCGAGTTCTTCCGAAATTTCAACGGCATTACCTGGAGAGCCATCAAACAATTGGATTGATGGGATTTTGGCACCAACGCTGATGAAACGCGAGGCAATTGGGCGACTGGCAGCCAATGCTGGTCTGGTTAATGTGGTTCTTGCAATTGATCTGAACATTGTGGTGGTAATTAATCGCAACTATTGCTAGATTTTTATGGGGCCATGGCTACCGAAGATTACCAATATTTGGATATTGCTTATGTAATTACCCAAAACTTTCAAGTTGTGCGAAACACATTATATAATCATTCTAGTTATTTATGTTAGCTAAGCATAGTTGAATTCTTACCTAATCTCTGGCAACATCTTACATGAGCATTAGTTTGAATGTTAAAAACTCAACATGGCTCGCAAAAAGAAGGGAGGCGACGACACTCGCCTGAAAGATCAGATCACCACTAATGAAGCCTTTCAGTTGTATAGAAACACTTTGAACTTCAATGTGATTAGCAGATACGACCCTTTTATAAAGCAACTCTTGTGTCATACGTCTCACTGTGTGATATATAAATTCAACGAAGATCTGGAGGAATGGTGCAAATCAGACTACCAAGGTACTTTAGCCTTATATTTGCGTAACTATAAAGCTCCAGCATCTCAAGTGGTTACGACATATCAAGAACTTCAAGAGCTTTTCTCCTTCGGGTTGATTTTACTTAATAGAAACAACCCAGATTGTTTCTCACTTGGACTCTTGCCTAACAAGGTCACCAAACACTTTTTACCTCGAGGTGTGGAGTTCACAAATCCTCATACACCAACACCTCCTCTGATATTGGAGATGGATGTGGAGCTCAATGACAATTTGATCATTGTTAAGAATTTATTTGGAGAGATTTATGGTTTGTGGGTGTTCAATGAAGACGACAGGAAAATGCTCCATAAGTCTATTGAATTCTGCATTTCCAACGAGGCAGCGGTATAAAGGGGATACAAATAGATCAAAGGAGATGATGTAAGTGGGTGAAGGAGAGCAGAGACGAAACAAAAGACAAATACTTGAAGATATGGATGTGAAGATACATTTCAAGATATGATGAAGACAAATACTTCTATGAATGTGAAATTCTATGAATGTGAAATTCTATGAATGTGAATTTCTATCAATGTGAAAACATACATATCTATCAATGTGAAAACACATATTTCATGATATTGAAGAGCAAGATACTATCTTCTTACAAGAACAAGAATTCCCAGTTATCAATAAACCATATTCTTTTATTGATAGCATGTTTCTTTCATCTTCCTTATCCATCTCAGTAATGTACTTTACGGCAATTGTATAATATTTCAGGTTATTGTAAGCGTATAGTGGAAAATGTGCCTGGAAAAGACACGTGATTTGCATAAGTTTTTTTGTCAAAAATCTCCTATCTAAACAGAAGGAGCACAAGGTTGACTGCATCAAACCAAAGCAAACGAGAGTTTTAGTAATCTTGGCATTCTCCATTCACAGAGCCTTGTGATTGTTTGTATTCCCTCGAGATATTTGATATTACTGTTCAGATTATCCAACAATGAACGATCCCCAGCGATCAATGCAGTCGAGTGCTGCTCAATTGCAACGCGCGAAACAAGTACAACAACTCCAACAAAACCAGGTGAACCAGCAGAAATTACAGCAGCAATCTGGCTCGGAAATGGTTTCTAATGGGAATAGAGCAAAGCCTCTTCCCCATCAATTCGCAACATCTTCACTGGACATTTTGAAAAAGTACTCAAAGTACCCTGCATCCTTAACCTTCCATATATATGAGACGCACTATAGATTCAACAACTCCCTGGACTCAAACATAATACCGAAAAGCTCCCCAATGATCAAGAATTTCTTAAAGTGCATATTGAAGGAGCAAATTCCAGTGGAAATGACAGAATTACTCAAGGATTTCTCCATTAGACTTTATGATGGGTGCTTGATCTTACAGGTCTATGATCATCGGGAAATGGTACCTACTGGAGTTGCCACTAAAACCGAGCTGAAACTGGAATCCCCAGGGCAAAAAGACCAAAAACAAGAAGATACAACCAGTGTGGTTTCGAAGCCGAAAACTTACAGGACGTTACTTCGCCCAACTCAATTGTCTTTATATTATGATCTTTTGTATCATACTGACTCTGCTTTGTCGAAGTTCACCGATACGTTGGCCTTACAAATGGAGTCTGAGATCTTGACTTTGACCAACAGGAAATTAGACTTGTCGGTACCTTTGAACCCATACTTATGTGACGATTATCTCAAACCAGATGTTGAATATCCAAAGAAGGTGTGGGATGAAAAGACAAATGACTATAAATTGGTCCATAGACATACTGAAGAAGTCCCTACCAAGAAGAGGAAACTTCACCAAGACGAATTGGTGTTGCACAAGTCTTCGGAGTACGAAGAGATTATGTTGTTGTTGTCTACAAAATACAAGCGTGTTGATGAATCTGAAGAAAACAAGCTCATTGTTGTTGGTTCTTCTTCATCTGCAGCTGCTGCGAATGCGGCCTCTGGAGGCAGTAGTAGTTCTAACGGCAACTTATCCACTTCAGCTACACCATCTGCTGGCTCAAAGAAAGACCTTCTCGATAAAAAGAAAATTGAGAAACCATCAACCGTCCCAGCTCTGTCTGTTATCCCAGCTCAGACAAGTACCCGTACCACGGGCCAGTTTATGAGACTCAGATTAATCGAGGAAATCCGCAAAAGAAGAAACGCAGACAAGGCAAGACAAGAACAGAAAATACAAGAACAAGCAAATGCTCTTAATCAGAGTAATACAAGGCCTCTTAATGAGAACCCTCCACAGCAGCCTATTCAACAGATGAGGCAAGCTCCGGCAATTGTCCCACAAACTGAAACGAAGACTGAACAAGGTGCAAGTCATTTACCATTGCGTGCAAACGATGACATGAATGCAAGAATGGGCCAAATGAACTCGGCTGCAGGCATGATGAGACAGAGACAACAAGGCCAAGCTTTCCCGAACCAAGCTGCAGTACCCGCTCAAGCTCAGGCTGCGAGACCAATCTCAAATCCTGTGCAACAGAATTTACAAGGTGCCAATACTATGATTAACCAAGGAGCTGCATCTACTGCAACTGCTGCGGCAGCTGCTGCAATGAAGGCAGCAAGTGCAAGCTCAAATCCTCAACAACTGCAGCAACAACAACAGCAACAGCAGATTTTCCAGAATACCTTAACCCCAGAAGAGCAACAGCATTTCCGTCACTTACAGAGCAGAATGACTGCTTTCGCACAGATGGGTAATTCGGGAACTACACCAAATGGTCAAAAATTGAACCCACAGCAACAGCAGCAGGCTCTCCAACAAGCAAAGCTCATTCAGCAACAATTATTCCAAAAGTATCCAGTATTCTTTAGGAGCTTGAAGCAATTTCAAATAATCCAGCAACAGCGTCAACAAGGACAAGTTAAACAACAAACAGCAAATGGTAGTGCTTCCCAGATGCCCAATATGAGACCCCAAGGTATGCAGCGTCCGGGCATGGCACAGGCACAAAGTCCTGACGACAAGAAAAAGCGCGTGTACAATAAGAAAACTGGTTAGTGCTCTTCCTCACAAGATCTACACCAATAGAGAAATGTAATATAATAAACAGATTATACCCGACCAAAAAAAACATAAAAAGGTATACTTGTAGAAGGATGGTAGACTACTCTATTATCTCCCATGATCAAACAATCTAGAAAAGTTAAAGGAGCCATTGTTCCTTTCCTCTTCTAACCTAGTACCATAAACAGAAAGTCCAATTATGGTGACGCCAGCGTACAACACGAACTTTCCCATTTCTTTGAGAACAGATTTTATAACCGACCCCGCTGTAGTCTTCAACTTCTTAGTTGGCCGTTCTATAGCCTCGTGTTCTAAAGTTAATGGTTCTTCGATTTCATCGTAGCCTCTCTTTCTGGATGCAGGCGACAGTTCGCTGTGTTCAATGTAGTCGGGGTCTTCTTCTTCATCTAAATCATTCTTATCTTCATCCTCGTAAATACCAAGTAAATAGCAACCACCATCATTCAGGATAAAAGTGCTGTCTCCCGAAGAAACATCAGATGAGTTGGTTTCTTCTTCTTCTGATTCCGAGAGATCAAAAGATACATGCTTTGCAGGTGTCGGCCTCCAGCAAAAATTGCAACCACTACGGAGAGAGAGCAACTCAGCAGGTGATTCATCAAAAGAACTAGCTTCGGAAGAACTTTCAGATTGTTCGGATTCTTCCTCTTCCAGTATCAATTGACTACCGTCGTAATCGCTGTCACTCGCACTAGAGTCATCAGAATATTCTCCTTTAGAAAGTCTGAGCAAAATGTTCTCGACTTCACCTAGAACTTCGGAATCTTGATCGGAGGTCAAATATTCATCATTCGAGTCATGGTCCTTTTGCGATGCAATGTCAGGAAGGTAACGTTCATCGTCACTGGAAAAATTGACCAACATGACATCTTCTGGACTTGACTCATACTGATTTTTAGTTCTGCTCTCATCAGAATTATCATAATCGCTATTCTCTGACTCTTCCTCTGAATATTCATGTCTTGAACTAGCAATATATTCATCGTCATCCTCGTCATCCTGATCGATTTCATCTTCATTGACAGCTTCGTCTTCGTCCTTCTCATCGTCTTCTTTTCCCTTCACCAACTCTTCCACTTCATATTCATCTTCGTCTGCATCAGCATTAATAGCTACATCCCTGAAAACTTTTGAATCTTCCTTCAATGGAAGTTTTGGGAGTCCACTTGACACATCCAAGTTCTTCAATCTGTGAGCCATCAAGGCGTGGCACCCGCGTAAAGTAGTCGCTTTGGGTTCTGGTGAAGTCGCTGAATCATTGAAGTTGCCGTACAGAAGATCTTTGCTTGAGGGCCCCTCTTGGTTGTCGGCTTCTAAAATTGTGCATGTAACGTCAGGGGTTCCGGCATCTGCCTTCCACTCATCAACACTTTCTTCATCCTCGACTTCAACGATATCATTGACAGGGGTGAAACTGATTGTGTTACTGTCTACCCCAATCTTGAAAAGGAGACCAAGACTAGGGGACTTGAATTTCTCTAAGGGGATGAACTGTGTATCATCGCCCCCTTCTTCTCTCACAGCACGGATACTTCCGGAAGGCTTAGTGAGAATAAAACCCAACAGGTCACCCTCGTTCAAATCAGCCCAGTTGTCCTCTCCAGGCATAAGGAAATCATTGTTGATAACAGTTCCAAACGTGGAAGACTCGTCTCTTATTTGAAACTTACCATCCCTGAATCTCACAATTGCGTGAGTCTTAGATAAGTGTGTGTTCTTAAAGTTCAAATTAGTCAACAGAGGCCAGCGGTTGGAGTCCTTGGATGAAGCTCTGCGAACATAAGTTTCTTGTCCTTCATCAAATGTGAGGACTCTTTCTGCCCCAACACCAGGTACTTTCAGCTCGGACATGATTTACTTTTAAAGTAGTCGAAATTCAGCGATCAAAGTTGTTGGATTCTCGCAATAAGCTAACGTAGTTGGCTTCGGTCAGTAGGTTAAAGTCTTGTATAGTCTTGTATAAAAAGGTGGTTGGGAAATAAATATATTTGGCAGCTACTTAAATTGTTATCACTCCCCACCCCCTTGATTATTTTGCCACCAGAGGGGTCTTATCACATACGCGCAAGTAGTCTAGTGCGGCTCCCTCACGTGATAGAAAAGTGTGATGCGCGGAAACATGCAAAAAAAAAGAAAGACTGCATTTACAGGTTACGAACGATAGCGGAACGTGACTTCAATCACACTGATTTTTTTTGGAAGCCTATCAGTAGCCAAGTCAATAGTAAGCAAAGAAACCGCTGGGAATCGCCGAGCTTCTGCGCTATCTATATTTTCCTGACTGAATAGAACGATGGCGATGGTCTACTATGGGCCAAGGCCCCTACAACCATTGAATGATAAAATGCGACATGGTTTTGACCAGGAGTATAACTCCGAGAACTTTCTTTCACTGTTGGCCAACACCTTTTTCATATACTACGACGATAAGAGACATGATACCAACGGCAATCCAATTCCTGAGGAGAAGAAGCAGTCACCCAAGTATTACCCCAACTATCAACCAATTATCGATTGGAAAGTTATGAGAGAACGTCAGAAGACTATTTCTGCTGTGTTGGTTCTATGCCTTAATCTCGGGGTGGATCCTCCTGACATTATGAAGACATTCCCTGCAGCTAAACTAGAGGCCTGGTGTGATCCTGCTAACTTCTCAGATACGAAGAAAGCAATAGAGACTATGGGTAAAAACCTCCAATCGCAATATGAAACATTATCGTTGAGAACCCGGTACAAACAATCACTTGATCCTTGTGTGGAAGATGTTAAGAGATTCTGCAATACATTGAGACGTAATGCGAAAGATGAAAGAATTCTTTTCCATTATAACGGGCACGGTGTCCCACAGCCAACATCATCGGGTGAAATCTGGGTCTTTAACAGGGGATATACACAGTACATTCCAATTTCCTTGTATGACCTTCAAACTTGGCTTGGAGCTCCTGTGATATTTGTCTACGACTGCAATAGTGCTGGTAACATTGTTCATAACTTCAAGAAATTCGTTCAAAAGAGAATGGACGATGATAATGAAGGTAACCATGATACTAGTGCTCCATCACCAACATCTGCATACCTCGACTGTATTCAGCTTGCAGCTTGTAAATCTAAGGAGTTACTTCCAATGAGCCCGGATTTACCTGCAGATCTTTTCACATGTTGTTTAACTTGCCCAATCGATATCAGTGCAAAGTGGTTTATAATGCAAAGTCCACTCAAGAAAAACTACTATTCTTTGTTGCCCAGAAATTCAGTGGGCAATGTCATCATCCCAGGTAAACTCACCGATAGGAGAACTCCATTGGGTGAGTTGAATTGGATATTCACAGCAATCACAGATACTATTGCATGGACGTCACTTTCGAGACCAATCTTCAAAAGATTGTTTAGACAAGATTTAATGGTGGCTGCACTTTTCCGCAATTTCCTTTTAGCGAAGAGAATTATGCCTCACTTGAACTGCAACCCAATAAGTGACCCTCCATTACCCGATCTTGTTAGGTTCCATCCCATGTGGGACTCGTGGGATTTAGCAATAGACCAGGTTTTGGCGCAGTTGATTAAAAATATGTCATCGGCGTCGATCCCACCAACAGTGAAATATTCTGTTAATGGAACAAGCTCAATGGGTAGTTCAAATACCATTTATTCAGGTAGTGGATCTGTGAGTAACGGCAGCAGCAATGTTGTGAACTCTACTCCTGCAGCGGCCCAAAATTTTGCAAACTACCAACACTCTACATTTTTCGAACAACAGCTCACTGCATTCGAAATATGGCTTAAGCATGCAGGCCCTTCTACAAAAGAGCTTCCTGAGCAACTTCCTATTGTGCTTCAAGTCTTACTCTCTCAGGTTCATAGACTCAGAGCATTGATATTACTTTCTAAGTTCTTGGATCTTGGACCATGGGCTGTTTACTTGTCATTATCGATTGGTATCTTTCCCTATGTCTTGAAGCTCTTACAATCACCCGCACAAGAATTGAAGCCGGTACTTATATTCATTTGGGCGAGAATAATGGCAATTGATTACAAGAGCACACAACAAGAACTTTGCAAAGACAAAGGATACAATTACTTCTACCTTTTGCTTAACTCAAGTCAAGGACACCCTATTGGGGCTCCTGGCGCTCCTGGTAGCTTAGCAAGTGGTGGATCTACAGCAAACATTTTGATTAATGATGACCACAAAGCCATGAGTGCTTTCATATTGACATTATTCATTAAAGATTTCAAAAATGGTCAAAGATTATGTTTTTCCATAGAGGTTGTCAACAACTGCTTAAAGTTCATCCAAACCAGTGAAAATCCATTGCTTAGACAATGGTGTGGTCTTCTTTTGTCTCAGTTGTGGAATAAGTATGCTGATGGCAAGTGGATATGCTATAAAGAAGGGTATTTGGAAAGAATATTAGCTCTTCTCACGGACCCTATTCCAGAAGTAAGAACCTCATTGATATTGGCCCTCACTACCTTTATTTCAGAAAACGAAACCGGTACGGAAAGTCCGAATGGTTCTCGTGGCCCCACACCTCACACGGTAAATGGAGCTGAGATGAAGAGGTCAGAATTGAAGCAGATGGACTTGAAACTTGCCAACTCCATCTTAGGACTTTTGGGAGATGGTTCTTCTATGGTTCGTAAGGAATTAATCTTTTTCATCGATCGGTTCATCTCGATTTACCCTAAGTTTTTCTTGGTTGTGGCATTTAATCAATTGGAAGAGGAAATTGTCTTGATCGACAATGCAAACGCGTTAAATGATTTTAGGAAGAGATCTCCAGCATATGGAAGTATTTTCAGCTCTATTTGGAAAGCATTATTGATTCTTTCTGAAGACCCGCATCTTGAAGTGAAACAATTAGCTGAAATTCTCATTGATTCCGTTATGGTCAAGCTCAATGAAAGCGAGCTTGGACCTGTTGTGCGGGAAATGCAAGAGTACTTGTTGAGCAAGTCGTCGATCAACATCATTGAGAATTTCAAACCTAACAAGCCAACGATAATCAACAGACAACTTGTCAACGGAAATTCTAAGAGACAGGTTTCCAGTGGCTCCATGTTAAACAGAAAGAATGAGAATGGATATACACTTTCCACGAGGTCGGCCTCTACAAACAATTTGAATCTGCATTTAGATGAATCCGACACTGAATCAATTTCATCGAAATTGAAGAACTTGTCTATTTCTAAGCTCTTCAAATCTTTCCAAATAAATGAAGACAATGAATTGAAGAACTTTACACGGATGTTAAAATTGGGGCCAGTGCAAACAAACTATGGTAGTGAGTACAAACCCAAGACTCCATACTACAAGCCTCGAGACTTGACAAAACAGCCTGTTCTTCCTTCGCACTCTGGATTTTTTGAGTATAGTTGTGAGTACTTCCAGGAACCACAAATGTCCAAGAATGAAATCGACGAACCTGGATCTAGAGAATATGTGAAGAGATTATGGAGAAGGAATAGAAACGAGGCCATTATCCAAGAAACCCAACCGCAAAAGGACTTGGCTATTCGGGGAGATTGGAATAAGGAACTCGTCACATTAAACAATAAGTCACAACCCAAACTCATCAAGTTTACGCAGTTCGAAAAGATATTAGTTGCAAGTGACGAAAAAGACAATGTTTCCATTTGGAACTGGGAAGAGCAAGAAATCGTCAAGAAGTTCTCAGCCGGAAACCCATTTGGAACAAAGATAACCGATATTAAATTCTTGAATGAAGACGATTCTCCATTATTGCTTACAGGATCTTCTGATGGTGTTGTGAAGATATTCAAGAACTTCAACAACTACGAATATCTGATGGGTGAAAATTCACTGGGATATGAGTTTGGAGATGACGAATGGGATGAAGAAGACAATAAAGTGGAACTCGTTGCTGCATGGAGAGCATTAACTGATTTATTACTCACGTCTAAGAGTTCTGGATTGATATCTGAATGGCAACAATCTAGAGGATCACTTTTAGTGAGTGGTGATGTGAAGATAATTAGAGTATGGGATGCACCGCGGGAAATGTGTTTAGTTGATATTCCTGCACGCTCATCATCACTGATAACGTCGTTAACGTCAGACCAGGTCGCGGGTAATATTTTTGTGGCAGGTTTTGACGACGGATCTTTGCGGGTTTATGATCGAAGACTAGACTCAAGAGAATCAATGGTTATGACATGGGCACCATCACGGGCTCCAAATAATAGCGGACTCTACGGTAGTGGTTCTATCAGACATGTGCACATGCAAAGAGGTGGATTCAGAGAATTGGTGAGTGGATCATCTGATGGATATGTGAATTTGTGGGACATTCGTCTCAAAGACCCTGTGTCCACATTCCTGACGAACGAAAAGTCCATGAGATGTGCGGATGTTCATGAGCATGCTCCGATTATTTCTACCGGGTCCAAAACCGCACATCTTTGGACAACTTCAGGCGATATGTTGACAACATTGAAAAATCCACACGATAACTACTTGAGTAATCGGACTTCGAATTACTTGTCATCAATTAGCTTCCATCCTCACCGTATGATCATCGCCACCAACTATAACCAAGATGGACATATTAATATCTACAAGTGTGGAGACACAGTCTTGGAATATTAATACATACTTTTAAGAGTATTTAGCATGTACGCTTGTATCACTGATTTGTAGAGGACGAATAGACCCATTGAAATTCATAATGTTCTTGGCGTAGCCCAGCTTGACGTGAAGCTCCGAAAGAGTCTAGTCCGAATCTCGGCACGGTGCTTACGTAAGTCCCGTTTGAAAAAAGTCAGTCATCTAGTGCAAAGAGCGGATTTATAGTATGCAGAAACTGAGTTTGAATGTCGATCATGTCCACTGAAGCATCAAAGATTGCCCAAAGCGAGGGTTACGCACCAGAAACATCATTTCGACAACAACACAGCATACTGAGTGGGTTTTCTTCGAGCAGTATGCTGAACAGTTCAAATAACACGACGGCAAATGCAGAACCTCGAGGTATAACTTTCCGCCAGCGGATGATCAGTGCTTGTTCTGGGTCTTTGTTAACGTCCCTTCTAGTGACACCATTTGATGTGATTCGAATTCGGATCCAACAGCAAGAGATTCTTCAACAAAATGAGTGCTGCCAGCAAGGTAGATTTCAACCACCCGTCAGTAAATTAGTGAAGGAATATTCGACGAAGTCGTTTGCTGCGGTGAAAGAAGTGGCCAACACATCACCTGAGATCTTCTGGCAACATAAGGAGTTCTGTGAGTCTGCAAAGGATTGCAGTAAGATTACATCAACCACCCAAGGTTTTGCCTTGATTACTAGAAATGAAGGTATTCTGACTTTATGGAGAGGACTTTCACTTACACTTGTCATGGCTGTGCCATCGAACATTATCTATTTCACCGGATATGAACACATTAGAGATCACTCACCGATCAAACTGCATCCTTTGAACCCACTTTTATGTGGTTCATTAGCCAGAATAATGGCTGCCACTTTTGTTTCACCATTAGAATTAATTAAGACGAGATTACAGTCGATTCCATCTGCAAAGTCAGTTAGTGGAGTTCCGGCCAACAATATCTTGGCCGATTTACTCAAAGATCTGTGGAACACTGTTAGACAACAAGGTGTACGAGTCTTGTTCACTGGTCTTCAACTCACTTTATGGAGAGATGTTCCATTTTCTGGAGTTTATTGGTTATGTTACGAGTTCTTCAAGAAAAGAACAGGGGAATTTGCATCTACCAATCACTACACTAAAGATGTAAATGATGAACTCAAGGTGATATCCACTAGTTTCATCTCAGGCTCCATTTCCGGGTTTTTGGCCGCACTTGTCACAAACCCGTTCGATGTTGGCAAGACTAGAATGCAAATCACAAGTCATGAAGCTGAAAAGAATGGAGCAAAACGTGTTAAAGAGCCGTCTATGTTCAGATTCATGGCTGATATTTATAGAAAAGAAGGACTCAATGCACTCTATGCGGGTTTTGGACCTCGTGCAATGAAAATTGTTCCTTCTTGTGCCATAATGATTTCAACATATGAGATAGGCAAGAAGTTTTTCCATACTACAAATTAGAGGAAGATCAGAGCATTTATGAAAGTGTTGAGAGATCAGAAGAAAGGAGTAACGTCTATGGAAGTATGAGTTAGCAACTAGATTAGTCGGTTTTTACCAAGATGTCACTTTACAAGATGTCACTTTATAAGATGTCACTTTACAAGATGTCAATTTACAAGATGTCACTTTACAAGATGTCACTTTACAAGATGTCACTTTTACAAGATGTCAATTTACAAGATGTCACTTTACAAGATGTCACTTTATAAGATGTCACTTTACAAGATGTCACTTTACAAGATGTCACTTTTACAAGATGTCAGCTTTTAACATCTGGTCTATCAACTTTTAACTGGCCGAGTCATCTTTAAGCATACCGCCTAGTCAGCTTTTTAGATCCCCTACAACATGATCATCAGAATCTCGTTGGACTAGAATTATTCTTCGCATAATGTGATTAACTGTATATATAGACAATAGATTAGCTAAAACCCCCAGAGCTCTGCATTTTGGTAGTCTATATTATCCGCAGGGATCACGTCGCGGCGAACCACTCTTAGAGGTTCGATATCCTGACTTTGTTCACTGGCCGAGGAACTCTCTTCGGGGATTTTCTCTTGAGGTTTGGCTTGCAAACTCAAGTGGTACTTGCAGTATAAGGTTAAATTTCCTTGAGTATTATACTCACAATGGGGACATCTTTGAGGTTGGTTCCCAGTATTTTGAAGAATTCTCTTTTTGGTCCGCCCGCGATCCAAGCTATTTGAAAGCTCCTGAGCATCCTTTATATTGTAAGTGCCTGTTGTGAGGACATTGTTCTCTTTTTGAGGAGGGCTACTTCCAGTCCCTTTTCCAGAGTCTTGTTCCCAGGCTTCAGCATTCACAGCACTCATAAAATCATTTGCAATATCTTGTAGGTACTTTGAGCTGATCAGTAAAGTATATGTATAATCCAAGAAAGATTCCTTCAAATCAGTACTAATAGCTCGAACTCTTTGTTGGCGCATTACTTCGATGTTCAGACTCAATACCTCGAGTTTTTCAGCCACACTTGTCGTTGTGGATGAGTTCTTTCCGAACTTCTGTTCAGTATCACGCATTACCTTCATGAGTTTCTGCTTTTCTTTCAAGCTTGCCATGAACTGCTTCTCTCGTTGTGATATCTCCCGCAAGATTACTTTAACATTCTCCATCTTGTCCAGGAGAGCTTGGCTAAAAAACCTTTCGTGGTTATGTAAAACACCAAATTCTTTGATAAGAACACAACATGGCCCATGGTCTATGAAAACGGACCAATCTCGAGCATGGGTGGATACATCGAGCTGTTGTTCAACAAACTTGTTTCGTTTGGATATCATCAACTTAACCAGCTTGAATAATTTCTCTGCCAGTCCAACCAGTGAAGGGTAATCCCTCTTGTCGTTGGGATAAACAGAAGACAGTGTAGAATCTTGTGGGCCTAATCGAAAGGTAGAGATCTTTTCTACGATCCGCTGAAGCGCGGTTGTTGGGCGAGATAAGTATGTTTCAGCGAGATTTTCCATATTGGAACGCGCGGTAGTGAATTTAGAGGTAGGAGTCTCCATGTCAGTATTGATCCTCGCAGCGTTCAAGCTAAAATTACTGAGGATTAGTTCTTTGTTGAATTAAATAACTGAAAATACTTACTTCATTGTTAAGTTTTGTTATTCGAGATCAGCGGCAATGCGACTGCAAAATTATCTTTGGGTGGCTGCAGATTTCCAAAAAGGGTAAGTACAAAAGTCCTTCCAAAACCACTCTGTCCACAATATCTGTTAAGGACTTCAAATTGCAATTTCAAGTACTTTATCATGTCAGGTTGAGCTTGTTCTTATTTTAACATTTATCTCATCTTTCCGACTCTGATCTATTCTCCATCTTGACTATTTACTTCAATCACGATTTCCTTTGTTATATCCTAGTTCTAGATCTCCTCTACCACTCTCTTCTAGACCTTCTCTACTGTCCCTTCTAGACATTCTCTACCACTCCCTTCTAGTCTCTACTCCCTTCTAAACCTTCTCTACTACTCCCTCTAGACCTTTTCTACTACCCCCTCTAGACCTTTTCTACTAATTCCCCGCTAGATCCTTTTTTGGTTATGTACGCTTCTTCACTTCTTCGAGACAGTCTCGTCGACCTTCAAACCGGTGACATCTGCAATCGACTTCTTCCATGCGGTACCCCGCTCTTCCAAGTACTTCTTGCTCACAGTTGCATCCTGTTCTATGGTCTTTGCCCAAGCAGCAGCCTTATCGGCAGCCAACTTCTGGTTCTCAGCAATATGTGGCAAGTTCTTCTCCTCTAACTTCCAGAGGAACAGAGTGGTGTTGTCAAATGTCTGTGGCAAGAAGTATTTGAAGGAAATACCTCCAAACACAATTGGGAAAAGAAGCTTACTGAGTACTCCTCTCTGACGTGCAAAGATATTTCCGGAAAGTGCACCGACAATCACGTAAAGTGCATTTGGGAACAATGGCTCCTTTTTGTAGTGCAATTCACTAACAGTGCTGGTAACTTGTCTTTCGGTATTGTAGTATCTTGTGTAAACGTCGTTGACAAGTTCTTGTCCACTCTTGATAGAGTTCTGCAATGCCTCACGAGCTCCTCTGAAAAGACCCTCAGTAGGTTCAGTAGAACGGACAGATACACCATTGACCATTTTATTTGGGCCCAAAACTTCGAGTTGAGTACCAGTAGCCGCTGAAGTCGTTCCTGGAACGGGCACGACATCTTCTTCATTGAAGTAAAAGTTCCGCTTTGGTTCATTCATGATGGCAGAATCACTCTTTGAGGTATAAATACCTATAAATACGGGCAATCCCAAGGCCACAGCACGCTTGGTAAACATTGTCTCGGGTTTGCCTTGTTGAGATTTTTGGTGGTTTTCATTCGCAGAGAAAAATGTCGCGTGCACATCAATCCCGTGACCTGGACGACATTTTGAAACCGCGCGAGACATTGCATGAGACATCTGCGCAGCGATGAGAGACATTTTTTGCCGTTATATCATCTGGAGCATGTTGAGATCTTGCACTAGAAACGCTGCACGTAGCGTTAGTTTGCGACAGTTGACGCGATGTGTCGCCACTAAGGCATCTAATCAAAAGAAAGGAATCGACATGTCGAATTATGACTTTATTAAACACGATCTGAGACTGGACTTTGGATCTACAGTGAAGCCTGACAACTCCTACTACAATTCCATGTCCCAGTACCGAAACCCAGATGGAAGCTTTATCAAGGGAAATAACGCCGAAGAAGCTCGGATGGACGATTTAACGTTAGAAGGAAGAGTTGACAAATCTGTGACGAGGTTACCTCCTGCCATCGCTAAGGTGATCCAAGATAATATCCTCAGTCAGAACATTCCTGAAAAGTTACGTGAAAGAGTCGCTAGTGTCTACCAAAGCTTATCGAAGGACCAGATTGTGAAAGCACCAGAAACCCCATTAGACTGTGATGCACATATTGCAGGTTTGTTCTTACAAAACTACTCACATGCAAGACAAGTTTTACTTGAGCTTCAAAAGAGAGTTGGTATTGATAAGTTCAACCCACAAACAGTACTTGATGTGGGATATGGGCCAGCCACTGGAATGGTTGCCCTTAACGAAATCATGGGAGACTCTTGGGTACCAAAGGACAAGGATGCATATGTCGTTGGTAGAAGAAACAATCAGATGAAGAAACGCGCAAAGATCATTTTATCGAGACAGCTCAACGAAAACTTTCAGGAAGAAGAGGAGAGTCTAGATGAGATGAATGAAGAAGGATTTGAGGCGAAACAAGCCGAGATGGAAGAGATGGCGAAACAAGCCGAGGTAAAGAAAGAGATGGAAGAGATGGCGAAACAAGCCGAAGTAGAGAAAGAGATGGAAGAGATGGAGAAAGAATCACAAGAAATGGAAGATGTTGAAGAACGATACCTTGGTCCTATAGATGCATCTAAGATACAAGTGAGGACGAGATTACGTGATAGTTTGCCGGTAACCAAGAGATATGATTTGATCATGGTGAACCAATGTTTACTTTCGAGGGAGCATGTATTTAAGAAGGATATTGATACCAATATGCATATGCTTCTTAGGTTACTTGCTCCAGGAGGTCATCTCGTATTGATTGAAAGAGGTAATTCTGTGGGGTTCGAGACCATCGCAAGAGCTAGACAGATCATGATTCGGCCCGAGTCATTCGAGTCAGAAATCGGGAAGATTCCAAGACCATATATCAAGGGATCATCGATCAAACCACAGAAGCTCAAAAAGGAAGATCAGATGATTAGTGAGGAAGATAGAGAATATGAGGAAGAGCTTCTTGCCAAACTCCAGGAGGAAGAATCATTGGAAGCAGCTGAATTTGAGAGAGAGCTCAATGAGAAGTATGGTGAGCCTACCGATGAGGAATTGAAGTTTGAAGTTGAAGATGGAGATGAATATGAGGTTTTACCTGTGGACTCACAACCTTCTACTCTAACGACTGAGAGTGTTGACTATCACATTAAAGTTCTTGCCCCATGTCCTCACCACCGTAAGTGTCCTTTGCAACTTGGTGACCCAAAGTACTACAAGATTCCATCACACAACCACAGGCTTAACTTTTGTTCTTTCAACAAGGTTGTTGAGCGTCCTGGTTATACTATGGAGTTGAAGAAAGGAAAGAGGCTAGCTGTGGAGTGGGACCGTAGTTCAGAAGATGGTTTTGGACTTGACTCACTCAGTAGAAATGCATTGAAGAAGCTCGAAGGTGGAGGACGTCCAGGAGGAAGAAACTCTGAGAATGGATCGTACTCTTACCTCATTGCAGAAAGAAGCATGAATGATGAAGAAACTATCCGGAAGATAGAAGATGCTCGTGCATACAGCAATTATGATGCACTCATGGACCCTAAGGATCCCAACAACTGGGGTCGTATATTAGATCAACCAAGCCGTGTTAAGAACAATGTGAAGCTTAATGTTTGTTCTCCAAGTGGGAATGTTGAGCTCTGGCAGGTTCCTAAGAGTCTTGGTAAGCAAGCATACCATGATGCAAGAAAAGCAGGAATGGGCGATTTATGGGCTCTTGGAAAGAAGGGAATCAATGTTAAGAAACCTGTCTCTGAGAAGGTGATTCAAAAGCTCGACACACTTAGCAAGACACAGAAGAAGACATTCTTGAAAGAACAGAGGAAAAAGCAATGGAAGAAGTTGGTTGGTGTCACTGAGGAAACGTTTGATGATGACGTTTATTCTTTGGCAGATTCTATTGCTACAGAGATGGAAAGACTGCGCAAGTACAAGAATCAGAGCAAGAAGTTTGATGTTGATTCCAGTCAATATGATGGAAAGTAAATTGTATATAGTATAGATTTTAGTAAATATGGGTTAAGAACTAAAAGGAGACTCCAAGGATTTACGTTAAGAGGTTAATAGAGACGTCAACAGATGATCAACAGATGATCAACAGAAGATCAACAGAAGATCAATAGATCAACATATATCAACAGTTACATCCAATTGACTTGAAAGCTTCGTAAATTTGATTCCCCTCACTTTTCCTTAATTAGCACATTGCTTGCTTGGTAATCCATTCCATCTTTTACATACTATCCATAATATCCATGCTATCCTTAATATCGATGCTATCCTTGATATCCATGCTATTCTACTATATCCTCAGACTATTCCTACACTCTTTCGCAATATCTTTAATTATCCTAAATACCAATTTGCCTTATCTATAATACATCGAGCTCCATGCTCGAATCCCATACTGTGCTTTACTTTCTTCTGAAAGAGCAGCCCTCAGACAACTTGGCCTTACCACCGGTTGGGGTACACAAGACAGTTGAGCAGTTGTCGCAAGTGACAGCGGTCTGTGCGTGGGAGAAAACTGTGGTGATGTTAAGACATCCCTGGCACTTAACATCCATGAAGTAAGATCTTGGAGTCTGGACCAAAGTCTTCAATTTGTTCTTCTGAGCCTCAGTGGCTGGGTTTGGGTGCAATAAATCCTGAACTAAAACCATATTGTATGTCCTCAGAAGAAGTGGTTGATAATTGAAAATTTTTCTCCCGCCCTTTTATCGCCACTCTTGTGACAAGATGGATTTTGTGTGAAAAAAAGAAAAAGTGACACAGAAGGAAAAACTACCCAAAAAGAAAGAAAAAATACCACAAAATGGAGGATGCGTCGATGTTGGTGGAAGGTTTGAGTGTGGGTCATTCCCGATTAGGCAGTCAAGACTGAGCCCCGGCATTGATTTGATCTGATGCCCAACGCGTTCACAATACGGCATATAATATTAGATATGACCTGATGGGGTGTAGGGTCTCCAAATCGGACTAAGGATGATTTGTGAGGAGATGTGGAGAGATCGTGAATCTGCAGGGTTGGTTTGTAGTTTTGTGCTGAGTATTTCTTTTCAGATCAATAAAATACGCAGAGGTTCCTATTGTTTTCAATCAACATCGATGACTACTTCTAAGAAAAAGGTAGTCCCGGTACCAGAGCTACCACCACTACGTCTTCGAAGATCAACAGTATTACGTGAAAGACAAGTTGAACCTTTACAAATAAACCGCGCTAGTAACACTATCAACACGCGTAATATACAAGACAAAATGGAAGGTCTCAGAAGTGTACAAACTTTAAGATCTAGCTTACGATCACCAAAGAACGTTTCGAGATTTGTACCAAAGCACTCGATTTTGGAAGAAAGTATATCTGTTGAACTGGATCAAAGTGTATCAGTTCAACTGCAACGAAATGTTGTTTCTCAACAGTCTAAAGATGCCTCAACGAACTCAAATAAACCTAAAAGTCCAAATCTTGAGTACGAGATGAAGTCAGTGCTTACACCAGCTCTGAGTAATATACTTAAATGTTTCCGGAACCAGGAGACACTTTTCAAGTATTTTACATACGGAGCTATTTTGGCGCCATCTTTGATCGCAGTACTGATTCCTTCGCGGTACTGGGGTTTGCAGCAAAAAGATCTTCCAAGTTTAGCCATCGATATTATTAGTCTGGTTGCTAATGGGCTCACTGTAATCCTTGTGAGTATCATCATTAGGACTGTGATTGAGTGGCCATGGGAATGGCGGTCGCATTTAATGGTTGCGAAATTGAAAATATGCCGCCATATCACCACATCTTTGGCACAAGGAGAAAAGGATTTGGAGGTGAGTGTTTCTTTACTTCGTGATATCATATCTAGAGAACGTCATGCATTATTTGCATGTCTTGGTTCCTCAATCTTGGGCTCGTTATTGATGTATGGTGCGAAAACTACTATTACTGTGGGTATTCATGATGATTTGCGTCGATCCATTATCTTCAACAATGGTAATATCACATTATTCCAGTGTTGGCTGGTTCTACGATTCGTTCTAGCAATTTCAACTGGCTTTGAGGAGAACCCTGAAACTACTGATATCATCAACCTTAAGCTCAAATACACCCGTACCGCAATATCTCAGAACAGTACCCGTACAGTTGATCAAAACTTAGAGCCGGCCTCTGAGCATCATATGGTCAAGAGTGCAAAATTCCATGGGGATTCCCCTGATGACGTGCAAAGTGTCAACAGTACACTTGGAGATGATGACTTTGAACCACCATATTTCGAAAAACGACCTTCAGCAATATATTTGAAGCCTTATCCATTGAATTTACTGCCCACGTCATGTCGGTCGCCTTTGCATTCAATCTCTGAAGACTTCGATCAGCAACGCTTTGGAATTGCAAATGCTGTACTTGAACAGTCAAAGCTTCATCCTCTCATTCTGTCATATGAAGGAGAACTCGATGACCATACCACCTTTCCAAATAATATGTCGGAGAGTCTTGAGAGTGGATCAAATTGGCCAACAGTTCATACATTAGCGAAGAAAGTGCTTAAAAAGCTACTTCCAGAATTGATCTTGCGGCCAATTCGCAAATGGCGCCACTTCAGACGTTCAGTAAAGGCGTATCTACTCAAACATTCCAAGTCTAGAATCTTGAGGCCAAAGGATACGTTTGAGATTACCAAGGGGATCATTTGGGAGATGGCATCTGTGCAATTCATGAAAAGATTGAAGTCATTGGATGAATTTCAAGCACGGTTGGAAATCTTTATAAAACCTGTGAGGAGATTGAAGGACTTCACAATATTGATAATGGTGAGAATACCATTCAATACTATGAGATTCTTTGTTAGTGTGACTCTCTTCTTTCCAAAGATCTACTTCAAAGTTTTCGTGTTGTATCCCATTTTATACGTTAGAGACCGTGTACGTCGGAACCGTGCTTTCCAGGGAATGTTTTCAGGGAATGACTCTAGCCAATTCACCGGTTTGAAGCTGTTTCGATTACAGTCACCGAAAGGTCGTTCCCATAAACGTCTTTTTTCCGAGCCTGCATTCGAAAGACATTATTCTTCAAGTAAGACTATGAAGACTAGAGCAGCAATATTGCATAAGCTTTCGAAACGTTTCGATATTGATGGTGCAAGTGATACTTTTTGTAATGAGCCTCGCACACCAGTTCAATTGTTTGATAGGTCGCGTGGGTAATTGAATGAGGTTAACAATTAGTTTATGTTGACATGGTCAGGAACCATCGAATCTCAACTATCCCGTACAACTATTTCAATCTTGGTACCTAATCTCAGCTACCCAATCATGGGTACTTTCCCAATTTCAATTTCATGGGTATCTCAACTATCGCAAGTGTATTTCAACTATCCCATTGCTATTTCAACTATCTCATTGCTATTCCAACTATCTCATTGCTATTTCAACTATCCCTTCGTATGTTAACTTCTTCTCTTATAATTTAATATATGCTAATTCGTTATCGAGGTTGATCCGAACGGAACACAAAAAGGGATTTATTTCGATGCCAAAAATGATTAGAAATGTATCACTAACCTCATCATGGCTAACAAACGGAGAGCAAAAAAGACCCGTGCGCCTTACAAGAGATACGTGTACAAGTCCAACTACGTAGGAGATAACTCTAGTGATGAAGAGGTCGAAGAAGAAGACGAGGTGGAGCAACCAGGAACTGTTGGTGGATATGACCTTTATGGCAACACAAAGAACTCCTTCAACAAGAACAATTTACGAGTCACCTCGTTTTACGTCTTAACAGATACCAAGAAGGACAATAGTTTCCAAGGCAAGATCTGGCCCAAGTCCAAATTTGAAAAGATTGATGTTCTTCACTGTTGTCTCAATGGAAGGCTGATAGAAGCTGAAGAAGAAGAACTCATCATGGATAATAGTATGGTATTACCAGTTGAGATTATTGTGAGGATATTGGCTATTCTCAATCTGAGGGGCAAATTAAAGCCCAAGTTTTTAAGGGTATGCAAGTTATTCTATGCTATTGCTCTTCCCATGTTATATTATCGGCCACACATCAAGGCCACCAATTTCTTTGCATTTATGGACACTATATCCAACAACAAAACCATAGGTAATAACATACATCTGCTAGACCTATCATATGTGATCCAATCGGGCAAAAACGCATTTGTTGCGAAGTTATTGAAGAGATCAAGCAAAAGTTTAGAAGAGTTTATCTCACCTCAGACGAGTTTTGGCTTTGGTCCATTAATGGCTATCAAGAGCTGTCAGCAATTAAAAGTCTTGGATTTAAGATTGGTTTCTGAGACTGTGAACTTGAAAGAACTCTTTGCTTCATTGAAGAATTTGAGTCATCTTCAGCATCTTTCGTTTCCAAGGTCTTCGATCGAGATGGAGAATTTTGACGATATTGAATCTGTGCAGTGGCCTCCAAATTTGTCGTTTTTGAGGTTATCAGGTGGTATATCTGACGAGTTCTTATTGCGTACATCCATTCCTAGCACTATTAAGATGTTAGAGTTTGCGCATTGTCCCTTGATTAACGACTCAGCATTTCATCATATATTGGGAAGACATGGAAGTAATCTCACTTCGTTGAAGGTACAATTCCCAATGCCAGGTCTCAAGAGTAATTCTATGGACTACGTCTTCACATACTGTCCGAATCTCATCTCATTAGAAATCGCTGTCGATTATGCCTCAAACACAATCTTTGACGAGGAAAACCTCCCATTCATGCCCCACCCACGGCCCCTCAGATCCATGTATATTAATAGCAGTGGGATGTTGGGTACTTCAAACAAACTTGAGCCAATTGATTTGGCTATTGCCATGAATGAAGGTAGACTTCCTGAATTGAAAAACCTCAACGTGACCGCAAAACTAGGCTGGGATCCCAAGTCGGACTACGTAAATTTCATTGTTGAGGAATTGGATGAGAGACTGGGTGGGTTATATATTGGATATTAGGGAAAGATCGGTTGGAATATTAGATTCCTTGGAGTTTTTGGTTGAATTCTGAAGTCTTAAGCTTCTGAAGTCTTTAAGTCTTCTTGAAGTTTTGAAGTCTTTAAGTCTTCTTGAAGTTTTGAAGTCTTCAAGTCTTCTTGAAGTTTTGAAGTCTTTAAGTCTTCTTGAAGTTTTGAAGTCTTTAAGTCTTCTTGAAGTTTTGAAGTCCTGCTTCTTAAAGTCTTGAGTCTTAAAGTCTTGAGTCTTAAAGTCTTGATTCTTAAAGTCTTGCTTCTTAAAGTCTTTTTAAGATTTCCTAAAGAACTCTAAGTCTTTCTAGCCTTCGATCATATTTTCTGTTCTTTTAGCATTTTTGGGACAGGGCTCTTTGAGCCATTATCTAGACAATTTATTTATAGAGCATTAACTTTGCATCGATTGTAACGAAAAATTAACCATCAAGTGGCCCACCTTATGTGCCAACAAAATTGCATAGCATGAGCATCGACATAGTGATACCGAACAATCCCGAGTTTCTCGGTGAGTTTAATGGCGATGCTGAAGCTTTGTTACAGAAGCTTGATTCTGTTAATCAACGGCGTATGGTCTTCTTCGACGAAGCCGTGGATGTTTACGTTTCTTATCGAAACCAAGATAAAATCGATCGAAGCGACTATATAATGCGAATAAACGCATCGATACTACCAGCACATTCTATCGAAACAGCAACTAATACTTTGTCCGAAGAAGTTGCCATCAGTAATGAGCAAACTAACTACGGTATTCTTGACACGGAGTTGGACGACACAAACATTTTATACAAAGATTCAAATTGCATTGTGTGGAAACTCAGCGTTCCAATCACATACCCGAGGAAGAAGTTCTCGGACCCTAACATATTCGTATCGGCCACTTTTGACAGCCGCGCGACTCCTGTTATCGAGTCTGATGATACTACCGATGAGGAAATACAAGAAGAAGTTTTACCAGATTATCAGCCAGCATATCCCATTAACTTGCTCCAAGGGTTGAATACACCAAAGTCTGAGGGTCTTCGTCACTCAGAAGATAGCTCACGTATGGTTGTCAATGAAAAGAAGGTGAATGTAAAAAGAAGGACTATGAAGCATGCCGGCATCAAAACAAGTTCCCCACTCACCACCAGATTGAGCATTCCAGTCTCCGTGTCATTAATCATCAAACTTCGTTCAACAAAGCCTGCAGGAAGAAACAACATTCTCTTGGCGACTTTAAACATAGAGACTATCGACGATTTGAGTAAAACTCTCGCAATGCGCGACTTTAGTGATGCCAACAATCTATTCTTCACAATCCACAACTTAATAGTGGATTTCAAGTATGGTGATGTCGAGCTGTTTAAATCTGAGGAGTATGAGTTCCCTTTCCGTTTCAGTATCAACGACTCTGTCAACCTCACTTACAAGTTGTTAAACAACGAATTCCTAGACACTGAGTTGAAGAAAGCAGATGGGTCTGCTGCTGGTAGCAAGCAACAATTCTCCAAACTCGTCAACATCAAATTGGTACTTCAGGTGGAAGGGTATGATGCTGCCAGTAAACTGTATGTTAAACTCAGTAACCTCATTACCACGAATTGGAGTCCGTTTTTGGATTTCAGTATAATTGCTCCTCCCATCAACAATTCATTGAAGACATCGTCGAACTATTCGCATACACACACACAGTCAGGGTTGTCAAAACAAATGAATGGGGTGGCTGATAACCCGAGAAAGGCAGCACTACTCAAAAATTTCTACAAGCCCAGTAACTCTAGTACGTCGTTATTGGGGAACTCACATTTAAACATGAAGAAACCGACAAAAACTCTTGTCGGGGAGTCTGCGTCGTCAGTCACGGTTAATCTCACTACGAACTCCAACTCGACACTTTCTGGACTCAAGTTAACTTTCATTGGAAAGCTTAATATTCGTCTTGGAGAGATCGTCAACTGGAGGATACAAGCGGTGAATAACCTGAAGAATCGACTCAATCTCTCACTTATCATGCAAAACGCCCAGAACTTTGGGCCAACACCAGCTAATCTTCAACCATATTCTACTTCCAATAGTGAAGTCAGCATTTCGCAAACAGGTGAGACGGGATTTGTGCAATCACGTCCACAGATGCATGCGGTTTATAATTCCCTCAAGCTCAAGAGTAGCGGAGTGATCATGTTGAACAACGACATTCGAATCGGTCCCATGGAACCAAATACAGTTTACGACACCAACATTGTGCTCGTGGGATTGTCGAAAGGTGTGTTCAATTTGGATGGTATAAAGATATTTGACGTAAACAGCGGCGATGGTCTCGATTTCGGGAAATTAGTCGAGGTGTTTGTGGTGGAGTAGATAGATCAAGAGCATGTAAGAGAAGGTGAAAGAATTCTATAGATTATTGAAGATTGTAATGACTCATAAATAAATTGTTGACTAGAAGCATGGTTTCAGGAAGAGATCAATTGAGATAAGGGTATAATTGAGATAATGTATAATTGAGATAATGTATAATCGAGATAATGTATAATCGAGATATAAATGTAGTCATAAAATTCGGTGAACTGTGGTTTTCACAGATAATCCGTGAAAAATGTACAAAATTCATACAAGTTGTTCAGAGCATCAATTCATATCATAGAACTATACCTATAAACATACTATATCTTCCTTATTATACAAACATACCTTTACATCTAATCATACCGTAACATAGCCTTATTCGTACCCTTGTACCCCATCCTTCTACTTTGTACTATCGCCACGATTAGCCATACCTTCTTTGTGTCATAAGTCACATGACCTATTAGTCATAGAGGATTGGCTTATGGCCCGGAGGATCTTAGTCATTTTTGGGTTTGTGGCATTTTTATGAGAGCCTTATCGATGAAGAGTCATTTTCGACCCTGCATATATTAGCCGCGAAATCTTGGTGGGGTGGTATAAATCTCAAAGCAATTCGCTGTTTTTCAAACATTCACATTCAACAAAACATGTCTACCCCAGTGACTATACATTTGAGAGCTGAGACCAAGCCTGCAGAGGCCAGAGCTGCCTTGACACCATCTACCACCAAGCAATTGCTTGATGCTGGTTTCAAGGTGTATGTGGAAAAGTCATCCCAGTCCATCTTTGACATCGAGGAATACGAGAAGGTTGGTGCAACTATTGTCCCTGAGGGTTCTTGGAAAGAGGCTCCTGCTGACAGAATCATCTATGGTTTGAAGGAATTGCCTGAGAACGAGACCTTCCCATTGATCCACACCCACATTCAGTTTGCCCACTGTTACAAGGACCAGGCTGGCTGGCAAGATGTGTTGAAGAGATTCCCTGCTGGTAAGGGTACTTTGTACGACCTTGAGTTTTTGGAGAATGACCAAGGCAGAAGAGTTGCTGCTTTTGGATTCTACGCGGGATTCGCCGGTGCTGCCATTGGTGTTGCCGACTGGGCTTTCAAGCAGACCCATTCCGACTCTGAGGACTTACCAGGTGTGAGCCCTTACCCAAATGAGGATGCTTTGATTGCCGATGTCAAGAAGTCCTTGGATGTTGCCGTTGCTAAGAATGGTGGCAAGTACCCTACAGCTTTGGTGATCGGTGCATTGGGTCGTTGTGGTTCCGGTGCTATCAGCTTCTTCAGAAAGGTGGGTATTCCTGAAGAGAACATCCTTAAGTGGGATATGCAAGAAACTGCCAAGGGTGGACCTTTCCAGGAGATTGTGGATTCTAACATCTTTGTGAATTGCATCTACTTGAACAAGCCAATTGCACCATTTATCAACTACGAGCTTTTGAACAACCCCAACAGAAAATTGACTACCATTGTCGATGTTTCTGCCGACACAACTAACCCTCACAACCCAATTCCAGTGTATGACATTGCTACTGTGTTCTCCGACCCAACCGTTAAGGTGAATACAACGGCTGGTCCAAAGCTTTCGGTTTGCTCCATCGACCACTTGCCATCGTTGTTGCCAAGAGAGGCTTCGGAGTTCTTCGCTAAGGACTTGTTGCCATCTTTGTTGGAGTTGCCAAACAGAGACACTTCACCAGTATGGATGAGAGCAAAGAACTTGTTCGACAAGCACGTTGCAAGATTGCAGTAGAGAAGAAAATAGACAAGGGAAAAGGAGAATGCCTTAAAGGAGTAACTTTGAATGTAGAAAGAACCAGAGGGTGTAGGAGAATATGAAGTAGAGGATAGAATGTAGGGGAAGATATCAGCTTTAGATTATCCTACCAAGACTATTTCTACGGAGCTTACTAAATCTACTCCGTACTTCCTACTTCATACTCTCTGCTTACTGAGTGTTCCTCTTGCCTTTGTCTATTTCTCTTATTATCTACCTATTCTTTTATCATCCCTATTCACTCTATCTTTGTCCATTACCTACTCCAAAGTCACAGTAACCCTTCTCTTCTTACTCTTCTTGCTCTTCTTTGGGACCATCAAGCGCTTAATCTCGCCATCGGACTCATACTCAGATTCGCTAGCGGCATCGTCTTCAACAGCATCATAGCGCTTCTTCATTGTGTCGAACTTCTCCACCAGCTCCGAACACACAGAGACACAGTTCAATCTCTCACCGGTATCGTACACAGCGACTTGGTCCCTGACATCCTTGGACATGTTCCAAACCACAATCTTACCGTCTGAAGACACGGAGATCATAAATGGCATACCTCTGCTGTCCACAGGGTGTTGGTAGAAAGTGAAGTCCTTCACTCTGTTGGAATGACCTCTGACGGTGAAATCAGCCTTAACTTCCTCAGGAGCGGCATCCTGGTGCTTCTCACCTTCAGCCACTAAGTCTAACAGGCCAAAGTTGGTGAATGAAATCGTACCATCACCATGACCAGTAACCAAGTACTCCACATCGTCGATCTTGAAAAGCTTAAAGCACATCAATGTAGACTTGTACTTGATCTTCTTGACAATCTTGGCCAGCTCCGTGTTGTAAATAAGAATCTGGTTCAATAATCCCACCAAAAAATAGTTACCGTCCAAAGACCATCTAACAATCTCACCCTTCTGACCCAAGTGATCCTTACCCTTGATCTTTAGCACAGCAGCCTTTTTGCAAGTCATCAAGTTCCACAATCTAATGGTTTTGTCCAGCGAGACCGAGATAGCAACTCTTCCTGATGGGTGGATGGCCAAACTGTTAATTCTATCGGTGTGACCCTTCAAAGTTCCAAAGGGTTCCCAGTCTTTACTTCTCCATATTATGATCTTACCATCTGCCGATCCAGAGAGAAGCCACTTACCAGCCTTGTCAGTAGAAAAGCCCGCATCTGAGGATGTGTTTTCTGTAGAGAACTCGAGTGCAGTGATAGAACCTTGGTGGCTCAACAAGTTACCCAACTCCTTTCTCTTTTGCAAATCATAGATACGAATGTGCTCATCATCGGACCCAGTAACCATATATCTCTTAGCGATATCCATGGTTTTCACAGAGAGAGTATGAGCCTGGAAGTGGAAGATCGGTTGGAATATAGCATCCTTACTTCCGGAGGGATCGACTATCGCAGACACACATAACAAGTTGTGTTCGTATGATCCTGCCATGATTCTAAATTGCACTGTTGGGACTGGAGTAGGAACATTTGTGGTTGTGGAGGAGTTTTTCATGCTTGATTTGAGCTCGATAGTCGAGCCTGAAGGAGAGTTCGTCATTGCTCAAGATATAATGACTAGTTATGAGCAGTTGTGAGCAGTTCTAACTGTAGTTGTAGTTCTGAACTAGTACTCGTAGTGATTTTTCGATGAGCAGCAGAAAAAAGATTTGGGCGCTGTATTTTTGTTGCAAACAAGTGTGACAAATGCTGAACCAGAAGACTCCTTCTCAGCACAATTCCACGTTGTTCATCTCACCGATGGTGAACAAACGTCGGCAAGAAACATTCATCACACCACCTAACCCCCAACAACATTCACTCTTCGAAACCCCGGGGTCTAATCAATCACTGTTTTTCAACTTGGACAGATCAAACACCAACAACTCACAGGAACCCCCCACAACAAATGGTCAAGTTGAGCCATTGACACAGGCAGAGAAGTTGCGATTGTGGCGACATGACGCATTAATGCAACATCACTACAAAACAGCAGAGTTCATAGGCGATAAGGTGCTCGCACTCACCGACGACCCTAATGATGCGTTTTGGCTCGGTCAGGTCTATTTCAACAACGGTAATTACTTGCGGGCCAAGCTGTTGTTGACGCTGAAACCAGAATATGAGAAATCGGTAGGATGTCGGTATTTGGCGGCATTTGCTCTTGTCAAGTTGGAAGAATGGGACGAGGCGCTTGACCTTGTTGGTGAAGTGAATCCCTTCAAGAAAGATGATAAGTGCCAAGTGCGCAATCACGATGGTGGCATCAAGCTTGAGGCTCTGATGTGCTATTTACGCGGGAAAATCTATGCTAATCAGAATAACTTTGAGAGAGCCAAAGAATGCTACAAGGAGGCGATTCTCGTCGATGTGAAATGTTTTGAAGCCTTCGACGAACTTATCAACAATAACTTAATGACACCGATGGAGGAATGGGATTTCATCACGCAATTGAACTACCGCGATGCTGATGACAATGATGAGTTGGTCAAGTTGCTCTACATAACGCGTTTGAGCAAATACTTGAATGTAACAAAGTTTGACGAAGCTGAACACATTCTCCGCGAGGAGTATAGTTTGGACGACAATGCTGATATTCTACTTAGCCGTGCTGACTACTTGTTCATCCAGTGTAACTTTGACGAGTGTCTCTTGGTATGTGAGCGCGTGCTATCAAACGACGCACATAACACCGATATCTTGCCGAACTACTTGCTGTCATTATATGAGCTTGGTGGTAAGAACAAGTTATTCCTCAAGGCTCATCAACTTGCTGAGAGTAAGCCACAAAGTCCGATGACGTGGCTTGCGATTGGAATATACTACCTTTCTATAGGCAAGATTGTTGAGGCGCGCAAGTTTTTCTCAAAGGCAACTCTTCTCAATCCAAACTTTGGCCAAGCATGGATCGGGTTTGCTCACACCTTTGCTGCCGAAGGTGAGCATGAACAGGCGATCAGCGCATATGCGTTTGCGGCAAGGCTCTTCCCTGGGACGCATCTCCCAAACCTCTTCCTTGGAATGCAGCATTTGCAGATGAACAACTTGAACTTATCAGAGGAGTATTTACTCACGTCATATCAGATTTGCAACACAGACCCACTCTTGCTCAATGAGCTTGGTGTAATTAACTTCCATCGCAACAACTTGGTAAAAGCTGAGCTTTTCTTGAGTGAGGCTTTGAGTGCTGCCAAGTACTTGAACTCGGACTCTAAAACATGGGTACTGATTCACTCCAACTTGGGCCATGTGTTCCGTAAAGGTAACCAGCCATACAAGGCATTGGAGTGCTTTGGGCAGGTGTTGAAGAGTACTCGCCACGACTCGAATGTGTTGGCTGCGATGGGTCTCATCTATCTCAAGCTTGGAAGCTATGGCAAGGCAATAGAAGTTTTACACGATGCATTGGCTGTACTGCCTACGGACCCTGTTGCGTCGGATTTGCTCAAGCGGGCATTGGAGCAGAATGCGAATACACGCGATATATTTGCGCTTTCAGCGACCCGTCGCACAAAGCCTAAGGTGCAACCAGCGGGTACTGCAAAGAAGAGCCTTGTGAATAAGCTCATGACGCCTCTCAACAACAAGACGAGCTTTTTCCGTCGGGAGGAGGAGCAGCAACTGCCGCAGGCGGACGAGGTGGATGTATTGGTACAGGGTTTAGTAAGGGGAGAGGAGTCAAGTGAGGATGATGAGGTGATGGATATAGAGAGTGAGTAAGAGAGAGGAAGTAAGTGGAAGAGAAGGAGTAATGATGGGAATGAGGAAGAGTGTTAATGGTAATGAGCATAAAGGTGGAAGAAACCACGATAGGTTCTGTGAATCTAGATGGTTATGTGGTTTGATATAGGATAGAGTAGCCGAGCGCAAGATACACAATGGTAGAGAAGCACAATGGTAGAGATGTAGAGTGTAAGATGCACAATGGTGATGCAGAGATGGTTTGTAGACTTGCATTGATCGAGGATTTCACAGATCGTGTGGTTTTCAAATCGTATAGATCTCGCAGATGGAGATGATTAAAGTTCTGATGATTTCAATTGAGATGATTTTAGTTGGAATAATTGGATAGTGTAGATTGGGCGACGATGGCGATTGAGGCGATATAGATGCATAGACCTAGTGATTGAGATGACGGTTACATCAGAATTCTAACAATGACTTCGGCCCCTTTGGCGATGCCAAATTTGGTATGTTTTGAGAATTTCCTAATTGGGACGATTCTGGTGATGGCCGTTTGACTGTTTTGTGCGATCTTGGTTTGGATAGTGAGGTGTGTGGGGTTTGTGGCATTTCGTGTGTTCCTCGTCATAGAGAGTATTTAGACGTGGAAAAAGCAGCTTCTCACAAAATCATCCGTTACGTTGCTTAGGAGACGGTTCAATTGGATCACCCGTTCCATTATCGAGCTCCTTTTTTCTACCCCACTGGCAGTAAAAAAAATACAATAGGGAGGGAACCCAGGCATCTCCCATAGATGGCATGAATACGCACTCTGCACTACACAATGCTCCGCGAGCACTGTCGCGGATCCTCTGCATTAACTACAACCAAGACCAGGGGTGTTTTGCCGTGGGTCATGAGGAAGGTTTCTTGGTTTACAACACCAATCCAATCGATTTAAGGGTGAATCGACACTTCTCTGGAGGTCGTAATGGGCTGCCACGGATCGATGATACGGGGCTGGCACTGTCAATCCATTCACTGCTGCCACCAAGAGGCTCTGGAAGCTTTGGTACAGCCTCAGGTATCGGCCACATTACGATGCTTCATCGAACCAACTATCTCGCGCTTGTCGGAGGTGGCGCTAATCCCAAGGCCCCTTCAGAAAAGCTCATAATATGGGACGACCTCAAGCGTAAGAACTCTCTAACGCTTGAATTTGCATCGCCTGTGGTCAATGTTCTCCTCTCTCGAGTGAGGATTATCGTGGTGTTGCGCACCCAGGTGTATGTATATGGCTTTGAGGCACCTCCTAAAAAGTTTGCAAGTTACGATACCATTGACAATGAGTTCGGACTCGCAGATTTGAGTGTCAATGCTAGTACAAGTAATGGCAAAGGTGGGTCACCTGGAATTGGCTCATCCTCCAAGTTCCAAACTCTTGCATTTCCGGGGAAACTGGTGGGCCAAATTCAGATTGTTGATGTGTCGACAAGTGTTCTGGAGAAGAGCACGGTAAGCATTATAAAGGCACATAAGCTGAAAATCCGCTGTCTTGCATTGAATCGTCTGGGGACTTTGGTGGCATCTGCATCGGAGACCGGTACCTTAATCCGTGTACACTCCACACACAACAACGCATTGGTGTTTGAATTCCGCCGTGGTATTGATCGTGCGGTGATACAGTCGATGAAGTTCTCACATAATGATTCACGCTTGGCTGTGCTTCTGGACAAGCACACGATCCATGTGTTCAGTCTTCTCGTTGACCATGAGGCTAATAAGCGCCATATCTTGCGCAATCTTCTGCTCCCCGTACCAATTCCGCAGTATTTCCATTCAACTTGGTCCTTCTGCCTGGTGAATACCTCGAAGTATAGCGATGGGCGCGATGATGAGGGAGTGTTGGGTTGGTCGGGTAACGACACAGTGATTGTTGTGTGGAAAGAGAAGAAAATATGGGAGAAGTACGTTATTGCTGATGCAGGTGATGACGGCTGGAAATTAGTACGTGAGGGTTGGAAGACGTTAAGCGAGCTTGCATAGAGGATAAAAGTAAGTCTGCATGTCGTATAAAAGTGGTACCAATAAGCACTAAATGTAACCACATCGTGCATTCCACCCAATTTTGACCTGTTTAGCTTTTGTAGACATTGGAAAGTAATAGAGAGCATTTGTTAGAATGATGTAGAGGTAGGGGGGATTTAGAGACAGTTATCGAAGTCAGATTATAATGGTCTTTGGTATACTCCTTTTTGTTGATTATGCTTCATATGGTATTTCATATTTACAAAAAAGCCTCGAAGTCCATAACTTCTCCGCTTCAATTACTTCTATCATTTCTCTCTCCTTCTCCACTTCAATAAATTCTATCATTTCTCTTTCCTCTATCATTTCTCTTTCCTTCTCCTTAATCGAGAACCTCACAAAGAACCTTCTCATAAAGCTTTCCATCTCCCGAGAAATCCCAACGTTTGCCGTGGAAATTCCTAACGAAACGGTCTGCACAAGACTCATGAGTGAAACGGATGACCTTGACATGAGCCTGTTTCACTGTATCGTGTATTACCGTGATGAAAGGGTTTTTATTCAACTCGTAGTCCCAAAGTATACGAGAGAGAGCATCATCCGTGAGCTTCATGGGAAGATTTCGTACCACAATAGTCGAACGTCTAGTTGTTGCATCGATATATTTAGTCATTGTATCGTAGTCAACATTTGTAGGATTTTCAGAAAGCTGTTCGATCTGCTTCAACTTCTTTGAGTTACAAAAGAGCTCACGGATAGGCACATGCTCAAAAAGTTTGCCAGTTTGAGGAATCGACTCACCTTCAATGTACGGTGAAAAGATGTGCTTCAACCTATTATGGTCCATTTCCACGAATTTGAGGTTTAGACCAAGACCATTGACCTGCTTATGATTGGTTTCGTTTAAGTATACACATGCCTCGATGTAGTTGCGAAAGATCAAATAGTATGCATTCTCAAAGCACAAGTTTGTGGGATTTCGCAGCTTCACCACTTGGAACTTGAGATCTTGATCCTTCGGGATCTCGTACTTCCTTTCTCTATGCACAGGGAACAAGCTCTTGAAATCCTGGGGTTTTATATACGCACTTGTGCACGGGAACTGGAGGATATTGGACGCAACATGCCTTTTGTTGGTGGGGAGATCATTAGGAGCCTCATTGATCGGGCGTTGTTTCCACAGATTCAGCAGTAATCCATCCAATATCGAAGAAGGAAGAGGTCCAGAATCGTTCTCTATGTCGTAAAGAAACTTCTTCATCTTGGGCACCTTTGGTGCGACTTCTCTCGAAGTAGTAGTGAAGAGAAGATTTGCCAACCTTTCACCAGAAGCTTTGGTTAATTTGGGCATTTCATATGATGAAATAGATATAGGTGGGAGTCTTAGATGTTGGGTAGTCTTAGATAGACTTAGTCTAGTATAGTTTTTGAGTGGATAGTCTTAGATAGACTTTGAATGGGTGGTCTTTGAATGGATGATGTTTGAATGGGTGGTCTTTGAATGGATGATGTTTGAATAGGTGATGTTTGAATGGGTGATGTTTGAATGGGTGATCTTTTAGTGGATGATCTTTTAGTGGATAGCCTTCGAATAGGTGATATGGATATTATGTCCAAGTTCTTTCGACTTTTCTCCTATTTAAAGTAGTTTTTCTTTCTATTGGTTTTCCTTCAAATGGCTTTCTTTACCTTTCTGGTTGAGATAAAAAAAGATCTGGGAAAAAAACACTTACACCACAGGAACGCCACTTGGATCTCTCCACAGATAGCGAACGCACTCGAGAAGAGTTCCGCAACTAATAAGTTTCTGTAAGCATATTTCGGCTTCTTAAAGTCCTACTACCCAACAAACCTTAACTCGATACTCGCTAGCAGGACTCTTGACCTGCCTTCAAGTGTGGGTCAACAAGCATACTCGAATTACCTCGAGATTAACCTAAAATACCTCGAGACTCGACATACTTCAAGACTCACCGGTAAAACCTATCACAGTAGTATAGGTTCAGTCTCAATCACATAGACTATCACAGTTGTTAGTCAATTTTAACTCGAATCAGTTACTCACCTAACCTCCCCTTTTAGGTTATGCCATCTGAAACGATATGGTCGCATAGCGGCACTGGTACCAGTAGCAATACCTCTCCGCATCAAAGTAGTACGAATTTGCACTACATGACGGTGTTGGACCAAGTGGATCCCGAGGTTACCAAATTCTTCAACACGGAGAGACGGTTTTCTTTGAATGATGGTAGTGATATTGATGGTTCCTTTTTCGGTATCAAAAAGGGATCCTTATCAGCAATCACTGCTCCTGCTGGAAACTCCGGTAGCGTCAATGGCCAAAGTACTCAAACTAACCGCATAAACTTTGGTACGGCTTCAATTAGTGCAGGTATCCCTAGTAGACACCCACCTCAGGAGAGCTTTCTCCAGAAATTCTCGACTGTTGCCGAAGCCACAAGAGAGATTGAATTACTGAATGGTTTGTCGAAATTGGGCTTGGAAAATCCCTCGTCGAGAAGAACCAGCTTTAATAGCGAGTCAACTAAACCAAAGTTTGGTGATATAAGACTCTCACCCCATGGTTCCTTGAATGAAAACTTGAATCAACTGAGACATCAGTCCATTAGTGAAAAGATTGACCAGTATAATTCAAAGTCTCCAATCCAAGCGACTGCCACACTCTCTGTGAACTCGGACTTGAATGATAATTCGAAGACCGTTCCTCATAATTTTTGGAACCCAGCCACTGCTACCTCGTTTACTCCTGGTATGTATAGTTACTCAGGTTTTCACGGCGGTTTGGGTCCTATTCCTCCTGCTGTTCCCCCGGCTATCCCTCCTGGACAAGTACCAAACGAGTTCGGTCCTTACCGTTCTGGGTCTGTACCACCATTTATGGTCCCTTCTCCACCACCACCGCAGTTCATTGACCCTGAGTTCTATGCTCAGATGAATTACGGTATGCAGGGTGACAATGCAGAAGGTGATGAAAAGCCTGAGGAATCTAACACTGAGGCTGTTAAAGACAAGGAGAAGGACAAGAAGGGACACCCAGGTGCAGGTGGTGTTGGTTTGATGAACAGCCCACAGTATGCGACGCCTGCATCCTACATGTTCCATCCTTTCAACCATTATCAAATGTACCCACCTTTCCCACCACACCCCAATGCCTCTACTCTGCCAACCCCAGAGCTGTACGAAAGCTCTCCTGCGTCAAAGGCATCTCCACCGCCACCACCACCGCAGCCAGTACCTGCAGCAAAACGCAAGTCTGGCCGCACGGGAAAGGATGTTGGAAAGGGAGGAAACCACATATACAGATCTCCACTTTTAGAGGAAGTTCGTGCGAACTCGAAAAACAAGGAGTACTACTTGAAGGATATCTACGGGCACGCCGTTGAGTTCACCAAGGACCAATATGGGTCGAGATTTATCCAACAAAAGCTTGCGGGTGCATCTGCCGAGGAGAAGGAGGTGATTTTCAACGAAATCAGAGGCATAGCTTACGAATTGATGACAGATGTTTTTGGAAACTATGTTATCCAAAAGTATTTTGAGCACGGTTCAAAGATGCAAAAACAAGTCTTGTTGGATGCTACAAAGGGACACATTCAGGAATTGAGTTTGCAGATGTACGGGTGCCGTGTGATACAAAGGGCACTTGAGGAGATAGACGTTGAATCTCAAGTTAGGATCGCCGAAGAGTTGCGCGATCATGTGTTTGTATGTCTGAAGGATCAGAACGGAAATCATGTGATACAGAAATCGATTGAACGGATTCCGTTCAATCGTGTACGGTTTATTCTCGATAGCTTGAAGGACCAGATCTACCATTTGTCCACTCATCCTTATGGGTGCCGAGTGATACAACGGTTGCTCGAGTTCAGCGATGAGAAAGATCAAGAAAACATTCTTGCAGAGTTAAGCCGGTTTATTTTCTACTTGATACAAGATCAGTATGGTAACTACGTTATGCAGCATATCTTAGAGCGTGGTGATGCCAAGAACCGTGAGGAGATCCTTCAAGTTGTATTGGGATCTGTTGTGAACTTCTCTAAGCATAAGTTTGCATCGAATGTGATTGAAAAGTGTATCAAGTATGGTACATTGGAACAGCGCAAGCGTATTTTGCATGAGGTGATGCTCGGTAACGAGGATCTTAATGTGGAGGTTGTGAATGATGACCTGCCTCTTGCTCTCATGATGAAAGACCAGTTTGCCAACTACGTGATACAGAAGTTGGTTGAGGGATTCGACTCGCGGAGTGAAGAGAAGAGAACCTTGGTGGTCAAATTGAGACAATACTTGAAGCAAATTTCGTCCAAGAACTCGTATGGCAAGCACTTGGCTTCCGTTGAGAAGATGATTATCGTTGCAGAGACGGCATTAATTGAGGCGGACAACAAGTAAGTTGATTCAAATACTTGACAAATTCTTCTGTTCGCTTCGTTGATAGCTTATGCATATCAGCTACATTAGCTTCATTGATAACTCATTGACAGCTTATGCATATTAGCTACATTAGCTTGATTGATAACTCATTGACAGCTTATGCATATTAGCTACATTAGCTTGATTGATAACTCATTGACAGCTTATTTATTTTTGTGAGCAAAACTCCTTGCGAACCCACTGTTATATATATATCGCAAGGACCAATAGATTGTAAATATGTTTCAATTCGTAGGCACTTGTATGCATCCTTGCGGATAATAAATTACTAATGAATGGGGAATCGATTTCCGCATCCGAAAATTCCTAAAGTCGCACTGTAAGCACGTCAGAAAAATCCACAGCCAAAGATTATAGGCAAGAATTTATCAGCCAAAGATTATAGGCAAGAACTTATAAGCCAAAGATTAGGATGAAAGTACAAGAATTGAATAGAACTGCCCTTACCCTTGGTACAGCGTAAACAAAATTAGAATAAATAACTACTAACGTAAATACTCTTGATGAAACAAATGCAACCGTAATCATGACGTTTTATATGAACAAGGCGAAGGTTACGTCATGAGAACTCTGCTATCAAATGCTCCAGGAAAGCATTCCAGTTTGGTTCTCCAGTGAGGTGTTTGTTGTACAAATCTCTGATCTTTGCGGTACTGACAGTCTTGGTCTCCTCGCCCGCAAGAACAATGAAGTTGTAGACGGTAATCCAAGTGAGAAGCTTTAATTCATCCTTGGCTGCAAATAAAGCTCCTAAATCTTCACTTGTGAGTGATAATAACAGCGAGGGTTGCAGTCGCACTTTCTGTGGGGACTTAACCTTGATCATATCCAATTCGTCATCGGATGATGTGAGCGAGCCCACATTATCCATTGTGTTTCTGATTTGATTCAAGCTCAAAAGAGAGGTACAACTTGCGTCATTTGCTACAGAGTTTGTGTTAAGATGAGCCAAATCTGCACCGATGGATCCACCGGGGTGTTTGAGCAGAAACTGTCTCTTTCGAGCGCTCAAGTCGCGCTCAATCATCTCCAGAAGTGCCAACACCGCAGCATCCGCTAACACCAACAGCAACGTGGCCAGCACGGTGGGTGCAGGGAGTCCATGTATGGCGTTCTCATTCAAAGACAGTGGTAATTCCGCATACATCACCGCCTTTATACGTGCGCTCTGCGCCAATTTGGACACCTTGGTGCATGTGAGCAAAATGATGGGCACCTCGGCCAGGATATGAGGAAGCAAGTTGATAAGCTCGGGTGTGTTGCCACTAGCAGTCATGAAGATAATACAGTCGCGCAGCTCATTAACCACACCTAAATCACCATGTAAAGCTTCCAGAGGGTGTAACGCAGTGGAGTGCATCAGTAATGAGTTCAACGTGGCCACCAATTTATTAGCGATCTTGAAAGACTTGCCTATACCACTAACCACGATCTTACCGTTACGGTATTGGAGAGTATCGTGCATGATTTCGATGGCTTTCTTGAGTTGTGCACGAGAATACTCATCATTCTCGTACTGTCGCCTCATATTAAGGATGGCATCACTCTGTGAGAAGAGGGTTCTGTTGACGGAATAAAGTGCCAAGCCGAGTGGGTCAGCCAGTGCACTCATGGTATGTGTTTCACGGTGTATATAGGGCAATTTCCGGTATTCGTTATCTGGTGAATCGCTTAAATATATATTAAAACCGTTGCAGTCTTGATGCCATGAATTTTGTCCGAATTTGAGAGGTGCAAGAAAAAGAAATGCAGAGGCAAAAAAAAATTCCAGACCGAGTCGCAATACTTCGCTGCTCTAAAGGGAAATTTAACCCCAGCCATAGATGTGGCGTATACTCAATCACGATTAGAACTTAAAAAGATTGTAAAGTACTCCCCGCGATAGGGTTTAGGCAGGGGCTAACTCCGTCAGCTATCGGAACGCGGGTTTTACCGCCACCATGCACGTGCAATAAAACGGGGGGTAACACCTCAAACGGTTATAAACGGGAAACAATATGTCAGCAAATTAACAACGTTCAATGCGTACCATTCCTCTTGATAAACTGCTCAATGCCCCTATCTTATCAAAAATAAATTAGTCAGAATCATGTAGTCACAATACGGCATTAGAATACAAGGACAGTATAAGTCCACAGGATAGCTCCAAGGATAGCTCCAAAAGATGGCATTAAAAGGGTCTAATTTTAACTACGAAGTGTCAAGAATTCAATCAAACTATATTGAATTAATGTACTAATGTAAAAAAGTTTAATGATGTTTACTGAAATTCCATACCTTCTCATCATTCTATTCATTCTCATTCTATTCATTCTCATTCTCTTTATTCTCTTTATTCTCATACTCTTTATTCTCATACTCTTTATTCTCATTCTCATTATTCTCATTCTCATCCTTTAACATGTATACAGGTTAAACTCCACCATCTTGTATAATTGTTCCACATGTGAAGAAGTATCATCTAGGTATTCGTACCTGGCCTCGCTTACTCCCATGGAATTGTGAGTACCATTCATATCCTCTTGGAGCTGCTCATGACTCTTCGCTACACGTTCCCGTAAATTCTCAATTTGAGTCACTCTTTGAGCCCAGTGCGACTTATATCCACTACCAGAGCTGGCATGCCACACGTTAGCGAATTCACTTGCCGTTATGCAAAGGTTTCGGATAAAAACAGCCAAGTTTTCCCGGCTTACGAGTTTAAAATGGCTTGTAGCGAGAACTCCTGGAACACCTGAACGACGATATGTCTTAACTTTGAAGAACATGATATCATTTTCTTGATGGGTAGTCTCCAATTGATCTCCATCCCATGACCATGGATTGCTCTTCTCCCAATCACTGACCGAAGATTGGTTTGCATTGCCAATATCGCCTGACGTGCTTTCATAGCGATTGGTACTCTTTGTGTGGGGAGATACAACAATATTCAAGAAATTGAACTGAGACTTTATGACGTTGAAATCGAATGGGAGTCCAGAGTCATTGTAGAAGATATTCACATAATTGTTTCCTATGTGTCGTTTCTTCATCTCTGCCCTCATTTTATCGTTCATATGAGCAGTACTCTCACTGTACATCATTGTTGGTACATGGAACATCACTTGCGTGGTCTTATCCCGCCAATATATGGAGTAGTCTCCATCCATACCATTCTCCGTGTCTAAACCACCCACATGGATAGCATTGTTAGCACCCTTTAACTTCACCATGTCGCCAATATTATCCAAGAGCTCGTTGTAGTACTTGGACCCCACGCGGTTGAGCAAAATTTCGTCCTCCTTAGATTGCGATGGACCAATATACATGATGCCAACCTTATGGAAGTCGACTGTGGGGATACGGTCCAAAACGCTAATCGACCGAAGTAACAGAGAATCCTCGAGTATTGGTACTGGTTTGACGGTCAGATCCATATTGTTGAAGAGTTGCAACAAATAGTAGTTCGACCCAATGATATTCGTTTGAGCGGTTTGGGCATTCAATTGTGCTTGATCTGACTTCAAAGTGAACTTACCAGTCCCGGTAGGACGCCTGACCAAGACCTTACAATCTCCATTCAAGGTGCTGGTAGCCAATGATAAGATACTGAATCCCATCATCCAATGGTTGATAGAGACGTTTTCACTGGGTACAAAATCCAAAGATTTGCTTGTATGAACCACAGTCAAGGGGAAGTCACTATAAGTGTATCTAATGACAAAGTCGATGAATGCGTACATTTGTTCGTCGAGAACCCGATCTTCCTTCTTCTCTTCATTGTTGCACAGGATCAAATTTTTAATGATGAAGGATGAAAGTTTCTTCCGGTCATTCATGTGGACCTTCAAGAACCAGCTCGAAATGACCTTGAATGACTGCGAAAGAATATAGTCAGCTAAAACTGGCGTGATAGCATCGCCAAGATACTGGTTCGAGGGAAGCTCTTCGGCTTTGGCATCGACACCATGCTTCTGAAGGATTTCAACTGATGAGGAATTCAGAGTCCGGCTCTTCATTTCCTTAGCATATCTAATATATTTAAACGCAAGCGCAAACACACTTCTAAACTCTTCGAGTGTAAAGTTGGACGTCAAAGATGGAAGGTAAACAAGTGACATCAAAAACTCCAAGATATGCGTCGAGATGAAAACACCTGACATACGAACTTGAAGTTTAGTTAAAATCACAATTAAGAACTTCTTGATGGACAATGGCATCTCGTAGCAGCACACCGTCAAAATATTGATACAGGGAATCGCCGTCTTCTCCCATGAATCTAAACCATAAATCAAAGAGTTCACAATCTGATCTTCATCCTGTTTGGTAAACTTGTGATGGTAGCCGATAAACGCAGACAATGAACGAACAAAGGCAACTTGTAAATCTGCCTTAGTGAACAGGCCACCTGGAAGCGATATCGATGGAGGCAATTGAAGCGTTAATTGCTGGCAGATTATATCTTTCAAATTTATGATCTGATCATCGCAGTCGTTAAACAATTGCAAATTGGATAACTGAGAGCACAAATGAGCCCAAGTGAACGAATAGAGCTCCCAATCAATGAACTCGGTGATGACCGTAGTCAAATTTTCTAACCATGGAGAGATATCAATATGCCATACATCTGTTTCATCATCTTCAGGAACTTCATCGGTCCTCTCATTTAGATACAACTCAAACAGCTTCTTTTTCCTCAACAGAAGAACCCTTGACGGTTTATTAAAGAAGTGCTCAGGCATGTATGGTAAAGATTCTGGGTAGACCCATTTGTAGCTGGCAGCATTTTCTTTGGAGAACGATTCGTCATTGACATATCGTTTGAAAAGAGTTGATAATGCAATCATTTCATCAGGGTTTGTGAAATACACAGATTTCTCACTGGTGACCCTTAACCTCACAAGACATTTACTCAACACTAGGAGTACGTCAATCTGTTTAGTTTTCAACGCATTAGCATACATCGCGAGTATAAATCTGTAGCACCTCTCTGCCTTCTTTCCATCTTTTTGCGACAAGAAAAGAAACACCTCGACGGTAGACTGTGCCAATTTATGGGCAAATGCATTGGACATCGATCCCTCAGCTTGTGACCGTGGCGTGTATTGTGACATAGAGCTGATTGATACCAATGTCTTGTACACATCATATGTGTTTTTTGCTTCCGTTGTGTTTTCACCAAACAACTCTATCAACATATTGCACAAGTCGGAAAATGTCTGTGCTGAAGCAGTATGCGCTACATATGTGAATAGCTGGTCGTTGATGAACTCCACGACATGAGGGTTGGTTTCGCTAACAGAACGGCGCAAAACATCAAAGATTAGATCAAATTGTACCGAAGACATGCTGAATATCGCAGACGACGCTACGTATGCATTTTTGATCACTTGAAGACAATGAGTACGCGTCTGAGGGGAAGACGTCGAGTTGTAGTAAAAGTTGTTTAGTAATAACGTGCTGTTTTCTATCCAGCTACCACTAACCATTGTACATAAGTTTTCCTCACGATAATACTTCAAAATGAAGTCAATGTTAGTATCACTCAAGTACCGAGCGCTATATTGCAAGAAGTCAATGAGTCTATCCTTTGGTGTTTCAATCTCATAATTTTCGTAAAGTACCTGCAATGAAGTGCAAATGGATTGGAGATAAGAATGATCTTGTTGTGAGTTGATCCTCAAGGAGCGTAAAACATCGTAGACGGATGTGTGTGCAGATGCAGACCAGGTATGAAATGGTAGAATTCTATTGAGCGAGATGTTCAGATTTATTCCAAAGTTCTCTTCATATGCATCCTTTAGAAAAAGCTTGTCGAACGACCGCAAAAATGCAGTGTTCACTGTTGGTATACCTAAATCCACGGTCTTCTTACAGACCTTCAACAAATTCTGGTAGGAGCACTCAATATCAAAGTTTCCAACAGAACATGAGTAGACAATAACGTGCATAGTGATAATAATGGCACCCACACAAGCATTTAATGGTACAGCCTTAGGGTTTATCGACATCTGCTTATAATTTTGGAGTTCTGAGTTATTCATCTGTTCGCACAACACTGAGATAACAACGTGAATATCTGATAACATACCAGTAAAACACTGGATAATGAGTTCCTCAAGCCGTTCTTCGTTATATAAAGCATAAGTAGAGCATAAATGGCGAAAAACGAATGGATACATCAGGGAGAGTGTTTTCCCACTGATTAAGATAGTTTGAATCACTTTGATCAGCTCGAGTTTCGTGTCGATATTGTTTGTTCGCTCACCAATTTGCACCATGCGAGTGAGTACTGTTCGCACAAAAGAGTCGTCGATCATTGTGATATTATGCACCATACAACCATTGATTAACTTAACCGTCTTGTTTTCTTCTTCGGAAGTACCCTGACGGTTAACTAATGCTTCGAGGTGCACATTAAAGAAGGAATATAAATTGTTCTTATCATCGAAGATGCAAAACTCATGTATATCTTTACCCTTATTAGTTAACTTTGTTAATGCGAGTATGAATTTCAAGTAGTCAGGGTCATTAGGCTGGCAGTAACGCATTATATCCTTGAAGAACATTAAGCGTGTTCCTACCGAGTTATCATTATGTTCGATACATTGTACCAAGAGCTTGAGTGCAACCAGTCTATACTTGGAGTTGCGATCACACATATCACGTATTAAGTACCAAACTTCAGGAATTGAAGAGATGGGAAACTTACGCAATGACTCACTCAATTCATGTGCTGCTTGTGCTCGTACCATGATGTCTGTCAGTTGTAGTTGCATGAAGAGCATTTGTACATCTTGACCTCCTCCAACGACAGTAGGGTTGATTAACACAGGAACATTCTTGCTGCTGTTCGAGGCTTTCAACGTGCGTGTGAGTGACTTGAACACGCCCCCAAACCCCGATGATTTGAAGGTGGGATGGTGGGTAGACATCAGTCGATAGTGATCAAATTAAAATTTGGTCAAAAATAAGATAGATAGAGAAGTATTAAAGTTTAGTATTACAAGTGATTTATTAAAGTTCACTGTTACATGAGATATATTAAACTTTACTATTACATGAGATATATTTCACTATGATACCAACAACTAAGATAGGCTTATAAGACATTCACTATCGACATAATCCAAGATATATTCATTGATTCGCTTTGGATGTAAATTCATCGCACGGCTACACATTACAGTAAGTGATCTGACCACTATGAAGAACTTTTTATCACCATATCCATATTGACATCTTTATCGTCATCCTCCCCGGAGCTTTATTTACCGCGATAGCCAAGTGACATGTTTTGTGAGACAGACGACCACTTTGCAACTACGAAAGCGCGTACCATGTTCGATTAATAAACTATAAAAGAATCTTGAATTTTACTTCAAATGTTGAAATGAATATAAAGGCTATCAAAACCTTAGACTTATAACGAGCATACTGGAGCTCTCAAACCGTCGAATTATAAAGCATCTTGATACGACTTATAATTAATCATCTTGATATTTCGTACATCAAGTTACCTCAGACGTATAATTAAGCATCCTGGATCTCAATATGTTCAGTATTTTTGACCATGTTTTTGATGCCAGCGTCACCGAGTTTCTCCATCAACTCGCCAGCGTCGAAAACATCAACCTCGGTCTTCTTAAAGTCACGGGCTTTAATTTTCTTGTGGAACAACACATCTAATTCAGCGTATGTTCTGTTCTTTGTCTCTGGCAATTCGAAATAAGACCAGACAATTGCAACGATACAGAATCCAGCCCAGAACAATCCTGTCTTAGCCTTCCAGTTCCAAGCAGTTGGATTCAACATGTATGGGGTGATAATTGCAGTGACAATATTGGCGATGTTGTACAAATTTCTTGCCAACATGACTGTGTTGATTCTCAAACGCGAAGATGGTAACTCAGCAACGATACAGTAACAGATCGGGCCCACAGTCAAATCATACACGAAAGTGTAAACCAATAAGAGTGAACCAATGGCCCAACTTGCCCCAGTAGAGTGTGCAAAACCTAACCCGCCAACGCAAACCAAGATGACGAATTGAGCACACAAACCATAAAACCAAATTGAGTATCTACCGAGCTTTTGAGAAAGAAACCAAGACCCAGCAGTGCCGATAAGTCCCAAGCAGTACTGAATAATTGAGAAAGTGAACGACATACCAGTCGACAAACCGGCCTGGATGTAGAAATATGTGGAGTAACCCATCAAAGTACCACCTGTGATACTCTGGAACATCCAGACAAAAGATGCAATTCTAGTTCTTCTGAAGTTTTCCCCAGTGAAGCACTCCTTGATTGAGCCGCTGCCATTAACAGCTTCTTCTTCTTTGACGGTCATTTGTATCTTTGCTAACATAGCAGAAGCAACAATATCTTTGTCTGGCATACCTTTATGCTCAGTTAACAATCTCTTCAATGAGTGCTTCGCCTCTGCGTCTCTGCCCTTTTTGACTAAAAACCAAGGGGATTCTGGTGCTAAAAAGACACCCATAAACAAAGGCACTGGCCATGCCCATTGGATGGCATAGGGAATACGCCAAGCATTTGCATTTTGCATAGAACTAACACCCTTTAAGACACCAGAGGAAATTAATTGACCAAAGACCCAACACATGTTGACATAAGTAGTCAAATAAAGACGTAAGTTGACAGGAGCAACTTCAGAAGCATAGGTAACGGTCAAAGTCTGGTAAGCACCCCAGTTAACTCCCAATAAGACGTATGCCGCCAACAATGTCTCGATATTTGGAGCAAAGAACTGTATGAAAATCAAACCAACACAGGCAATCAAGTTAACCATCATCGTCTTTCTGTAACCGACCTTATCAGCAACAATACCAGCAATAAACAAACCAAGCACTTGTGACAGCGAATAAGCCATAGACAAAGATGTTTGCCATTTGGTCGGAACTTCCCATTTATCAATATCTGGGTAATAAGTACCGAACTTTTTGTTGAAGGCATCGAAACCATACATAGATGACAACAAGTTCAAATCATAGCCTTCCATAACAATAGCCAGAGAAAGAACAATCGACCACATAACGGCTCTTGGAAATGTTTGAAGGCATTCCTTTAATCCCATAGCCTTTTCCTTATCATCGTTATCTTTTGCAGCATTTGACATCTCCAAGAACTTTGTAACATAGTCTTGGACTTCAATATCAATAGATGTACCGCTTTCCATCTTGGAAATAGGTGAAGTCTCGACTATCGTGAGCTTCTCGGGCTTCTTGACGTCTTCAACAAACTCTGTTGGCATGTTCTCTAAGTTATCTTATAAGATGATGAGAAGAACAAGTGCAAAAACCTTACTATATATATGCCAGGGCTTGGAAAGTTATTGCTACGATCTGGTGAGATCATTTTAAAAAGTCTGAATACCCCACAATGCATTCTAAGGGTATTAGATTCTATAACGCACCGGAAATCTCAACCAACAAAAAATATTCTACTTAGAATACTTCCGGTTATTTTGTGTTAAGCCACCTCAAACTCTTACTATTGATAAGTTTTTGGCGTATGCTTAGGACATAGCAAGATTGCATAGTAATGGGTCAGTAGATACCATAATCAAGAAGTTTGTTGGTGTTTCAAGCTTACATTTCCGGGGTATTTGCAGCAACTGATAAGAATTATGAGCATTAACATGCCTGGGGTACCTAGAAAAAAAATACGAGGAGGCTATATTTTTAACCCTCATCAATAACTGGGTCTAACATGGTTGGGAAGACTAAAAATATAGTGGAGTCACTATTCAGCAAACGCGATCTATAATTGTGAAAAGTGGGGTGTAAATTACTTCGGTAATTTCTTGTGTCGCAAAAAGCCGTTCGTTGGAAAAGCTTTCACGAAATTGTCAGAAAAGGGCAAACTATCCCCTTAAGTGGTCAGCCTTTATACGATCTATTCTCTTGTGTTTATGTTGACTGATGTTTGTTGTAGGGTGATGATGGATGACGTCGTCAGGGATCAGATGACATGAGATGTTTCGCAATTAGCATCGGGAAGATACTCGCATTATGACATAAATGATGACTTAAAAGAGGGGAAGAGTAGCGGGTTTAGGTACACGGTATCCAACGCACAACAATTCTCCAATTGCATCATGGCATATTTTGGAATTTATCTCGCAATACTGCAGCTCGGAATTTTGCGCGGAAAATCGATATTCCTTAGCAATTTCCCCACATTCCAGAACAAGCAAATTGAAATCTATAGTGTGAATCGGAGGTGGATGGTAACCAGAACCAGAAGAAGGACCAAAGCCCTCAACCATTTCGCATACTCGTGCAGTATAAAGGGTATTAAAAAGAACAATGTTCGTAATCAGATTTCGCGGAGCAATTTGCGAATTGCGATCAATACCAATCATGTGAGTGGCATCGGAAAGATATACTTAAATCTCCGCATCAGCTCTGGTGAATATAAAGTACCCACCATCCAGCAAATTTAACATCTTCAATACATTAAACTCATTTGAAAAGATGACAGACTACAAGTGGTGGAAAGACGCAACAATTTACCAAATCTGGCCAGCCTCCTACAAGGACTCCAATGGTGATGGTATTGGTGACTTACAAGGTATTATTTCCACATTGGACTATTTGAAGGACTTGGGTGTTGACATTGTGTGGTTATCACCAATGTACAAGTCTCCACAAGATGACATGGGATATGACATTAGTGACTATAATGACATCCACGACAAATATGGTACGATGAAGGACATGGACCAATTGATCGATGAATTACACAAGCGTGGAATGAAGATTGTTCTTGACTTGGTGATTAACCACACCTCGTCTGAGCATGACTGGTTTAAGGAGTCCAGATCGTCTTTGGACAACCCGAAGAGAAACTGGTACGTTTGGAAGAAGCCCAGATACGATGATGATGGGAACAGACGGCCACCAAACAACTGGAGTTCTCACTTCTCTGGTTCCGCGTGGACATATGATGAAACCACTGGCGAATACTACTTGCGTCTCTTTGCCGAATCTCAACCAGACTTAAACTGGGAGAACGAGGAGACTAGAAAGGCTATTTATGACACGGCCTTGAAATATTGGTTTGAGAAGGGTGTCGATGGATTCAGAATCGACACCGCAAACTTGTACTCTAAGGTTCAAACTTTCGAAGATGCTCCAATTGTTTTCCCAGAACAACCATACCAACCGAGTGCCCCATTGACTAGCAACGGCCCTCGTATTCACGAGTTTCACAAGGAGATGTTTGCTCAGGTCACTTCCAAGTACGATGTCATGACTGTGGGTGAGACTGGATCTGCTTCACGAGAGGACACTCTCAAGTACGTCAGTGCCAAGGAGAAAGAAATGAACATGATCTTCCTTTTCAATGTTGTTGAGGTCGGAGGCACGAATGGAGACAGATTCAAGTACAATCCATGGAAATTGACACAGTTCAAGGACGCCGTTAGAGAGCAATGTGAGTTTGTAGGAGACAGTGATGCATGGTCCACAGTTTTCATTGAAAATCACGACCAGCCAAGAGCCGTCACTCGTTTCGGTAGCACTGACCCCAAGTGGCACATGAAGGCTGCGAAGCTCATTGCTTTGTTGCAGACAACCTTGACCGGTACACTTTTCATTTACCAAGGCCAGGAAATCGCCATGTCCAACATCCCTAGAGACTGGTCACTTGAGGAGTACGAGGATGTCAACACAATTGGCTATTATAAAGAGTACAAGAAGATTTGGGGTGACAAGCCAGACTGGAAGGAGCGCGAGAAGAAGTTGATGGATGTGTTTGCTCTCATGGCTAGAGATCATGCACGCACACCTGTTCAATGGGACAATTCTGAGTATGGTGGTTTCTCTACACACAAGCCATGGATGAGAGTCAATGACAACTATAAGGAAGTCAATGTTGCTAGTCAGGTCAAGGACCCTAATTCTGTGCGCAACTTCTACAAGAAGTCATTGCAAATCAGAAAGGAGTACAAAGACTTGCTCATTTACGGCAAATTCGAAATCAAGGATTATGAAAACGAGAAGGTCTTCACATACATCAAGTCCACTCCAAAGGATAATACTAAGGCTTACGTCGTTTTGAATTTCTCTGCTGAGCCTGCTAAGTTTGAAAAGCAGATTGAGGGTACATTCAAGTTGGTGCACTCCAACGTTAACGAGATTGAGGAGGGTACTCTTTCTCCATATGAGGGTCGTTTGTACATTGTTGAGTAATCAATATACCTTGTCCAACTTATAAATCATGAGTGATGATTGTGAATATCATTTGTATTCTATGAATTTCTCGAGTAGATGTCATCTATAATGAATATTGACTATTCTTTTGTACTGGTAGAATTTATCTGCAATTGATCTCCGATAAAGTTTCTTTGTGAACGTCTGTCTCTAAACTCACACACCTTCCTGATGTTATTCGAAGAGCAAGCGTCACCCTCCTTGATCAAGTTGTCGGCGGGACCTTCAGGCAAATTCTGCTAACAATAATTCGATTTTGTTGGGGAAGAGCTCACATGCGCGTCGGGTGCTACATTTATCAATAACCTAACGTCTATTAAACTTTTTAACACCAGAACAGGTATAATCTAAACCACCAAGGTTTACGTGCCAACTCACTACGCTCGTGAGCTAATTCCTCCTTCAAAGCCTCCAAATCCGTTTCACGTCTACCAGAATCTATGTCGATGGCAGAAGCGGGCACTAAGAGAATCCAGTTCTTTCTCCAGATCTTATGTCCAATGTAAAATATAACCAAAATGACAAATCCAAGGTATCCTTGGAAGAAACCTGAAGCACTAGGTGCTTCACCAACAGGGAAAAGAGCTATCCAGAATTGTGCAATAATAACAAGAGTGTTCAAAATGACTCCATAATAAGAACCGAGAACACCGGTCTGTGAAGTAAATGAAAGCTCGTCAGTATTACGTCCTTGAACGTATAATGCACGTCTGAATCTGATATGTGCAAGACAAATGGATAACCAGGTAAAAATCGATGATAATGCTGAGATCGATAACAACCAGTCGAAAACTTCTGCTTGCTTTCCACTTGCTGCTATGAAACTAATGAGACCAAAGACATTGGTGATGAGAATTGCAACTAACGGTCTTCCTGCTCTATCAACATATCCACAGATCTTTGGTGCTAAACCTTGTGTTGACAAGGACGTGAGAGTACGCGAAGTAGCGTAAACCAGCGAAGATCCAACAGAAATAACAGAGACCAAAATCACAGCATTCATCACAGATGGTAATCCACTAATACCACCCTCTTTGATTGCAATGACAAATGGAGATGCATTCACATCATTACTTCCGCCAAATAAGTCGGGCGAAGTGCTTGGTACCAAAAATGTAATGAGGGTGAGAGACACCATGTAAAAGAGCAAGATTCTCCAGAAAACTTGCTTGGTGGCTTTCGGAAGAGACTTACGAGGTTGGTCAGCTTCAGCAGCAGTGAGACCAACTAACTCAGTACCACCAAAACTGAATGCTGCAGTGACAAACACAGAAACAACACCTTTGAATCCGTGAGCAAAAGGACCAGGGTTGTGCCAGTATTCGGCACCTCTATGATGACCATTAGGACCTCCACCCGCAGCCAATACTATCGAAACGATAATAAAACCGACAACGGCCAACACTTTAATAGTGGAGAAAACGAACTCGGCTTCTCCATAAGCCCGCACCCCGAAAAAGTTGATGGAAATAACCACCACGTAGAAGATAAGTACCCACACATCAGGGTTTATAGATGTGTTCCAATATCCCATGGTGATAGACCCAGCAACAAGCTCTAAAGGTAACAACACAAGAAATTGGAAAAAGTAGTTCCATGCAACAGCAAAACCCACACTCGGGTCGATAAAACGACTGGCAAACACATTAAATGAGCCACTGATCGGGAAAGTCACTGCCAATTCCGCCATTGCTTGGATAGTACATAAAATAGCACTTCCTGTAAGAGCCCATGCAATAAGAATACCAGCTGGTCCACCAGTACCTAAAGCAGAACCAGTTCCCACAAGCAATCCCAGTCCAATGGAACTAGCGATTGCAATCATTTGCAAGTGACGATTCTTCAACTTACGCTTGAGGGGAGATTTTCCCGACAGCACGTTGATACGTTGGATATCCAGCATCTCTTCATCGACGGAATAACGTGAGAGAAGGTGTTCAGATTCCGGCGATGGTTTGAACGAATCTTTAAACGACTGCCATTTGCCCACATGTTCTTCGTATGGTGGTGTGTTTGCAGGCGTACCACTTAGCTCATTGCTATTCGAATTCACCAAAGAGCTATCGCTCTTTTCTGCCATGATCACTTGATGTAACTGAAAAAAATCTAATGACTCTTCTCGTACAGTTTCTTTTTTTTTTTACAGCCGTATACGAACCAAAGGGAATGTTAAGGAATGGAGTAAGAATAAGAGTAAGGACAGTTGATGGGAAGAGAAAGAAGTGTTAAGGTGAAGCATAAAACGAAAAGCGTAAAAATAAATGAGCAAAAAGAGACCAAAAGGGAAGATTTGAAGAATTTAAAGAATATTGACACCATCCTTTCACTTTTATATTTATAACCGATATCTAACTTTAAGAAAACTAAAACCTGCTGAGCTCGTCAGCTTAACCATATAACAAATCTACAATGTAACAGAAACCTCCGCCCCATGATAATCTCTGCAAGATCTTTCTCAAGAAGTCGGGTTTTAAATTCATTAGGAAGGTTCCACAATTGTAGCCCTCACTCTCCACACCAACTCCCCATTTAATGTATGATCTTACCGTACATCCATTCCAGAAGTTCCACCACTTTGCCCTCTCGCAGGGAATCACCCGTAACAAATTCTTCATGAGTGGACCGGTTGGTCCACTGATATACTTGTACCCTCCAATAATGGAATGCATTTGTCTGGGGTCGTGGTCTTCAAGCTGTTTGTCTCCCCAGTGACCACGAAAGGCAAGCCAGTTGCCATACCGTAACTCACGACCAACGTGTTTTGGCACTGAGTTTTCCTTAACAGGAGTCGCATAACGCCCATCGTAAGTGTATCCCAAGTAGTTCTTGGATGGATTCCACAATGGACCGCGATCGGTAAAGTCCGACAAGATTTCATATGGTAAATCATGAGGGTGTTGTCCCACAGAAGCATAATTTGCATGGGTTCCACGAGCACTAAAGATGATGGGATGCCTGGCATCGAGTGCATACTTCTCTAAATTCTTATAGAAGAACCCTCCTCCACCTCCATGTGCTGACATCCACACAATCTTTGGCTCTCCCTTATAGAAACGAACAAGTGAGTGTTCCCAGTCACCCACGTGGTTACCGTAAGGACCTTGTCCCATTACAAACGGACCGAGATTAAATGAGTAGAAGTAGAACCAAAAGGCATCTACCCAACCATTGCCCTTATCGACAATGATGAGGGTAGCAGGAGCATCCTTGATTTCACCATTAATGAGGTTCGGCTTATTGTCGATACCCGTGATCCAGTCAGGGTCGCTATCAAAATCAGAGTTTGCCGTGAGATACAACAGATGAGAGTCTTTCAACTCACTCAACTTGTGGATATTCATGTCATTTTCAGTTCCAGGTACGATAGACCCATTCTCGTACCGAACATGAAAGTTGGTAACGTACTCCTGAACATCATATGGCAAATAACGTTCTTCGGAATAAAGGTGAACCAAAGGCGCATAGTCAATAACATATCTAGGAAGTTCACCGTCTTCAATGGTCCTTTCCTTCTTCTGAGGGCGTGGTATTATTGGTGGCAAGTCCGCAAAATTACGCGACCCTGAAAACACCTTCTGAATGGTAGCATCGTTGTTTTCGAGTGTGCTTGCTATGTAACTATCAGCACCCACGTCATACCGAATGTTTTCTCCCACAACAAACCATGCAAAGATAGCTATCGTAAGTTTGCGAAGCATGGTAGTAGTGACGGCAGTTTCGGTATTGTTGTCAGGTCATGAGCTTCACAAGCATCGATTATGTAAGCTTACTAAATGGGGTTCAATTTGACATATGCAGTAATCCTGGATATAAGATGGGATAGAAAAAGTAGGTAGACATTGATATTGATAGAGTTTGATTGTATTATTGTTGATTTGCTATGGTCTAGTAGGATCTATAGTATGATAGAGAATGGATGCTCTAAAATATGACAAAGTATGCATTCACTAATATGACAAAGTATGGATTCACTAAAATGACAAAGTATGGATTCACTAAAATGACAAAGTATGGATTCACTAAAATGACAAAGTATGGGCACACTATCTGATAAAGTATGGTTACACTATCTGATAAAGTATGGATACACTATCTGATAAACTTGTTTACTCCTACATCCCTCAATATTATATTCGTTTAACTAAAACACGAAGACCTTGTCGCCCAACTTAGACACAGGCTTAGCCTTAGGATAACCTAACTCTACAGCAGCCTTCTTCATGGCAGAAATCATTGGTGGAGGACCACACAACAACAAGTTAGTGTGCTCATGAGACTTAGGTAAGTGAGTGTCGATGATCTCAGGGGTGACAAAACCAACAGAACCAGCCCAGTCTGCAGGAGCCTCATTCAAAACGTAGTGAACCTTGAATTGATCACCATGGTCCTGTTCAAACTTCTTCAATTCTTCATGCAACAAGATGTCATCAGCAGTAACATTAGCGTAGATGAGATTGATCTTAGTCTTATCGGCAGGGTTCTTCAAGATAGCAGTGATGATCTGGTACATTGGGGCGATACCGGTACCACCTGCAATCATACCGAAAGAGTCGACCATGTTGGGGGTGTAGGTGAAGAAGCCCTTAGGACCACGGAATTCGACGTGTTCTCCGATTTCCTTAGACTCGACATGTCTAGAAATGTTACCATTAGCGTAAGTCTTGATCAAGAGGTCGAAGTATCCCAATTCATCATCAGTAGAGATTGGAGTATAAGAACGAACAATCTCCTTATCATTAATTATAGCACCAATGGAAATGTGTTGACCGATTGGAAGACCCAATCTAGCAGCGGAGTGTGGTAATCCGAATCTGTATACACATGAGTTGTGAGAAACACGCTTTTTCTCGATCAATGGGAACTTCTGGAAGGAATCTGGTTTCAATACTGGAGCTGACTTCTTGCTCTCCTTGAACAAGTACACACTCACGAATGAGATGATAATAGTCGCAATAGTGGCGAAAATCACAAGTGGGTTGGGTTGAGAGTCGGCCATGATATGTATAGGGGAAAATTTGAAAAACCGAGACAGTATTTATACGATCGTTGAAAATAGCGTGTTTTGTGGCGATAAAAAATGTTGGCACGTGAAGTCGTTCATCGACTGAGGTTATTCTCGAGCTATTTATGTGTATGGTTGGTAAAGTATCACTGAAGATCAGCGTACATTTATGCCGATTTCGGTAATTAAATCCTTCTACATAAAGAATATCTTAGATGATGATTATGAATAGAAGGTTGGGTAATCTTGACAGATATACCTTCAAGTTCATCTACCCCACTTGAAAGGTCTTGGATCTTTGCTGTCATATGAAGTTGTGAATTTCAGCCTCAATGGGTAAAAAAATCCCTACGAAAAGATCTGAACATAGTCGGTAGAAATGAGATGAAAATAAAGGGAAGTGGGAAATGGAGGGAAATGGAGGGAAATGAAGGGAATTGAAGGGAATTGAAGGGAATTGAAGAGAAATGAAGGGAAATGAAGGGAAATGAAATTGGAAATGTCAAAAATACTATATGATGTCAACTTATCATACCCATATAATTTCAATTTCCATGTCTTACTCTTTACTATTCATACTTGATAATCCACTTGTATACAATTTTTCTTTTTCTTATATTCATACTTCCTTCTCTTCTCACACTTCCTTCTCTTCTCTTTTCTTCCTTTCTTCTCACACTTCCTTCTCTTCTCACACTTCCTTCTCTTCTCACACTTCCTTCTCTTCTCTTATCTCCCTTCCTCTCTATTCTATATTCTCTTCTGGTTCACCATCTTTGACATTATATGAGCTCACAATATCCCATCTTGATCCCTTTGCATTGATACTCACATACTTGACAAATTTCAAAACCGAAGGATCTCTCAACATCAATGTAAGTGAATTCCATTTACATTGACTGGTGAACAATACAGAGTCTTCATTTGCATCACTCAGCTTGTAAATAGCAGGATCATCATCTTCCTCAAATTCATCATCATCTTTACCCTTGAGAGCCATACACAACTCATAACCTCCAAATTCACCAGATTCCCAGTTGGCTGGATTGGTGGCTGTTGGAGTCAAATTTAATGTGGACTCCAATAACACATCCAATTCTTCATCGTTTCTTGCGATCTTCTTATCGGTAGTAGTAGCCAAAATGAAATCATGCCCAGGTCTAAATCTACGAACTAACGTAGAATCTGATGTCACAATCAACCCTGTGATTAATTTGACCCATTTCTTATACGCAACAGATTTGAACAAATTAACCAAATTGATCAATGCGTAGTTAGCAGTACCTTCCTCTGTGGTCTCTTGGAGAAGTTTGAAGTTTGGTTGCTCTTGTGGACCCACATTCTGTTGTGAGATATTCTTAATATCAAATGGAGAACATCCATCAATGTACATGAAACGCTGTTTGTGAGGTGGAATGGCACATTTCCAAGGGAATTGAACTTCTTTTGAATTAGAAGGTGCTTTGATATTCAATTCATAATCTCTAATGGTCTTTTTCAAAGTATCAGCATATTCATCCTTGAGAATATTCTGTAACTCAATCACCAGCTCACCTTCAAAGGTTTCACACAACTTGACGATATTTTCAGGTTTCAAGTATTCTGGGTTCAAGTATTCGGAAAGGTAAGCCAAATCTTCCTTACTCAACTCCGAGAAATCTTGGTAAAATGCAAGTTCATGATGGGGAATATCATATCTCCAAGGTTTTGGGAAATCATATTCCTGTAATTCCTTGCTTTGAAGCTGTTGAAGAGTAGATCTTGCTTCTGTAGCTTCTTGTTCTCCCTCTATAAAGCCATCTTCACCTGGTTGTGGGATATGGAACCATCCTTGAATACTCAAACGGTGTTTCTCTTCACGTACCTCTTCAACATCATGGAATGACAAACCTGGTTGCACAGTGAAAAATGCCATCTGGTTGAACTGTGGAACAAGCTTAGAATGATAGTCAGTTCCAGGAACATTAGGAATAATAGCAGGAAACAATCTGAGTGCACCTCCAAAGTTAGCCTTCCAAATCTTATCAGGATCAGGCATATACAATATAAAACTCACCCGTCTGGATCCAATGACATCATCATGAGTCAAGAGATGACAACCTTTATGATAAGTATTGATAGACATATCAGTCTTACTTGCACTTAATTTACCACATCCAGTAACCGCAGATACCAAATCACGGAACTCTTGTGAGTAAATCGCTGCTCTCAACTTATAGAGTGATGGAAGTCTTGAAAGGTCATCCCAATCCAACCCTGAAAGATTAGCCAAATCACCACTTTGGTACACTTTGTATATATCAGTCTCTTTTTTAGTGAAGGCAATTTCACTAAGTACTTCCTTTCTAACTTGTCTTAATAAGGAGTCATCGAAGAGCTCTGTTATGGTACCCCATTTATAAGGTTGAGAGTTGGTAATCAGATCACGTAACAGGTCTTCAAACTCCTTAGACCAAACCTTTTGGTTGAAGAGAGTCTTGATAGGGGTTGCCTTGAGCTCGTTGTCAAGTTGCTTAACGGTTTCTTCAGGATCTTCTGCTCTCCTTTTCATAGTTGGTGATGTATTTTTCAGTGTCAGGTGATAGGAAACAGTATAAAGTGAACAGATAAAACAAGTTGAATATCACGCGACGAATCATCCGAGACATCTTTGTCATATTTTAGCGAGTTTCATGGTGAGAAGGCTATCCTAATACTGACAAGTTAGTTAATCAGTAAGCTAACCACAGCCCACGTTAATCTTTTACTTAACCTGATGGTGATGTTTTACGACTACTTTTACAATCTTCTTGGTTCAACCTTGGATTTTGATTCCATTACATTCATCAGCTCTTGTCTATACCACCCATTTATCAAAAAACAGACGATGCTTCTACATTCGTTGTAGGTGCATCGACCTCATCGCAAAAAGTGCACAATGAAAAATGACACAAAATGAACAGTAGTTGCAAAAAAGTCTAGAAAATGTTTTAGTATAAGGATAAGTACTACGGTCACCTTCACCAGAACAATTGATTGATGAGAATTCAGTAAATCAGTTGCAGGCAATACAATCTCTACCCTTTGATTATTGGGCAAACTTTAATCAAATACCAATCAACAGCCCCAAAACTCTTCTACATTTACCCACTCATTCATGTATCTTCCATTTCCTTTCCGTAAACATTTTCTCTCCTTCTGCTCTCTATCCTTCTCCTCATTTTCATCTTCAGCCTTTATTCATCTCCAACCTTATTCATCTTCAGCCTTTATTCATCTCCAACCTTTATTCATCTCCAACCTTATTCATCTTCAGCCTTTATTCATCTCCAACCTTTATTCATCTTCAGCCTTTATTCACCTCCAACCTTTATTCATCTTCAGCCTTATTCATCTTCAGCCCTTAAGAAATCAACGATGCATTGTAATTCACCTTGTTGTAGTCCCAGTAAAAAGTAAGTTCACTCTTTTGGTCCTTAGTGAGCTTACAATCCTTTGCAAAGTTAAGCTTTCCAATACGGTCGTTGATGTAGGATTCGTAGTCACTAAGAGCACACGAAAACCCAGGTCCTTGGGAGCAGCCAGGAACTGGTGTCACGGCATCATTAGTGATATGTCTAACATATGATTGTCCATTACATTTGTACTTCTCAGTGTACAATCTTGCTCCCATTGGAACAATGTGTGCATGAATGTATGGGTTTGGGAATGGAACCTCCTTATTCTGCAAATGATCTTTTGGACTAATGATACCCAATGCTGCATGGTAAAGCTCGATGTCAAAGTCATGAGTGAAAGAAAGCCAGATTTTGTTATCGGAGTCATCTTTAAGCAATGCAGTCGAAGCATTCAACATAGCAGATCCAACCAATGGACCATGCAGGTTTCCTGGACCATGAGCATAGTAATTGTACAAATCAGTCAGGTAAGAATATCTGACATACTCTTCCAGAGAGAATAACAGACAAACAGGCAGTGAACCACGAACATTGATTTCATACGCACACCATTGGAACAAATTCTTGATATCATCATCTGTCAAGTTCAAACCCTGGTTATCAGCCTCCAAGCGAGATGCAATATCTCCCAAAAACGAAGTGTTGTACTGGGAAACGAAGTCCTTGTTCTCATTTTCATCGTAAGCGTGACATGCTGTACGTGGAGTCAAGGAATTGGCACCCAGATTAGAACCTTCATCAATAACAACATATTTTGGTGTATGTTCAGAGTAATTATCACCGAGAAAACCCTTAGCAAAATACTGCGAGGTGTGGTAAACTCTTCCAGAGTTCGAAGTGAAAATTGGGAGAGTAGACTTGTTGTCATAGAGAGATCCATATTTCAGCATGAAAGCTTCACCGAGATGAGTAGCATCATCAGCTCCCAGAAAGTTTCCACTAGAATTAGAATCAGTGGTTTCCTGTTCATAATTGTCTGTATTATTGACAAAGAAAGTATAGTCATTAAAGAACGACAAATCACCTTTCAAAGTACCATGATCCTTGATCTTCTTATACAAGTTATTGTAAGTCTTCCCATCTCCCAGAGTTGGGTATCTTTCACCATGTCTTTGCAAAAGTTGAACTTGTTCGAGAGTACAACCAGAAGGAATCTCTGTAGATACTCCAAACCCAGGTCTTTGGATATAGGGCGCTGATCCACCTAAGAAATTGATGATGTTGTACTGCTCTTCGGCAGTTTGTTGAGATGAAGTGTCGTGAAACACCGATTGCCCGGTCAAAATGAGACCACTGAGCTTTGACAAAGAAACCATTGATAATTGAGAAACTCTTTGTCAAGAAAAGGTGGTTTATATATCAAGAAACTGTGATTTAACTGTCCTATTTATAGTTATCCGCAGCCATCTTTATTTCTGTCAACGGGGCTTTTTTGCAATGATTTGTTTTTACGCGAAGGCTTTGCCCAAGGCTTTGCTGAAACTGAAGCCTCGTTCGATCTTTCGATGATGATCCCCTCGACCTGACTCTCTGCTACCTTCTAGTGCAAGTAGCTATCATGGAGACTAACACCTCTATCTCCATACACTCATCATAATACACGTGGGTACTATTAAACGTATTCCCCAGGTTGACACTATAAGGACGGGGCTTCTTATCGAGTACACAAAATCATGTTGAGGTGTCGAATTTTCATTGTGTTATCCAAGCCGCCCCTTAAGTCATACTAGTTTCATGACAGAATCCACAATAACTTTACCCAAAGAGACAAAAGAGTTTGACAACAGATTTAGACAGGATTTAGACAAGAGACTCAACAAAAGAGATTTAATACTTAGACAAAAGAGACTTAAACAAGACTAACTACTACTACTTATGATAGACAGTTCATATTCATATTGGTGATATTTATCATATACATTGTTCACTGTTATTCATATACTCACAATCTAACTACCATTTGGCTTGAGCCAACCCGATTTTACGGTCGTCCAAGTCGTATACAACATACGCACTCCTTAAAAAGTTATCACCGAGAATAGCATACAGGGGATCGGAATTGCGTGCGATGCCCATGAAGCATGTGGTACCTGATTTGTACCACAAAAGCGAGGAATAGGGAACATTAATTACAGCCCCATTGTCAAATTTGTAGTTCATTGATCCGGAAGGTACATTGCAGTCAAAGGTGTATTTCTTGCTGTTTTCGTCATACAGTCCGTTCAACTTTTTTGCAATCGCATCCGCAACATTCTGTGGTAATATTGTCAACGTGGTACCCGAGTCCAATAAACTTGTGAATGAAGCATTCACATGGGTGTTGTCCTCGAGTACAATTTCACCGAGGTTGACTCTAAATTCACGAGGAGAAACAATGTCCACATAAGTTAAGTCCCCAGTATATTTCGTATCATCAATTCCACCAAAAATAAGACTACCAGTGGATGACAGAGGACCATTTAAAAATAAGGAATAGTAGTTCTTCAGGATGATTCCTTGCTGAACTAAAACTTCGGGAAAATTGGGGTAATGAGGTTCCTTGGATTCGTTCTCACGAAGACCAATTCCTAATAACCCAATATCCAGTGTCGACAGATAGGCCACACCAAATTGAGCACTTTTGACGTGGGCAGATGATAAGGTTACGTCATCCTTGAAAAACTCTCCTTTTGATCCGCTTTGATCAACGTAAACAATTTGAAAGGTGGAATTGAGGTCTTGGGAAGTTGTCGAGTTGCTAGGATCATATATACCCTGAGTTTTGCAGAAGTCGGGACTTTGGTTTCCTGAAGTAACACATGTAACATTGGATGCCATAACCCATAAATCAGAGCTCCCTGTGTCAATGTTTACTTCGATTTCCTGATTATCAGAGCCAACCTGAATCTTGGTACGATAAAAGTACCCACGATTCTCCAACTCCGCATCTATGCTTCTCCTGTCAAAATTTAATCCCAAATTGAATGAGAAGTGTAAATTTATGATGTCAAAATCAATCTTTACTCCTCCTGATGGCGACTGAGGTAACTTTATCTGGTAGTTGTCCCTGCGCTGAACAGGAACGAGCGAAACCGCAGCAACGAGAACCACAATCCATAAAAACGAAAACTTCATTATGATTGCATGAAAAAGCATACAATCATACGCCTGTTATATGCTAAGCGAAATTCCACTGTGCTGGCGCTGGTTCGCTCGGCCTTTGTCTTCCCATTGTTGAGATTCCTTTGTTTCGCAACCCCATCCAAATTAGGAAGGCCGCAGCCTTCTCACGTGCACGTGTACAACATCACGTGTACAACACAAGTCCGAAGCGTATGATATCACCTCACGTGGTTCCGAAATCGGGCGTTTTGCAGTTATGAGAATGAGTCAACTTGATTCACTCAAAATTATTCATTTACCAACACTTCTTTCTAAAGATGCCCTCGTCCCCACTTCGCCCACTGTCATATAACTCCGTGTTAGATCTCACGTCCGCGAACAACGGCGGCTGGATCGTACAGAAATTCGGAGGTACTTCTGTTGGAAAGTTCGCCAGTGACATTGTCGATGACATCGTGAAGGTGTATTCACAAAATTACAGAGTTGCTGTCGTATGTTCCGCACGTTCTTCGCATACTAAGAGTGAAGGTACAACCTCCAGACTTTTGAAGGCGGCTGATTTGGCCAGCGAAAATGGAGACTTCATGCTGCTTTTGCAGGTTATTGAGGACGACCACGTTAACAATGCGAAATCCACGATCAAATCCCCAGAGTTGCAAGCTGACTTAATTGAAAAGTCGAAAAATGAGATCGACCATGCCCGCGAATTGTTGAAGGCTTGTCAAGTTATTGGTGAGATCTCCCCAAGAACCCTTGACTCTATCATGTCTATCGGTGAAAAATTGTCATGCTTGTTCATGCTGGCTTTAATGAACGACCATGGTTTGAAGGCCCAGTACATTGACTTGTCCAGCATCATTCCTTTAGAGTATGACTTCTCGAATGGTTTTGATGACACTTTCTACAAGTTCTTATCTCATGAGTTAGGCAAAAAGGTCTTGGAGTTGGAGAACGACACTGTGGGTGTGTTGACAGGATATTTCGGCACTGTCCCTGGTGGATTGCTTAATGGTGTTGGTAGAGGTTACACTGACTTGTGTGCTGCTCTTGTTGCTGTTGGCACACAAGCCGAAGAACTTCAGGTGTGGAAGGAAGTCGATGGTATCTTCACAGCAGACCCACGTAAAGTTCCTAATGCTCGTCTCTTGGAATCAGTTACACCAGAAGAGGCTGCTGAGTTGACTTACTATGGTTCTGAGGTCATTCACCCTTTCACAATGGAGCAGGTTATCAAGGCTAAGATTCCCATCAGAATTAAAAACGTGGTGAATCCAAGCGGAAAGGGCACCATTATCTACCCAGACAATGTGGGTAGAAGAGGTGAAGCTACCCCACCACACCCCCCAGCAGCATACGAGACATTGTCTCCTCGCTTTGTGGCTTTGCACAAGCAGCGTTCTGCCACAGCAATTACTGCAAAGCAGGACATTGTGGTAGTGAATATTCATTCCAACAAGAAGACGTTATCGCACGGCTTCCTTGCGCATATCTTCAACACCTTGGACAACTTCAAGTTGGTGGTCGATTTGATCTCGACTTCTGAAGTGCATGTGTCGATGGCCCTTTCTATCCAGCAGGATCAAGAAGTGCTGCTCAAGAATGCACTCAAGGAGCTCAGAAAAATGGGTACTGTTGATGCTACAAGAAATATGGCCATCATCTCTCTCGTTGGTAAGCAGATGGTGAATTTCATCGGTATTGCCGGTAATATGTTCAAAGTGCTCGCCGACGAGAAGATTAACATTGAAATGATCTCGCAGGGTGCTAATGAAATCAACATTTCAGCGGTCATTAATGAAAAGGACACTTTGCGTGCCTTACAGAGCATTCACGGTCGTTTGTTGGAAGGCACCATACAGGAGGGCAATGCTATAGACTTGAGATTGGAGTCGTTGAAGACGGAGTAGATTGTACATACCAGGGAATTGTGTCAGAGCAAATAGACAAATAGACCAAGAACAGATAATACAGACCAGAAACCAAATAAACCAGCAGCAGAGAATGCAGACCAAAAATCAAATACATCAAGATGAGGTAAGGACCAAAAATCAAATACATCTAGATGAGATAAGGACCACAAACCGCATCCAAGAGTAATAGAACAAAGAAACCTAGAAATGAAGATAAGTGATATTTTGTTTATGCAGGATGATAGTAACCCGTACCGTTATAGGCGCTTTGTAAAATCAACTGATCGGATCACTACCCCGCACCATTATGACAGGAATGCTCATATCAACCGTAGATTGCTACATAGGGATCAACTAAATCTCAAAATCGCCCAGCTCTCTGCTTGCGTTTCCAGCAGTGTGGCTCTCCTCGATCAAGCCTTCAAATTCACCCACCATGTTACCTAACAACTCAGTTGCCAATTTGTGGTAAGCTAACTGTGCTTTTGTCAACTCCAAGAACTCATCCAAAGGTTTGGCGTTCTCTAAGACATTCTGCATAATACTTATGGCATCTTCCACAATATTTGCGAAGTCATCCTCTGCATTTTCCATAAGCACACGCAATTGAGGCTCCTTTGCAGGATTGGAGCAGTTGGTTAACGCTAATCTAGCCAAATCATAGTCAATTCTCTTCTGTTCCACCTTCTTCTGAACGTTGTTGCTCTGTGAGATCAATTGCCTCAAAGTAGTCATCAATGGCTTATTGAATTTCGACTTAATCAATTGGTCTTGGCCCAAGCGAGCATTTGCGATCTTGTTCAAATTGCTTGAATACAAGTCTAAGCCTTTCACTAAGGCATCCTGAGACTCAGCCTGTGAAGTCAAATTGGCAGCATCTGTCGCACGTGATAAAGCGTGGTATAAAGTCTTGGGTGGCTTGAACTCTCCGGTGTTTGAGTTGAAAAATGCTGCCTGCGCCTCGGCGGGAGTAGTAGCTTTCGACAAATTGGCAACACGGTTAGAGATGTTTCTGCCGAACTCAGTGAAAGATTCTTGCAAGTTTGATGGGTAGTCGTAACTTTCATTCTCATAAGTCGTTGTGATCTTCAAGACATTCTTGTAAAGTGACTCGATCTTGTTGCACTTGTCTGCCAATTCGGTATACTCTGCTGGCAACTGACTGATGTCCTCCACATTAACCTTGCCTATTTTCTCCTGAACAAGACGGGATGTTCTCTGGGCCAATGGGAGGAACTCCTTGTTGAAGTCGTCGGAGAACTTGTCACCCAAAGACTTCAAATCCTTAGTGAAGTTGGCAAAGTTGAACGACATGTTGTTGGGAGTTCACGGGTCTTTTTTCTTGTCGTTAAAGGGGCAAAATAGACAACGAGACATTGCGACATTTACAATTGATAAACCAAAGTTATCAGCAGTGAAATGAAGAGCAACATAAGAATGTAGAAAAACGGAAGGATAATATTCCTCGAGTATTAACACTAACAGTATGATGGTTTTTCGAGTGTTGGTGATATAAGTAATGTTGGTGATAATATAAATTGTCTAGAGTTTTGATAATCAGGTTGATTTAAGTCTTGAGTCAAATTGATTTAAGTCTTGAGTCTACCTGACTCAAGTCTTGAGATACACAGCAGTCCCACTAGCTGATACTTTCCCTAATAATACCCGTAATGGCTCAATAAACTTTTCAAGTATACATATTTGGTGTAATAATTTGTTATTGGGTGCAAAAAGTCGTTTACAAGGTTGCTCTCAACGGTAGACTTTTTATTCTAAACTATTCAGAAGCAACCAATATTTAAGCAATCGAGCTTCTACGACCCACTAAAACTGTTCTGCGGAGTCTTGGTAGATTCTAGTTCAATGTTTATTTAAAACTCCAACCCTTTTTCGAAGAACTCATAAACGGCCAGCGTCAATCTCTTTGCAGCCTCAGTCAACTCCTCATCGTTATTTGATGGACCAAAAGTAATACGCAAGAAGCTTGAATTCAGCTCGCTGAACTCTTTGTCCACAGCCATGTTTATCCCAAGAACAACACCAACTCCAAAATGAAGTAACTTCCAGTTAAGAAGCTTAATTTTTTCAGTGATCGGAGTTCCTTTAGGGAAGTTGATGATCACAGTTGCAAACATTCCGGCATTTGAGTCTAAAACTTCAAGGTATCCTTTTTTGTGGGCTTCCGACTCGCGGATGGTATGGATTAAAAGATTTTTGCGGAGTGAATACGCTTCTCTCAAACGGATAATCCAATCAACCCAGCCTTCTACACCTCCAAAGTGCTGATGAATGACGTTTTGAAAGAGCGTCTGTGAAGTTCCTGAAGAACCTCTAGTGATCGAGGTAAAATTACGAATTGCAGCAATGACATCTTTGTGTGCCAAAATGAATCCCAATCTTAAACCTGGAGCAAAGAGTTTGGAGAAGGTTTCCACGCGAATGACTCTCCCTGTAGTGTCTATGGAGGAATAAGACTCGACAATGTTGTTTTTAATGTAATCATCATTGGACTTTACAGTTGGAATTGGGTTTTTTGGATCGTCGAACTTCGATAACGCCAAGTACCCATAAGGATCATCTTCAATGATGACGAAATCATGTTTCACGGCTAATGCGTAGATTTTCTTGCGAAGCTCCGGTGACTGTGTGAAACCAGTTGGATTCTGTCCTGTAGGAATAGTATACAATGCCTTTGGTTTGCGCAATCCCGGCTTTAACTCTTTCCAATTGTCCAAGAGATGTTCTAAGTATTCCACATTCAAACCTTCACTACCCTCGTGAACGTCCAACTTTACAGGAACAGGGATACCACCAACGTTTGCTAGAAGAGACAAAAATGGCGAGAAAGTAAACTCTTCAATTAAAACCACATCATCCTTATCCACAAAGGCATCCACGGCTTTGTTTAAACCATCTCCAGCACCACTTGTGATGATGGTTGACCAATCTTCATACCCTGGTTTGTGGAGTCTTTCCAGGAACTTCCTAGTAAAGTCCAAAATTTGCGAGATTCCATCAAGAGCAGAATATTGCAACCCTTCAGAAATTCCGATCTCCTCTTTATCTTTAGCGAAGCGTGAAATGGTGATCTTGTTGGGTGCAGACTTTCCTTTGAGATAATCAAATGGACGATCAACGATGTTCACATCAATTGATTCGACTGGGAAGAATCCATTATTAGGAAGTCCCCAGTGAAGTGGTAACAACTTTGGGTGTGGCTGAAAGCCCTCGGGTGGTGCACCATCTACTTCAGCAAAATGGGTGAATTTTCTTGCTTTTGCTCTATTGGAAATCAAATGCGACATGGTATCAGAAGTCAATTGAGTAATGGATCAATTGAGAAGCCAATTGAGTGATGAATTAATATTGAATGATGTGCCTTGGGTAGTTGTGGTATATAAATAATTTTCTTATCGTACGCCATCCGACTAAGTGTGGAAGTGCTTACTAATTTGGGAAATTAGCCACAATACACAGTGGCGAGACCACAATCCACAAACACGTTGATCCATCTTACGACTTATCTATATCGGCTTCAAAATCCAGCTTGATACCTAGCTTCACGTCCAATTCAAACACTCGATCGCATCGAGAAAATCAATTGAACAAGGCTTCAATCATCTCTAGTGTTCTCCGATGTTCCCGACGACACAACCTGGCCGATTATCGGAAAATGTATTGGTATTACGAAAGTATCCGAGTTATGTCCGTCCGTAGCAGTCTAATCAATCAGTTACACAAAGATATAAGTGTCTTTTTGTGTCATAGAACCCTTTTCCAACAGAGCTTGACCGCACAAATATCTTTTGAGTGTCATTTATACTAGTAGTCAAGTACGTCTTCATAAGACACGAATAACTCATATCGAACTACTACTTGTAGTCTAAAGTTTTCTAAATACTTTCCACAATGGTAACTCATAATTTTCAGGACTTCTCTATTACTGCGAATTTATGATGCTATCTCACTCTTCCTTCTATACCACATCTATTTTAAGCGTACTCATTATTATTAAGCGTACTCATTATTACATCCATTGATATTTACCATTACCCTTTGGCACTCTTCTTGTTCCTTCCATATGCCTTTTTTTCTTCTCATATCATCTCTTCGTCTAATATCTCATCCTCTAAATAACCCGGGTTCTGACAGGCCCTGTACTCATCGATGACGCCAGCTACGGCCTCTCTGCACTCATTAAACATGTCCATTACACGCTCCCTCTCAGCGTTGTCATTCAGATCTGTATACAGATTGATGTACGCGCGTCTGTTTGCCAAAAGGTCATACTGCTTCAAGATCTTGCTGAACACCAGAGCAATGGAGGTGTTATTTGACAACTGAATACCATTTATTTCCTTCTTGTCGCGTTGAGTGAATGGCAGCTTCTTACCACTGACCATTTGTATCAGTGATGGCGACCAGTTAACAAAATCGAGCCTCTGCTGTGCCTTAATCAAACCTTTACGCACCTCATCCTGATTCAAGTTGCTTCCCATTAAATAATTGAGCACAGAAATGTACTTAACAGGTTCTGTCACCCTGTTCATCTTGTATCTATCATTGAGGAGTTCCAAGATCATTTCGTACTCATTCGTATAACTTGACTTCAGAATTTGCAGCGTGAATGGGGCAATCAGCACGGTGAGAAACTTTAAGTCGGACGTGGGGATCAAAGTGGAAAAGATAGACTCATGAGAAGTGTACATGTAGTTGGGGTACCGTAACGGGTTGGAGATACTCGCAGAAACAAACGAGATCAATTTATTTGCTCCTTCGAAAGCTGCTGTGGAATCATCTCTGCCACTGGTATTGAAAAGGAGGTTTTCAATGCTATTCAATGCATCGTTGTGGAATACTACAGTACTGTCACTGTAGTCGATCAATCTCTTCAAAGTGAGCACTGTGTTGTAAGGTTGAACAACCACATCACTGGTTTTTTCATTGGATGGGAATACCAGGAACGTGTTAACTAACTTCTTGGACCCAAACCTATCTGAAAGGAGCTCCAATAACAACGATCCCACACCGGCACCTGTGCCACCAGCAACACTATGGAAAAGCTGGAAATTCGAGACATTGTCACATTTATCGACTTCACGGTCAATCAAATTGAGAAGTTCCTCCTGATTCTGGACACCGTATGATTGTCCTTGGCGCCAGTTGTTGGCGGCACCAGATCCTTGCTCGCTCAAGTGGATATTACGCGGGTTGAACATGGGTAACGCGTTTGTGGCCTTTGCGATGACGGATGGTTCGAGGTCAATGAGAACCGCTCTGGGTGTGTATTTCTGCAGTTCGCTCAAGTTGAAGAAGAGCTCTGGTCGATCCTGACGGTTTGGAGTAGTTGGAGGTTCTGACGGAGTCAGGAACTTGAGATCAGCATCTGGGTACGGTAACAGTGACCCATCGGGCAAGATGCCATGCTCACTCGCGAGATGGTTCCAGTACTGAAGACCGACTTGGTTACCACATTGGCCCACCTGGAGAGTGATTGTTTCACTTGATGTTAGTAGGGGATGAAAATAGGCTCATAGGACGCGCTTAGATACTTACCCTGGCATTGTTGTTTACGCGAAAATAAAAAAGAGATTAAGAACAAAGAAATGAATAGGTTAAAGATCAGATTACAGAACAAGAATTGATGAGGTAAGGTAATGTGAGAATAACTGCAAAGAGGATCTTTATCAATTTATTAAGGTGATTCAAAGTTATTAAGTAATTCAGAGTTATTAAGTAATTCTAAGTAATTCTTTATCATTAATTATGGTGGTTAAGGTAATTCATAGTAAGGTAATTTTGTATCGTTAATTTTGGTATTATATATCGCTAATTCTCAAAGGCAATAATTCCTCAGAATCCATCATAAGTCCTCATGTTAAGAGTTTTCATGAATTGTCTAGAAGGGTATCATATTATTCTAAAGCTTATGGGTTTCCAGAGTTCAAATGGTGTTGAATTTTTGTGATATTTTTGCAATTTTCTAGCGATATTCTTCAGATGAATTCTTTACAGTCCCATAAGCTTAAGTCTATTACTGAAGATAAATATTATATTCGTTTTTGTCATTTTGTTCCACCACCTCTAACTATCTCACACTTATTTTTGTCCTTTTAGTGATATCTTCTTCCTCTGGTTTATCCTTTTGGTGATATCTTCATCCTCTGGTTTATATCTTTTTGTCCTTTTGGTGATATCTTCATCTTCTGGTATTTTATCTTTTTGTCCTTTTGGTGTTCATCCTCTGGTTTATATCTTTTTGTCCTTTTGGTGATATCTTCATCTTCTGGTATTTTATCTCTTTGTCCTTTTGGTGATATCTTCATCCTCTGGTTTATATCTTTTTGTCCTTCTTACTCTTTTAGTCTCTTCCAAATTTGGTTATGCTTCTGTACATTGCTAAATCCAGTTCTATTTTCAACAGAGAAATAGCTCGGGTACGGATTTGTGTTCAATGAAGCCCCGAACTATTCAAACATCTTCCTCAATCAAAAACTTCTTCGGAATTAATTACTTCTTCCGATTCAAGAACTTTTCCAGACTTGATAACCTCTTCACAAGAACCTTCTAAATATCTTCACATACCTTGGCTTTTTTTGTCGCTTCGGCCGACCTTCGTTTCTGCTCTCTTGACATTTTGTGCTACGATGATGCGGCTCAAATCGAGTCCATAACGCACCGAAAAACACAGGCTGCGGGATATATGTCTCCGGGGCGCATTGTGCCGCGGTAATACACAAACCGTTGAGTTGCGTTGACGAATCAATGAGTAGTAGAATAAATGGACCAAAAATTGCACATGAGATCAAGAGGGGACGGTGATATAATGCGAGGTTAAGAGGGGAAGGTGATATAATGGAAGATTAAGAGGGGAAGGTGAAATAATGCAAGATGAGTGAGGGAGAAAAGAGAAAAGAATTATAGAGTGGGTTGTTTCTTGTAGGCATTCACTTGGAAATTGTGTTGTATATTGGGGAATGTCTTGTCTAGTGGGGAATGTATTACCTCCCTTACTACTACTTGTAGTTTATAGAGTGTTATGGGGTGGCTCTTATCTGTCGGGAGAACCGGAGCGTAGTCATTCCGTGCCGACGCTCCCCGGATTAAAAAAAAAGTAAAAGCCTTAGAATCAGCACGGCTTACCAGCAGAGGTTGAAACAATCAATAGGCTTTACAAAAGCATTGGTAGAAATCAGCCGCAGAGATACATTCAGTACAAGACCTTTGCTTTAACAAGCAAACCAGAACCAAGAAATAAGTGAAATCGCCACAGAGAAGTGAAATTGCACTAAGAACAAAGGAAGTGTGATTGCACAGGAAGTGGTGATAACTCGACCTACAAGAACCATTACGATACTTGATTGAGTCGAGTGAGTACTAAGAAAGAGCTGGAAGGAAGAAAGAACGTGTTAGTGATCCATAGATCATTCCAGTTACAACTTGTTACTAAACAAGCTACTACTAAACAAGCTGCTACTAAACAAGTTACTATTAAACAAGTTGCTACTACACCCTGCTACAACTATTGCTTATACAGCTACTACTATTTATCGCAACTACTGTACACTATTGTAATATCAACTAATTTATTACTATGCTGCTCATCTATTATAGCGCTTTGGCATTTGCCATCGGATATTTAGCGATTCTTGCAGCTCTTAATGCAATTCCACACGTACGAGTGAAATCACTCGGATGGCTATCGCTCTGCCATGTGACAGTGACATTACCACAAGCAGACATCAAGATAAAGAGGGTACGGCTAGGGCTCAGCTTTTCGAGAGGATGTGATAGCGTGATGAAGTTCTTCAAATTGAACCTCTCGGGTATCGACATCACAGTGAAAGAAGGCGGTAAGCTGCATACAAAGAAGTACAGTGAGTGTGCTCCCCCACTGCTGTTTGCAGACGCGGTATCGTTCCGCATACTGGCGCGTATGTACAACATTATGCTCAAGTACAGGCTTATCAACCAGTTTGCAGTACAATTCACAGGGATTCGTGCACGTCATGCTCAATGGCAACGCCACTTGGCTATGGAGTTGGAATATGCACAAGTACTGGCCAATTATACTTACGATGGAAAGGTGAAGTTGAGTGTAGGGTTGGACTATGCCCAGCTCGAAGATACCGAGGCGCGTAAGACCGTTCCAATTCTCCGTAATACAGAGTTTGTCGTGTCGCTTGATGCAGTCACCTCAGTCCACCCAGGCGAACAGAATCACGTTCATGTGACGCTCGATCACTACAAGTTTGCTCTTTCTGTGGGAAAGCTCTCAGTGCCCATGGGGTATGCAGAAAAAGTCAAAATGGTGGATGATAGAAACAATAGTGATCATCCTAGTGACAATCAATCAGAAATTCAAATCGATAAGCAAACTGAGCATGAAAATCATACTAAGGATAATCATACCGAAAATGATGATAATACTGAGAATGAGATTGACCTTGAGTCCTCTTTTATACATCTTGCAGATCTTGTCCAAAAAATAGAACCTTTTGTGACTGGCTTTGTGGATTCGTTTATATCTGTCGACATCAACATCGACGAGTTCTCATTGACGCACCGCGCAAATGAGGTCAAAATGGCCAACCTCACGATCAAGTTCTTACACGAGGACCGTACCGAATCGACGAACCCCGTCGGGTTCCGTGTCTTTTTGACAGCGTTGACAGTGCACGATGACGAGTACAAGACGTTTGAGTTACCACTGGCATCTATCAAGGCGACAACGGATCCCCACACGTTAATGCGGGCCATAGAGGATATGTTTCGTGGCGAGCATAATGCTGAGAACCACGTGAACTGGGAGGTAAAGGGAGTCGTTACTAATCCTACCGTGCACTTGTACTATGACCAGCTCGTGGCAGCAATCCGTGCACCCAAGCTTGCGCGCGCGCGTCATGGACCGCGCATGGATCCGATGTTGGTGATTAACAAGTTGCGTATGTTTTTGATGCGGTTTGGCGTCGTAGATATCTTCTTTAAGATACACATGCCCAAGTTGGGGACTGATGTCAAGCTGTTTCTGCGTGGGTCACTGGAGAATTGGTTGGTAACTTGCTCAGTACTGTCGCTCATACACCGGTTCTTTACTCGTGACTTCCACAAAGTTGCGAAACAGAAGCGAAGACTAGGCACGTTCATCAAGCTACAAGGCGTCAAGTTCAATGCGCTCGGCAACACTCTCCATATACCCAATGTTGCGTTGTTCTTGAGCTACAATGTGGATGCACATAGTGTTAGCGTCAAGGTCAGTTCTAAGCTCATCAAGGCCGCATCTGTCAACGACGCAATCTTCCTCTTGATTAGGAAGTTCCGCAACATGCACAACATGCGCTACAATGCACGTTTTGATGCGTTGTCGAAGGAAAGAGGCAACGATCAAAAGAATCAAGATAGTCATAAGGAGCTCGATAGAAGACTTGAGAAAGAAGAGGGGTTGGATGGAGGAGAAAGTATAGAGAAGGACCTTCCACCACTTGACCTTTTTGCTGTCCTTCCCCCTTGGTTAGCACAGGTACGCGTGCATTTTGAGACTGTGGAGGCGGATCTTCTTTGTAAGGACCACCTTCCGAGCCAGAAGGTTATGGATCCCCACACAAATGAGGAAATTGACCTCGGAGACTACAGACGTGGAGTTTTTGTGCGAGTTAGCGAGATCGATGCTTCCTATCTGCGCCCTAAAGAAAACATTGCGATTAGTGTGCGGTCGGCTAGTTGCTATACGGTTTCGGAGTGTCCGAGTGAGTACGTGGACGACTTTGATGAGATCACTACGTTACGTACACCGCGTGATGAACTGGAAGACTCTGATATGTCGAGTGTGTTCCTGGATGCATCGGTAGATTCGGTGATGCACGAGGATATGCCATCTGCGACAGGTGGAGATTTCCGGCGACTCAAGCGCGTGTTCCAGACACACAACGTGGATGTACACAATACTGCGGCGCATCCAAATCAATTGGAGTTGAGAGTTCCTGAGGTGGATGCTCGTATCGATATCTTCTTTGTTTGGTGCGTAATGTATGCCATGACTCTCGTGCACACATTCGAGCCCGATGTGGCAAAGAAGTGCACTCATCAGGAGATGAGACGGTTGAGCGGAGGAAATTCACACACCGTGGCGTTGAATGTGCATGTGGAGTCGACGAACGTAGTATTGCGGTTACCCAATACCGTGGACATAATGTTGGAGTTGGATGACTTGAAAGTTAGCGATGTGGCAGCCAACAAGACTGGTGCAGCGCGGTACATTCGTTTGTACGTGGTACATCCAGCAACTAAGCTTTGGACGAGGCTCGTGGTGATTGACAGGCCCACCGTAGAGTTGGTTTTGGCGCGGCCAATACATGAGAGTCGATTTGTGGTGAGTGCCAACATCATGAGGCTCAACGTTCCGCATCAGTTCCTTTTCTACACAGTGATTGACAATATTATTAACTTAGTCAAGGCCATTCGTCAGATCAAGCACAATTTCGCTAACATGCACGATCACACATTCACATTCGACAAGTTGTGGCCCGATGAGAAGCCTGCAATTTTGTTGCCTGAGATCCGCGTACGTGCCAAGTGTTTTGGTTTGTGTTTAGAGAACGATCCCTTCCAGGATGAGTTGGCGGTGATATTCGAGCTTGGCCGTATTGAACAGCGTATGCGTTTGCTTCAGGCTCGACTCTTCGATGAGGAGGCAAAGCGTATCATTGAAAATGCAGACCCAGATATCGAAGACCAAATTCAGCTTTCGGAGACCCCTGTGTCTCGTACTCGCCATAAGGGTCACCACTGGGCACACGATGGCATTGGTCGCATCTTTTCGAAGCACGACAGAAGTGAATCTAAAATGAAGCATGATGAAGATTCCAAGAAAGGTGATTTCAAAGCGAAGACAATTATGGAGGGTATCTGTGAGTCAATTGGCGGAAAGCCAGACAATGCATCGAAGTCGAGAAAATTGAAGTCCAAGACATCAAATGATTTGAAGTCGAAGACGTCTAATGAATTGAGGTCCAAGACGTCAAACGAATCGAGTGCGATGGTGTCGAATGACTCTACCGACTCTACGAGTGATTCTTTACCCGATTCCTTAGGTGAGTCTTTTGGCGAATCGGTGGACACTCCTAGCTCTCCTCACCTGGAGCACCGTCCCAAGCACCAGAGCCCGTTGCGGAAGCTTGCAGACCACGAATCGGTGGACTACAAGCAGCAACCCTCCCCGATTGAGGGCCTGGTCCCAGTTCTTCTGAAGATTGCAGAAGTGGCTGGAAGCAAAGTCGATGAGAAGGACAAGGGGAAGAATAATGCGAATAAGAACGGAGAGTTAAGGTCTTCTGAGCCAAAAAGGACCGCTTCAGGTGAAACAAAGAGAACGCGCTCCGGATCTGAATCTAAAAGAACTCGCTCTGAATCCGAATCAAAATGGTCTGGCCTTGGGTTTGGCGAGTCGAACAGAACTCGCTCTGGTTCCGACTCAAAATGGTCTGGTGTTGGATCTGGCGAATCAAAATGGTCCGGTTCTGGTTTTGGATCATCTACTCCCCGTCTCTCTCACCAACAGGCGGTGGAGTACGTGGAAGAGGCGCGGGAGCGGCTCATGCAGAACTTCTCTACAACGTGGGTGCGTAAGCACCGGTTGTTTGTGGCAGCCCGTAAGGCTCGTTGGCGCAAGCGTCTCGAAAATGTATGGGGCGAGGATGAGGTCAGTGCAGTGACCAAGCGTAAGTACCGCATCTTGGGATACCAGTTCGGGCCTTCACTCATGGCAGCGAACATAACAGGTCTAGATATCACATTACGGAGTGCGCAGATTCCCGATGTGGACGACTTCTTGAGTCGGCACGGTCGTAGTCAGCCCAAATTGGTATATCTGATCTTGGTTCCACTCGCGTTTGAGTTACAGGCACAGCGTGTGTATGTCCTCCTCCGTGACTACCCACTCCCATTCGTGTCGTTCCCGGCCAACACAGGTGGTGCGCCGTGCTTGACACTCCGTGGAGACTTGGTGGTCAATGAAAAGTTGGTGACACGCAAGGAAGAGATGCGTTACATCTTCGTGCCATTTTCTCCCGCTATAATGCGCGTATCAACAGTACCCGATAACTTCTACTCAGTGCACGTGCCACGTACTTTGACGCCCGTAAAGTTTACGGCTGAGGTGCGTGGTAGCATTGTTAGTGACCGTGCGTGTACGGTCACTTGGAACAAGGCTTACCAGCCTGCACTTCTGGAGATGTCGGCTGCGTTTGACAACTTCACTAAGCCCGAAGTGGATGACTCGCCATTGGGATGGTGGGATAAGCTCTCGCTCATTCTCCATGGAAATGTCAGCATTGATGTACCTCATGAGATATGTTTGCACATCAAGTCGTCGTTGGATCCGTACAGTACAGCGGGTCGCAGTGCTGGTTTCCTGTTTTCGTGGCAGAACAACGTGCACATCGGCATTAACGAGACCGGTGACAGCCGTGAACTCGTGCGCGTGGCTAGTGACGACTTTGTCCTTGCGGTACCAAATTACTCTGCAGGTGAACGTGGTGCATGGGGGTTATTTTACGACGATGCTGAGGGTGTGAACTCCACGAGCGGTGTTGAACACCGTAAGTTTCACAAGCGTGTGGTCAAGCTTTCATCAGCTGACAAGGTAGTATGGCTCTTTGGTATGCAGTTCGAGCGTAATAAGCACCCGAACAGACCATTAGCTGATACCGAGGAGCGCACACTGCAGTTCCAAAACCACTGGGATGTAGTAGTTACCAATCCAGCGTTCGAGTGGCATCCTGATAGTTATCGCGATTTCCGTAGTGACTATATCCACATGCAACTCCTGGTGATCTCCAAGGCGAGTGATGGACGTGAGGCTATCAATGCGGGCTACCTCACGCCTTTGACGTTCAACTATTTCTTCTACTGGTGGGATACTCTCAAGAACACTGCAAGCCCGCCTGTGCGTCTGGGTCCGTTGTTTAACACTCAACGTGTGAAGAAGGGTTCCATCAAGACGGGTACCCATCTTTTCACCGTTAAGTATATGCTTGTGTTCGAGCCATTAACTATTCTGCACATGTATCTTCACAACACTGACGACAAGGTTAATGGCCACACACGAGTCGCGTTCACGGGACTCAAGGGTAAGTTTGCATCGTGTGCCATCTTCCTTCGTCAACGCAAGGAGTACGTTACCTACGTTAACGAACGTTTGGGTATTCACAACCGCGTATATCACTTGAAGATGAATGAGGCCGATGTCAATGCTGACTCCGTGGACTTGCGTGTAGTCAATGCCTTGTTCCCAGACCGCTGTCCAATTGGTCTGTTGATGGTTAGCTATGAGCGCGGTTCACCTGGAGATACTGACGATAATGATGCCGCGCTGACAAATAGCGTGGAATTTGGCAAGTTCGTCAACACTGATGATGTACATGACGGCGATATGTCATGGGTTGATCTCGAAGATTTGTCGGAGTTGCAATTCCACAACGTGCTTCTGCTGAATCCTATTGTGAGTATCTACCCGTTCTGCTACCTGCCTAATTTCACCTACATCCGCGAGTTCAATCTCCACAAAGAGGGTCCGTACCCTTTTGGCTACGAGCGTTTCGGCCACTATGAGATGGATGTACCTGACCCCGAAGCCAAACAGGTAGGATTCTTGAAACACCGCATTTACTTGATTGAGCATGAAATTTCGCGCCTTCGTGCACGTATGGCCTCTGCTCACGGTGCCGAACACGCAGAACTCGTGGATTCAGTGCGTTTGGAGGAAAAGAAGTTGGAGGTCGTTGAGCTGATCTGGGAGAATATGTGCGGCTCAGACATCTCGAGTGAATCCAGCGTTAGTGCATCGGTACGCACGGAAAAGCGCTATTCACGGAGTTTGAGTAGGTATTCGAGGAGAGAAGAGAGAGCAGAGAGGGAGAAGGAAGAGAAGGGAGAAGATTATGGAGAGGAGGAAGAGAATGTACAAGAGAGTGATGAAGAAAATGAAAGGGGTAGAGATATGCACAGGCTTGCAGGAAATGAACTAAAGATTGAAGAGAAGGATATCCCTATGCAAAATGGCAATGGTACACCGAATGAAATTCCAAACGATATACCGAATAATATTCCAACTGATCCAAATGATCCGAAGTATGTCCAAAATGATATGCTAAATGATACTGCAAATGGCACGCCGAACGAAACACCAAATGGCAAGAATGAACCAATCCTGGAGCCAATCCATGGTACTGCACTCCACGACTCTACGGAGCCACCGAAGCGGAACATGTCTAGCCCCACTGACTTCCATAACCGTTTCATCGTGCATAACATCCAACTCAAATGGGACAATGACCTTAGGGATCATTTCCTCACGTATATTCAGCGTGTGGGTGACCGTAAGACACACGTACACTTTATGACCCGACATGCAGTTCAGCTCGTGGAGTCTGTGTTGAATGCGAGCGATAACGAGGAAGCTCAGCCACTTAAGGAGCAGCTCCTCAATGACTGCAAGAATTGTGAGGAGGTGATCAACTCGTTTGATACGGAGATCTCTAAGATCGATGCAGACCAGGAGGCTGTGCCCAAGTACTTGGTCAAGTTGGTGCACCCACAAATCCAAATGCGTACCAAGAAGGACCTAGACACGTCGATGTTGGTCACATCACGGGACCTTGAGTTGCGCATTCTTCTGGTAACGGTACCAGGTCTGGGAGCCATCATCAGTGAGTCAGCACAGATGTCTGGCTTGATTGAATCGAGGTACGGTGTATTATTCCGTGACTCACACGTGTTTGTGTTCCACCGCGAGGATTCTAAGCGTGTACACCCTGACCTCCAGTACGGTGAGGTCGAGCCTCACTGGCCACCGTGGGTTGAGTGTGAGGTATGGTACGACTCGAGTTGGGCGGCGGATCAATTGATTGTGGAGCGTAACACAATGGCCTTTGTATACAAGAAGCCCAACATGTTGTTTTCGGAGAAAAAGGCTGTGCACCAAGGTAACGAGATCAAGACACATATCTCCAAGATCGTGGTAAACACAGACTCTCGCCAATATTCGGCCTTGTACTACATGGTAACCGACTTACTCATCCATTCTAAGACGCAGCGTGATGAGGCCTTAGAGCGGTTATACAAGGTGGTTTCGCTTCTGGACCGCTCGGACTTTGCTGGTCTCAATGTGCGTGTTGCTGCGCTCCAGAACTTCATCCGCAGCGTGAAACATCTCCTGTTGCAATTGCGTCAGCGTGGAAGGGACCTCACAAAGGCCGATGCTGACTTCTTGCAAAGTCTTGATTTTGAACGTCAAAAGAAGGAGTTGGAGTTGGACATCATCATGCGTGGAGTTCTGTTACGTAGTTCGAAGAACAAGCTCGAGAAGCACGAGGCACGCTTCTGGAGCATCATGGCAGATCAATTGATCTGGCATGTGCTCAACGATGAGCGTGAGCCGTTGGTTGACCTTGCCATGGCTCATGCACGCCTTACTCGTGTCGATGCCATGGATGGCCTGAACTACAATGAGGCAGAAGTGATGATGATGCAAGGATTTAACCTCCAGCCTAACGTGAGATACCCGGAGCTCTTACGACCACTCGAAGCCACAAACGACGCCGTGGTTCGTGTGCTGTGGCGTATGTTAGAGCCAGTGGGTGGTATCCCCATCATCCAGGAGGCTCAGTTATCTGTACTGCCATTGAAAGTGGCTCTTGACTACGATACTGCTAAGAAGATGTCACACTTCTTGTTCCCCGATGCCGTGCCAGATCCCAGCGACGACGATGTTGAAAGTGATCATGATGACTCTAGTGGTCGTGAGTCTATTGACTCTTCCAACTTAGAAGAGCGTTTCGTGCTGCACATCAGCCTGTTGAAGAAGAAGAACCCATTCCGTAAGATGATGCACCGCAAGCGTGCGGACTCGGTAAGTTCATCACTGAGCCCCAAGTCCGAGCACGCATTATCGATAGTATCATCTCCCGAATCTGGGGGATCATCGCATCACTCGCACTCCTCGCACAGCAAGACGTGGGCACATAAGAAGAAGACGAAGTCTACTAAGGTTGCTGAACAGTATCTTGCCGACGACCTTGCGGTGATCATGAGCCGGTCCAAGCAGTTTATGTCGATAGTTGACATGAAGGTGAATCCGTTCAAGCTCTATGTGAGTTTCCATGCTCCAGGTGGGCTTCATGTGTTGAATGTACACGACGTGGACATCCATATACCGCTGTTACATTATACGAATAAGTTTTGGTCTGGTGAGGAGTTTTTCCTGAGTGTGAAGAAGGATCTTATCAAGATAATTTTGCTGCACACCGGCAAGATCTTGGGTAATAAGTTAATTCACCGCGCACATAAGCTGGGTAAGGATCTGTTGAAGCAGATCTCCGACTACTCGGAGTTCATGTCGTTACAGGACTTACAACATGATGGTAGGGCACGAGATGCCGGTAGGTCTGACTTTAATGCAAAAGGCAGGGCACATTTGCACCATGTCAAACACAAGCATAAGAAGAAGGGCACAGATAGGCATGTGTCGGCTGAATATTTCGAGAGTGTCGAAGCGAGTGAAGAGGAGGATGAGGTGAGTTTGGAGTGAAAAATATGATAATATGAGTAGAGAATAGAGAAGAAGAATAGACGAGTAGAAATAGAGGAATACTGAAGGGAAGAAAGAGGATTGGGTTAGAGAGTGAAAATGGAGGAGTATTGAAGCAAAGGGAGAGTGGAATAGAAGAATATAAAAGTCATAATAATAAGTAAAATAGTATGAATAAATTGTACTCTCCATTACCTTTTCTCTTTTTAGGTCATCTTCCGCAGCTTCCAGAAACAGATTGCATGAACAGCTTCCAGAAAAAAGCCAAGCAGTAAGAGATTCCTAAAAAGGAATCCTCCAGTCATTAACTCTTACTTTTACACTCTACTCACTCTTGAATATCTCCATCCTTCAACTCACTTTAAAACTTCTTCAACCTTCAATTCACTCTTAAACTTTCCAGTCTTCAATTCACTTCTTGGCTTACTACTTTCCCGATATCCTTTTCTTTAGCTCTCCTCTATATCCTGCATATTCCACGTTACTCCCAGTATCTCCGTAGTGACGGATTTGCAGCTTTTCGATAATCTTCCTTAACTTCTATGATAACCATCCCCTCGTCCTCAATCCTTCTCTTCGATCGTCTTTCTTACAAATTTTCTACCGTTGCTATCAAATTTGTCCTTCCGTGTTTTCCAGCCAATTTTCTTGTAAAGCTTCCACGTCCACAAAATCTCACGTCACGAACACTACAATTGCGCCGAAGTATAGCACATCAATCCTTCCCACACCCAATTCAGCCGTATTACATTAGACACGCCTACTTTTCACCTTCCCTACGAAGAGTGGCTTCGAAATACACCTCCTAATATCTCCGCATCCACATGTCTTTCTTCGAGGCGCTCCGCGACAAGGCGGTATCTACCATAAACCAGGTCCTTGACAAGAAGGAGATGCCTCAGCTCTCTAAGGAACAACAATTCTGCAGAGAGCACCATCTCCCTGATGATGAGACTGTGGTATATGCAAGCGCCGCAGAGATTGGCTTGTCATCTACTCCCCGGAATCAAGCACTTCCACAGGGTAGGATTTATCTCACACAACACTTTATGATCTTCAAGGATGCTTTCGATAGGAGAAACTGTCTGTTTGTTATCCACCTCCTGACAGTGCAAAAGGTCGAACGCTTACCTTCCACAGATTACGGATTTGCGTTGTCTGTACTAACTCACTCTAAAATCTCCATCACTTTATACTTGGTGGGATTGCGTAGTGAGAGTGAGAAGTTCGCCCAGGCCCTCAAGATTGCATTGAAGAAAAACCTCACCAATGTCTCCCATTTACAACCGTTCATTCAATCATGTTACTCCGAGTACCTTTTGGCAAAGAATAAGGTGTCGAGCGAGAAGGTCGATGCCATTCCTCCAGGTGGTCTTGGTCTCACGTTCAAGTTCCCAGGTAACCCGAAGGAGTCTAAAGATACCTCTAAGATGAAGATGTGGTTCGATCTCTTCAGACAAGATGGAAGAAACTTGTCATTGGTCAAAACCCCAATGTTTTACCGTCTTGTCAGGGTGGGGCTCCCAAATAGGTTGCGTGGTGAAATCTGGGAGTTGTGTTGTGGTTCAATGTACTTGCGTGTCGATCATCAAGGTGAATACAAGCAATTCCTCAAGGAAAATGAGGGCAAGAAGCTGTTGGCCATTGAAGACATCGAAAAGGACTTGAACAGATCACTCCCAGAATATGCTGCATACCAGGACCCTGAGGGTATTGAACGCCTTAAGCGTGTGCTCACAGCTTTCTCTTGGCGTAACCCAGAGGTCGGCTACTGCCAGGCCATGAACATTGTCGCTGCCGCTCTCTTAATTTACCAATCCGAGGAGCAAGCATTCTGGACTTTGAATGTTCTTTGTGAAAACTTGGTTCCTGGCTATTACTCGAAAACAATGTATGGTACTTTGCTTGACCAGCGTGTGTTTGAGCTGTTGGTACAGGAGACCATGCCTATGGTTTCAGACCACATCAAGAAGTATGATATTCAGTTATCTGTGGTTAGTTTGCCATGGTTTCTTTCTTTATTCCTTCTGTCGATGCCACTTGTGTTTGCATTCCGCATTCTTGACGTGTTCTTCTTACAAGGTCCCAAGACCTTATTTCAAGTGGCCTTGGCTATTGTCAAGTTAAATGGCGCTGAGTTGTTAAGTACTGATGACGATGGCACATTCATCAGCATTATCAAGGATTACTTCCAGACCTTGGACCAGCTGGCACACCCAGACTCTCCGAACCCCAAGTACAGAAGTGTCACCAAGTTCCAAGAATTGTTAGTGACAGCCTTCAAGGAATTCGCTGTCATCACTGAGGAAACTATCGAGAAGCACAGGAGCAAACACAGGGACACTATTTTCCACAATATATCGTCCTTCGTCAAGCGCACCGAGTTGAGAAACTTACCTAGAACTAACAACATCGATGCAGACACTTTGAGTGTCATGTATGATAGGTTCTATGGCTTTGTGGAGTCATACAATGTCACGACTGGAGGTGGTCTGGTTATGGACTACAAGGCTTTCAAGCGCTTCATGAGCGACATTTGCGACTGGACCAAGTTTGGTAACGAGGAGATGGTAGAGGAAGAGAGAAAAGGGGACTTCCTTCACAGGCTCTTTGAACATTGGGATTCTGAACTGCAAGGTGCATTGCTGTTGGCTGATCTCTGTGTGGGTTTGAACAAGTTGATAGAGCCGGACTTAATGGCTCTGATGTCAAACTTCTTTGAGTTGTACTCAACTGCAGACTCCATGGACCGTGAAGGAATCCTTCAAGTCAGTGAAGATTTGCTATTTATCACCACCCCATGGAAGGAAGGTCACTTGTATGATCAGATAACTCAAGACAGCGTCAGACAATACATTGATGAGGTCATTAGGAAAGCCCAGGAAGATTCCGCGAACGGCTTCACCGATGAAGTGCACATCCCATCACCAGAAGACATATTCATTGACAGACACGCATTCGTTCATAAGCAGATAGAGAGATATCTTGGTGCAGCGTCGACTTTCATTCATCGCTCTTTTGAGTATGCGCAGCCAAAGGAGGAAGAAGTACTCATAAAGGACCTTGAGGTCGACAACAAAATATCTCACAATGCAGCCTTGAATCCTCACACTCCAGTTTTCCTCAATTTACCTACTTTCCGCATGGTCATCTTGGCCGATGAAACGTACGAGTTATTTTTCAGCACCACCTTGCGTGAATCTATTCATTTGGACAAGCCAGTGGACTCCAAGTTCAATACTATGAGAAACTTGAGAGACATGTTTGATGGCTTATTAGCAGACGGCCGGAAAGTTGCCCTGAGCGTAAGGAGAAGAATGGATCTGATTAACCACCAGGACAACTCACTGATGAAGTCTGGTAGAAGTAAGAATGAAGAAGAGGAGGATAGAGATGACAACTTCGGAGTCATTTCCATCGATGAAAAGGATAAGGAGAATCTTTTGTCTGAAACCATCGATACAAAGTTAAGAAAACTGGAAGGCCTGAAAAGTCCTGAAGATTCGAGCTCTAAGAGCATAGATGAGAAAGAGACGAATTTGATCGATATTGCATGAGTGAGTTTTTTATGACAAATCAATAATGAGAACGTGTTCTACTGTAGCTTAGATATATTTGAATATACTTCATCATCTTCCTATGTATCACCAAATGCCCATATATATCAGATTGTATACTTACGACCTCACTTATTCTTAAGACTTCCCGAACAATTTTCTCAATTTCCCAAACTTCTTCTTTTCCTCCTTTGGTTTCTCTTCCTTTCTCAAAGTCTTTGTCGGGGTTTCTGTCTTCGATTTCCCGCTGTGGGAATTGCTGAAACTGCTTATACCACCTTCGTCATCTGAGTCAGCAAATCTCAGCGCAAATTCACCTCCACCAACACCTCCGCCAACGCCTCCGCCGAGTGAGGTTTCATCGTCGGAATCCGCAAACCGTGACCTGAAACCACGGTTTTCTGTGCTGGGCTGAAGTCTTTCAGGATTCCTTTCAGGGATTCTGGTCTCACGCAACAGTCTCACCGGAGTTGTATGAGGAGCAGTCTTACCCTTAGGAGCTCTTGCATTCGTTGATCCATTAACTTGAGGATTCCTTGGAGCCATAACCTCCTCAGGAGGTACCTGGTTGGATGGAACCTGTTGAGAGTTTGTAGAAGCAATTCTCTGGTTTGGATCCTGTTGAGAGTTTGTAGAAGCGACTCTCTGAGGATCGTCTCTCAAAGTGTGTCTAGGAACACTTACTTCTTCACCGTTTTCCTTTGTGTACGAAGACTTTCTAGGCATTGGCTTGAATACAGACACCGGTCTGGCTTGGGCCTTAGCATATAACTCAGCTGCCTTCAATTTCGATGGTGACTGATAGTTGGGCTGCAATGCCGGGTGTGGTGGAGGTGGCTGCACAATCGTGTGTGGTTGATAGGTAGGACTACGCAATGACCGGCCACTCATTCCTCCATTCTGGACGGGCTCAACATGTGACTGTGGTCTCAATGTTCTTGTTGCAAGTGCACCATCCTGAATAGAGGGCAGTTTACGCAATGTCGACATACGCTTGTTCTGGTTGTGTGGTTGTGCGAACTGTGGTTGTGGTGGAGGAGGCTGTTGCTGTTGCTGCTGTGGGTGCGCGTGCAATGGGTGAGGTTCAGACAATTGGGATGACAGCAATTTCGAGTTCAAGCGCGTATTTTCGGCAGTGGTCAAAGACAAATAGGCATCTCTTGCTGCATTTGAAGAAGGAGTAGCATCATTGAGAGTATACTGCAGCTTCAGCACCTTCATTGCCAGCTTTACCGGTCTCTTGGATTTATCATGCACTCTCTCCGGAGATCTAGAATCTCCAGAGCGAATAGACGACGCAGTACTTCCGCCTGCTGATGGAAGCTGAAGAGTGTATGGGGCTTCTATAACTCCGAGATCATCAACATCAATAGCTGGGATGTGAGATTCGGCATCGGCAGTTGCCCCATCCACAGCCGTCTGATCACCTGCGTGCGCAGGACTTGGCTCAGCAGTCTTATCCAGTGGACTATTATCGTCAAGAGATGAGTGTTCAGCGTTCTCGTTGACATCATTTATGATTTCCTTCTTTTCCACCTCGTCAACAATCAAGTCAGAAGCATCGATAGCAGAAGGAACTTGAGGCGAATCAGACTCACCGACTTCGGCAACAGCATCCTCTAGATCAGAGTTGTCGATTGTCGTGGTTGCATCCTCCATATCAGAGTCATCCATGTGAGTGGTGTCGAGATGAGAAGTATCGACAAGAGGATAATCATGCTTAGCGTTGATGTTTTGAGGCTCCTTCGTATCTGGAACTTCATCAAGCTCAACATGGTTAATTGGATCGTGTTCAAAAACTCTCTTGTTCTCAATTGGAGCGTCACCAATAACATCTGGTAAATCGAAATGCTCATCGTAGCTCTGGCGGTTCTGGCGACGAGAATTCTCTGCTTCCAAACGAAGTCTCTGCTTCTTCAACTCTTCAAACTCTCTCTGCTTTTCCTTTAATTTTTCTTGCATCTTCTTTTCCTCAGCAATCTGCCTGTCCAACTCTCTCAATTGCTGTTGGTTTGTTTCCTCAGGCGTTGGCTCCATCAAAGAAGAGAGTCGCAGGGGCGGACGAGGAGCTCTAACCGATGAGAGCGATGGAGATCTACCAATTGACAGGTTGCGAAGTGAGCTCGTACGAAGACTGCCTGGTTGTCTTGAATTTGCCCGAAGGGAGTTGTTTCTTGCAACCTCTTCCTTAAAACTACTCTCTGGTACCTGTATAGTTTTGATACCAGTTGGAGTAGGGATGTATCTTGTGACCATTTTTTGACTATGGCTTGGATTGTTTCCTTGAATCAGATTGGATCTGTTGAGAGAGTTTAATCCAGAAACTCTCCTTGATTGCATCAGGTTTGTTCTGCGCAGTATGGACCCATTGGCTTTAGGGTTGTGGGTCAATCTCAAATCCTTCATACCCTCTTGGTTGATGTTCGGAAGCTGAGGCTCCTCGGTGATATCATTCAAAAACAGGTCTGTGAAACTGTCGTCAATGTCATTGAAGTGATGATTATTGGAATCCTTCACCAAAGGCTGTCTCAGTCTACCAGTACCCTGCGAAAGCGAATAGCTTGATGTAGAGGAAGTCATCGAGGAGCGCTTTGCTGGCTGCTGGTTCTTTGCCTCAAGAGGCTTAGTGATGTATTGAATACTTCCCGAGCGTCTAATAGTTTGCGCTGGTTGTTGCTGAGGTGGTTGCTTCAAAGATTTGCCTATGGAGAGAGCCGCAGCCAAGGCATTGGAGTTTGGAGCTGTGTTTGACGGCGCAACATGATTCACACCAGTATAGGTGGGCTCAAGGCGGCTTCTACGTCTGTTGAACATCGTAGCAATGTAAAAGAAAACAAAACTTGTCCTTACAAAAGGGCAAAAAAAGAGGTTTATAACGTCATTGTGAGATACACAAATTTCAGAATGTGGGCCACGAGAGTTCCCTATAACCATGCCATTACAATGCTTGCTCGTCAACGCAATCAATTTACACGAATACACAGCCCTGGATCATAGGCAGACCTGACCTCAATACCGAAAAAAATAACCGCGTCTTTTTCACCTCGTAGGCGTTGACAGGGTGTCATACCGCAACTCAATCAGCTTATTCGGGTTTTTCAAATTTTGTCCCAGCTCCGGCAGTTCCAAGCCGTTCTACTTGGAGATTTGCTTGTACCCTGTATCCTCATCAGTGCTTGTAACCAAAACTATGAACGACAATAACTCACGAGCTTTTGTGCTACTGTTGATAGGGTGTGCTTATGTAATTGTCACGTGACGCGATTTATGCAGTCATTAGGTAGCATCTCATTTAATACAGGGGATAATTCCATTGATTATGTGTGAATTGTACTTAGTAAGTCATGCAAGTGGGTAGCAAACATATTGCTTGAGTTCATGGGAGTTTTATGAGGTTGTATCTTTGGTATGTAATTCTGGTTCCACTATGAATATTGCATAAACTTTTTATTAAGAGACCTCTTGTCTTTCATCTTTATCTTTCATCTTTATCTTTCATCAAGTTCATTTATTCATGTTCACTTCTTCATGTTCTCATGATCTCTTCTTATCTCTTCTTCAAGTGAAGGGACATTTCACTTTGTTTTCTTCCTTATATTCTCGTACCACTCGGACTCACTCCGATCATACTTGCCACTAAAACACCAACCTTATAGCCATTTCTTGCCACGACACCCAATGCTGGTCTTGCCAAAATCAATATACTTGTCCAAATCAAGCCTTGTACAAAAGGCATCATCATCTGGTCTTTGATAACAGCATATATCACAGCAAAAGGAGTTATCATAGGTAAAGGCGTGTTGACCTCCTCATTCTCCTTCTCATCAATTTCACGGTTCAAAGTACGAATCTGACGGTCGCTCAATTCTGTCACAGGAACAGCAGGGTTCCTTGAGTAGGCATAAACCTGCTTCATGAAGGTTTGCTCAAACCTAAGGTCGGGGATTGGTAAGTTCATAATGTGGAGGCAAAAAGTTCTTTTCTCAGTTGCGAAAAAAAAAATAGACTGGTTTCCACAATGGACGTTGACGGACCTGCTGTTACCATCAGAGAGACTGAGAAAGATCGCGTTGACTTCATCTTGAAGGACGTGGATCTCTCTGTGGCAAACTCCATGCGCAGAACGATGCTTGCAGAAGTTCCCACTCTCGCCATCGATCTCGTGGAGATTGATGTCAACACCAGTGTGTTAGCGGACGAATTCATCTCTCATAGACTTGGTTTAATACCGTTAGTCAGTGAGGGTATCGAGACTTTGTCATACTCGCGTGATTGTACGTGTGACAACTACTGTCCGAAGTGTTCAGTCAAGCTCGAACTCACCGCTAAGTGTGATACCGACTCGACAATGAATGTCTATTCACTGGACCTCGCGAAATTCAACAACGGACTGCGCTTGGGTGACCCTGTTATTAGAGACCCACAACGTAGGGGTCCACTCATTTGCAAGTTGCGTAAGCATCAGGAATTGCGTATCACTTGTATAGCCAAGAAAGGTATCGCCAAAGAACATGCCAAATGGTCACCATGTGCGGCCGTTGGATTCGAATATGATCCATGGAATAAGTTGAATCACACAGACTACTGGTATGAGAATGATGCTGCTAAGGAATGGCCACAACTGGCGAACTGTGAATGGGAAGAAGTTCCAGACCCAGATGCTCCATTCGATTATAAGGCAAAGGCTTCTCACTTCTACTTTGATGTGGAAACTGTTGGAAACCTTCCTCCAAATGAGGTTATTATCAGAAGTATCGAGACTTTACAGCTTAAGTTGGCAGGTATCTCTGTGGAGTTGAACAAGCATTCCGTGGAAGAGAGTAATGTGAACGCCGGTGGCTTCACTACCTATGGAAGAACAGATTATGGTAACGAGAGTAGAGAGGGAACTCCATATGGTGAGTTCGGGGGACAGTCTTGGTAATGTAAAAGTATAAAATGTATGATAGCGAGGATCTAGTAGAGAAAGGAAGAGAGGGAAAGAAAGAAGAGATAAGAGAGATGGAAAAGAAAGAAAAGGTAGAATAGCAGAAGAGAGAAGTAGAAACACAGACTGGAACACTCTGCGCATATATTCTTTGAAGAGTTCTGGGAAGGAGCTTTTTAAAAACCTTAGAGGTTGACTTCAAGTTCTTATTTCCACTTAGCCTCTCAAGATATCTTCTTATAACTCCTTTATTCTATTTCTTTCTCTATTCACATTCTATTTCCTATTCCTTGCCAACACATCTTCAAACTTGACAAGTTTCCCTCCAAAGATATCCAAAGCAGAACCATAAGTCAAATCAACCTTTCCCGCACTCAATTTTTCAACCAAGTCAAGATCATTAATCAGCTTTGCTCCACCAGCATAAACAATTTTACCTTCGAAACCAGATGGGCACCATTCTCCAAGCTTTGCAACCAATTCCTCGTCAATTCCTCCGCATAAACCTTCAACATCAGCAGCGTGAATCAAAAATTCTGAACAATATTGTGACACAGTCTTGAGAAAATCCTCACAAAGAACATTCTTAGTGAGAGTTTGCCATTTATTTATAGCCACAACCCACTCTGACGAACCTTTCACTCTTCTGCAACTTAAATCAACTACTAATCTGGCCTTTCCTGTCTTTTCAGAAATCTCTTTCAACTTTTCAAAGTCCAAGTAGTGTTCACCATCTTTTTCTGAGAACAACCAACTGGTAACAATCACTTGGCCAGCTTTATAGTCGTCTAACCAAGTTAATGCATTGGTGCTGTTGATTCCACCTCCGACTTGGAGATGACCTGGCCATGTTTCACATGCTAACTTTGCAGCTTCGTCGTTTGCAGGATTCAGTCCGAGTTTGATCACATGGCAGCCTTCAAGTTGATTATCTTTATAGAGTTGTGCATAATACGACGATGGTTTTGTAGAAACAAAGTTTGTTGTTTCTGTTCCTGTTGATATATCATCCTGTGTGAGTGTTCCACCAACGATTTGCTTCACTTGTCCAGAGTGAATGTCAATGCATCCACGAAATCCAGTCATTATCAGTTATCGGTGTTGAAAAAATGTACAGGATCGATAACGGAAAATCTGAGTCAATAATTTGAAAGAATTATGAAAGATGAGATGAAGACTGAATGAAGATGACATCAAAATGAAGATGACATCAAAGATGGAATGAAAGAGTATTAAAGTTGATGAAAGAGTATTAAAGTTAATGAAAGAGTATTAAAGTTAATGAAAGAGAATTAAATTAGTGTACATTATGGATACTTTAAGAACTGTTTTTCCTTGGGTTCTCGTATGATTAAATCATTCACTAGTCTTCATCCTTTGGTATTCCTTTCTTTCTACATTTTCCTCACTTCATCTTGTCAATACTTCCACTATGTCTTCCCTTTATCTTTCATTTATATCTTCCTTTTCCTTCCTTTATTCTTCCTTTATCTCTTTTATCTCTTCCTTTACGTCTTTATCTTTCCTCACTTTTCTTGTTCCCCACTTAACTTTTCGCATCTCATCTCTGAAAAAATACACCATGAGTGACGATGATTACCTCCGCCAGATGGAGATCCAGCGGAGAAACTTCGAAGCCCAATTTGGAGACCTCGAGTCTATGGGCTTTGAAGACAAGCTGAAGAATGCTCAAAAAGAATCCGAAAGTGAATCCGAAAGCGATGATTCAAGCGATGACTTTGCAAAATTCGATAGTGATGATGACAACAATAGTCTGAGTTCAGACTCTGAAAACAGCGAAGAGGACTACCAATCGGAATCCGAAGATGAAGCTCCTAAAGTGGTAACACTTTCAACATCATTCACTTCGACTCCAAACTTAACATCCAAAAAAGATCGTAATCTCCTCAAGGCAGGTCGAGCACCAACATTAGCAGAAATCGCTGCTCGTGAAGCTGCTGCTCTGAAACTCACCAAGAAACAACAAGAACAAGCACAGAAAGAAGATGATGAAAACCTCGAAAATGATCTCAAGTTACAGCGTTTATTGCAGGAGTCTCATATTCTTGCTCATCAAATGGAATATTCTGGAGCAGATGTCACCCTTCAGACATTGGATTATGAGGACCCTACTGGAAAGGCTCGTAAGAGAGCTTTAACTCAGAGAATGAGAGAAATATCAGCGACAAATTCTTCTTCGAAGGGTAATCCTCGTGTACTCGAGAAAATGCCTATGAATATGAGAAAGGGTATGGTCAAGGCCCGTGATGCTAGAATAGCCAAATATGAGCGTGAGGCTAGAGATGCAGGTATCGTCTTGTCTAAGGTTAAGAAGGGAGAAGTTAGAGATATGAGTTTCGGTAAAGGAGTCACACTTGCATCAGACAGATTGGGACAAGGAAAGAAGGTGCAAAAGAAGAAGAGAGACAGAGGTTTGAAGATAAATGGTGTGGGAAGAAATACTAGAAATGGTTTGGTGATAGACCAAAAGGATATAGACAGGATAAATAACAAAAAGAGGTGAAGATGTGGAATAAATGGGATAGAGTAGAGACTACAGAGTAGAAGTACAATAGAGACTGAATAGAGTAGAGACTGTAGAGTAGAAGTACAATAGAGACTGAATAGAGACTGTAGAGTGGAAGTACAATAGAGACTGAATAGAGACTGTAGAGTAGAAGTAACATGAGACTAATAGAGTAACTGACTACTTGACTGACTCAAAAACTGACTAAACTGACTAAACTGACTGAAAGACTGGCTAAAAGCCTAAGTAGTCTTCGCCTTCTTTACTCTCTACACTCTTCCTAGTTATCCTCTATTCTATGAAATCCAATCCTGAAGCCCAACTATCAACTAGCTACCTAACATAATGCCCGCAGATTCCTTTCTTTGGGCTAGTATCTAACTCATCCCTCTATCGGGACTTCTGCAAACTTGATGTCCAAGTCAGCATTTTCTTTTCTAGGTTCGATTTCCAAGCCATGCTCATTAGCTAAGTGCAATAAGCAAATGAAGCAAAAACTCGTTGACAAATCCTTCCTTTGCTCGGTTGGGTACACCTCTCCTATCTTTCCAACAATGTCTGAAAAGCTCTTGGTTTCCTTCTCCTCTTTGATGGAATTCCACAAATTATCCTTGAGGAGTTTGACGTCGACTCTCTTTGCAACCCTCGAGAAGTTGACATACTCAGGGCGTCTTCTCCCCAATAATGTAGTCTCATTGACAATATTTTCTTTTATATCTTCTTCATCCATTGCATTCAATGCAGTGTCGGTCTTCAAAGCATCATTGAAATCGATTCCTCCAAAATCATCATCACCTCCAAAGTCATCGTATTCAGCTTGGTGGAACAGTGCAGCCAATCTTGATTGCTCTTCCTCTTCCTCGACTTGTTTATTATATTGTTCAGCAAAGAATTGCTCGTCAGTAAGAGTACCAGTATTAGGCTCATCGATGGACCGTTGTGGAAAGTATAGTATAGTAACTCCAGGTTTCGTGAATAAGTTTGTTAACCTCAGAGAGTTATATTTGATGTCGTCAGGAAGTTTATGTGCTGAGGCGTCGTTGTCATTTCTCTTGTAAGTAATCGTCAGTGGCCCTCTATTTGGAGGCTCAAATATGCTATCTTCGTCCTCATCAGGTCCGAAAAAGTCGACAACAGTCTGGACGTTCTTTTTCCGTTTCACTGGCTCCACTCCCGGTGTAGTTTCCTTAGGAACTCCATCCAACTTCTTGGACTTCTTCAAAGCTGTGACCTTCCAATGTTCTGGTCCACGCCAGTTTGCCGTAATAGTCTCATCGAAGTATGCCATAAGATCGCGATCCATTATCTCTGTGCTCACTGTACTCTGTATATATTGCTCAGGCTCGCTGAACACTTTCTGTACCACGCTTTGATGCATGTTATCTATAGCATCGTCTTTGTTATCGTCGAAATCACCAAAGTCTTCACCAAAGTCTTCGAATTCAGGCTCAGGAACTACTTCTTCTTCCTCCTCGTCTTTCACCGTCATGTTGTTTTTGTTGAAGTCACTCAAAATTGCACTTGCCTTAGAAATGTCATCAAAGGCACTCTGTAACTCTTTGAGCGATGGGCATAGCGTTGTTCCAGATAAGTCATCATCTTTGAAAAGCATATTCTCCAACTCACCAAACTCAATTGGTGCTGGATCCACAATTGTCATTGTGTTATTGGCACTTTCGTTGTTTTCGTCCTCGTCATCACTCTCTGTCACTTCTGATTCCTTGATCGCATTGGTGGCATCGAAAATCACACGTCCGGAGTTATCAATACTCAATGTATTCAAGAGAAGACTCTTGGCACCACCTTCGTCGAACTCAGCTAATGCCTTCTTGAAAAGAGGATCAATCGCAAGCTCTTGCTCTAATTTCTTCATTGTGATCGAATCAAAGTCAACCAATGTGGATTCAACAACACGGTTGTACTTCCTTTTGGTCTTTTCTTCAGAACCTTCTTCATTCTCCACTTCCTCGTTTTCCTCCTGAACCTCCGTCGTATCCTTCTTTGCGAGTCCACTAAGGAGCTTTCCTGTCTCTGTTGCAGCACTCTCAACTCTGCTCAGGTAAATTTTAACACAACCATCTAACGTTGCAGAAGCTCTTTGAAAGTTGATACTTTCTCCATCCTTGATAACGTTCATGTCGTGGAAGTAATCAATCAACTGGAACTGCCATGAGTTTTTACTAGTGATCTTGTTGTCTGTCAGAAGCTTGATCCATTCCTCGAAATTGGACAAGATCGTGTGTTTGTTCTCGTTGAAATGAATCGCTTCCTCGCTGAAGGAGTCGTCTGGATTCACAGCACGACGCGTCAGCGATACTATTCGAGTACCATTCGAGATGTGACGTGATCCATTAACTGTTGTTCCAGCTATTCCACTGGTACTTGTACCACTAGGGATACGCTTGGAAAGTACGCGGTTGGAGATACTTCGCGATGTATCGCGCTTCTTCGGGAGAATCTGTGACATAGTACCGTGGCGTGCTTATCGTAGTTTACCCCGTGTACTACTCAAGTGTTTTGATCCGGACTATGTTTTGATGGATGATTATGTAATCGCTGCTCGGCGCGAAGAACGCATCAAAACAACTGTGGATCTTCTCTATATATCGCAAGTGTAAAGGAATCTAAACATCCATACCGTTATTTGTTCAACTGAGCCTTCACTACCTCAATACCTACTGCTATCCGTGCACTCTAACCTCATCTCATACAAAATCCCCACTTTAACGTCGACGTCATGCGTTTAGTCACGTGACGTTAAAACGCCCAGAACGTTCGGCGAGATAAGTAGGTGCGGGACAGTTCGAGCATGAGCCATGCTGCCGAAGATCTTCGTATGAGTGTCGCTTGGATAAGAGTCCTATGTTTTCTAAAGGAAGTTTAGTAGAAGTTTGTAAAACAACATTAATTTGGCACATTTACTTATCCATCATTTCCTTATCCATCATTCACTTATCCGTGGTTTACTGCTATGTATGTTTAGTGCTCTTATTGTTTACTGCTCGGTAAAGCAGAGGGTAACAGCAGGGAAGCTTACAATACTATTGACAGTCGTGATTAATACGAAAGTAAAGGTCCAATTCTTCAGCTCCAACCAGCTGATCTGGAACCTTCTCTGATTATTATTTGCTCATTTTCGCCACTTTTATTTCAGCAGATGACAGCCAAAAAAATTACATTGCCAACATGTTTTTGGTGAAGCGTGTCAGGCCAGTACAGACACTTTCAAGGATACCCGGGCCGATAAGGCCCTTGAGGTTTGTATCTATGGCTACTGTCTCTCAACTCCAAAAGCAAGAACAAGCAGCGAATGGTAACATCAACAACCCAGCGGTACAGGCAAACTTTTACCAACTGTTGTTGAACAATAATTACCCCCATATTGTTGTACAACGTTACGAAACAGCAGGCATTGCTCAGTCTCCAGAGTGCACGAACCTTTACATCGAAGCTTTGAATCAGCTCGGTAAAAAGGGTAAGGCTGAACAAGTCGCGGCTGCTGCAAAAGCACAAGAGAGCTCCAACCCCAACGGCTTTCCTAATGGTATTGGAAGCAGATATGAGCCGATGCACGTTATTGTATCTGAGTCACCCTTCTTGATGTTCTCCAAGTGGTTGAAATGGATTCTTCCTTTGGCTATACTCACCTATGGTGGTTTGAATGCCTTCAACTACCTTGTTGAGAACGGCACGATTTTCAAGAACACCGAAGTTTCGGACAAGTCCATTGATGTTTCGCAGCTGACGGTACGTTTCAGTGATGTGCAAGGATGTGATGAGGCACGTGCCGAACTCGAGGAGATTGTTGATTTCCTCAAGGACCCATCAAAGTTTACCGGCTTGGGCGGTAAGTTGCCCAAGGGTGTTTTGTTGACGGGACCCCCAGGTACCGGTAAGACATTGCTTGCGCGTGCCACTGCTGGTGAGGCCGGAGTTCCCTTCTTTTTCATGTCGGGATCTGAATTTGACGAGTTGTACGTCGGTGTTGGTGCAAAGAGAATTCGTGAACTCTTCTCACAAGCACGTGAACAAAGTCCTGCGATTATTTTCATTGATGAATTGGATGCGATCGGAGGAAAGAGAAACCCAAAAGATCAGGCTTATGCCAAGCAAACGCTCAACCAGTTGTTGGTTGAGTTGGATGGATTTTCGCAATCTCTGGGGATTATCATTATCGGTGCTACTAACTTCCCTGAATCTCTTGATAAGGCATTAACCAGACCTGGTAGATTCGACAAGGAGGTGAATGTTGAGTTACCTGACGTTCGTGGTAGAATCGACATTCTCAAGCACCACATGAAGAACGTTGAGACTAGTGAAGACGTCGATCCACTGATCATTGCGAGAGGTACACCTGGTCTTTCTGGAGCTGAATTAATGAATCTTGTTAACCAGGCTGCGGTGCATGCGCTGCAGTTGAGTGCACCTGCTGTGGACATGGGCCACTTTGAGTGGGCTAAAGACAAGATCCTCATGGGAGCAGCGAAGGAGAAGATGGTTTTGACAGAGGAACTGAGAATCAATACTGCTTACCATGAGGCTGGGCATGCGATCATGGCTATGTACAGCAAGGGAGCGACGCCATTATATAAGGCGACAATTTTACCTCGTGGTCGTGCTCTAGGCATCACATTCCAGCTTCCTGAAATGGACAAGGTTGACATGAGCAAGCAGGAGTGTTTTGCTCGGTTAGATGTGTGCATGGGCGGGAAGATTGCTGAAGAGATGATCAACGGCAAGGAGAATGTGACGAGTGGATGTTCATCTGACTTGAGCAATGCCACAAGCGTAGCGCGGGCGATGGTCACACTGTACGGTATGAGCGACATCATTGGACCTGTGAAGCTTAGTGACAACTGGGAGTCGTGGTCGCCGCAATTGAGGAATATGGCTGACAACGAGGTGCGCGACTTTTTGATTGCTAGCGAGCAGAGAACCAGAGATGTATTAGAGAAGAGACAGGTGGAGCTCAAGAGGTTAGCAGAGGGTTTGTTGGAATACGAGACGTTAACCAAGGACGAGATGGAGCGTTTGGTGAAAGGTGAGAAGATCGGCAAGCAAAAGAGGATGAGCAACACGGTGATCAAGGTGGAGAGCGGCAAGGCGTTGAATGGAGTTAGCATATCTGAAAAGACCGATTAGGGTACCAGTCATTTCGGCGAATGCTGCACTCAAAAGTAAATAGGACTGATTCAGAAAGTATAGAATGGTGAAATGTAGAAAGAAGGGGAGAAAGCGGGTGGTTGAAAGGATGTGATAAAAGGAGGATGTGGTGTGTAGACTTTGATGGAAGTTTGTGGGAGGAAAGATATGGTTAGAAGAACTTGATAATCGGACGAATGTTTTGCGGGACCGTACGGCTATAATTATAGAATATAATTTGGCCTTTGTGCGCGGTACCTAAAATGTCAAAGTGTCACAGTAGTGACAGGTTAACGGTATCCAAGATGGGACACATTACTTCAAGTCCAAAGGGGAAATGCTTGATGGTGAGATGGGTAAGAAGGGGGATCGGGATCCAGATGAATAGTTTAGTGAGTAGATAGCATCAAGTAGGATAGTGGATTTATACAGTTGAAATATTTAAGTAGCTGTACTCGAGTTGGTAAAATTAGTTAGTCGAGTTGGCATGAATAGAAGTTGGTGTGAGTAGATTCGAGTTGATATAAGTGGACAGTGTTCGTTGGTTTCAAGTCACTGGTAATCTCTAGGATGAGTTCTTTAAAGGTAGTATGTGTGTTGCTGGTCACAACTGTTTCATAGCTTCAGCTTAGTATGGTGTTGCATGTATGTTCTTGTGTTCTTGTTGGCTTTGTACCTTCTTATATTGTGTCTTCTTATATTGATTTCATATGTTGTTAGTTCCATGTAAAGACCTTTGTTATATTCCACTTATATGAAACAGCATATTTCACTCATAGGTAGTAACATGAAAATGTGAGTCTGAAAGAGTAAATGAGTCGCGGTTGAAGTCTGAAATGTCTTGTTCGTTTTTGTGCGACATTGTCTCGATAATATCTCTGCCCCACGTGGGTGCGATAAAAGGTCGAATTCAAATACTCAGCCGAACACACTATTGGCATGCATAGTTGGACGTTTGAAAGGGACGGTGACAAGAAAGACGTCTCTACCGCAAACACGCCTGGGCAAGTGTCGAGTACGCAAACCCCCGACCATCACTCAGCACAAGGAACTCCTGTAGGAGGAACTCCAGGATTGGGAACACCAGGCCTCCATAACGGTACACCAGGTGTTCATCAAGGCACTCCAGGCATTCACCACTCATCTATGAGTACACCAGGCATTAACACGGGAATGACCCCTGTGATGGTGCATAGTGCTCAGCACACTCCTACAATGGCTCATCATACACCTAATGTCGTTCCGGGTCAGGGGATGAGCACTGCACTGGGCTTTACGGATCCAGAGCAGATGTTTTTCAATCAATTAGAGCACAACTTGTACCAGCACGAGGAAGGACCTATCCAAGAGAACGAGAATCTGAGCAACTCGAGTGCAAATACGATGACTAGCTCGGTTATTAGCTCGAAGACCCCAGCCACAAGCACCACCACACACAAGGGCAGAAGTGGACCGAACTCCAAGCATTCAAGCCGTGCAGCGAGCTCCCAGCCCGAATACTACATTTCCAGCAATAGTACACCAGATCACCCTCAATACTATCAACCACAACAGCCCAAAGAGCGCGTACCAGAGTACGAATTCCAGCTTGATAATCTTCTGTTTATGGATGGCCTTAATTTCGAAGGACTGCATGTGGACCAACTGGCACTTGGTAGCAACTCGCTGGCATACCCTCCAGTTGGTCACCAGGACCAAACACCGCTGTTGCTTGCGATGAACAAGAAGATTGCCGATGAAAAGATGTTTGCGCTGCCCATACTTCCAGGCCAAAATGAAAAGCTGTTCAATAATCAGCACTACTACCACAAACACAAGGAGTATACGCCAACATCAGCACCTCAGTCGCACGTCAGACCTGATGCAGTATTTACACCATTAGTGTCTCCCGCCGTAACGCCTTTGGAAAGTCAGGTGAATGCAAACCGCTCATATCAACAGCCAGTTGCTGTCAAGTTCGAGCCCTTAACGTCGCCGGCATTAGCGGTACAAACGGGGCAGAAACCCTCCAATGACCGCAGAAGATCCAGTTCATCGGTGTATGGTCCAGGTGATGAGACTTACACCTCGGCCACTTATAATAAGAGAAGAACGCCGCATGGTACGCCAGTATTGAGCGCGAACGGATCCAAGTCTAAGCAGAGTCCATCATTGAAGGTTCGAGATAAGTCTGACCTGGCAGAAATGCTCCCTCCAAGCCAGAAGAAGGTGCAAAGTTACGAGAACCTGGCAACGGGAACACCATTGATGGGCTTTACAATGGGTAGACTTGCGGAACAGAAAAGCGAAGATGATAACCCAAGCCTTTCAAGAAGATCGTCTTATAGAGATGATGGTTCGTCTCTGGAAACACTGCCGGTGCTAGAGTCACAGAAAGGACGTAAGGGCGAGAAGCCCACTACAAAGAAGGCTTCGCATAAGTTGGCGGAGCAGGGACGAAGAAACAGGATGAATGTAGCCGTGCAAGAGTTGGGCGGATTAGTGCCTAAGCACTACCATGATGAAGTCTCCATTCCGCTGAAAGCCACTACCGTGGAGTTGGCATCCAGGTATATCAGAGATTTGTTGGATGAGTTGGAGACTTTGAGAAAGTAAGAGGATCAAGATCCTAGAAGATGTAATTTGGGGGAAGGTTTATATGAAGGGACTAAAGTATTAAAGTGGAGTTAACTAAGCGTAACTAAGTTGGCGTTACATTCACGAACTGATTGCGACGGACATTATTTTAGCCTGAGATGATTTTATTGCCGGATCTAAAACGGACTAATTTTTACAGAACCAAAGACGGACTAATTTATTAAGCCCGAGCAACAGACGGAATAATCTAGTATAGCTAGAGATACAGATGGATTAAATTCACTTTAGCCAGAGCTACAGATGGAATAATCCAGTAGCTACAGACGGATTAAATTCACTTTAGCCAGAGCTACAGACGGATAAATTTACTAAAGCCAGAGCTACAGATGGGATAATCTAGCCAGAGCTACAGATGGCTAAATTTACTAAAACCAGAGCTACAGACGGACTAATATGACTAAGTTACAGACGCTACATGAACTAAACAGGATTAATGGACACTAAATGCTATATGACGAAGACTAACTAAAGCACGATTATATCACCATATTGGCTGTTTGCTAACCAAGTTATTGATGACTTACTGCATTATTCACTACAGTTTTTGTCCATTTCACTTATATGCCAATTCCTCATATTACATCAGGTGAAAACCTCGGTAAAGAAACCCATATTTAAGCTATGATGTCAGATCGATCTATAACAGCTTGGTAGTGTGTCTTACGTAATTGAATGTACATAGATTTTCTTCTGAACGTTTGGACTCCTGCACTTGGTGAACAATTTTTCACTGTAGAGAACTTAACGTGGGGTGACGAGATGGAACATGAATATTCGAATCGTATTAACTTGTTTTAAAATAATATGGAGAACAATGGTGAGATCATATTTATCTCTCACCCCATTAATTCGCAGCAATTACGGATTTAGCCGACTCGCAAACCACGAGCCAAGATGTGAAATTCCCGTTGGGCTTTTTGCGATTTTTATTGTATTCATTCATCGATTTTGTTGAATCACAATAGCGGGGTTATTTTACAACTGACCAAGAAAGGCATAATAGGGGTCTCAGGCTTCGTGCCTGACGTGCATTCAACAAAAATTCAATGTGCATGAAGGGTCCTCGGGGATGGTCGTCAGGAGAACATTGGTTACTTCCCCTAAACCACCATATGGTCATATTTTCCAAGAACTGTAGACGTGGAGTGATTGACAATGTGACAAGAAAGAAAAGTAGAAAGCAATTGTGTTCGTTTTGTGTCGCTGTACTCCATACTAATTTCTCCGCTTCCCCACAGAGCTTTTCCGACAAAAGGTTCTTCGGAAAAAAACTACATCTTTGGTCAGGCAACCTACTCAATGCAACCTGATGGATGGCTAAAAGGTGCTCTCTCGGTGTTGTTGGTCTAATCCCTATAGATTTGAGTGAATACACACTATTGCAACCGAGTTTAAATCGCCTTCCAATATAAATTTCTCCGCATTCTGTAACGTCCTCGCAATAAAGTAGTTCCGTTTTGCGAACATTCCACTCGTCCCAAAACGTAAGCTAGGAGCATTGAAACGGTTAAAGTTCCGTTAAAACTTTCTTTGTGTATGTATTTACTCACCATCTCGGTCTCACTCCCCTCATACGATTCGTAAAGCGAAGTGTAATGATGTAATAAGGCCGAGTACGACAACACCGTTCATTATGCCGAGTCTTGGGGCTTGTCCCGCCCTATGAAAGTTGCATTATTTAAAGCGAGTTCGTCCTACCTTGATGTGTTCTATTATTCAGTAAAAAATGAAATTCTCAAAAGCCTGTGCTCTTCTTGCAGGTTGCCTCGGAACAATTTCTGCAAGCGATATCAATAGACCAAAAATTCACTTCACCCCACAGCATGGGTGGATGAATGATCCAAATGGTCTCTTCTATGATAAGACTGCGGAGCTTTACCACTTATACTTTCAATACAATCCTAACGACACTGTTTGGGGTCTGCCATTGTACTGGGGACATGCGACTTCCAAGGACATGATGTCTTGGGACGAACATGGTGTTGCTATCTCGCCTGATCATGATGACGAGGGTATCTTTAGTGGTAGTATTGTCGTTGATACCAACAACACTTCAGGTTTCTTCAACGAGTCGATTGACCCTCACCAGAGAGTCGTCGCTATCTATACCAACAATTCACCTGAAGAACAAACACAGGATATCGCTTACCTGTTGGATGGTGGTTACACTTTTACTAAGTATTCTGAAAACCCTGTTATTTCGATCAACCTGACTCAGTTCAGAGACCCTAAGGTTTTCTGGCATGAGGAATCCGCTCAGTGGATTATGGTTGTTGTCCAGTCGCAGGAGTATAAGATCGACATCTACGGTTCAGTTAACTTGAAGAATTGGGTAAAGCACTCAGAATTCACTAGTGGCTACTTTGGTATGCAATATGAATGTCCTGGTCTTATTGAGGTTCCTGTCGAAGGTGGTGGAAAGAAATGGTTAATGATTTTGGCCATCAACCCAGGTTCTCCAATGGGTGGATCTGCCAACCAGTACTTCATTGGTGACTTTGATGGCTTCAAGTTTACTGCAGATGACACTCAAACTAGATTCATGGATATGGGCCATGACTTTTACGCTTTCCAGACCTTCAGTGACCTTCCAACTGATGACGTCATTGGTGTTGCATGGGCCCTGAATTGGGCATACGCTGCTTATGTGCCAACTGTTGCCTACAGATCTTCAATGACACTTCCAAGAAAGCTCACTTTGAAAGAGGCCCAGGTCAACGCTGAGAGAAAGGAGTTGACTTTGTGTTCCGAAGCTGTTATTCCAAAGCAGAACAAGGTTTTGTCTGTCTCTAACCAAAACTTGACTACCTCTCACCCAATCAAGACCAATGTCAGCGCCACTTTCAGCTTTGACCTCTCGTTCACTGTGCTGAACATGACTGTGAAGAAGTCTGACATCCCAAGAGTCGACATCAGTTTTGGTAATGCCAATGAAACTGTCAACATCATCTTCGACTCTGCCGTGGGTACTTTTGTTGTGAACAGAGACATCCCATCTCTTGATTTCAATGACTTCCCATTCTACTCACACAAGTCTATTGCTTACGTTGAGCCTACTGATGGTGAATACCTGTTGACTGGTATTGTCGACCGCAACATTTTGGAGTTGTACTACAACAACGGTTCTGTTGTTGCGACTGACTTGTTCTTCATGGAGGGTGTGGTCTCTGAGTTTAACGTGAAGACTTCGCTCGATGGCTTATTCAAGTTGGAGGCTCTTGATGTCCACAACTTGAAGACAAATTAAATAGTAAAAAGTTCGGTTCGTTGCTTTATTTGAAATTCTTGTAGGAGACTTATATGGATGTTCTTAAGCTCGTCAAGCTATAGTAAGGCTTTCGTAAGGCTTTCGTAACGTTCATATTTTAACTGATAACTTTTTGTGGTCTTTTGCTAAAATGTTGCAAAAAATGTTGGAAATAAATGACTGCTACGGAATGACATTGGAAAATACATCTCTACCAAATAACATTGGAATCCATAATTCTACCACTTTGAAATGAACAACAATATACAATTAAATCTACATCCCTCCAATGCACATATATTTCCCTAATGCTACACTAAATCATCCATCTACAAAAGTCCATCTAAATCGAACTCCTTCGCCCATTCGGTAACGATCTCCGTTCTCTCCACTCTTGGAGCCTCGGTTTTAGGGACGACGACTTCGGGAGCAGCACCTTTCTTGCTCTTAGGCAAGGTCCAGCCCAAAATTCTACCATCTTTCCAGTCGTTCAACACCAAGAAAGCAGCACTCTCGAGGTTTGGAATACCACCTTTACCTAATCTACCCTTGGTTCTTGCTACGTGAATCAAGAATTGCTTTGTGAATTCTTCAAAGTCACTGGATGGGAACGGTGGCAACAGGTAGTACTGCTTTAAACCCTCAGACATGGTAGTATCTTGGGAAAACTTCTTTAAAAGCAACTGTACAGCTGGGGTTGGGTCATCAATAGACTTTGGTGGAATTGCACTGAGAAGTGCTAACTTAGCATCCTTAGAACCCTTCTGTTCATCAGGGAAAACAATACCTGGCGAGTCCAAAATCTTGAGTTTGCCGTCGATCTTGACCTCTCTCATCAGTGTGGTCACACCAGCTTGGTTACCAACAGGACAAGCCTTAGCATGGTTACCATGTCTGTTGGTCAAAGCATTGATGATAGAAGACTTACCAACATTAGGGTATCCAATAACACCAACAATAATAGATCTCTTCAAGTTCGATTTGGAAGCGTAAGCCTTGAGTGCTTGGAGAAGGGTGTTAGCGGTAGCAGAGCTCGACAAGTTTTTGTTGTAGATACTTCCACCAGAAGCTCCACCATTAGCCTTCACAGGAACAGTTGGGAAACTAGACTTGAGGAAGTCGAGCCATTGAGTAAGAACATTGTCAGGGATCAAGTCCACCTTGTTCAAAACGAGGATCAAACGTTTGTTAGGGTTCTGCAAAACAGCCTCTTCGACCTTCTTCGAACGAGTGGATTCTGGGTCTCTAGCATCCATGACGTAAAGAACGACATCAGAGGCTTCCACAACAGTCTTGAAGATCTTGTCATAAGCCTTACGTGAAGTGTCCTTGTTCAGCATAGAACCTTCCACACTGATATCGTAAGTGGTTTCTTCCTCAGAATCATCCATGTCATCAGACTCACCACCCTCGTACTCTCTCGCAGCATTTTGTGCGGATTCAAGAAGAGCAGAAAGACCACCTTGACCATCATCTTCCTCATCCACTTCCATTTCCTCCTCAACCTCCTCGCCTCTGGCGGCGGCGGCCTCACGAGCAAGCTTTCTCTCAAGTTTCATGTTCTCTCTCTTTTCTTTGTCGGCTCTTCTCTGTTCTTCCAACTCGGTGATGATTCTGTCCTTGTATGGGAAATTGGCTGGGATACCTGGATCCTTGTTAACTCTAGACTTCCAAGTGACATCTTTTTTAGCCTGTTTCCGGTTCTTACGCTGTTGCGCAGCCGCCTTCTTCTTGATTCCTTCACGCATGCGCGTGGAAACACGCTTAGAGGTCGGTTTCTTCACTCTCATGGCAAGTTGTGTTCTAAGAGATGAGATGCGCAGAAAAAAAGTACCCTAGAAAATGCTGAGTAAAAAAGATGCAAATATTACGTAAGTTCAGTGGCTGCAAATCCACAAAGGGGCTGCTATTACGAGCACATTGATTGCCGGCATCTAGGGATTGAACATGAAAATAAATCTTGGTTTTATCTTCTCTCTACACTATTTACTTTATTTTTACCTTTACCGTGCTCTATTCACTTTATTTATACCCTATAACCCCATTTTCTCCAGCGTTGTAACCCGATAGCTTGTGGTTTCCGTTCAGGACTTTCGTACGTGGACCAGAAGGAGGGATGATCTCTGGCTCTTCATCATCACCTTCGGAATCAGATTCAGAATCAGTATTATCCTTAGGTTCGGCTGGGATTTGCTCGGGTGGTTGTTTTTCATCCTCGTTGAGTAGAGTAGACAAAAAACCTGGTTGTTCAACCTTAATTTTGACTGCTTGAGGAACCAGCAGTGGATCTTGTCCTAGTCCAATGATGTTTCCCTGAGTATCGTATATGGGCATCAAGCGCTGTGCCTCTTTGGGGATTATTCTATCTAGCATGCGCTGCTTGATGCTGTTCTTAAGACCGCTTTTGACTGTGGCTGCTGTTTTTCCAGCGTTACTGATGTCTTCAGGCGTCACAATGAACTGAACCAGCGTGGTATACTTACCTGGAGTAGGCATTGCCGACACCACAACCATGGTAGACAAAATAAGCGCAAGTAACATGTTAGCAAGAAGAGCAGAGAAAAGAGTACAAATAGAAAAATTAGCACATAAAATAAGGACCTCTTGTAGGTCCTCAAAGATATAATAAACATCTACTTTAAATTTCCGTAATCTCCTTGTATAGTCTATCAATTATGCTTATCCTTATTTAAGCTTTCCCTGCTGGCATTCTCAGAGAATGAATAAAACATTGCGCTCGCACTTCTCTTCGGTACGCTAAACGGCTTGTTGAAATTACTGAAACTCCGTGAACCAAGAGGGTTCTGACCGAATGTAGGCTCTTCTGATAAGCTCATTGTCAGTCGGGTACGAAGAGCCAGGAGGCTAGGAGGGAAAGTTGTTTGTTTGGGAGCTGGATTCCCTAGACCTTCTTCCAAGTCTATATCATCCGAGCGAACTTCAGTAAATTTGTTCACTAGCAGAGTGAAAGGGGATACTAGTTTTCTCAAATGACGCTTTTTATACCAACCCCAGACTGCGAGTATAATGGCGAGGAAAAAGAGGTAAGGGAACTGCATGTGAATGGTTTCGCGTACATCAGCAACACCGCTACCAGAAATAAACTTCTTACCACTTAATTCACTAGGGTATATTCCCACCTCTAATGAGCTCAGTGATGGTACTTGTGACGAGGCGTACAATAAGATCTTACCCAAGGTCCAAGTTAACTCTGCTCCATCCACTGCACTCGCCAGACTAAAAGACTTCAGGTCAAGTGGTAATTCGAAGCCATCATGCAAAACCAGGACGACCCAGTTCGCTTTGAAACATGCATTTTTTAAGAATTTATCAGGATTCAAATTCAGGTACTTTCCATTGTCGGAGTTCTCTAAAACCTGACTCCATTCAAGTTCGCAGAACTCACGTGCAGCATCATTAAATCGCAGGGCATCATAATCTCCACCAACTCCTAGGATATCTTGTGCTGTATACCAATATTCCGAGATTCCCACGAAAGTATCCAGACCGAAATTGAGGTTTGGTGTATGTATGCCATTAAACAAACATGGGAAGTCTTTGCATGGAAGATTTTTGAGGAGAAGCGGGTATATAGTTTTCTGGCAAAGATCAAAATTTCCTATTCCTTTGATTTCATATTTCTTTCCGTTGACATGATGTTCCGTAGTTGCACCACGAGGCATACAAGGGTCACTGATAGCAGTGGACGAATATACGCTCGTAGATAACGAGATTAAAGTAGAGAGGTAGCGTTTGCGTGCTTCATTAGCACCAAATCCAAGCCAAGTTTCCACAAAGACATTCCAGTGTTGAATATCACCATTCATGTTACGGAGTACGACAGTACTCAAATCATCTCTATGCTTTTCAATGTCCTCTTGTGAGGGTACAAATGCAAGTTGTGTTGAAGCCCCACCCATGTCCATAAACCCCACTGAAGATCCTGGTGAAGTTGGAGAGAGGTTATGTTCATCAGCAGTTTCTGCATCTTGACTATATTTCTCTTGGAAAACTCCCTTCAAATAGTTCAAACCCAACCATCCATAAATTCCTTCTGTAGATCCGTCAATGATTTGAACAAACTCATTACAGTTGTCTATCTTGAACTTCGTATGCTTTTTCCAAGCGGAACACGTCTCTGATAAAATGGCTTTCTGCTGACCTGGCTCGAGCAAACGCATTCCTGCAGTAGCTAACACGAACACAGGAGTTTCCAGATGAAGACTTATAGGTACGATCTTTTCTGCAAACTCCGCAAGTTCTTTGAAGTGTCTAGACCATATGGCTTTGGGTTCATCCTTGTAGGTCGATACTCCAGGAGAGATCTTCAATTGCCAATCTTTCTCGTGAAGAATTTCTGGTGGAGAATTCAATGCAGACAGTGATCCTTCAGATACAGTTGTCTTCCAGCGATAGACCTGGAGTCTGGATCCAGATGATCCAGAGTCGACAACTATTCCATAGGAGTATTCGTCGGTGAGGCGCATACGTCAAAAAAAGTAGTGAGTAGATTTCAGATATAGATGAAAATGCAGGAGAACAAATAATAGTGATATCCAGTCATTGAAGAAAGGACTCGAGAAAGGACTTGAAAAAGGGTCATGTGAAGGAATCAAATGCGGAGTTGATTAGAAGAAAGTATGAATGATATGAATGATATGGATAATATGAATAGTATGAATAGTATAAAGAATATTAAGAGTATGGTAGAGTTGATGGAAACTCCACAAAATCATCCATATACCCAACTTATATCCAAGTTTATTAAACCTGGTATACTTATAATCCTGTAAAGGGACATCTTAAACATCAGTCAAAGTTCAATGGTTTAAGAATAGTCGTTATTATCTAAGAATAGTTATGATCTAAGAATAGTCTTGCTCTATTTTCGCGAAAACTTGGTACCGCCAAGAAACATGAATCGTTTGTACGATTTATACTCACGCCGATAAGAAGTGACGTTGAACAAGACTTTGAATTAAAATAACGTGATACTTAATTCCCATTAACTACACTAAGACCTTCATAATGTTAGTTCTACCCAATACACCAGTACCAAAGAATACTTCAATAGCTATTGCTTCACTAACGACACAACGTGCTTCCACTATTCTTCCACTTTCAAACTACAATGAATGTATCAAATACACAGCAATGCTCGAAGAGTACATTCTCACATTGCTTAAGTTAGATCAGAGTCAGAAATTGTGTGGGGAGGTCCCATGGACAAACATTTCTTCAAGCTCCCCACAATGGTCTGTGATGGACGAAATTCAAACTGCAGTGTATAGCATGGCACTTGTGTATATAAGAGTGGGATCCGAACTTGCTAATCAATTGATCGAAAGAGACCCTTCACTGGAAAATGACTCCGAATGGCGACTGGTTGCTGAAGCATATAGAACTTCCATACTGTTTGCAAAGTTCGGAGAATCAATTTCAAATGAAGATGCACTGAATCCAGACTTGAATACATTTGGTGATTCTTCTTATAATTTCCCGTTAGTTGTCATGCTTGCAGAGATTTCTTCACAGATGGCTATTCTTGCCAAATTCTCTTGGGTTAATCGATCATCTCTCATAGAGTATAACGATGTCGCGAAAAACTCTAACAATGGTACCTTGGCTCGTGTTGCAATTTACGTGGTGAGTGAGTTGGGTGTGGTTTCGAACTTAGTTGCACCTGCCCCTAAGCAAAGTTTCGTGTCGAAGTTCACTAACAAGAGTGAAGCAGACCCAGAAATCTCGCATACAAAAACCCCAAATACTATGGCTTGGCCCCATTATCTCTCGATAGTTACTCGATATTCATCTGCGTACGCAGCTATGTTTCTCCTGATTGAAAACTACCAACAAAACAAAATCGGTCATGCTTTGGGACTCGTGAGGTTCGCATTGATCAAGCTTCAAAGTAAATATACCATCTCGGGCGACAAGAAAGGTAGGCTTGAAAAAATACGAGGAATAAGGGAGAAGATCGTATCTAAGAGGAATGAGCAATTGCTCAAAAGGTTGAGTGCTCTCCTGACACTTGACATGGATAAGCTGGTCTTCGGTGGAGATGTGGTCTTGAATGATTTGTCATACTTATTTGATTTGTTGATCCAATTAAACGTCAAGTACCAGAAAGAAAACTCTATGTTAGGATTCGAAGAGGTCGTTGATTGGAAGGATATAGAAGGTGATACAAAGTGGCCAATGGGTGCTAAAATCCCAATGAGTAAAGTTGAACCTTGGGGACAAAAAGAGAAGAGATCATACTATTGAACAACAGAAAAGGTTATATGTACATTCAACATGTACAGCGTACATAATACATGGATTCATATCAAAGTAAATATCAAGATGTATTAGAATTCTTTTGACGTATAATATACAAAGTTCCCATATGGAAGTAACCATAGGTGTATCGCCTCCAGACCTTATTTTATCACTGGTAATTTGCAGTGCTACGGAAAATCTCTTTCAATTCCGACCTGCTAAGGCTGTACTCCACTTCTCCGTCAAAATGAGTCCGCAAAATGACTGCCAAGCGATTGAAATAGTCTGCAAAAACTTCTTCCATGTCATTCCATAAGCGTCCGACCAATTCTCTCTCATAAATCTCACCATTAACCAAGAAGTGCTTTTCCAACCGTCTACGGATATCATGTGCACGCACACTAATATCCTTAGCAGTGTATCCCAGGAGCAAGTTGCGCATATACTTTTTGTTGTACTTCTTAGCTTTGCCAGTTTTGATCAACTGTTCGTAGGTTGTGACGAAATCAACCAATTTACCGATATTCTTCATCACCTGCTTTTGGAAGTAGGCTTCCTTCACTCTTGAAAAGACGGCATCCAATCTAATACGGATCTTGCGTATCAGTGGGGAGTTTCCGCCTAACTGATCCATGGCATAGTACACATTTTGCAAAGTAGCAACGTTGCGGTGTTCCCTCTCCTTGTCATCCAATTCGTGGTTCTTCAAAAGTGGGTCATCTCTCAGGAATAAGCTTTCCAACAGGTCTGCGAGCTTCTGGTACGAACTGTCTACCATCTGGCGTACATCGGTTTCGCGAATGTCAGTACTGTTTTCCAAGGAATCTTCCACAATCGTCATCGTCGCAATGGTGTTTTTAACAACAGGTAGCACACCACCCTTGCTAATGACTAATGCTCTCTTAACCTGTTCCACCAGTGTCTCAATGAAATTGGCCCACATACTCTTATATTTGTCGATAGCCTTTTGATAAAAGTTGTACACGACAAACTCATAGTCTGGTACCCGTTGTTTCGACGCCATTTCCGTCTCCACGTATACTAATACCATAGGCAACAGCAAATCTGGAGGGTTAGCCTGCTTGAACAAACTATTAATGAAGTTACCAAACACAGCCTGCATAGCAAGGATCATCGCATTCAGCAGGTGTGTCTGTAACTGCTCTGCACGTGGTGGTCCCTCCATTGCAGCCTTTCTCTCCTTCCATGGATGCTCTTTCAAATATTCAGCAAAATCCAGCCCAGTAATGTCGTGGTGGAAGAAGGCACCAAAGAAGAACTTCACCGCCAGAATGAGCTCAGCAGCTTCTGTAATCAATTGAATCACAACACCAGGGTCTGCAACAACAGCACTGGATGCAACACCTGAACTTAATGCAAGACCAGAATCAGATGTGAATTTTTTCACGTTCTGTACGTGCAGATTAGATTTGTTGTGGCCCAATCTGCCTGATAATCTAGACGTCAACGTCCTCTTAAGCGAACTAGTACTCGAGAGTTCACTAGTGTCATCTTCCTCCGCCTTGGTCTTAATGTGCTTGAAGTTGACCTCCAAGACTCTATCAAGGAAGTCCAGCATTATATTTGTAAAGAAACCATTCAATCTCGCAAATTCATCGACGGTGACGACCTTCACAAAGAAGGAGATACCACTGAACACAACTAAGTTGTTAAATTCACGCAAAAGGTGCTTAGCCTTGAACAGCGCAATTTCTAGCGTCAACTGGTGGATAATTTGACCGAACTCGTGCTCAATAAACAGAACAAAGTTCAGCAGGAATCTCATACTAACTTGTTCGTAGCTACTCTTGTACTCCCTTAAAGCGCGCATGCTACTCAAGTTCTCCTCTTCGTCACGCAAGGTTGCCAATGCATCACAAATTACAAGAAGCTTTTGCTCTAACAGCTCCAAACGCAAGATTCTCCTGAACTCATTGAAGTTTGCCACACTTTGCAAGTCCTCGGCATCAATGCTAACCTTTAAGAGAACATCTTCGAGGTCTTTATGAAGAGTCTTCTTATTAATGGCTCTCACCTGGAGACCCTGCGAGTTATTTTCAATCTCTGCAATGTCGCCAGAAAGGAACTTGAGATCTATCTCCATTCGCTGGAACACGCGGGAAAGGTTGTCGATTTCTGCAAGCGACACTGCCATGTCACTCAGTGAACCACTTTGTTTACTAAAATCAAGCCCAACTAATTCTGTCACTGTTTTCTGTTTCAACGAGTCCAATTCTAGCGCAAGTTTCCGAACTAAGCTGCTTGTATCATCATTTGGACTCCATCTAATCTCATCCAACAATTCATCCATTTCAGGATCCTTCGCCGGATTTGGAACCGCAGGCTCGACACTGCGACGGATTTTCAACGGCTCGTGGCTTTCAGGGATCTCACCGATCAGCAGCTCTTCCAGGTTTTCATCATGGGGTACCAAAGGAGGTGGCGCATTCAAATCTTCACCTTCTCCAAACTCAAACGAATCATCTGGAACATTGGACATATGGTTGTCAAGAAGATCTGCGATCTCTTTCATAGACTCATCTAGAGCATTTGAGGATTTCGAAAGAGGAACAGTATCTCTTTCTACTGGCTCAACTTTCTTTTCTCTTCCACTGTCTCTTGACTTGACAGGAATTTCACGATCATCTCTGGGTTCAGAGGGCACAACACTTGGGTTTACTTGGCCAGATTCTCTTGGAATTTGGTTCAAGCCTTCAGAATCCTGGTCCATACCTCTAGCTCCTGGTTTCGGCTTCATATCAGCCCAGGCGTGACGTTGCCGACTATCAGATTCTTCTATCAATTGTGCAGTATGGTGTTCTGGGATCAGTTCAGCAAACTCTACAATCGAATCAGAAGCTCTGGATCTCAGAGAGCGTCTCGGGTCAAACTTCAGGTCCGGCACTTCCTTTGATAACTGGCTTTCGAGTTCCGAGTTGAGGTACGCCAGGGTTTCGAAATTATCGCTTGTGTCGTTGGTCTTGAAGTCAAAAGAATGTGCATCGTCGTTTGAAACATTGCGTTGACCAATAACATGCATTTGCTTGTGAGGAAGCTGACCAAAGTCAAGTCCAGAAGTGTTTGGAACAGGACCGGTTGGCGGATGACTTTTGGCTTCTACACCAGGGTTTAATGTTGATGGTCCCGAATTTCTCTGCTTAAGCCTCTGTGGATCAAGACTGCTGGGAGTACTGTTACCTGAACCTTTGTTCAAATTGCCACTATTCCCACTTCCAATACTACTAACCTCTGTACGGGATACAGTATTGGTAGGTGGGGTGGATGGATCACCTTTTCTTTGTGGCTGTGCTGGGAGTCTGAAGTCTTGCAAAGTGAATCCTGTCAACTTCGGATATCTTCCAGTGAAGCTTCCATAGGCACTAGTTAAATATCTTGCAAACTTCCATATACGTTCCAAGCCCTCATCCACTCTCCAATAGTAGTCCTTGTTGAGTGAAAGAATGATTCCATTGTTGCCAACTTTGGTGATTCCAACCAATTCCTCCAAATTCCACGTTCTACCAATCTGGTAAACATGCTTACGGTCATTGTACTTACCCTTTTGAATGAGCGGCTTTCCAGGGTGTTTTAAACAAACAACAAGTACACGTGACTTGATCGAACCGACCTGAGCTGGTGAAAGATGGTCAGGAGGTGGGCACAGTGGGAACAGCAGATACTCCTTAATGGCAATATGAGTTTGATATGTTGTTTCAAGAACCCGGCGACCAGCTCTAGGATCGTCTATTGTCTTAGAGTAACAATCATGAACGAGCTTTTCTGCAGCCTTTTTCCGATCACTAGGCTCCACCGATTGCGTGGAACCAGCTGGAGAAGTCATTCTTTGAACTGGAGACCGCGATGATTGAACATTAGGGAGTGGATTGAGAATCGGTGATTGAAACCCATGCGCCCCATGAGGTGAGCCTTGTACTCGTGGAGAACCGTTCGTTTGGTACGGAGCTTGTGCTTGTTGCTGTGGACTAAGACGGGTAGGAAATTGAGGCAGATGAGGATACGAATGCAGTGAGGGATATGGAAGTGATCCAGAACCTCTTAATGATGACTGGCCATGACCAGATCCATCAGGATGCGCAGATCTGGGGTACATTTGTTGTCCTCAATAGTTCCGTTAATGTAGAAAAATTCTAGAGCGCTACCAGGATTGTTGAAGTTTCGGCGCTACCAAAAGCCCATAGAAAGATAGTCTACTTGAATATATGAATAGAACTTAATAGAACCTCTCTTCTACACTTCTGCTTGAGTTCTCTTCTAGTTGAAAAGAACTTTTACACTTCTGCTTGAGTTCTCTTCTAGTTGAATAGAACTTTTACACTTCTACTTAAGTTTTCTTCTAGTTGAATAGAACTTCCATTCAAGTACATTCCCACTAAGGTGTCAACTAGTATTTACTTCCATAACTATAAGTGGTACTCTAGATCAGTTAAACCTTCATCAGACATCATATGGTCTGGTACTGTAATACAATACAAGACCCTTCACCAATTATATCTATTCCTGCAATCTTTTTCAAGACTCATTTGCTGGAATCTTCTCCGCCTCATCCACAGACTCTATTTTCTTTTCAGCAGATTCTATATTCAGAGCTGGTTTGGCCTCACTCTTAGCATCTTCGACAGGCTCGACTTTGTTTGCTTTTTCGGTCACTTTCTTAGCAGCTTTCTCAGTAGTTTTGCCAGCAGCTTTACCGGAAGCTTTTTCTGCAGGTGCTGGTTTAGTTTCAATGTTAACGGTGATCTTCTCAGTTTCAAGGTTAGGAACACCCCAGAATTCGGCCAAATCAGTCTTTCTCTTTTCAATCGAATACAATCTTCTTCTCAAAGCTTCATTGAAGCATACTTCTTGAACTGTAGCGAAAAAGGTTTGCGACCAACCTGGTTTGATGCTCTCAACTTCTTGAACAATTTCTTTAATTTCCAATTCTTGGAACTTGGTTTCGAACTCGTATTGTTTGTAAACTTCATCACCAATCAATCCCTCTTGATACAATCTTTGATAGGCTGCTTCATTCTCCTTCAATTTCATGGATCTGCGCACAGCCTCGGCTCCTCTACGCAACAACGCAGCTTTAAGTAATTTCTCATCTGGCTTAACACCCAGAGAAGTCATACTTGCTTTCAAGTTCAAGTATAACTGCAATGGGAAGTTGTCTTCAAAGATAGGTTCAACCTTTGTGAGCTTTGCAAGTCTATGCTTTTTGTAAAAACTGGCAAATATAGCGAATATACCACCCATAATTCCAAGATACAAGAACGGTGTAAACACCGAGATCTTGATCTGCTCCTGAGTAACTGTCTCGCTGTCCATGCTTGTTGGTGATGAAAAGTTGACGTGCTGTTTTTCTCGAAAAAAGATCGTGTTGATTATGTAAGATGAAAATATCCAAGAACCACAAGTCCAAGAATCAAGTCCAGGAATCAAGTCCAAGAATCAAGTCCAAGAATCAAGTCCAAGAATCAAGTCCAAGAATCAAGTCCAAGAATCAAGTCCAAGAATCAAGTCCAAGAATCACTACAAATCAATGTTAAGGTTTAACTTAACTTTAAGAAGGTTCTTATGATTGTTTTCTTATTATGACTTTCTGATTTTCTTCAATATTAGCTTGTTTTAGCTTCTTTTGTATTCTCTCTTGTTTAACATCTTATATAATTCTTTGAGATGATGTAAATAGAGTATTCATATCAACAATTACTCTCTCTCTATTACACTCAAACCCAACCATTGAGCTAATTCCTTAAACAATTCATCTCCATTTTGTCCTTTAAAAGATTCCACTAATTCATCAGTTACTGTGAAATCGGTTACTTCTTGACCACCAAGGATCTGTTCTTGGGCCGCTTTAGTCAGCTCTTCCGGGACGAGGATCTCATAAAACAAGGCCAACTCCACTAGTCTTTTCACAGAAATGTCCTTGAACTCACCCAAAGTCTTGGGGAATTCGGGTGGGAAGTCACCATCTTTATTGCTAATTGGTGCAAGTTCACCTGAATCATCAATAATCTTGGAGTTATAAAGTCTCTTGATCGAACGTGCCTCATACTCATCTAACTGACCTTGTAATTCACTAACAAGTTGAACAATATCTTCATTGGTTATATAGTCCAGGTTTTCTTGTGGCTTTGGATCATGAGTTCTAATCTTTTCTCTGACATCTTGAACTTGAAGTTCCATCAACTTTTGCCCTGTCAGAGCAATAACCTTTGATTGCTTCTCCACAAGCGCAGTTAAAGATGCCACTTTAGCATTGAGTTCTTCAAGTGACATGATATTTTGTTTGTTAGAATTCCGAAAACTGTAAAATCACTAACCCCTCTGTAACCTGTAAATTCACCAAAACTTCCCTGTCTAATACGCATAAACCTGTAAAAATAATACCAATGAAAATTATCAAGACTGAATGTGTAGTGGGACCACGCTAAGCATATGAATCTGCGTATCTGAAGTGAACTTTACCAAACATTAGTTGTTTATTAAGTATGTTGTTTATAAAGTATGTTATTACAATGACTTTTTGGGAAAAGTGTCCAACATGCTTGAAATTAACAGCAATTGATAGCTACTGAAGTACTAAGACTGCAGATAAATCTCTCTGGATAAGAAGTTCACATTCAAGACCCTTCCTGGAAATTTCCGAATTTTATCTATATTGAGTGAATGCATAGTGCGGACCTTGACTTGGAAATACTAACAAAGTAATATTTGCTTCGAGACGAGGGCTTAAGAGCTCCAAATTTTAAATATTGTAACTACGTCGTAGTACATAGTCGAGCATATATATTTTCTTCAACTACTTCTCTAATAAAAAATTCCACCTTGATGTAGTTATTCAATTTTGCCTTAACATTGTAAACGACTGAAACTAACATTCTACGCTCACAACTAAAAAAATCTCTTTGTGTCGTTACATTGCAGATTCCCAACCCCATAAACAGTCCCATAATGGATATACACTCCTATTTAAGCTGAGCCTTGATGAGTAGTGCCGGGATACTCCGGCAAGTGAATAAAAAGGTCAATATGAAGTCTATGCATAACCGATAAATCGTGGTTTGTTAATAATTGTAGCATCACATCACTTTCAACAATGTACATCCTTTTAACACTTTCTTCCAACGCTCACTTCCATCTCATCTTTTCTACCTCCCATTTCATCTCATCTTTTCTACCTCCATTTCATCTTCAAACCTCCTCTATCTCTATTGTCAATCTGACTCTGAAAATCTTCATCTATTGTCTTCATAAACCCATCTATCCGAGATTGTTGATTTATACTATCTGCATTGATGTTACCTGCAGTAGTATGCATACGAATATGAATATCAACCACTACAGTCACCTAGAATTACACGCTCCAAAGAGTGTGGGAATATAACATTGGATTATTATTACTAAATCTCATGTCCTAGAATTTTCCGCAGTTTACATGAATTAACTTGGTGACAATGCATGGAACCTGAATGAAAGAAAAATTACTTGGATTATGAGTATTGGTGAATTTGGAGGATAACAATTGAAGATCCCACATCGAAATTTTCATTTCTTAGTAAGAGTTTACCAAGTGGGGTTTACATTGTTACAGTGAATGCGCATCACGGCAATTCCTATGTGCCCTTCTTTGAAAAGCTTATTTCTTCGCACATTTCATCTTTTGGAGGATTCAGTAGCCGCGCTTAAGGGCGAAAAAACTGGGGGACAGCAAAATATTTCCCATACAGGAAAGTCAAAGCGTACACAAAATAAGGCGGAAAGTCTGAGTTTGAGTTTTCCCCTGAGCCGTGTATTCTACTCTCTTCTTTATCAATACACCTAATATCACATGGTATGAAATCTATCTCCGGCTGGATCAAGGGAAGTGTATAAATGGAAGGGTAATCACATGTAATACCGTCGTATACTGTTATAATGATCCGGTGAGGCCCACCGGAACTTTTACTGTTGATAGGTGCTCCCTAAGATTTCTTTGTTATATTATTGCTGTTTAATATCCATGGAAGTGAGAAATGGATGGCAAAAAAAGACCATCACTTGGATGCCAAAAAAAAAGACTTTCTGCTTACTCAAGCCAATAAATCCTTCGTAAGACTATTCATAAGACCACTCTTGACATCTTCAGACGCATGTCGGAGGATAACAAGTATAACACCCCTAACCTTTGGTGACAGCATACTTGCCGGGGGCGGTAAGGGCCGGACCGAAAAGTATGCACCCGGTGGAGGCACGTAACGAAGAAAAATAATCTCCCCCGTAGAGGAGATCTTAAGTAGGCAAGTGGGGCATAAATGCCGGCCATGCCAAACTGTGACCATAGGAAGTTTATGTTACATAGCTTATGACCAAGTCTTCGTCAAGGTCAAATGACCTTTGCCGATAATCCCGTTCCTAAGCATTAATAACCCCCAATAATGCGCAACCAATATCCATTTCTTCTGTCTATTGTCTAAGATTAATTGTTGGCTGATAGGCATGTATTTTCTAATCTCCTCCTCCATCAGTTCATGGTGGGGCCACCAGAGGGGCTTGTTAAACTTGCTTTCTTCTTGGAGGCGGACGAAAGAAAAATATTACATAAGCTGAAATTACTAATTTGCAGCCAGTGGAGACTTGTGCATTGGTCCGCAAATTTAACCTCTTCTACATGTTAGTAAGAACCATTAAGGCAAAGTTCAAAGTAATATGTGGTATCCCTTAAGCACACAAGACTCGGAGTAATATTAGTTCAATACGAAATTATTCCATTGTAAACAAAATTGACTACAGTTTGGTTCTGGCCCTGCCTTTTTATTATATCTACCGAGGAATGAACACAACCTTAGTTGCCTTCATATTCCAATCGTTCTTATGCAAAATTTCTTGATGATATTGATTCACAACCAATATTCATCCAAGTAGTCGTAATCACATACGCGCCCATTAATATCCTCTCTGGATCTGATAATGCAGTTGAATGTAACTCTCTTTTTGTTTCTGTAATTCCCACGTTGAGTCTTCAAACAAGACTTGCGCGAGTGGAGCGCCCCCAGTGCGTCCACTCCGTAAAACATCAGACCAGTGCGCTTACGTGCAGGTGTTATTTTCATCTTTTCATCGTCTGGCATGTACCCAGAATCGAACAGCAGCATTGAGCATATATCATCACATGACGACATAATCAGTGAAGACTCTGAGTCTGAAATATCTGCTTCTGACTCGGTGAATTCTACTGCTGTGGGTGCTTGTTTTGGAACTTCCTGCAGCTCCTCGGCTTGCACATGATCTTTGTATTGTGGTCCGTATAACCAAGTAATATCACCACATTTCTGCCAGTTGATAACATGTGGAGAGCATCTTGGTAGGCCTCCTAAGTTTATCGCTTGTCTTCTCCAGCAGGCGTTGCGCAACCTCCATCTCAATATGGGGTCTTGTACATCTTCAAAAGTATTGGCAAGGTTAAGGTTGTCACTGAGGTACTCCTGGTACTCACAAGTGAGGTAGTCTATGTTCACAGTTGGCTCTGGTTGCCGCCTAACCAAGTCGTCGTTATAATTCATGTCAAGTACCTTGACTTTTGCGACAATCAGGATAATTCAATCTATAAATACTGGCAACAATAATTGCCTGCACCATCAGTTGTATAGAATTTCCCAAAAAAAAGTAACCTCCAAAAAATATTTTGAATGCCTTACCTGTACATCGCATTCTGGAAGAAGTACCGATGGACATTTTGAAAGGTGGAGGAAGATGTCGGGGTAGCTTCTGCACGTATATAATATTCTCGTGGGGGAATCATGTCGATAAGTGATCAAATTTCGTTTGGATTAGATAGAGTGTCATGGATTCCCCCACCCTTGTTAGTAATTTTTAACTTTGGTCACAACATGGCAGAATAGACTTTTCTACAATTTGGACCGGCAAAATCCCGGGTGCCCCTCATTTCCGAAAGAGTAATCCTCCGCGGGCGCACAGAAAAAAAAAAGCGGCTTTGTGCCGAAAACTTAGCACAGATACGGCATCTTTGAATTGTCTTTGTATGTAGGAATAGGTCGGTCTTTCCTTACAAATATGTACCAAGAGATTTATTTTTCTACATAATAATGATTATTTCACACTTTGCCCTCCTTTCTATGCCGCTCTAAATGATATTTTGTGGTATTTGACCTATGCTCGTGAGACCACTGCTCTTTTTGTCAAATTTGCAGCACTCTTTGCGACCACGTCATAAATATCCGATCTTTACAATACAGCCAATTACACGTTGGATAGTAAGCCTCACATAAAAGAAAAGCTCTTCATCAAGAATGTCACATTATCCAAAGATAAATCTTCCTCCTATGTTCTACAACAACGAAACTTCTTTAAGATGAACCCCTCCATAGCCAAGGATTCTTGGTGCTATGATCCTCGGTACCATAGCCCACTACACTCTTGGTTGATTTCCACCAAAAAAAACTTGCGTAAAGATCATGTACCTGTACATTTTGTGGAATGAATTTGGTTGGCGAATATTAAGCATGAATGAGAATAAAACGATCTTTGAAAGTCTAATCGTCTAAGGCAAATTCACTCCTTTTCGCCTTCTCTTACCAGTGAACTCTTCACTATTTCTGTAGCTGAGCCACTATCTTGATGCAAAAAAAAAAAAAGGCGGTGATGCCGTGAACTGCAGCACATGCAAAAGTTGTAGGCACCGAGAATTTTGCCTTGATGAAGTGATCACTCTACATAGACTCTAAGTTAGATTCAAGATGAAAAGATTTTACACGTACTTGCTATTGCAGATCTTTCGGAAAGTGAAGATCAGTTGAGGGTAATATTCATTTGAGTGACTTTTTATGGGCTCATAATTCGGTGATTTGGCCAAGCCCAATAAAATTCTTTTTTCCGGATCTCATTCGACATTGGTTAGTAGCGATATTAGATTTTGAAGATTTTGTGAACTTGGTTGACGTCCAACGGATAATCTTTGTGTTACTCTGGAATGAATACACCAACAAGAGAACCTCAAACAGCCTCAAAATTTGGACTTTGGTGATGACTCTAAGATCCTAGTACTATGTAGTTAGGTTATTTACTAGAGAAAGAGGTTGGTTAATCCGTATTCTTCAAGCCTTTACGAGTACGATTTTTTCTTTGAGTTCACTTTATGTATCGGAGCTCCAGATGCTAAAGGCTCGTCGCGTATATGCTGTCGCTTTGTGGAGGACACAAGACTTAATTGGTCGGGGACACGTCGGCGTTTTTTCTACTTGTTCTGTACTTATTACAGGGTTCCCCGCTCAAAGGAGGCTTTCTCGGTCGAGACTTTGGTTATTTCACATCTGACGCCATGAGGAAATGTCGCTTGGCATTATCATTTCTTCTTGTCTGGACGGCATACAATTTGCCGGATCAATTATATGCTTGAATACCTACTCAGAGCCGTGCGAGTTTCCGTAAACAATGTATGTATCTCGCCATCGAGATCAATTTCTGGTTCTGGTGATGGTCTCACGTGAAACACATGACCTACTTTTTCATCATAGTCATTTACTCAGCCGACGTCATCAGCCTAGATCTCATAACTTGGAGGAGAATGAAGACATAGACATGATAAAGGACATGAATCAAACTACATCAACACATTACTTAGAATACGCATAAATAACATTCGGTTAATGTGTTGCAGTCTCTTGCTTAAACCCCGACCTCCCATGCAGGCAACTTTTTTTGCTTTTGGACTTTTTGGAAACTTTAATCAGAACAGCCCAAAATTTTCTGCCGACCGCGGAAATGGTCCGCGAGATGCAGTTTTGGAACTCTTGCGCATACGATGGGTATCGCACGATTTTGATGTCGGAAGAACTTAATGTTAAGTTTAAGTCTTGGTTTCACTCTTCATGCAAGTCATCATCATTTCATCTAGTATCTGTACAAATCTTCTTTGCGATGAAATATTGTTCTTCGACCGGTTTTGTGTTTTCTATATGGTGTCACTTCCTTCGGTTGAACCTTCTCTTAGTAACATTTATCAATCAATAGAAAGGAGGTAGAATGCGGGGTCGTTGATTTCTGTTTATCAGAGAAGGCGAGGTAAAGCAATCTAAGGTCGGCATTCCTCGTAAAAGTGGAGTTGTCATGAAAATCTTCTTCCCAAACCAACAATTGTGAGCTACAGACTTTATGCAATGCATTTCTCGAACATTTCTTGAAAGTTTCTTGAAAGTGGAGCACTTCTAAGTTTCTTGAATATTTCTTGATCACAGAAGATGGAAACTTAGTGTATACTAATCACCTCTAACCTCTCATAATATTCTGAAATCTTTCTTTGCTCCTGATTACATGTAAGGGTACTTTCCGCATTCTATTTTCCTCGCATACGAAAATGCGCACAGATGCTTGGTCTGATGCACGTGCATTTTGCCCCCAATACGAAGTCGGGTCTTCACCCTAATAGGTAAGGACCGATTTAAGATACCTTATTAGTAAGATAATATATTGTGACGATTGCTCCAAACTCAGTGTAACATGTAACAACCCAACCACTACGAATTCTATGCATGTAACTAACAGAACTTTATTTTTACACTTTACGTCTACTGCCATTAGTATGAACGGCAACATGGTTGTCATATGTCAACAATAACCGGCCAATTGTCCACGCGGCTTCCACTCTATACGTCAACAATGGCCTAATTGTGGATACTGAATACGTCTACTCGTGTGGCTGTTATATTATGTAAGAACATCAGAACTTCTATAGTAATCTCTCTACATAACCTGGTTGGTTCGATTGTAACGATATCCACAGTAACATCTTATGTAATCACAGGTAGTATTATCGAGCGGATATTACGTAAGAAAATCCGTAGCATCTAACGTAAGAAAATCCATGTAATCTTGTGTAGGAAATTCCGTAGTATCGTTTTCTGGTCTTGTCACGGTCACCAACGAAATGAGTGATGATAGAAGAATAATTAGACCGTCAACCCCATCTAATGGCAACGTGGCACAGTCCCCTACTCCATCTGGAAACCACCCATTTCTCCACTCCAGATCAAGCAGTTTCAACACTAACGATGGCGCTGATATCGACATCAAAACCGTCACCAAGCATTTGATCGCCCCTGAAGATGCTCTCAAGCACCCAGGTGGTGACATAACCAGACATTTGTACCATCAGGTTGATGGTGTTCTGGTTGGAGCTGAAGACTTGCCACCCAAAAGAAGGACACGGAGCTCGTCTTTCTCAACATATCTTGCGGAAACTAGAAGGGGATCAACCGCCAGTGAAATTAACGTCCCTGGTGGGTTCAGACGTGAATATATCGTCAACCAGTCGCTTCAAAGGAATGAAGAACCTCCCAACTTCCTCACTAAGAACTTCATGGAGTTCCTCTCGATCTATGGACATTTTGCAGGTGAAGACTTTGATGACGATGCCGCAGAGTCCAGTGATAATGAACTGGCTGTTGATGAAGAGTCTTCTTTGCTCAGATCAAGGGATCCACACTATGGGGCTGTTCCTAAACAACTTCCAAGTTATAAACCTGCATCAAAAGGCTCTGCCTCTGTGGCGAAGACCTTTTTCTTGGTGTTCAAATCTCTTGTTGGTAGTGGAGTGTTATTTCTTCCTCGTGCTTTCTACAACGGTGGTATGATGTTTCTGATAGTGACGTTGTCCATGTTCGGGCTCCTCACATTCTTCTGTTATTTCGTGCTCATCCAGTCAAAGAGAATTCTCAACTTGACCAGTTTTGGTGAGTTAGGGTATAAGACTTATGGACAGCCTTTGAAGGTTTGTATTTTGATCTCCATTATCATCTCCCAGATTGGATTCGTGGCCACATACATCCTTTTTACAGCGGAGAACATGATGAGTTTCTTGAGCACTTACATAGATAGCCCATACCTCACCACGGCAAATGTAGTCATGGTGCAATGTGTGCTTCTTATTCCACTTGTTCTCATCAGAAACCTCACCAAGCTTTCGCTCATCAGTCTTGTCTCATCGGTATTCATTCTCACTGGTCTCCTCATTATCTTCTACCACTGTGGAGTGCTGCTCTTGGAATATGGTGTGGGTCCTAACATTGTGCAGTTTAACTCACGCTCGTGGTCTATGTTAATTGGTGTTGCGGTGACGTCATTTGAGGGTATTGGACTCATTTTGCCCATTGAGTCATCTATGGCTCAGCCAGAGAAGTTTCCAATGGTTTTGAGTGTCAGTATGGTGATTATCACGGCTCTTTTTGTAGCTATTGGTACCGTGGGTTACACTGCATTCGGCGATCACGTGAAACTGATTATCATTTTGAACCTCCCACAGCAAAGATTTGAAGTGCAGTCTATTCTTGTGCTCTACTCTGTGGCAGTTTTCCTTACAGGACCATTGCAGCTTTTCCCTGCTGTGCGCATTGGTGAGGGTCTCATTTTCCACCGTGGTTCTAAGTCTTCTAGAAAGGGAAAACTTTACCATTCTGGTAAGTATAACCCTCAGGTTAAATGGCTTAAGAACTTGTTCCGCTCTTTGAGTGTGGTTTTCATTTGTTCAATTGCATATTTGAATGCCAACAATATTGACAAGTTCATCTCATTCAATGGATGTTTTGCTTGTATTCCTTTGGTCTACATTTATCCTCCATTAATCCACTTGAAGCTGTTGGAGAACAAATCTACTTTGAATGATACCGACAAATGGTTACGGGTATGTGACTGGACGTTGATTGGTGTTGGTGCTGTCACAGTGGTTTACACTACTTACCAAGTGTTATTTATGAACTAATTAATAGAAGTTTTAGAGAGAGAAGTGTAACCAAAAATCCTTAGCTCTACTAAATCCTTTAGTCGAGCTAGACTTACAAAGATTACCTTAATATTAGTAATGCCATTGAACATTCTGAATTCCTTACTAGAAAAATAAACCACACCATTAATTTTCTAAAGAATTGCGAAATTTTGGTTAAAACTCTAGTGAGGCGTTGACAGGCACCAATGCACACATTTAATTATTGAGGTTTAAGTTATAGGGTTTAAGTTGTAGGGTTTAAGATTTAAGGTTATGGAGGAGAGGTTACAGAGATTTAGTGGTTGCAAAACATCGGATTATTTTTGTAATTAAAAGTCTTATACAAACCTTTGTAAATTGTCAACCATTAATGTGAACTTTAACTATTACTTTGTACTATATCTACTATGAAGTTTATCTAGTATTAATTTGTACTACATCTGGTATTAATTGTACTATATCAACTATTAATTTATACTATATCAACCATTAATATGTACTTTATCACCTATTAATTGTACATTGTCTCATATGTACATTACCTACCATTATTGTGTCCCTTTGAAGTTTAACTCATTGCAAATTCTCAAGCAAAATTGTACGATGGTCATCTTAACGACTTTTCTGTGCGACTTTTTTTACGATTCACGACATACTATACCAACCCCACAACAGGTGTTAAAGTCCTTCCAATGGTGAAGAAGCCCTCCAAAAAGTTCCTCTCGTGCCAGCGGTGCAGAGTCCGCAAAGTTAAATGCAACTTCGAGCATCCATGTCTGCTGTGTGTACGGGCCGGAGTTGAATGTGTATCAACAGTGGATGATATGAGAAAGAAAAGACCACCAGTGAATTATGTGACTAGACTTGAACACCAATTGGCTGCTATGGCCAACTACGTCAATGGCCTCCATAGCATAAGTGACGAAAAAGAGAGAGAGAAATACTTGAGGGAAGTCCAGGTCCCCAGTGCAGAGGTTAAGGACACGGATGGTGATAATCCTGAAGGCGCATACCCAGATAGAAAACAAATATCTGTGAAGCAAGAGGTCTTACCATCTGGTATCTCTCATGATTTACAAGGAACTATGACATCCGAGCAAAGTATCTTACCTCAGTTGCATAATTTAGGTTCAAGTGAGATGAAGGGATCGTTTAGTATGCCTCCAACACATTCTTCCAATAGCGTATTCACAGCTCCTTCCACATATCAACGAAAAGTGCTGGATTCATACGTAACAAACACATACCCGAAGTCCTCAGAACCCAACAGAAATGATGGAATGTATAGCACCCTAACCAAAGTACCATCTAACGAATCATCTTCTCGTTCCAGAGCCAGTGTGGTATATGGACCGACATCTGTTTACCGAGATTCACTCATAATACATCCAGTGAACCCTCCACTGTCTTCGGATTTGGCGATACGTGCCCTCAACACAGACCCCGATATTCTTGAGTGCCTCAAGCTATTTTTCAAGTGGCAGTACCCCGATCATAATATGTTTATCTTTCGAGAAGCATTTTTGATTGACTTCTTCCTGCCCAAACCAGATTCACTCTACTGTTCCCCGGTACTCGTGTGGAGCATTTGTGCATTAGGGCTGCGAATGAGCGAAGATGACCGTATATATTCACGACTGCTGCAGTTTTATACTGATGCAAAAAACCATCTTCTCCAACAACTCGCAAACCCATCGATAACGTCGCTCCAGTCGTTCCTTCTTCTTGCATTCTACGACATCTGCAGCGGGCACAACTCAAGTGGCTGGATGTTGCTGGGTAACGCTATGCGTATGGGTTTTGATTTGGGTTTTCAATTGAACCCTGAGGTGTGGTTTGTCAAGCCAAAAGAAGACTTGTCGCCATTAGATGTGGACATTCGTTCTCGTATATACTGGGGGACATACGTGGCCGATCATTTCATCAGTTTGCTTTTGGGGAGACCATCGCTTTTGAAGGCACTGGATGCGCTGATATCAGAGACTACAGATCTTCCAGATCTTGAGTGGATTGATGACTTCATGTATAGCTCGCTCAAGGATCTTCTGATATCTGTACCCATTCGGAAAATCGTCCACCTTATCTCAATTCTGGACAATATGTTACATGATATCTTCACCAAGCTGCCCGAGAACGATGATGAGGACTTGGACTTGAGAGGCAAGTTGGAGAAGCTTGCCGAATACAATACACAAATCAGGAAGTGGAAGCAACTGTTACCCGCAGGACTTCAATGGGACCGCGAGCATTTGAAGAAAAACGCAGAGAACCCCACCTTGACGGCGATCCGGTACTATTATTACATCCTCGTTCTCTGCCTTAACCGACCGTTTGTGGGAATTGAAGGTGGGTCGATGTCGCCTCTCTCAGTGTGTCGTGAGGCGATGGATGATCTTTATGAAGCTGTCTCGCGTTTCAGAAACGTCCATGGATGCCGCAGAATATCCATCTTCATTGTCTACTGCATTATTCTTCTGATCTCGGTGTTGTTGCTCACAAACACTGAGTTGGTCGATGAGAAGAGGGAGAGATTGACGTTCTTCATGCAGGTGTTGAAGGAACTGTCGAAAACTTGGAAGTTGGCGGAAAAGTCATACAACTTGATTAGTGTCCGCATCGAGGAGATGGATAGACTCGAAAGTGAGCAAAAGCAAGCCACAAATGAAAATGAAAATCGTGAAGATGAACCAAGGGTGTATAACTCGTGGAAGAGGTCGAACTCCCTTTTTGACCACGATCTGTCACTGGTTAACGCAAACCAGCTGATTGCGGCTCAGAATACAGACTTGCTATTCGAAAAAGATTTGGATTTCTTGGGAGGTCCACCGGTTTTGATGACGCTGGATTTATTCAATGAGGACTGGGAGGCTTTGTTCCCCGACTACATGTTTAAAAAGTGAGCATAGAAGAAGAAATGTACATAGGACAACGGTATATGTTATAGAAGTTACGTAGGATGCAAAAAAAATCATACTTTATTAAAAAAAAAAGAATGATTCCGCCCAGGATCGAACTGGGGACGTTCTGCGTGTTAAGCAGATGCCATAACCAACTAGACCACGCAACCATTTCTTATTTGAAGAGAAATGAGAAATCACCATGTTATAGTAATTGGTGCTATTATGTGTGATTCCGGTTTCGCAGCCTATAAGGATTCTATTGATCAACGTGAGATTATCATATTTTTCTCCTCTATCAAGGAAGAGATGTGTCTTGAAAGCACAGTAAAGTTTTAGATTAAACGGCGCACAAGCGCATAACGAAAGGTGTCTTAAAATTTCTTTAGTGCTCTACCGGATCCTCGAGGATTACGCCACGGGAATCTACAAAACTTACTTTTATACGATATATTGATGTTTCATGAGTGTATCTCCTGAGCGCATGTCATGAAAGTTAGTGTATATCTCATGGGTGCAATCTTTATGTACATTTATATTACAACTCATCATCCCATATCAGGTCATCGACAAAGTACAACCAACTGAAGGCATTCCAACTGCTGATAACACCCACAGCACAGTACACACTGATGACCATCAACTTCATGAACTCCAATTTCTGCAAAATTGCGTACTTGTGTTCGAACAAGTCAATCAAACTAACGAAGAGCACGACGGGAACCAAACCAAGGATGTAGGAGTTGATGGCTCTATCCATGATGCTTGCCAGTGTTGTCTTGGGTATTTTGACAACATTTCTGAAGTTGAAGTAATAAATGATGAACCAAAGCGCTGTATAGAGAACCTTAATCAACCATTCATTACAGGTGAAGATTAACGGGAACAACAGCACATATCCACAAGCAACAAGGAGATTGAATGCACCAAGCATACGCTTGTCATTTGCTACCAATAAGGTAACAGGGAAGATGACGATGAGAATCGCTTTCTCGTGAACATGCCATCCAAAGAGGAAAGACGCGTAGCCACACAAGGTCAAGGCACCAAGGAAGCGTTTGTAGTTAGCTTGGAAGAACAAGGGAATGAGCGCCATTACCTGATAGAACAATGTGAGTAAGAAGGTCAACTTCGGAGTGACAGTGGGAAGAACCAAGAACTCGACGTCGCCCACCAACCCACGTGTCGACGACAGTAACATCTTTGGGTTGTGTAAGAAAACGGGGTCGAACTTGAGAACCGACTGGAGTAAAGCCCGTGAGTATGGGATGCGGAGATAAACCTGGATGAGTACTCTGTCGAGAAACGAGTAAACTGCCCACATGTTGGGAGCCCAGTAAGCATGAGTGAGACCTCTGCTGAAAGGGAAGAGTCTTGCAAGTAACTGTGGCAAGGTGGAGTAGAAAGGCACAAAAGCCACAGCAAAGACAGCGAGTACTACCGAGCCCAACTGGAGGAGGTTTTTCCATCGCACGATGCCAAGGGCATTTTTGTACCATGGGGAGTTACGATGGAACTTGAAGTTTAAGCAATGAGCACGCAACAAATAGATGAAGACAGCCGGTGCAAGATAGAGGTAGATGTGCTTGAAACAGAGCAATATGGAGAACCACAAACCACATTGCATGTTTTTACCCAAACGAGCCAGGTTAATCATTAGGATGAGTATACCATACATCATACCATTGTATTGGAAGTGAATATGGTCGATGATAAGAAGGCCCGGAGAGAGGGCAAGTGAAGATACGGCGACGAAGGCGCGACGTTTAATCTCGTGGGTTGGCGAAGAGTCAACATACCATTGCAAGGCAACGAACAAGACGATCTCACTGATAATGACGGAGAGTCTTTGAAAGAAGACTGTTGGAAATGAGTAGACTCCTTTTGCCACGATATCGAGACAGCCATCATCCTTGACTATTTGAGGCACGAACTGTGAGATGAACCACTCGAAGTAGGCGAAGAAAGGTGGGTAGTCAAGAGTCCATTGTGAGGTGGCTTCGACGTACCATTTGTTGAGTGGGAGGGAGTTTGTTATTGCGAGCCAATTGCGATGGACATCGAAGTCTGTGGAGTGATATGCCACGACAAGGAGTAGTTTGAGGGCTAATGTAGCCACCCATATGTACCATAGTGAGTACTTCTGTCTAGCGGGCATGTTGAAAAAGTAACAAAAACAGATTTAATGAATATGAGTGTAAGAATGGAAAAGAGTGGAGAATAGAATGAAGAAGAATGGGAACAAGTGAGTAGAGGGGGTATAAGTAGAATTAGTATAATAATCAGAGTATAATGAGTGTTAGTATAATGAGTGTTAGTATAATGAGTGTTAGTATAATGAGTGTTAGTATAATGAGTGTTAGTATAATGAGTGTTAGTATAATGAGTGAGTATAATGAGTGAGTATAATGAATGAGTATAACGAGTGTTATTATAATGAATGAGTATAACGAGTGAGTATAATGACAAACAATGAACAAGTATAAGTGAAGACGAATGAAACTCAAAGCATAATTGACATAACATTGAATATATCAACTATAAGTTGTACCAAAGAAATCTCGTAATCAATCTCTAAACCCATCTTCGCTATCTTTCCTCATGTTTCCTATCTTCAATCTTCATCATCTTTTCATCTTTCATTATCTTTCCTCATTCTTCTATCCTTCCATCATTCTGCTACCCTCATCTTTAATCTTCTATTCTATATTTCCTCCATTTAAACCTCCACCTCTTTTCCTTTTTTTTATTCACAACATGCCAGACCCCGATCAATCACGAGCTGCGCACAACCCTAACCCTCCCCAGCCAGCCACGCGCGGGCGTGGCCAGGGTCAGTTCACACCTGCGGAACTCGTGCGTATCGTGCTCGATTACCTCCAAAAACGCGGTTATCACCGTACTGAGGCGATGTTGCGGTCTGAGTCCGCCAACACACCAACCCCTGCACCAGATGGAATTACTCCCGCAAATACTTCTGTAGCGAACCCAGCAGAGCTTACACTGCCCAAGGAACGTGAACTCAAGGATCGTATCACACGCCTTGAGCATGAGTTGCGAGAGTTACGTGAACGTGACAACCGCCCAGACCGTGAATTACGAGAATCAACAATGCGCATCGCCAAGGAGAAAGAACTCCGTGAATTGAAGGGAATGGACGATAAGAGTAAGCGCGAAAATGATCCAGACCAATACATCAATGCTTATCGTGTGTTGCGTGGATGGGTCGATACATCTTTGGATCTTTACAGACCAGAACTCACACGCATCTTGTATCCGATCTTTGTACACTGTTACCTCGAAATGATCGCCAAGGGCTTCACAACACATGCTAAACAATTGTATGAACGGTTCAAAGTGGACCATGAGGTGCTACATGGTGACGAGATCCGTGTGCTCGGGTCGCTCGCGCTCCCTGAACACCTTCGTGAAAATGAACTCGCAGTGGCTTATCGCACATCTAAGTACAGAGTCAATGTTTCGAAGACATCACTCAGTCTCTTGTTGTATTTCCTCCAGGAAAATGAGGCTGTTGGAGGTGCAATCGTGATCCGCATCATTAACCAGCATCTCAGCTTGGCTACGTCAACAGGCACCAAAACTGCCCCCGAGGAGGGAATTACCGAGTACATCGCCAAAACCAACGAGATTGAGAAGTTTAATGAGCTGGTACCTGTCAAATTGGGCAAGTTACCGATGGACCAAGAGGTTTACCGTGAACTCGAAGCCGATCTTAAAGTTAAAGATGAGCAGATGGGCCCAGTCAATGGTAAAACTCTCGTAGAGGAACTCGCAGAGATGAACAAACCTGAAGCAGATTCCCCGGCTCGTGAGTCGCTCCCGCTTCCTCTCAAAGATGCTACTGACATAAAGCGTGAGATGATGATGGTGGAGGACTCGCGGTCTCGTATCAAACTCGGACCAACTGTACAGGCTAGTGCACCGCTGGTATGTATGTATACCTTCCACAACACCAACAATGATATGACTTGCGTGGACTTCAATGAGGATGCCAATCTCGTGGCAGGTGGATTCCAGGACAGTTTCATCAAGCTCTGGAGTATCGACGGCAAGCCATTGAAGAGTATCTTCAAGCGTGACCGTGACAATGGAAGTAACATGCGCAAGCTTGTGGGACACCTGGGACCAGTGTATGGTCTCTCGTTCAGCCCTGACAATCGCTACCTTTTGAGTGGTTCTGAGGACAAAACCGTGCGCTTATGGTCTCTTGACCTGTATCTGGCTCTCGTGTCATACAAGGGCCACAACCAGCCTGTTTGGGACGTTAAGTTCTCGCCTCTCGGTCACTACTTTGCTACCGCGCTGCATGACCAGACGGCACGCTTATGGGCCACAGATCACATCTACCCATTGCGTATCTTTGCTGGACACATCAATGACGTGGACTGCGTAGAGTTCCATCCGAATCTGTCGTATGTTTTCACTGGACTGAGTGACAAGACATGCCGGATGTGGGATGTGCAGACGGGCAACTGTGTGCGTATTTTCATGGGCCACACTGGGCCTGTGAACACAATGGCTGTGTCGCCTGATGGACGCTGGTTGGCCAGTGCTGGTGAAGATAGTGTAATCAACGTGTGGGATGCCGGACTGGGACGCAAATTGAAGACCATGCGTGGCCACGGTCGCTCGCTGATTTACTCGTTGTCATTCCTGCGTGACGGAAGCGTTTTAGTGAGTGGTGGTACAGACAATACTGTACGTGTATGGGACGTTAAGAAGAATACCAACGACGCGGTACTGGAACCAGAGGCGTTTGCCTACGAAAACAAGGATCTGGGTGACAAGAAGAAAGAGATCATAGCTACTAGCGATCATATGACTGCATTCTTCACCAAAAAGACTCCGGTATACAAGGTGAAGTTCACAAGGCGTAACTTGTGTTTGGCTGCGGGCGTGTTTTGAGAAAAGTAGGTAAGGAAAAAGGGAAAAGAGTAGAGAAGGGTCTAAAATGAGAAGACAGAAGAGGATCAATGGAGTATAATTGTTAGAGAGAACGAGGATATTGTTGTATAGTTTAAAATTGACTTAAAGGTACACTTAATAAGTATCACATGTATTGGTCAGAACCTGTCTGAATGCTAACAAACGAAACATGGAGTGAGAAGGATCCAAAATACTCGTGTGTTGTAATGACTTAAATGAAGGTATCAAATGCTCTTTGTATATAGTCATCTGTTATTCAAGTGTCAAGTTTTCAAAAGCTCTTCAAGTTGGAAGGTCTTTTCTTCAAGTCGAAAGGTCTTTTCTTCAAGTTGGAAGGTCTTTCTTCAAGTCGGAAGGTCTTTTCTTCAAGTCGAAAGGTCTTTTCTTCAAGTTGGAAGGTCTTTCTTCAAGTCGGAAGGTCTTTCTTCAAGTTGGAAGGTCTTTTCTTCAAGTTGGAAGGTCTTTTCTTCAACTCATCAGATAGACATGAGATCTTCTCTTTCCTTCTGGTCTTTTTCTTCTTTTTAGATCTTCTCTATCCTTTTCTATTTTCTTCTCCTGTCCAAACACTTGGCCATATGCTGTGCGTATCTCCCGCCGGCAATTTTGCGTCCACAGTTCTCACATCCAAAGTAACGTGCGGCCTCAGTAGCTTTCAACTTCAGCTTATCCTGACCAAATATATCTCGCATCAGGTTCTCCTCTGTATTTGTGAACGGAAGACCAGCGTGGCCGCCCACAGTCTGCTGAATAGAGAGCTGATTCGCAACACTTGTAAGCGTCTGCTGACGTACAATGTTATTCAACATATCATGTAGTAACGACTCGGCCTGAGAATTAGTACGGGGACTTTTACTTGGATGTCACTGAGCATCACTTACTAAAACCTCAAAAGTTATCGGTTCCTCGGTCATGTCTATCGGATCACTTATCGGTAGATGATTTTTTCGCAAATCAAACCTGGTAGGAAAATCATCGCTTCCATGGACGAATCGCACATCCCGTCAGCGATCGATATCGAGGACGATGTCCAGGATTGGAAGCTTCTCACGAAGATGGCTGGTGCCTCAATTCCCAAAAGAGGTGAAAAAGATGAACTTCCTGACGGAACTGACTTCCAGGCTATGCAGTTACAAGAATCAAAGAAGGCCATGTATGATGCCATAGACTGCAGTATACGAGGCCACCACTTAAAGCAACTCCTCGTTTGTATGTGGGTACCTTGGGAAAAGCGGGCTATTGTGCTACATGCCAAAGGTAACTATTGGAAAGATGCAGGGAAGCCTATAGGGAAGAACCTGATGATTTTAACGCCAATTGAGTGTCTTTACTTGGTAGAAAGAGGGTCTATGATAGCATATCTACTTGAAGAACAATACAGAGATGAATTCACACCACAAAAGTATCATACATTTGATTACTCTGGCTGTGAAGCCATCGATTTGGCATATTTATACGCATTGTGCTTCGACAGCACAGGATACACTGTCGATCAGTACCAAATTTACAGTTACTTGAAAAGGCATGGGTACTTGGTGCGAGACTTTCAAGATCTTGATAGAAATCAGAGGGAAAGGTTAATAGAACATGAGGAAAAGGAAAAGGTGGCCCGTGATGAGGTAAATCATGTCAAAAGTGTTCAAAGCTTTTGGTCCAATTTCATCCATAAGTCAAGTCTGATAGTTCGTGCGTTGGGGATACTTGCATATCCTGCAACTTCAGCTTTACATTTCGCTACGAAGCACTACTTTTCATATTATAGTGTGTTCAGATCGTTACTATTGATCAAGCCTTATAGAAAATATGACAGCTTGAGAATAAGTCTGAACGAGGGCAAAGAAAGAGATGAAAGAGACGGAAGAGATGAAAGAGAAGGAAGAGATGAAAGAGAAGGAAGAGATGAAAGAGAAGGAAGAGATGAAAGAGAAGGAAGAGATGAAAGAGAAGGAAGAGATGAAAGAGAAGGAAGGTATGAAAGCAAAGGAAGAGATGGAGAAGGAAGATATGAAAGCAAAGAAAGAGATGAAATCAAAGACAAGGATAACGATTTGACTCTCACATTTAATGTTTGGAAACCACTGCCATCGTTCTCGAAGAAATCACCTCTGGTCCCTGATTTTCAAGTGTGTGTCACCAACACAGACAAGAATAAGTTCCCCAAGTTGCTGCAAATACAGAAATTGCTTAATAGAATCAACCACGAGTTCCCATGGGAAAAGAATGAAGAAAAGACCAAAGTTATCAAGCAACGGAAAGAGGCACCGACAGGCCCGTCCAAAAAGGAAATACGCATGAAAAAGGCAATGGAACGCCATGCCAAACTCGACCTCAAGACTCAGCGCAGAAACACCTACCTCTCCAAGCGCGATACAATCTGGCGAAATGGGGCCCGCACGGTAGTCTTTGCGTTGTGCAACAACGGTGTTATTAATTTCATCAATATAAGCGAGGGCACGTTTGCTATCGAGAACCAGGAATTAAACGATCTAATCCAAAGAGATCATTCAATAGTATGGATGGAGAAGAGCGAATAGATGAAAAGGCATGTATAGACGTCATTTATAGATACTACAAAGACAACGGTTATAGAGACAAGAGACAAAGTAATACAATTTCACTTACCACAGACGTTAAATGTACAATTTATAAAGAACTTCTGTCAAACTACATCTCTTAATAACAATTTATATGCAATCAATGTCCCTAGCACCCAATCAATGAGTTCTTTGGGAATTTATAACCACCCATGGCAAATGACGTCAAATTGACATTCTCATAAATGTTCAAGTGCTGCTGGATATAGTCGTAAGTAGGGTAGTCAGGAGGATCACACCCCAAATTGATCTGGTCTGGAGGTTGATATACGCGGACGTAGTCAATGCGAAAGGTAGATGGGAAAATCATACTTGGCCAGTCAATATAGGCCCAGTTATTGGAAATACCCAAATTCATAATTATAGACATTGGCTCCTTAGAGATCCGCCTCCAACCGATATTTCCATTTGGATGCAATGCTTTTGCCTTTAAACTAAGCGTTTCTTCCAACCCCACAAACCAGGTAAGGTAGCCGTCATCGTTGTCGTTTAAGTACTCGAAGCCAAATCTCTGGAAATTGTGAAGACCACTACCACGTTCATACCATGTGAGGTTGAGCGACGACGTAGCAGACACAGCCTGCTGGAAAGGACCTCCAGTATAGGTGTTCATCAAAGTCACAGAAGCATTCTTGATGGAGACAAAGTCGTAATCAGGGTAATACCAGATATCATATGGAGCAAGCTGCAAAGATTGCGAGGCCCGTCCAAGCTTATCTGAGACCTCCGCTTCAAGAGCATCGATTTCCGGGGCACCTCTTCCAGTGCCTGGATTCGGGTGCGCTTCACCCTTACAAGTGCATGAATTGAGTCTCTGGCCCGGGAGATATGAGATACCATCTGGTGACGACTGGTTTGCAGTGATTCCCGCGTCACATGATTCGTACGTATATGGCCAGACACCCTCTGTGGAGGCCAAGTATCCCGGTCTTCCCAAATTCCCCATAGTCCACAAACCAGGCCATAAACCAGTTACGTTACCGTAGTGTGGTAAACGCGCAGATATTTCAATAATACCCTGTGTGAAGCACATCTTGTTCCAAGACTGTAACATTCCGGATCTGTAAAACATATCGTGGTTCTTGAATGCATCCATGGTGAGTGTGAGAGTACCCTCCTTTGTGGTGACGGCATCAGGGTCGTACCATTCCAAATCCTTAGTAGCATCATAATGCAAATCCGGTGCGGTGAAGAACTGGTCATCACCCTCATAGAAAGTCCTTCCTTCGGCATTGAACTCATCGGAAAACACCAAAGGCCACTCTTCACCATTAGTAGAATTACGCGTGAGATATTCAGTGGGTGTGTCGGGGTCGACGAGAGAGGTTCTTATAGCCAGAAGTATGGGATAGCGGTAATGGCTTAAAACTTCGTATGCTTCAGGCTTATAAGAACTGGTCACACCGGAATAGGTCATAACAGGAAGTAAGACGAAAACTAAGAGACCAGCGATGAGCAAAACTATGAAGCCTAGTAAACCTGCAGCTGATTTCCGATCCATTCGCTTCATATCGTATATGAAGCGGTTTTTCTCGTAGATAGCATCTTCAACAGGGTCAGGATTGTGGAGATAGTCATCTGGTTCCTCTTCATCAATGTGCAATGGGAATGAAGATGCTGGATACCCGCCAAATGGCGAGAAATCGGTGTCGAACGCGTGGAGTTGGGTTGGGGAAGACTCTTGGGTTCCATTTACCAAATACAGAGGATCAGAAAAAGACGCGGTCAGAACTACCCTTCTTGGGTAGCGATCAAAAGACTGTTCTTCATAAGGCAGAATTGGTTGCGTATCGGAAAATGGGTTCTCATCAGCACTATCATGCCAACTGCTCTGAAAGCCATCGCTTTTTTCTTCATCGTAGAGTCTATCCTGGGAAGTATTAGAAGGTGGTACCAGATCAGATTCCGACGAACACAGTTCTACCTGGATTGGAGGGATATCTGTTAGATGGCGCATAAGTTTATGAGTGTTATTGAATGAGCATTTTGAAGGATAGTCCGCCTTTTTAAACCTCAACCACAATTGGCTTGGCCCACTTTAGTCTTGGCCGTCTTGGCCTGCTAAGACACTAGTCTCGGCAAGTATTTAGCTGCAAATTTCTTGGTCAAGTGCGTCGTATCATGTGATACAAATCACGGTAAAGGCTTAGCAGGTAGAATGAACACAAAGACCATTTTAGTAATCGCTGTTAAAAAGGTTGTCAAAAAGGTAGTCAAAAAGGGTAGTCAAATTTCAAAGGTATCAAAAATTTAAGAGTTGTCAAATGTCAAGGTGGTCAAAGTAGTCAAAGCAGTCAAAGTAGTCAAAGTAGGTAGTCAAGATAGGTAGTCAAGATAGGCAAGTTTATCAAATCTATTAAATCCTTAAAGTTCCCCATTGATTCGGTCTTCCATACTTACTCGATTCGATAGTTCACATATGACTTTACACAATCCAAAGCTTTCAGGTACCGTTTAAATATCCATCCTTATGATTTCCATTGATTAAGAGTTGATCAGTAAAACTTTTTCCCATCTATATGGTTGCATTCCTCTTTTCATCCACCTCATCTCGTTTCTCATCATCCCTGCAATTCCATCACTTCGTAGCAACTAAGATCGTGAACTGGTATGATCAGTTTTGTGTTTTTTTAAGTTTTTTTTTTTTTTTTTTTACCACAGCCCAAACGCGCTCGTGAAAATCCACGCTCCTAGCAGTGATAAGCCACCATAGACAAGGACACCATAAGCACAACACAACAGCGTATTTGCCATAACTAAGGGTCGGAATACGTTCATATAGGCTTAATACGCGATATAATCGAGTCCGCCTCGTAACATTCCGCGCGTCTTTATGTGTTCATTGTCTTTCTGTGTATTTTAGTCCGATCTGACAGGGGAGTCTGAAAAAGAAACGGGTAAATTTTCCAGTGAGACTACAATTTAGCGAGAGAATCCACTTGTCAAGTTACTCTTTACGAGCAGACAACCAAGGGCCACAAGTAGTTGTACTATACGTTCGCTAAAACCGAGAAAAAACTGCTGCTTGAGCTCCTTAACAACTTATAAACTCAACTAAGAGAGCCAAGCTTTTGCCCAGACATGTCGCAGCGCGATTTGACACTCAACAGCCACGCGTTCCCAGCAGAGCGGTCCGATAGCTCACAAGAGTCGCACGAGGAACAAAACACATACAATGTACCACTGTTTAACATAAGTAGTGACGGGTTCAATGTCAACCAGTCAAATGACTCGGGAAATTCGGTAAACTCTCCACAGAACCCATTCTACTCGAACCAGAACGCGTTCCCTCAAAACCAAAATCCGTTTGGTGATCCGGTTCTGAGATCACAGAGTCCTGAGACTGCGCAGTATACCAAATACAATGCGTTCTATCCTAACTCAGGTCTGTCTGAGCAACTTCTTCGTGGGCTGGGAGACTTTGGCCTGCTGCTGGGGTTGACTCCAGCAGAATATGATCGGTACCCACTGGAGGCTACTTCTCGCCGGTTATCGATGAATCTGGAAATACTGAACCTGACTCACGGGATCCCAGCGACTCCAGTATTGCCGGATGCTGACTTCTCACCATTTGGTGGTTACCCAGCGTCTTCGTTCCCATTGCATATTGATGAAAAGGAGCCGGATGACTACCTTCACAATCCAGATCCTGTCGTGGATGCTATCTATGAGAAGAACCGTTTCATCCATGATTTGAAGAATATGGACCGTAGAAGTATGGGTGGGTTGATTGGTGTCATTGGTTTGGCTATTGCTGCTATCGTGATCTTCATTGTGTTGCCAGTCTTGACTTATTCGGGTGTCACTAATCACTACCGCCCAGAGTCTTATGAGGTCTTGTCTAAATACAAGTATCCAATTCTTCTGGCTATCAGAACTTCGCTTGTTGACCCCGACACTCCTTCCGAGTTTTTGACCAAGAAGTCCAGAAGCGGTGACGAATGGAAGCTTGTATTTTCCGACGAATTTGCCGCAGAGGGCCGTACTTTCTACGACGGTGATGACCAGTTCTTCACTGCCCCTGATATTCATTACGATGCCACCAAGGATTTGGAGTGGTACGACCCGGATGCCGTCACCACAAAGGAAGGTACTCTTTCGTTTACTATGGATGCGTTTAAGAACCACGATTTGTTCTACAGATCTGGTATGGTTCAGACATGGAATAAGATGTGTTTTACTGAGGGTAACCTCGAGTTCTCCGCCAGATTGCCTAACTACGGTAACGTGACAGGTTTATGGCCTGGTTTGTGGACTATGGGTAACTTGGGTAGACCTGGATACTTGGCTTCTACAGAAGGTGTTTGGCCATATTCGTACGACTCATGTGACGCGGGCATCACTGCAAACCAGTCGTCACCAGATGGTATCTCTTACCTTCCTGGCCAAAGACTCAACTCGTGTACGTGTAAGGGTGAAGCTCACCCAAATCCAGGTACTGGTAGAGGTGCACCGGAAATCGATGCTCTTGAAGGTGAAATCTCTAATAATTTGGGTTTGGCATCACAGTCGTTGCAATTGGCACCATATGACATTTGGTACTACCCCGACTACGATTTCGTCGCGATCCACAACAGTTCTGTGACCGTGATGAACACATACACTGGTGGTCCACTTCAGCAAGCTTTCTCTGCGGTTACCACACTTAACATTTCGTGGTACGAGAGAGGTGACTGCTTACACAACTACCAGCGTTATGGTTTTGAATACATAAACGACAATGAAGATGGGTACTTACAATGGTTTGTTGGTGAACAACCCACCCTTCTTGTGCTTGCACCTGCCATGCACCCTAACGGTAACATTGGATGGAGAAGATTGTCAAAGGAGCCGATGTCGTTGGTCATGAACTTTGGTATCTCCAACAGTTGGGCATATATTGACTGGCCATCGCTTCATTTCCCTATGGAAATGCGCGTATCCCACGTGAGAGTGTACCAGCCTGCTGACAAAGTGAATATTGGTTGCGATCCTGATGATTACCCAACATATGATTACATTCAGCAACACTGGAATCTTTATCAGAATCCTAACTTGACCAGTTTTGAGGATGGTGGATACAAATTCCCAAAGAACACTTTGGTGAATGGATGTTCTGCTTAGATAGGAGAGGATAGAATAAGGATATAGGAGAATAGGATAACATAGAATGAAAATGTAGAGGAGAAGAATAAGAGAATAGACTATAGGAACAATGGAGCATTGTGGAAGAGTAATGTTTTGTCGGAAAATAATGGTCTTCTCCTTATCAATGGCGTCGACTTTTGCAGCCATGGGTTCCATTAGTTTGAGAAGCCATTGTTGTCAAAAAAGCAATAGAATCGACTTAGATTCAACTTATAAGATCCCATTTGGTTGATACAAGCTTGACATTGTAATGGACCTTCGATCTCCTGGATGTTGCAACCTTGTGTCAATTCCGCGTGCGAAGAAAAATTGCAGCCACAGTTCGAACAATATAAGATGATGAAAGTTCCGGATCAACAACCGACAAATCATGGCAATTGAGTCTATTGGAATTATTGGTGCTGGTCCTTCTGGATTGGCTGCTTTATACGAGTTTCTTCATACAAACAAAGATGGTAGTACTTCAGTAGGATCAACCATCAAAGATCCTGCCTTCAAGAAAATTGTGGTCTTTGAACAAAAGGTTTCTCCAGGTGGAGTTTGGACCAATTACAACAAAGAATCAGATCCAGCAACACCTCGTGAAATTAGAAAGGTCAAGTATTCGTTGCCGGAAAACATTACTGAACGTGAGTCACTCAATGTGTCTGACGACCATACTTTTGAACAACCATATGTGACAGAAAAAACACAAGATGCGCTTCCTGCGTGGGACAAGGGAGCCACATTTTCTGAGCTTTTCACTAATATACCTTCGAATCTCACTCGTTTCTCTTATATTCCTCAGAAGCCAGAGTTCAATGACAAACTGCGCGATATTTACCCATTTTTGACTCTACAAGAACAGGTTGATCGTATCCAGAACTTCGTTCATGATGAAGGTTTGGACAAATACATAAGGTATAACTCAACTGTGCGCAATGTGCAAAAGGTCAATGGTAAGTGGATTTTAGAGATTAAGGACGAAAGTGAGTCTGGTAAGACAAAATGGTACAAAGAGTCTTTTGATGCATTGTTAGTGGCATGGGGTCACTATTCGGTGCCATATTATCCTGACATTCCTGGGTTTGCTGAATTTGTTGAGAAATACCCAGAAGTTGTATCTCATGTGAAGTCATTTCGTGATTCTTCTGGGTTTGAGAACAAGGACGTTCTTGTTATTGGAGGTTCAATCAGTACAGTGAATACAGTTGAAAATGTCTTTCCTGTTGCTAAGTCCTTGGATATTTCTAGAAAAGGACCACATCCTTGGTTTCGCTTTATTTCTGTGTGTCTTGATGACCCACGATTTGGTCAGAAACCTCAAGTCGTTGGGTATCTACCACAAACTGGAGAAGTAGAGTTCAGTGATGGTTCAAAGAGGAAATATGGTAAGATAGTACTCACCACTGGGTACCATAATCACTTCCCTAACCTTGAAGACTACTTACCTGTAGTAAATCCAGGAAGCAAGTCTACTGTTGAGGGTTTATACTATAACACCTTCTCAATCAAGGATAATAGTTTAGGAGTTATTGGTATTTTGACAACCCCTTTGAAATTCCACTCAATTGAAGCTCTGGCAGCAGCACTTGCGGGTGTTTGGTCAGGTACCAAGGTTCTTCCTTCGACAGAAGATCAAACTGCCTGGTTAGATGCTTTAAGAGAATCCTTTCCGTTACACAACCTTCTTCACCACACAAAGGTTGCGGAGTACTTTGATGATCTCTCTCGGTTTTGGCCACATGGAAGAAAGAGTCCCTTAGAGTCAGAGCCCACACATGTTGAAGACATCGATTATGGTTACCATAAGTTGGTGAAGATATTTAATGATAAGGTTAATGGTAAGTAGATCCTTAGTGAGAGCATAAACTAGAAAGTGATAAAATGTAGTATAAAAAAGATTGAGGAGTGTGATCAGTTTGATCCTCAAATTGTGGGAATTTCCCCATATTATTTTATTGATCAACTCTTAATTTAACTCCTTGAGCAACGACAACAGCAGTACGACAACATCGGATACGACCATCATTGAGAAGAATTGGAAATATAACAAGCTCTTACTAGCACTATTACAAGTTAATACATAACCACAACAGTAAACTTGTCACAGAATGCCACATTTGCCATCATGAGTTCACCATCAGTAAACTTTCATGTTCAAACACATTCCTCCCAATTCCGCATTCCCGTCGAGCTAATACGGCATAATTTCAAGACCATACAGAAGCTTGTTGAAAAGCAAAAGAAGACAACCACAGAGGAGGTAGCTAAGATCAAAAAGGCAAAGTTATCAGCGGAAACCAAGTTGGAGTTAATTAACAAACAAATCAAGCAGTTTGAATCATTCCAAAGCAAGTTAACAGTAGCAGCTCAAGCCAATGAAGATTATCGTTCTCGTTTGATAGCACGTCTCGATAATTTGAAAGTATTAGAAGAATGTACAGTTCCACAGAAGCAAAATTCTGAGCTGGATGAAGATAAGGAGTTGGATACTAATGATAAACTCTTAGATCCACATAATCTGAAACTCATAAATTGGTACCGTGACCAAACAAACCTACTATTAGTGGACTATTTGATTAAATCAAGTACTGCTGACGAGAATACAGGATTGAAGTTACTTGACAGTTTGTCGCAAACCAACCCAAAGCTCGAGAGGTTGATAGATCATGACTTATATGCTGATTTCAATCGCATACAAAGGTCGATTTTAAAGGATCATGATCTTTCACTTGTAAAACAATGGTTTCATGAAAATAAGAACTTCCTCAAGAAGTTTAACTCCAACTTAGAATTTGAAATTAACTATTGTCAGTTCTTATCCTTGGTGGAAAAGGGTGACATTGATACGGCTATTAACTTTTCTAAAAGTAACTTGTCTTCATATGGAAATAAAGATAACTACCTGGATCAAGACAGCAAGAATTACGAAGATAACTTGGCTCGATTAAGAGAAGTGGGTGGTTTGTTGGTATTTCTTGCGGTGAATACGTCATCTATGCTCAATCCATCCCACGAGACGTTATCTGGTACTATGATCACGAAAATGCCACGGTTCCATGAATACGAGAAGTTACTCTCGAATGAGCGTTGGGAAAGTCTCTCGCGCTCCTTCTTTGAAAACTTTACAGATCTTAATGGAATATCTAAGAACTACCCCTTCTTCGTTTATCTCTCAGCTGGTCTTCTGAGTCTTAAAACGAAATCGTGTTACAGGAACGAAGAAAACACAATATTTAATACGGAGTCAAAGCATAAACACGAAGCTCTCTCTGATCCACTGGCATTGCTTACAGATAGAAAGTATCGGGGTCCGAATATGTATTATCAGATCTTGCACAAGATAAACAATTGTCCAACGTGCTCACCAGAAATGTACGAATTAAGCAAAGACTTGCCATTCGCTCAGCTTATTACGAGTATTTTCAACAACCCATTTAAGCTACCAAATGGTAACATTTATCCGTTTGATAAGCTACTCAACCCGCTGGAAAAGTATCTTTCAGAGAAGAATACTTTGCTCAGAATGGGTAAAATCAAAGACCCATTGACTAAAGAGATATTCTTGATTGACAATTGTGTTAGAGTTTATCCAGCATGATCATTAATACTTCATGAAGTAACTTCTATCGATGTGGCCATATCGTAATACAGTTATATCGACTATCTGTTATAGGTTGATTACAATTATCAATATGAGTTATGTCTTTCTATTATAATGTACACTAAAATCACCACATATTGGAATCTCCCATTACTCGCTATCGCTATCGTCGTCTTTCTTTTTCTTTTCATCAGTTTTCTGCCATTTCTCAAACACGTATGTTCTTGCAGCTCTCTCTTCCGCCTTCTTCGTTGTGTTTCCCATACCATCAGTTCTCCTATGGTGATAGCCTGGGAACATTTCCCAATCAAAGGAGCCCGACTTTTCGAGACGGAAATCAATACTTCTTGCTAAAGATTTAATACTCCACGATATGTATGGTTCACCCTCAAAAAGTGTCATCAAGATCTTTCCCTTATATGCTGTATGGTCGGTAGCAGTGCTATAGCCTCCAAAATCATTCTTGGCTTGGTTATTCACAATTTCAAAAACTTCTTTGCAACTTTCGAAATAAGACAAGCATAACTTCTGATGTTCTCTAATGCTTCTTTCTACGTCCTTGATACCCTTACCATTATGCGGGAAGTTGAACATGATATAATCGAGGGTTTTCTTGGATTTGAAAAGTGATGACTTCAAGACTTTTCTCTTTGACTGATTCACTAACTTTAGGTCCAAAGCAAGTTTTCTGCAATCCACTCCATGGAATATCTGGACTCCTAACTCACGAAGCTTAGAGAGTGTGTCTTTGGTAGTCTCGTATTTCTCAAGCACTTCTTCCTCAGAGTCAAAGCTCGTAGCTACTAAATTTTCAGGTTCGATGAAGCCTTGCTCAACAATCGATAATGCATATGTGAAGTCACCTTCTCCGACAAGAAGGACTGTTTCTTCAGGTTGAAAAGGGACAAAACCCTTCTTTTGTTGTCTCTGCAGTTGTTTCTTTTGGTTCTTCTTTACAGCTTTGCTAGATCCTCCAGCTTTCATAGACTTTGCTTTGTTAGCGGCTTGTACCTTTTGCAGCTCCATCCTATTAAGCATAGCACTTTTGGCTTTATCCAGCGCGATCTGGCGCGTCAAAGCACCTTTCAAGCCCTTGCCTGTGAGCTTCAATTGTTTACGGGCCATCGCGATGATATGAAAAAAGATCCGGGGAAGAAAATAACCACAATGAATCACCACTAGAAATACGAGAAAGTCACAATGGTTTACTACAAGAGAATCACCACTAGAAATACGAGAAAGTCACAATGGTTTACTACAAGAGAATCACCACTAGAAATACGAGAAAGTCACAATGGTTTACTACAAGAGAATCACCACTATAAATACAAGGAAATCACCACTGGTTTACTAAAAGAGAATCACCACTGGTTTTCTAAAAGAGAATGACTGAATTACCTCCTATTCAAATTATATCTAACCGGAGATCTTCCCTTCAATGTTTCTGCTCTACAATAAATTCCACCTTTCCCTTTCACCTAGTATATCTAAATACCTTTCATGCCCTCACAAATGCACTCTTTCCTCTCCCATGTGATAGTCGGCATCACTTGCAACTTCTCTGGAGAATATGCCTGTCGACTCTGAAGTTGGTCTCTCTTCCAGAATCAGTGCAGTATCAGCTTGGTCATCGCTCTCGCTGTCACTGTTACGCTCACTTTCACTGTTTTCATCGTCTTCCTCCTCCTCTTCTTCACTCTCTTCAACTTCGTTCAACTTCTCAACAAACCCATCATCGCGCTCGTAGAACAACATAAAAGTTCCTCTACCATCCAAGACCTCTTCTTCACGCACGACATGAACAGTCTCATCAGAGACTCTCCACCATGTACCACGGTATTTACGGTAACAGATATAGTGACCGTAATTGTGAGTACCATAGTGAGATACCACAGCTTTGAGGTTATATGGGATGACAGGCGACTCCTCAACATTGCTATTGGAAATCTTTTCATTTTGTGCTAGACTATCTTCTGCAATGCCATTGGAATGATTGACATCACCTCCACTAGCTTCGAGACCATTGACATTTTCCAAAACTCCATTTGTTTGGACATCTTCCACACCACCATTTGTTTGGATATCTTCCACACCACCATTTGTTTGGACATTTTCCACACCACCATTGACATGTGTTTCCAGATTACTTCCGAAGTCGTTCTTTTCAGATTCCAATGATTCTGTTTCTGCTTCCGAGTCATCTTCTTTGTCAAATACCTTTCCTTCATCTTGCTTCCTGAAAGTCTTTCTTGCATCCATATTAACATCCAGTGGCTCAGCAACATAGTCTGCCAAGTTCAACTTTGATGGGAAAGTGACATTACTTGGGTTCTTCACAATCAGGTAGGTCCTAGGGTCGAACACCGATCTGTTAATATGTATGGCAAGAAGGGGAGGTGGTCTACTCAAATAGATCTGCTTGGACTTCTTGCTTTTCTTGATCATTTGCTTGATAGTGAGCTTTTCAAACACTTCATCTTCAATGTAGTGCTTTCTCAATTCCTCATCGATCAAGTCTAAACGAGACTGGAATTGCTTGTATAATGGCGATGCAGTATCCATTGATGAAAGCTTTTCCAGTAAGAAAGTCTTTGTCTGATTCAATCCACATCTGTTACAGTTGACGTCTTCAATGATTTCTGGGGTAATCCACTCCTTGAGGAGATCAGCGAGCTCATATGTGTGATAGTAACTGGTGCTATTAGGAAGGTTTAAACTGAGTCCGGAGTTCACAGAATATCTGATACCTCCTACCTCACCACAGGTCAAACATCCTATTCTCTCTGCAGATATTCCATCAACAGGTGTAATTAAGTTCAAAGGATACACCATCTCAGTGTTATCCAAGTTAGGATCCACCTGCAGAGCAGGTACACACACGGTACCAATCTGGCTTAAATCATCGAAATCCACAGCCGTTTCTAAGTCGGATTTCTTCACGAACTTTGTAGCGGTTTTCTTGGTGGGTTTGACGATCTTATGCTCCTTCTCAAGGATGCTCATGACGAGTTGGTAGAATTCTTGCGCATCTTCCTGGTTATATCCAGAGAAGAAGTTCTGCTTGGGACCATTAGGCATTTTGTTTAACAATGGTCTTGTGCTAAACCCTTTTCCAGTTGGTCCATAGCTACCATTAATGTTATCAAGCAAAGTCTTTAAAGCTTGTGTGAAAGTGAGCTTTTCACTTTCGTTGACATATTCATCGATAAAGCGGGTTAATTCCCTAGATGATGCCAAACTTTGTAGGACACTGTTCATAAAGCAGGTATTTCCATCGTTTGAAATACCACCAATAACCCCGCCGTTAGCCATCGCAAATTTATGCTCTTTCAACTTCGCAAAGCGACTGCGTCCTGCCCCGAGTGAGTCTCTTGCGGTATTAAATCTGTATCTCAGGTTCATGACGAGTGTGTTGATGATGTCGGTTAAGTTAAGCTTCTTGCGAAATATGAAGATCGAAGAAAGAACAAGTATGGAGGTGATTAACGCGGGGTTGTTGATGCGCTGCGCGAGCTGGTTAAGTGAATACAACTCTGAAAATTGTAGGATGATAATCAAGAGCACTGGGACTGCGAGGAGGATAATCATGCAGTGGACCAGTGTCAATCGTACTTGATGGATTTTTTTTCGCCAATTTTCAAAATCGCAAACGACATCTCGTGGGGCAAAATAGTTGAAAATATAAATCCGAATAAGGCAATCGAAATTCTGAACTACAAGTATACTAGTATTGAGATAATCTATAGTAAAGAAGATATCAAGAAGAAGATATCAAGAAGAAGATATCAAGAAGAAGATATCAAGAAGAAGATATCAAGAAGAAGATATCAAGAAGAAGATATCAAGAAGAAGATATCAAGAAGAAGACATCAAGACGTTTATGTTAACTTCAAGGTATACTTGGTTACATAAATTATGCCATTTTAATATGACTAAACGTCTATTTTGACGTCATGTAGCTTTTGTAATCTTCAACCATCTTTACAATCTTCTAACCTTTATCGCATGTTTTGTACCTCATCTCTTGTTCCCTCATACAATCACTACTCACTCAACCTTTGAATTAGTCCTCCTGTATACTCTCTAATCTACTATTTCAATCGACTCTACCTATTCCAATTCCCATCTGTCTATTTATGGACGCTGATACATGGGTACGGGAGCCCGGCCAAAATTGGCGAATTGGCCCATTGGAGGACGGTCCTTACCCCAGCCACACTTTAACGGTCTTCCGTTCACAGTGAAACCAGCCAACTGTACAATGGCCAAGGCCGCACGCTCATGTGAGTCATACTTTACAAACGCACAACCACGCTCTGGATGGAACTTGAAATCCACAATGAAGCCGAAATTCTGTAATAATGGAATGAGGTCGGACTGTTGCGTGAAATGAGCGATATTTCCGAGATAAACTGTAGTCTGCCACAGTGGGGTCTGGCATAATACTATGTCATATGACTGTGGAGAAATTACGGGTCCTTGACCAAGCTGAAGTGGTGGTTGCGATTGCATCTGTTGTTGTTGGACAAAATGCTGGTCATAGATATTATAAGGTTTATAATGCCTCGGTACTTTGTTCCCACGATGGTTATTTATCTGTTTATGAGAAGCCCAGTTGCATCTAATTGCTCTACCCTGGACCCACGCTCCATTCATAGTCTGTAAGGCCAATTCTGCATCAGTTTGTTTGCCAAAAGTTACAAATCCATAGCCCCTAGACCGTGAAGTTTGCATATCCCACATGACATGGGCTTGGAGGAGCGATGCAAAGTTAGAAAACGTCTTGTATAAGGTCTCATCGTCTACCTCTGGTGAAAGATCACCCACAAATATATTAAATGAAGGTGAGTTTGGATTTTGCGCAGTGTTGATCGTCGACAGTTGGTAAGCCCAATTGAGTTTAATAGGGTAGTTATTAACAGTACGACCATTAAGAGTATGTAATGCCATATCTGCTGAAGTGGTAGAGTCGAACTCAACAAACGCATAGTTGAATCCTGGTTTGTTTTTATCGTTGAGTATCTTAACACTTTGGATCCGGCCAGCTACCTGAAACACCTCAAGGAGTGAATCTTCACCGACGGACTTGTGTACATTTCCCACATAAAGGATTTTGTTGGAAACTTCACGGCCACCTTCAACGGCACTTGCGGGATGAGGGGAAGGAGATACTCCCTTTCCTTGAGTTACCAGCAGTTCTTTTGTTGGTGTTGGTTGAGGACTTTGCGTCGACTGTCTGGTTTGTGAAGAATCCACAGGAGTCTCTGTACTGGTCTCTGTTTCTGCCAATGTAGTTGGACTACTTTCAGTGCCATTGACGTTATCAACTTGTGTGGAAGGGACTACTTCAGAGGGTTCTACCTTATTCTGGTCCGCCATGTTATCGATAATCAACAAAGGAAAAAACGCAGAAAAACACGATTAAGCGGACAAAAAATGAAGCTACAAAGCTGATGCGGGTTTTCGGGGCTTATCAAAGATCTACCACTGAAAACTCCAGAAAGAAATGCTAATCAACATGAGCCTGCTAAGCATGCTTCTTGTCTCGCTTCCAACTTGAAAATCTTTACTATCATAAGAATATCGCCTATGCACGTGGCTTGTTAGATATTACATCTATCAACCTCCTCTCAAAGTCCGTAAGCGCACGTAAAAAAATGTTGATCGCCTTGGCATTTATAATACCACCTGAGAATCATGTGGTGTAACTACATATAAAGTATATTAGAAGCATTCTCATCGTTTGCTGCCCGTATCGTGCCCTCGCTCGTATACTTCCTTATCACGGCATTCGGCGTAATTAATATTGGGGTACTGCATATAGTTTTATACCCCACATTGAATGAGGATAGGGCCCTTGTGGCAGGATACCTTAGTAGACAATAGGAAAGAATACTCGGTTAGGGATTGGTAGATGTTAAGATGTTTCGGGATAATTGGAGTTACATACTCCACACTAGATCGTTATGCAGGAATTGATCGGAGTATATGCCGAAGAAAATAAGATAATACTCTGGGTATAGTTGAAGACAATAAAATAATACTCGGGGTATAGTTGAAGACAATAAGATTATACTCTGGGTATAGTTGAAGGAGTTAATACTTATATGGAAAGTGACGAGAGGTAAGATTTAAGTAATGAATGTTTCAACAAGAAGAAATAAAGACTGGAAGGTTTGAGAAGAAACTAGATGTAAAAACAGTTATTCTAAGTTGAAACTTATAATTCGTTATACTTATGAAGTTATAATTATAGTCAAGAAAGCTTTGATGAAAGCTTTCATCATTACAAAACTACTACTAGTAGTCTAACAATTATCTGTAACTTCTTCTTTTATATGGGATATGGTCTCGTACTTATTTGAACCTTTTTCGTTACATAATCAAATCATCACTTCCGATGAGACTTCTAGCGGTGACAACATCCGATCCTCAACAGGTAAGGACTATCAAAACTCACCTTGAGTCACTTCATGTGTTGAACAAACTGCGCAAGATTGAAAGAGTTAACTCAGTATTCCGCATATATACATTAGTATCTCCAGAGGACACCATCTTGGATAGCTACAACATCGAAGAATATGAGCAGTCCACTAATGAAGACAATACTTTATCACAGCATATCAAGAGTTATTTGATAAACGTCTCTATATTGAGTGAGAAATTGGACTCACTTGTATTTCCAAAGAAATGGGATGTTTATCCACCAATGGTTCTTTTCCTGGCATATGCATTTGAAGGATGGAACGAGATATTAGATGATAAAGAAGGGTTCTACAATCATATTCTTAAGTATTTCCCTTCGTGCACACATATCGCTTTGAATCGTCCAATAGAGAAATTCGATGTTATGAGAAGACCATGGAATATCACACCTTTATATGGGGATTTTGGGTGTACACCTCAAGACAACAGCTCTTTAGATGATCCATATTGGGATACCACAGCAGAGAATTACAAAAAAATTGACTTCACGAAAGGGTTCTGGGTATCTGTTATACAGAATGGCATTGTTCAGAATTGGGCACCAATGTATACGATGTTTCTGCGAGGAAATATCAAGGAAAAGAAGCGAGTTCTCGAGATGCCCAATGTTAAAAATTCCGTTGTTTTCGATCTCTATTGTGGGATAGGATACTTTCTGTTGAGTTACTTGGCTCAAGGATGTGATGCTATCTTTTGTTGGGACATAAATCCATGGCTGATAGAGGGATTTCGTCGTTCACTTTCAAAATACCCACACGAGATCTTTACGAAACATGACGCATTTGACTGGGAATATTACAAATTGGCGAGGGCCAGAGGCATAAAGGTATTCATTTTCTGTGAACTGAATGAATATGTAAAGGAAAGGTTACTGCTGTTCCCAAATACATCACTCGATGTTAAACATATCAATCTCGGTCTACTTCCTACACTGCGCGATACTTGGGAAACCAGCAAAGAAATCATAGAAAGGATGAGTAATGAAGGTTGTGTTCACATTCATGAAAATGTCCATAAAGATGAGTTCGAGAGGTTTATTCATAACGTCGAAGAAAAGTTTGGACCTAGTTGGAGTGGAAAGCACCTCGAAAAGGTTAAAACCTTTGCTCCAGATGTCTGGCACGTCGTACTTGATCTCGAATATCATCAACAAAGTTAGAAAGTATAATGAAGGGCAAGTATGGAAAGAGCATAGATGAGAATATGAAAGGATTGATCATAGATACCAAAGGATTGATCATAGATACCAAAGGATTGATCATAGATACCAAAGGATTGATCATAGATGACAACATGAAAGGATTGATCATAGAAATGAGAGGATAAGAGAATGGAAATATATGGAAAATAAGAGGTAATGAAATTCCAGCCGTTCTATAGACATTCAAGATGAAAAGCTTCCATACCACCAAATTGCAAATTTTATCGGTACTGCAATCGATTTCCTTCAGATCTATAGTACTTTTCCACTAGACATCTGTGTAAACTACCGTGGTATGATTTCCGAGAATTGGCTTTCCCCTCAGCTTGAGCCTCCCCATCGCTATATATATCACAAGATGATTTCTCCGCGAGCTCATCGCCAGCTGCGGAAAAATACATCAAAAACCAGGGACAAATTCTTGGCCATAATCATAATCAAGTACGTAAGGCTGTCTTCAAAGTATCTTTAAACCCCACAAATGTTCAGTATCATCACATACCCCTCTTCATCGATATAACTGCAGTTTAAAACCGGCATATCACCCCTCACTCAAAAGTTGTTGCACGCCCGAAAAACTTTACGGTTCAGTAGTCTGCGACATCTACTCCTCAAGTTAGACAATTAAGCCGTGTTGCTATCTTCGCTGCGCCTCGTATTTGCTGTTCTAAAGGTCAAATACCGAAAAACACGAGCATAAATATAGGAATAAACAGTCACAGGTTAGTGCCCTACCAATCCAATGCTGGCATTCCATTGATAACACCGGGAGAGGTCGTTCCGAGGTCAGACCGTAGCTAGTTTTGAGACACACTACTTCAGCCGGACGTGGAGTTCGTAACCAAAAGACCGAAAACGGCCGCTGACTCAGCGACCATAATTTTTTTTATCGGGTTAAATTTTACAGGTTGGGTGCTGCGCCTTTGAACAGTTTACAGTGACGCCAGGTCCTCATCTCGTGGAGACGATAGAAGTATATTTTTTAGTTGCTCGAAACCTTGTGTTTAAGCGTCTTCGTGAATAACGTGAGTCTCGTTATCCAAATTAGAGAATTCTGAATTTGGTATTTCAGCCAACAACAAATGTCATTCACGGAGAATAGGTATGACCTATTCGACAGAAACGACAGTACCGGCTCTACCAACAACATGCGACTGAAGCTGTCCGCTCCAGACCACATCAATTCTACCCTGGGAGGCTTGCAAAACTCTCGTCCAGATACATACTCACTGCTCATGAACGATTACAAGGATTCGCCTCCAGAATTTCACAGGGTCCAAGGTGATACCAACATGATGGGCGAATATAAAGAACTGTTCATGAACGACTTCAAAGATACCTTAGGTCAGGGGGTCAAAGATCCGCATTCATATGTCGACGGACAAGGTACCATGGAGCAGATAAAACAAGAAGCGACTTTCAACAACAATGCTAATCTATCAAGAGAACTCTTTGCCGAACATCCAGCAGACTTCCTTGAGTCGCTCCAAGACCAAAACAACCACAGCATGTACGGCGAGAGTAAGGGATTCGACTTGCTGAATAAACAACGACCGACCATCGACGTTGGTCAAGCACCACGTTTGGAAAACCCTCTTGCCAACTTCAACGACTCTCCTCATTACTCGTCGTCAGCGTCCTCCAACATTCCATCATCGCTGATAGATCTCGCAGTGCCGTCTAATGTCCCTTCTTCACAAATAGATCTCGGAGCGTCATCTAACGTACAGTCATCACAGATGGACGTCCCCATGGACTATGGGTCGCGAGAACAGGGCAATAGAGGACAACTTCCATTACTCACCACGACACTTTCACCATCTAACGACTTACTCAGCCCCAATGCTCCTAGATCTGCATCATCATACCGACTGCACGAGACTATTGGGGGCTACCACAGTAACAGCAATAGCCTTTCACTTCCACATTCACCCGGAGGATACTCGTATGTGAGCGACAATTCCCAGAATGCCGACTCTCCATTTGTGGACGCAGCACTGCATTTCAGCGATGTACCATATCAGAACACGGGCGACTTCGACACAGAAATTGCGTTGGGTGGATCTATTCTGAACACAAATCTCGTGGGCATGGACATGCGTTCCTTCGACCCCATCCCCACATTCGCTTTTGGGGAGCAAGGATATAAACAAAACCAGAGTCTGGATGGTAATGCTGAGCGCAACTTCCTTGGTCAAAACCAGGATGGTAATGCTGAAGGAAACTTCCTTGACCAAACCCAAGACAATAATGCCGAAGGAAACTTCCTTGGCCTCACGGAAAACAACCTTATGAGCTACAATGAGCAAAACAACTTCCTGGGAAGCGGTGATGCGGGGAGCTCATACCGTGATATTGTGATCTCAATCCACCAGGCGCCAGACGCGCCCGAAGCAGTGGCAGCCAAGACGCCATCGTTGTTTTCCAACTCAAGTGCCAACTCAAGTGTGGGCAATTCTCCCAACCTTTCGCAGCAAAATACAGGTAATTCGTTCAAAGATAACAATAACCTCAATGTGAATGCTCAAGGGCAACAATTACTGCTGCTGCTGCTCCCACTTGCACCGAATTCGCAGTATGTGCAAGTTTCCGAGGGATCGCTTCTCATCCCAGATGAGCACAACGCCATGAGGCACGGGAGACGTAAATCGCATTCTGTATCGCTGAGGCGGTCTACAAGCAGGTCAGGACGCCTGAGCGACATAGATGATGACGATGGTGATGAGGATGACGAAGATGATGATGATGCCGATGGACCAAAGTTAAAGCCCAAGGTTTCATCAAGGCAAAAAATGCTCGAATTGGCACTGCCTGCGCAGACAGCCAAGCGAACACAGAAGCATCCGCTGGTATACGCATGTCATCTCTGTGAGAAGCGATTCACGCGACCGTATAATCTTAAGTCGCACTTGCGGACACATACGGACGAAAGACCATTTATATGCAATGTGTGTGGTAAGGCGTTTGCGAGACAGCACGATCGAAAGCGACACGAGGAGCTTCACACAGGAGAGAAGAAGTTCCAATGCAAGGGCTTTTTACGTGATGGTACAGAGTATGGGTGTGGGCGCAAGTTTGCGCGTGCGGATGCCTTGCGGAGGCATTTCCAGACAGAGAACGGAAAAGCGTGTATCAAGTTGTTGATAGAAGAGGAAGATAGGGAGAAGATTGAGAACTCAAACAACCCCAATGGGGTGACCAAGGGCAAAACCGCCAACGACTTTTTGATGCAGGTGCCTCAGGTGGTATTTTCTCCCCCAGAGTAGGCGTAATGACCGGAACGATAAATATTCAAGGAGTGTTGCGAGATGTAAGAGATGTAGGAAGGTATTAGAGTGAAGGGAAAAGGAGCATAAGGAAAAGAGAATCGAAACGAGAGCATAAGGAAAGAGAATCGAAATGAGAGTATAAGGAAAGAGAATTGAAACGAGAGCTTAAGGAAAAGAGAAGCGAAACCAGAGCTTTAGGAAAAAGGTATATGAGGATGGGCATAAAGTGATGAGAATCAAGATGAGGGAAGGACTACGATGATTAGTATTGGTTTAACTCGACAGAAGTAGAATGTCAATATAATGAAGAGATTGTGCTGGTCATCTAAGAATTCAAAGATTTTAGTGATGGAAGACTTCAATGAAGTATAAATCATTTGGTCTCTAATCGATCTGTGAGGGTGACGAGACCTTCTATTTAAGACTTATTTCATGAGTAGTTTGTTTTGTATAACTTCAGTTCATTTGCTCTATATCTTCGTATTAGGTAGACTAAATGGTTCTCTATGCTTTTCTTCACCTTTCCTCTTATCGTTCTTTCGTTCGCCTTTTTTCACCATCTTCAATATCATTATATTTTCACTCTAATCATGGACAGAGACGACGAAATCCTCGACCGATTCTCGCCGTCGTACCAGGCTGCACCCAAGCTGTCTGATGAGACGAAGATGGCAGAGCTTCAGGCAAAGAAGGAAGCCTTCATGATGCAGCAAAACCGTGATTTTCTCGAGCAGCTCTTCCGCGAAAACAGACATCAACCCATCAAGATTCGCAATGTACAGATCACCAATGGTAACCATTTCCGTGACTCATTCTTGGCCGCACAATTCGCACCATTGACTGCGACCTCTCGGGCAATTTCACTCGAAAAGCTCCTCTCTGACGTGGATTCGATATCCAAACTGTTTGCGAACTTGGGTGTGGTGGACAACATCATGGTGTCATTCAACCCATTGCGACCAAATATCTTCCGGCGTACCGATACCATTGACCTCGTCCCCGTGTTCAATGTGGTACCTGCGAAGCGATTCTATGCTAAAACAGGTACTAACATAGGTAACGGTGAAGGTGATGGTTACATTCAGTTCCAGTTCAAGAATTTGTTTGGTGGTGCAGAACACCTCACTTTCGATGCTATTACCGGTACAAAGACCTCGCTGAACTACCTTGCAAACTATACAATGCCTATTTGGAATAACCTGAAGTACATCTGGGAATCGACAGTGAGTTTGAACACACGAAAGTACGACTGGATCCGCGCAGATGTTGTAACACGGTCGCTCAACAACAGAATTTTCACACAGTATGACTCCAGCGTCAACCATGAGTTGATCTTTGAGAACTCCTGGAGACAACTTAAAAATTCGCTGTCAAAGCTGATGGATGTGCTCTTACAGGCAGGGTCGAACTTCAAGTCGTCAATAGCATATAACGTTGTTTTCGATACAAGGTTGAGTAAGACACTTCCAGGAGCAGGAAAGTTCTTCAAATGGGGTGTGGAGTGGAACATGCGTGAAAAAAGTGGGTATATCAAGACAAGCGCAGCCTCACAGCTTGCATACCCTCTTGGTAAGCATTCTAAGGTGATCATTACTCATAAGGCAGGTGCATTACAGTCACTTAATGGCCAACCGTCATATATCCTCGATAGGTTCTTCAGTGGAGGACCGAATGATGTGCGGTCATTTGAAATGAACTCTCTTGGACCCAAGCAATTCAACTCTAGTGTTGGTGGAGATGTTTTTGCAAATGGTGGGTTGTCGCTAGTTACAGACTTGCCAAAGTATACTGACTCTAACTTCAAGTTCCACCACTTTGTGAACTATGGTAAGTTGGTCAAGCTTGAGGGGGGAATGATGAACACCCTCAAGAGTATGACACACGGCTACCTGGTGGGGGTAGGAATGGGAATCTTATACAACCACCCAATGGCACGTTTTGAGTTAAACTTTGTGCTTCCAGTGACCGCAAGCGAGAGAGATGGTATAAGAAAGGGCTTGCAGTATGGTATCGGTGTATCGTTCATGTAAACTTGTGTATAGTTATAGAATAAATAGATGGACGAGGGAAGTCAAGAGAAGAAGTGGCATAAAGAACTTACACAGTAGTTATACCGTAAAGAACTTACGCAGTAGTTATACCGTAAAGAACTTAAATAGTAGTTATACCGTAAAGAACTTAAACAGTAGTTATACCATAAAGAACTCAACTAGTAGTTGTACCACAAAGAACTCTAATACTAGTTATACCATAAAGAACTCAAATACTCGTTGTACCAGAGTGAACATTCGATACAGATACTTCTAATATTTCTACACCTAATTGATCTGCTATCTAGTCTTGATTTGATTCTGCTTATCGTATCCTATTCTTTCGTCTCATCCTATCATTTGTGCTAATCATCTTAATTCTGATGATCGTAATTCTTCTGTCTAATCTAAATCACCCTCTAATCCTTGCTTGCACTATATTTTTGCTTGTACAGCTCGTGCTCCTTGATCACAGCTGGAATGATGAGGCTTTCGATCTCGACCTTGTTTTCGATCTGCAGATCGGTCAACTTGATCCGATGGGTTTCGTCTGATGGCTTCACAAACACAACCTCCTTCTTACGCGTCTGCAACAAGTTACCGATGACCAACTGGTGTTGGTATTTGTCAAGCGCATCTTTTGCTTTCTTGATCAAGATGGTTTCGTCAGTTTCCAACTTGAATGATATTATCATAGCTTGAGGAGCCCACTTATCGACAAGTCTACGTAAGAACTTAGGAACAGGCTCCAAGTCCACAATTAACTTACCACCCAGCTCCTGCGATTGGATCTTATGTTGAGGCATACGCAGTTGAGGCAAGAAAAAGTCACTCACGGCAGCAGCCAAGTAGAAGAGTGCCTTTGACTCTAATACCTGAAGTTCACGAGAAATCGACCTTAAAGTGTACAAGTACTGGTTCACTGTAGTGAAAGGAAGAAGAAGCAACAGGTTAGAGGACTGTGCCTGCTTATACTTGCGAAGGATCACCAACATATCATCTGCAAACTTGTTGTTGATCTCAACACGGTCATTTTGCTCGGTCATATAGTCCAAGAAACAGTTGGTGGTGTGACTATAATGTCTTGAGTAAGGCAAGAGAGAGAATTCTCTGTGTAAAAAGATGACTGCGTAGCCATTTTCCAAAAAGTACTCAGCACTGGTAGCACCTCTAGTTCCTGCACTGAAGTTATCGATGAAGCGAACGGTATTGTTTTCCAATGGCACCGTAGTACCACCTGAAGTCACAAGGGCCACGTTTTTGCCAGTCTTTTCGGAGTGATACTTGACAAACTCGGCGACTTTCTCTTCGAACTGTGGGAGATAAGACGGTGGTTTGTGTGTTTTGAAGTATTTGTCTTCATCCAGTGTCTGTGCCGCTGGGAAGTCGGCAATCCGACGGTCAATGGCGGTATCAGTGTCGGGTTTAGAGGTGTGATAGTTCATAGGCATCGTATAAAGAAAAATTCCCCACAGCGGTTTTTCAAAGCGGCAAATTGCGGAGTGACTGATTTGTGGATAAGAGATGAAGAATAAGATGAAAAGAATATGGGTGAAAGAAGTTGGTAGAGGAGATAACGTGGATAGAAAGTACAGAATGAATGGATTCAATAGTAGAAAGCAAAAGTATAAAATATAGATAGCTGATGGAGAAAGCTGACTGAGAAAGTTGACCGAGAAAACATATTGACAGTGTTCATAAAGGTCACGCCGAAAGCTCAAAATCAGATACTTGAAATTGGTTAACTAGAATATCGAAAGGAATCCTTAAAGTCCCATTAAAGTCTAGAAATCAATGCCTTTGATTGATCGTTTAGGTCGTCTTAAACGAGATAATCCCTTTAGGTCCATCTCATGACTCAATATATCAAGTAGAGTATAATAAATTCTCAAGATATATCAAGAACATCTCATGTTGATCTCAAGACTATCTCAGGTTAATCTCAAGACTATCTCATGTTTATCTCAATATAGGTCTATCCTCATTTAAAAGCCTCTCATAGAACTTATATATCCTCAATCTTAATAATCATCTTCACTGACAATCATTTTAGATCAAGTCATCCAAATTCGATTATCGATTTACAACAATTTAAGATCCTCCAACTTTGATCATCAAGATACAAGAACAGTACCACCACAATTACCCTATTCACCACATATCATCTGTTATTAATCTACTTGGTTATTAATCTACTCGACTATTAATCTACATACTTCATCTAACTATTCATATACATTCAATCATTCATCTAGTTCCCTGTCATGTCAGCCGATTACTGGAACTCTTCGCAACGCCAATATCTTCAACTAACCAAACAATCACTTTTAGAACTGCGTCGCAGGGTCCTCCTCCTCGAGCGCAAACTAGTTCAAAATGGATTAGTCAAAGACCACCCCGGAGTTGTCTATGACTTCAACATGCGAATCTATCTCCACAACTTGATCATCAAATTAGGTCGACGGTTGAGTGTACGACAGATTGCCCTAGCTACCGCTGAAGTATACCTCGCACGATTTCTCACACGAGTTCTGTTGAAGGAAATCAATGTGTATTTATTGATCACTACATGTCTTTACGTTCTGTGCAAGATTGAAGAATGCCCACAGCACATCCGGCTCATGCTCAGCGAAGCTCGCAATATCTGGCCAGAGTATATCCCCAATGATATTACCAAATTGGCGGAATTTGAGTTTTATCTCATCGAGGAATTGGAACTGCATCTCTTGCTTCATCACCCATATAAGCTGTTGCTTCAGATCCAAGCATTCTTGAAAGAAAACATCAATATTTATGGCATTGTGTTATCTGATGATGAACTTCAACATAGTTGGTCGTTGATTAATGATAGTTACATTACCGATCTTCATTTGCTACTCCCGCCACATATCATCGCCGTAGCGCTGGTGTATATTACCATCGTATTGAAAAAGCACTTGGTGGCCATAAAGAATTCGTCTGACGTAGCCAACCAAGAGATGCATATCGACGATTTGATGGCTTTAACAGGGAAGAAAGATAAACCAGATGCTGCTTTCAGTGATATGGCCGCAGATGAAGATACTATACGCATAAATAAGTTTATGAACTTTTTGAATCACCTGCATGTGAATTATGACCAGGTTATTGATGCTATTCAAGACATTATCAATGTCTATATAGTATGGAACAGATATAATGAGGGTAACGTTAAGCGTGCCCTCCACATGATGTTATTGGGGAGATAGAAAAGGAAGACAAGAGAAGGGAGATCACAAAAGAGATCACAAGGGAAATGACAAGCGAGATGACAAGAGAAGAGAACGATGACATGAGAAGGGATGACAAGCGAGATCATAAGAGAAATGAAAGAAAGAAACTAAAGGACAGGAGGATGACCTGACATCAAGATGACCTGATATGATCTTACATCAGGAGAGGTTTCTCTTAGACAAAGACATTAGGGTTACAAGATGAAAGAAAGTATACATTTACAGATGGTATGAATTCATCGATATGAGGATGTGTTTGTTAACATACCGATAGTCAAACGGATACCTTACCCTTTCTGTAAAATCTGACAACTTTTGTCCTGAAAAAACTCATCCCCAATAGGTTACGAAACCAACGCGTTCAAGCTCATGGAAGGGCCGGAAAAAAAATTATGGGCTAAATATCAGGTAGAAAGGCACAGCATAGAGACGAGAGGATTGTAGAAAACCACCATACTTAGCTCATTGAGATTGACGCGTTTTGGATCATGATTACATTCTTGTCTCACAGATTGTATTGTACACCCTAAACAGGGTTTGTTCCTGCCTAAAGAGGCAATGTTCTTAACCGGAAATGAGAAGAGTAAGATGGAAGTAGAGATGGGACTCGAAGTTCGAGACCAGACCAATCAGCATATACACATGCTAATACGCGGTGAGCATCTTTTGTGCCAAAGAATTAAGGTTCATACGGGCGTGCAAGCCGCACGGTCTGTCCAACGTGTCAATGAAAAAGACGGTCGAAAAAAAGCGATCTAAAAAGCTTTTTGATTCAACAGGATGGCTCAAGACCCCTACCACTCGCTGTTTCAAGCGCGAATCGAGCGCAGCCAGTTGGCGCTTTCCAGGTCTCTCTTAGTGATGCTCTTCCTGGCCTACCAAATCCCATTTTTGAAGCCTTATGCTAGCAAATTCTTGAAGTTGCAGTATCTCATTGGCACAGGTAGCTCTACTGAGCCCGCGCAATATGACATGGGGTGGGAGGACTCATACTACGTCGCTGCTTGGGTGCTTTACCTTACGTTCGCAAGATCCTTAGTGATGGCATTTTGCAAGCGGTTAGCCAACTCTAGATGGATCGGAATTTCATCTACTAAAGGTAAGATGCGCTTCGCAGAGCAGAGTTGGTCGTTCTTTTACTACTCCATCCTGTTCCTTTTTGGAGTGTTTCTCTACTTGCGTGCTCCCTACTACAATAATCTCGACAACTTGTACGTTGGGTGGCCTCATTACCAGATGGATTCTCTTTTCAAGAAGTATTACCTTGTGCTGATTGCCGCATGGTTACAGCAGATTATCGTGCTCAATATCGAACAGCGTCGTAAGGACCACTACCAAATGTTCTCGCATCATATTATCACTTGCTGCCTTATTATTGGCAGTTACTACTTCTACTTTGTTCGCATCGGCCATCTCATCCTCATGTTGATGGACCTGGTCGACATTGTGTTGGCAGCCGCTAAGATGTTGAAGTACGCTCAGTTCACACGCTCATGCGACTTAATGTTCATTGTGTTCTTGATATCTTGGATTATCTTGCGGCACGGCGTATACAACATTTTGTTTTACCACGCCTGGCACAATTCACGCCATCTCATGGCAGCTGGTGAATGTGTTGCCGGTGTTGTGCAGAAGCGCTGCTGGAACACAAGCATTATCAACACGTTTTTGGCATTGCTTGGAGGCTTACAGGTCATCACCATCATCTGGATGTTTTTGATCTTGAAGGTTGCCTACAAGGTGGTCACAGGAAAGGGCGCTGAGGATGTGCGTTCTGATGACCTGGATCTGGAGTATGAGGAGCAAGTTAAGAAGGAAGAGAAGGAGAGGGTAGAGAAAGAGGAGGATGAGAAAAACTAAAAGTTCATTGAAACCATAGTTGGAATGGAGTGAAGGTTAGAGGATGAGTATAGAACATACCTACGGGTGCCTCGGTCAAAGTGCTCTGATCAGATGGTTTCAGAGAACCAAATTGTACTATAGAGGTGTGCGCATAGCATAGATACTTGGTGAAAATTGTAGAAATGGAGGAAGATAGAGTATGAGTAGTAGATTGAGCGGAAATAGCCATATTCTCTTCGCATACTCTAAGTTTTCGATAAAGAACTAAAGAACTATTCTACATTCTCTTAGCATGCTCAAATTAAAGGACTTTACTATGTTCTCTTAGCTTACTCGATGTATTCTAAAAGAACTACTCTACACTCTCGATGACTCGATGTATGGACTATCTCTGTTAATTGTCATTAACAAATCGATAGGGCTACTTGACATTTGCATTTACTAATTTTATAAAAGAATCCTTCAGTATCTATTACATCTTATTCTCATACCCACATCCCCCTTACATCATCCTCTTGCCCTCGTATCAATAGTCTTCCTAATAGTCTTCCTTCTGCCCTCTTAATCTATTCGATGTGCATGGTAGCGCGCCAGATCAAAACAAAAGGCTACCACAAACACATTCTAAATACGCTATCTAACGCGACGACAAGGAGCATCTGCATACAACGGCATTTGATAGACGACAAGCAGCGTCTTTGCATAGAAAATTAGATTCGCCACAACTATAGTAATAGAGAAGTAGACCACCGCTGCTTCATTGGGAGCAAATACTGATCCAACACAACCTGGCAATCATCGATACCTCCAACCAAACAAAATCTCATACTGCCCAACCAAAGGACCTGTCAAAGCACTCCAATCTCAAACTAACAAGCTCAACTGGCCTGAAAAAGCCTTGAAACCTACCTCATTGACGCCCTACCACCCGACTTGACAGGTTCTTACAAATTTCATACTTGTCCTGTACATCGACCTAAATCAATTTCACACCTGTCTACCCAACCTATACCCTTACGATGAAATCATCGATATCAGTGGCAGTACGAATTCGACCATTTACTGAAAAAGAACTCCAGAGCCTACAGCCCGCGCCAGCGCCCAATTTCTTTGTGAGCAATGGTTCATTCTCACAGAAACCTCAAGCTCCTCCTACTCCACGAGGCATTCGGTGTATACTCAATGCTGTGGACGACCGCATGCTCATCTTTGATCCTCCAGAGACGAACCCACTCACATCCATGGCCCGCAATGCCTTCCCTCATCAAAACTCACGTATACGAGAACATCGCTTTGTATTTGACCGGGTTTTCGCACAACATGCACTGCAAGAAGACGTCTTCACCTCGACTACCCGCCCGCTCATCGATACAGTTCTTGAAGGCTACAATGCCACGGTCTTTGCATATGGAGCTACAGGATGTGGTAAAACCCACACGATTCTGGGTACCCCTTCTGATCCAGGTGTGATATTCCTCACCATGAAGGAGTTGTACGAGAGGATAGAGCGCATTTCCGATGACAAGATAGTCGAGGTATCACTCTCGTACCTCGAGATCTACAACGAGACTATTCGTGACTTACTCTGTCCATCGACAGACTTCAAGAAGTTGGTATTACGCGAAGACTCTAACAACAAGATCTCTGTGGCCAACCTCACAGTCCATAAACCCTCTTCTGTTGACGAAGTTATGCAATTGATACTTTCCGGTAACCAGAACAGAACTAGTTCACCCACAGAAGCTAACTCTGCATCGTCGCGATCGCATGCCGTGCTTCAGATCAATGTGGTGCAGAAAGACCGCACAGAATCTGTGTCTGAGCAGCATACTTATGCGACATTTCTGATCATCGATCTTGCAGGTAGTGAGCGAGCTGCGGCAACCAAGAACCGTGGTGCACGACTCAACGAGGGTGCCAACATCAATAAATCATTACTTGCCTTAGGCAATTGCATCAATGCATTGTGTGACCCGCGCCGGAGGAATCATGTGCCGTACCGTAACTCAAAGCTCACGCGTCTTCTCAAGTTTCTGTTGGGAGGGAACTGCAAGACCGTCATGGTAGTGTGTGTTTCACCGCTGCTGACACACTATGATGAGACGCTCAACACCCTTAAGTATGCGGACCGTGCAAAAGAGATTAAGACTAAGTTGATCCGAAACCAGCATAATTTGGACAGACATGTGGGCAGTTACTTAAAGATGATTACGCAACAGAAGATGGAAATTGAAGAGTTACGCACCAGGGAGAAGGCTGTCGTCGAGAGAGAAGTGACATATGTGCAACAACAAACTAGGCGCAATCTAGAAAAGGTCTTTGAGGCGATTGAAGAGCTTTCTCAACTGTTGTCTACCAAGCTTCTGGAGCGCTGGAATAAGTACTTTATCTTAAGCAAGAGGAAATTGCTCATGTTGCAACGTCTTGATGCGGATTCTGTGCTTGGCCACTCCAGTGAAGTATCTGAGTCGACAGCCACACTTCTCTCTCAACTTGTCTACAAACTTGATCTACAAATCACCGAGCTCGAAGCACAGTATGCGACACACACAGACATCGAACACATATTTGAATCTGCGCCACAAGTAATGCGCAGGTTGAGTGAATTGGGCGGGTGGACTGAAGAACACAAGAATATCTTTATGCATAGCGTCGACCAGTTACGAGCCGCTTTTGAGCGCGATGTCTTGTTCTACCTGTCCATTCTCTTCGATTATTTACTGCATGAACTTAGAGACTATTCTTTGGTGCAAGCCTTGGCGAGCAGAACGCTTGATGAGATCCTTGGAGCGCTCGTCAATGGTGAGTATGATGCGGCTGTCGAAGAGCATACCACGGAGTTTATGAAGCAAAAACTAGCGGAGCAAGAGCGATTAAATCAAGGATCTGCCGCCCCACTTGTCACAGAGGAGGACAGTCTGAAACCAGTGAAACGTGTTGGCTCTTCGCTTACGTCTTCGCCACCTACAAAGAAAGCTTTCAGAGATCGGTCGAACAACAAGAGTGCAGGACGTATTCCTACCGAAGATATCTCAATGTTAGAGAGCGATGTGAGCATGGATGATGATGCCGCACCGAAAACTATACTGGAAAACGTTCTTAACACTCCCATCACGAACACAAGATTGACGCACAAGCTTTCGGGAGAGCCCATGTCATCGAACTTGCCACTTCTCAATAAGCGTGCAAGTTCTAAGGTACAAACAAATACACTTCCCTCGGCTTCTTTGGTTTCTAATAAAACACACTTGGACATATCACCGACCTCGATCATGGAAAAGTATCTGGTCCAAACACCCCTGGCACGAAATATAGAAAGCAGGACCGATTCGGTGGAATAGCATTAAAACAAAGGTAATAGGATAAGGTAATTTGACGTAGATATACGAACAATCACCTACTGTAGTAACACATTCAATTATACACTCACATACTTGCACTTCTACATTAATAAACTCATTATGTTTCATCGCATTCTTAGTATCTGTCGTTTCTACCACCGTAGCTGTCACCACCGTAGTTGTCTCTACCAGAGCCGTAGTTGTCTCTACCGGAACCATAGTTGTCTCTGCCAGAACCATAGTTGTCTCTGCCAGAGCCGTAGTTGTCTCTACCGGAACCATAGTTGTCTCTGCCAGAACCATAGTTGTCTCTGCCAGAGCCATAGCTGTCTCTACCGGAACCGTAGTTGTCTCTACCGGAACCGAAGTCGTTGCTGCTTCCGTAGTTGTCTCTGCCAGAACCATAGCTGTCTCTACCAGAACCGTAGTTGTCTCTACCGGAACCGTAGTCGTTACCTCCGTAGCTGTTCAGGTCGTGCTTCTCGTGGCGGTGCTCCTTGTACTCATTCTCGAGCTTGTTACCACCAATGGCACCACCAATGGCACCAACGATTCCGCCCAAGGTGGAGTGGTGACCACCAGTGTGGCCACCCAACTTGTTACCACCAATGGCACCAGCAATACCACCACCGACGGTACCTAAGAAGCCTCTCTCACCCTCACCACCCTGGTGGTTGTTAGAGCTGGATTGTTGACCACGGTACTCACCCTGGTCACCTGAGTTGTAGAATTCGTTAGCAGACATATTGATCAATGGTGAAATATCAGGAAGGACACCGTGGGCTTTTATATGTTACTGGAAGCAACGTTATTGTGGGGGCACTGCACAAAAGAAGTGTGACCTGCATAATGGAATTTTCCCCTGGCGCCACAGGGCTCAGGTGAAGGTCTAAATTGTTGCTTATATCTACGAGCACAATCTAATTGATCGCTTATTGGAATCAGCATTACTTGTGTGCTCCTCTGACACCTGTGATGAGCTTAAGCCTCAACTAAAGTTTCGACCCCTTTACTCTCCCCTGCAGGAGACGGTTCTCATCTGAAACCACACCTGCATATTAGATGTATATATACGTCATTTCGCGTGTCGTCGAAGGTCGAAGGCTGTACGCGATTGCAAATGTATGACAGGGATGCAAGAGACTTAATGCAATGCGTGGGTTAGTCTTGATCCGTCCATCGCGTCACATATGCCAACATCTGCAGCATATAGTGGTCAATTTCCTGGAAACAATTCTGAAATTTGTCCAAGTAAACTTAACAATATTTTATTATGGTTGACAAATTTCACAACGGTTTCAATCTTGTATGATCTTAATGTGTTCTAATTTCACTCTGATTTCGCGTCTGGTAGACCTATTTCACAATGATCTCGCATCTGGTAGACCTATTTCACAATGATCTCGCGTCTGGTAGACCTTCATAATGATTTGACGTTTGCGGACCTAAGTCATGACGATTCGGTGTTTGATAAACTACTACTATATTCATGATCCTCTTTATAAATTATACCTAGCTATCCCGTTCCGTTACATAATGACGCAATCTTTCTCGCTGGTCTTGTCTAACGCAGATGATGCTGGCCCATCTGGGTCTGAAACCATTACTGGCTTCTTCTTCTTAGCTTTCTTCATTAACTTGGCCACGACCTCCTTATCGTTGATCCTTGAAATAGCGTTCTCGTCACCGCATTCGGCAGCACGCACATACCATGTCTGTGCTTCCTTTTCGTTCTTTGTACATCCTATTCCCTTATCGTAGAAGTTAGCCAATGCGAACTGAGCCTTTGGCAAATTACAAAGCGCGGCGCGTTTTGCCCATTCAAATGCCTCCAGATCATCTTTTGGCAAGTATGGATCACTTCCAATAAGGTACCACGCACACATTGCCAACATAGACTCCGGGTCACCTCCAAGAGCCGCTTGTGTGTAGTAATGTATGGACAAGTTTGAGTCTTGAGGGACAATTTCGCCCACTTCATAGAACTGTCCAAGAAGAGCTGCAGATCTTATATGTCCAAGCGCTGCAGCCTGAGAGTACAACTCGAGACCGTACTTCTTGTCGGAGATGATAATGTCCTCAAAACCGTAGTAATAGATCTTGCCCAACTCATATGGAGCACCTGCAGTGAGCTCATTTGCCACTTCTGATGCACGTTCCAACCATTTTATGCCTGATTTTTTGGTGTTGATGTTGTTAGGCATTCCCATTCTACTGTAAAACGAATATATTCCCAACTTGTACATTGCTGCTGGGTGGTTCTTTGATGCTGCGAGCTTCAAGTACTCAATCAGCTTACGAGCATTTCTGGCCGTTCCCAAGCCTTCTTCCAAACAGAGTGCTGTTCTGTATGCAGACTCAACATGTCCGTGCTTGGCAGCAGCTATGAACAATGAAAATGCCTCACGGTTGTCAATTTTTCCTAAAGCACCCGATGAATATGCATCTCCAAGGAAATATTGTGCATCAACATAACCCTTGTCAGCAAGTTTCTTTAAATATATCGTAGCCTCCTTCAATAACGAACGTCTTAATAACTTAGTGTCACAGGAATCCACCTTCAAATCCTCCAATTGCTTTTCTTTCTTACCCTTGGGGCTTGGAGTGCCACTTGCCGGCTCGTCATCTAAAAGCAACGCGGTTTGGAGCATGTACTGCGCGTATTCAAATAACACCAGTGGATCATTCAGTTTCTTCGCGTTTTGTCTGTACAATTCGATGGTCTTCATACGTGGGACCAAGTGACTCACATTTTCTCCAAGATACTGCTGAATCAAATCTTGGGAGAAGTCCACCATGCTACCTGTATCGTTTCTGTTGTGATAAAACGATGAAGTCGATGAGATAGACCTATTGTGACCTCTGTAGAATATTTGACTCTCGGAACGCAGATGTCTTGGGTCGTTGTGACTGAGTTCATACTCGTTGTGTGCAAGGTTCTGGTCCACAGAGTTCAAATTCAAGTTGGTGACGGATGATGTGGCCGATACAGAGTTCTGCAAGGGCAGTGCCAAGTGGCTTCTTCTGTCGCGTGGTAATGCAAAGATTGGAGGTGGAGTCAGATTCCCATACGGGTATGATACAGACCCTGCTTGGGATCCCGACTGTGACCCACTTTGCGAATCACTCTCGGTCCCTGGGGAGGCTTGTCTCCTGGGTGTTGTTTGGTCTTTCAGTGGCATTTCACTAGGTAATATGACATCTGCTTCTTGGTCTTCCACAGAAGTAGCAGGGTACTCGCAGTCACGGACCTTTTCACGATATGGATGTGAACTCATGTTGCCTGAGTTCGTAGGGGTTAGTTTGTGATCAAGAAAAACAGGAACTCGAAAAGTGCCTAATCTGAAAAAAAAAATGCAAGGCGTGATTCAAATTTATTTAAAGCTTCCACGAATATCTCGCACGTTCTTGCATTCAATATACGGGCAAATATGCTCAAAGTATAGAACATACTGTCTTATCTGCTATCTCTTAAATACTACATCAGTATGTAATCATGATACTATGCTAGTACATTCTTTGCTAAGCGAGATGATGATACGAGAACGCGTATGTGCAGCTCCGGAATGTTGGTAAATTCATATATTACCTTTATTGTATCTTAAACGTATCTTTATGGGATAAATGTTCTGTTTACACGGTATGACCGTTGTGGCCCTGGCTGATACTTAATTTAGCGTGATCACATAAATAGTGTGGTCGCCGAAAAGCCAATTAGATCTTTAATCCGCGCATTTTACCGCGATGCATGTCAACAATAAATAGCTAATGCTGCCATCTGTATACGAAAATCCAACAATAGAAGTAGCTTCGATCTCTATTGTGATCACTCTACTTATTCGATGTTAGCTCATGCTATTTATGTAGTTTATGTATGGAGACATATGGTATAATTTATAACCGAAGACGGCATAATATTTTTATGGCCGACCCCAAACGCGTGTACTTCTTTTCGGTTTAACGTACACAAAATGATAGAAGCCCCGTTACAGCCATGACAGAAGCCTCCTCTACAACCTGGAGAGGCTCGCTACGACTAAAGAAGCTCGATCTAGAACCTTCTTTACTACAACTTTATCATCGTTAATATTCTAAATACTTAGGCTAATATAATTCATGTTACAATAATGAGGTGTGGTAAGATCTTGTAGTATTGGTTCGTAAGTTTGGTTATATTTGTTGCAGTTATTCATACGCAGTATCTGGTCCAAACTCCCTCATATAGTAGTATAGCCTTTTGTGGCAGATTTCTGTAAAGTATCGCTAACTCACTGTAGATGAGCTGCACTAAACTTCACAGTCCCAGCTATACTAATTAGACTTTGACACCTTTGGTATCTTATTCGGTCATCACATCTTTAAAAGGTAGACTGCAAAAGCAGCGACTGCTACCCATACAATAGGGGCTAACCCCGGCACACGCCATCCAGCAGTATCGTCTGAACTCTCGAACCTTGCTCTGTCTTCGGGATCCATTGTACTCAACTTTTCTTTCAAATCCACTGGCTTTTCTATAACCACCTCTCCTCTTTGCTCTTTAGTTTCCTGCTCTTCCATCTCCTTAACCTCTTTCAAATTGCTTTTCTTCAAGTCTTCGAACTGTGTGAAGAATTTGACGTTTTCAGTGGCATTCCACTTCTTACTAGCTCTCGCTAATTTGCGTTTAACGACATCAGTAGTTTGAATCGAACCTGTGGTGGTCTCATTACCCGTCATGAAACTAAGCAATCCTGTCAAGATCGTTGACACCGACCATGCCGGGTTCCATGTGTCGGGGTGATAGTCACTCATCAGAAGACATAATCTAGTGTTACATGCAAAGCGTCCATTTGGAGTTGTCATCGATATAGACGGAGGCTTGAAAGGATATTCCATAGGGAACCGAAGCTGTCCGTGATACTGACCTCCTTCAAATGGTGTTCCTGGAGGACCCGTTATGACATAATGCCATTCTAATATGTTTGAGTCATTTGGCTTGGCTATTATATATGGTGGAGGGTTTGCTTGAATAGCCTTATACTCTTTGGTAAGTCGCTTCTGAGCCGCTTGTGCGGGAGCCATGCTGTTATCTGGTGGTGGTTTTTTTGATCACTTTTTGTGTTGGGCACGAAGAACGATAAAAATTGTGACATCACTTGCCACCGCACTATGGCGCACAGGGTTTACGGGGTAGCATGACATGCTAGAATACTATACGCAATGAACTATATCATGTCACTTCAGACAGAGCATCCCATTTCTGATAACTTATGACGAGCTCATCTGCGTCTTACCCTCACTCTAAACCAATGTACTTCAACTTAAACGTGGGGAAATTTGGGCTTCTGTGAAAATACTGTTTGCAGTGCTCAACATTGCCTTCAACAATATAACACGATGCCTTCAACGCTAGAACATGATGGTTTTTTATCGCCATAGGAAGCGGTTCCTGTCCATTAAGTTGGGTTTGACTAGGAAATTGCCTTTCTTTTCGTCAATCTGGTTGTGACGAACAGAAACACTTATAACAAGAAGGTCCCTTGGCCCAGTTGGTTAAGGCGTGGTGCTAATAACGCCAAGATCAGCAGTTCGATCCTGCTAGGGACCACTTCTTATTGGGCGTGTGGCGTAGTTGGTAGCGCGTTCCCTTAGCATGGGAAAGGTCTCGGGTTCGATTCCTGACTCGTCCATTTTTTTGTTATTTGTCAAGTTAGATTTTTTTTCTATGTTCTTGATTTCCTTTTCGGTGATGTGATAAAGGGGTATTTATCGAATTATGTGCGAGTTCGGGTTCAGAAATACATTCTCCTCGACAGCCGTTGCGACAATTATGGTTTTGATTCCCCATCTTGGACATCATCGCAGATTTTGTTCCTAATTAAGTTGTTTCAGAGGCTCCGAACCATAGATAGGGCGTTGAAGTGAACAGCGTTCATAATCGCGGATGGTGATCCCGTTGTTTGACTTAGTGGATTTCAAACAACACAAACCTCCCCCTCTATACGTTAAAGGTCACACTACATATAATATGGTATCGTTTGTATGGCTTTAGTTGTTACTTATTGACTCCCTCATGCAACGATACACTGTGAAGAAAATTGAATATCAATCTACTCATGTTTTGTCTGCATGTTTGGATCGGACGACCCCATGGAGCAATCTAATCTATAAATCTACATGCTGTCATTCGATTTATGTGTTGCAGTCCCTTTTCAGGTTTTGAAATCCATAGAAGGCGCAATTTTTTTGGGGCCGGTATCGTATATCCGGATTTGGCAACTCACTGATAAGGACCGATTTTTGCAGCTATATAAACAGGATAAAGATCTGCTAGCAAAGACATCACAATTAACAATATGTCCGTCCTCACAGCAGACCAACTAGACTCTATCTTACAAGGTAATGTACACAAGAAAATTCCTGATGCAATTTATCTGGCAAACTTGCAGGCCAAGTATGACGAGATGAAAGCTATCACAGGGGTCAATGACACCAAAGAAGTTGAATTTATTCCTGAGAAGCATTTAACAGTGTATGCAAATCCAGATGCTCTCAAGGAATATAACGAAACTAGACGGTTAACACTTGAAGAGCTCGAACTCACAAACCCAGACCAAATCTCACCAATTGCTGTATCTGACCCATTTCCGCTTTTTACTATGGAGGCAGTAAACTTGATGAGACAGGAGGTCATGTCCAGAGAGCTTTTTTTGGAGTTTGCTAGATTCTGTTACTCTTCTACTAGCGGGAAAGATGTTGCCATGAGGGGTTATGTGAAGAATGAAGAAATAATCACTGCACCATTCACTTACGCTGCTTGGACACACCCCAAAACACAGGCTTTAATTGACCAAATGGCAGGTACAGAGTTGGATATTGTCATGGACTACGAAATTGCACATTTGAATGTTTCTGTTAACAATTGCGATGAAATTGAACGCGAAGAACAGATAGCCAAGGCAAAGGCGGCCGTCAAGAAACGTGGTTCATCAGTCCACGATGAGAGTAATGGCGGTGCAAATATTCCCGCTGTCGTAGGCTGGCACAAGGACAGTTACCCATTTGTATGTGTTCTTATGTTGTCTGACACGAGTGATATGATCGGTGGTGAAACCCACTTGCGGAAAGGAAACGGCAATGTGGCCATGGTGGAAGGACCACAACAAGGATATGCTAGTATTTTACAAGGAAGAGTGATTGAACACTTGGCACCAAATCCCTTGGGCCTTGCTGAGAGAATTACAATGGTCACCTCCTATAGACCAAAGAATGACTTCGATATGTCAGTCTTGTCAACAGTTAAGCCTGAGATTAACTATGGTACTCGCTATTCGGACTTCTACTCCCAATGGGTCACCTACAGAATGACTATGGCTCAGACCAAAACGACTCTGTTGAGAGCCACGGCGAAGATCGTTGATGGTAAGTTCAAAAAGGAAGAGGCCATCAAGCAGTTACAGGAGTTGGAACAATATATCCACGCAACCTGGAACGAGATGTTAGTAGATGACAACGAATGGCAAAATGCCAAATTAGGCTTCCTGAAATAATGAAGTTCGAATGCTTCTCCAATATATGTGTTTAATGTTTTTTATTATTGTAGAGAAAACACGTCGATATGATTAGCATACTTCTATAGATGGCCAGAAAACTACGTAGACATGGTGTCTTTATCTAATACTCGGAAACGACTACATGATCTTGAATCTCGTATTTATTGGAAGAATTGAAATTTTGGCAACTGCATGGTTGAATTTCGAGGTTAAGGCACAAATAAAGACGTTTATATAGAAATTAGGTCCTATTTGTAAAAAAACAGATGGCACAAGGACTGAAGCAAGTAGTGACCTTTGTGACTCAAAGAACGTGGATCAAGGGCATATTCTTCCTTAGTGGCAGCACAATTTAGACCAAAATCCCTTGTGTTCTTCCTCAACCTGCTGCTGTTGCTCGTAATGCTTGTGTGCACCACTTTCATACTTCTGCGCATTGCTCTTGCCCAAATCAGCATTATTGTTATAGTTGTTTTGTGAAAGTGAGTTAGGCATGCCGCCGGTGCTAGTGCCAGCGCCGTTTGCGCCTTGGCCAGACTGCGATTCCTGCTTGATGGGTGGTAAAGGTCTGTTAACCAAGTGCTGTAACTTCTGCTGATGCAATTGAGCCGCAGACAACTGCTGTTGCTGCAACCCTGCTCCTTGACCGTATCCAGCACCACCCATTGCACCGCTAGAGCCTCCCATACCAGAGTTGTTGACCTGTGCTTGTGAGCCATGTTGTCTGTTTCTCCTTTGGTCACGGTGGCGTCTCTCTCTCTCGTTGGGTGGATTGGGGTGACCGTACCCATGCAAATTGGGTTTTTTGTTGATAGACGAGTCCCAACCTCTGCCACCATTGAGGTGCAACCAGTCGTAGTCGCCATCGGCACTCTGTCCCAAATCATCTAACACGGACAAGAGTAACATTCTGTATTCTTCGTATGCTGGTTCGGCATCAAAAGGCAAGGAACGCACAGAGTCCAAGTACTCGGCAAATTGGCGTGGCAAACCTTCGCACAAAGTAACAGCCGGAGTAGTTCTCTTCTTGTCACCGATCTTCTCATACTTTTGTTTGTTGGTCGGTGCCTTCAAGCCCTGCCAAGGCAACTGGCCACGAAGGAAATAGAAGAAGACATGCCCAAGAGCTTCCAAGTCATCTCTTCTCAGTTGCTCGCGACCCAAGTGAGTGTTGATCGACATATAACGTGCGGTTCCACTCAATGACTTCTTCTCTCTATATGGGATATGCTGCTTGGTCCTTGGGTCTCTATACTGCTTGGCCATACCAAAGTCAATCAAGTGCACGTTGTTTTCATCTGGCATGCCCTGACGACCAATCAAAAAGTTGTCTGGTTTGATGTCTCTGTATATCAAGTCGTGACGGTGAACCTCCTCAACCAAGTTCAACATCTGGATGGCGACCTGAACGACAGACTTGATGCTGAATCTACGTCCACACCAGTCAAACAAATCTTCGAGAGAAGGACCCAACAAATCGATTACGAGAATGTTGTGCAAGCCCTCCTGTCCAAAGTAGTATGCATTGGGAATGCCATCTGAGCCCTGTAAGTGCTTGTAAGTTCTGTACTCATCTCTCAACTGAGGAGCCTCGGTCTTCCTTGGTTCAAATTTAATGGCAACAGGTACGCCGTTGATTATGTTCGTACCCTCAAATATGACACCGAACGATCCTTCACCGATCTTTTTACCGATCTTGTAGTGCAATCCCACGACAGAAGAATTGTTGCTGGTCGACGAGCCTGCTGCGGCTGCAGCTGCCGCTGCCGACGACTGGTTGTGTGACGCGTTGGCACCGGCCAAGGCGGCTGGGACAGATCCCAACTGTACACGTGTGGACATTTTTCCCGTAATGGTGGATGTGATTCTGTGTTCTATTGATAGATTGTAGGTAGTTACACTCTCTATTGACCAAACCGCTTAATGTGGTGCTGGTGTCGAGTGGACGATCGTTTATCTATCTTGAGCCGACGTGTGGTACCGAAAGTCCGTGACGCCTTCAAATGTCCAAGAATATATTAGATTGCTCACCCGTCAAAGATAGACGAGTCGTGTATGGTTCGCTGACGGCTATATCTTACCAGGGAAGCAGGCGGGAAAAGACAAGTGATGAACAACTGTTTATTTTTGTGGTGGTGAACGAAAAAAATGCAGGATAGTGGGAAAAAGTAAGAAAAAAAGAAAAGCGACATGAGGGAATGTCGTGCCGTCGAATCTTGGCCTGGCAACTACTGAAAACTACTAGTGGTATCATGGAGTGTCTATCAGTCTATGACTGTGTGCTAGGTACCCAGCCATCCGGATCTCTGTGTCACATGCTATTGCATGCTGATTTCTACTTTTTTACCGAATCAGGAAAAGAAAGAAAAGGACACAGATAAAGGATACTTCGACGTTCGGACAATTAATCATTTCAATGGCCTGTAAGTATGAACACAATGTGGACCTCGTATCCAACATGACTTGTATAGGAACCTCGATTTCGGCTATGGATGGACTCTGAGGCCCTCACTACAGTGCACAAAACCTTTTTCGTAGTTGACGTCGCAACCTTCAACTAGGGTTGAATTTTTCACTTTGTGTGCAACGATTTGATTTGCTTGATTTGTTTGATCTGTTTGATCTTTTTGTTTCGTTTGATTCGTTTGATTCATTGAGTATTATGGGTGATTTACAACGCGATTTGAGAAGTGTTTCGTCCTTGTTTCAAATGAGTAGGAGACAACCTGAAATCAAGCCACAATGTCAAATGTGATAAATTTGTAAAAAAATTACCAAAATTAGACATAATTGTTGCGAAAATATACATGGCTACAATTATAATACGAAAAACATCACTCAATTGTATAAAAACTAGTTCAATGGTAAACCCAAAGCTTCTCTCTGCGATTGAGATTTGGGATCAAAGTAAGGAATCTCTGCCAATGCAGTAACTCTAGTGCCATGTCTTGGGTCCAACCCTTCGTGGTCCCAAACTGCATTATGTTGGGAAATTCTATTGTCCCAAATTGCACTGGTTCCGAAACCCTTCTTGGATGGTTTCCAGTTGAATCTCACCTGAATGTCCAAATTCTTCTCAAATATCGAATACAAGTAGTCCAAGAGAAGCTCAGACTCCTTTGGTAATAAACCAACGATTCTGACTGTCATGGAGCGATTAACGAACAATGACTTCCATCCAGTGGCAGGGTGTGTTCTAATAATCGGGTGTTCTCTTTCAATAAACTTTGGTCCACCCAATGGATTTTCTCTGTCAATATATTGGTGTGCACTACGGTAGATAGCAGTTTTCCCATCAAGGAATTCCTGAAGTGCTGGAGACAACTTATCGTAAGCTGCGTAACCAGACGCCCAAACAGTGTCACCTCCAACTTCAGGAATTGCATCATTATGAAGATGAGTAATACCTGCAGGCTGCTTCTCGTGAACCAAATCGGTGTGCCATTGCGCTGTACCACCAATTGACTGCTTAAAGTTGAGCTGAAGGCCAAATTTGTGGCGGTAGTAGTCTTGCCAGACCACAGTTACACCTTCAATTTCATCATTAATTCTTGGAGCTTGTGGGTGGACTTCAAGTTGACCCCAGTATTGACCGAGCTCAACTTGCTTCTGTGGAGACAAGTCCTGGTCTCTGAAAAAGACAACAACTCTCTCGGCAACGAGTAATGCAAGCTCATCCTTTTGCTGATCAGTGAGATCATTCAATTGAATTCCAACAAGCTCAGTACCAATGTGCTTGGTCAAGTGAATTACTTCCGTTGCAGCACCCAATAATGCCTTCTTTTCCGGATCAGCATTGGCACCTCTTTCAATATAAGGGTACTCTTCATTTCTCACCTCGATCGCTTCATCAACATAACGTGGAATCTTTGAAGTATCTGGAATAAGTGGGTATCCAGCCGAAATATCAACGTTATGACGCTTGAATCTTTCCTTGGTAGTTTCTGGTAGATGATCTGCCCAGCTCAGACCTTCTTTAGCGAGGTTTACGCTTTTGAGCGAAGCTAAACTGAGAGGTTTCAAACTAGCGAGTTTTGCAACCGCTTCGTCGACTTCATTGACGTCCTTTGTAGGAACTTGAACTGCTATAGGTGCCATTGTATTGGGTGATGATGAGAATACATTCTTTCTTATGGGCTATTTATACACAAGTGGTCCTTATCGAATGCCACAGTGTGCCAACCGGCTTTAAAACTGTGGTATCTTCGCTATCAATCCCGATCGTGAGTTGCCACAATAGTAAAATATCCAATTTGCGATGTGATAAGTAGTTTCTAATGTCCTTTCACTAGTATATGATGCTTCAAGAAGACGATTGTACTGATATTTCCCCATATTCTTTTAATACTGCCCTTGTTCCCCACAAATATTCGCATTATTTCTGTTCTGATTGATCTTTTCCCCTTTCCATTTGGTTGCAAAAGCACGGGGTATGATGATCGAATTAGTAAGCTAACCCTTATCACAGAAGGTTAAAGATAGATCTGGATAATGTCCGTAAACAGCTGATTTTGGTTGCAATTCAACAAACCCTTACAAATCAGTCTGATTTTATTGTCTACAACTACAGCCATAGCTTGAAGCATGCAAAAACAGTGAAGTAACAACTAAACAGACCATTGGTGAAAGGATATATATCCTGGAAGAAGAAGTTTACATAGTGAATAGAGAGATGGTGGAGCGATTTCTATATGATCTTGGATGCTTTGGTACTTGCTTGGCAGAAGTCGTGAGCAGTATTTATCAAGTGCCCACTAATTGGACTTCTAATCATTGGTCTATTCATTTAATAGGTCTACTTATCTACTCACCTACTCACCTACTAATCTACGTTTTATCAGATCAAGAATCATTCATTTATATTCTGAGAGTCTCGTGAAAGTTCAAAGGCAATCCCAAGGATTCTCTCTGTGACTTGCTCTTCTCATCAAAGAATGGAATCTCAGCTAAAGAGGTGACTCTTGTACCGTGTCTTGGTTCGGTACCTTCATGGTCCCAGACAGCATTGTGTTGAGAAATTCTGTTATCCCAAATGGCACTCACACCCAAACCTTTAACAGTTGGCTTCCAGTTAAATCTGACCTGGATATCCAAGTTCTTCTCGAAAATCGAGTAAAGGTAGTCCAAAATCCGGTCAGACTCCTCGGGCAATAAGCCAACAATTCTCACAGTCATCGAACGGTTAACATACAAAGACTTCCAGCCAGTAGCTGGGTGAGTTCTGATAATTGGGTGCTCTCTTTCAATGAACTGAGGTCCCTTCAAAGGATGCTCCCTATCAATGTAGCTATGAGCGCTACGGTAGATAGCAGTCTTACCATCAAGGAATTGTTGGAACGCTGGTGACAACTTGTCGTAAGCAGCGTAACCAGACGCCCAAACTGTGTCACCTCCAACATCAGGGATGGCATCATTGTGGAGATGGGTGATACCAGCCGGTTGCTTCTCGTGAACCAAATCAGTGTGCCAAGTAGAGTTGCCCAAGTTGGCGTTCTTGAAGGTCAATGGCAAACCACGTCCCTTAGCGTAGTCGCTCCAAATGACAGAAATACCATCTTCAAGTCTGGGTGCCTGAGGGTGAACTTCAACCTGTCCCCAGTACTCACCCAATTCCAACTGTTTCTGTGGAGACAAGTCCTGATCTCTGAAAAATACAACCACTCTTTCAGCAATGAGCAAAGCAAGCTCGTCCTTTTGCTGATCGGTGAGCTCTGATAACTGAAGACCAACAAGTTCAGTACCAATGTGTTTTGTCAAATGAATGACTTCTTTGGCAGCACCCAACAATGCCTTCTTTTCAGGGTCGGCATTCAAACCTCTTTCAATATAAGGGTATTCCTCTTCTCTGATTTGGAAAGCATCGTCAACGTAAACTGGAACGTTCTCCTGGGATGGGATAAACGGGTATCCCTTAGAGAGATCAACGTTGTGTCTCTCATACCTTTTTTGAGTAGCTTCTGGCAAAGAAGGAACTTTAGCCTTATCCTTAGAGTTGAAGAAACGGCCACCAAGTGGTCTGGTCACAGCCAACTTGTGGATAACATCATCGAGGTCTTTCTCGGTAGTAGGAGCAGCAGCAGTAGGAGACATTGTTTTGATTAGAGTTAATGATGTTGTCGGCTTACCCCTGGCGCTTTATATACCGAATTACTGTGGCTGCAAATTGACCCAAAATTTACAAATACTCGAACCATTAGTAATGATAACGGAAAATACGTTCAAATGTCGAGGGTGCCACGAACGTGGCACACACTCCAGCGTGCACACCAAGCACCGAATGCACCAGAGTGGGACGAGCGGATCAATACCTGCCGATTCATCTGCACTATAGGGAAAATGTCCACAGTATATTTCACGTGTTTCCAACTACATACACTAGATCTTCGCTATATAGCGTAGAATGTTCTGTTATATACAGTCAACCATATCTGATAAGACCGTCTGTTCTCGGAAAGTTTGCTTTAACTTACCGATTTCGTCCCCTGACTAATACAATTTACTGTGGTTGCAATTTCTAACCGATTGCAAAAACCGCAATATGCTCACATAATCTGATAATAAGCGGTGAACCCTGGCCCCTAAATGACGCCACAAACGGGGGACATGGAGAAAGGCCGAAATTACTGTACACTACTTGATTCAATACTTCATTAATAATATAGCTATTTGGCGTCTCAATCGGTGTTATTAAGTTATCTCAAATCGGAATCGACTTTGAGGGAACCACTTCAAATCGACATCACCTCAAATCGACGTTTGGTATCTAAATTGCATACTTTTTAAGACTTGGATAGTCTTGATAGTCTTTGGATAGTCTTGATAGTCTTTATCAGTCTTACTTTCTCTTCCTTGAACTGTGCTGATGGATATAATCCTCCACTTTTTGTTCCATGATCTCTGTAATTTGCAGATAGATTGGATCATTTGCAACCATCTGTGACCAGGCATACAAACGAGGGTAGGTCCTGCTGAGATCACTCTTTTCACCGGTGATTTCTTTCACACTTTCAAGGTTATCAAAGACGTTTTCATAGACGGGAAATGACAAAATGATATCAGCACCCGTGAGACGATTTCCAACGAAGAAACCAGTGCCTGTCTTCTCCAATTGTGATTCCAAAAATTGCAAGTTTAAGGCCCATTCATGGAGATAATAAGCATTGTTTATGGCTCCGGTAACAGTCTTAGTGAGAAGCTTAGCACCCCAAGGTGCAACACTGCGTGCAACATGATTCACCAAGATAGAAACCTGTAAGGGCTGCAAAGTTCCTTCTGAGTAGTGCAAGAAGTAGTCGACCTCAGTTTGCTGCCATTCTTCTCTAGGCGTGAGAATGTGATGTGGATCGTAATGTCTCAAGAGATATTGGATGATGAAACCACTTTCTGCAAGCTTCATTGCTGGTTTACCATCACCACGAATAATTTCTAGCACGGGAGACTTACCGAGAGGATGTACATCGTAAAGTTCCTTGGGGCCACGGAAAGTCTTTGGATGACGGAGGTAGATTTTGACGTCATATTCAAGCTCAAGAAGTTCAAGAATCCAGATAATTCTTTGTGCTCTCGAATCGTCGAGCCTGAATGTTAGTAAATACATTCAAAAGGTTGAATCAAAGATTAACATACCAGTGTAATATGAACTTGTCTTTGGGCATGATTTTAGTTTGAATTCAGTTGCAAATCCTAACCCTTGGTTTAAATATCAAGCGAATGTGGGGGGACAAAATTACCTGATCGGGACAGTTCTACCGAATTAGGAAGGAGTTGTTAGGAAAAAGTGTCGCAATACCAAAAAGAGTGATTGTGGTAAAGAGGGGTCACTCTAGATGCTGTTTACGACTTAGTCAGAGATAGGGAGTTAGAAGTCCGATATAGTCAGATGTACACCAAAGTAATCGACAAAATATAGGGTTAAAAGAAGATGAAAAATATGCATGAACGTTTTGTGTACTGTAGGACCTCCAAGGTGGAAATCACCAATGACAGTAATAATGAGATGAAAATAGAAAACTAGTATGTGTGACGTACAGTATGGTGATTAACAGCGAGGTTACAAATTAATGAGAAATCACGGTTGAAGATTGTACATTAACTCGAGAAAACTGCAAGTATTGGAACTCAAACGGGTAGAACTCAAGGACATGGTTAGATTCAACATATGCTCAAGAAAAAGCTTTAACAAAAGGTCATGATTCAAAAGACTACCATTATAAGTAATAAGTAAAGATCACAATTTGGAACAGTAGATTCAACACAACATATATGATAAGTGAATATTTTCTAAACTCTTCACCTTTTATGAACCACTTGACCTTTGCACCCATTTTTTCCCATCGCATCAAAAAAAATTCTAATAAGCATCATGGTGAAATCATTGATTCTCGATGCGAGTCCGTTGATTACGACTCCTGCATCAGTCCTCCAGGGACTTGCAAAGACATTCTACACGACTCCTGGTGTGTATGGGGAACTTAAAGATGAGCAACTGAGAAATCAGCTCTTGTTATGGGGCGATGCCCTTAAAATCAGACAGCCAAAGCCGGAGTTCATCTCAAAGGTGCACCTGTTTGCCAAAATGACTGGTGACTCGACGGTGCTTTCGTTGAACGATGTGCACATCATCGCGTTGGCATATGAGATCGAGGCTGAGTTGAATGGTGTTGGACGTTTGAGAACACACCCTGGTCAACAGTTACCGGGTGACAAAGCGAAGGAAGAAAGAAGAGAAGAGAGAAAGGAAGCGAAAAACGACAGCAAGGAAAGTGCGCCTAAAGAAGATGTGAAAGAAACACCCCAAGAAAATAACCTGGAAGCTACTCAGAAGGAAGAGGTGGCTGAAGAGAACTCTACCAAAGATGAAGACGATGGGTTTACAACGGTCAATAGACGTGTACGAAAGACACGCAAACACTGGAGAGATGAACACATAAAGAGAAGAGAAGAGAGAGAAGCCGAGAAGGAGAAGGAGAGTAAGAAGAATGAGGAGAATGAGAAGGTAGAGAATGAGGAGAATGAGAAGGAAGAGAATGGGGAGAAGGAGAATGAGGAGAAGAAGGAAGAAAAGACTAAAGAAAACACTGAACTCTCTGCCGAATATGATGAAGATGACGATGATGGAGAATGGATCACACCTGAAAACCTCCAAGAAGAATTGCTTAAAGACAAGGGAGAGGTTATCCAGGACAACAACACAGAGGATGTCTCAGTCCACCAAGAAGTTGCATTTGCAACTGGTGATTTTGCATGTCAGAACGTAGCGATGCAAATCGGTATTTCATTGATGAACTACACTACGGGTAAGCAAATTATGAGAGTGAGAAACTACATGTATAGATGCCATGCATGCTTCAGATTAACACCAATTCCAAAGTCGGGTCAGGCCAAGCACTTCTGTCCCAAGTGTGGAGGTGCTACGTTGTTGAGGTGTGCTGTTTCGATCGACCAGGACACAGGAAAAATCACGCCGCACCTCAAGACCAACTTTATTTGGATCAACAGAGGAAACAAGTACTCGTTACCATCGCCATTATCTAAGAATCAGACCAAGAGAGTGGGTCAAGCAGGATACCAGCACAACAAGAACAACCGTCATAAGATGTTCCAGAACCCAGAGTTGTTGCGTGAGGACCAGAAGGAGTATACGCAGGCATTGAAGGATGAGGAGTGGCAGAGACGCCAAAATGAGAAGATGATGCTGGAGTGGATTGGAGGCGGTAGCGCTGACAACTTCGTATCGCCATTTTCGCTGGGTAATGCTAGAACTGGAGGTGTTAAGGTCAACAAGGGCAGATACGCCAATGCCTCTAAAAAGAGAAGATAAAGATAGATTAGAGGAAGATACGATAAGGAGAATTGGAAAATGAAGAGGCTGAATTTTAGAGACCTTATTTGTAGGCAATAGAGTTGAAAAATCAAGATGGTGCCACAAATGCATTGACGTAGGTTCGCTTATTGTGGCATTTCCTCGGAAAAGAGAGCCTTCGAAGCCGTCTTGACGGCTAAAATTCCGGTATATAGATGTGTCAGCTCAAAAATCTGAAGGCATGGAAGATGTCATGAGATGGTCCGAGTGGTGAAATGATATATATGAAGGACTTGGAAGAGTTGATAGAAAATAAGAGAGAATAGTAGTGTTGGAAAAACGTCTTGTTTAAGCACCATGATTAGGAAGTCAATGAGAACGCCATGTTTAGGATGTCAAAATACCAGATTAGGGTTTCATTAATCAAGAGGACTCATTAATCAAACCTCTTGAATTCGATCATTAATCAGAACTCCATGATTTAGGGTATAATTCATTTTAGGGCTTGGTGGATATTCCTACTTAAGTACAAACTTAGACAGATTTGGGTTTAAGTTTGTTTCAATCAACCTGCAAGATATGCATCTTTCATATTTATATGAGAGCTGTTTGTTCTTCAAGTTATCAGATGTATTCATCATCTTAAATGAACTATCATCACTTCAAATGAACTATCCTAATTTCAAATGAACTATCCTTCAGTAGCATTGACGTAATATCGATTTTTAGTTGCTTCAGGGATGCCTTTCTCACAGCCTCTTTGTTCTGCGCTCACAACTTTCAGTTTGCAACAGGACAAAAATAGACAAAAAACACCCAAACACGTCCATGGCATGTACACCAATCTAGCGAGTCAGGCTGCCGCGTTGGCGGCATTCAAGGCCAAGGATGACAAACCAAAGCCTAAACAAGAGCTTCGTATAAACACAAATGTCCTGAGTGGGCCAACTAAGTACCAAACTCCAGTGACTCGTACTCCGGTCGCAAGAACACCTTCATCAAAAGCCCCGCCAACAAACATAGGCTCGAGCCCTACACCACAACCATCACCACCGAAGACCGCCACAGGAGACCCTAAAACTACAGTGGCAAAGAAACCTACCGCACCAAAAGCTCCTCTGAGACAACCAAGCTCTTCGCAAAGACCCGTGGCAACTTCGAGCGCCACGCAAAAACAGATGGCCAATGCGGGTGCACTGCGACCTGCAGCGGCGAATAACTCCATTGCTGCCGGAGCAGCTTTGGCTGCGAGTTCAAAGAGAAACAATGAGAGTTTGAACTCGCCCACCAACAATATGGCGGTGGACGCAGTCGTTGCAGCAACCATGCCGAAATTACGCCACTCGGGCTCGGTACAGAGCTTGGGAGTGCAAAAAGCGCAAAAAGTGGAGACTAGAGAGAAAGATCTGGATAGAGAGAGAGAAGGAGACGAAAGAGAAGGAAACAGAGAAGACCAAAATGGATACAGAGAAGGAGACCAAAAAGCAAACAAAGAGGTAGACAGAGAGAGATATCAGAATGAATTACCAGATAAACAACTCAACAATAACAGTACACAGACGGTTTCTAAACCGGGGAATCGAAAGCCAGAGGTAGATTCCAGAACTAAAGAACTGAACATCACACAAGACCCCAAAATCAACAATACTTTGCAAGCACCACCTATGAGCCGCCTGGAACTGAGGCAGCTGGTTCGTGCAAATGATATAGCTCTACAGACCGAAGGGTTCAGCACACCCAAGAGCAGAAGGAGCACACAGAGTACGCCGCGGCAGATGGACGTGGCGACACCTGTACAAAGTTCTGCTGTGTATGCCGCAGCGAACGCATCCGCTGCGTCTCTCAAGGCGGAAACCCCCGGCGGGTTGCTGTCTGGAATGTCGTCAGAGGCTGAACTGGGTGGCGAAGGCACTCTCAAGAAGCGCCACTCGAGCCATGACCCCAAGGAGATGATTGCGCAAATCAAGGACTCAATCCGCGCGCGCGCCGATAAGAGCAAGGCTGCACTGGGTCTGCTGACGGCAAAGAACCGTGCGATGATTGATGGTATCCGGCGCAGCATTGATTCCAAGTACATTCTCACGCAGTCGAGCACTTCAGTGGATGACGTGCGCCGCACGTCAACGGACCAGGGGAGTATTGCGAGCTCTGTGGGAGGCAATGGGGGACAAGTGGCTACAGACTACTTTGCGAATAACAGTGTTCCTGGTAACATTGGCGGACTCCAGAGCGGTTTCATGAATAATAGTGGTGACTTTAGCGGCGACGTGTACGGGGATGAGAGCCATATGCAATCATACTCATCATTGGATTCAGCGCTACTGGAGACGAGTGAGTCACCGAGTATGAGTACACCAGTAATAGTGGTAGCGCCCGAGCTTCCGGAGCCGAGGCGGTCGTCCAGTGATACACGGCTGATGAGGCTGGGAATGGGCGGCGATAGTGGCGGGGAGGAGTCGTTTCTTCAGCCGCGCGTGGCCGGGATGGGTGCGACCCCATCATCGTCCCAGGTTGCACGCAACCAAGCCATGACGGGGTCGTCGGATGCATTGATGAGTGCACTCCAGAAGACACCCGTACAGGAGAAGGGCAAACCGAAGCGCAAACCACCACAGTTTGACGATACGTACAATAGCCCACTCTTGTCTCCAATTGCACCGCGCGACGATACGGTGAGCAGGGTACTGAGCCGGTCGCTGTTTGGCGATGAGTACGAGGATGTTACAGACGAGGATGCAACAGGGAAGCCTATCGTACGGGCGGTGACGCCCAAAGAGCCTCGCTTCCCACAGTATCCTGAATTGAGTAAGCATACGGGCGAGCATAAGTTGTTCAAGCGCAAGCAGCGGGCTAAAGGTAGTGTTGTGAACCTCGAGGATCTGGCTAACGAGGCCGCCGATGAGTCTGACGACCTGTGTGACGAGGCCATCGTGGGCGAGAAGGTTGCAACGCCTGTGACACCTGCTGCGAATACAGCATCTGCTGCCAATCCAGTGAGGTTAAAGACAACGATGCGTAATACCAAGAAGCGCGACAAGAAGGCATTCAATGAGAACAAGCCTTGGAAGCACCACAAGGAGCTCTACTACATTGCGGAACCTGAGCGTAAGCGATATGAGGGTGTATGGGCGAGTAACCGCGGAAACTATATCACGAGTTTTGTGACACCGATCCGCGGCCTCGACTACAGCACTGTGCACAACCCATCGTTTAATGCACAGGAAAAGGAGGAGGTATCGATGAAGGCAGCAAGACTTTCGCTGGAGGCCAAAAAGATGGATGCAACAGCGGATGAGGAGGTGTTCCATGGGTTGAAGAGAGTAGAGACTGGAGATTTGATCCATGGAGCAGTTGTACTGCGGTTGTGGCGGAGGAGTCGACTTCCGAATGAGACGTTGGAGCAGATCTGGGACTTGGTGGACTTCCGCAAGGATGGCACTTTGAATAAGCCTGAGTTCCTCGTGGGCATGTGGTTGGTTGATCAATGTCTTTATGGGCGTAAATTGCCCAAGAGGGTGAATGACTCGATCTGGGACAGTCTCGGAAGTATTGGAGTGAGCGTGGCGCTCAAGAAGAAGAGATGAGAGTGGAATAGAATATAGGGTGGACAAAGAATAGACTAGAGAAAGCGAAAGCGTAGAGAGTAAATGTAGAGTGAGGTGATGTGTGAATACAAACCGAAGGTTCAACTGAAATAATGAAGTGAACATTGAATAGGTGTTGCTCGAAATTGGCTACAGATTAGGCTAACAAGTTTTTAGCATGTTCAGTTTTGACTGGTGCTGGATCTATTGGTTACAGTTTTGGCTTGACATTTTAGGTGTTGACATTTTAGGCGTTGACATTTGAATAGTGTTTAATGTTTCAAAAGTTGGTTCTCTTTTTTTCTCACCATGAACCTTCTAGATATGCTCTCTAACGAGTCGCTTGGGACGATGTACCAAGACTCGATGGATGGGGTTCTCGGCGAACGTGAGCAACGGTTATTCTACTTACCCACGTTGCTTTGTCCCATCCAGAAAGAGCTCAGCGCTCTCTTAGTGCTGATTTTCACAAACAAACTCTTGGAAGAACGGCGAGCACAACGACTGCGGACGTCAATCAACGTGTTGCTCGAAAGCAGTGACGACCTGAACTCGCAGGCAGTGTTCGAGGTCGTTACGCTCATATTTGAGCAATTGCGAGTGATTTCACGTCACCCGGCATTGCTCGTGGACCACTTCATCCCCAAAAAGTTCTTGCTTCTGCAAACAAACGAGCGAATGGTGAACCTCTCGGGTAACTTTCAACTCTTCAACCGGCTCGTGGATGCGGTTGTTACCAAAAAAGAGCCATTCGTGCTCTTGGTGGTGGCAGCGGATATCAAAGAGATTGAGTTAGTCGAAGGGCTCATCATCGGTAAGAATCTCAGCTACCGCAACATGTGTTCGTCTAAGTTATACGAAGATGATCGTGTATGTGATTCACACGTCGTCATCAACTTAGTAACCACTCACCATCTCTACAACAATTACGTTGCTCTCCAAAACAGAACAGGAAGTCCTTCCTACAGTGCTGTGTTTTCGTTTGACACGGGATTGGATCTCTCGGCACCTAGTACCGAATTACTTATGCAGGCCAATCCCAAGATGCCAGTATTGGTACCCATTGCACTTGATTCAATCGAGCACTTGATCTTGAAGAATCCCAATCGCCATACAACTTTCTACGCGCTGAACGATGTGAGCAGCCCAGACTTCAAGTGGAAGTTACAATGTATACACGACTTTATCATGATTGATACACCACACACGAGCCCCACATTCTTCCTCGATACCTACGGCAGAAATATGCACAAGTTAGAGACGTGGCTCCGCACAGGTGACGGAAGTCAATGGGCAGCGGACTTACTCTCAATGTTCCCTGCTCGGCCCCAGTATTCAGGGGACGCGCTTGATAAGCGGTTGCTGAGCCTCGCACAGGAGAAGGACGTGGATATTCGTGGATACAAGCATGAGATGACGATGCGGGCTTTGGCACGACTCGAGGATCTAGAGGCCGAGATTGCGCAAATATACATCGAGAAGTTGGTACCGGCACGAATGGCTGAGACAAAGCGTCAACTTAAGTATGACGATGACGAGGACCATATCGCCACCAATTATCATAAGCTTCGCAGACTCAATGAGGATGCAGCCTTCATTGAGAATAAGTTCAGTAGAGCCGATGCAGATGTGAACAGACAAACTCAGAAGAAGAATGACTTGCTTGATAAGCTCGCATTTGTGCGCAATGCCTCGAACCCGGGCCACAATATCGATATCTCGAAGCAGAAGGAGACACTCAAGGCATTACGGGACGAGCTTGCGGTACTCACTAATGAGTATGAGGTGATGGAGGGGGGCAACAATGAGTTGAGGCAAAAGTACCAGCTGAGTTTAGCTGATGCTATCAAACTCCAGGGTACTTTGGACAAGGTGCAAGAATCAAATAGTAAGTTGCAGCACAAGTTAGAAGGGCCAGGTATGCGTTCACTCCCAGCGCTTATAAGGAAGGATGCGTTGATGGATCTTGAGGGGGAATTGAGTGTGGCCAAGAACAACAATGCATTTTTATCGCTGTTCCTCAAGGATAAGCTTGAAAAGGTCAGCAAGGAGAGGCATAGTGTAATGGAGGCTACACAGTCGGGATCCAACTCGCGGCCAAGCAATAGGATCAGCCGTGCGGCAACCCCAATGTAAAAAAAGGAGACGAAGGATAGACGAGATAAGGGGTAAGACATATAGAAGAAATGATGTAGAAACAGCGATGACAATGAATACCAAAAACTAAGATAAGGCATATTCATGTAACACGAGGGCAAAATTGAGTATTTTTCATTCTCCACTACCAAGATTTTACCTTGCATGATGCAAGAAATTCCTTGTGTTAATTTTACAATCCTTCTCATGTTACAGGTTTTCTCTTAATACGACCACCTTGTACACTTTTTCCAAAGTTCCAATTGCACTCTTAATATTACATTCTTTTACGTTCTTCCGGTGTTTCCCCAAGTTCTCCACTTTAGTTTTCTGCATATGTTTCCTAGTATCACATGAATACAAGATCATTTTGGTGATTATGTCCGCACCTTAAGTATCAATGAGTCGCAAAAGATTGGTATTGAGGGTAACCATCACTAGTATTAACCTAATGGGACGAAGGAAAACTCTGGTTAGGGCAATTCCGTATGATCCGAAAGATTCACAGGACCGGAGTTTCAACACCTTTCGCCGTGAAGAATTATGCATAATTGCTATGCACACGCTCTGGAAGTTTCGGACAAAAACTCATATATTTTCATTGGAGTACCCCCATTCCAAAGCATGGCACCACAGAATTTGTTCGAGCAAGTAAAATTATGGGCCGTTGAATACGACCTGTACGTCAATCCTAACCAATGGGGGTACCCATGGAACGTATTATTCGCATTGCGCGAAGTTGTATTCATTGTCTTCATCACAGGATGGGTGGGTGCAACTTTACGCCACATCTACGGCTATGGTATCATCACATCACTTCAATTGTTATGGAAGCGTGTGAGTAAAGCTGTGTTTACGATATTCCTTCTGTTACCTCCAATCAAAAAGCAAGTCGACAAAGAAGTTGGCTCGAGCATCTCTAAAGTCCAATCCATGCTTATCAAGAACAACGATGACCTCCTTCAATTCGCTCAATTACCCGATACAGGCTTGCCAACTCCGGAAATTGACGCAGAGTTGGATAAGCTCCAGGAATTGGAACATAGTGATTGGGTAGGCGGCCATGTGAGTGGTGCTGTGTACCACGGAGGTGATGAATTGATCAAATTACAGTCAGATGCCTACCACAAATTTGCCGTTGCAAACCAATTACACCCAGATGTTTTCCCAGGTGTGAGAAAGATGGAATCCGAAGTTGTCAGTATGGTCCTCGATATATTCAATGGTCCAGAAGGCTCTTGTGGTGCAACATCTTCCGGTGGTACTGAATCCCTTCTTTTGGCAGGTTTGTCCGCACGTGAATACGGTCGCAGATATAAGGGAATCACTAAACCTGAAGTAATTGCTCCAGTAACAGTTCATGCGGGAATTGAGAAGGCTTGTACCTATTTTGGTATGACATTGCACAAGGTTGATCTTGACCCGGTTACCTACAAAGTCGATATTTCGAAGGTGCGGAGGTTAATCAATGGTAATACTGTTTTACTTGTGGGTTCTGCTCCAAACTTCCCCCATGGAATAATCGATGATATCCCCGCCTTGTCTAAACTCGCAGTCAAATATAACATTCCTTTGCATGTGGATGCCTGCTTAGGGTCGTTCATAGTGTCGTTTTTGGAGAAATCTAAGGTGCATGGTAAAAAAGATATCCCAGGCTTTGACTTCAGAGTTCCAGGTGTGACACTGATTTCGTGCGATACCCACAAGTATGGTTTTGCACCTAAGGGTTCACTGATTATAATGTACAGAAACGCAAAATTGCGTGAGTGTCAGTACTATGTCTCGGCCGACTGGACAGGAGGGTTATATGGATCGCCTACTTTAGCAGGTTCGCGTCCTGGTGCACTTATGGTAGGCTGCTGGGCAACTTTGGTCAACATTGGTAAGGATGGATACACTGAGCTCTGTAAGCAGATTGTATCTGCAGCCATGGATTTTAAAAGTTCTTTACAGAAAGCTCCTTTGTCCAATTACTTGAAAGTCATTGGTGACCCCATTGGATCTGTTGTTGCATTTGAAGCGAAGGACAATACACCGTTCAACATCTACGAATTGAGTGACGTCTTGAGTGCTAAAGGATGGCACTACCTGGCTTTACAGAGGCCGGCTGCGTTGCATTTTGCATTTACGAAGTTGTCGGTTCCTATCGTAGGGAAAATGGTGAAGGACCTTGAGGATAGCGTAGAGGAACTCGTGGAGAAGGCAAAGAATAACCCAGATAGGAAGGTTGACAGTGACGTTGCTGCTTTCTACGGTATTGCAGGAAGTGTCAAGACTACTGGTATCGCTGACCGTGTGATTGTGGGTTTCTTAGATGGGTTGTATAAGAGAGAGTAACTGAAGAAGATCAAAAGAATCGAAAGAAAAGTAAGATGTCACTTGTAGATTCATTAATTAACCAAGTATATGTAGAGGACTCAAAAGGAGATAATCCAAATGCAGATTATCTCGAAGTAGATATCAAACTACCCACACGATAGAGAAGAAAAATGCAGAGATGAGCTGGCGCAGAGTATCACATAAAATGAGTAATAAGTGAATTTTCTTAGGTTGACGTATTTTGTGTCAGTTACTTGAGTCACCATCAAAGGGAAGGTTGAGTTAAAACTCCACTCTATCAGATGGGTGACCTTTTCACTATAATTACTTTATTGTAAATTCATGATCTTAATCTCCATCACTTCAATCATTTCCTATCACATCTCTGATTTCCTATTACTTTTCTTAATGGCTACAGGAAACGGAGCGTGCATTTTTGTACTCTTATCTTCTTGACCATCCGAAAATGGCAATGACTCTTTTTCTTTACCGCGCTAAGTTTTCCTCGATTGTTTTTTTAACTCTACATACAACTTTCTTTATGATTTCCTGTGAAGGCGCCAACACTATCTCCAGGATCTTCAGCACATTATCCTGCGGAAGTTGGATATTCGCACAACTTCCTCAAATCATCCAGAACTACCAGACCAAGTCGGCGGAGGGTATATCCCCCTCGTTTCTCCTTCTATGGTTTTTAGGTGATTTTCTCAGCTTTACAAGTTGTTTGGTGAACGGCGATGTCGTGTTAGGCTTCCAATTATACCTCAGCATCTTCTTCTTGTGCAATGATATAACGTTGTGCTGTCAATATTATTACTACAACAGTGTTTACCCCCGCAAAGTTGGTTTCAACAGAATCGCTGACACCTCTGTTCTGACGCTAGCTTCAGATATAGATAAACATGTGTCATCTGAGGCTATTCATATCAGAAATCACATCGATAGGCCGCTGTCGACATCCCCTGGCTCTAGTTATGGCTCAACTGGCAATAGTCCAAAGAGTCGCCCAGGAACCCCAAGCTTGTTGACCACTGCGTCGGCAGCGGCTATCATGAATTCAGCAACAATAAATGCAATGCCAATACTCGCAAGAAGGGAAGTGGAAACCACTAGCCTGCACAGTTGGGGGTTTATTTTAGCTTGGGCATGTACATGTGTGTATGTCAGCTCAAGGTGTCCTCAATTATACAAGAATTACAAGAGGAAGTCAGTCGAGGGAGTTTCCCCTATTCTTTTCGCAGCTGCATTAATGGGAAACTTAGGATACACTTTGTCAATTCTCACATCATGTGAATTCCTCCTTGGAAACAACCGCACAGAGTTCTTCTTTAGAGAGTTGCCGTATATTGTCGGTAGTTCTGGGACTATTGTATTTGATGCATTATACTTTTACCAAAAGATGTTATATAGAGACGCTGGACGCAACACAACGGAAATGAGCATGGCCGATTGGGCTGACCTCCAGGAAAGTTAGATTAATATAAGGGGACCTGGTAACAAGACGTCATAGATAGTAGTCAAGTGGATGTACGATAGATGTGTCACGTGCAGCGAAAATCGAAAATCCGAGTCCGCTTTTTTTTCAGTTCAACTAGGCGCCGCCATCCAACCATGTATATAGCTAGGCAATGCCCACGGCGACTAAAGCCGTTTGTGCGATGGGCAGTAACTACGGTATCGACTGAAACAACTGGATTAGATCCGCCAAAGGTTCAAGCACCTATGAAGATTAAGTTACGAAACACCCCATTTACAAGCCGAAAGAAGGACTACTTAGCATTACCTCAAGACACATTCCCCAACCCTTTGTTCACGATGTCAAGAGATGAGATTTTACAGCTTAAGAAGGCTGAATATTTGCATTTACTTAGGATACCTTACCGTGCTCCAGAGGAGCAATCACTTTTCTGTGAGAACTTGATTCAAATTTTGGATGAGACTATTATAGATAACCCAAAGAACTGTGCATACTTGATTCAAGGTCTCGAAGATAGTGTATTAAAGGATACAGTTTCTAGTGCCCTTAGGCAACGGTTTAAGGAGAACAACGTGAAGTTGTCGATCTACGAATACATTGCTGATCCGGGATCGGATCAGTTCAGAAGATTGTTTTTGGATAATATACGAGGTATAAGTCAGTTGGCCGAACAAAAGCAAAATGTGTTAAGGAACTACCTAAGAGCTTTGGTACAAACTGGTATCATGAATCATAAGAGACCAATACTTTTGAACATCAAGATGTACCTGCTTCTTATTGCAATGACACCACCGACCAGATTTCACGAACTTTACCTGTGTCTTTTTCATATTAATGCCCAAACAAAAGACATTAGAAAGATAGAACGTCTCAAGAAAACCTTGAACAATGGATCACCTTTGGAAAAGTTTGTGATGAGAACTGGTTGGATGAATCCAAAATGGCATGAAACTTTGACAACGAAATTTAAGGAAGATCATAAAAGACAAATGGTTAGTTTCTTCACAGTCTCTGATTTAAAGGTATTGGCTGAGACCTTTGTGAAAAGAAATGATATCATTAATGCTAACATATATCTCAATTTGCTCGTCAGCAAATTAGAGCACAAGACTAATCAGATCGCTTCGAAAAGCTACGTATTGGATGGTGACTCTCCTTTGAATTCTGACATCAATACCATTATAGAAGTTGCCCTTCAATACTTTATGACTTTCAAAAGTCCTACGAGTTGTCTCAAAATTCTCAAGTATATGAACAAAAACAACTTGAAAGTTAGCTTCAAAGTTTTCCACATAATTATCAAACAGTTGGTCAAACAGAACCATTTTCAAGAGGCGTTAATGACCATAAACAGCATTCCTTTGAACGAATTATCTGCTACGGAGAGACATGAATTGGCTGAAGAAATTTTGATATTGGTTAAAAAGCAGTTCCCTAACATACCGGAAGTCATGGTAGGGTATATAGCTGCTATAATGGGGAAACCTGCTTTGATTCTTTTAAATGACTTGCACCTTCTTGGTATCACATCTGGAAATGGTCACTTTGGTAGGATTCTTCTGTTGGATCAAATCAAGTCAGCTAATATAGATGAGCGCTTAACGGGTTTCAATATGACAGCTAATACTCTAGCCAACTACTATGAAATTCTTCTCCATTCAGTGCATGAGAATCTCTCTGTCGATGATATTTGCAAGCTTTTCGACATTTACATGGCTCAAGCAATGGATAAAGAGAAACAATTTCCAACAGTAAATGATAGAGTTGTTTACCACTTAATTAATTTCCTCCTCAGGAAATCACCTGGTTCCCAGGATTTCAATTTGCATGACTCAAGAGAACGCATGATTGCAGCAAAGCAAATCTTTTACAAGTTCACACAAGAATTCAAACTCCGAAGACTGGAGATTTCGAAATCTACCTTTGATTTATTAATTTATGCGAGCTTAATGGTTCACAAGGATTTCACATTTGCTGCTGATGTGATCAAATATTCTCGTCTGCGTCATGTCCCTTTCACATTCAACCAGATTTACCCTTTTATACACTATCATTATTCCAGAGAAGAATATGATCGGGCACATATTTGGTACAAGGAATTAGTTAAGCATGCGGTGGTGGCAACTGCTGCTCCAGCAAAGGAATTATTCAGAATAGCACGAGAATTGAACTGGGAAGTTACCGGGTTTGTTTTCAAGAAATTCCGCATTCAAAACAACCAAAAAGCTCGGAAGCAATTAGAGAATGTCCGAATGGATTCGTTATCGTTTTTCAGTGACATGCAAAAAGAAACTGATATCGACGACGAAGAACTGAATTTGGTAACTCATGAGTTGATTAAGGCAGGGAGTATTGAACCTGATTTTGTTAGCGATTTGCAAGAAATCTTGTATGCAAACCAGCTGAACGAGATTCATTAGACAACATAGACAAAAGTGTATATATATATCATTTATAGGAGGGGAGTTTTGCTTTAATGAAATTTACGATTCTTGCCCAGTACGGTTGCAAATTTTTAGGTGCTTCGAAATTCCCAAAATGGGTTGAATGAAAACGCGATCAAAAAAAAAAACAAACAAAAGCATCATTGCATCAGAAGCGCTAAAATTGATGTCTACCATTCATAATGAACTCTGAGTCCACTCGTCAGGACCCGTCCGTACTGGACATTTATCAAGATCCTTCAAATGTGTTATCATGGCAGAAGCAAGTTTGTGATGAAAAAGATGCAGAGGAAACAAAGGATTCCCAGCATACGGAGGAAGACAAATTCACAAGTATAGCCTCCAACATTAATGAGACACTTAATGAACTCACAGAGGTCTACTCACTGATTGGTTACTCTAATGATCAAATTGCAATCAAAAAGTCTGAAATCTTCGTAAGAATAGAAAGTACTATCAGGGAGATTGCCAACAGCCTAAATCAAGAGAAAACAACAATAGAAAATGAATGCAAATGGTTAAGACAACAAATACGAAGAATATTAGAGAAGATTGATGACCCTAATGGAGCAAAGAGTATGAACAATTATGACCGCGGGTTGGTTACAGAAGAGCTTTCATTATGTGCATTAGGTTACAATGAACAAGTTCAACAGGCATCTCATCATGACATTATCCTGTCACCATTTGATGACCCTGAACTTTCTCTAGAAAGCAGTTTACGTCCCGCTATAAAGAGGATACTGGAATTGTCCCTTCTTGAAGTCAAACATAAACTAGAGCAGATATTTTTGAGCTCCTTGAAAACGTTTTCAGGTCCCTTGTGGAAATTATCACAATTGGCAGTTGATTATTGGAGCAAAAGGGAACTACTTGGGGATTTTTACTCTGAGGAAGCAGCAATTCAATTATCAACTCTAATTCCAACGGCACAGGAAGCGCAACTGTACATGAGATTGCTAACTGAGTTCGATTCCATAACTTCAGCTAACCATAGGCTTTCAGCTATGTTACTTAGTCCGAGCAAGAACAAATTCAAAGATTTAGAGTCAGTAACAGACTCAACTACACTCTTACGTTTGCGGAACCTTACCCGTGATATCATACAAGCTATAAGTTGTATGAAGACACTGTGTATCACACAGGATACCCTTGTGATGATTCAAAAGGAAACAGATGCCTGTGAACTTGAAGTTCAAATACGACAGAAAAAGGTCCAAGGACTTATCGACAAATGCATTAGCCTAATCGATCTCTTACAGGTTTCAGAAGATCAATTGATCGATTTGCAACGGCAATTCGATGCACTGACTAGTGCGGCGAATGAGTCGGTGTCTTCTGACGGATACTTCGACTTTGAGACATTACGCTTTATTAAGACGAATCCCACGAACTTTGGATTGAACGACGAGCATATTTCTTATTTGCAGAAGTTTGCCGACTTTCTACAGAGACGTAAGGATATCAAGCAGAAGAAGTACGATGCATACCTTACGTCGTGTACGGATTTATGGACTAAATTAGGCGAAACTCAGGAATATGTGGATATATTTCTTGCTGCAAACAACACGTTGAGCGATGTTTCCTTACTTAATTTCAAATTGGAATTGAACAAGCTCTACGTGAAAAGATTAGAGCATATCGAGAACTTCATATCAGATGCGCGAAAATCTATAGAAAAGTTGTGGGATCAGATGCATTATTCAGACAGCCAAAGAATGCCCTTTAAGTATTATAACTATGATGCTAGGGTTGATGTCACTGATAAAGAGACCGTTCTTTCTGAACATGAAGAAGAATTGAAGAGGCTTACAGAAGAATACTCAAAGCTCGAACCGGTTTTGACTCTTTGGGATCAGATAACTGACTTGTTGAAAGACTTGGCGTTTCTCAAGGAATCTTCAAGGAACTCTTCAAGATTATTGAGCAAAGACTCGTGCAAAATTTTGCTAAACGAGGAAAAGATTAGAAAGAATATCAACAAGAACTTGCCTAAATTGGTAAGCAGCTTGAAGGCTGGAACAATCTCATACAATAAGTCTGCTAGAGAGCCTTTACAGATAGATGGTGAAGATCTCCTAGAAAAACTTAACCAAATCGAAACTGAACACAATTTGGGTGCCTCGCGTCAAAGAAGAGTGATAAGCTCGAACTCCTCAACCTCTTCAGCGCCATCTTCAGCATCATCGCAGAAGTCCCCAATTCGCAAGCCATTGCGAGCATCTCCTAATAAAGTTCCTCCTCGTGTACCCTTGGCTCGATCGAACAATCAGAAGGACGTCGGCGGTCGTAAAAGGCCTGCCTTGCGGGCGTCAAACTCGAATCTTTCTTCAAAAGTGAACCCTACTACAATCCGCCTAACTAATGCCTACCATTCGAGTATAGTTGACATGCCACTGAGAAGTACATCTGCAGAAATTGACCACAAGTCCCGAGACGCAAGAATGCACTTACAGCCATTACACACGCCGCTTGTTAGCTTAGATAGCACATCGCCATCGAAACTTTCTCCGTTAAGAGCAAGCACACTTAACACGATTAACTCTTCACAGAGCCCTAATTCTACTTTGGCCAATGGCAAGGAGAACTTGAGTCCAATACGGTCACAAGCCAACACCAAGTTGGACGAGTTATCGCCTGTGAGGCTCAATACAGAAGGTATTCTAGCCCCGATAACTCGTCGAGAGAGTGTCAATACTTGTGATAGCTCTACATTAATTGGAGACGATTACGAAATCTGGCGTGATGAACGTATTCAGCAATACAATATTGAATAAATAGGTAATAGAACAAAATTCGCATTCATTAGCGAACAAGGCCATATTTCGTCTGTAAATAAAACATATGCATTGATTAGCGCAAGCATCAGTTTCTTCTAAGGTAAAAGTGATTGAGAATGATAACGAGCTTGGTGATTGTAATAAACTATTGAGCAACGGAATGTTTAGGACTGATGTCTATCGCCACCTTTTCCAAATTGGCTTTGCGATCTTCCACTTCAGGTTTGATGACCTTTGCTTCTTCTTCTTCTGCCTCGTCATCATCGTCATCATCGTCATCATCATCGTCATCATCGTCGTCGTCATCGTCATCGTCATCATCATCATCGTCGTCGTCATCTATAGCACCACTGTTAGATTTATCATCCGCGTCGTCGTCATCATCTTCATCCTCATCCTCATCATCAGGGTAGCCACCTAATTTGAGCACAATCTTATTGACGACCTCATTATAATCCATCATACCACCCATTCCAATATCACCATAACTGCCAACGACCTTCTCGACGGGTTTCAATATTTCTATCCAGGGCATTTCTTCCTGAATCAATCGCAACTGCCTCTTTGTAGTGATTGCGTTATATGAATAGCTAACCATTGCCGGTGCCAATAATATTGGATACGAAGTGTTCCATGCCCGAATGACATTGGTCAACAAGTTATCGCACAAACCAAGTGCGATTTTTGCGAGCGTATTGGCTGTCAATGGGGAAACAATAAGAATATCTGCCCAACGACGCAACTCAATATGCAAAACAGGATCCAGCCTGCCCTTCCAAGTTAACCACTCATCTGAATCCCTCCATATTCTCACCTTCTTAACTTGTTCCAAATGATGCAACGCTTCCTGAGAAATGAAGTGTTCACTAGCACTTGTAAGTATAAGCTGAATCGATATCTTATCCCCATACACTTCAATCAACTTGCCGATAATTAGTTTGATCTTCGCCGTCGATAAGGCACCACATACACCGAGCAATACGTGAAACTTACCATCATCCTGAGGTAACCTCGGATCGATGTTAGAGTGCTGCTCACCCAGAGCATGGACTGGAGAAGAACCATCCTTCACAGCAGATGCCGGTAATGATGGGCTAGGTTTGTTTGCCGGTACACCCTCCAGAGAATTTGAGCCAGCGCTTTGACTACTTAAAGCCAGGTCGATATTGCCGACTGAGGCAAATTTCTCAGCTTGGACAAGCTCTGGTGTTTTCACTTTAGTGGATGTGGAGTTGGGCACAGCTGGAGCACTTACGGCGGCAACATTTGGCGCCAATTCAGACCCGCTGTTGGAGGCGCTGCGGGATCTAATCTTACCTCCCTTCACAGTTTCATCTATGTAGAAGTGAGCGTGGACTGATGGAGACTTGTGGTGATGACTTGTTTGGGGAGGATTTGAAACGAAGTCTGCGCTCGGTATTGAATCCTGAGTAAGTTTCAGAACATTACCAGGTACCACCGGGCTTGGAGTAGCCAAGGTAGATGAGAAGTCGACTTCTGGAGATTTTGCACCCTTCTCTTGGAGTAAAGCTCCACCAGCTGGGATAGTTTCCCTCTGTGGTTGTTGAGATTGTTGTGTGGGAGTTGCCGCGGCAGAAGGAGCCTTAGTGTTTTGGCGAACACTTGCACTACTGCTATTTGTCAAGATAGGAGGTGGAGATGGGCACCTCAAGTTTGAAATAGCCATGACCGAAGGAGGAATTTCTTCGACCTGAGAAGGAGTGCTTTCAGCGGAATATGCTGGGGCAAGTTTCTGTTCGTTCTCCTGGGTACTTTCTGGTTTACTTCCCAATGGCATTATGTATAATACAAAAGATCAGCGCGCTTCGTGTAGTCGTGGTAATATCTGAACACTTCGTGTGTCACGGACCGCTCTTAATAGTCAGTTGAAATGATTTGGTAGTTGCTGTGATTTGTTCTGTGATGTTCTGCCAAATTTTTGATCATGGGAATTGTTTTCACTTTGTTTTTCCGGCCGAACAAAAAGTTCGCACGTGACCCTCAGATCGTGTGACAACCGGGGGAGAGTGACCAGACAACTGTGGTTGTGCATTACACCTGGAATTGGGGAGGGCTTGGCTATGCAACTGGCCAGAAGCAATGAATTTCTTCACAAATCTTATGATTGGCTTGCAGTGCTTTTTCAAAACTTCACAAGTATTGGGCCAGGCTCGTTGTCATATGACGTAACGCTGCTTGTAGTACAATCTGGAACCGAAAGTGCAATTTTTGCAGTGTTGCATTCTGGACTTTGTAACATATGATGTGGCTGAATCCACTGTGTCAGGTTGGATCACAAACCATTAGAACACGAGGCGATCGCTAGCAGCTGCACTATTTTCAGGCGGGCTTTCGCAACGGGGTCGATGTACAATCATCATTTGGGCCAAGTTGTGCGTCCTACATTAAAGTAACCTTCGTTGAAATTGTTATGTGTATAGTGGAAGATAATACCGTAAATTGATGGCATTTCGATTAGAGTACATTAGAGAATGGTCATCTCGATATTTGCCTAAGATAGAGTCTGAACAAGTTTCGTGAACTGTGTGCAAAATTTCGCAGCTATAATTATGTGATCCGCTGTTTACTTAATACATTACGAGAGTAATATTTTTAGTGACAAAAGTGATAAGGTTGTTGTGTTATCAGAGATCAGGTTATTGCGCATGTTACGATTGATAAGGTTATTGTACAGTTGATATTGCGCATATTACTAGTGATCAGGTAGTTGTGCATGAATATGGTGGAGTACTGCCATTATAGTGAATTGTAAAACTCTCAACGCGAGATATCTTGAAACAGATTCTAGAATATTTGTGGTTGAAACCATAAGATTGCGCCGGTAAAACAAAAAACTCCATTATGGTATTGATATTACCCAGATCGTGCTGTTTACCGGTGTTCTTTACTCAGAATTCCCGGTGCCTATTGTATGGTGCTATTGTCATTATATATATTGATTTCCTATTCGAAACAGGTAAAAGTACTAATCCTATGACCCATGTAAAGGATCCACTATATAGGTTGGACAATCTAAGTCCACTATATATAGGGTGATTAACCAGTATCCATAGTGACCCACTAGGAATCCACTATAGATGAAGGAGCTAAAGAGAATCCTTTGATCTGATAGAGATATCCTTAGTTGAAGGATCTGCTAGACAGAATCCTTTCATCTGATAGAGAGAATTCTTTGATCTGCTAGACAGAATCCTTTGATCTGCTAGAGAGAATTCTTTGATCTGCTAGAGATCCTTAGATGAAGGATCCAGTGTAGATAATCAAGATCTCTTAATATAAATTTTTGTCATCTTTGGAACCATTTGGATGGCCCAACTTCTCAAAAGTTGAGATCAAGTCCCTGGCCTTTTCATCTTCACTCATTATCTTCTGGCCATTTCTGAATTTGATTTCCTCTACAGTGGATTCTTTTGCGTTTTTTGCAACCGGTACATTCTCTGAAGTAATATTCAGAGCAGCCGACGGTCGCTTAAACACACTTTTGTTTGGCGGTGGAGCAAACCCATACTGCTGGACGAAATACGGAGACATGAAATCATCTCCGTAGTACATCTTTTGGTGGTATTGGTTACGCTCGAAAGCCATATAGTTGAGCATATGTTGTGGATAACTAGTATAAAGTACTGGATCCAACTTTGTTTGGGCGGTATAGTTGTTGAAATCAGGATACCTATCGTATCTAACGGTAAGCAGCCTTCCTTCGAAATCTACGTTGTCGAATAACTCGATCAACTTTGCGCTAGTTTGGCGATCGCCAGTCGTGACGATCGCAAAGCCGCGGCTTTTATTCCAGGAGAAATCACCCAGCAGCAAATCAGGCTGGTGCGTAGGAATCTCTACACGCAAGATAGCCAACTGAGTGTCAGGCTCCAAAGCCTTTGTACGAGAGAGCAAAAACAGCTTCAATGAAAGCCATGAAGACGAGTAAGGAACATTTCCAATAAAAAGCCTGCGAGGGTTAACTTTGTACTGCTCGTCAGCTTCGTTTATGTACATGAAATCGTTATCTTTGGAAGCGTCCTTGTTAGTCTCGGCTTCGTGATTGCCGATCATATTGACAATAAAGGGAGGCACTGGTTTTTTCTCTGCCTGCAGACCCATAGAGCTCATCAGCAGAACCGAATTCTTTTTGGACTCGAAAACAGAGCTCCGCGAGCTCTTTCTAGAGCTGTTTTGGTCGGATTTTTGCTCCAGTGACATGTTGGAGTTTTGTTCTAGTGACTTGTTAGATGAGGTTCTCCTTGAAAGGAACCTCTGAGGTGGTGGAGGAGGCGGTACGAATGGTGGAGTAGCCTGTGGGTAAAAATATGGAGTATACATCATTGGAGGAATTGATACTTGAGGCCATGATGTCCATTGCCTTTCCAGTGGCCCTGTAGATCGTGGTTCCACTTTCGCATCTATAATCGAACCCAACCATTCGTATCCATTCAAGGTGTTGACTAAATTATGGCAAAATTCGATGTCACCGATGGCTAATTGGGCTCCCGACTCTGGGTCGAAATCGGCTATCTCATACTCGCAGTCCTCCTCAGGGAATGAAGTCTCCACAATCGAATCAATTAGCTTTTTGAGCTCCGTAGGGCCAACATCTGTAGGTAAATTCAGAACAGTCACAATGGTGGGGAGACTCTCTGGAGATTCGCGTAAACTCGGTGGTGGGCCCGCGAAGCTACTTGAAGGAATGAATGGCGCTGCGTTCCAGTTGAAGCTAGGCATGTCGGGTCCACAATATAGATCAGCCGTACCGTAGTCGTCTTTGGCTTTTATTCACAAAATTATTATTTGCTTGAATTTTTGTGTGTTCGAGGGGCACTGACACTTAAGCGAGTTTTATTGGTCTCAAGGTGCTTGTGCGGAGTGCATCCGAAAATGTGTCTAGGCTCCAAAAACCTACGGTGCAGTCTATTTAAAGTCAGTCTATTTAAAGTTTTGTGTCAGGGATGGAAATTATGTGCGAAGCCGAAGCGACCAAATCCGCGGCATTTGGCTGTGACCATGAAAAAGTAGTGAGTACCCTATTGACTTACAACAAGTTTTCAAGGCGATTGTTTGTCCGTTGAATTGTCCACTCGTTGAAATTTCGTCAATTTATGCACCCCCCCTCTGACATAAGCAATTACCCAATTGATTTTGCCTGAGCGACTAATTGGTTTTAACACGGTGTTTACTGCTGAGGTATTTAGTTATCTGAAGGCGGACCGCGGTGTTTTTTCTCGTGTGCTCCGTGGAGATGGTTTTTGATGTAAGCGGGGACCGACTTTAGGTGGGGGTACAACTTACTTGACACACGAAACACGAGAATGAACTGGTCGCACTGCATAAACGTGAGAAAGGGGTGAAAAGAAGCTTGCTAGGTAGTTGAACACAAGTCAACGATATGGAAGGGTCCTGAATCAGATTATAAATATGCAAGCGAATTTGTGTCTGTATTTTCGTAAAGTGTCAATTGCTGCGAAAAACACAAACCGATCATGGGTTGCACAAACAGCGATAGTGTACGGTGCGAGTGTGGGTCACAAGAGAAGGAGTTACAAACATGTAACCATAATTATCCCATGGCTTCGAGCGATCATCTGCAAGCCAAGAACTCGCCACAAACAAAATTCGAAGAAGGCGGCAATATTGGAAAAACCAGTCAAAATGTTGGGTTGGCTGGTTGTGAAAGTCTAGTAGTAAACAAAGAAGCCTTTCTAGATCATCAAGCCACTTTAGAAGATCATACTTTCGAAAATCATACTATGAAAACCCCCTCTATTTTACAAGCTGTCACTTTGGAAGATCCCTCGCTAAAAACTCACTCGGGCGAAGACCCCAATTTGGAAAAATCAGCTCCCTTGGATTCCCCCACTCTGAAACCCTTGGATAATCCGAGGTCTGATCTTGCGAAGGTATCCGGAGCTTCCCGTGATAGTCGAGAAGGCGACACGCTGCTTGGCCAGAAAGATGCAGGAGAATCTCCGGAGTGGTCTGATCTGCAGCGTGCTATTTTCAATCAAACGAACTTATTTTACTTTTCTGTGATTCTCTCTATGACGTCGTTCCCGCTCGGTTGGGATATTGGCACAGCAACCAGCGTAGTGAGCCACAGTTCTTTTCCCTATACTCATGGTAATTTCACGACGGGAATAATAGTTTCGAGTTTTAATCTCGGATGTCTTTCCGGTTGTTTGACCCTCGCAAAATGCCACAAAAACTTGAAATCAACGGTACAGAACTCGGCTTGCATTTACGGGATTGGAGCCCTCGTAGAATCCATTTGCCTTTTATGGCATGGTCTCGGCATTTGGGGGTTTGGTTGCGGACGTTTTATATGTGGAATTTCATGTGGCACTCTCTGTGTCACGGGACCTCTTTATATGAGTGAACTCCTATTACCAACATTTGACAGACGACCACTCTATCTTTCCTTTTGGCAAACCTCCATTTGTATTATGATTTTGTCGGGTGCATTTGCAAGTGCAATATCCTCCTCCGTACCTAGTTATCTCATTATAATCCAAGCTACGAAATTGAGTTGGGTACTCGTGCAGGCCGTCATGACCGTGTATCTCCCGTACTCCATTAAACAAACGGTGATTTACGGCACCGTGCATGATTTGCGACCCGTGCTCAACCGCATCTATATCGAGCTCGACGAGAATACCTTGGTGGCTGACTGGAACTACTTTCGAAACATTTATGCGACACAGCATGCGAGCCTTATGAAGGTACTCCAGGATACCGGATCACGTAACACTCTCATAAAATCATCTTGTATCATGGCTCTTCAGCTGCTTACAGGAATCAACTATTTTTTATACTACGGCACCTTGATCTTTAGGACTCTGATGGCTGCAACCATCATGGGGTCCGTAAACCTCGCCGGTTCTCTTAGTAGTGGAATTATTCTCCAGTATTTTTCCATTAGAAATGTGATGTTCGTGGGCTCGTGCATTATGATGGTATGTATGTTAGGTTATTCGACCTTAGGACAATTCACTGCTTTGTCGATTACCATGATTTGTTGCTTCATTTTTGTTTTTGCAACCAGTTGGGGACCATGCTGTGGAATTCTTATCAACAACCTTTCTGATAACAATGCAAACATCACGTCGGCAGCAATCGCTGTCAATTGGCTTGTGAATTGGGCAATCTCTGCACTCTCTCCTATTTGCATCAAAGCCATGGATTTTAAGTATGGTTATTTTTTCACCGCGTTTCTTCTTATAGCCGCGCTCTTCGTTAATCGTTGCATCGAAAAACATTAGGAGAGATAGAGAGATAGATAGTGGATCCGAGATGAGTGATTTTTTGGGAGATGATCTTCCAGTCGAATTTGTTGGGATTGGATCTTATTCATTAAATTAACCAGGGTTGGTGTCTGTAGAAGTTATGTTAGGAAGTTTATGGTTTACTACAATAGGTTTATGTGATGTTTACGACGATCTAAAGGGGTGGTGGAAAAATTGTTTGAGATGAGACGCGAGGGGAAACTCAAGAATTGTCTGAATCATGCACTCATGTTTAATGCTCGATGCAAGGTACACCTGTTAGTAAACACATTGGGAAGTACACATGGAAATACTAGGAAATATTAGGAAGTACTACGAAGTAAGAAGTATTAGGAAGCAGGACGTAGAAACAATATCAAGTACTACGGTACTCTTAGGTGTCAATTCCACATACTCCTAGTTTTGTATTCAAGTCTTGCTGCGAGCCTGGCGTCATTTCCGTGACGGGGTGATTTTAGTTGGTTATAGTTCCTATAAGTGGAGTTAGTGACGGAGCTGCAGAATCGCACCTTTGTCGTATGCAAGGTTGTCACCACATAACGCGAGGTATCGTGCAGGGGCAATTTTCCGGCGATGCGCGTGATCGTATGTTCACCAGAGGTCGCTTGAACTGACCGAGGCGCCGCCGCGGAAGGAAGGTTCAAGAGAGCACGCCGAGAAGGAAGGCTGCCGCCGAGGAAAAGTTCTAGGCTTTTTGACGAAGTACACGTAGGATGATACACGGTGTGCGACCGAACACAATTTGGGTTGGGCATCCATGCATGGCACAGAAACAGTTCTAGAACGGCCGCAAAAACAAACAGAAGAATATGGAAGAAGATGTAAAGAGGTAAAACAAGATAGAGGATGGAGAAGGAAAAAGACATAGAATAGCGAGAGAGGGGAATGAGAGAGAGAAATGAGAGAGCGGGGGAAACAGAAGAAAGATATGAGGGAGTGAAATGATGTAGTGAAATGATGTATGAAGATATGTGTGGGGATATTATAGAGAGATATTTGCAATACTACTTCCAGATCTCTCCAGATTCCACTTTCAGATCTTTTCAAGATACCACTCTTGTATACATCACTATACTCACCCCAGAGGCGTTACGAGTCCGGAAAAAGAGGCGTTGCAGCGTTGAAACACCTTTACCGCGATGGGGACAACAGCACGATGATGGAGGATGTACGCATCGGCACCCCTGCACCAAAGGCTTTTGCGATGGCGCCCCACAAAACAGAGGTGATAAAGCTGGCAAATCAGGCATGACGCCTACGCGGTCAGCCCTAAGGAGAGAAGCACTTCACACATATATAGAGGCATTTCCTTTTTTTTGGAAATAGGCAAATTTCCAGGTCCTGCACTCTGGATCAAGCAACCGAGAAACAGTGGATCAAACCGTTGTCAAGGTTCTGGTGCGCAATACACAGCAAGTGTCCTGTCAGGGACGACATCTGCATAATGCGAAGGTGACAGAAAGATGGAAAAAAGTAGCTGCCCCGCCGCGGGACCACAAAGCTCATAATGGCAACATGGGAATGTTCCACGGGCCCGCGCGCAAGTTTCCCTCGGGGACTAGGAGAATATTGGTCACATCCTAGGGCACCGCAGTGACCAAGGCAGTGACAGCAGGGTCACGGTCAGAATTGGCGGAGGTTTGAAGGTCAGCAGAGATGAGGGAACAGCAAAGTTGCATTTATGTACGGCGGAAAAATAAAAATATTAGGGCAGCATGATCTGCAAGGGGTCGAGGTCGCATGCTGGCGAATCACGGTTGCCTCACCGTCAGTGAGTGCTAGAGATCCTTTGTGCACGTAGAGGAGCCGCACGAGGCGACAGATGGCCAGGGGCAACGGTCTGCGCGGATTGCAGCGGGAAGCACCAGGGAGAAAAAAAAAAAAAAGTGGGAAATTTGTGTTGGTATGAGGAATAAGCTGTGGTGCATCGTGCTGTCGGCATTATATTTACAAAATGATCAATTGGGGCTCCAAGTCTGCGGGCGATCTTTGTGCAGAAGAGCTTTGTGCTAGGGCGGGGGAATACACGAGTGAGGAGTACGATACCAGTTGAAGTAAAAAGAGAGTGTGAGGAATACAGTAGGTATTTAGGAATCAACATCATTGAGGGGAGATATGGAGGGGGAGAAGAACAGAGAAGGACATTGATGGCAATCCGGTATTTTTTTGGAAGATATTATTTTCTTGTATTTTTCTGTGCATTTTTCTAAATTGTATATTTGTCGTTTTGTATGTATAAACGGTTTGCGTATTATTACTGTCAACAGCTGGATTTGTATAAATATATACAAAGCCCGATGAATTTTTTATGGGACATACCGACACCAAGGGCAAGTCCGCGAACCCTGTCGACTAGCGTAGAGAACACAAACAAGCCAGAATCGGCCGCAAAACATTACATCGTATAAGTGGCCGCTTATAGACACGATCGACAACATCAAGGACGATCGACCGTTCGAACACAAATCGACGGCAAACTACTCACAACCATTCTCGTAGCGTCGACCTCCAGCGGGCAATTCTAGCAGGTGGCGCTCATACGCGCGTCCATACCGGCCCACAGCACAGCGACCGCGAAATCACCGAAAAAAGTGCGGTGTTTGCAAAACGCGGCTCAAAATCTGCCCGAACAATTGGCCAGGCAAAAGCGCATCCTCACATCGCACGTCTGCAGCAGAGCAGAGACGATCAGACGACACAGCGCGACAATCACATCACAACCACAACGTAACCTTACCTGAACACAACACGCGCCAGAACTACATACCAGAACACAACACACCTCAAAACTACATACCAGAAGTCTGGATCACAACTGGATCACAACTCACAACTGGATTACAACTATTGACGACAACAGGATTACAATACTGATTACGACTACTCATCAAAACTACTCGACACTCGACCACTCGACCACTGGATACTTGGATCACGTAGATCAGACCATTGGATAAACAGTGTAACCAAAGATAGATATTGGATATCCTATCAAAAGTAATCGATTGGATAACCCATCAGTGATAACTTGGCATCAGAGAAGGCAATTTCAGAGGACGTGTTTGCATAGATACTGATAACTCTTGATACAATTGCATTCGCGATTAGACTTCAGTAATCTAACACTTGAAAGCATTGTTTAATACATCTTGATAGATTTGTTATTGTTAACAATTGTTCTTGATTGTTAAGAATTGATCTTGATTGTTTGCAATTGATCTTGATTGTTTGCAATTGATCTTGATTGTTAGCAATTGATCGTGATTTTTAGCAATTGATCCTGATTTTAGTGATCTTGATTGTTAACATCTTGATAGCATTGATTATCGCTTACGATCCTTGAACGCTTCATAAATCATCTGCGATTGAATTATCTGCATTGATTTGAATTGAACTGTTGATCTATCTGAAAAATCTGTCGATCTGAACCACAATTGATCTGTGAACCCCAATTCATCCATTGAACCCCAATTGATCTGTTGATTTGATATACTCTCAATTGATCTATTAATTTCATCTTATTGATCTATTGATCTGTCCAATCCCAATTGATCCCTGCTATCTAATCTACTGAACTAATTCTAATCTACTTTAGACATGGCCAAAAAACGCTTAAACCCAGCGATCAAACGCAGTCGGACGCGTTCTGGCTGTTTAACATGCCGTGATCGTCACATGAAGTGCGACGAACAAAAGCCAGTGTGCCGCAATTGCATCAAGTCTAAACGTAAATGCTATCGCGGTATTCGCTTGAACTTCACGCAATATACCATCTACAACCCTGACGAATTGCCACATGAAACTCCTACCGACTTCCGCCTCCTCGACCAATCCATTACCATCGCCTCCCTCTACCACCACGGTCGTCGAGCTTACGAACCCTACCTCCATCTCCACGACCCTTCTGACTTAACTGAGTCAGATCTCCAGTATCAAAAAGACACCTATGCAACACTCCCCGTGTCACAGGCCTTGAGCCCTTCACCACCACCCGACCCACGCGATGTCCCTTATGTACATCCCACATCACAACCCTCGCAAATCCATGTACCACAACCCCACACATCACGAGCGTCTCAAACGTCACTCCCACCAGGCATTGGGGCTCCAGCTGATACCAAAGTACGACGCAATGAGCACGTGGCGAGCCTTCTCTCCGAGGGCTTCGCGCCGCGTGCTTTTTTCCAGCCAGCTCCAAACAGGCTGCAGGTGCACGTTCGCTCTGGTGACCCACCTGAATGGCAAGATTCGCAGCCATTACTTGACTCAGAACTCCCCCATGGAATTGGGGCTGACGTGATAGTGAGGCTTGTAGAGTCAGAAAAGTACCACTGGCCTCTCGACTTATTCAATGGCCTCGAGGTATGGAAACTGAAAATCCCCGCGTACTGCATGCGAGTATATACAGCGAGCGCTGGAAAGAGACTGGTACTTGTGCTGGCATTGCTCCACTGTCTGCAGTATACAGCAATTCCCAGCGATGCGCTTGTAGCTGCACAGCTCCGCGACTGGGAGTCCATACGTGCCATGGCACCAGCAGATGCTGCACCACACCTCGAAGAGGTGTTGGTGGGAGTAGCACTTCTCGTATTGAGTGTGTTCTTACGTGCTGACAAGGGTGCGTTGGCTGACGCGCTGCGTGCGGTTCTCGCTTCGCAGTTCCGAATATTTAACGCCGCGGTGACCAGAATTGCTCCAGGAACCGTTCGTCCACTCACTGCTGCAGCTGTGCATGCCGTAGTACTCTTGAAGTACTTGCTCATCAAGAAGCTAGTCTTGGATGATGACTTCCGCGAAGCAAATAAAGAAAAGGACAAGACGGAAAAGGATTATGGGAAGGAGTTGGAAAAATACGGAGAAGTGGCTTTCGCATATTCCCGCGAAGGCTTTGCGGAGACATATAGAGAGGGACAAGGATATGGGAGAGAAGGACAAGAGTATGGGAGAGAGGGCTCGTCAGAAGGGTTTGGCAGAAATACCAGTCGTACTAGCTACGGAGGAACTGCCATAGCAGAAGGATATTCTGGGGCCCCACCACAGATCCAACCAGAAGGGTATTCTGAAACTCGACAAGAAGAATATTCTGGAACTCGACAAGAAGGATATTCTGGAGATGCCAGATACTCTAGTAATCCCATCCCCAGTTATTCTCGAGACAGAACTATGTATTCGGGTCCACAACAAGGATACTCGGGTCCAACCCAAGGGTATTCTGATACAGATATTCTCAGTTATAATGAAGCACAGGCTGAAGGGCCCACGTCTCTCCAGTCAATGCTTGAAGTAGGAGCATTTGAGGCCGAGCACCTTGACCTGGCATTCCGTACACTTGATTTACCTGGAGTTGCCAAGTCATCTGCGGCATACTGGAAAAGCGATGCTGCACAATTACGTGAGTGTGCCTGGGCTCTCATCAAGATGGACTACTGTCTGTTACTATCTCCCACGACACCATTAGACACCGTTTCACTCTATACGATCCGCACAGGAATGGCGTCACCCTGTGGCGCACCTATGGCTCCCTCGGTACCTCCTATCGTGCTCCCAGAAACCATCCAACAATTGGGCTGGATGACAGTACCATCGGTGCATGGTATGCTTTTACCGCAGGAGCGTGGTACCATGGCGTGCCTTATGCGTGAATATATGACCAAGCTCAAGAACCGTGGACTCGGACCTACGGCGCAGCTCGTGATCGATGAGGCTAATTTCAACATCGACCAGATTATGAAGCTGATCGAGAACTCTGCCGTTGACCCGGTGGTAAAGATGCGCTGGCGAGCCGACTTCCTGTGGATGTTAGGGTAGGAGAAAAGGAAAGGGGAGGAAGGGGAAAAAGTGAAAAGAAGGATGAATGAAGGATGCAAGGAGAAGAGGAGAAAGAAAAGAAGAAAAGAACAAGACGAAGTACAAGACGAAGTACAAGACGAAGTACAAGACGAAGAGGAAAAAGATGAAGGAAGACAAAAAGCAAGAAAAGACTGAAGAGAAGACTCACCAAGAAAAGACTGAAGAAAAGACTCACCAAGAAAAGACTGAAGAAAAGACTCACCAAGAAAAGACTGAATAAAAGACTCACCAAGAAAAGACTGACGAAGACTGAAGAAGAAAGTTCAAGAAGGTGTGCGATAAAACAGTGGAAATGGAAAACAAATGAAGAGGTAAGTCAAGAGGAAAATGAAGTGAACTGAAGTACAAGAGTCAAGTGCAAAAGTGGAGAACAAAAGTGAACTACAAAAGAATATGTGAAAAGTACAAAAATCATGTACTAGTACATCAAGTCAAAAGCAGAGCACTAATGCAATGTCAAAGTGTACTTAATCTACACTCAATGTTGTAAAAAGTAAGAGTGACGAGCATATAATCGTTAGGGGAAGATGAAGGAAGCTGGGAAAGAAGAAATTGAAGGAAGAGCCCTTGAGATGAAGGTATTGTTAATACTGACGAATGGGGGAGTACTGGATCGCTACTGCTATATCCTACTCTATCCTTCTGGTATTATACATGAAGGTGTCCGGATCGAATACAGGAATGTTAACAGAAACTGCAGAAATGAAATTCTTCTGTAAATGTTTGGAATGTCTTCTAAATCTTACGGATTTATTTCTGTCAACGTTGCATCTGTGGATGATTTCGGTCGTCATGCGGCTGGTTGCTTTTTCTGAAGTGGGACTCTGTTCGCCTCTTTCGGATATTTGTATTAATTCACAGTAACTTTGGATTTTATAGATTAATTCTCAGAGGCACAGAGTCCGATTGAGCGGTTTGGATGTAGATTTCTTATTAGTGAGACTAACATGTTTTAATCTGCCATATTCACCTATTTTATTAAGGGTAAGCAATCACTGTCTTGATTTGACATCTTCTTGATGTACATCCTTCCTGTGGGATTTTCTCTCTTCCCCTTGATCTTTCTGACTTTTATCTATTGATCTACTTTATCGTTCCCCAACTGCCCCTAATACATACATTGTCATTTCTACCCTTCTGGCATTATTTTTTGAGGGTTTGCAGTTGCAACAGTCGTAATGTTTGCAGCCGTTAGACGATAATTTATGCAGACTGTCTCCTAACATGCATCGAAGGTTTCAGAGAATAATAGGGGGTTGCCGTGCAGACCCTAAAAAAGAAAGGTATTCTTCAATCTCAATACGCACGTAGTCTGAGATCCAGGGGTTCATCAAAGAATCACTTTTTGTAGATTAATTGGTAAAACCACACAAAATTATCCCTCCTAACTCCTCAAAATTGCCTTATCCTGAAAGTTTTCTTTCAATTATAGCTAAATATCTTCCAGTGTACTACATCATCCCCAATTTCTTCTCACCGTCTTCTCTTCGTGCTCTTTTCTAACTATTCTCAACCCTTCTCATATTATGTCTTCGGGCATCTCGTGGCTATATAACACAAAACGGCATTTACCCGGACGGGTGATTTTTTGTAAGAATTTTTTTTTTCATATAAAGCGGCCGAAGTTCCTCCCTTGCGAATTAACAATCCAACGATGTCTCAGGGTACTCTTTTCGTCACTCCTCAAATCAGATGTTTGCCATTGAAGGCTCTCGTCAAGCACTTCAACTTGGACATTGTCCTCTCTAACAAGGAGGACCCAGTCTACCAGAAGTACTTCCCATTGAACAAGGTTCCAGCTTACGTTGGTCCAAAGGGTTTCAAGTTGCACGAGGTTATTGCCATTGCCCTTTACTGTATGTTACTTACATTTGAATTACATGATGAGAGATTTTTTTCATTATTAAACAGTTATCCCTGTCTTAATAAATTATGTCGAGAATTTCAATCTGAAACATTCATCTCATCTTTTGAACATAACTAACCATTCTAGTCATCTCTTTGGGTGATGCTAAGTCCCCTCTCTTGGGCAAGAACTCCAAGCAGTACGCTGAGATCCTTAAGTGGATGTCCTTGGCCAACCTGGAGTTGATCCCTAACCTTGCTGGTGTCTTCCAGCCATTGACCGGTGCTATCCCATACAACAAGAAGTCTCTTGACGAGCACCAGGCCAAGCTCAACGCCGTCGTCTCTATCTTCGAGTCTAGATTGGCTGAGTACACCTACTTGGTTGGTGAGAGATTGTCTCTCGCTGATGTTTTCGCTGCTTCTGCCTTCGTCAGAGGTTTCGAGCACCTCTTCGGTGTTGAGTGGAGAAAGTCCCACCCTAACGTCGCCAGATGGTACCTCACTGTTACCAGCCAGAAGATCCTCAAGGATGTTTTGCCAGAGGCTCCATTTACCGACAAGCCAGTCGAGTACACTCCACCAAAGAAGGAGAAGAAGAAGCAGGAGCCAGCTGCTCCAAAGGCTGCTGCTCCAAAGGCTGCTGCTCCAGCTGAGGATGCTCCAGCTCCTCAGGCTCCAAAGCCAAAGCACCCATTGGAGGCCTTGGGCAAGCCAAAGGCTCCATTGGACGAGTGGAAGAGAATCTACTCCAACAAGGAGACCAGAGAGGAGGCCATCCCATGGTTCTGGGAGAACCAGTACAACCCAGAGGAGTGGTCCTTGTGGAAGGTTGACTACAAGTACAACGACGAGTTGACCTTGACTTTCATGTCCAACAACTTGGTTGGTGGTTTCTTCAACAGATTGTCTGCTTCCAGCAAGTACATTTTCGGTTGTATGGTCGTCTACGGTGAGAACAACGACAACGGTATCACTGGTTTCTTCTTGGTCAGAGGCCAGGAGCACGAGCCAGCTTTCGACGTTGCCCCAGACTGGGAGTCTTACTCTTTCAGCAAGTTGGAGCCAACCGAGGAGAACAAGAAGTTCATCAACAACATGTTGGCTTGGGACGAGCCTGTTATTGTTGACGGTAAGGAGAGAGTTATTGCTGACGGTAAGGTTTGCAAGTAATCTATTAGGAATACTCTTAGGAATACTCTTTTTAATGATCGTAGAATTTATCGATTTTAGCTCAGAGAAGCTATTGACGTTTTTTTTGCCAAGAGACTGTAGGTTAAGAGTCAATGATTGAAGGATTTTGCGACCCCTTGTCTGGACTCTCGCACGACCTCTGGCTGTCGCGGTTTTTCGCACAAGCAAAAAAAACCAACACATCAACAACACAAATTTTGATTCAGTAGGCATTGCTGAGTCACTGCAATACCACCATGATTCTCAAGAGTCCATTGCTTAGGAACATACGAAGGAGACCTCTTTCGCTATTGGCACCGATCACCGTGATCTTGATTGTGTACTTTGTATTTTTCGCCGGATCTTCGAGCAATACAACAGGTAAATACAACTACACAAGGAAGAGCAAGAACGGATGGTTTGACAGATCAAGAGACACTGTGATCTTGAAGAATCTTCCTAAGAACCACATCTCGCATTATGATTTGAACAGTTTGACCAATTCCGCAGACGCGTTAGCCAACAAAGAGGAAATTTTAGTCTGTACACCTATGTCGCGCTTCTTACCGCAATACTGGGACAACATCAACAAGTTGACCTATGACCACTCGTTGATCACATTGGGCTTTATTTTGCCACGTGGTAGTGATGGTGACGAAGCCGTGAAGAAGTTAGAGCTGGCCATCAAGGCCACACAGGCAAAGCAGAAGTTAAACTTCAAGAAAATTGTCATTTTGAGACAGGACTCTGCTTCACTTGAATCACAGTTGGAGAAAGACAGACATGCGTTGAAGGTACAGAAGGAGAGAAGATCCATGATGGCATTGGCAAGAAACTCCTTGGTGTTTACTGCTTTATCTCCTTCGCATTCCTGGGTGTTGTGGTTGGATGCCGACATCGTCGAGACTCCACCTGATTTGATCCAGGACTTGGCTTCGCACAACAAGCCCATCATCAGTGCCAATGTCTACCAAAAGTACAACGACGACAAGACTCAACAGGAGTCGATCAGGCCATATGATTTCAACAACTGGGTGGAGTCGGAAGAAGGTTTGAAGTTGGCCAACTCTATGGGCCCAGATGACATTATTGTTGAGGGATATGCCGAGTTAGCTACATACAGACCATTGATGGCCCTCTTCTATGACGCCAGTGGCGACAAAAACACAGAAATGGCTTTGGATGGTGTTGGTGGTGGTGCTGTTCTTGTTAAGGCAGATGTCCACAGAGATGGTGCGATGTTCCCATCGTTCCCATTCTACCATTTGATTGAAACAGAGGGTTTTGCCAAGATGGCGAAGAGATTGGGTTATGAGGTATTTGGCTTGCCTAACTACTTGGTGTACCACTACAACGAATAAGACAGCAGGGAGAAGCGGCAGGTTGCACCTCTCAGGTATCTAGACATAATCAGGTTCAATATGCACCGGATCGGAGAGTTAGTAGATTAAGGTGTATGAGGATTAATGAGTACTGTCAGTATCAACATTAAATGTGTAAACATGCAAGATTAAATGCATACATCGAAGGTGTTAATATGAATGTAAACCAAAAGTATAATGGGTAGTCATGTATAATCCACACATATAATGTGTACATCTAATGTGTACATCTAATGAGTTCATCTAATATGTAGATCTGTTGTGTACAGTTGATGGGTGGTGTATTGTCTGGTGAAGTTCTTTTTCAAATCAACGTCCCAATCAGGAAAGTCTTCAGGCGCCGCACGATTCATTTTTTTCTTCTCTATTTTACGATGAGCATCAAAAAAAAACTCAAGCACACCATCCACTATGCAGCTTTCATGGAAGGACATTCCCACGGTGCCAACGGCCAACGATATGTTGGACATTGTGCTTAACCGTACACAGAGAAAGACTCCTACCGTGATCAGACCAGGATTCAAGATCACGCGTATCCGTTCGTTCTACATGAGAAAGGTGAGATTCACTGCGGAGGGGTTCACTGAGAAATTCAACGACATAATAAGCGGTTTCCCTAACATCAACGATGTGCATCCCTTCCACAGAGACTTAATGGACACATTGTATGAGAAGAACCACTACAAAGTGTCTCTTGCTGCGGTCTCGCGTGCTAAGACATTGATTGAGCAGGTCTCTAGAGACTATGTGAGATTGTTGAAGTTCGGTCAGTCCCTTTACCAGTGTAAGCAGTTGAAGCGTGCTGCATTGGGTAGAATGGCCACTATCGTGAAGAAGTTGAAGGATCCATTTGTTTACCTTGAGCAAGTTAGACAGCACTTGGGTCGTTTGCCCCTGATTGATCCAAACACCAGAACTTTGCTCATCTGTGGTTACCCTAACGTTGGTAAGTCTTCCTTCTTGAAATGTGTCACCAAGGCAGATGTGGACGTTCAGCCATATGCATTTACCACCAAGTCGCTTTACGTTGGTCACTTTGACTACAAGTACTTGAGATTCCAGGCCATCGACACTCCAGGTATCTTGGACAGACCTACTGAGGAGATGAACAACATTGAAATGCAGTCGATCTACGCTATTGCGCACTTGAGATCGTGTGTCTTGTACTTTATGGACTTATCGGAGCAGTGTGGTTTCTCTATTGAGGCCCAGGTCAAGTTGTTCAACTCCATCAAGCCATTGTTTGCCAACAAGTCTGTGATGATTGTGATGAATAAGAGTGATATTATCAAACAGGAGCATTTGCCAGAGGAGAAGCAGGAGTTGTTGAAGTCTTTGACCACCAGCTTGCCTGGTGTTGAGATTATGCACACCTCGTGTTACGAGGAGGAGAATGTGATGCAGGTGCGTAACCACGCTTGTGAAAAGTTGCTCACTGCACGTATCGAACAGAAATTGAAGAACACTGGTCGTGTCAACAACGTCTTGAACAAGATCCATGTGGCTAGACCTCAGGCAAGAGACGATGTCGACAGACTGCCATACATCCCGGATGCTGTTGCTTCGCTCACCAAGTACGACAAGAATGACCCAGAGAGACGTAAGTTGGCAAGAGACATCGAGGAAGAGAATGGTGGTGCTGGTGTGTTCAACATAAACTTGAAGGACAAGTACTTACTCGAAGATGATGAATGGAAGAACGACGTTATGCCTGAGGTGTTGGATGGTAAGAATGTTTACGACTTCTTGGATGCCGATATTGCCGCCAAGTTGCAGGCTTTGGAGGAGGAAGAAGAGAGATTAGAGGCTGAGGGCTTCTACGACTCGGACTCTGAGATTGAGGACGACGAGACGCTTGACATCAAAGAGAAGGCCGAGTGGATCAGAAATAAGCAGAAGGTGATTATAAAGGAGGGCCGTTACAGAAAGGCCTTGAAGAACAGAGCCATTATGCCAAGAGACCAGATCAAGAAGTCCTTCTCAGAGATGGAGGAGCACATGTACAATGTTGGTTACGATACCAAGGCATTGAAGAAGACTGCCAACGCCAGCAAGGAGTTGAGTGGTGTGGACATCTTGAGAAAGAACCAAGGTGTACGTACCGAGCGCATCCACAAGAAGAATGCTCCTCGCGACCAGTCCAACAGATTGCTCGATGGTGTCAACGATGGAGCGCTCAGATCGCAAGCTGAGAGATTGCAGAAGGTGCAGAGAAGAGAGAGAAACAGAGCAGCGAGACAGGGTGAGGGTGACAGACACGCCACTGCTGCTATTCCTAAGCATTTGTTTTCGGGTAAGAGAGGTATTGGTAGTAACGACCGCCGTTAGTTTCATTTTTATAGTAATTAAGTTTTTAGGAGACAGTAAGAAATGTGCAGATAGGAGGAAACGGAGATTAGGAAACAACAAAGGGAGTTGAGAAAGTGAGAGGGAGATTACGAGAGACAAGTGATTAGAAAACATATAGATTAGGAAGCAAAAGGAGTTGAAAAAGTGAGAGGGAGATTAGATAAGGTTCGAAAAGCGGATGGATAGAGCGTTGGATGATTAATTGACAATATATTGTTAGTGGAAATAGGAAACATATTGGTGGGTTTATGTTGAGATAGTCAGGGGCAGGAAGGCAGCAAAAGAAGATGTCTGAAGACACGAGCTTATTGAAGTTTATAGGAAACTCCTAAAGATAGGATCAATGGTGTGTGCAGGAAGTACTTTAATAGAGTTTCGTATTTGCGCTTGGTGGGTGTTTTTGGGTGTTTTTGGGTGTTCTTGGTGTTCTTGGTGTTCTTGGTTGTTATTCTTGGAATATGTTGGATATCCTTAAGAATGTTCTTGGTTGATCCGTTGGATTGATTCTGTTATGTTATGAAACCTTTTATTGTGCTACCTTTGTTTCTGTGGATATCTGTGGATCGTTGACACAAAACGAATCCTTATCATTGTTTTGTGAATTTTTACGTGATAATGTTCGTGCTGATTAGGATTCACGAATGTTATCCATGATCGACATTTGGATACGGCCGAGCGAGACCTCGTTAATAGTCACGGTAAAGTTACCGAATTGGGGCTTTTCATAGAATATATGGAGTCTTATCCGAATCTTATCCGAGACAGGGGGGGTTACTGTGGTTTTCAACGGAGATTTGACAGCATGATCAAAGCATTGTAGGAGACCGTATTATACGCATTTTATACATGCAGGGCTTATCCCTTAACCACACACGACCAAAAGGAGGTGATTTAGGGATTCCCGGAATCTCTTCATAACAACTGTAGTCGTTGGACACAGGAACTTCCGACAGGATCGCTCCCTTTTTAGTGGCTCTTTTCGCTTAGTTTCACACACTTACACATCTACTGACTCATTTCCCTTATCTTGAAGTTGCTGCCCCCAAATTATTTTTATTGGAACTTGCAACCACACTCATTTTCTAAACTCCTTGATTCGAGATACTGAATCATGGACGTACATTTGGAATCACTAGATTATGGTTTTGTGCGGTTAGAAGAACATAAGATCATTCCCACGTCAATGAAGAACAAGAAAACCTCGGGTGCTAAAGAAAACCACAACGGCAGTGGATCCTCACGTCCTAATGCCCACAGGAGAGCGAGCTCAAATGAATCCGGCTCGGATGCCTCCAGTATTAATATTTCCCTCGCAAGTGCTCTGTTACCTCCAAATACTGGTCCACCGGGTACAGTCCCGGTCACCAATGGTGGCAATGCCAACAACTCCAATAAGAACTTAAGCCATGTGCCTTGTAAGTTCTATCGCCAGGGGAATTGTCAGGCAGGAAGTTCATGCCCATTCTCTCACAACTTGGATGGTACTTTGGCAGCTGATAAGCTCCCTTGCAAGTACTTCCAGAAGGGCAATTGTAAATTTGGTCTCAAGTGTGCCTTGGCTCATTATCTCCCTGATGGTACCAAGGTTAATCAGAAAGGATTACTAGGTGCAGGTTATGGATACAGGAGATCCAGTAATCACAGCAATGTGGCACAGCCATTATCTACTGATTCTCATGATACCCTCGATGTCGCTCCTCTCAAGTCCAGTACCCCTGTTTCTAAATTCCTCAATATTGGTAACTCTGGCTCGGTTGGCTCGGGTAATTCGTTTGGGAGTTTATCCCAGATTGGACTGAATGGCACTCAGAGTATGAATACAGGAGGGGCACAAGCATTGTATAGTTTCCAGAATGGACTGCAGTTAGGGTCTCATAATGGACAAAATGGGATGCAAGGGCCTTCCACACAGAATTTGGGTTTGCCTAATGGCTACGGACTTTCTCATTCTAGCAGCTTGAATAACATTTCACATTCAAGTCTCGCTAACCAGAACAGTCTCGGTGCAGCTCCTACCTCTCAAGCGTTATGGTCACATTCATATGACCGTTCTGGAAGACGCTTTGTGCAATCATCTCCAAATCACTTCTCAACAACGTCCCCTCAAAACCAGTTCATGCTGCAGCACTATCTGTCGCCATCTCAGGAGATGTATGGGACACGTAACTCGTTCTCGAGGGGATCAGGACTGTTTGCACAGTATTCGCCGCCAAATTACGATTTTAACTCGTCTGCAATAGTGGATGATGAGGACTCACTCGAAGACAGCGGAGATGTTTTCGAAGAGGACTACGTGCCAGCATCACTTTCGGATTTGATTCTCACGCCACAGGAACTTGTGCGCCGTGATCTGCGGTCACAGTCCGGAACACTATTAGTGCGGCCCAATTTGGGGAACATTTTACTGAGCGCCGGTTCGCTCTCTTCCTCGGTCGAGTCGCAGAGTACTACGCAGGGTGCTGACGATACTACGTCGACTTCTCCACACCATGTGCATAACTTCCAAAATGATGCTTTCAAAAAGAAGCCCGTTTCGACATTAGGTGGACCCATCAATGGCGACGATGTTTTCTTGATGGAATAAGAAGGAGTTAGAAAAAACAGGGATTGACGTGATAGAAAAGACGATGGAGTATGGTTTGAAAAGAAAAGATAACGCGAAGATACCTTGATGTCTTGGGGTAAAAGTTGTGAAAAAGGAGGCGATTATTGTTTCGATTAGATATCGAGGCTTTACAATTGTGTCTTTATGAAGAGTTGAAAAATCAAGGTGTATGAGGTATCTAGTTGAGTGGAAAATGTGATCAGATGAGACTTCAAAAGATCATGACGATGGCGATTGAAAAAGTTAAGGCGATAATGGCCTCTTGAGTAAAAGGTTTGAAAAGATTATAGCGATGTGTTGGTTTTGGTATTCACTTCTTGTTAGACATTTATTTACAGCGATAGGAAAACGAACTTGTAGCGTTACCCGAGCAAACAGACATATTATGAATTCATTGAATGCAACTCTTATCGAGTGCTTATTTTATCAATTCATTGAATGCAACTCTTATCGAGTTATTTTATCAATTCATTGAATGCTTCTCATATAGAGTGCTTATTTATCAATTCACTGAATGCATCTCTTATGAGTGCTAGCCTTCCCTCTAATCTTTCTTCTCTGGCAAAGCCCTGGGGTTGGCTCTATATATATCCCCACAGTTCTTGGTGAATGCAATCATGAACTTCATATTCATGAACTTCTCGTCAGGCGACACTTTTCTGATGTGATCGGCTTCGAAAAGAGTACCGGCCAAGTACATGGTTTCCGTGAATGGGTCCAAAGTGTACACCAAGTAGTCAGTCACGGACCTGACATTCTCCTCAGGAGTCCCGTTTCTAACCACTGTCAACTTTTGCTTGGTCTGCAACTTCATGACAAACTGAACATAAGAAGTCAACTCGTTTGCATCAGGCAACACATTAAATGACACTACCTTTGGATTCAGTTCTACTGAGAGAAGTTCCCACTCCAACTTTGCGTCGGATGGGAAAGACTCAGCACGAGCAACCAAACTGTTGACTACTTCTGCGCAACCAACTTGCGAAAGGTTCTTTACCAAGTACTTCTTTCTCTCCTCAGGTCTTTTGTTACATCCAGAGGCGAATATTTTGTTGGTTTTCACGTAGAGATCAATGCCGTTGTCCTTCCACAAGTTGAACTTGAGTGGAAGCTTTGTTTCTCTCTTATATTTGACAATACTGTAGGTGTTCACAACGAAAGCACCCAATCTGCGAAAGAGCATCTTGTGCCACAGTGTGAACGGGGTTGATGTGAGTTTTGGTGGGATGTAGAAGTCGGCCATAACACCAATGTAGTTGATGGGCACTTGGCCAATGTCGGTCTTTGGGAGCTTTTTCTTCTTTGTAGTCTCTGTGGAGGCAAATCTTACAGAGGTCACCGCAAGCGATGGAATACGAACGGCATTTGCGCCTGGGAACCTCCCCACAACGGCGGCAATCTGTCTGGTGAGCATTGGTCTCTGAAAAATTTCCGCGACAAACTTTTACAAAGTAGAGGTCACGAGCGAAACACGTGCAATCCAGCACGTGCCACACTCTGCGAAGGAAAAAAACCTGAACGGGGAGGGATGAGATTAGCATGGTGCAAAAGGACAAGACAAAGCTTGCGCCCGAAAAGGAGCGTTTCATTCAGTGTTGTGGTGATATCTCACTCGAGCTCGTGGCATCACTCAGCAACTCTAAAGATGTGAACTTGAACGGACTCGTCATCCGCTATGCAAAGAAATATAAGTTGAAGCAACAGCCAAGGTTGACCGACATCATCTCGTCGATTCCAGACCAATACAAGAAGTATTTGATCCCCAAACTCAAGGCAAAGCCCGTGAGAACCGCCAGTGGTATCGCCGTGGTGGCTGTGATGTGCAAGCCTCACAGATGTCCACATATTGCGTACACAGGAAACATCTGTGTGTACTGTCCTGGTGGTCCAGATTCGGACTTCGAGTATTCCACACAGTCATACACAGGCTATGAGCCTACTTCCATGCGTGCTATCCGTGCAAGGTACGATCCCTACGAGCAGGCCCGAGGGAGAGTTGAGCAATTACGTCAACTTGGGCACTCCATCGATAAGGTCGAGTACATTATTATGGGAGGTACTTTTATGTCGTTGCCAAAGGACTACAGAGAAAACTTCATTGCACAGCTTCATAATGCGCTCACAGGATTCAATGGTCGCGATATTGACGAGGCCATTATGTTCTCTCAGCAGTCTCAGACAAAGTGTGTGGGTATTACCATCGAAACCAGACCAGATTACTGCACAGAGACACATTTGAGTGATATGTTAAAGTATGGCTGTACAAGATTGGAGATAGGTGTGCAGTCTGTTTACGAGGATGTTGCCAGAGACACCAACAGAGGTCACACAGTGAAGGCCGTCTGCGAGACCTTTGCGGTTGCCAAGGACGCGGGATACAAGGTGGTGTCGCACATGATGCCTGACTTACCCAATGTGGGAATGGAAAGAGACCTTGAACAATTCAAGGAATACTTTGAAAACCCCGACTTCCGTACTGATGGTCTCAAGTTATATCCGACCTTGGTTATTCGTGGTACAGGGTTGTATGAGTTATGGAAACAGGGTCTCTATAAATCCTACAACGCAAATGCATTGATTGACTTGGTGGCGCGTATATTGGCGTTGGTTCCCCCTTGGACCCGTATTTACCGTGTGCAGAGAGATATTCCAATGCCATTGGTGACTTCGGGTGTTGAAAATGGTAACTTGCGTGAATTAGCACTTGCGCGTATGAAGGACTTTGGTACGTCATGTAGAGATGTGCGTACCAGAGAGGTGGGTATGCAAGAAGTGCACCACAAGGTAGCCCCAGATCAGGTGGAGTTGATCAGGAGAGACTACTATGCAAATGGTGGTTGGGAAACCTTTTTATCGTACGAGGACCCCAAAAAGGACATCTTGATCGGGTTATTGAGGTTGAGAAAGGCCCTGAAGAAGTACACATACAGAAAGGAGTTCACCCTGCAACCAACATCTATTGTTCGTGAGTTGCACGTTTACGGTTCGGTGGTGCCATTGCACTCTAAAGACCCACGCAAGTTCCAGCACCAGGGTTTTGGTACTTTATTGATGGAGGAAGCTGCGAGAATCGCACGCGAGGAGCATGGTTCTGAGAAAATCTCTGTCATCTCGGGTGTTGGTGTGAGAAACTACTATGCCAAGTTGGGTTATTACTTGGATGGGCCATTCATGTCGATGGACTTGAAATAGGAAAGGAATAGAAGATAAATGAAATATCCGTAAGAGAGGACTAGTGAAAATACTTAACCACAAATCCGGCAATGGCTAAGCAGAAGAAAATAGGAGAAGTGGGAAGAGTGGAAAAATAGGAGAAACGTACAATTCGATGATAAAGCTTAAGGGTGAAGAATTCCTTTTCTCGTGGATTGCACAAGGGATGCTTCTACATGTGGATACAGAAAGTCTAGAATTACGGTAAATAAAGACATTTGCCATTAGATGTAGTCCTACTTTTGATGATCTAGATTATTCAATAGCCCTTAGGTTATATACATTTATTGATCTAGATTAATCGAAGACCTTTACAAATGAAACGCTTAATGAACCTTTAGAAATGAAACTTTTGATGAACCTTTAGAAGTGAAACGTTTGATGGAGCGTTAGAAATGAAATATTTTATCAAAGACCCTTAATGAGATTGAATGAGGCCATTATGATGATCCCTTTTAAGGGCCATTGAAAAACCTTGAAAAGTTATTTTGAAGTTCTTTCTCTTCAGCAATTGTCCTTTACCTTCACCATCTCCTTTTGCTTCAATCGTTGCTTAAAGTCCTCATATCATCCTTGATTTCCTCTGATTTTGTCCTGTGTGTGATCGTCCCACAGCCTCAAAACATCACACGTCAAGCATTCCGGATCGCTGCGGGCATACCGTTGAACTTCGTATTCTAAAAATAGCGCATCTCCATATTTCCTTAGGACTGACCGGAAAGCAATGCTCAACGCCTCTTTAAAGCCCAGATCGCTCGCTACATTATCTTATTACTTGGTATAATACATTGCTCTTATTGAAAACTCCATGTTCATCAACCTCTGTTGAGGAAATTTCTGTTGCTATTCATACCGCCGCCACGGTGTAATGCTGGTGGTTTGACTTTGCTGCGCAATAAAGAGTGGACGCTATCGGCATTGTTCGGGATATTTGGTGCAGATGCTCCAGCGGAGCTGAACCCGTGAATAGAAGATGAGTTAGGAACCAGTGAAAAGGCCGCTGATTGTGATTTTGCACTGTTGGACCGACTCAAGTTATGCTTCTTCTCCTCTTCCACAATCACCTCAACACGAGCAGTGACTATCTGCGCAATGTTGGTCTTGACGCCGCGGTACTTGCCCAACCATGGGTTCTTGAGCAAAGCACCATATGAAGGTCTCTTATCTGGATTCTTGTTCAAACATGACCATACAAACATCTGAGCTTCCTTAGAAAACACATTCCCATCCAACTTTGGTGGCTCACCGTCCACAATTGCACTCAATTGTGAGAAGATGTTTCCGTAAGTTTCAGATGGGTACGGGTACTGCCCAGCTGCTACTTCAAGGATAGTCAAACCTAAGGACCAAACATCTGACTGCACCGAGTACGTGGCATCGTCAGGATTCATGCTCTTGATACGCTCAGGTGCCATGTAACTCTGACATCCGATGTTGGTCTTGGCGAGCGAAGCAACAAGGTTACCCGACACACCGAAGTCACACAACTTAACCTTCCCTTGAGTATTAATCAAGATGTTAGTAGGTTTGACATCACGGTGAATGATGTTGTGGCGATCTTTCAATTCCTTCAAACCCTGGATAACGCTCTCACTGATGTATGCCAAGCAAGCCTCGTCCTTCATTCCATGGCCATTGCCAAATATCTTATCCAATGAGCCTCCATCCATATACTCCATGCACATGTATACAGCACCTTCCACGAAGAAAGCGCCGTAAAAGTCAACGATATATGGCGAATCACATTTATGCAAGATTTCCAATTCCATCAAGATTTGTGTGAACTTTGTCTCGTCTAATTCAAGGCGAACCTCCTTCATGGCCATTAAGACACCCGTAGGCTTGTGAAGAACTTTAGACACAGATCCATAGTTTCCGCGTCCAAGCTCTTCAACATACTCGAACTCCTCAAGAGAGATGCGAAACGATGATCCCAGAGAAAAATCAACACCTTTGGAGTGCAAGGATGCCTTTCCTGCAAAGTTTAACAGCCCGGACTTGATATCCACATACTTTGAGTAGTTTGCAAAAAGTCCCTGGAGCTGTGGCTTCTTAGAGCTCTCGCTGCTCATGCTACTGGTACTACCAGTAGCACTTCCCGTGTCAGTAGAGCTTCCAGCGTTCTTCTTGTCTGGTAGATCGTTTAAGTCAAGCTTGAATTTCGGTTTAGGTTTACGATCCGAAAGGTTACGAGCCAAGCCTCCCGAGGACTGGCCAAGGATGGGTGACAGACGTTTGCTCTTGAGGGTATTTGATTCCGGACTTGACGGTCCTGTCAAATCATTCATGTTAAGTTTCATTCCCCTTCTCTGTGAAAGGGACGGTTTCTTCTTCGTCAAACCAAATGGTTGATTTGAAAAGACCGTAGGCGAAGATATCGGGGTTACATTTTGTGGACTAGTTGGCGTATTCACGTCTTGAGGAGAGTTTGTCGACATTTGCGTCGATCCATTGATGCTACCATTGCAAGCCCCTCTTGGGATCCCATTTCCAACGACTGGCTGGTGAGGGTGATTGTGCTCCAGTTGTGGTATATCCGGTTGGTGAGCCTTGTTAATAGCCTGCTTTACCCTTGAAGACGAGTTCTCAGGGTCTATGGGGGATGGAAGCAAATGTCCTGGCAAATGCTGAACTGTAGAATCCGAGACCGTCTTTTTAAAGGCTTCGCGAACGGGCTCTTGATGTTGTATTGGTGCAGTAGGCAACGGAGGTAAAGGCTTTCCCTGACCCTGGCGTTGGTTTGCTGTTTGCAAGTCATGTGGGACCTGATTTGGGAAGAGCTCATTATCGTAGTGAGCATGGTGCTGATGATTTTGAAGATGATTAGCAACAGGCTGGCTATGATAATCACTTTGAGATGCTTGGTTTGGATAATTATTTTGAGCTCCTGACTGCCCGTAATGGTACTGACCCTGTCCGAACAGCTGGTAAGGAAGGGAATGGTACTGATGTGGGGCAGATTGTTGCGGTAATTGACGATTATTGTCCAAAAAGTGCATATTTGTTGTCCCTGGCGACGAACCTGCGGGAGGGAGAGGAGGCGAATTCAACCCCTGTGTGCGTTTTTGCTGGAATGCCATGAGACGGGCTTGCATCTCACTATTTAACTGCAGCGGACGTACAGTACCACTAGCTGGGCTACCGATAGCAGGGATAGGGGTTGATGTCTGTGCTTGAGAATGTGCAGTTTTCGCGCCTGGAGAAGTGCGATGCAGTTGTTGAGCTTGGTTCAGATTGGTGGTAGGCATTGGATGGTTCTTCAGACCATCATGGATCCCGCCCTCGTTCAAAGAGAGCGATTGAATGTCTAAATCCTCGCGCTCCCCCATTAGTAACATAGACTAAGAATAGCCAGAGTGCGATTTGAGAAAAAAAAGGGAGGCGAAATGAAAAAATGCCGGTAGTTAATGGAGTACCGGTAGTCAATGGAGTACGGCAGCCTGGCCGTTGTGTGTAAATAGTGTGTAGTTTTCACTGATTCGTAGTTCAAATGCGTCCTATGTGGTGGTTGACCTTCTAGATTGCGTTGTGAAGGTGAGCACTGAGTAAACTTGAGGACTCAGGGATTAACAAAGTGAAGGATACAAAGCTGTTGTTAGGACGAATATGTCAACTTGATGAGATGGCACTTCGTGGTTAGTACAAAGGAATGGATGTGCTATGTACGGTTCAATCTGTTGTGAGTCCGAAAGTGTAGTCAATATTTAACTTTCATCAACATTTTGTTTTGGATCGTGCAACGCAAAAAGAAAAGCCAGAGAGCAATTGCGAAAAAGAAAAGGTGGGCGGAGCACACTACCATCACAAGGAAGTCAGGGGACAAAGAAGTATAGGGCAAATCTATATCGAGGAAGACATAATCAGGCTCAATTAATATAAACGGCAAGCATAAAAATCCCGGTTTGCGTAGGGGATTCGTGGCCTCACTACTTGACACCGAAGCTGTGCAATCCTAAAGACGCATCCCGGGTATTCTGGAGCGAAAATACAGAGCAAAGTGTGCGATTTTTTTCGAAAAGTGCTCATGATCTCAATGAGATTCGACGTGGCTTACTCAACAAGGCGAGAACATGCGGAACGGACGCTTAGTAAATGGCTCCGTCCGTCGTGGGTTCCCACCTTCACCATCTATAAGTTTTTCCGCATTTGATCCGCACCGAGCAAATATGCACCAAATGTTCTGTGCAGGATCTATATAATCAAGGCTGTACTCGGTCTTACTGGGCTGTGGTTGAGTGCTTGACTCTGGTATGGAATGCTTCGCTAGAACGCAGAGCTTCAACTGGGTACGTCATTTTCGTAACTGTTCGGTTATGTTACCATAATAACGATTCCAGAATTCTTGACATGTGGAACAGAGTTCATAGCGTGGGGTGCATTTGTCTCAGGACAATATCATTCTTCTGCCCCTGATTAAAGCCAGATAAAGTCAAATGATCTTGCTGATGACGGACTAAGACGACCTCATCGTGCGCCTCTATGCAGATCACGTGGAATCGATTAACTACTTGTACTTGGTGAAGTAAGCAGGGACGGCCCGTGCATGATCCGATGCACAATACGAACGCATATTCAACACGAGTGCCAAGACGTTCACAAAACCACCCCACCGAAAGAAGACCTAAAACCGAGAAATGGCTGGACACCGAGAAGATGAGAATCACCTAGAGAGTTATTTCAACTCGACGCCGGTGTTTTGAACCATGTCGATGGTATTTCAAGTCCCATGAATATACCGAGGTGCAAGGAATGAGGTTTACATTAAACCGAGATATTAGTGGAATGCTCGCGGGAAATGAAACATCAGTCCATCGTTTTGTTTCGTTACAAGTCTCGATGTTGGCTAAGATGTAAAATCTCCTACAAAGTGAAAGCAGCAGTAGGTTCCTGTCCACAAAGCTGTCTTTCAGACTAAATCTATTGTAAGGCGTTACTAATTGAAGTTACTTCTGGACTTTCTACTCTTTTAAGACCCCTGCAGAGATCTCTACCTTTCTCATAACACTCAATCAGCCCTTCTATTTCTTCGCAACCCTTACACAAAGTGCCCAATGTCTCTGTTGTTGCAATGTCTCAATGTCGTCTTTTAACTCATTTTAAATGTCATCATCTCTCGATGCCCCAATGTCGTTTGAAAATGTCTCTTATGTCTCAAATGTCTCTGGTGCCTTTTTAATGTCGTCTAGATCTTTCCAAATGTCGCGGCTTCTTTTCTCCACAGTACATGTATGGACCCCGATGTGTCCTTGTATGGCACTGCCAATACATCGGCGACTCTTGACCACAAGCTAGCCTTACAGATAAATGATCTTGATTCTTATCAAGCCACCCCTACGAAGCTTGATCGTCTTCACACGGCCGTGTGCCATGTCCCCATCATCAGGGTTTATGGAACCATTACTGTGCCAGGTTTACCTTATATTGATGAATCTAGCAAGAGAAGACGCGTTGATCCTGACCCTCAGGTTTTTAATGTCCTTATACACGTGCACAACTACTTTCCCTACGTGTATATCGATTGTGATGACAAATCTTCCTCGACTGATGAGATACGAGACAAGTTAGAGGCCATACTAGTGCTGAGTTTTAGCAAAAAGAAGTCAGAAGAAGACGACACAGATATTGAACCACCTGACTCTTCTCTCAGGAAGTACGTTGCGAGTGTCGACATTTGCAGCGGTCTCCCCATATATGGATATCAAGTGGGACATCGACTTCTTTACAAAGTTTCGCTCCTTCATCCCGTTTATAAGGCACGGATAGTGAAGCTAGTTCAAGATGGTACAGTGAAGTTTGGAAAGAAAAAGTGTCAGGTATATGAGGGTCATATCACTTTCTATCTGCAATTCCTTGCGGACCTTAACCTATATGCGTGTGGGTGGATGTACTGCTCATCAGAGTCATTATATTTCCGGTCACCCATTCTTAACCCGCGACTTTCAAGTTACTTAAACAAGAACCAACTTGATTCGTTGATGGGATACTTACATCTGGTAATCACCAAAACTAATGTTTTAGCACATGGTGACATCACTTTAAACCATACGAGAATAGGGAGATCTTTGTTAGAAGTGGATATCTCGACTGAAAGCATCGTTAATAGAAAAATCATTGATGTTCGTGAGCTCCATAAGACCTTTGCTGAACTTGAACTGTTCGAACTGTTGAAAAATAGTCAAGGTGATAAGCGTCATACATACTTATCATCTCTTCGTTACGTCTTCTCTGACCTCAAGTTCCAACTCCTGCAGAAAGACTCGAGTTTTCAGCTTGAACTGGAGATGAGACTGATCTTCGAACAGTCAAAGTTCCAAAGTGGTGCAAAGCACTGTCTTGGTACCAATGATGGAAGCACAAACTGGTCCAATCAAATAGATTTGGACGAGCTTCTTCACCATGCCATAAAAGTAAATGGACGTGTTCGGAAGCATGGGGCTAAAGCAGGATTGGATAGTCTACTTGATAGTCCTCGAGTACAGCAGCTGCTGTCTGTACAGACATGTTATGAGTTAGCAAACAAAGAGATTATCGGGAATCCTCACCCCAACCTCGGTGCAGAGATTTTGCAATGGGATGATTTTGAGTCTTTGTTCGCCATTGATAAGGATTTGGGGGTTCTTGAAAACTCAAGCATTCGTCCGGAATTGCAGGATGATGATCATGGAAGTTTCAGTGAGATACTGGATGATGAGGATGGTTTTGCAGATGACGATGAAGCAAATGGCCACACCCCAAATAAAGTGCCCAATCATGAAGAAGAAGATCTGAATGAGGGTGAGAACATGATTGTGAATGGTGTTGATGAAGGCGGTATGAATGCGGTCGATATGAATGAGGAAAGTATGAATGATGATGACATAAATAATGGCGTTCATCTGGATGAATCAGACATTGATGTGACCCAACTAGGCGAATATGACCGCCAAGTTTTGTTTGACATGACTCAAAGAAGGACTCAACTCAATTTCAAGAAGGGTACAGTCATGCCAGTCCAGGTCCAAGTTCCCTCATCTCTAGAAATTCCACAATGTGATCTCAACATACCTTTATCGCAAAATGCGTTTGAAGTTCCTGTTCCAGATAATCTCCACCCCGATAATATATCGAAAGATTTTGAAGTATCCGGAATGCTTGCCATTAACTACCAAGATCCGTTCTATGAGTCCAAAGACGATGTAGTTCCACGTCCATTAATTTTTGCTGGCAAAAAGATTCAGGTTCCTGTCAAGGAACTTGTTGAGACTCCAATGTCGAAGTTTATTTCTCAGGAGGTCCATGAATCAACCCCTAGTACTGCAGTTGCGCACTCGTTCTCATCGTGGGTGTACCTGATCAATCCACCATCTAAGAGTTCAGTTCACAACTGGTTCACTGAGGAGGAAAGAAGATCTAACGCAAGAAAGCAGAAATTCAAGTCTCAGATAGAACCGTTTCTGACCCAGCATCTGCATAAGCTTTCTTACAACTCATTGAAGGTTCAAAGACGAAAAGGAGACTTCAACATGTTGACCTGCTTTCATTTGGAGATCCTTTCTGCTACGAACAACTCGTTCGCTCCAGATCCCTACCAGAACCCTGTTACCGCTATGTTCTACAGCTTTGATAATTCCAATAATATGCATGGAGATGCGGATATTGATGGTGTATTGTTAATCAAGGACACCATGGAAGATGTGAACCTTGGTCAAGTCCAAGCAAGTAGTGGTGCCAAGGTTTTTGTCTTCGATACAGAGGAGGAAATGGTGACCTACTTGCTTGGATTAGTTGAAAGGTTTGACCCTGATATTCTATCAGGCTATGAGGTTAACGCATCTTCTTGGGGATATATTATTGAACGTTTTCGTGTGGTTCACGATATTAATTTGTGTGCGGAACTCAGTCGAAGTACTTTCAAAAGTAACGGTAAGTTTGGAGATCGATGGGGATATACACATACGGCGAATTTTCAGATAAACGGAAGACATGTCTTAAACATATGGAGGGTCTTGAGATCAGAAATGAACTTAACAAGCTATACCTTAGAAAATATTTCCTACCATTTGTTACATCATAATTTACCTCGATATCTGAATGAGCAGCTTTCAAGGTGGATTTTTGGAGACTTTGCCTCTAAGATATTAGTGCTTCGATATTTCATGAGGCGAATAGAATTGACTTTAAAAATTGTGACCGTTCAGGAAGTCATCACGCGAAATGTGGAGCACTCACGTTTAATCGGAGTAGACTTCAATTCCAATTTTTATAGAGGGTCACAATTCAAAGTGGAATCTATATTGTTAAGACTCACTAAACCAGAGAATATTGTCCTCAATTCACCTTCAAAACAACAAGTGCATGAAATGAGATCTTTGGAGTGCATTCCTCTTGTGATGGAACCGGACTCCAATTTCTACAAATCCCCACTTGTGGTCTTAGATTTTCAATCATTGTATCCTTCGGTAATGATTGCTTATAACTACTGCTTTTCCACTTTGGTCAGCAGGTTGCACAACTTCAAGCCAAGATCAAATCCCATAGGTTACTTGAAAAATGTCCGTCTTGAACCTGGAATTCTTGGGCTTTTGGAGGAACGTGATGCACTCAATATTTCTCCAAATGGTTATGTTTTTGTCAAAAGTAAGGTTCGCAAATCTATCTTGGCAAAGATGTTGGAGGAGATGCTAGACACACGAATTGCTGTGAAGACCGGTATGAAAAAGTTCAGCGATGATCCTGAGTTAATGAAACTTTATAAAGCAAGACAGCTTGCCTTAAAATTGATCGCAAATGTCACCTACGGGTATACCTCTGCTACTTATAGTGGCCGAATGCCTAATTCAGATGTTGCTGATGCCATTGTCTCCACTGGAAGGGAAATTTTGACACAATCGATCGATATTATTGAGAATGGGGATTTTGGGGCAAAGGTTGTTTATGGTGATACTGATTCTCTTTTCGTATATTTCCCAGGTAAATCGAAGGCTGATGCTTTCAAGCTTGGGAGACAAATTGCAGAGTTGGTAACCAATCTGTTCCCTGATCCCGTTACATTAAAAATGGAAAAAGTGTATCACCCTTGCGTACTTCTCACGAAGAAAAGATATGTTGGTTACAGTTATGAACTGGAATCTCAGAAAGATCCCAAATTCGATGCAAAAGGTATAGAAACTGTGAGGCGTGATGGTATCCCTGCGCAACTGAAGATGGTTGAGAAGTGTCTTCGCATTTTATTTGAGACCAAGAATTTATCTAAGGTAAAACAGTACGTGATGGAGCAGTTCTATAAGATCAGTGCAAACAAAATACCCTTGAATGAATTCATTTTTGCCAAAGAAGTGCGCTATGGTACCTATAAAAATGAGGCACATCTACCACCTGGTGCTTTATTAGCAGAGAAGAAAACCATGTTAGACCCCCGAAAAGAACCGCAGTATAGAGAACGAGTTCCTTATGTTGTCATCCGAGATTCAACGAAACAACGATTGAAAGATCGGTGTATATCACCAGAAGACTTTATTGCGCTGTACAATGGTGCTAATAAGCTATACCCTGACTATGAATACTATATAGTCAAGGCTCTCATCCCACCACTAGAGAGACTCTTCAACTTGATTGGGGTTGATGTACGTGCGTGGTATCGAGAACTTCCGAGATACATTGAAAGTCAATCCTACAAAACGAACACAATATTTGACGCATCAACCTTAATTGCAAAGAAAGAGTGTATCCAGTGCGGCGAAAGTCTCTTACATTCTACACTGGATAGCCTTTGTTCTCTGTGTCTCTCTGATGAACTTCAGTTGTTGACAAATCTTACTATGCAACAACGTAATAAGCTGTTAAAGCTATTTGGTATTGACATGACTTGTTCAGATTGTGTCCTGACTAATATACTACATATCAACGGTCCAATTAAGGGCAATGCAGTGGCAGATTGCCAAAATTTGGATTGCAAAATGTTCTATCAGAGATTTAAGGTCAAAAACGACGTTGAATTTGTATCAGAACAGAATAGCAAGGCATTAGCAGACTTGTCATGGTAAGGTTATCAAAACTAGGCATGATCTACTATGATATTGACCGCAAGCGGTTTATTCACTTTACTATGTATTATAATCGTACCCTAATATGAAATATAATCTTAAATTGTGTATACTTCTATACTACATACTTCGCTAATAACTATGCTTAAATGTCAGGATCGGCATTTCCATCATCCTTCCAGCTCCCCAGAAACATGTGCTTTGCATATGCCAAGGGATGGTTCATATCCCCCGCACCCATCTGGTTCACATCTGGGCTGAAAGATGTAATTGGCAAGATCATGACATCGTCGATGGTAATCGGCATTTGCATTCCAGTGAACATCTTCCAATCCACGATATTTTCAACATTCCCTTTCTTCAAGTTTTCCGGAGTTTGCACGACATTATTCATGTATTCAAACACCGAGTCGGTCCATATACCTGGGCCAGTCCAGTTCATGATATCTCCACCGGCATCCTTCCCAAGTACTTTCTTCAATTGTCCTTTCTTCTTTCTTGTCAAGGTAATCTCCGTGATCTTGGCAATAAGCTCACGCAACATCGGGTGACCCTTCTTAGCTTGAATGGTCCACTGGCAGAATTGAATTCTACGCGCATACCATTCAGCCCAATCAGGTCTGTCTGGATCAGCTTCAATACCCACGATTAAACCCGGATTGTTCGGCTTGTCGAATAATGTATCGTTATTAGAAAGCCATGTTTCTATAGGCTTTACGCTTATAGTATCAATGTCTGAGTAAACTCCACCTCTGGCATATAAAATCAAGTATCTGAAAAAGTCGGCCTTCAAAATGCTCTTCGGCATTGAGTTATATGCATCTGCAACGTCTGGAACTCCAGCGTAGAGTTGGTTGATCATCTCCTCACACGACTCATCTGGAATCACAAAGTGTTTGTACCCAGGATTCTTTTGCTCCCAAGTGTTTTGATATTTCTTATACTTGAGAGGGAAGCTGTCTGAGTCTAAACTAACCTTCCATGTTTGCCAGATTAGCTTTTGTAAGGGTTTCTCGGGCTCGTATGGAAATTGATATGACAACTGCTGTCTCATAGTTGTGTCAGGAGGTAAAATAGCTTTCTTATTGGGCTTGAAGTTAAGTCCTGTCTCCCTCCAATTCAGGTGAATTTCCAACTCTCTGGCGAGCTGTAACTTCGGTGAGTTGAGCTCGGTACGGTGTGCAACCTTGGGGGCTCTCACCGAATATGACATTAACATGTAAAAAAGATATAGCCCCGCTGCTATGGTGAGTAGCCTCACAGTCCTTCGTGTTAACGCCATTAAGTGATTTATTCGGGGTTGCGGTGTTCAAATCGCACTTTTTCCATGAACACTGAAAAAAGGTTGTATGAGGCTAACACAGGAACAGGGTTCAACATTCTTCACAAGAGTGTGGACTACAATCATAACACTTGCGCTATGTAGCATTAAAAAAATCAGCAGTGCATATATAAGCTAATATATCCACACCACTGCAACTATAAAAAATCTGTATAAGTAACCCAATGTCTAAATCCAAACAATTAATAAATAGTTATCAAAGCGGGATGTGCTAACGATGTCAGCGCCGCCACGCCTTTCTATCCTCACTGGTTCTAATAGAACCACGTATTTTGGTTTCTTTTTCCGTTTCTCTACCCAAAATCGATAGAATGCAACAATTATTACCCAAGCTTTTCTCTTTTCCCTCTTCCCTTTTTCCAATAACAAATGATGTAGTAATACAAATGGATAAACCCAAAAAAATGAAATTATCCGTCCCCGTAGCAACACTTTCCAAAAGTCTATCAGTTGCAAGACGTAATATCAATCAAGACCTTAAAAAAGCACATCGGTACCAATCCTGGTACAGTGGAAACCTGAAAAGCGAAAAACCATGCGCTGAAAAGCTTTCTGTAATCAAATATTCCTTCCAGAACAAAAAACCAACAATGATCAATGCTAAATCAGGAAACGAAACCCTTTTCTCCTGACAAGATTGAAATCTTCTCCCAACATTTAAGTGAGATTAAGACATGGAGTAGAATACAACAAAATCACATACGTTGTATGTGCTCGACAATGCTGGACGGAACAGGCCGCCAGCGACACCTTAACGCTGCACAGTCATAAGTGAGTGTAATAGTAAAACAAGCAAATAAAAAAACAAAAACATGTGGTGGGAGGCGAATTGAAATGAACATTACGCGGAATCGTCAACTCATACTTCCCCGCAAATACTCTACCACCAGGAGTTGGAGGAAGAGGTTGGGTTACCATATCCGCCACCGTAGTTGGAACGGGAGTAACCACCAGAGGAGTACGAGTTGCCACCCCAGCCGCCGCTGCTAGAGCCACCAAAACCGTTAGATCTTCTAAAGTCCCTGGCTGGGCCTCTACCACGAGAGCCACCGCGGGTGGATCTGCCACCACCGAAGGCAGACTCTCTAGCGATTCTCTGCAAGAAGTCTGGAACCTCCTGGTTGGCCTCCGACAACAAGTCGATCATACCCTTGGCAATGTTTCTGTTGTTTCTGTTGAAAAAGGCAGTAGCAATACCGACGTTACCAGCACGACCAGTTCTACCAATTCTGTGAACGTAGTCATCGATGTCAGCGGGCAAGTCGTAGTTGACAACGTGGGCGACGTTTGGAATATCCAAACCTCTGGCAGCAACAGCAGTGGCAACCAAAATTGGGCGGTTACCAGATTTGAAGGCAGCCAAGGCCTTCTCTCTTTCGTACTGAGTTCTGTCACCGTGAATCGAGGTGGCTGGGAAGTTTTGGTCATACAAGAACTCGGCCAAGTTGTCGGCCATTCTCTTGGTCTCGGTGAAAATGATGGTCAATCCGTTCTCGCCGGCACTCAACAAGTCCAACAAGACAGACTTCTTCTCCTCATCCTCAACGTGCAAGACCTTCTGTGTGATGTTTTCCGAGGTAGAACCGACTCTACCGACAGATAAAAAGATGTAGTCCTTCAAGAAGTCACGAGCCAAGTGCTGGATGTCTCTTGGGAAAGTAGCCGAGAACATAAGAGTCTGTCTGTTTGGCACGTCTGGCATGTCACACTCCTGAACGATGTGTCTGATTTGTGGCTCGAAACCCATATCCAACATTCTGTCGGCCTCATCCAAGACCAAGTACTTGATGTTGGCAAGAGACACTCTACCTCTCTCCAACAAGTCCTTAAGACGACCTGGAGTAGCAACGAGCAAGTCACAGCCTCTCTCCAAGTTTCTCATCTGCTGTCCGATGTCGGCACCACCGTACACGACACATGGGCGCACCCAGGATCTGTAAGAGAACTTCTTAGCCTCTTCGAAAATCTGCGACACCAATTCTCTGGTTGGGGCCATCACAAGCGCGGTTGGGTGAACCTTGTGGGAGGAGAAAGCACCGTGGTCGTTCACCACAGGAGCAGGGCCATTCATGTAGGACTCAGATAAGACTGGGAAAAGGAAACCACCAGTCTTACCGGAACCAGTCTGGGCACAGGCCATCAAGTCTCTGCCTGCAGCCACGATCGGCACGGAGTACTTCTGGACTGGGGTTGGTTTAGTGAATCTCGAGAGGGTGACGTTCTCAACCAACAATGGGTCCAAAGGAGGAGCTGTGAAACTGGTGATTGGTTCTGGAACACCGTCGCCCGATGCCTCGACAGGGATGTCATCGTAGTTGTCAAAGTTGATACCGGAGGACTGGAAAGAGGAGTCATCTGGTGTACCGAACAACTCCAATTCCAATCTCTCATCGCGTTCAGAAGGCTCGTGCTTACCATCGACCCATCTACCGACGCCTGGTCTCTTGTAGTTTCCACCGTAACCACGGCCACGGCCAAAGCCAGAGCCACGGCCACGACCACGGCCAAAACCGCCGTCGAAACCGTTGCCGAAGCCACCACGGCCGCCGCCGAAACCACCACGGCTACCACCGAAACCACCACGGCCACCGCCGTTGAAGTTGTTTCTCTTGGAAGGTGGGACATACACCTTCTTGGTTGGTGCTGATTCTCCGTTGTTGACGGAGAGGTTGTTCATCTGGTCAGCTAAATCAGTCATGATTGTGTTTTACCTCTGAATATATGGATTCGGTGTCCTATAAAAGGAAAAAGGTTAGTAAGAACAAAAATTATTCAGGCAGCTCGCAGGGGCCATGAGATTTTTTTTGCCGCCTTTTTAGGTGGCGTTTCTTTTGCTTCGATGCGAATCATCTAGGAAAATTTTTGCGTCCTCCATGCAGGAAGATATACGTTTGGTTCATGCACGCCGTCACGTGGATGAAGTACGATCAGGGGTCGCGTGAGTGGAGACCATCAAAACATCATTGAACTGGTCGAGGTGCAATACAGAGTAGCCAAACTGATCCAAAGTAGCAAATCACATATATTTGAATTAGTCTTATTTGAATTAGTCTTATTTGAATTACCGATACTTCTATTATCGATATTTGAATTACTTGATTTTATATCTGAATTACTACCATATAATCTCATCGCATATACCTTCTCTAACCATACTCTATACTTACTTTCTCTTCGTGACCTGCTCCTCCTTCCTCTCCTACATCCTGTTCATATCTCTGTATAAATGTCTATGAGAGCTAGCTCTCATGGGACTTGTCCTTCTCCAATGCCATTGACAATTTCGATCCGGCGTGCGAATGTGTGGCAGAGCTCATGGACGTGGTCGATAGTGCACCATTGAGTGAAATTGTAGCATTGGGGTGTGCCCAGTAGGTGCGATCCTCCAATGGCAACAAGGTGCTATTGGCTGGTGGCGTAGCCGTACCCTCACCGGGCATAGGTAAGTACGACAAATCGTCATCATTCATGTAGTTTAGGTCGAACATCTCAAACCCTCCTTCCTCCGACGACATGTTGTCGGACGACGATGAGATCGATGAGTTATCGGCCGACTCGTGCACGTGTTTCTGTACATTCTGCACCTTGCCGTGCACGCCGCATGGTTCTCCTTTGTCGACATCCTCGCCTTCGATATCAAACACTTCTTCACCCACATCAGGTGAATCTTCGAGTGTCATGCGTTTCATACTATCCGACACCTTCATGCGCAGCTTGCTCTTCTTCTTCTTGTATCTCCGGCGGTTATCATCACTGAGAAGACTGAAAGGCTTCTGCTGCTCACGCGCATTCCAGTTCAAATTACGGCTCACGCTGTCAAAGTACTCCGTGCGGGAGGAACTCACTGTGGGGAATGGATACGGACTGGCTTGGATCGTCACGTAGTCTCCCTTGTTCAACTCTGTTCGCACTTTACCGTCAAACGACGCCCATGCAGTAGACCTGCTCGTCGCTGGGACCTTGACCTTAAGGAACATGCCGTCTGGAAGGAGAATTGGACGGAAACTGAGCGTATGCGGGCAGATTGGCGTAACACTAATGGCAGACACACCTGGGTGTACTAACGAACCTCCTGCCGAAAGCGAGTACGCTGTGGACCCTGTGGGAGTGGCAATGATTAACCCATCGGCTTGAGCCACTGTCAACAACGACCCATCACCGTAGAGCTCCAAGTTGGTGACATATGGCAGAGGGCCCCTATCCACCACCAACTCGTTCAATACCTGTTGTTCGCATACAAGCCTCCCATCTTCCCGATGAACCCTGCATGTGAAACGCATGCGCAAGAAGGCCTTGACTCCCAGGTCGATCACCGTACGCATGCGCTCGCGGAATTGCTGGAACTTGAAGTTGGTTAAGAAACCAAGCGATCCCAATGAAAACGACATCACAGGCGGTACAATACGCTGGAATAAGTTGGATACATATAACACAGTACCGTCTCCACCGAGTGTGACCACCAAATCAAACACTTCCGGGTGTTTTAACGAGAATTTGCGGTCCCAGTACCGCAAAAGCGTGGCCGCCTTCGGAAACGTCTCTATGATCTCAGGGGCATTGAATCGTTGCAGGCGTTCGAGATTGTGATCCACATATACTAGCACATCATTTCCTTTGCGTGAGAAAAGCCATTCTACAACCTCTCTCGTGAGGTATATGAGTGAGTTATCACGGGCCTTAGTCACAATCATGATCACCCGCACATCTAACTGGATTGTGGCACGGCTTAAGTTCTTGGCCAACATACGCACACCATTGGCTGTCTCTGCCAACTCCGTATGTGAGCGTACCGACCTAAGGTCGTCGTTATGAAGCTTCTGGAGTACTTTGGTCGACTTCCTCCTCGTGGGCCCTTGGGGTGCTCCACATTCGCTTTTGTCACTTTGTTTCAGTCTGTCACCATAGTTCGTATGAGATGTTCCGTGTGTGGTTGTGGTATGGGCCGAATGGGCCTGATGGCCAGCATGGCCTTGGTGATTGTTGGTGTTGTGTACATTGCTAGGGCCCTGTTGTGTCTCATTATTCAAGGGTGTCAACAGGTTCAACTTACTGAACAAGATTGATCTGTCACGGGCATTGTCAATCGAGGCCTTGCGCGTCCTACGCGTCTTTGTATCGGCCGTAGTCGACGGTATATCTGTGTCGCTCATGACGGCAAAATAGGCTCCGTAACTCGCAAAATCGGAGTGGAGAAAAAATTCGACTTATAATCGGAAATTCTTGCAGCCGAGCCGCAGAAGCCCATGGACTCGAGGAGGCTAAAACTGACGGAATATTAGAGGCTGATGCACGGCAGCAACACGTAAAGCATATATAGGGCGTTTTCACAATACAACAAATACAAAACGACTCTATCTAAACAGTTGATGCAATCAAACATAGTTTCGTTCATTGAATGCCATATTCATATTACTTTTACAATGATTCATTGACAACCTATACTTCATTGACATCCACGTTACATCCGATAGACCCACATATACACAGTCCACAAATTAGATCTTTGAAAGTCTTTAGGTGTTATTCAGGTTGACGTTTCTCTTGAGGTATCAGCGTTCAGTCTTCTTTCATTTTAAAGAGAGCTCAGATAACATCCCTATCTATATCTTTCATTCTTCTATCTCTTTCATTTTTCTCTCTTTCATTCTTCTATCTCTTTCTTCTATTACTTCATCTCTTCCATTCCTCGATCATTCATCTTCATCAATCATTTTGACAGTTGACATTGACGTCATACGTCAATGTATTTTGCATTCATCCCCCAACCTTTTTCTTTTTAGGTTTCCGTATCCCACAACTTTTTTTACTCATAGATTTCCGCTCGCTTTATCCACCTTAACCTTTTCCCACAATCTCTACATCTTATCTCTCATTCCTATATCTTCTACTGCTCTACTTCTCTCTGCAAGTCCATCCACCAGACTTCTTGTCCAACAATGGCAAGGAGGCACCCAAGCACCAGCCCAATTCATTGTTGTCAATGGTCTTAGCGGTCTTCAACTCTCTGTGCGCAGGGATGTTGTAACCAGTGTGCAAAAGTGCGGTGATGAACGACAAGTCCAAACACCAGTGAGGCTCCTTCTTCAACTCCTGAATGTGAGTGTCAAACAAAACCTCCTTCCACAACTCATCACCATTGCACACTAACTTGGTCAACAGTGTCAACTCGTCAACAGTGAAGCTCGATGGGAAGCCCAATGGGTTGGTTCTGTCATAGAAGTACGAGAAAATGTACATGTCTGATGTGGTCTTGAACGACTTGGTCAATGATGGCTGGTGGATACCATTGAACGAGCATGGCTTAGCAGTACACTCGGCATCCTTCATCAAAATAGACTCTGCAAGGAAGCGGCACTGTGCGCCAGATGCACCACCACTAGATGGACCCTTGAAGTTCACAACGTAGAACGCATCGTCAATGTTGACAACAACATTCTCAGCAGTCTCACCAGAAGCAATACATGGGTTCTTCACGGTCACCGAGGCCTTGGCATCAGCAGCTTCCTTCTTCGACGAGTACTTGGTCAAGTCAGAGTTGGCCTTGAGGTGTGCTTCAACCACCAAACGGTTGACCTTGTTACGGCCCTCCATCAAACCGTATCCCAAGTGCGAGAACTGGTACAAACTGAAATCTCTGCCAGCGAAGCTAAACTTGTATTCGAAGTCAGCACCTTCGATTTTCTCATTAGGCGATGCAAATTCAGGCTCAAACACAATCTGAGTAGATCCTCCACCCAAGTCGAAAACTGCAGCAGTTGGAGTCTTCTCACTGCTACCAATGTTGCCCAACAAGTAGTTGGTAGTAATCCATGCGTACACACCTTCGTCCTTACCTTCCATGATCGAAATACCGTCGCCCTCCACAACAGCGAATGGATAGTCTTTCTCTAAGTGACTTCTGACCTCAGCCAAAATTGCATCGGACTTCTCCTTACCCAACAATCTCAACCCGGCAGTGGCCTTGACAGCAACAGGAGTACATCCCTGCTTCTCCTTAGGAACAGTGGCAACAGCAATATCCAAAAGTGAGTCCAATGATGCAGCAGCACCCTTAGTGTCGGTGTCGAATGATGACAATCCAGGCTTCTTCATCTCAAACTTCTCGCTTAACAACGCCGCGGGTGAAACACATGTGTTGAACTCGTACACATGAACACGAGATCCAGTTGATCCAGCATCAATCATTACAACATAGTCCCTGTCCTTACACTCAGCGCCAGAGGCACCAGAAGAACTACCAGAAGAACTGTCCGATGAACCACCTGAAACAGCCTCTGGCTTGGCAGGCTTCGCAGCAGATGATGGGGCCTTCTCGGACTTTCCACCAACAACCTTGTCGGCGTAAACCTTGGTCTTGTCACCAGCCTTGGCAGGAGCATCTTCCTCCTTGTATGGAGGTTTGGATCCCGAGTATGGAGCACTTTTCAAGGGGTTCGTCTGCTCTTCTTGACCGCCTTCAAAAAGGACGTTGTCGCCAGAGCTGGGGGTCTTGACACGCAGGATCGAGTCGCCGAGCGAGTTCTTCGACGTGGCAAAGAACGCCACGATAAGGAAGATCGCCAACGCAGATACCAAGATACGCACGATGCGGACCGAGAGCATATTGATGATAATAAAAATCTGTTCTCAACCGCGTTAGTGTTATGTAATCAAAAGAAACGCGGAAGCAAAACTTAGCTACGGCCTTCTGCTTATGTAAGTTAAAAGAAACTGCTGAACTCATAGAGATAAAGCATTGATCTGCTTGCTAAACTCAGAAGTATACAGAAGATAGCGATGCTTGATCCACTTAAAAAAAGATGCTTAAACTAGTAAATACATAGGTAACAAGCAATATATCATTACTTGTTAAACTCATAGGTATATTGTTTTACTCTGGAGAACATGTATTCTTACATAATCCATCTATGATGCTTCGAAGACTCACGCGGTGCTTTTCTTCACGTGCTGCCCAAAGGTGAGTCAGCATAAAAAAATAGATTTGTCACACCACGAGGTCTCTTGAATATTAACAGCTTCGATTTCACAACGAGGTGTTGGACGTGGTATAGCTTAAGCGCTACAGCAGGCATTCTGTTTGCCCACAGTTAAAAAGGAAATTTTCAATTTGAAATATGATGTCTTTTGGAAGCAAGCCGCATGGCAGCTCACGAATCGCTGCGCTCTATTCGAAATTCCCTTTCAACCAAAGTGAATGTTCCAGTCTTCGTGAGTCACAAAAGAGCTTATCTATGGGGATCCGCGGTGCCATACAAGATAAGGGTCCTACTTTTAGCAGTGCTTTTCTGCAATATTTGGAAAGAGCACAGGCATCGGATAGCGATGAAGACAATGAGGAAGAAAGCACGGTTCTGTCGATCGAGGAACTTCTCGAAGAGGATTTAGTCAGACGGAAGCATACACAACCTGGGGCACTGAACTTACGTGTTGCAGAACTGCATCAGGAAACGTCGTTGGCGGTTGTTACAAACCTCATACATTCGATCATCAACGAATGTTTCGGTAAGAAATCTGACGAGAAACACTTTGATGAGATTGCCAATTACACCGCCAACAGTATCATTCAAGAGTCACTGAACCTCACAGAATTGGTGGATGATGACTACCGCGAGACGTTAGAGCTGCAGATCATCGCACTCTTCAACGACAAGTTTATAGACATGAAGCACGAAGCTTTCTTCGACCTGTGCACAGCATTCTACCTCTACCCGCTGAGTTTGCCAGAATCTGCCAAGAACACAGAGAATCCGGACTTGTTTGTCCAGTACGCAGACATCTTTGCGTTGCAGCATGATGAGTACCGCTACTATGACCGGGCATTCTACCAGATGGATTACTTTGACATTCTCAAGAGCGCACACAAGACGATAGAGGAGCGTGAGGTCGATGAGTACTTGATGAATGCCTTCATGATGAACATCGACAAGTACATGGTTTACTATGGGCGTCGGCTCAAACAAGAAAGGGAGGATGCCGAGGAAGAGGAAGACGAGGATGAAGAGGAATATGAAGATGAGGAGTGTGCAGGTTCGGAAAGTTTTATAGAGATTCTGGGAGATGAAGAAGATAGCTTCATATTTGCAGATGATGAAAGGAACTTTGCACTCGACTCAGCCTGGCAGGATGAGGAAGAAGAGAGTGATGTCGAAGAAGAACCCGAGGTTTATCAGAAGAAGGAGGTCAAAATACGCTTCAATGAAAGCGTATCCAGTATTGGTATATACCCTGGTGAGCCAGCATTCTATGTTTATTGCGATCGCAATAGCATTCCCATTGCTTAGGGTTGATAGAGGAGTACTGAGTTGCTCACATGTGTATTTTAGTGTATAGTATTATGAATGATGATTTGGAAAGGAATGATAGAAAGACGTAACTTTGGGGATGAGACAGGACGAAGATAAGGTTTATGGTCGTCAGAGCCGTACGTCAAGAGAAGTTTGGTCAAGAGAAGTTTGGTCAAGAGAAGTTTGGTCAAGAGAAGTTTTTAATAAAATATTGTGGAGTCAAGATTTAGAGTCAAGAAGATATTGTAGGGTCATGAGAATATTGCGGAGTCAAAGATAACGAAGTCAGAAAATAGTAAAGTAAACATGTCGGAAATGTGCACAACACATAATTATAGTCAATGATATAATCAGCATAGTAGAATCACAATGGGATGGTACGAAAGCCATCACGTGTACCAAATTCCTTAGCATCCACGCGCTTTTTCCTGATTTCTTGTGCGGTTGAAATGAGGGGAAGAAAACGTATTTTTACAACCCCGCCATTCCAAGTATACAAGCGCCCCTTAAAAGACGCTCCCATATACACCACTTACAAGTATCTTGACAGTGATTTCCATCGCGCTAACCACGTCATCCTTATCCTGACCGTATTAGACTCTTTTGTGTGCGTCAGTGGGGATTTTTCGTGAAAATATCTCCAACACTACCCAGCGATGCTCGCGAAACACACCGAGTTATTGCCTGAGGAGAACGAGCATAATAAACAGGGAATGGATGAGCCAAAGAAGAAGAAGCGCACCCTCGGGACTTTTCCCTGTCAACACTGCGACAAAGTGTTCACACGGTCGGATCACCTCCGTCGTCACAACTTGAATCACGAGCCCAAAGAAGTGTACAAGTGCGACTTCTGGATAGATGAATACGGAGGAAACAAACGTATCTGTGGCAAGACCTTTGTCCGTAGGGACTTGAAGGAGCGTCATACAAGAAGACACCTTGAATTGAAAGATGGTGCTCCATACAACACCCATGTACCATATGAAAACACAGTCCCACAACCCAGTCAGGAAATACAACCTCTGGATTCAAAGGCCCTTGTACCTGAGCCACCAGCACAAATAAGTGTTCCTGGATCCGTGCCATTGGAACAACCCAAGTACGCATGGGAGATCCCTCAAGATTCGCAGCCTCTCTACAATTATCAGGTCCCACAATCGCAGAATGATATCCTTTCTTGGTTGTTCGCGGAAACAACACCACCTGGTAAAGGAAACTATCGTATGTCTCTTCAAGAAGACTACTCTGAGGTGCGACGTGACCTCAATGGACTCAAAAGCCCTCAAAACTTGAAAGTTCCACAAAACGTCTTCCCACAAAGCCCAAATGGCCAAAGCCTTCATATTAGCCCGGGAGGACAAGTTGGTCGAACTCCATCCATAGTTGGTCAAGGGGGAGCATTAACAGGTATATCTCCAGTGACTCCACTGTCTCAGATCTATTCCTCGACACAACCCCAATCCCAACTCCAAAACCAACCTCAACTTCAGAGTCAACCTAATCAAAGCCAACTTCAGAACCAATCTCAACAGCCTTTACCTAATCAACCTAATCAACTCCAAAGTCAGCCTCACTCAAACCATATAGGACAAACTACGCCTTCCCAACTTCAGGCTGGTCAGATCCCACTTCAAAATCAGTTGATACAAAATCCACTTGCCAAAGGTTCTAATGGATTTACCAACCAACCTCTTCTTTCAAGTCAGCCTATGCAAGACTTTCGGCCGCAGGTGAACCAGTTCACCTCGCCCATTTATCCAGAATCCTTCAACCAAGCAGGTCAATTAGGGCAGAACGGATTTTCGACAATTGGTAACTCTCCCTTCGACTATAATGGTGCCAACAGCTATGGGTTTCAAGACATCAATATTTTCCTGAATGATGACAATCCTCTTGATGAGGCTATCTTGCAAATCCAGCAGTCAGATGCCATGCCAATAAACTCGAGGGCATTGCAATCAACTGTTCCGTCAACTTCATCGCCTACAACTACAGTGACGTCTTCCCTCACATCACCCAAACCGCTTCCCTTCAGTCCCGAGTCGAAGACAACGCCTAAGCAGACGTTGCCCGCGAAGCTCGTGGCACATGCTACAACGAACAATGTTATGAAGAATAAGCACATTTTCATGGACGGTATGATTTTTGAGCTGTTGGTGCGAGCATTACCTGAAGTCTCGCATGAGGGCATCGAAGGTATATTCCACCACGATGATTCCAGTGGGTATACTATGGAGGATCGGCTTTCCTATTATTTGTATATGTACTGGCTTGTGTTCCACAAACAGTTCACCATCATTCATAAGCCATCGTTTGACACGAAACTTGCACCTCCATTGCTTCTTTGGCTGATGATCATCGTGGGGAGTAACTACAGCTCACCATCGCAGAGTGAAGCACTAGCAGTTGAAGGTAAGCGGTCGCCTGAGCTCAGATTTAGTGTCTACATCGCAAACCCCCTCAGGTACAAAATCTTCATGCATCCTGATTTCCGTTCGCCGGTTAAGCTCTGGGTACTCCAGAGTTTAAACATGTTGGAGTGGAGTGAGAAGAACTTCTTACCAAGAACCATGCATGAGCGTGCACATGTTCACCATGGTACCACCGTACAGTTGTTGCGCAGGTCGCCGTTATTGGGTGGTAATCCAGCATCCCTTACTAAGAAACTGAACAGTGATCTGGTGAGCGGATCCAACACAAGTGCAGGAGAAGATGACTCTGATGCAACACAGCACGAAATCGCGGCAAACTCCGACAAGGACACATCTGATGCAGACTTGTTTTACAAATGGGTTGAGCTGGAGCTGATGAAGAGGATCACCTTCATGACTTTCTATCTTGATATCATTGACTATATCAAATTCCGCCACAATCCGCAGGTGAGCTTCTACCAATTGCAGTTGTTGAACTTGCCTTGTAGTGATGAGTTGTGGGATTCGCGTGATATTAATGGCTCGTTCAAGAAGCTAGTGAAGAGACAAAAGAAGTTACAGCAAGACCACAAGCTTCCCGCCTTGGATTATTCCAAAAATGTCCGTATCCGTAACGGAGAGTCTTTTCTCAACGTATTGAAGAAGTTGCTCAAGCCCAATAAGAAGCAGGATCCGACTCTGCATCTGAGATTGTCGGTTTTCACGCGCAAGATTCTTCTTGCGGGGCTTGTTTCCATCATGTACCAGATGCAGCAGAGCGAGCTTCAGAACAACTCGTCACTTCTCACACTGAACGGCATTATTCAGGCTAATAGCCAGCGCAGCAAGATCTGGAAGGAGATTTTGACCCGTGCCTTCGATAACTGGAACGCAGACTTGATCGAGTCGTACGCTTCCGCGCTGCTTTCTCCCGTTTCAAGCTCTATTTTCAACGATATTAGCACCTCACAGGTCCCGATTCCTATGTACCATCTCTCGCAGATAATAGGAATTGCTGACGTCAACCACTACGATATCGCCATCTTCGGCGGTTCACCGGCAAACATGAGTGTCAATGCCACAGCCAAGGATCAAACTATTGTTCTGCGTAAGTTGAGCAGCATATGGCTGCGGCTTTCGCCTCCGGGAAAACGAAGCATCCATGAATTGGTCAACTTACGGTCGGTGGTGCATTCCTATCTTCTTCTCTGGCAGTTAATGCTCATGCCACTTGACGACGGAGCGTTAGAAAACACTCAATATTTGTCGTGGAATGCAAACAGAGACTACTTCGACAGTATGTACGCTGTAAGCGTGGCTACACTAGTGCTTTGGTGCTACACGTTTCTGTCCTGTGGTCTTGAGAGTCAGCGCTTTGCTGAATTGGAAGCCTCTCGTAAGGATACCAACAAGCTCACGCTTCTGTCAGCCGATTCGTATGAAAAGTTGATTCAGTACAGTGCAGAAGGCGGGTACCAGTACTTGTCTAGAGTACGGCAAGAGTTCATGACCAATTTGCGAAAGGACAACTTGCATAAGGAGTATAGTATCCATCCATTCAGACTCCAGCACGTTTTACATGATGGTAAGCGAGTGGTACATTCGCCCCATGAGATCTTAACCAAGTACTGCGATCTCTTACCGCATATTCTGAATAAGCATAACGTGAGTGGTTTGTGCTTTTTGGTGGGTACCAATCTTCTCAAGAGTCAGTGGGAAGTGATCCGTGAAAATGCCAAGTTGATCTTGAACTGTGGTCTCCGTAGCATTGGTAAGAAGGAGATTCAGTGTCCAGACTTGTTCATGAACGAGTTGGCCGATGAATAAGAAGAACAGAAAATACATGAAGAAATGAAGCAAATAGAAGGTGATCCTGAAGATAGGTAATGGCAGATGATAAAGTAAGACATCAAGAGGTAAACCAAGAAGGGTTTGAAGAGCCAAGGCAAATAGGATAGAGGTAAAAATGGAAAACCAGCAGTAAGCGTATGATAGCGTCAGGTTAAAAAGGATGAAGAGGAAAGCTAGGATAGTAAAAATATACTAAAGCTAATTAACAGTGGAGATTGCCAACTGCCTTATAAAAGTTGTTTAACAGGCTACCTCATAGTCATGGTTAAAAGAATAGTCTATTTGACCAAACTGTAAAGAAGTTGAGTTAATGGTAGGTATTGTTCAAGATATCGCTTGGTAGTACCCTCAGTACTTTTTCAATTGAGTTCAATCCTTCTACACTTTAGTATCAATAAAACTCGCCAAACTAGAAATACAAACTATATAGAACCAAAATAAACACATGCAAAGGTGGCTACACCAACAAGACGGCATTGACACAGCCGTCTCTGTCTGGCTCGTTGGTGATTTGCGCGTACTTACCCCACACGACCTTACCACCGGCAGTGACCAAACCCAACTCGGACACATTGACCTCGATGATGGTACCCTTGGTCAAAACACCCAACTGGGTGTACATAGGAGACTGTGGGTTCTTCTTGACACCCAAAATTGGCAAGAAAACAGTAACACCTAATTCTGGATGTGTCACGTTAGCTTTCTTCTGTCTCAAGGCTGCAGGCCTAATAATTCTCTCCATTTTGACAGGTCTACGTGTGAAGCCCTCACCGACGAATGTGTGCTTAGTGATCATTCTCTTCCAAGATTTGGTCTTTGCCTTACCGGTTTTGATCACCTTGAACATCTCCTCCTCGGAAATACCTCTAACCTTTGGCAATGGCACAGAGAACTTATCAGCCTTCTCCAATCTCTTCTGTTTGATAGAGGTGGAAAGTGCCTTTGCGGAGTTCTGATTTTCTCTGTCCAAAAGATAGGTTGGAAGAGCCTCACCATCATCCAACTTAGGAGTGGAAGGACCCTTGACCTTAGACTCTTGATGGGCCTTGATCTTCTTCTTCATAGCGACCTTCTCACTGTATCTCTTCTTGTTGAATTGCTTAGCTCTCCATCCCTTCAAGTTCTGAGCATCCTTAGCCACTCTGTGACCCTCTCTTGCTTCACGCTTTCTCTTACGCTCCTCGTAATCCAACCTTCTACCATGCTGCTTGATGTGCTGCTCGATGTACTCGTTCTGAGGCATGTTTGCAGTTGATGTGAAGAGTAAAAAAAAATCTCTCCTCAAAAAATGAGGGCGATGAGAAGACGGTTACGTAAGCGATGTATAAGGCATCGAATTTACAAAAGATGGAAAAAAGTTGAGACGACACCAATGAGCACAGTGGACGAGCTTCTTAAAGACGTTAAAGAGTCATTTGTGGCAACCCAAGCAAGTGTGGACCTGCTAGTTGGTGCGGTGGAAGCTGAGAGTCCAGCGATCGTGCAATCTTTGCTCGAGAAGACCGGTCAGGGTAGCTTGGAGGGTGTGTCACTTTTGTCATTGAAGAACCACGCCCTCGCATCATATCTCAATAGTATAGCATTGATAACGTTGTCGCATTTGGAAAGACTTGAAAGCGATGAGCCAGAACACGTGTCGGCGGCAGTGGAAAACCTGGTTGCTCAGAGAGTGTGCTTGGAAAAGGGTGTGAAGCCTATTGAGAAGAAGTTGGGATACCAGTTGGATAAGATGGTCAGAGCATATAACAGAATGGAAGCAGAAGATGCTAAGGCAGAAGAAAAGATGAACAATCCAGAAAGTAACGACAGCGAGAGCGATGACTCTGAAGAAGAGGATGAAGAATTATCCTATAGACCAGATGCGGCAGCTTTAGCAAAGATGACTGCAGGCTCTGCACCTACAAAGAAAAGCTCTTCTTCTTCCAGCTCGGAGAAGTACAAACCACCCAAGATTTCTGCCATGGCTCCGCCTTCTTCTGCCGCTGGTTCGCGCGACAAGTCCGACAGGTCTTCTACTCGTAAGTTGCAGAGTATGGAGGAATACTTGAACGAACAATCCGATATGCCATCCGTCGATGTTTCTATAGGATCTACCATTGTTGATCACGGTAGAGGTGGTGTGAAGACGCTGGGAGACAGGAAGAAGGAACAGGAAATCCAAACTTATGAGGAGAACAACTTCACCAGATTGCCAACCACACAAACCAAGAAGAGTTTCAAGCAGAAACAACGCGAAATGAGAAACAACTTTGCTGGTGAGGACTGGTCAATGTTCAACAACACAAACAGAGATATTGGTTCCGACACCTCAAGAAAGAGAAAGGCAACCAGTACCTGGGATAGAATCAAAAAGAAACAGGCCTGAGTAATGGCAGGGAAGTAGGCAGCATAATAATAGAAATGTTCATATATCTGGAAAAATCATGCAGTTGTATATGCTAGACGTATTGTCTTTGTATATGATAGAAGTATTGTCTTTGTATATCCTAGACGTCTTGTATCGTTTCCTTTAGTTCGAGCAATCTAATCAAAGTATTATATTGGAGTGTATTGGATTTTGTGATCCATTATTCCTCGTACATAGTGTATCGAACCACTACGTTAAACGAGCCACTCCTTACGTCGAATGGGAGTGTCAGATGCCGATCACGAAAACTATGCATGTTCAATTTTGAGCAATTACTGTACTTCCGGTTGCTCAATTGAGTAAGATCAGCATGATGAGTAATTGGTAGGCTAAAGTCCAGACGTGAGTGTGTCATCAGATCAGATATCGAGCGAAAGTCGGAGACAAGCAGAAAAAAATGCCTAATACGCACATTTGTCGGCCTCTAGCAACAAAACTGTGGTGTTCTATGGGAGTGAAATTACCCGGACAAAACCCTTTGAAGTCGAATTTGCTGGAAGCTTTCAAAACTGTGGATCCTCGGAAACCACGATTTTTGCTTTTTCGGGAAGGCCGACATCTAGACTTTCACAAGTTAATAATACAAGAAATCTGCCGCGTAGTATAAATACCCCTAAATTCTTTCCTACTTTCTTATTCTTCAACTTACAACAAATATATACACACAATGGTTGCATTGATCCAGAAGCCAGCTCCAACTTTCAAGAAGACCGCCGTCGTTGACGGTGTGTTCGAGGAAATCTCCTTGGAACAGTACAAGGGTAAGTGGGTCCTCTTGGCCTTCATCCCATTGGCTTTCACTTTCGTCTGCCCAACTGAGATTATTGCCTACTCTGAGGCTGTCAAGAAGTTCACCGACAAGGACGCTGAGGTCTTGTTCGCTTCTACTGACTCTGAGTACTCTTTGCTCGCCTGGACCAACGTCGCTAGAAAGGACGGTGGTTTGGGTCCAATTAACATCCCATTGTTGGCTGACACCAACCACTCCCTTTCCAGAGACTACGGTGTCTTGTTGGAGGACGAGGGTGTCGCTTTGAGAGGTATCTTCTTGATTGACCCTAAGGGTGTCTTGAGACAGATCACCATCAACGACTTGCCAGTCGGTAGATCTGTTGACGAGTCCTTGAGATTGTTGGACGCCTTCCAGTTCACTGAGAAGCACGGTGAGGTCTGCCCAGCTAACTGGCAGCCAGGTTCCGACACCATCAAGCCAGGTGTCTCTGACTCTAAGGCCTACTTCGAGAAGGCTAACAAGTAAACTAGATTTAATGAATACAGTTAACGATTATCAATTGTAGTAATTAGGGGTTTGAATAGAGTTAAGGAGTATCAATTGTACATTGGGAGTATGTCTAACGTGTAATCCCATTAAGCACGTACAATTGAGACATCCTCGGTGAAGAAAATGGCTCAATCTCTAATTTCAATTGACTCGGGTGGTTATGATTAATTAGCCACGAGCGATATCGAGCAATTCGGAAACGCAATAGGATCTCCTTTTTTCCATGTGATATATGTGGCTGTCAAACTGCATATCGGCTCCTGCACAAATTTGAACTGATAGCGTAATGACTGTGGTTTTGTGTTAAAAAGTATAGAACACTTTGGCTGAGTTCCAGAATGAGGTAAGAAGTTGAAGAGAGAGGAGATGAAGATGGGAGGAGGTTGAAGATGTTGGTTATTGTTATGATTAATTGTGTATAGTTGGTTTTCGAAGTTATATTTGTGCAAATCTTGTCCCATGTTTCGTGGAGATTTAGCATAAAATTCATCAAATGTGAACATATGAACTCAACTATTTGATAAAGGAAATAAAAATCACAGAGTATTCTTGAAAGTCTATTATCAATTCAACATGTCTATACTTTATTAGATTCTCTTACTTCGTCTTCTTTTCGGTGTCTACTTACTTCAAGAAGAAGGTTGACTACTGTTGAGAAATTCTTGAGATTTTCATATTTTGTTAACTCAGATGACAGACATATACTTCTACCGTTTCCTAGTCAACAAGCAAGTGTTCTTTCGCTCACAATACTCATATGCACTTGTTAACTTAAAGCCACTTGTACCAGGACATGTTCTCATAGTTCCCTTACGCACTTCTGCGTTGAGATTGTCAGACTTGTCTACAGAGGAATCGCAAGACTATATGAGAACACTTCAATTGGTGCACAAATTCATCCAGAAGACATATAAGGCCGACTCATTGAACATTGCCATTCAAGATGGCCCAGAAGCTGGTCAAAGTATCCCTCATCTTCATACCCATTTGATCCCTCGTTACAAACAAGACGGATATGGAGATGCCATTTACCAGAAATTGGAAAATGCCGATATAGGTGCACAATATCAGGAATTTTTCACGAGGAAGGCACTGTTCCAAGAGACACTACTGTCGAAGAGTGAATTAGACGTTGATGACGAGGCGCGTAAACCGCGTACTGAAGAGACAATGTTTAAAGAAGCAGAATGGTTGTCCAAGGAAATTTCCAAGTACATAGAAAACTTAGATTACACAGAAAATTGAAATAAAGAAAACTAGAAAACTAAACATGGCGGACCAGTTAGACGAAATTCAATGGAAATCGCCCGAGTTTATCCAAGAGAGAGGACTACATACGGCTAATGTCCTCGAATACTTTGCACTTTCACCATTTTATGATCGTACATCGAATAATCAAGTGCTAATGATGCAGTTCCAGTTCCAACAGATACAAATACCACTCGGCCAAACTTTTCAACAGTTCTTTATGGAGAAGCTTCAGGAAATGACGGGTATCGAGTTCACTATTGCATATACGCGTGAACCAGATTTCTGGGTTGTTCGTAAGCAAAAACGAAGTAGTCCCACTCAAACTCAAAGTATCCAAGACTACTACATTATTGGTGCGAACGTATACCAAGCTCCGAAGATATACGATGTTTTGTCTTCACGCTTACTTTCCAACGTCTTACTGTTGAAAAACACGGTAGATCTCTTGAATAAAATGACGAGCTTTCAACTTCTGGATGGAACACACACCTACAATTATCATACACACCAGAACCAACAGCAACAACAACAACAACTCAAGCAACAAAAACTGAAACTGACGCCTCTGCAAACACCTCAGGCTACACTGATACCAAGTGCAACACCAATGACGGCTACTGTGGGCTCTGCACTGAATTTACTTTCTGAATATTCTAATGCGCCTAGCGTCGAAATCAGTGCCAACACTTTCGATAGTTTGCTAAGCAGTGTAGTGAAATCGAGTACAGGTGTACTGCTTGTACCGAGTACCGGTGCCACTACTCCAACAGAAGATTCTGTTCCCAGCGTATACATCGACGATATTCCATTATACGGAAAGAACAGCACTGTGGAACTGTTGGGTTTGAAGGTAAACTTAGACGATGATGAAGATTAAACATACTGGCATATAGAGAAGTCATACTGGGTGGGTATTACCAACTATAGGTATAGAATTTCCAATTATATAGAATACAAAACACCCCGGAGGAACTGCAAAGTTCTGCAATTATCTTATACGGAGTAGAAGGACGCTTACAATTCGTCCTTTGGAATTTCCTTACTGTCAGCATCGGCAGCAGCCTCAACTGGGATTTCTCCAGCTTTAGCGATCTTGATCTCCTTGATTGGTCTGTCACCAGAAGAGGTCTTGACATTCTCAATGTAATCAACGACATCGAAACCATCGATGACCTCACCAAAGACAACATGTGCATTGTTCAACCATGAAGTAACAACAGTGGTAATGAAGAACTGAGAGCCATTGGTGTTTCTACCAGCGTTGGCCATAGACAATCTGTATGGTCTGTCGTGCTTTAAGTCAAAGTTCTCATCGTCGAACTTACCACCGTAGATGGATTTACCACCGTATCCCTTACCAGTCTCGTAGTCACCACCCTGGAGCATGAACTTTGGAATGATTCTGTGGAAGATGGAACCAGTGTAGGAAAACTTGGGGTCTTCAGAGATTGCAATCTGTCTGAAGTTCTCTACGGTCTTTGGAACAACAGTACCAAACAATCCAAGGGTAATTCTACCAATTGGTTGACCAGCCTCAGTCATGTCGAAGTACACCTTGTGGGTAATTGGTGGGTTCTCTGGGGGAGATGATGCAGCGAAGGCGGTACCCGAGAAGTAAACAACGAAGAGCGTACTCAATAAAGCCAAAATACTGTATTTCATCATGTTGAACTGTGAATTGGTTTTGTAAAACAACTTCACCAAAAGATTCGCTGGCAATTTATAAGTCACGTGATACGATTTTCCACTACTCCAAGCGTGCAACATTCGTATCCTTCTTATTCTTGCCCTTCTGCTTGTATACATTAACACGGAGGCGCATGATATCGTCGGACTGTAAGCTATTCATGTTAAGCTTAGCACTACAGCCCGCAATAGGACAATCGTTGCTTGTTTGCAAATGATTCACAATACTCTGGCGTTCAAAAGTATGCTTGCAGACTTTAGATATGACAGGATCTTCAAAGATATTCAATAAAATAGGGTCCTTAAGTGATATAGTACCTCCTGAAATATTTAAATCATCTTCATCACCGCCATTTTCATCAGGAATCGGTGCTTCTGGATTGTCAAGTATAACAAGGAAACTTTGCACTTGTCGATATTGGTTCTTGTTGCGCAAGAATGAAAGAAAGTCTGTTTCACGATAGTTCTTTTGTTCATTATATTCGTTAATGATGAAGTCACCAAAGTTTAGACGTCTCTCATCATTGGCAATGTTGTGATAGTTATCCAAGTTATCAAGAGTGACCTCATCTTCAGTGGCACTAAGATCTCGCACTTTACGCTTCGACGCATCAAAGGATGCTTTGAAAATGTCAGCTTTGTACTGTGTACGAAACACTTCTGTCAACACGGTCAAGTTAGCTTCAAGTACACTGCGCGTCGCGTTTGTGGTTGCAGTACCGTTGCCTATTGAGTAGTCAACCCATTGTTTGCAAGTTTTATATATGCGTTCAGCAAGAACTTCAGTCTGCTTTGAAGCGCTGATACCAGAGGCTCCACATTTCTCAACTACTCGGGTAAGATCTCTGTTGAGAGGCAAATACCCAGGAAGTTCCATGGGGTAGACTAAAAAAAAAAAACAGTAGATTCTACGCAGATAAGTAATAGTTAGTAATTGCCCTAAAGAGCTATAGACTAACTAACCTCTAGTATTAGACTCACCACAAATCTTTTAGGATTATTGTCAAATAATCCACACTACTATTGATCATATCTACGATCTTGCTGAATTGTGTGCTTTTTGCTGGAACTATTAAGTCCACTGAATGACCTGTTCTAATACAGTAAAGAATTGAAAAAAAAACTACATTTCCAAATGAACTCGAAGCACAAGTTAGCTTTCGTCTTGAGACATCTCCTGGAAAGACTGATTGGTTGTGGATGCGGGCGTGGTTGAATTACCAAGTGCATCCACTGCTTGCCTAGTATGGTTTACGGTGACTGCAGCACCGCTCGTCTGGGCAGTGCTAGTGGTATGCGTGGAGCTGCTTGACGTGCTTGGAATACACCAGTTCCTGTGACAGTGCCACAGCTTCATCTGGCATTCTCGCGAGCAATACTTGGTTCTCTTACAGCGCCTGCACTTCAGAAATTCTCTGGGCCTGGTTTCCCATTTGCCGCAGTCCAAGTTGCCACATTGTCTAACGCTCATTTCATTGCGCCGGCAACTGTTGCGCATAATGACTCCCGCCCAGTAGTAAATGTCTGTTCCAAGGAGAAACGTAAACTTTTCCACAAGAGGGAAAAGGTTGATTTTCTCTTGCTCCACAAGCGAATCGTCTTGATCCAAATTATTGTCGTCAATATCGAAGCCATCGTAGGTGTCGTAGTCCCACTTGCGCAGTAAGAACTGCTTGAGCTCCTTACGCTTCGTAATAATAGAACTCCTCAACTTCTTGCCCTCCATCTCGATGAATTTGGACATCTTCTCATTGATTTGGTGAAGTGTAACCTTGCGTTCCAAAAGGTTTTCAATCGATTCACATGCCACAATATTATTGAATAACTTTGTGAGGTATCCGGAGTTGTTGACAATACATTCTGTGATTTTCTCTTCCTGAACGTCATCAGCAGATTCTGCGCCAAATTCATTGTCATTGTCGCATTCTTTTTCTGCATCAACATCAGTATTACTGTCTTCATCATCCTCAAGCTCAGCGTCTTCTTCAATGTTCAAACAAGGCGAACCCATGGCTGGCGGACTAATTGCATTATCCACGCCATCACCATGTGTTGCCCCTGGAGAAGCCCCTTGATCACGATCACAAGGGTCACGAATGCCAAATTTCTGAGTCTCGGGCAAAATGAGTTGAGAGTCAATAGAATCATTCAATACTTGAGCGGAATCAGCATTCTTAAAAACGCACTGCCCCCTGGTTCTCCTCAGTTTTGGAGTGATCGTTGGTCTGCACTTCACCTGTAATGCCTTTCTTAACGAGAGTTTGATCTGCTTTTGCAAGTAAAGTTTCATTTGCTTGTGTCTGATGGACATGTCAATGACCAAGTGAGTGTTTTGAAGTGACTCTTTCAAATATGGATACTTCGAAATATAAGCCAATAACTGAAGCGACCAGACAATGTCATCATCACGAGGAATAACTACTCCGGTGTCAGTAAAGTGACGAACGGCGACCTTAGCATGCATCATGGAGCGGTTCTTTTCGTGATCTTGCAAGTACATGTCAGATAAAAACTGCAAGTTGTTGTCCATGTCCAACTCACTACCAGTATAGAACTGATCATCCAAAATTTCAGATCCGGCCTCCTCTCTGAGTTTTTTCAAAATATTAACAATCATGTACTGCTTGCGGAGATCAGTACTTATTGGACTATTCCTTGCACTGTTCACGGCGGCTGAATCACCGCAATACATTGCGTGAACTGGACTTTGAATATGTCCTCCCAAGGAGTTGAATCTAATCAACTTGAAGAGTTGACCAATGCTCAAGTTATCGTAATCGTCACAAGTAAGGTTGTTTTGGCGACTACTGTTGAAGTATGGAATGTATGGGGTGTGAGTAGGGAAGGGACTTGCTGTTTGAGCAGCTGCACCTTGTGGTAAAGGTGTATTTCTTGAAATATGAGGAGGAATACCACGCTGTGGAATGCTTTGGTTCACGTTTGAGTGTGTTGAGACTGGACTAGATGTCCCTGACTGGTGGGGATCAGATTGACCAGTTGATAACCCTTGATGCCTTTGTTGAAATTGGGCTTCTTGTCCCTGGATTTGCTGCGCTGGCTGCTGAGCCTGCGTAAATGCTTGATGCACATTTTGTTGTATAGTCTGTGCTTGTGGGTGCTGTATGTTATGTTGTTGTTGCTGTTGCTGGTACATAGCCTGAGCTGGAATCGCCTGAGGCTGATGTATTGCCTGTGACTGTGCTTGTGATGCATGTGATTGTGGTGGATTTGGTTGAGATGGGTGTTGTTGGGAATGATGCGTTTGAGATGCGTGTGGCTGTGATTGATGTGGTTGTGATTGATGCGTTCTTGTTTGTGCCTGCACTCGTGCTTGCTGTTGTTCATGGATCACTTGCATGCTCGTCAAGTCATAAACTGGGGCAGTTGAATTAGCTGCCATTTGTGATGACTCTTGTTCAGTAGTGCCACCGGTTGCATTCAAGTTTGTGGCGCCTATTTCAGATTCCAGTGCCCCAAACGAACTTGCAAAGGACAGGACACCACTGGCTGAATTAGTATGTGAAAGCGGAGCCTGCTGCCGCGAGTTTGCATGTATAAACATCCTTTCGTTAAGACTAACATAGTTATCCAACACAGTGGCGATTATGGGTAAAATTCCCGCATCGACGACCTTGGTCCTAATCTTTTCAGTACCGCGAGTGCCTATTAATACGAGACATTGAAATGCTAAGGTCCACTTCCATCCAGTCAACAACATTTTCTCACCGTGGAATACGGAATCATTTGAGCTGAAAGTGGAGTTGTGACACTCATGCAAAATCTCAATCAATCTCTCGATGCCGCCGTCTTTACTCAAGGTCTCCCTTACCTTTGGCAGCGAAGAAACCAAGTAAGTTAAATAGTTCAAAGAGTTTACCAAAGGTTTGTCCGCTGTGACATCGAGGGCTCGCCTATCGTAAAGACTTGTCGTGATCGTAACTGCTGCCTTGTTTGTGGCAACAGCTTTGAAGTTGGCGTCACGCATGTTGTATAATGTACAAATATGACGGACTCAGACGCTTATCTTTATCGACGGTTGGCTAGCGGGAAGATCTTGGTGGGGGTGACCTTTAAGTTGTTTGTCAAAGCGTTAATTTTTTTACGCCCGTATTATAAATTGGAGTCTGCCCTTCCAGGGAGGCAAAAAAACGAGGAAAAAAAAAAAACAAGAAATTTGATCATTCCGAAAAGGCAATCGCCAAATTTGGTTGATGAAGAAGCAATTTGCACGAATTACAGACGCCACCGTAGGGGGGCGGGGGAAGAGATGATAAGTCCGCCTCGAAGACAATATAATGATTTCTAATGATCAAGAGACTTCAACCTCATTATAATACTTAATGGGTTGTATAATGTCTTCTAGGGAAGACCCACTAATGTGATATCGCCACCGTCGGCTTAACATTGCCCTCCTACTTTTTTCCACCAGTAAAAGCTGTTGGAATGGAAACAAAAAATGTGAGTGATGTCACGTGAGCCGGTTCAGGAGTATATGCACTTAAATTTGGGATACCGAGTTTGGCTCAAAGTAGTAAACTAACGCATATAACGATAAGTAAGTGCGGGTGCATTGTGTACAATAGATTAGTAGTTATGGATCGGTACAAAGCGGGTTAAAATTATTCACAGGGATCAGCCTTTCATTGTCTTTCAAGTGCGTCTTTTCACGGGGTAGACTGTGATCCATGCATTTAAGAATTTACGAGGCTCCTCCCTGAAGAAATAATTGGGTGAATTTAAAGTTATCTCAGGAAAAGTTTGCCCAATTCCGAAATTACACTGTGGGATTAAAAATCGTGGACCTGAGTTTCATCCACAGTGTTGATTTCGAACATGCGTCCATGGTGTACTTTTGATATGGAACATGTTACATAGACGGCCAATTACAAGATTTCTAATGTCTATCAATATTCTAATTTGGTAATCTATTGGTTGGAGGTACAACACATCACGGCCTCCTAATAGGAATAAACATCATATGGGGTGTTGATGGTCCTATTACTCTAGCTTTGTTGAATTGGTTATGGCCTGGCATGGATTTCTCTTTCATATGAGATCTAATTGGAGGTTCCATTTCTATGAGACAGGAAATTCCCATCAGACAGGAGATTCCTATCAGACAAGAGATTCCCATGAGACAGGCGATTCCCATGACAAGAGATTCCCATGAGACAAGAGATTCCCATGAGACAGGAGATTCCCATGAGACAGGAGATTCCCATGAGACAGGAGATTCCCATCAGACATGAGATTCCTATCAGACAGGAGATTTCATTTCTATGAGAGTTCCCTGGGAATTCCCTTTCTGAGAAAATACTGCTTATCATCTCTCATTCCATTTGTGTACCTTTCGGTACTTTGTAGTCTCATTGCACCATCTTACAAAAAGGTCTTTTCAAACTTGTACACCGCATTCATGCAGTGTTCCATGAACATCAAAGTCAAGATGGTGTGAGGGCCGATTCTGAGAAGCTGGGCCCAGAATCCTCTATAGAATGAGAAAGGACCCTCATGCTTCAATGTTTTCTTAAAACAATCAAATGGTCCCGAGTACAAGTTACCCTTCTGATTATAGACACGAGTTAAGACCACATCCCATGGGTTCATGGCAATTGCAACACAAACACCGGCAAACAGTGAAGCTGTAAGATGCAAACCTAAACCCTCTTTGGTGATGATCTTATTATCGACAAGGAAATTCTTAGCCAAGTAATAACTTGACAACTGCACACTAGAGCCTGTACCTGTACGAACCATCGCAGCATCAAGACCCCTGTATAAACCCTTGAATCCTTCATTCTTAATAATGGTGCGCAAACCATCGAAAACACTCTTGTAGTGCATTTGTTCACCGATGGCATCGGCAGGCTTACTTGCATAAGCTTGCATTCTGGTTTTGATCAAGAAGAATGGATTGGACAAGACTGCACCCGCGACACCAGCAATGAAACCTGCACCAACATTGATGGTAATGTTCTGTGGTACAGACCCACCGTTAGTTGGTATCAGACTTGGGGAGAATAATTTAGTAAGCAAGACTCTACTTGGCTCATAGAATCCTATTCTGCACCCATTCAAACCAACCTGGTAGTAATAACCACACACCAAACCACCTTGTAACCCACGAATACCTTCATTTCTATAGATCTTGAAAAACGCCTGTATCGGGTTTTTGTACAAAGCTATCTTGGCGGACTCTGCACCAGCTGCGATCTGACCTTGAAGTTGCATTCTGGTTTTGATAAGTTCAATAGGGTTGGTGAATGTCACTGCACCACAGGCAGCTATCGCACCTGCGGTGAATCCTCCAAAGGGACTGACGAGCTCTGCGGGAGATTTCTCTTTAACCATATGGATTTTGTTTTTTTGAGCCTAAACCGGCGATGTCTGCAATATATACCGACGTCCGAATTTTGACACGTTTGTGCATTTCCGTGAGATCCATGGGGTACGGCTTACAAACTTACGAAGAGTTAGAGAATAGGTTGAGAGATGACTAGTTTGCAGTCAGGAACTTGTGGTTAACATACAATCGATCCGAGGATGTAGCATTGATGTGGAAAATTTTCACTGTGTATCGAGAATCACAAGGAACAATTGAAAATCCAACGGGAGGGTGTTCCTTTTTCGTAAGCCAGATCGAAGCACATAACCTTGAGGTCCTTTGTGTGGATTTTTCGCGAGAAATTAGTCAAACATCAAGCATGGACCACGCCGTGTAGCCGTACAGTAGAAGACTTTGGTGTTTTTTCAAGACTTGAATTAAGATTTGTAGATAGTACTACTAGGCGTTTTTGATAATATCGACTGAATGATGGCTTTTTGGTTATAAAAACCCCGAATATGAGTCTTTCAATACCTATTCATGGAGAACTTCGGACACACACAAAAGCGGATATAAGGTAATAGAAAAGCTAGACTCGCCGAAATAAATCAGCACCTAGAACCTGAATAACATCATTAAATGACGTTAAAAACAGCACGTTAATAAACCAATTAGAAATGACTTTAACAAAGGATAAAGTGGATAAGGTATCCTTCCGTAAACTATGTAGATGGAAACTAGAGATTTAACGTTTAGATAAAATACTAGAGATTTAACGTTTAGATAAAATACTAGAGATTTAACGTCATTTAGATCAAAAATACCAGAGTGGATAATTATATCAGTATACGTCCAGGGGAAGCTTTACAGTCCATCTCCGTCTATGTAATTGTGATTACAAATACAGGATGTTAACAACGGGTAAAAAATAATGCTGTCAAGCCTCTACAGCTCGTGACATGAAGTTGCAAAAGTGACCGAAAAAACTAGTTATCAATTTGCCATCTACGATGTTGAAAGCTGCAAAATTGAAGGTGTCACCACGGAGACTCCTTGCCACAGCACATGCCGCAGCCAAGTACCTGGCGGGCCAACAGATAGAAGGATTTACAGTTCAACAAGTCAAGAAGATCCCAGAGCTCTCCCTCGTGGCAGTCAATTTAATCAACGACAAAACTAAGTCTCACCACTTACACTTGGACTCTCATGACAGTAACAATGTCTTTGGTGTTGCATTCAAGACAAATGCACCTGATGGAACTGGGTTACCTCATATCCTCGAGCATTTGGTCTTATGTGGATCGGAGAAGTTCCCTGTGAGAGACCCATTCTTCAAGATGACCAATAGATCTTTGAGCAACTTTATGAATGCCATGACTGGCCATGATTTTACCTACTACCCATTTGCAACTACAAATAAGAAAGACTATGAAAACTTGATGGATGTGTACTTGTCTTCGGTATTCTTACCTACTCTTACAAAGAATAACTTTAGACAAGAAGGATGGCGCTTAGAACATGAAGACTACTCGGATAAATCGACTCCAATAGTTTATAAAGGAGTTGTTTTCAACGAAATGAAGGGACAAAATTCCAACACTGACTACTTCTTTTATAAATCGTTCTTAGAGGCTATCTACCCATCGTTGAATAACTCTGGAGGCAATCCTGAAAATATCCCAGATTTAAAGCACGAACAGATGACTGCTTTTTACAGAAGTGCCTACAATCCAGGGAACTGTAAGACGTTTACTTACGGAAACTTCCCATTGAGTGATCATTTGGCCAAGATCAGCGAATACTTCAACAAAGTATCTGACAGAGAAAATCGTGCTGCGAGTGTGAAATATCCAATTTTCACTGAAGATGCTCCCAAGAATGAAGCCATTGTCACTGGACCAGTGGATACTATGACAAATAGACCTGTGGATCATCAGTATAAGGCATCCATTACTTGGAACCTTGGTAATCCATTAGACGAATCAAATCACTATGATGTTTTCTTGTGGAAGGTTCTTAATTCACTCTTGATTGATGGTCACAGCTCTCCATTTTATCAGGAATTGATTGAGTCTGATTTGGCTGATGATTTCTCACCAAATATCGGTGTTGATGTCACAACTGCGCTTCTTTCCTTCACTATGGGCTTGAACAACTGCTCTTTAGCTACTGTGGAAAACCTTGAGGCAAAGGTCAAGGAGATTTTGAATTCAAGAGTAATTCCCCAATTTGCAGCTAACGATGCTCTGTACACTGAAAGAGTCGAGGCTCTTTTGCATCAAATTGAACTCAACTTGAAGAGACACAAACCAGACTTTGGTCTCAATTTACTCAACTCCCTTGTCCCTAGCTGGATTAATAACACCGACCCAGTGAAGTCCTTACAAGTGGAAGAGGTTTTGGAGAGATTTAAGGAGGACTTTGCTAATCAAGGACTTGGACTTTTCAAGACCCTTTTGGAGAAGACTATTTTGAATGACTCTTGTCAAAAGTTCAAGTTCACTATGAAACCAGATACTGAATTCAACAACAAGTTGATCAGTGAAGAAGAGAACAGATTAAAGACAGTGGTTGACAGTTTGTCGGAATCCGACAAAAAGGAAATATACAGCAATGGCTTAGAATTAGCACAAGAGCAACAGACTGAGACAGATGCTAGTATCTTACCATCCTTATCTATCGAAGATATCCCAGTTAATGGTGACAAGTATCCAGTTTCCTATAATGGTAAAACCCAGAGGAGAATCGTGGACACCAATGGTCTCACTTATGTTACAGCTACCAAGAGCATCAATTACATTCCTACTAAGTACATCAAATACTTGTCGTTGTTCACATCATGTTTGACCAACTTGGCCGGTACCACCAAAACTTCTATTAATGACCTTGAGACACGCATCAGTAAAACTACAGGTGGAGTCTCTTTCAATATAAAGTCTGTGGTCAATCCATACAACTTACTGGAAGTTGACTTGAGACTCGTGTTATCAGGATCTTCTTTAGCTCAAAACTCCCCAGAGATCTACAACTTATGGCAGGAAGTTCTTACTTCCACCAAGTTCGATGCTGACGACAAGGAGGTTGTTGACAAGCTCTATCAGTTAATTAAAAACATGACGTCGAATCAGTTGAACAATATCTCAGACCGTGGGCATTCATATGCTAACTGGGCCAGTGATGCCAAGTTGACGGTTAACAAATATATCACTGACCAATTGTCAGGATTGACCAATATAGAATTTGTTTCTGAGTTGAACAACAAGATGGAGGCGCAAGGTAAAGAGTTCCTCAGTCAGGAGGTTCTTCCAATTTTGGCTGAAATACAACAGTTGGTTCTTTCAAACTCAGACTATAAGTTCCGTATTGTCGGTAGTGCCGACATAGTTGAACAAAATGAGAAATTGATTGAAGGATTCGAGAGAAGTATCCAGAGCGGAACAGTCCACAAGACAAACCACTTAGAGGGGCTTATTGAACAGTTCAAAGCACATGTCGGCACTGAATCATCACAGAACACCTTGATCAACTTGCCTTTCCAGGTAGGACATGCATCTTTGGCTAAGCTAGGTGTACCGTATGTGAGTCCTGATGGTGCGGCTCTTCAGGTTGTTGCTCAATTGTACACTTTCAAGCATTTGCACTCCGTGATCAGAGAGTCGAATAGTGCGTACGGTGGTGGTATGCTTTATGACGGTTTGGGTGGAACAATTAACTTCTACTCATACAGAGATCCTAATCCGCTCAAGTCTGTAGACTCATTCAAGGAGTCTTTTGACTATGGTTTGACCACTAAGTTGGAGCCGAGTGACTTGGAGCAGGCGAAGTTGCGTATTTTCCAAAGTCTTGACGCTCCAATGAGCGTATCCTCTCAGGGTGCCACTGAATTCCAGGAAGGAATCACTGATGAGATGAGACAAGCCAGGAGAGAGAACTTCCTCAACGTGGGAACGAATGAAATCACCGATGTTATCAACAAATATTTGATTCCAGGGAAGAATGTTGTTTCGGTGGTTGGAAATAACGAAGTTTTGAATGTACAGAACTTGAAAGACTGGACTATCAGAAACTTAAAGGTTTGAGGAGTTAATGTATATAGACAAAATTGACAATAGAGGTAAACATAAACTAGTAGGCAGACCAGACAAAGGAATTCAATAAATGAAAGCAAAGGAAACCTTCAGTAACAGACGGCAAGTGATTCTGTAAAAATGACTACAGTGGCTCTTGAGCCTGGCTAATCTCTTGGGATCTGATGATTGTCCACTTTGCCAAATCACAACTGATCACTTCCGTCCCTAATCGAAGCACCTTTAGCTGATCATTGTATTCGTTAAATCATCTTGGCTGGTCATTATGCCATTATTAGATCTTTTGAGGGTCGTCCCTACTTTGTCAAATCATCATGTGTATTATATATACAGGTTAATCATAGTGAGAATCAAAGATCTCCTAGACTCTATGCTTTCTAATGTAATCCTTTGGTGGCTGCTCGGGTATCCTTCTCTTCTTGTCTTCGGTGAACAAGCAGTGTCTCTTTGCTCTGGGGTCGTACAAGATTAAATTCAACTTTGTCTGATGTCTGGGGATGTGGAACCACTTCTCGTAGCCGGTTCTGGCAGCCGACACGAGCTTGACCATCGTGAATGTGTTCTTGGGCTTCGCCATGGTTGGTAGAGGTGAGTTTGGGTTGAAAGGAAAAAAACTTCAGAAAAAAGGTGTGCAAGGTAGACTTCCTGAATTGGTAAGAAATTTGGGGACGGTGAAAAATAAGTTAGAGAATGTTGACTTCCAAATTGAGGGCAAAGTTAAAACCGGCGCGTTCAAGAGTGAAAAAATTCACGCGTTCGAAGATTTTCAGAACTGAACACGCTTCCAAAATAATACCAGATCAACTGAAGCGTTCTTTTCACAACCAAAAAAGACTGACATGAATCTGCTCACTATTTTGATTGCTTTCATATTCGGGTTGACCTCTGCGTTGCACTTGGATGTACCTGCGTTGCCTCACCCAGAACCAGTATGTGTACGTGACTTCGTACAGGAGGAGCAATTGGTTGTTATCAATATCAAGACCGACGGCAGAGTTGGCGATGGCCAAGAGTTGAATGTTCAGGTTGTCGACTCTCTTGGTAACGAGTACAGACGTAAGAAGAACGTCGCTGGTAACGTTAGAATTGCCTTCACCAGTCACCACAGTGCTGCATTTGACGTGTGCTTCGTTAACTCGAGAATTTCTGGTTCTGGTTACGCGTCAAGAGAAGTCGAGTTGGAAATCGAAAGTGGTGCTGCTGCTCGTGACTGGAACGCTATCCAGGCCTCGGAAAAGTTGAAGCCTGTCGAGATCGAATTGAGAAGAGTTGAAGCATTAACTGAGGAAATCGTGTCCGAGTTGAGATACTTGAAGCAAAGAGAGGAGAGAATGAGAGACACCAACGAGTCCACAAACGACAGAGTTAAGTACTTCTCCATAATTGTGGTGTTGTCCTTGTTGGGCTTGGGCGCATGGCAAATCCAGTACTTGAGACACTACTTCAAGGTCAAGCATATCATTTAAGAGGAGTGCGTTGTGTATTAGTATGAATTGCATATAAGGATGCTAGTATGTAAGATGATAATGCAAGTAGAATGGAGTGAGGATGAAAGGAGAACGGAATATGGAAGGTTTAGTTGGACAGTGACCCTTTTGGTGAGGGTAACCTAACCAACAATTTCATTAAACACATTAAGGTAACCTTTGGTCTGGAGTTTAAGATCATGCAAGAATTTGTCGTCTATGTCGAGGCTTTTATGAGAGTTGACAAAAGACTTAATAGCGTCTTCCCTAATTCGATCGGCCGCTTTTAATGTAGGGAGAACATCGGGAAGTCCCTCCTCTGTAGCAAGGTAGTCGTCAATAACCAACTGGAGCATCCATTCCAAGAGAAATGTGAACTTTAACCAGACTTGTTTGAAAGCATCGACGCTTGTATAAGTCTCATCCTCTACAACCAGCAAGTAGATGTCCGTATCCCCAATCGCGGCCAAGATCTGATTAAAGTTTTCACGACGCCATGGCCGTGCAATCTCTTTTATGATTTCAATATCGTCGTCGATTACATCCTCGTCTTCATTATCAATATCGTACCTCTTCAAGACGATCCGCTCGTGCTCGACGATCTGGGTGAAATCCAATAAAAGTACGTTCGCTAACTCAACCAACATCGCCAAGCGGTACTTTCTGGGGATCCGCGACCCAAGATGCAGATCTAAGGAATAGAAGAACTCTTTCAAATAAATCTCATCCACAGATATGAACTTCAGAGCCATTTCTGCAACCAACTTTCCCGGTGTGAGGTGCTCACTAGGAGCCAGGCGCTGTTTGGGGTGTACAAGAAGCCCGTTAGAGAAAAATAGCGACCAGTAGAAGACTGTTGCGACTATCTTGAAACGAAGCGCCATCGAGTCTAGGTTGTCTGTGTAGCTACAGACGGTTGTAGTCCTCGCAGAATCTTTGAGAGCAGGGTCATGGGCCAAAAGAGTCAATTCACGTGCAAAGATGCACGATGGCCTCAGGGTGTTGCTTTTCAACTCGAGGCCATTGAATACGTATTCGACGACCCGGTCATACCAATACTTTTGTTCTGTGCTAAGCTGTGCAAGCAATGCATATAAAAGGAGTTCCGTACGCTCAAGTCTTGACTGTATGCGTATTCGTTGCCTTCGAGGCGACTTGAAAAACTTGACGAGGGCATCTTCACCAGGAACATACTTGACTTTCCTCGTAATGTGAGCATAGGTGTGGAAAAGGTTGATTTCAATAAAGTCCCACATCACTGCGAGTAATTTGCTTTGTACCAGGTATATATTATGATAGGCTGTGTGTGAAGACAATGCAAGAGAAGGCAGCAATGCTGTAGCCTTGTCGGCGCAATAAAAGCACCAGTTGATCATAAGCCAAAAGCCAAATCCTTTATTTAAACGAGGGTTGAGTCGCTCACTGAGAAGCTGTTCATCAAAGACGCGGATATTTGTCCATGAGGGCTTAGTGTTCTCGATGATCTTTGAACGTTTGGCCAGATTACTCACAGGTGTTGGAGAACGTTTCAAGGATACAGGGAATAAGGTAGGCGAGATGCTGGGATTGGTTTCGATGTTGTAAGCTTCATATTTGTTCACTTCTTCTTCCATCGAAAGAGCAGACTTTAAAATGGAGTTCTCGACGTCGGAATCGCTCACATACTCTTCTTCGCCAATCTTTGGCTCCACTACCTCTTTTTCATCCGAACGGAAGAAATCTGTAACGCGCAGTTGACTCCGCGGTCGAGGTGCCTTCTCTGTGGGTCGCGATCGCACAATAGGGTCATCGATCTTAACAACTTTGGTGACGGGCCATAACTTGACAATGAAATCGCGAAGAAGCAGGATGATTTTAGGATATAAGACTTCGTCAGCTTGTCGCAGCACGGTGTCACGGTATTTCAGTAGGATATAGATGCTTCTCGTAGAAAACGAGTGTTTGTATATACAGTTGTGATAGTCTTCATTCATTGCACGAACAAATGCATTAGTTGACTGGACCCCTTCCATAGAAATGGCACCATTTGTCCAATTGGACTCCATTGTTCGTGCCGCTAAGGTCAATATGATGCGGAGGGCATTTTGTGACGGAATAGGTGAGGGATTGGACTCTAAATGTATTAGGAGGTTGTCGATATGGAGGTAATTATTCAAGTTGATCTCTTCATCGTTGAGTTCTGTAAAGTCGGGTAGGAGCAGGTCTGCAAACCGTTCTTGGGCTTCCACATGGCGTGTGGTTAGCATGAGAAAAGGAAAGTTGAATTCCAAGATGAATTCGATAAATCAATGAATTCACGATGAAGTCCGCGACTTAACAATTTATTGAAACAAGTACTTGATGAAGGAATTCCTCAAAGACTTGATACTTTTTAACAAAACCTCAACAATAACTCATTGAATCAATTCAAAGAATACTACTTAAAGTTATTGATTGAATTCATAGACTACTTAAAGTTATTGCTTGAATTCATAGACTACTTAAAGTTATAAACATCGAACCAACTTTATTACGGACTCTAATCTAACGCCTGTTGATACCAAAAGACCGTGATTTTTGATGTCTTTGACCTTTCACACCACAACAGGCTCTGTTAAGATTAATCTTTGTTATGTGAATGCTAATCAAGCGAAGTTCGTGGAGAACTTCATGAGGCATGCAGCAATGGGGTCTTACAACGATATCCAACTACTTAGATACATTCCAAACTTCATACTACAAACAGGAGATCCATCAAATACAGGAAAACAGTCATCCCCTGCACATCCTGAGCCTCTTGGAAGTTATATCGCACCAGAATTTTCGTCTCTGGTGCTGAATGGTGTAATTAGAAGGGGAACGGTAATGACAGTGGATAACCCAGAAACGACTTTTGGCTCACAATTCTTCGTTGTCCTATCGGCAGATAACAATGACTCTTTACAAGACGGATATACCATCGTTGGTACTGTTGAGGACATGAGTGCAATCGAGAAGGTGGAGGCTGAACTCTCTGATCCTACATTCGTGAAGCCCAATGGTCGCATACGAGGACCTTGGAAGAAGAATTCTTGGATTGAGCGAGTAGTAATCCACAACAATCCATTTGCAGATGCGACGGGAGCCACTAGATAGAGGAATATATGATGACTGGAGACAGTCAAAAGTTTGATAATTGAGCAACCGATTTTGATGAGAACAACATATACCAAAGCAGAGCACTTGACCTCTCTTCCTTACCCTCTCTTTCTTCTTCTCTTCCTTACCTTCTCTTTCTTCTTCTCTTCCTTACCTTCTCTTTCTTCTTCTCTTCCTTACCTTCTCTTTTTATCTTTTCCTTCTCTTTTTATCTCCCTTCTTCATCACTCCAACTCGCCGATTTCTCCCAACATCTCTGCAAACTCCTTGATCATGATACATGAGCCGTACTTTGCCCTATCATAATCGAAGCAGATGGAGTTCCCGCTACCATCCACCATACATGCACTGATCATGTCAATCAAGAGCGAGTCTGTGAATGTACTGTCTATGTTGAGTGCACTTTTAATTGCTTGTAAGTCTGGTAGCGAGAGCTTATAGTTGGTGATCTGATCCTCACTCGTAACCTTTGTATTTGCAGTCGTCACAAACAATGCCCAGCTCGCGTATATATGTGCATATTGGTTGCGGAACTTGACAAGTTTGTTGGTGTGTGTGAGAAGCTTATCGATATCAACGATATCGATGACATCATCAATGCACGTCGGATTCGCATTCACTGTGTACTTTTGAATGAGGAGGAGTGTTGTATACTGTCGTACATTGGAAGCATCGAACTCTATACCCTTTCCACGCATAAATTGGTAGTAGTAATCAAGACATCTCGTTATGTCATAAGTAAAGCATGATGGTATCTTGAGCTGTGCATGTAACTCGGGAAGTTGGCGCAAATGAAAGTCAGTTGTCTCAGGATCAATCAACTCACTGTATACTTCAAGGATCTCATCTTCGATCTGAGGGTCAAGCTCCGCAAATTTGGGTGTCTTTTTGGTTGTGGTCCTTCGCCTCGCCATCTAAGTCATTATCCGCGTGGGTTGCGCGACATCTTTCCGGTATGCTTGCGACATTTATCCTACCTGACGACAATGTGCGCGGACTACACGTTGACCGAGCTCGAAACCACAGAGTCTACAGGGATGGGCAGTACTGGTGTGATTGTAATGACAACCTGGCAGAATTGGAATTATTGATAGATTCTTATCGATCTCTATTGTCAGACTGCATCCTTTTCACTTTCCTTCTCAACTTCATCCGCTTTTTCCTTCGTATCATTACTTTGCTTTTGTGTCACGTTACACTTGCTGTGCGCTCGGAGTGATTAGGTCGAAACTTTTGGAAGGTCCTCACATTGCCACTTAATATTCAATAACCATGTCAAACCACACTTCCGCTATACAATTGACCAAGCAGTCCACTTATAGACTCAACAATGGTACCGACATCCCTGTCGCGGGTTTCGGATTATACTTGACTGATAACACAGTCGAATTGGTGTATCTGGCCATGGAGGCTGGTTACAGACACTTCGACACTGCTGTGTTATACAAGAACCAGAAGGAAACCGCTCAAGGAATCGCTAAGTACTTGAAGGACCACCCTGAAGTTAAGAGAGAAGACGTGTGGTTCACCACCAAGATCCACACTGAGGGTCAGGGCTACGAGAAGACCAAGGAAACCTTGGAGTTCATTGCCAACGAGGTCAAGGAATATATCGGCTATGTCGACTTGGTGCTTGTGCACAACCCATTGACCGATAAGGAGAGACGTTTGGGTACTTATAAGGCGTTGCAGGAGTATGTGCTCGACCCAAACAACTCTACCTTGAAGATTCGCTCGATTGGTGTTTCCAACTATGGAATCAAGCATCTCGAGGAGTTGTTCAACTGGGATGGTTACTGTGTCAAGCCTGTTATTAACCAGTTGGAGTTGCACCCATGGCTGCCACAGGCTAAGTTGCGCAAGTACTTGATCCAGCATGAGATCTTGGTCGAGGCCTACTTACCTTTGACTCGTGGTATTAAGTTGAACGACCCGGAATTGGTTGCTCTCTCCAAGAAGTTCAAGTTGTCGCCTGCTGATATCTTGCTTAAGTGGTCTTACCTCCAAGGCTTTATTGTGTTGGCTAAGACTTCGACTCCTAGCAGAATAAAGGAGAACTTGGACGTGTTGCCAGATGGAAAGGCTGACGAATTGGACCACAACAGACAGTTGGGTAAGGTGGATTTGGACCCTGAAATTGTTGAGGCTTTGGACAAGCCAGATGCTCACGAGGTCTTGTGTTTCGATGAGGACCCAACTTTGTATGAGGGTTAAAGTAGACATAGAAGTGTCCCACACTGATGTCACCTTATTTAGCTTGTTTAATGTTAGACTGCTCTTACGAAATGTAGAGGACTGCTCTTACGAACTGTAGAGGAATGTTGACTGCTTATAGAGTGTAAACGAATCGTTGGATGTGAAGAGGACAAGGATATGGCAATTGCTAATTATATTTTACTATTGTTGATTCCGACTGTATCGATGTAGCTTTAATCAGGAAACATATTCCCAAAAACCCTTCACTTTGCAGTGATGTTCATGGATTTAATGTATATCCGTGGATGTCCTATCCATGGTATATGCATTACTTCAATTAAATCGATGATTCATTGAAAGTGTATGTCAACATGTTTAATACTTCCAACGATGAATATTCTCTATATATATGACCTTTTACTTCAATGTCCAGAACTTGTGTTCTCCCTCCCCATTCTGATTTCACATTCACTTCCTAAAACGGTATGACATTTTGTTTAGTTTTAGTTCGCCTCCGCAAAACCAACTACAACCATGGCACCATCAAATTGGCTACCATGGCCTGGGAAGAAGGATGGAGATAACACGGATCGTGACGCTTCGGTAAGCGATCCCAAGGAACAAAACAATGAGGATCAGTTGGACGACGAGTTCGATAACGACGACAATGAAAACCAAGGTGATGATGAGATTGCTGACCATGTCGTGAAGAAGAAAGGCTGGACCTTTTGGAATAGTGGCGACGTTGCTACAAGTGAAGCCGTGCCAGTCAAGGGTAAACTGAAAGCTGACGACATAGAATCTAAACCAAATGCCAGCAATGATACCAAACCCGCTAAAGAAAAGTTAAACACCTCCAATCGTATTTTGCGCTCCACGCCCTCAATTCCAAGCATCCAAGACTATACTAGTGCTGCGTCTCAGAAGAATACCAGCATAGATAAGGCCAATGATTCTGACACACCGACTGGAAATGGCCCCAATCAGGATCAACAGGATGATGCGGTCTTGTACAAGCCCCATAGTAAGGCCTCTCAGTTCAACCAGATCAATACTCATAAAAATGAGAACTTAAAGGAAAATACCCTTGTGCCTGATTGGCAGACATGTCTCCCACCACAATCCAGTCTCTCTGCGAACGCTTCTTCGGGGTTGACATCGTCGTCACTTGCTACCTCTCTCTTTGGGAACTCTTCGACAGCGAACATTAATCCAAACACCTCGGTCATGGATTTGAAGAACTGGAGGAACTTCCTTCATCAATTGTCAGCTAAATTGGGCTTCACAAGCCAACAGTTGACCAGTGTAGTAGAGAACGCAGATGATAGTCCAACAGATGAGAGTGATGATAAAGAAAAGGTCAGGAAAGAGTTCAATTTGCTTTATGAGAGAACTTACAAGTTATACGGGAGATCTTTGGCCAAGCTACCAAACCATAAGCGTGCATGCTTGCCGAACTACGTGAGAGCTTTCCTGGAAGTAGAGAAGAAGGGTCTGCAACAGGAGAATGTTGATGACGATGGTGATGAAGATGACGACAATATTTCTATTACAAATGATCCTATGGGTAACTTACTCATCAATCACAAACGGTCTTACAAGAACCAAACCCTCAAAAACCCCGACATTATCAGCCAGAAACCGGGACCCCTTCAAAAAATCAAAAAGATATTGATTATCGGAGTGCATGGTTTCTTCCCGCATAGAATGATTCGTCCGATCATCGGGGCACCAAAAGGAACTTCCTTGAAGTTTGCTAACGAGGCAGAAAAGGGTATCATTCGCTATTGCATCGAGAATGGAATGATCACTGATGAAGACTCTAACAGTGTTAGTATCCAAAAGATTGCTCTCGAAAAAGAGGGTAAGATTTTTGACCGTGTGGAGTTCTTCACAGAGATATTGAGTAAGTGGCAACAGGAGCTCAACGAAGCTGACTTCATCTTTGTGGCTTCCCACTCTCAAGGATGTGTAGTTTCTATCATCTTGCTTGCGAGATTGATCCTGATGGGTATTTTGAAAAATGCCATTAGAAAGCGGATAGGAATCTTGGGTATGGCGGGTGTCAATAATGGCCCTTTCTATGGTATTGACAAGTCATTCTTCATGAAGGCATACTCGACTATAGAACATGACTCCTTAACAGAGTTGTTTGAGTTGAATAAGTTTGACAGTGCACAATCGCTTGCTTACAAGGAGTCTATTCAAGCCATTGTGAATGCCAATGTCAAAATATGCTTTGTTGGCTCAGTTAACGACCAGTTAGTGCCTCTTTACTCGGCGTTGGCTCTGCATGTTTTCCACCCGAACATATATCGTGCGTGCTACATAGACCATTCGTCGCAAACCCCGCTCTTTGTTCAAAAGCTCGTGTCGCTTTGCTGCCATATGCAAAATTTGGGGTACTTTGACAACAATGTACTCAAGGAGTTGAGCTCGTCGTTGGCTGGAACCATGACTGGCGGTGGTCACTCCAAGTTATACAATGACGGTAAAGTTTATGATCTTGGAATCCGTTTTGTGCTTGATACTGATGACATCATTGTTCCATCAACAAAACAACTCAAGTTGGTTTCCCCTGATAAAGAGACACTCGTGAACAATCCGACGAGTTCGGAAATCATGGACATTCCTGTCACCAACCAGGTTTATATTAAAGAGTACAATATCAGCAAGATAGGCACCAATCCATTTATATTGCCATGGTGTCTCCGTGGGCTTCTCTTCAGCATTGAAAAGAACTGGCCAAATCAGCAAAAGTCCATTGAGAAGGTTCTACCCAACGGCTACGATGAGATCAACGAATTATATGAGTCCTTTGAAAGTTGGAAACCTGAAACCAAGATTCAAAAAGAACTCAAGTTTAAGTTGAATGGTATTCGAGCAAGTAAACTATAGCAGACTTGCGTACAAGTAGAATAATGTATTTTTCAGTGAATAGCTATAAAAATGCCGATCTCTTTTTGTCCTACCTGGAGTTGATTAGCGAAAAATAACATTTAAACACCATAACAAAGATGTTTTCACCCAGTGCAGAGGATCCGACGACCCCTGACACTTCTGATCACTCCTCGGATGACCGAGCGCACGAAATGCGCAAGAATGTTCGAGACGTGGCCTCTTTGAGTTCTTCGTATCTCCAACAATTGGCTAAACAGACCATTTCCGTGCACGAGCTTGCGAATCAAGTCAATGGTGTGGATATACTTATTGATATGCCTGCATTTTCAGGATGGGGTCCAAGGTTTGCATTACACTACTATCTCTGTGGTCGTTCCATACCACAATCAGTGAGGGCAGAGTGTGCCGATAATATAATGAGTTACGTCAAAAGCATGCAAATAGATTGGTCTAATGAAGATATAGAGAAGATATTCTCGAGAGACTTTGCAACACAGTCAGAATTTATGCAAGAGTACCCAGAAACTAATGAAGATCGCATTTACGAAATCTTAAGGCAGCTACCACCAAAAGAATCATGGTCAAGATCTGAGATTAAGATATACGAAACTAAAAAGAACCATTCGATGCATGAAATATTACAACAACTACCGAGAAAAAGGCACTTTCATATCGACAAGTACATCACGAAAGTCTCTAAAGGTCCCCTGCTAAGAACTCTAGACAAAAATGATATAACTACAGATGCACTCCGTCGTCAATTCCCAAAGGCACATCTCTCAGTGTTAGCAGCAAGGATACGACGTGAGTATGATATGGATACATTCCCGCTAACACCGGGTGAAAGAGTAGTTTTGTCGACTTGCATAAAATCAGGGAATCCCGTTGACTCTATCTTGCCACAACTACCATGTCGAACCAAGGAATACATTATTGACAGGTTCAAAGAGGTTGAAGTTGTCACTTTGAGGAAGCGTAAATTCCAATCTAAAATTGAACAATTAGAGTTCGAGGCTCGATGGACTATATATGAAAGCAACAAGAACCACACTCTACGAAATACAGAGCTCTCGTCGATAGCTCAAACGAGTGGACGGTGTTTAAGACCAAGACAGACAAAATCTGAAGCAAAAAATGTGAAGCAGAAGCCTTCCAAAAGGAAATCAACGTCACAGAAAGAGAAGCTCGATGAAAAGCAAAGCACTAAACAGAGAAAGATTGGAGCATCAAATAGCCCTGGACATAAAAGAAAATCTAGTAATGGAGTGGTTAAAGTCGAGGATATTGAGGAGCCTTCTACGTCTTCTACGACTGCTAATAGTAAGTATTTCAGTCCTACGGATCTTGATTCTGACTCTCAGATTAAACTACACGGCCGGCAGTTATTTGAGTCATCGTTTTACGAAAAGCAGCCAACTGTGCCTCGTGTGAATTTTATTCACAAAGAAGAGACCTCAGAAAACAAAGTGGTAGATGACACTAATAGTGTACTATTTGAAGACAATCTGGCCCGAAGTTTGGTTCAAGAACACATCAAAAATTATCGTTCGATGCCCATTTCATTTCCGCTGCTTGATAATCCTGCAAACATAATACGTGTGAGATTTCTCCTCTATCCAGAGCACCTGGAGCTGTTTCTTCTTGCAATGCCACGAAGCAATGAGCTCGATCCTATTTACGAAATCGAAAAGCTCTTCATGATACACTATGCACTTTTTATGTCTCATTCACCAACGTTCAGGAAACTTGTCGAGAGTTTCTGTGAGAAAATGGAAGTTGCTGTTGAAGATAATGATTTCGCAGCATTTGTTTTCGTGATAGATTGCTGGAATTTGCTCATGTTATTTCTTACACCAAATACCAAGAGTGCTTCGAGAATTCTCTTGGAGGGCCGGGAAATCAACCCTGAAATCAGGTATTTAATTACTCCTATGGAGCGTCGTACCCCAACACAGGAAGATTTGATGATAGATGTTCTCTATGAAGAGTTCACATCTGAGACAACAAGTCCGTGGTACACAACTGTGGCTACTGGTCACCAAGAACACTTTCATATCCAACAGCCAGTCGAGTTTCTGTCACTATTTTTCAAGAAGCTCAAGGAGAAGAAATCGATTTCAAGATTTGCAATGCAACAATTGTTACTTCGAGTTTATTCCAGAATTGTTTCACCAGCATCTCGAAAGTTACGAGAATATAAATCATTCACAGCTGAGGTTTATGGGGAGCTTCTCCCATCTTTTACAAGTGAGGTTTTACATAAACTCAACTTTGTTCCATCGCAGAAATTTTATGATTTGGGTTCGGGAGTGGGAAACGCTACATTCCAGGCTGCCCTTGAGTTTGGAGCTGAGTTAAGTGGTGGGTGTGAATTGATGGAGCATGCTCTGAAACTTACTGAATTGCAAGAACGCTTATTGCTGAAACACCTCTCGGTCTTTGGTCTTAAACAAATGAATCTTGATTTTGCACTTCTGCAGAGCTTTGTGAATAATGACAAGGTTGCAAAATCCGCTTTGGACTGCGATGTCTTACTTGTGAATAATTATTTATTTGATGTGAACCTCAATGCAGAAGTCGGGAAACTTCTCAATGGGCTTCGGCCAGGTACCAAAATTATCAGTTTAAGGAACTTCATTCGACCAAGGTATAGAGCCACGGGTGATTCAATCTTTGATAGATTGAGTGTCGAAAAATGTGTGAGTGACGAGTTGTCAGTCAGTTGGACCGGAAGTAGAGTGGTGTACTACATATCAACTGTACAAGAGAACCCAGTTTACCCACCCTCTATTGAAGGTCATAGCTAAATGTCCCATATTACGAATAGCTTATAAATACAATACAATACCTCGTTCTAACACGAGGGAATTCCACGAAATAATTATCATTGAAATCTAGTCATATAAATTTATTCTATCTTGACTCTCTTTTCATTCTTGACCGGAGTCTCCATTGTTCTTTTGTCTCCATTGACCTTAGTTGGCTCAACAGAACCAGGACGAGTACTGCTGTTAGATCCATCCTTCACTTTCTTCTTAGCAGGACCCTCCAATTCCTTCGAAATGGCTAGTAACAAGGTGCTTACTCTCCTTCCCAATTCTTGTGTCGAACGCAGAAGGAAATACCAATCAAACTTGAATAAATCACTGGCAACAATGTCTTCCTTTATTTTTTCAAGTAAGGACTCATGGAAAAGTCCATACTTGTGTACACAGCACAAGATGAAGCGATCTTCGATCTTTGAGTATACTCTTTTTGAGTTGTTTGGAGGATACTGAATCTTCAAGTCTTCAAGTGGATCTTTCAAATTTTCCATCTTCTTGGCTAATAACTTCTGCTGATTGATCAACTTCGCCAGCTTTTTAGCACTAGCTTCTATTTGACTCAAGTACTTGTCATAACCCTCAATTTCCGTATATGACAGCCAGAACTTCTTCAGATAGCGTTCTACCTCTTCAGGAGTTTTGTTTCCTAATGCTTCGGCTATGCGAGTATAGTCATCTTTTCCAAACTTAGCTATAGCATGAATCAAGTTCGTAAAATCTCTTCTCGTCCAGTTGTAAAAACTCTGCTCGAGTAATTCCTGCTTGCGTTCTATTTCTTCAGCATTCAAAGGAACCACCAGGTCAACCTTTTCTTGCTCGATCTTACGTCTCTCTTCCCTCAGAACGTCGTTTTTATATTCGTCAGCCAAAAACTCATCGTCACTGTCGCCAAATTCATTAAGCGCATACTGGTAACCGATTTCTTTCTTGTATGCGAGCTGTTCACGCTCTAATAATGCAGGGAGTTCAGGTGGGAAAAACTGATGGTCTTGGATGTTGTATACCTTTGGTCCACGAGGTTTCCATACGGGATCACGTTTACTTGCTTTGTTCAGTACAGGGACTTTCAAAACATCTTTGTAGTAGTTGTCCATATTGTAAGTCAACTCTTTCCTTTCACGCTTAGAAGGGTTAATCCAGCTAAATCCATTCTTTTTGCCATCAACATCACCAAAGGGGTTGTGAGGTTTCGCAAAGTTATGCCCATTCCATTCGTAAGTCAGGTTATCAAAGGTAAAGTTTTGTACATCCTCAAGACCCAATTTGTTGAATTTTGCGTTTAAGGTGGCAGTCTTTTCGGATCCTCTTTTCAAAATGGCATCAATATCGTCATCCAAAAGAGGGTTGTTTGCGCCTTTACTAGACTCAAAAACTTTCTTCGCACCATGCTGGATCATTCCTATCAAGTCGTCCTTGGTATTACCAACACTGTTGTTGTTTGCGGCAGAATTAAGATGACGACCTTGTTGAATAACTAATTGATCCAAACGCAACTTCTGAGCAGCACGTTCCAAAACTTTCTCCTCTATGGCGTTTTCGGTCACAAATCTGTATACCTTCACTTGCTTTTGCTGACCAATTCTATGGGCTCTATCCATAGCTTGTAAATCCGCCTGTGGGTTCCAATCCGAGTCAAAAAGAATCACAATATCGGCCGTGGTCAAGTTGATACCAAGACCACCAGCTCTCGTTGTCAACAAGAAAATGAATTTATCCAGGTCAGGAGCATTGTATTCATCGATTGCTTCAATACGTTCTTCGTGCAGAGTTGATCCGTCTATACGAGAATACTCGTAGTCCCGCAAATAGCAATAATCTTCAAGAATATCCAACAAACGAGACATTTGTGAGAAAATTAACACTCTGGACCCTTCTCTCTTGAACTTCTTCAACATCTTGTCTAAAATAATCATCTTACCAGCATTATAGACCAAGTGCTCGTCAGTGGTGTAAGGTGGACCAGGTTCTGCGCCATCGAAGAGGTATGGATGGTTGCAACATTTACGAAGTTGCATCACTATGTTCAATAATCGTGTTTTGCCCTCTCTCTTTCCAACAACACCATTTACTGCGTCGATGTCTTTTTCTAAAAGCTTCTTGTACCAGTCAATCTGCATATCTGTCATTCCGATATAGACATTTGTCTCTATCTTCGGAAGTAAGGACTTCTCCACATCCATTTTCACACGACGGAGGAGGAACGGCGATAAGAGTTGATGCAATTGTTGAACTACCTTGTCCTGGTCTTGCGATTTGTCTTCCTTGTTGAACCATTCATCGAAGACCTCAGAGTCACCAAACACATCTGGTAACAAGAAATTAAGTAACGCCCAAAGTTCATGCAAATTGTTCTGAAGTGGGGTTCCTGTGATCAATAAACGATTACGCAGGTAAAACAATCTGATGATTTGAGAAAGCGAACTCTCCTCGTTCTTTATTCTATGGGCCTCATCCACCACAATGTATTCCCAGCGAAATTTCTTCAACTGGGCCTTTTCACGAATCACCATCTCGAATGAGGTGATAAGGACGTCGAACTTACAGGCGAGAAGCTTGTCCTGTATAATACTTTGACGAGCTTCCTTCGTACCCTGTAAGACGACCACATTGACCTCTGGAGTCCACTTTGCAAACTCTCTTCTCCAGTTGTCCAAAGTAGATTTCGGCACGATGACAATAAATGGCCCATGCACATTCTTAATATACCTCAAGTATCCCAAAAATGATATCGTTTGCAATGTTTTACCTAAACCCATTTCATCTGCAAGAATACCACTCAATCTATTTTCATAAAGCGATATCAACCAGTTCAAACCTTGTATCTGATACTCACGCAATGTACCCTCCTGTACATAAGACGGAGACTCGGTAAGTACTGTTGGCGGCAGATCGTCTTCACCTTCATCATGCAATAATTCAGCATCTTCTTCCTTCTCTGTTTTCCGTCGTCTGCCCTTCACTTTCTTTGGCTGTTGCTGGAAGCTCATCTTTGTATCTATCTCACGAATCCTCTTTTTGAATACAGGGTCTTTTGACGCTCCGAGATCGATGAAATGGCGGAATAATGGCGTGAGTCCGAGAAGGTACTTAAATCGTATGGTGGAGTCATCACCTTCTCTTTTCTTAGTGGTTTTAGGATCTGCTGTGAGAAGGTATTTCTTCTTTTTCTCTGGATCCACTTCGGTATCTGACTCTTCTTCACTAGCATCGTCAGAACCCAGGGCATCTTCGGATTCCTCTTGGTTTTCTTCTTTGTCCAGTTGAGCGGGAGGAGTCTTTTCTTCTTCTTTCTCTAATTGTTCATTTTCTTGTTCGCTCTCTTCATCATCTGTAGTTGACTCTTGTACCTCTTCCTCCTCTTCATCTTCCTCCGCGCTGCTCGATTCGGGCGTTTCTGGAGTCAGATCGGCTTCGGAGTCTTCTTCGGCCAAGTTTTGGACGACTTTTCTATTTTGTAATCTAGTACTTCTGCGGCCCGTAGTCTCTGGAGGAGGGCTCTGAGCTTGTTTTTGAGCAGCTGCGCGCCGGGGTCTTGAAGGTCGAGCTACCATTTGATCTGTTTGGCTGTGAAAAGAAACGTTGAGTTGTTCTAAGTTTAGAAATCGATTGATACGTCCTGTGGTTAGACGTTAGTGTTATATGACAGTTGGAACTCCTATCAGGGTGGACAAAAGATGCGTGTAGTTTGAATTTCAAACGATTAAAGAAAAAAACGTATAGACGGTATAAGGAACATGAGCCCCAATCCATATCCAATTGACAAACATAGCAATTTTCCAACAAAGAGAACGCGTCTTTCACCAAAGAAATCAATCACTTCTTTCTAGGAGCTCCATTGTAATCAGTCTATGTCCTTACTTAGCCCCATTGCCTCCTTAGGCGGTAAGATCTGTAATGAGGTTATACTCTTATTCACGTGCACAAAATCACGTTTTTTGATCGAGATACCAACACAGAGCAAGGTTGAATTTCTCGTTCGATTAGAACACCACAGTTTGACGACAACTTGACGACACTATGACAGCGCCGTTAAATCACGCTTTTTACGTCAGGATTCAACAAAGCCCAATTGTAATGTTTGGAAGATATGTGACACAAAAATGCTTATCATCAGTGTTCAAGAGGTTAGAAATGCTGTCAGAGGAGAGGTTAAGATAGCTGGTGTAGCTAACGCGATCCTTGAGTAAGATAGAGACTACATTTAGAAAACCTGAATGAAAGTGTAAATTCATAGAAATTTGGCCAAATTTTCACAAAGTTGTAAGAGGATTGAGATTTTAACGAAGCGTTTTGTTCTGTCAATGTCAATCAAACGAAAAACACTAATATTTCTCATTAATTTCTTCTATATACGATATTCATAAAACATACTCCTTGTGTAGTTTACTTAAGCAGGCTTTGGTACTAGCGCCCAGTCTATTGAACCTCTACCTACCTTATCCAACCACAGATTGCATTTACTGAAAGCTGCCAGTTCAAAAAAACCTCTACTGGCAGACAAAGGAGATGGGTGCACAGACCTAAACACCTCAACCTTATCATGATGTTGTTGGATTAACCTTGAGAAAGCAGCAATGCGCTTCTGAGCAGGACTTCCCCAAGCCAATATGACAAAACCATCCTTACAATGATACTCCAACACGACTTTGATGATCTCCTCAGTGAAATGCTCCCAACCACGTTGCAGGTGACTGTTTGCCTTATGAGCCTCCACAGTGAGACAAGCATTGAGCATGAGAACTCCACGACGAGCCCATGGTGTCAAATTGCCTCCTCCATGATTTCCGGATTTTTTAGGGACTGGTGAAACGAAGTCTGGATACTCGATCGAAAGCAACTTGTAGATATTGAGCAAAGAAGGAGGGGGTCTTGTTGGCTCTAACACCAGGAATGCCAAACCATGTGCTTGGTTGTAGTTATGGTAGGGGTCTTGGCCCAAAATCAAGCACTTTGCGAGTGGAAGAGGCGTGTAGTGCGACCATGAGTAGATATTGGGTTGTGAAGGGAAGATGGTCTTGTTCTTAAATTCAGCAGCAAGAAATCTCTTGAGTTGAAGGAAGTATGGTTTTGTGAGTTCCTTATGGAGGAAAACAAGCCACGAAATATGCAAGTGGTTTATCTCAAGTTGGAGAAGAGCTCTTTGTTCTGGTGTAAGTGATGATACCCATTGTTCCTTGTTGAAGTTGTGCTGAGCACAATAATCAGACCAATCGTACAGAGGGTCATCATATGATACAAATTTTGGCTCATCGTTTGAAACAGACTTCTGCTCATCGTCAAACTCAGCAATTACTTGAGTATCTGCTTCTTGTCCGTCATTAGCATCATCTGATTTACCCTGGGGCACCTGAGATTGGGGTTCTTCGTGTTTGATGGGGGCATTTATATGGGGCTTTTGGAACAGTTGGCCTTCCTCACTGGTGCTTTCAGTAGTATTTGCATTGGGAATTGCAGTGTTTTTGAGCTCAACTGATTTCTCTTCTGCATTTGCAGCCGGTTTTGGTGTTACTTCCCCAATAGTAGAACTTTTCAACTGGTTAGAAGAATCTGTTGTCAGAATCTTTGCCGTAGTAGGCTTACTCCTTTTACTAAAGAAGTCAGTGATCAACACTTGCTGTGATTGTCTCTTCATGTTGTGACGATGTTGTGACGCGTGTTGAAAAACGCGATTGGTGCACAAAACTTGGAACCGGTGAAAAATAAGAATAAGCTAAACGAATAGCTAAATTTCACCGTGCATACTCAACTACTATTAAATGATTCTTAGTACTTTCCTATGACTTAAATGATTATTAGTACTTTATTGTGACATGAATGATTCTTGGTACTTTCCTATGACTTAAATGATTGTGTAGGTTGTGATGTTTTGATATGACTTGATCATTAGCCCGTTATGATATAAAGTCATTTGGTATCACCTCTTACAGTAGATCTAAACAGAATACATGCAAATATCCACATTCGCCCTATTTACGTCCCAATCTGGAATCTAGAAAACGAGGTCTAAAGCTTGAATCTAGAAAAGCTTTGTGAATCCAAAAGGATAATCGTGATCCTTCCTTAAGAAGATGCTCGTTAAGGTGCTGTAGAGCAAGTACAATACAATACTATTGGCTATCACCCATACAAAGCGGGACCCTTCAGTTTTAATAAAGTTTTCTGGTCCAACTTTGTAAGCACCCAACCATATTAACGAAACCAATGATGCTGCGAGTAAAGTGTAATTGGTTGCGACAATAGGGATCTCCACACCAAACTGGTAATAGATACCACCACTAATATAGATCAACTCACCTTTGTCATTTCTGGCCAAAAATGGCACGGCGTTGGTGGTAGTGAACGCAGACCCGCAAATAAATGCCAAGGTCAACCCAATGAAAAAGAGTGCAGCCATGTATTTCTTGTTAATATTCTTGAGAGATTCAGGACCTTTCTTCTTGATTAACACAATTAGCAAGAAGGTACCCAAGAAAGTCTTTACGAATTTCGTAGTTGGGTCCTCGCTTCGTACTGTGATTGACTTTTGCATGGTTTCAGTTAAGAAACGTGCAAACTCAAAAGTTTGCTCCTTCAAAGAGGCAACAGGGATTTCGAAAACAAAGTGTGGGTCCGTTAAGATAATGTCTTCATAACCAGGACTGTCTTCATCCGCGGGGTTAATGGATCTGTTGGGAGGAATAAGCCAAACATGCGGAATGGTTGTGAATTGAAGCTTGTCGAATAAAGGAATGTTGGAACGGTCGACAATATCCACATCGAGGAAGAACAAGTGGAAACCCGAGTTGGCATAGTCTGACCACCAGGATTGCAGGATGGTGCCCACGATTTTGGGTAAGTCATGGCAGATAGTACATCCGTGTTTGTCGTCAGTGCTGGTGAAAGTGATGAGTGTCCAGTACTCTCGAGGTCCGCTCACTAATGATAGATTCGCATTGGAAACAGGAATTATGTGGTCGGGGTTCCTCATAGACTCGACCATCAACTCGACAACCGGGTTGGCTAGTGTGAATCCTACGAGGAGGAGCCAAGTGAGAATGTTCATTGAGGAGCAAAAAAGATTCCTTACGATAAGAAATATCGGGTCGGAAGGAACCAAAGACGATGAAAAATGGACCAAAGTAAGAAATGGAACATCTACAAAGAAAGAGAAGGGTAAATAAGATCATGTTCAAACAATAAGAAATAGAAATATGATTAGTTCAACTACCTCTCCATTGTTATTATTTTCGGACTTTTCGTCAGTTCCTCAACAAGCTCTCCAAATAAGCTCTCCAAATTATATATTCTCTACCAGCATTTTCTATACACATCTCTAACTGCTTGTTCCATACTCATTCTGTACTAGTTCTTCTCATATACTGATCCTCTACTAGTTCTTCTCAAATACTCATCCTCTACTAGTTCTTCTCATATACTGATCCTCTACTAGTTCTTTTCATATACTCATCCTCTACAAGCTCTTCCCATATACTCCTTATCTTTCCCAATGACTATATACTCATTGTCTTTACCGATTCACCTACTCACTCTTCCCACAACTCCCTATATCCATTCTGTTCCCCACTATTCCTTCAAATACACCAGTAATAGCTCTATAACATGCTAAAAGAAACACTTTCAATGAGGTATTTGCCAACAAAGGTTTTGCTTTCAATGATGCTTAATGATATGTTCAATGATTTATCAATTTGCTCAATGATTTGCTCAATGATTTATCAATTTGCTCAATGATTTGCTCAATGGTTTATCAATTTGCTCAATGATTTGCTCAATGATTTATCAATTTGCTCAATGATTTACCTTCCATGAAGTCTTATCTAAAAAGGTGTTTGAATTCTCTTGTTGTAGTCTCTATCCTTCTATCTTATATCCTTTATCTTCTTTTACTTCATCACTCCTCTACGAAATCGTGCCTTTCGTCGTTGTTGATGATGAAGAAACCCAAAGTCACGATGAATGCTCCGAACAAATACCAGAAGTTGACATCGAAATCCTTCAAAACCCAATCTCCTATCATAGCCAAGGGAATGGTCATAGAAAGACCGACTGTCACGGTCAATGGGCTCGTTAATAGCACGGCTTTGCACCAGCAGAAATCACTAACAAAGGTAATGACAGCATTTACGAGCAAAGGTATGGCAACTTCACGCGTTTGTGGAAGTTCGAAGCGTTCGACGCCTGTGATGTGGAGGATGACAAGTACAGGCCACAAGAAAACAAGACACCATACACCCACAAAGCCAAAAAACAAGTGAGTGTTCAATTCACGCTCTTTGGTGGAGCCCGGAATGGAGATCTTGAATTTAAGGAGAATTGTGTACAAGCCATAGATGAAGGCTCCGAAGAGTGCTAGCAGATTACCCCAAAGCACAAGAAGGGATGAGTTCTCTGAGGGACTTCCCACAGGTGGTTCAAGGGTGTCGATTTTTGTGACGATGAAAACACCAGTGAAACTCAATATTATACCCAAGACTTTGTTCTGATTGATCTTCTCAATAGAATAGAGATAGCCCACCAAAAGTGTGAAGAACGACGAGGTAGACAGAAGAATGGTCTGAGACGCCACAGTGGTGTAAGAAAGCGAGGTGTTTGTGACCAAATTTGCACTGAACCACAAGATGATGAACTTGAGCGAGAGAATAACTGTTTCGTAAATGCTAATTTCATCGGGTGGTGCTGCTGATACACGGGCAATGCTGGTATCTTCTAACACTGCCAAATCATCGTTGGAACCGTAACTGCGCATCAATTCGTCGTGGTCGTGTTGTTGTTCAACGTGGGCCTGCCGCGAAGCATGGTATGACTGCTTGAAACGCGCGATAAAGTCGCGTATGCTCATGGACTCATAACGGAGGTATGGTACGAGGTAGAAGCAGAAGCATCCAGTGTTAATATAGGTGATGAAGAATGGTTTCCTATATTTATCGCCTTCAACCATATCGTTGACAAGGAAACTCAGACCAACCCAGAAGATCACGACTGATGCGAGGTTGATGAGGCCGAGCACCCACTTCTGTCGTGGCTCGAGGGTGCTGGACGGGACGAAGAACGCACTAGCGTACGCCCGTACCGACAGAAGCGGACTGGACTCTGACATGATGGATTGTTGGAAAAATTGATAAGAAAAGGAAAAAAGGATGATAATGAGTAGATAGAATTTGGATAAAGAGGATGAAGAGGATAAAAATGGGCTATAGAGAAGGAGAAGAGAAAAGAAGTGGTAGACTTTCAGTGAGGAAAGTAAATCATAACGAGATATGTGAGGTGAGTGGAAGAAATTTGAATTCATGGAGTAGAAAAGAACCTGAATAAGATGATGAATAATGACTGAATCTTGAATGGGTATCAGAGCATTTGTGAACAGCATCAGTCCAGGGTATAGATGGTGGTGAGTTTAGAGTCATCCAAGCAGCCACATTCCTCAATCAATCCCACCTAATTAATCATAGTTCTGTCAGCCCCAAATTAGTCATTAACTCATCAGTCATCAGTGTGAATTCTAAGCTTAACCTTTAGTATCACCCAAATAGTCCATTGTTTTTATCATCCCATTTCTATCAATTGTTTCTATCATCCCATTTCTATGATTCTATCATCCCATTTCTATCAATTGTTTCTCATCCTGTTCTGTTGGTGGCCATTTGCAACTTCCTTTAATAATCACCCAACTAATTTGTGTTATGTCGCCATCAGCGAAACGATAAATCGTTTTCTTTTTCCACAATGCCTCCCAAAACGTAAGTTTCCCACGATCTATATGCTCGTCACTAACAATCAGTTCTGCAAGCAAAGCTGCCAAAGCAGCTAAGGAACCCACATTCAAATATACCCGTAACTCCACTTGCGCATACAAATTCGGTGCGCATGTTGGTATGGCGGGTGGAGTATCCAAAGCCGTACTCAACGCTATGGATATCGGAGCCAATTCGTTTGCTCTTTTCCTCAAGTCACCTCGTAAGTGGGTATCACCACCATTTGCAGAGTCCGAGGTGATCAAGTTCAAAGAATTGTGCAAAAAGTATGGATACAACCCACGTACTGATATCCTTCCACATGGATCGTACTTTATCAACTTGGCCAACCCAGATCCCGAGAAGGAGGAGAAGGCATATGATTCTTTCTTGGACGACTTGAAGCGCTGTGAGCTGTTGGACATAGGTTTATACAACTTTCACCCAGGATCGTCGTTAGATTCGGACCATGGAGAGGCATTGAAGAGGTTGGCAAAAAATATCAACAAGGCTATTGAGGCTACAGAATTCGTGAAAATCGTCATTGAAAACATGGCAGGTCATGGCAACTTGATCGGTTCTAATTTGCAGGATATTAAAGATGTCATTGATATGGTCGAGGATAAGTCAAGGGTCGGAGTTTGTGTCGACACCTGCCATAGTTTTGCAGCTGGCTACGATATGTCGACAGATGAAGCCTATTCCAAGTTCTGGGATGAATTTGACAGGATTATTGGTGCAGAGTACCTTTCTGCAGTGCATCTCAATGACTCGAAAGCACCTTTGGGTGCCAATCGCGACTTGCACCAGAAATTGGGGTACGGTTTCTTGGGTTTGGAGGTATTCCGCAACATCGCCAACTCGCCTAGGCTCCAGAATATCCCAATTGTGTTAGAGACCCCTGTTGGGAAGGATGACAGCGTGTATGGTGAGGAGATTAAGTTGTTGGAATGGTTGGTGGACAGAAAAGCTGGTGATGAAGAATTTGTCCAACAACGCGACGAGTTGTCGGCAAAGGGAGAAACAGAGAGAAAGGAACATCTCAAGAAGTTTGAGACAAAGAAGCTGAAGGCAGCCAAAGTAACCAAGCCGGGAAAGAAGAGTATCGCGGATATGGTGAAGAGCAAGGTTAAGGGAAAGAAAGAGGAGGAGAATGAAAAGAAGGAAGAGGAGAAGGAAGATTTAAAGAAAGAGGAGTAATGAGGAAGAGGAGAAGGAAGATTTAAAGGAAGAGGAGTAATGAGGAAGAGGAGAAGGAAGATTTAAAGAAAGAGGAGTAATGAGGAAGAGGAGAAAGAAGCTTTAAAGAAGGAGGAATAATGATAGAGGAGATGAAAAGACAATGGGAATGGGGATGAAAATAGTAAGATAAGTAGAATAATAATAAGTGCAAAGAATGTTAACATAGATCTGATCCTAAGGTAATGTCCTTTCACTTAGTGCCTTCTCAAAAAAAAAGGTTACCAACCCACTCAAAATCCTCTTAAACTTGCTTGAAACCTGTAAATCCCGTCAATATTCAACTCCCCCAAACCCAACTCTTACAAAAACCATAAGCAAAATTCAACTCCCCCAAAATATCCTATTGAAGTAATATTCATCAATTGGTTTTCTCTACCAATTCTTTCTTCTTCCAATTTTTTATCCTTCTTTCATTCCACTCTTCCTCTCTTCCTCTCTTCCTTTACATTCCATTACTCTTTTCCGCGCCTATTTTTTTTTTTGGTTTTTTCTCATCATTCATCGATGTTTGGCGGTTCGACGTCTGGCTTTGGCGGCTTCGGCAGCTCAGGCGGCAATGTAGCACTGCCATTTGGCTCTTCTGCTGCGAACAACAACACCAATGCATCACCATTTGGCTCTACGAATAACAATTCGGGCGGTATCTTTGGTAGTCAGGCCAACAACAACACCGGAGGTGCTTTTGGTGGAGCGTCCACTGGCGCGTTCGGTTCTTCCACTACCAATACAGGAGCATTTGGATCGACGAATTCGGGATCTGGTGGCTTATTCGGCCGTCCTGCTAATACAACTACCACTACCTCGCCATTCGGATCATCCAACAATGCTTTTGGTGCAAGTTCCAATGGAACATCGGCCTTTGGATCTAATACCGGCACAGGTGGCCTCTTTGGAGGCGCAAACAAGCCAGTATTTGGTTCTGGTGGCTCAACAGGAGGGTTTGGTGCGACAAACTCAAGCCCTTTTGGTGGTGCCTCGACTACTGGCTTTGGAAGTGCAGGCGGCGATAACAACGGAACTGCTGTCAAACCATTTGCACCCGTCAGTGAAAAGGATAACACTGGCTCCACTACTGTGTTCCAGAACATCACATCAATGCCGGAGTACAAGAACTACTCGTTTGAAGAGTTGAGATTGAAGGACTACGAACAAGGTCGGCGGTTTGGAAATGGCGCTCCTACCGGCGGCGCCTTTGGTGCAAGTGCACCGGCTGCATCTTCAGGCTTTGGTGGAGGTGCATTTGGTTCAAACAATACGTCTGGTGGTTTGTTTGGTGGTGCAAACAACAACACCATGAGCTCACCATTTGGCTCGAACAACAACAACAACAACACTTCAACCTTCGGAGCCACTAATAATGCCTCACCATTTGGAGGTAACAACAACTCTACTGGTTTTGGCGCACAGAACAACAGTTCGCCTTTCGGTAGCCAGAACAACAATACGTCATCTGCGTTTGGTTCCAACAATGCGTTTGGATCTAATAACAACACCATGAACAGTGGTGGAGGATTGTTTGGCTCCAAGCCTGCTTCCGGAGGGTTTGGTTCTTCTTTCGGCCAGAACAACACGGCTTCGTCTGGTTTCGGCTCCTCGTTTGGCCAGAATAACAACACGTCAGGAGGTGGTGTGTTTGGTCAGTCGAACAACTCGCCATTTGGTCAGAACAAGCCTGCGGCTCCTTTTGGCCTGGCTAATAACACTTCCTCGCCATTTGGCCAGAACAACAACAATTCGGGTGGCATGTTTGGTCAGAACAACAATAACAATACTGGTGGTGGATTTTTTGGTTCAAACAATGCCAACACCAACACCAACAACGCTTTTGGTTCTAATAACAACACTAGCGGCGGATTATTTGGCTCCAGCAATACCGGCGGTGGTTTTGGTGCCAACAAACCTGCTACTGGAGGACTCTTTGGCTCTAACAATACCAACACCAATACCAACACTGGTGGCCTTTTCGGATCCAACAACAACACTAACAACAACACTGGTGGTCTCTTTGGATCGAACAACAACAATAACAATGCTGGAGGTGGTCTTTTCGGTAGCAAGCCGGCAACGACTGGACTTAACAACAATACCGGTGGTGGGTTGTTTGGCAACAACACCAACAACAACGCGAACACTGGTGGTGGATTGTTTGGTAACAAGCCTGCGGGCACCTCTGGTGGACTTTTTGGTAGCAACAACAACACCACCACCAACACTGGGTTTGGTGCCAGTAACAACAACAACTCAGGGGGTCTTTTTGGTGCGAACAAGCCTGCATCAGGTGGTCTTTTTGGCAGCAATACTGGAGCCACCACCAACAACACCGGAGGAGGGTTGTTTGGCAATAACAATGCCAATGCGAACAACGCCAATGCAGGTGCCACAGGTGGTGGATTTGGATCTGGAGGCGGATTATTTGGGAACAAGCCTGCCGGGCAAACCACTACCGGTGGAGGATTATTTGGTAACAATGCTGGTACCGCAGGCAACACGTCTGGGGGTCTTTTTGGTAACAACAATAACAACAATCAAAACACCAATACCAACACGAACTCTGGTGGTCTTTTTGGCAATAACAACCAAAACAACACTAGCGGAGGGTTATTTTCTAATGCGGGAGGTGCGCAGCAATCCTCGCTCTTACTGAACCCTCAACAGCAGCAGCAGCCGTTGGTTAACATTGCATCGGCCAACCCATATGGGAACAACCCATTGTTCCAGAGCATCACTGGCCAGCAGCAAGTGCAGCAGGGTTCCAACGGTCCAGTTGCATACCCTCGGAGAAGTGATAGAAACAAGAAGTCTGTATCGATTGGAAGTGCTAAGCCCATCACGCCTTTGTTCCGCATGAGTGCAATGCCACAGAAGAAGGAGGACAAGGCACTTGTTGCGAATGACAACGCACGCAAAGCAAATGGTGTTTTCAGCGACAAGACCGATGCTGTTATCATGAGCAGTGACATCTTTGCTCCGAAGATCAACTTTAAGAACTTGGTTTTGGCCAAGTCGCAGGACTCCAACACACAGTTGTTACCTAGTAGCACGACATCTCCACACAAGCAGGTGACCTTTGAGTTTGAGAAGCAAGACAAGAAGGAGGAGGTTGAGCTCAAGAAGGCTGTCGAGGAGACCGCTGTTGTGCCCCAAGTCGAGGCTGCGGTTGCTGTGAATGGAAACGTATACGCAGACGACAACGGATACTGGACTTCGCCACCATTGGCTGAGTTGAAGACACGTAAGTTGGCGGACTTGAGAGAGGTGAAGGACTTCAAGGTTGGGCGCACACACTACGGTGAGATCGAGTTCCTTGAGCCTGTTGATTTGAGCAGCTTTGTGAACTTGGACGATATTGTAGGTAAGTTGATTGTGTTCAGCAAGAAGGCGTGTGTGGTGTATCCTGAGGGTCAGGCGCCGAAGAAGGGCGATGGATTGAACCTTCGCGCACGTATTACCTTGGAGAATTGTTACCCTGTTAACAAGGAGGACAAGTTACCTGTTGTTGACCCTAAGAGCAAGTTGGTTCCTGTGCACATCAACCGCTTGAAGGCATTACCGGGAATGGAATTCAAGAAGTACAGCCCAAGTTCCGGTGAGTGGACGTTTGAGGTCGATCAAACTGCGGAGGAGGACTAAGTATGTAATGAGAGTGTGGGGATAGGACGGTGAATGTCTTAGTAAACCAATGTGAATAAAAGTGATGATTTGTAGTGAATGCCATTGATGTATGGTGTTATCGTACATGATAGATTTAGGTTGAGAGAAGGGTTATGGACCAACTGCGTCTCTGCAGCTCTTGTGTGATGGAGATTTACGAATATGCGGGGGAGATTATGGCAGCAGGTTGCTGAAAAATAGAACGGAGGGATGACACAAAGGTGCATGCATTATATTAGAACTGGGGTGAGGAATGGAAGCTCAAGGCGAAATTTGAAAAAACATTAGATTTTCAAGCGAATGGAGAAACTTTCTGTAGGAACATGAATATGAAAAGGTTATTTAATAATGGTATGTATAATCTTATTTTGATATGGTTTTTGTATGTGAACAAGTTCTTGCTTGTTGCATGATTATTTCTCTATTTGTTGGGAATTTACTCATGAATCCTTGTATGTTAACCTATTCTGGTCTGATTTCTAAATACACAAAGTCTCTGCCTGGGGTACCCCGAAAATATTTCCTTCCAAATTCGGCTCAGGTGTACGATTTTGGCAAATGTTGGCTAATCGAGTACTGCCATCGAAACAGATGAGTTTATTGGTAGCAAGTCATAAGCTGGAGGAATAAGCATTCAGCTAGTTTGTAAATGTATTCCCCGCCGTATACGGTTTTGTGTGATGAACCCCAAGTTGTTATTCTGCATGGTCATTTTTGGGACCTTTGAGAGGGTTTCTTCGATTCCCGCAAAAAGATGCCCGTGTATCCCGAGAACGACACCTTAAAAAGGGACCCTGTTGTTTCGTTATCTGGAAATGGATAACTCTCGTCTCACATAGTCTCAGTTTCTTTTTTGATTAATGCGATGAGCCTTCGCTAATTAACATGTACGAATATCCTCAAAGTGGAGAAACTAGCCTTCAGTAAGAAACAACCCCTATTTCCTTGCCCTAATTTCAATGTGTTTACTACACACACTCTCTTCACTATATACCTCTCTTTGTTACCCGATAACTCTTTGTTGTCGTTGTGTGATCAACCAAGAATCAGATCGTTATCTTTTATTGTATGCACGCCTGATTTCATTTCCCCCCTAAACAGCACCACAACAGTGCCCAACCAAAAAAACAACAACAACTAGCTTCTTTTTGACCGTCATAGTGCAGCACCATGTCCAATGCATATGTAACTCTTTTGACCAATGAGTCGTACCTCCCTGGTGTACTTCTCCTTGCACACACGCTCAAACATGAGCACCATACCACAAACAAAGTGGTAATCTTGGTAAACTCACCCTCTTTGTCAGAGGAACTGCTCGCTCTTGTGAATGACGCTTATGATGAGGTCATTGACATTGCGGATGCCGCAGTGAGTGCACCATTGAACAAGGTTGTCGAACAATTGGGTCGTCCGGAATTGGCGGTCACCTTCTCAAAGCTCTTGTTATGGAAGCACTTGGAGAAGTATGACCTTGTTATTTACCTCGATGCTGACACTCTTCTTTTGAAGCCATTGGACCTGTTGTTTGAAACTCACGCAAATATTGAACCCAACCAGATCGCCGCTTCTCCAGATGCCGGATGGCCCGATGTCTTCAACTCCGGTGTCTTTGTGGCTAAACCTAGTACGAAGGTTTTTGACGAGCTCCTCGAATCACTGAAAGATTCTTCCAAGACCTTCGATGGTGCTGACCAGGGTCTTTTGAACGAGCACTTCAACATTGCCCTGAAGGGTTCGAATTGGTTACGCTTGCCATTCTTGTTCAATGTCACTACGAACTTGGGCCAACATTACGAGTACTTGCCTGCGTTTACTAAATTCTTTGATCAGATTAGTGTGTTACACTATATTGGTGCAAACAAGCCGTGGCACTCAAAGAATGGCATCTTAGGCTCGGACACGGCTAACTACCACCACTTGTGGTGGGCTGCGTTCAACAAGCTGTTCCTGCCTGAAACCAAGCTGAAAATCTTAGGGATTTCTAAACAGCAAGGCGGAGAGGCAGAGAACTTAGTATTCTCCAAGTACGTAAACGCATGGGATGAACCGGAGCAGGACGACGGTACCCCTACCAGTGAACCTGTGGATGTGCGAGCACCACCGGGTGTATTCCCATGGGAGAAGAGATCTGATGCACCAACTGCAACCCGTGTGTTCAACTACTCTACCGAGGACACGACGGACCATCAACAGAGAGCTGCTTTGACTAAGCTGATCCTGAAGTTAAAGGGATTGAAGGTAGACCTGCGTCCTAAGCACACTAAGTATAACTTTGGCGAGGCTCAGGGGTTCAACCCAGATAAGCTGTTGGATGAGGTTTCGAAGTTGCCATTAAAGTTCTTGTCAAAGCAGAAGACTAAGGAGTAGAAAGAGACAGACGGGTTGAAGTGGGAGGTGTTCCATAAAGACTGGAATTGGAAGAGTTCAATAAAGATTGAAATTGGAAGACTTCCATAAAGACTGGAATTGAAAGTGTTTCATAAAGACTGGAATTGAAAGTGTTTCATAAAGATTGAAAGTGGAAGAGTTCCGTAAAGGTTGAAAGTGGAAGACTTCTGTAAAGGCTAAGAAGAGATAAGGAATGGGTTCCAGATAGGAGTATTGACCCCAGTTTTCTGTCCATATGTCATTGTTGAAGGTGAATTTGTTTTCCACGTTGTGTAATTGTTATGGCTGAGATAGATTAATATGGATATAATTTTTTAAAAAGTAGCTTAGGACTAGAGGAGATGAGAGAGAGCATATCTGTGTCTGAAAAGTATTTGAGATGAGAAGATGTTTGACTGATTTTCATGGCTGGAGAGGTAGGCAAAATTTGGGTAGTTGCAAAATGACCAAAAAAAAAATTGCCGGTGCCAGGAATCGAACCTGGGTTTCAACTGCCACAAAGTTGTGTACTAACCACTATACTACACCGGCTTCTTGTTAATAATGCAAGTGAATAGATCGACAAGAGGAGGAACAGATTAAATTGTCGTAACATGCATTCTGCCTTTAAAGCCTAGAAAGGCAGATACTATTAGGGAGAAAGTACAAGGAAGTAGCAGGAGAAAGGAATGAAAGGATGTCATGTGAAGAATTAACCGGAAAAAGAGATCGTGGAGTAATAAACTCAAAAAATAGTTATCATCCATATAAACACCGAATAATAAGTATGGAGCTGTGAAAATTCTACATTTAGACAGTACATGAAATCTATCGTCACCTTGAACAAGAGTAACTTGGGGGTCTTAGTCAGGGGTGAATAGTATAGTTTCCTGTTGAGTATTATGCGATATACGATGATTGATGTAAGTACTCTAATTACCCAATAAGCATTAGATATGCAAAACTTTTCAGCAATGCACGAGCAACTCGAAAAATTGTGTTTGATCTCGTACGTCAAAGTGAGAATATTGCGAGGCATGAGAGAAGCATAAGGTACACATGTTTCAGAAGCAAATACTAGGAGATCATCAAAAAGGTTGCAGCAAGCGGTTATTGATAGGAGTGTACTTGGACAATAGGTTTGGTGGCTTTGAGTATTCTCTTAGATGGTTGAAAATATCTCTGCGCAACGCACACAAAAAAGAGGAGTAGTCAATGAAGAAAATAACATCACGAGTACGTCGCATAGACGGATGACAGGGCACGAGAGCGCGGGGCATGATGCAAGCAAATCTCAAACCGAGCTTGATGTCTGTAAAGAATGGCATTGAAAGTTCGGATAAATGCACATGCGATGAAGATTAAAGGATGTGCAAATAAAAGTTTAAAGAAAACTGACATAAAAGAAACTAAGAGAAGCTAATTGATACGAAGAGTAGATGTTCTGTTGATGTCTTTTAGCCTCTAAGTACCATCTGACTATCTGGAAGCAAGCAAAAACACAAGTTACCGAGGTCTATTACATCTAACTCCATGGTTAGAATGTAGTATTTGCATGACAAGTATGCAAAAATGGGCCATGTGTACGTGTCAGCCATGCGGGAGGACGATGCATGTGGATATGTCGGTCATTGGAGTACATTGAATATGGACGGAACGGATATTGTCGCGTCATATGTAAGAATAAGCAGACGATTGTCCATATTTCCGCAGGTACAAAAGCATCGGTAAAAGTAAGTTTATGCTGGGATCTCCTGTCTGATATCAATGGTGAGGCTTCTAGAGTAGAAGCTATGAAGAAATACGAGCGAACATGCCGCTCCTGCGAGCAAACAGGGATATTTTCTCTCTGACACAGCCAGGGCGAAATGACTTTTGTGCAATTCTTTTCGTGAAGAAGACATGTTGTGCATGCGAAAAAAAACCGTACAACATAGCGGAGAAATCAGCACGTTTAGGATGTAATTAGTATTTAGTAGAGAATATTGGTGTTTAATTCAGGGGATTTGAGCTTATTAGAAGATGCTGGCACCTGATGTGCTAATGTTTTGTGTGTGTGCCACTATAGTTATTATCAGTTGCCGGCGTAGTCATCGGGTATGCGGGCTCGGCGGCCCGCTTTGAGGCATTGTGTAGTGTTTTGACAATTTGTGTAGAGGTAAGAGAATATGTGTAGTGGTTAGGGAATTTGTGCATTGATCAGAGAATTTGTGTAGTGATTGATATTTGTGTAGTGATTAGGGAGTTTGTCTACAAGCAGTTTGTGTAGTTTATCTGTGGTGTAAAGGTATTGTGGCCGTGCTAGATTTGTAGCCATGCGAGTTGCGTTACGGAAGTCGAGTTTGTGCACGCAAAACAAGTATGCGGCACCGAGCGCACAACCGGAACTACAATGACAGTCATATTGGTATGTTGTAGTAGTAATGATGGATTTCCACAAGTCAACCATAGATATCATTAAACATAAAGCTAACCATAGGTATCATAAAACATAATGAGATGATCAAACCATAACTACCGTAAGCAAACTATCATAAAACAGTTCACCTCTCATGACACCTAACAATAACACAAGCAGCAGAAACAGACACACCACGAAGCGTGAAGCAGTACATAGGCTAATCAATACTAACTATATACAGAGATCAGTCTAGACTATACTTAGTATATCTGTATGGATTAGCTGTATGCAGTGATTATGGCTGCCATTTTCTTCCCATTTTAGCGGTATGAGGCTGTCCCCCATCGGACATGGCTAAGCCAGGTTAGAATTGGCCTGAAAGGCTTTTAGCAAATAAGTTCCAGTACGGCTCTGTTCCATGTCTGGTCTATCCTATACATTGTTTTTAAACTACATTTACACTACATCTACACTATTAACTTAACTACTTAGTCTTTTACTCCTGATTCTTATCTAAGCATTTGTCCCTTTCCACTCTTTCGTAAATTCGTTCTGCGTCACGTGTAAAATGATATTTTCTCGGCCCTAATAAACAATTGGCAAAAATTGGCCGTAATCGCCATTTTTCTTCGTGATCTCCTGCACTCCCTCAGAGCCCAATATTTTTTCTGTCAGGAAAATATTTATCGCCCCAATATAATAATCTGGCTTCCTTCCAAAGTATATGAATCACTGAAACGCGAGTATCACCAACATCTAAGAGAATTTCTGCCCCAGAGTACGAGGGCACGTCATATATCCAGGGACATCACTCGCTGTTTTATTTATTGACTCAGCGTCCATGAACTTACACTCCTTGCCCATGAACCCCCCGCCCTACGACGCCTTCCTGGCCAACAACAACAATGTGTATCCTCACCACCCAGTCCATCATGTCATCAAAGACAGTCCTAACTATGACTCCCATCAGGCTGCACAGATGCTGGGCGCCCAAATGCTGGCCCAGATGCAACAATCACTGCAAGTTCCCAACCAGCGTTTCTATTCTTCACCCATGGTGATGCAACAGCCAAACTACTACCCTAACTCCCAGTACACATTCGCGCAGTACCTGGCTCAACAGCCTCAGCAATCACAGTCTATGTTGCAACAACAGCAACATCAGCAGTATCAACAACTCCAGCAGCAGCTCCAATCTCAACAGCAGCTCCAATCTCAGCAACAACTTCAATCTCAGCAACAGCTCCAGTATCAGTTGCAACAACAACAACAACAAATGATTGGTCAATCTCAGCCACAAATCCAACCCCAAGTCGCTCAAGTGTCCCAACCTGTTGCTCAGGTGGCCCAGCCAGTCGCCCAAGCGCAGCCCCCTACACTGTCGGCGCAGCCTTCACAGCCTGCACAGCAAGCTCAACCGGCGCAGACTCCGACCCAGGCTAACCAGTATTTTGACCAAACATATATGATGAATCAACCGCAATATAACACCAATTATATGCACCAAGCCTATTCACAATCACAAGCAGTATCAAAGAGTCCGGCACGCAAACCAATGCCGATGCACACTCCGAGTTCAGTGCCTAATGTCGGTACGGTTCCCGGTACGGCCAGTACGACACTGGGAGCTGGTGGTGCGCCTGCACCAGTGGTAGCTACACCTGCTGCGGCAAAGCAACAACCTCGGCTGGTATCGACAAGCGCATCATCGGCTAGTAACAACAGTGGTGGTGTGATTTACCCCAATTACCCAGAACGGCTCCAGGCAGTATTACCTGCGATTCCATTGGCGCGTGCGCCAACAAGGCCCGAGCTCCTGCTCAATCTCACACAGAAACGCGCGAAGCGTAAGAGTAAGTTCTCCAAGTTCCAGGACGAAATGATTGTGAGCTTGAAGAAGAAAGGTAAGCTGTGGGTGGAGATCGCTGAGGCCACCAATGTGGGGTCTTACCTTGCCGCACGTAACCGGTACCAGGTGATTGTGGGGCAACAAGGTAACAATAACTCTTCCAGTTGGGATGCACAGGACAAGGTTAACCTCCAGCTGCTTTTGGACGCTGGTGAGCTCGAAAAGTGGCGTTTTATCTCCCTCGAGCTCAATAAGGCTACCAACAAGCAATTCACGGCGCTGGACTGCCGTGAGATTGTGAGGTTGATGTTCTGGAATGACCCAGGGCTGTTTGGTGTCAATGAAGAGACGCTCAACGAGTGCATCAAGGAGAAAAAGATCACAGAAAAGGCCATTGAGCAGCGTGAGCAACAGTTGAAAAAGCAGAGTGAGAGCGAGCAGGGCTATGCCGAGCAATTGAAGAAGGAAAAGGACCTGCGAGCAAACTCCGATGCGCTGCCGAACATGTCGGTAGGTATGGGACTGAATATGGCTCTGAACATGGGACTGAACATGGCTTCTAATGTTGCGGCATATCAACCGAACCCTATGCATCAGTACCAACAGCAAATGCTCCAGCAGCAGATGCAGCAACCACAGGCCCAGCAGATGCAACAGCGCCATCCTCAGAACTACTACCAGGTGAGCCAGCACCCATCGCTCCCACATCCCTACCAGCGTGGCTTGAATTCGCAGCCAAACCAGCAGTTCTACCCGAAGCATTACTATTAGTGAATTAAGGCGGTGTCAACAAATTAGCAATTCTATCCGAAGCATTAATGGGTGTTGAGAGCAAGTCGACTGTAGAGGCAGTTCGAACATTGAGCGCCAGGACATTGAAAAACTAACAATTGACTGACTATATGAACTAATGAAACTCAAATAATGAACATCAGGAGTACTGGTGGAAAGAGATGCTGGAGAAGAGAGGATGAAGAAAGGAGAAGAGAAGTACTATGGAGAGGACTCACGAGGTCTAGTGAATTTTGACAACCCATGAGGTCCAGTGGAATGGTGAGTATCACGGAGAGATTTTTTGACGAGGTTTAGTGGTATGCTGATAGTGGCTGAGTGCTATGTAATTATAATATGTACGATAGAAGAGGAGTATAGGTGGAATGGTATTGTGTAAGAAATTGTAAGGTGATCAGGTGTTCAAATGTTTTATTCATCGGCATTCGACTATTTCCTACCCTTCTCGTCACCCTTTCCTAGTCTTCTCTTCCTCTAACTACTTGCCAACTTACGCTGCACGACGTCAATCTTGTCCTGAGGCGTCTGCACCTTGTCGGTACGAGTTCCCACACGAATATCAGACTGAATTCTCACCACACCGTGTTTGGTGTGCAACAACTCGTGCATTTGACCAATCAAGTCCATGACTTCGTTCCATGGTCCCTCGATTGTAGTTCCCGCGCTGTGGAGGACGGTGTGAAGGTGAGAGGCTGATGCAAGCCTAGTGATCGCGGTCACTTCATCGGAGACAGATGCCGTGGCAGTTCCAATCTGAGGTTAGTAGATGGTACAAGATGTGATAAGAAGGAAGTCAAATCGGAGGGTAAAAGTCTGGATAGCAGACAGGATGGATTGGGAGTTTGGTAGTTCACAAGTTTGATAAGATGGTGAAGGTTTGATCGATGACTGATAGGTTGGATTGATGACTGAAAGGTTAGATCGAAAGTTGATAAGAAACTTTCAATTTCAATCAGAATGATCCCAATTGGTCGATAACGCTCTCCAATTCCCAGTGTCTTTCATATCTCATTTTGCTTCCTTATCTCTATACTCACTGGAATCAAGCACACGTCTGCTAAACAGTGCAAAGTTACAGTCATGAGAAAATAAATATTAAATTTCCACACACTTTTAAACACGATAGATAAATAATATCAACGATCTGCTCTTGCTGATAAAGATCTATTGAGTTACCGCCATCAAGCTTAGTTCTTGCAGCGTACTTCAAATTGCAATCAGATTTTCAAAATCTAACCAATCTTAATACATTTTCACTGTCTACCAAATTCACATACATTGATGATCCCCTCATCATGCCATGTTCTAGGCGCCCATCTGGAGTCTAAGGACCCCTAATATTTTCATATTAATTTTGTGTCCCTTAGATCTGTATTTCGAGTTTTCTGCTGTTAATCCCCGCCCCATGAAGGCGGCGTTTTAAGCTACACAGTAGATGTTGTATCCAGTATTCTCACCCATATGCCCGCGCAATGTTCCATATACAATGTACGGCTTTTCACATAATTCCTAGATTGCCGTACTTACAGACTACTCCGCCGCAACTTTTGCCTGTTCGAAGAGAACGCCTGAACGGCGTCCGAACAAATTGTGCAAATTGTTGGATATTATCTATGCGCTAGAAAATAATCATGGAGTGAACACCGCAAGAAGATTACGATTGCGCACTCACTTCCAACTCAAATGTTGTTTCCCCAGTTTCTAGATCTCATGTGTACCCCCTATCCCCTTGATAGACTCGTTCACACTACTTATATTGCGTGGACTTTCTTATTTTGAGTAGTCCAAAAAATAGATGTCCAACCCCATCAATAAGGTATTACTTGGTTCGCTCAATAATAATCGTACATCTAAAACAAATATAATATAGTTGTTTTGGTAAAACAATAGTTGATTTGGAAAAACCTACAAATATAGCTTTGTTGGCATGAGAAACATTAAGTCACTATTGTAAATGCATGGTTACGGTGTTTCGGACTCGTGGAAGGGTGTCTCAAGAAAAAATTTGTTTATGCGTCGTCTAATTGTTAGTGCAGGTCCTTCTACCGTCTAATTGTGAGCGTCAATTTCCTCTGAGAAAGATGTTGCGCAGATGGATTGCACTTTGCGCGTCTTTGCGGCATGTCTTGACGAAAAGTCTAAAATCAGGGTGTATAAACTTGATTTCTCTACCGCTAGCGCTTTGTGTTTGGTCAGTAGCGCTGTGTCTGCAAAGTGTCCTCTTTATCTTCAGTTGAGAACTAAAGCCGCGTTGCTCAGGTACAACTGATGTTCTAATAGTCATTTGCTGTGTACTATGTACTATGTTTGTAGGACCTTTTGAATATTCACCAGCTGAAAATCCGTTATAGGTTCCGTGCACTTGATCAATGTGCACTTGATTAATGTGCACTTGATCAATGCATGCATTTTTCTGACAGAATAGTGCGTCTGCAAACATGGAGAGCATAGGATGAGAGAAGGGAGGGGTTTAATGAAGGGAGCATTTTTAGGAGAATTTCTATGGTGAACCATGAGAACCCAAGATAATTTGGAATCTAGAAATTAAGGTTGAACATTGCATTAGGGAGAGAAGGCTACAACAGGAAGACAGCAATAGTGAATATTTCAATAGAGAGTATCAAATAACATGATCTTGAAGTATGACACATTATTAGTAAGTTACCAATGGACGTTAAATCCCGTATATATAATTCCGTTTCTAGATTTGGGAACCCCATTTCTACATATGGGAATCCCGTTTCATATAAGATTTTCCGCTTCAGGTAGAACTGACAGATTTAACGGAACATCTCAAAAGTACTACTTGACAATGATTCTCAAGAACTCTTTATTATACTTCATCTCTATACTTATGTCTATAGACCTTCGGCGTAGCCCGCTTTATAATAGACTTCAACTACCCACTTTCAAATAGCCACCTTACATTATAACCCATACTACAGCTATAACCCTTACTACAGCCCACATGAATGAAGTATAACTCATGTTACAGTTCACCTCTCATCTTCGACTTGAACTCATAACCGACCCTCCTTCCTGTTCCCGCCTGCAACGCTTTTGAAGGGACCTCCTTCAAATTGCATCTATAGTCGATATGCATGGAGATACGACCGATACAGACCATGGTGGCTCAAGAGAATTACGGCTTGCGGAGATGAGCGAAAAGACTGGACCAAATAAACTTTGACGTTACCTTAGCTAGAACAATTTTATCTAGGACTACCCTATCCTCGCTAACTTATCCCCCAACTTTTTCCTTCATACTTTACCTCGCTAACTTATTCTCCCTATTAACTTCCCCAGTAATCTTCCTACTAATATCCCCAGTAATCATCCTAATGTCACTATTAATCTTCCTAATGTCACTATTAATCTTCCTATTACCTACCAAGTCACATTATCCTCGCTAAGTTATGCTCTCTCTATTCTCCTCACCTCATTCAACGCTCTGCCCTTCCTTAACCAATCACCCAACCACGCTCTTCCCTTCCCTAACAAATCTAACACTTTTAAAGTTTCATTTAAGCTTTTTTCTCGCTGTACATATATCCTTTGTAAACCTTCACTTTTGTTCACGGATACGGCTCTTGCCTACAGTTTTCCGAACACTTGAGCAATCTGACAGTCTATCAGAGGCATCAAAGTGGCGAACCAAAAAGGGCAACCAATATGATCAAAGAGGACAATCAGAAACTTATAAAAATCCATCAGAACTAAACCACAAAAACCATCATTATCTTCAATCGAACCAAAAAGAACAATCAGAATCTTTAATCAGACCATCTATCAAAATTCATCAGATCCATTACTCATCAAAATCATCATCTAGAATCATCCATCAATCGACAATCAATCGACCATCAATCTAATAATAAGCCATCAATCAATCCAACCATTGTTTACCATGGTTGACTTTATTCAGTCTTGATCACTACAACTCATATACCTAGTTGTCAAATCTTCTCGAACTTTTTTGCCACTCATCTGTTACACACCCACTTAACATTCATCCCCACTCTCTTTCATACATCATTTCTGTCAATTCTTTCTTATCATTCTGTTAGTTCCATTTCACTACTTTCCTCAACTCTTCCATTTCACCTCCTTGTTCTCTTTCCTTCCTTCTCCATTCCGGTTCTGTTCCTTCACCTTAATTTTTCTTCGCCTGCCCGAACTTTTTCCTTAATTCTTGCCAATATGTCAGCTATGCAAATCGACACACCGTCCCCCGAAATCGATGAGGGACTCTACTCGCGCCAGCTCTATGTCATGGGTAAGGAGGCCATGCTTAAGATGCAGAACGCCAATGTACTCATCATTGGCCTCAAAGGTCTAGGCGTAGAGATTGCAAAAAACGTTGCTCTCGCGGGAGTCAAGTCCATTTCTCTCTACGACCCAGAACCCGTGCAAATCGCAGACTTATCGCTGCAGTTCTTCCTCGAGCCCCTGGATGTGGGCAAGCTGCGTGCGCTGGCGTCAGCAGAGAAGTTGCTGGAGTTGAATGCTTATGTTCCAATCAAAGTTGTTGAGGACATTTCTTCCGAGGACACGTTGAAGCAATTCAAATGTATCGTCGCAACCAATATTACCCTCGAAAAGCAGTTGCGTATCAACTCTATCACACATGAGAACGGCATTGGTTTCATCGGAGCAAACCTCGCCGGTCTTTTTGGTCTGTTGTTCGTGGACTTTGGTCGCGACTTCACCGTCATCGACCAAACTGGAGAAGAACCTCACCAAGGTATCGTATCTGATATCGAATCAGACGGCACAGTAACCATGTTGGACGACAACCGCCATGGTCTCGAAGATGGTGACTATGTCAAATTCCGCGAAATCGAGGGTATGCCAAAGCTCAATGATGGCAACCCTCACCGTATCGAGGTTCTCGGTCCGTACGCGTTCCGCATTAAGTTGGACGAGTCATACGGTACATACGTTCGTGGTGGTCTCTACCAGCAGGTCAAGATGCCAAAGGTACTCCAGTTCGAATCGCTCGAGAAGCAGCTCGCATCGCCGGAGTTTGTCATCTCTGACTTTGCCAAGTTCGACCGTCCTCCACAATTACACCTTGGTTTCCAAGCCTTACACGCTTTCACCACAAAGCACAATGCGTTGCCACGCTCGTATAATGACGAGGATGCTACCGAAGTGGTGCTGCTCGTCAACGAGTTGGCTAAGAAGAACCCATCGATTCTTGATGATGCCGAAGTCGATGAGAAGCTCGTGCGCGAGCTCTCGTACCAAGCCCGTGGTGACATTCCAGGAATGGCTGCCTTCTATGGAGGTTTGATCGCACAGGAGGTGCTCAAGAACTGTCTGTCAAAGTTTGGTCCATTGCGCCAATGGTTCTACTTTGACTCTTTGGAGAGTTTACCTGATGCCAAGCAGTTCCCACGTACTGAATCCTCTACCAGTGCGTCGGGTACGCGCTACGATGGCCAGATTGCCGTCTATGGCCGTGAGTTCCACGAAACTGTCCGTAACCTCAAGGTTTTCCTCGTGGGTTCTGGAGCTATTGGATGTGAGATGTTGAAGAACTGGGCTATGATGGGCTTGGGTACTGGTCCCCATGGTCGCATCACTATTACCGACAACGATCTGATCGAGAAGTCGAACCTTAACAGACAGTTCCTTTTCCGTCCAAAGGATGTTGGTGCAAACAAGTCCGAGGTTGCTGCCGCAGCCGCAGCCAAGATGAACCCTGAGCTCTCGGGCAAGATTGACGCTAAATTAGACAAGGTTGGCGCTGACACCGAGCACATCTTCAACGATTCCTTCTGGGAGTCCTTGGACCTCGTGACCAATGCTTTGGACAACATCGATGCTCGTACTTATGTCGACCGCAGATGTATTTTCTACAAGAAGCCATTGTTGGAGTCTGGTACTCTTGGAACCAAGGGTAACACCCAAGTGGTTGTGCCAAACATGACTGAGTCATACTCATCATCGCAAGATCCACCGGAGAAGTCGATCCCATTGTGCACATTGCGTTCGTTCCCTAACAAGATCGACCACACCATTGCGTGGGCCAAGTCTCTTTTCCAGGGCTATTTCGCAGACCTGCCTGAGACTGTCAACCTTTACTTGACTCAACCAAACTATGTCGAGCAGACCCTCAAGCAGAACCTGGACATCAAGGGTACTTTGCAGAGTATTGCCAACGGTCTCAACAAGCGTCCATACCTGTTTGATGACTGTATCAAGTGGGCCCGTGAGGAGTTTGAGGTCAAGTTCAACCACGACATTAAGCAGTTGTTGTACAACTTCCCGAAGGATGCCACCACACTGAACGGTGCTCCGTTCTGGACTGGTGCCAAGCGTGCGCCAGAGCCATTGGTTTTCGACTTGTCGAACCCAGACCACTTCAACTTTGTTGCCGGTGGTGCCTCTTTGTTGGCGTTTGTGTACGGATTGAAGGACCCACACTACACAGTTAACGACTATGAGCGTGCTTTGAATGGCTACGTCCCAGAACCATTTGAGGCTAAGACAGTCAAGATTGCTTCCAACGATGCTGAGGCTGAGGAGCAGGCTAAGGAGATCAGCGGTTCGTTTGATGACGATGACATTAAACGTATTGCAGCCACCTTGCCAGTTGCTCTGACTTTGGCTGGTTACCGCTTGCACCCAATTGAGTTCGAGAAGGATGACGACACCAACCACCACATTCAGTTCATTACTGCTGCATCTAACTGCCGTGCATTGAACTACCTGATTGAAACCGCAGATGAGAGCAAGACCAAGTTCATTGCTGGTAAGATCATTCCTGCTATTGCTACCACGACTGCGTTGGTTACTGGTTTGGTGTGCCTTGAATTGTACAAGGTTGCTTCCAAGAACAACAACATCGAGCTGTACAAGAATGGTTTTATCAACTTGGCGTTGCCTTTCGTTGGTTTCTCTGAGCCTATCGGCTCAGCCAAGGGCAAGTACAACGACAAGGAGTTTGACCAGATCTGGGACCGTTTCGAGTTGGAGGGCGACATCACCTTGCAGGAATTGCTCGACCACTTTGAGCAGAAGGAAGGGTTGGAGATCTCCATGTTGTCTTATGGTGTTTCGTTGTTGTACGCTTCATTCTTCCCACCAAAGAAGTCGAAGGAACGCTTGCCAATGAAGTTAACCACCTTGATCAAGGAGGTCAGCAAGAAGGAGATCCCAGATCACTCGAGGAACTTAATCTTCGAGGTCTGCTGTGATGACAAGGAGGGCGAAGATGTAGAGGTGCCATTTATTTGCGTAAAGGTTTAGATAAGAATAAAGATGAAAGTAGCAAATGATGATAACAGTAGTTGTAGGAGATGAAAGTCAGTAGATCAAGCAAGTAAAAGTAGAGATGAAAGTCAGTAGATCAAGCAAGTAAAAGTAGTGGGAGTTTACTAGTTTCCGCCGTTTAATATTATATTATACATAAAGTCACTATTGTACGAAATGGTGAACATTAGCTTCTCCGTCGTCAAAAAAACTGGGAACTTCGCCCGTTACTCAAGACCTTCTAAGAGTATGTTCTGAATCCCCTTTCCGTGAGAAACCAAGGTCTTCTACCATTATATCTATTACCAGTTTATCAGGTAACACAATCAAGTTACGACATATGTCCGTTTGTGCTCAATTATTGGCATTGTCGGGTTACTTGGCATCAAGGTTGCGATACGCAGATATATTCTTCTCGTTGTAGGCAACATCCAAAGTCAAGCTGAAGTTTTTCATAATTTTCCCCCCATATATCATTTTCTATTACTCTTCTTCGCTCTCGCTTTCCTCCTCCTCTTCCTTTACTTCTCGCTTGACCACCTTTTGGTCGGCTTCGTCGGGCGAGAAGATGTGCTTAGTCAAGAGTTTATTCATTTCAAACGCACCAACAGTCTTCTTCTTGAATAACTGTTCCAAGCGCTCATCACACACAATCTGTCTTTTATCGTCTGGATTTTGTAGGTTGTTGTCCTTGATATACGCCCACAAGTTCTTAACGACCTGGGGTCGTGAGAGTTTCCAGACTCCCAAAAGACTATGAAGCTCATTGGAAAGTGCCATTTCTCTATTGAATCCTGTGTTAGACACCGCGCGCTTCTTGTCCAGGTCACCCGACTTTGCGGCCTTACGTACTTTTCGAGCTCTGAGGAGGGCACCATTCAGAGGCTCTTTCATAAGTTTAGCCGCAAGAATAGCATCCTGCTTCTCTATTTCCTTTCGGCGAGCCTTTTCACTAGATTCCAAGGCACGACGGTCTACCATGCTGTAATACTGCTCTAATATTACCTTGTTGATCTCTTGTTTATGCGGAGCTAAGTCGACACCAAAGAGTTCCTGAAGAGCATTGCGGATCTTTTTGACCGAGATCTCTTCAAGATCCGCGACCCCTAGTATCGCCTATATGTTAGCAGTGCGCAGCCGTATTGTTTAATGTACTTACGTCAATTGTGGGGATGTACTTATCGGGCTCGTACTTGGACATGTTGTATTGTATTTTTGAAACAATCATGTGACCAAAGTGATGAAGGCACAAGAAGACACCCAAATATTTCAGTGACGAAGACGACAGTAGTTTGTCTATCACAACCAGAGATGACGATTCAACTGTGGTGGTTATTATTGAGTTTAAATTTGACTGATAAAGTACTTCTGCTGTGCTTTAAAAGTTACCCAAAAAGATCTAGACTTGATAGATATATATGATCTGCTGTGGGTGATTAAGGCAGAGTAGACAAGAGAGAAGACCCGAAGGGAATGAACGAGTTAGACTACATAGAATGTACTTCGTCCATAGTAAAAATGTTGATAAATGGCCTCCTTATACGGAGGCATATAATAAATTTCACTACAAGATGCACTACAAAATGCCTCTCCATAAGATGCTGATATTACCACTACAAATGACCAGGAACTCTTCCTTTCTTTGGTGATACCTACTTATTATCATTGATAATCGCTCCCTTTATTTTCTATTGTACCTGATTAATTCCAAGCCTTGACCCAGTGCATCGCGTATCTATTATACTTACAGGTTGTTCTGCAAGTTTCTCTTCTGTTGGGCCAAGTTCTTCTTGATCAACTTCTTTCTCTCAGCTCTGGCCAACTGTCTTGGGTCTATCAACTCATCCTCGGTGTTCTTAACTTTGTCATCAACTTCAACCAACCACTGGTTGTCCAACTCCTTGTTCTTACCCTTGTAACCCCACTTCGGCACCCACTCTCCAGTAGCCTCGTCGTAGACCATCTTGCCATCCTTGGCCTTGGCCTTGATACCCTTTCTGGCAGCAAACTGCTCCCACTTGGTCGGGGGCTTTGGCTTAGGCACTGCCTTTTCTCTTGGCAATGCAGTAGTTGGCTCTGGGAGCTGGATTAAGGTCATTGTAGAGTTCTGGCCGGTCGACAGCCCATGAGTGTCTGTGGTAGTCTTCACCGGAAGTGACAATACCTGGTTGATCAACAACTGCAAGTTGTCTCTGGTGACGGAGGCAAGGTGCTCTTCCCTCTGTGCAGAGTCCTTGAGCTTGTCATTATCGAGTGGGTTAGGGTCAAAGGTGGCTAAGTTACCAAGATCATAGGTATTTGGGATGGGTTTGTCCACTGTAACTGGTTTAAAGTTGGGTTCGGACATGATGCGATGAGATGAGTTTTTTTTCTCGATTTCACGAATTGGTAGAAAGAGAAAGAAAGTCAGATCAAGAGAACAATCAGTACAAAAGAACAGAAAAGAGAACAAAAGTAGAACATGCCAAGAATGAGAGAAGAAGAAGAGAAGAAGAAGAATTAGAGTCACGACGAGAAATAGAGAATCACATGAATCAAAACTAGGAACGAAGCAAAACAAAACAATCACTCGACTCGTATAGAGATCTCACTAAAACCTCTTATCATATTGTAATTTTGCTTTGCTGTGATCTACAGTCAATCAAAACCTTTTCCTCATAACTACTTTACCTCCCGTTACCTCTGTGTCATTGCACTCCGCCATATCCACAAACTTGCCAAAGCCATGGTCGTAATTGCGGTTCCTGTCATCAACAAGCGGTTCAAGTTTTCTTGATTGGCAGCAGCCGCTGCCTCCTTCTTTTCTAAGCCTGGAGTAAACGCACTGGGGTTTTGCGCAGCATCCACCACTTGGATGAACAACTCATACAAACTTGTGGTCCATTTGGACGAGATGTGCAACGGCAGACTCAAATGCAAGCTCTTAGTATAGTTCTCCGGTTGTACATCCAGTCGTTGTTGTTGCTTATCGAGATCAGCCTTCAAACCCACAAAAATCGACGGGATCTCATCCAACCCCGACGAGCTGTACTTGTTACGCAAATCAATCAAATACTGGAACAGCTCGGGGTCCAGTGAGTCGTAAGTGTAGCAAATTGCATCGCAATCTTCAAGACGCTGGCGATTTTCAAGCACTGCTGGCTCCAACTCTCCCAACTCTTCGAGAATTAAGTAGCACTGTTTTCCTCCTCGCAACTCGATGTCTTTCGCACCAAGACGCTCTTGAATTGTCGGCGAATAAGTCTCGCTATACAGGCCTTGGAGAAACAGCTCAAGAAGCAGCGTCTTGCCCAGTTTGGGGGCACCGAGGAGCAAACAGCTGAAGATATTTCTGTCAGAAACAGGCTGTCTATAGAACCTGCCGCCTTTCTGTCTCTTTTTGCGTGCCTTTGTGGTCTTGACGGCCTTGACGGAGCCCTCCTCGAAACCCAAGTATGCTAAATATTCCAAAGTGGTCTTGTGATCAAGGAAAGTTGTCAAATTCCACTGCGCCAACCACCCTTGCAATGTCACGTAGCCCTGCTCGTTGCGCACCACACTAGCAGGAAACTGAGTGGCCTGCCAGAGCTTGGGAATGCCTGGTGTTGGGAGAAACAACTGTGTGAGCTCCAGTTCGTTCAAACCACCATCGTTATCTTTATCGAACTTGAGGAAAAGATCGACGAAAAACCGATATCCATGTGGACTGAGCTCCACAGACGATAAGGGATTCACGTCGAGGTTCGGATACAAGAACTTGTCGTTGAGCGAAAGAGAGTCCGTATAGTTGAACGAGCGCAAAATGCCCCAGATAGTCTCATGGCGGCCCTCCTCAGCGTACTTTTTGTTGAGCAAAATGAAGCCGTCTTCGGTAATTCCCTTTGCCGAGTCCAGGAGCATCAACTTTTTCTCGTTAATGTACAGCATTATCTCGGCAAAGTCTTCGGATGTGAATGGATCTTGTTTGGGGAAGCACTTGGCTTGGAGCAGGGCAAATTCACTGAAGTTCAAGTAGCCATCCTGGTCTTTATCACAGAGAAAGAAGCACCGCTTGAGCGCGGCGATGGCTGGTGGTTTGAGGTTGCGTTCCTTCAGGTCAAAGATCGGCGAGATTGGGAACGTAATACTACGCTGACATAAATAGAACAGCTCTACCACGTTGTAGTTGAGTTTGGCACTGCACCGTATGCACGCCTCGATCTCTTTGAACTCATTTACCAATGGGATGAATTCGTCAATGTTCTGGCTCTTGATGGATGTACCCACGGGGATGAGGTCTGATTTGTTGGCACATAAGATGATGGGAAGATTGACACCGAGTGACCGGAACATCGGCATCCAATGCAAAGAGATTCGCTCATAAGTGTAGTGGTCGGAATATACGAGCCAGATCACATCGGCACGCTTGAGCTCAATTTGTACGTTTTTCATGTCGCTAGGTGAAGTATCCACAATGACTGTTTTCTGAGGGATATACTGTGAAAGCATGGTGTCATTAAGCACTGTGTCGCGCTGGCGCAGTTTTCGTTTCTTGATCTTCTCGTTATTCCCACGTAAACTGTCGGAGTAGTCATCTTTCGAGATCGTAATCGGAGGAAGTACTCCAGGACTTGTGGAGTACGACTCCTTCACGAGCGACGAGATGAGCGAGGACTTTCCCACGGATTCATCGCCGCAAACAACAACACGAATTGAGTCCATTGACGGTAGTGGTAAATACTGCTCGGTATACTTTAAAGGTATATGTGGTAACCAGTAGTAGTAGTTTCTATGGTAGTTATTCTAGTATTAGGTATATTTCAATGGTAAGTATACTTATATGGTAGATATACTTATATGGTAGATATACTTATATGGTAGATATACTTCTATGGTAGGTATACTTTTATAGTAGGTATATTTATTTAGTAGGTATTCCAGTAGTAGGTATGTTTGGTATACTTCTCGCGTATTCTTGGTATGCTAGGAATGCTTCAATGATAGTCAGACTGATTTCACGAATGAATTATCCATACAATGTTTAGTTCAGCTATGAAGCCTGTTTTGAATGTACTGTAGATTTGTTCGTCTGAAAAAGTGCTGCAAATGAGTTCTACTTGTATTTCGCCTTCGATCTGAAAAAGTAAATCATTTTCATACCATGTTCAGAAGGTTAGGTGTCGCACGTGTTGCCAGGCGGTTCCAGTCCATGGACGCCTACGAGCAGAAGATCTATAGCAAGTTGCAAGACCACTTCCAGCCAAGAAACTTGCAGGTGAAGGATGTGTCCGGTGGTTGCGGCTCGATGTTCGCCATCTTGGTAGAGAGCGACAAGTTCAAGGGCTTGCCAATGGTCAAGCAGCACCGCTTGGTCAACGAGTTGTTGAAGGATGAGATCGCGGGCTGGCATGGTTTGCAGTTGAAGACTAAGGCATAATGGAAACATACTTGACAAAATCATAGAGAAACGGTATACTGGTACTACATGTTGGGATGAAGGTAATGAGGACGAGATACAAATCACTACGTTAATATCTTACTAAAGTCTATGTTTTTATGCGCTAATATGTGTACCGATAACATATACATCCCCCATCGTCACTATACCATCAAATATTCATCATCACTTTACCCACCATCATTGTACCATCAAGTACCTACCATTTATGTTCATTATTTATACTAATTTAGATATCACTCGTACATAGAGTATTTGTTTAGAAAGTCAGATGGCTGATCTAAGCACTATGAAGACCTCCATTGAGGTTCACAGAGTAAAAGTTATAACGATCGATTTTGTACATGCTGAGTAATATTATGATTTCATTGGTCCATAGAAAGTTTGAGAAGGAACTGAATACTCAAAGATGTCCTACGGACTGGTTAGTTGATATGTTCAACCTGTTGTCATCATGTTCCTTGAGAATGCCCTGTTAGCGTGACCATTAACACTTCCTATACTCTACTCTTTTGTACAATGTCGTGCTTCTCTTACTTAGTCATCTACTTTGTCTCTTCCCATCTCTTCCAATCCCCTCTCTCCCTATTTCCTCTTGCCCTCTTCCTCCCTCTTTTCGTCTCTACTATCGATCTCTCTAGTCTTATTCATTATCCTCCTATTTTCCTCCGTATCTACTCGACGATCTCTTCCTTCTCCTCGATGATCTCTTCCTTGATCTCCTCGATGATCTCCGCCTTGACATCGCTGGTCTTCACGGTTCTGTCGGCGTACTGTGCTCTGTACTTTCTCCACTCTTCCAAGGCCTTTCTTCTGGCCAAGATGGCCTCTCTGACAGCAGCATCGGCCTCCATGGCATCGTTCTCCTCGAATGTCGCAGAGTACTCACGCAAGTTGGCTCTCACCTTCTTCTTGTCGGCAGTAGTCAACATCAGCTCTGGTCTTGGTCTCCAGATCAACTCTCTGAACTGGTCCACGGACTCATCGCGCAACATCTTACCGGTGAACTCGAAAATACGGTAACCATTCTCAATAGCATGCAACCACAGCGACGACCATCCGGCAAGGAAACGTCCACTTGGGTCCCATGCAAGGTTGGTCAAACCAGAGTACTTCTCAGTCTTCAACAATTTGACCACTTGAGCTTCCTTCTTCAGCTTAGCCTTGTCGTCCTCAAATGAGGTGTCATAGAATTCGATCTCTCCAGAGGTTCGCGAGATAGTTGCAATGGCAACGTATCTACCGTTTGGTGCCCACAAGACAGTGTTGGAGTGCTTGTCAGTGACCTTCTTGACGGCCTTGAAAGTCGATGCCAAGGCAGTCTTCTTGCCCAGAGTAGACTCGGCTGCGTAGAACGTCACAACGTTCTTGGCAATAGCAGGGTTGTTGTTACCATCATCTAAACGAGAGATGGTTATGAAACGCTCGCTCTTTGGTTCCCAAGCAAAGTTGATTACCACGTCCTTCAACTCCAACTTCTCAACAGGAATTGCCTTCTCGGTGGTCTTGAAGAACTCAAGGTTCGTGAAGATGGTCTTACCACTCTTGGTGTGACGGTCAACCTTCACACAGAGGAATCTACCCTCCGACTGCCAGTGCATCTTACAGTCGCTCACCTGGTGCAAGTTGACAGTTCTCAACACCTCTCTCGATGGAATCTGCATTAATGCCACTCTTGCCGTCTGGTTCTGGGTCTCTGGGGTCCAGTACGACAACACGTGCTCACCCTCCTGGGACTTAGATGTCGCCAAGTGAACAGGTGCTGGAGACCACTCAAAGTCAACAATACCATCGATCTTGACGAGCTTCTTGTCGAGCAACTGGAAGTTCTCAGTTTCATACACGGCAATAGCACCTGGACCTTGTCTGGCACAGTACTTGTCATCATAAGACCACTTGACTAAAGGCCATGGCATTTCCTTCTGGCCTTCCAAGTGTGGAGGAAGTGCAAAAGTTCTGGCGGCTTCACCAGTAGCCAAGTCCCAAATAACCAACTTGTGGCCCTCGGACTCTGGACCGAATGGGAAGTTAGCCAACTCGGCATCATTCTCAGGAAGAGTGATTGGAACAGGTGACAAGGTCACCATGTACTTTTCATTTGGCGAGAAGTCCACCAAGCGCACCTGGTTGTGGAAGAACTTGTGGATGGATTCCATCTCAGCACCACCCCATGTCTTGATACCCTGTGGGTGGATCGAGATCAAGTAAGTACCCTTAGGTGAAAACTTAGCATACTTGGAGGTGAAGTTGTTTCTTGGCGCACACACTTCTTGTGGCTCCTTCTGCTGCTTCTTGTGCCAGTAAATACCAACATTGTCCGAGAAGTGCAAGGCCATCTGGTCACGGCCCTGATCATCCTGTAACCAGGACTTCAAGTAGCCGTGGCTCTTGAATGGAGCAACTTCTGGCTCCTGGAATTCAGCTGGAACACGACCCTCAGTGCAGTATTTACCGACATCGGCCAACTTGTTGATCTTCAACGTGTGGTTCTTGTCTAATGGCTTATTGTTCAACTGTTTGATAGCAGCATCGGCACCTTCCGCAGTCTTGAACTGAGCGAAAAGGAAACCCTTGCTCTTACCATCCTCGATAGGCATGTGAATGGCCTCATCGCCATCGACGAGCTCACCAACTGTCAGTAACTTCTTCTTGATGAAGTTGGTCAAAAGTGGCACCTTAGCCTCAGGTGCAACTGGGGCTCCATCGACCACAATGAAGTTGTCGAGACCAACATCGACATCGAGCTTCTCCTCAAGGTCAGAGAAGTCAATGTCATCGAGGTTAATCTCCTTTTCCAAGTCTGCGTATTCAGTGGACATGGCGTGAAAATTTTTTATCAGAAAAACTCGAGATGAACGCGAAAATGATGTTTTCGCTAGCGATGTGCGAGTCTAAAATGGAGACAAATAGATGAGAATATATCCAGTTGAACTGCTCATTAGACCTGAAGGGCTAAACCAAGCATATACTTCATTTTGTTATCAAGAAATACTAAGTGAATTGAGGATACCTTATCTGGCATCTTCCTTCTATCCCTCTAGACTACTACCCTCAATATGTTTCTTTAGACTACTTCCCTCTATATAATCTCTCTAAAGACTAGAAATCAACGACTCTCTCTCTCATAAGAGTATCTACATTCTACTAGATTTGTACTCTAGAAGAAGTACTACCTGTTGTCACACTTTCGTTTTGTCTTTGGTCTACCCTCTACCTTTTACAGCTACTAATCTATAGTATCTATTACCCTGACCCTTTCGCCAATTGTGCCCGTAATCTCGAGTTTTCCTGTTCCAACTCCTTCAACCGACGGTCCGCCTGCTTACTTTCGTATACCCTTGCCTCGCGCTCTGACTTCCACCTGTTCCACAACTCCGTCATTCGGAGCTTGGTCCGTGGCGATGTGGTGTCCTCCTTTTGCCTTACGTTTTCCTCTTTGTTCTCTGACTCGAGGTTCTCCAATTGTTTCATGAGAGAATCATTCACCGCATTGAGCTCATCCACACGTGCGTGTAACTTTTCCACATAATCATTGGTCTGGTTGCTCGATTCACTCTCTTTGAGCAAGAGCTTCACGTGGTCATTCACAATCATCTCAACAGCCCGTGCAAAATAATTGAACACAGATTTATGGAGGTCCTTGATCAACCCAATGTCATGCATGTCAGCATCGTACTCGCCAAGCTTGAAAAGCCGCTTGCTTAAGTTGTCGATCTTGCGTGTTGGATCTCTAACGGAAGCATCATCTGCAATCTTGTTGAATGACTTGAGTAACCGCTGGAATTCCCGCACATCAACATGTAATAATTCCTTAAACTGATGTTGCATTGGTGAACTTGGCCGCGACTCACTCTCCGTTGAAAGTGCTGCAACTTTCGCCGTCAACTCCCCAATAGTAGCTTGCAAAGTCGACCGCTCTTCAATTAGCCCCGCTACCTTGTGCTGTAAAATACTGCTGTCATGTCCGGTGACTGGATCATATGTACTCGACCGCATCAGAGCGCGCTTTTCCAGACGCAAATCGCGAATTTGCTGTGTTTGTGAGTATACTTGCGCAGTTAATGATGATATTGTGGCAGCAGTTTCAGCCTTCAAGCTCTCGTACTTGTGCGTTGTCTCCACTAACTGTTTATTGACTTGATCCAGTGACTCAAGTCCGGTGTTCCTAAGGAGCGATTTTTGCAGCTCATTCCGTGATAATTCTGAGATGATACTATTCCGCCCTTTAGAGAACTGTTTGAAATCGTTCACCTCTTGCTGAAGTCGATCGATAACTTCGTGGTACTCATCAAATTTGGCGTTAACAGCCGCATTGATGTTGGTTAGCCGCTCATTCTCAACACGAAGCGCTTCAATCTCACCATCATGCGAACTCTGTGTAGATTCCAACGTCGTACACAACTCCTTGAATTTCTGTGAGATATGTTGGTATCTCTCCTTTACCATATTGGATTGCTTCACTTCTTCCTGGAGCATCTCCTCAATTCTGGCAGTTTCCTCTTTTTGAAGCATAAACTCATGCTCGAGTTGCTCAAGCGACGATGCAAGCTCGTGCAATCGTGCTTGCTGTTCAGTATTTGAGTTTGAAGCATCGTACGACGATACTGGTGGCGTTGGTATGGAATATGGTTGTTTAGCAACTAGTGGTATTGCGTGTAGTTGTTGTTTTTCAAGACGTGGCAGTGTTGTACTAATCAACTTGTTGAATTCAAAACTCACGACCTGAAGCTTTAACTCCAAAGATCTGGACCCCAGCTTATTGTTCTCCAAGCATCGTATCAATGCTTCTCTAGTTGGTCCATCCGTATGAGGGTTCTTAACGAGAGTATTCAAAATATCGTCGATGATATCGCAACATGAATCCATGTACTCGTTCAACTGGTGTAATTGCTCTTCTGCAGAATGAAGCTGAGATTCAAAATTCTCCAAATTCGTGTACAAATCCTCGTTGAGCTTAAACACTTCGTCATAGTTCTGTAAAAGATTGTTGTAGTCCTGCTCGAGTTTATTGTATTCTGCATTTTTAGGTGTCATACCATCGAAACTCTTCTCAAAGTTAGTCAACTCACTGAGATCGAATGCACTTCCTGTTTCCCTTCGAGATTTATCAATCAAGTTTTGCAAAAACTGTTTGAAGAATTTGATCTGGATTCTGTAACCTGTTATTTGCTTGTTCATGTCGTCGATCTTCGAAAGAGTCGTCAGGTCTGTTGCTTGGAATATTGGCTTTTGATGTTTATGTGCAATCAGCTGTAACCGGGCACCAGAAGCAGGCATTATGGATTGAAGGTTGGGTGTTTCCTCGAAATAGGACGACGACGGCCTAAATTTGCCCCACGATGACGAAGACTTAGTTTTGCGAGCAGATTTCACATCAAGTGCCTTGTTCGCCTTTTGTGGACTTGGCGCAACTTTATTTAGAGACTTTTCGATACTGGAAAAGGTGATATCCACGTCCAACTGTGCCCTCGTATCGTCAATTTTGCTCACATCCATAGTTGAGTTGTGAAAATCGTCGTTAACATGAGATACATTCCCTGAATTCTCTATAGACCTCTGTGTGTGATTACTGTCAATAGAATTGTCAAACGACTGGTCAAGAGACTTGTCAAGAGACTGATCAGGAGACTTGTCAAACGACTTATCGAGAGACTTGTCAAACGACTTATCGAGAGACTTATCAAACGACTTGTCAAGGGATCTATCAAACGACTTGTCAGTATTCTCATAGTTATCAGGGTAGCTGTTAACATTCTGAGAATTATCAAAACTATCAGATGGAACTTCGATCACATCCTTATTATCATGGGAATCGTTTGCTGCCGTTAAATCATGGATAGATGCAAGATCGTCTTTCTTATCTCCATTTTCAGACATCAATTCCCCTTCTGGATTGAATGGCGAGATTTGTTTAACTTGTATCAGATCATTGGAACGATTCCTTTCTTTTATCAGATCATTGGAACGATTCCTTTCTTTTATCAGATCATTGGAACTATTCCGTTCTTTTATCAGATCATTGGAACGATTCCTTTCTTTTATCAGATCATTGGAACGATTCCGTTCTTTTGTGTTGAGGTCATGAACACGCGCTGACTTGAGGGAAGTCGATGAGCGATTCGGTGATATGTTTTGGGATAACATCTTGTTAATAGAAAGTGATGATACTGACTTCTTAATCGGTAATGATGATGATGATGCTAGTTTGTATGAAAAACCCTTAGGTTTGGACTCGTTTGACGACCTTCGTTCAGAATTTCTCGATCCATTTGAAGATCTCTCCGTGTATTCAATTGATTCCCTTCTTTGGGCCCGTTCATTGCTTCTTGTAGAACCGTCTTCAATAATCTGTCTGTCTGAGTTATGGTCCTCCCAATCATACGATTGTCCTCTTGACTCTATGGATGATCTCCTTGAAAACGATGGCCTAGTCGATATAGCTTTTCTTGTTTTGGATATTCTGTCAACCTCGTACATGTTTTCGCTGTTTTCATGCATCTCACTTCTAGATGGTGAAACTAGCGATCTACTGCCTGGAGGTGATGTCCACGAGTTAATCTCAGAAGTGAGCGATTTATGGTCGTTATCCACGGAAGTTTCAGGGGAATATAACTGTATTGTCTGAGCGTTCTTGCGTGGAGTTTCTGCCCCATATGGAAATGCTTTGTAACGTTCGATCCCTGTTTCAGACCCTTGATATATATCATTGTTCTCATGTTTATCGGATCTGTCAAGTTTCTCTATCATTTCAGAGACTGATCCTGGACGAATAACCAGGCTGACTTTGCGAGAGTTGCCGCCTCGTTGGTTCATTCCGCGCCGTGTGAGTAAAAAGGCAGCTTTCTTATCCACAACGCGATTATGATCTTCCAATTGATGGTCTTCATGATACTTGTTCATACTACTCAAAAGATCCCCTGCATCTCCTCCTCGAGCATTGGTGCGGTTGATCAGATCGGTTCCACTAAATTCGTGTGGATTTGTTATGAATGGACTCAGAGGTTCATCTTCGCTCTCCACACTTTGATCATATTGACCCTTCTCGTCATTATCCAATACACGATCTGGTTCGAAGTCATGTCCACGTGTAGGAGAGAGGCTCTCTCGCATTTTGGTGAGCCCCGCCACGTACTGGCCGAAATGGTCGGGGTTGGCCATGCTTGAGATATTAGTTTGTTTACGTTCCTTTCGCGTATTTTTTCCGTACTATGATCGCGTAAAGACAACTACTTTAGAGATGGAGACGATGCTTAAGGATGGGGAAGTATGGGAGAACCGAAGAGATATGGGAATGTATAAAGAGATATGAGAATATACAGTAGACGAGATGGAGCATAAGATATCTATATAATGAAGCTACTAAAAAACTCTAAAGCATATTGAAATCAAACTTCTAGAACTATCAAACAATAAGATATCAAGATTCATATGCTAATGATTAATGTGCTTATGATTAATGTGCTTATAATTCATGTACTTATGATTAACTTATAATTCATGTGCTTATCATTAACATGCTTATAATTCATGTACTTATCATTAACATGCTTATAATTCATGTACTTATCATTAACATGCTTATGATTCATGTATTCATTCATGTCTCATTAATAGTTCTACAGTAAGTCAACCACAATCTACTATTTATTTTGACTTCTCCCTCTTTCTCTTCTACATTCTCTACTTCTCTAAACTTCATTCTTTGTGTATTCTCTTAAGCTTCCATCTCCGCATCCTCTTCTTCTTCATCTTCATCCTCCTCAGCAAGCTTTCTAGCCTCCTTGAGAATGTCCTCTGGGACGAAAACGTGCTTGCCGTCCGTCTCCTTAGACACCCAAGAGATCTCCAACTCATATTCCTTGTCCTTGTTGTCTTCATGTGCCTGGTGGATGATCTTGGCAGCTATGTTAACGGCTTCCTTAACAGTCACTTCTTCATAATTCAACTTTTCCAACTCAGACTTGGCGATTTGTCTACCCTTACCAGTGGCGGCACCAGTGTAACCCCAACAGGCTCCACTTGGCTCGATCATGTACAAGTGTGGACCATTCTCATCAATTCCACCGACAATGGATGCGACACCAAATGGTCTCACAGAGTTATAACATGTGTAGTTCTGTACGTAGATGCCCAATCTATCCATGAGATGCGGCACAGTAATAGGAGTCTTGTAAATTGACTTAAACAGCTGTGCCTCATCTCTACCTCTATTCACAAAGTGACGTCCATCAGGCAAAAGTCCTGAGTAAACCACTCCAATGTGTCTGTCGATAGTTTGAATACGTTTGTTGCGACCTGGTACCAATAACTTTGAGTTTATAATCTTTTCCACAGCGAGAACAACACCATCTTTACATTTGATACCGATTGAAGTACCTCCGTTTTCCACGGCTTTCATTGCATACTCCACCTGGAAGTTTCTTCCATCTGCTTTGTTAGTAAGGCACGCTTCGACTAGTGTGATATTAACATACCTGGTGAGAAAACACTGTTGGACAAGTCGTATCCAGTACCGATTGAGGTCTAGCGGTTAGTAATTGCGAGGATTGCATATGTGTAGTGAACATACCATCTTAGTTAGTTGTTGAGATTTGTTGCCACCAGTTGGATTTTATTTTCGCTGAGAAAATCAGGTTCAAATAGATCGAAACTCACTAAGTATTAATCAAAACTGAATTAGAATAGCATTTCGTGGACGATTCATAAGAACTCAACTATATCGTATTCACTGAAAAGCCTATCACAACGACTAATCATTGATAAGCTGCATTTGCTATACTCCTTAAAGCTATGCCGATAAAGCTTAAATGGCCCATATTAGGGATAATAGTAAGTACTTTGATCTCATTTCTTAACGAATACTAACATCAGATCCCCTGTATACTCATTGGTGGGTTAGGATATGGGTCTCATTATTATGTATTTCGCAACTACATGTCCCTGAAGGATCAGATCTTGTTCCAAGTATATCTAACGATGGTTTGGATATCATATGCGCAAGCGATATTCGTCTCACCCGGAGAAGTTCCGGTAGGCTTCACACTTCCAGATACAGAATGGACTCGTTTCTGCAAAAAATGCAACCTGTACAAACCTGAGCGGAGTCACCATTGCAAAACTTGTCAGAAGTGTGTTCTTCATATGGACCACCATTGTCCATGGACTTATAATTGTGTGGGATATGGAAACTATGGTCACTTTGTACGGTTTCTTGTGTGGGTTATGTTCACTACAGGCTTCGTAGCATTCGAATTGGGCAAGAAGTTTGTGCAGTATATACGTGACTATCAACTTCCATCTTACTTGATTAACAAATCGGAACTTGTTGCAGTGGCCTTCCTTCTCCCTGTTGATGCCTTTGTTTTTGCAACTATTGCTGTGTTATACATTCGGTGTATAATGAATTGGGTTTTTAAAGGTATGACCCAGATCGAGGTATGGGAGATGGAGCGTATAGAGTCACAGTTCCATACGGAAAGGCTTTGGTTCCAGATTAGGAAGAATTATAAGACTATTCATGGAGAATCGATGCCACAATTAACAAGTTGGAATCTTCTGGGTAGCAGAGAAGATATTGAACTGGATCGAGAGGAGGAGGATGGTGATACCATAGAACTTGATTCGATAAATGTGGAATCTGATCCCTTAACTAGACTGGGTGATATAAATGATCGGGAAGAAAATGAGACAGACCCAATTGTTCCGGTACATTTCCGATTTGATGATCTTCTCTTTCCATACGATTATGGGATCTTTGGTAATATCTTCCATTTCTTTGGAAATCCACTTGAATGGGTTCTTCCAATTCCATGGCCAAGATCATCATCGGAGGGTTACTTACCACAGAAATCAGATTACTACAAAGATGACCAGTTGCAGATTCCATGGCCTCCGGACTTTGGTATGCCTCTGACAAATGGAGTGCAGCATTTTGAGAATGATTTGAATACGGACTTCCCAATAAATCTGGGAAGAGACATTCTGTTACTCCGCAAACGCCTTGACCCACGCTCTGTGATGGAGCGTAAAGAATGGGTGAATGATGTCGGTGAAAACTTGGATGATTATGGGGTCGATTTGGATGCAGAGGAATAGATTGACTAAGGGAAAAAGTTGGGGTTGAATTTCATAAAGTTTTGAAGAAAATAGATAAAAATTGGGAAACACTTTGGTTAAGAATGTAAGGATTTCATGAACACATCGAATCTAATAGACTGTAAACCAATGGATTTGCAAACACATCAAGTACATATTCAACCAAGTATATCAATTAAACATATGAATTAGTTATTTTGGACCCTTCCATTTCCTGGATGATCTGCATCGAGCATTTTACCATCCGATTGCGTCACATTATCTGGAACTTTCACAAAAATAACCCCAAACGTTTGGATTTTGCATCTTTCCAATCACCCTTAAAAGCTCAACCAATACACTTGTTATATTAAAAGGCATCAACGCCCTCCGACCACTAAACTACCTCTATAGCGTCCCACGAGGTCTCGCTTATACAGTCCCTCACCTTTGTACCACCTTTTTTCGGAGTCGCTCAATTAGAACGATGGTGTCAGTATCACGTGACAAGAGGTGATTTCGCTTGAATAAGAGGACAGTTCACGCAATGTTGTATGCAAGCCATTGCGAAAACGGTATATAAAGGGCAAATCCTCCTCCTGACCATTCCGCAAGCAATTCCCCAAATATGAGCAGCACTTTGAGATTGGGCTCTACTGCCCCAGACTTCCAGGCACAGACCTCCAATGGTCCTATCTCCTTCCACGAGTTCATTGGTGACAACTGGGTTGTCTTGTTTTCGCACCCAGATGACTTCACTCCTGTTTGCACCACTGAATTGGGTGCATTCGCCAAGTTGGAGCCAGAGTTTGCCAAGAGAGGTGTTAAGTTGGTTGGTTTGTCTGCTAACAACACTGACTCTCACAAGGCTTGGATCAAGGACATTGATGAAGTTACCGGTTCTAAGTTGTCTTTCCCAATTATTGCTGACCCAGAAAGAAAGGTTGCTCACGCTTACGACATGATTGACTACCAGGATGCCACTAACGTTGACGACAAGGGTGTTCAATTCACCATCAGATCGGTCTTCATTATCGACCCAAAGAAGAAGATTAGATTGATCTTGTCTTACCCAGCTTCTACCGGTAGAAACACCGCTGAGGTTTTGAGAGTTGTTGACTCTTTGCAGACTGGTGACAAGTACAGAGTCACTACCCCAATTAACTGGGTTCCAGGTGATGATGTCATTGTCCACCCATCTGTGTCTAACGAGGAGGCCAAGACTTTGTTCCCTAAGTTCAGAATTATCAAGCCTTACTTGCGTTTGACTCCTTTGGAGAAGTCTGAATAGGTCGCAATTCGCGGATCCAAGCTTTGATAGCGGATTCGCACCTAATATAGTGATATGAACTTTTGAGAAGAGATGGATGTAGACAAAGTAATCAAGGAGAGGTAATAGTAAATGAGCAAATAATTACAAGTGAAGTGATAAGTGATGATTAGATCAATTGTATAATCATATTGGAAATTGTGTACTTACACTATATCCTCATTAATTTATGTCTGATCTTCCCCACTAATTCTTTATTCCATGTGCCTAATCCAGCTACTGTGGCTTTTTCTTGTTCCAACATTTCTTAGCATAAAGATACATTCCCTATAATTGTGGTGTATGAGAACAAAGGAAGGCTGATGACTACTGATGATTAACTATAGACTTTCATAACCATAATAGCCTCCCTTAACCTTGGCAACCAGCACAAGTCCGGAAGTGCGGACTTGTGGTCATACCGCATGTCGTACGATAATGTCGTGGGGAGTCCACGACATTTTCAACCTATTAGGCAATCTACCCAGCACTTTCTACACATTGTATACCATTGATGTCTATAATACATAGAAGAAATGAAATTCACACATACACTGCACATGTATGGTGAATATACTTTTGGACGCGTCCAACGCGTGGAGGACAAGAACAACCCTAGCCAGTGTTCTATACCCCTTGTCTATAATTCCCGCCTAAGCAATACGCCGAGGCCGGTCGGGCTGGGTTGCTGGGGTCAAGGCAGAAACAGCACCAGAAGTGGTTGAGATGTGCTCCTTGCGCCTCTTAGTCGTACCCTTGATATTATACTTAATCAGTTGCTTCATCTTGCATACCAAAGTAATTTTCATGCTCTTGGTTGAACCCATCGTACCCATTTAAAACATAAGTTTCAACCTCATCTCCCGGATACATACGTACTGGAGTGGGGGTTGACAACTTACACTGTTGGATGCTCTGTGGAGTGGGTGGCATCTGGCTTTCAGCGCGCTCTGGGGTGTCAACGTTCATGCTGTTATGGGCAACATTGTACATTTGTTCGTACACCAGGTTTGCCATGTTAAAAGATTGGTCCTGGAATGAGCTATCCTCGAACTTAGTGATCAATTCACCGGTTTCTGGGTTGGTGAATTGACGGAGCGACCCCCACGGCGTTATCTTCACGAGACCACCCTCGGGATGTGAGTAGATGGGCCACTCATTTGATGTAGAGTACACGGCATTATCCTTGTCGTTCTCTGTGATGTAGTTCTTGAGCTTCTGGGTCTCTGCCTCGAGGTCGTCTCTTCTTCTCTTGCAGTTCATCGTGCAAAATTGTGCCAGAAAAAACTGGATATACCGAACCCTATATAGCGTTAACGGCTCCGATATGGTAGCGCTGCCCGCTAGCGCGAAAATTTCCACGAACAAAAGAAATGTAAAAAGAAAAGCTTGAAAAACTCACGTGAATAAACGCGTGGTGAAGCCTTACGACACTAGCATTAACGCGTGTTCTTCGTAATCTTAGGGAGAACTAAACTCTAATGAGTCTTAATGACTTCTCTTCTGTATAATCAATTCTTAAAAGTGTTCTTTTATGACTACTTAATATGTACTTGGGGTAGTTCATCGTTCTGTCAAACCTTCATATCTTCCTTGATAGACAGTTTACAGGTTGGAAGAGATTGACAATTTTTTTTTTGCAGATTTGTCCTTTTGCACTTTACGCAAGTTGCAGTTTAAAGCAGCCAACGACCGCTTTGTAACACATCACGTGACCGACCTTCAACCAATGAATTTTCTTCCTTTGACAATTTTGAAAAAGAACCAACAAGCAAACACACAGCATGTTGAGAGTCAGAAATATCGTGACCAGCGTGAGACCGGCCGCGCTCCGTGCGCAGAACATGCGTGCGTTCCACAGCGTGTCGAGATTGCGCGCTGGTGCTCCTGCCGACGACGTCAAGCCCTTCCACAATGCTTTGGGTAGCACGGCACAGAGATACTCATCGGACCCTATCACTTTGAACAAGACCACCTTCACTGAGGTCATGGACGAGGTTGACATGACATACGGTAAGGACGATGACCCCAAAAAGGTGGCCAAACAGAACTCTAAAATCAGACACTTCACCATTAACTTTGGTCCTCAGCATCCTGCTGCTCACGGTGTGTTGCGTTTGATCTTGGAGTTGCACGGTGAAGAGATTGTTCGTGCTGACCCACACGTTGGTCTTTTGCACAGAGGTACCGAGAAGTTGATCGAGTCCAAGACATACATGCAGGCGTTGCCCTACTTTGACAGATTGGACTACGTTTCTATGATGACTAACGAGTTGGTGTTTGCGCTCGCTGTCGAGAAGTTGTTGAACGTTGAGGTGCCATTGAGAGGTAAGTACATTAGAACCTTGTTCGGTGAGATCACCAGAATCTTGAACCACTGTATGTCTGTTTTGTCCCATATTATGGATGTCGGTGGTTTGACACCTTTCCTTTGGGGTTTCGAAGAGAGAGAGAAGTTGATGGAGTTCTATGAGCGTGTTTCCGGTGCCAGATTGCACTCGGCATACGTTAGACCAGGTGGTGTTGCTCAAGACTTGCCTGCAGGTCTTTTGGACGATATCTACATGTGGGCTACTCAGTTCGGTGACAGAATCGATGAGACTGAGGAGTTGGTCACTGACAACCGTATCTGGAAGGACAGAACCATTGGTGTTGGTGTTGTGACCGCCGAGGATGCGTTGAACTACGGTCTTTCTGGTGTCATGTTGAGAGGCTCCGGTATCCCCTTCGATGTTAGAAGATCGCAGCCTTACGACGCATACGACTTGGTCGACTTCGACGTTGCGGTCGGTATGAACGGTGACTGTTACGACCGTTACCTCATCAGAATGGCCGAATTCAGACAGTCCTTGCGTATTATCGTACAGTGTATCAACGACATGCCAGAAGGTCCAGTTAAGGTCGAGGATTATAAGGTCTCTCCTCCTCCACGTTCGTTGATGAAGGAGGATATGGAGGCATTGATTCACCATTTCCTTTTGTTCACCAAGGGTTATGCCGTCCCACAGGGTGAGACATACACTGCCATTGAGGCTCCAAAGGGTGAGATGGCCGTTTACGTGGTGTCGGATGGTAGCGAGAGACCATACAGATGTAAGATCAGAGCCCCTGGTTTCGCACACTTGGGTGCCTTCGACCACATTTCCAGAGGTAACTTGTTGGCTGATGCCGTGGCCATCATTGGTACCATGGATTTGGTGTTTGGTGAGGTTGATCGTTAGAATCATTAATGCATATTTGTATATCGGAAGAAGTAGTACGGCTGTTGAAAGATGTAGGAGAGCCATGAAGGATGTTGAAAGGTATTATTACTGTACTTTCGGACATAATCGTTTCTCATGAAGGTTTGTATAGCATTTCTATATAACTATGTTTGTCGATGCGATAATAGAAATCTTGATGTGATGAATATATTTGAATGAGATATCCCAGGGGATGAAGGGATTGTCAAAGCAGATTTAAGTGAAGTCCCATGCCAGATAGAAGCAGGCCTAAGTCAGTTGATCGAAGCAACTTTTCATGCCAGATAAAAACAGACTTATAGTCTATTCTTAATGTACTATCAGGTAGATCAAGTAAACCAGAGTTACTGCACCACTTAGAATTGCAAAATTCCTGAAAACACTGCTATCGTTATCGGGTGCCTGATACATGTATGCCCTATGAGAGTTTTCTGGTGCTTTTGGGACATGAGTACTCCTTGCACCCGTCAGAGGGTCTATCTGTCGCATCAAATGCTTTGTAATGAGCTCCTCCAGTACCTTTAATCCACTCTTATGCAATTGTCCGATGATCTTTTCCTTATCCTCTTGAGAGATGTGTTTCCCCAATATTCGTTGCTCGAACTTTAGATGTTTGTGAAGATGTTCGGAGTAGTTAAAGTGTGGGACATCGTAACGATCTCCATAGTTGATGTGTCTTCCGGAAAACTTTCCCGAATCATCTCCCTGTGGTGCACCTTCATTGAAGCGGACTCTGTGGCGAGTAGTATTGAGTCCTGATGCTGAATATGAAGCTCCGCTTTTCGAGTAGTACTTTGCATTTCCGTAGGAATTATTTGAAGTACGTGAGGGCCCACGAGTAACACCTAATTGCATGTCATACTGACGCTTCTTCTCTTTATGCTTTAGCACATCGTAGGCGTTAACGATTTCCATGAACTTCTCCTTCTGTTCCTCCTTTTGCTCGGGCGACAAATTCGGATTCAAGTCGGGGTGATATTTCTTCGAGAGCCGTTTGAACTGGAGCTTGATATCCTTGATGGAGGAGGTGCGTGGGAGCTCTAGAGTCTGGTAGTGATCACTCACGGTAGCATACCTTCGTGCTTGCACGAGTACTTGCCGTTTCGGAAACATTGCGAATCGGAAAAGCTCAAAATGATAAGCCTAAAATCTGAAAGAGTTCGGGAGCAGATAACAGAACCTGACAAAGTATTAGAGAACTTAAAGAATAGTACAGATGTAGATGGTAGAGTGACGATAACAGAGGAGTAGAGTAACCAACTAGTAAGATTTCAGATTATCAATATCATAAATAAGCATATCAAGAGAGGAGTATCAAAAGTATAGTATCCACACTATCATGATATCTAGTCCGGAATATCCCAAAGATTAAGATCGAACCTAAAAGACATGACTTACTTAGCAATACTGTCACTTTAGTGAAGTTTTCCTTTGTCTTTCGTTCTCGGTTGTCGTTTACTTTTCCGCTTTCTTCCTATGAATTTCTCCTCCCCACCCCTCCTATTCTCCTCATATATGACATCAGAACAAACGTTGTCTAAATAAACATTTTCCAAAGCTATCTCTAAATGATCATCTCAATCATCATACCTTGAAATCAACCCAAACATCTCGGTCTTCACTTTAGCCTCAGTTCTCCCGTGCGGTTCTTTTGTTGCTGGTGGTTTCTTTTTCTCGTTTGTACACAGGGAAAAAAAGTAGTAACCACAACATTTCTAATCACAACCACTGAGGCGGTTCAACAACAGCTTCACCCTTATACCCACATCATCTAAGTGCTAATATGAGTTCTAAATCGGCTGCTGCCATCTTACAGCGACAATTCAAGGATTTAACCGACCCGAAAAAGGGCATCCCGTCGTTCCACATCGAACTCGACGACGACAACATCTTCTTGTGGAACATCGGCATCATGGTGTTGAACAAGGAGTCTATCTATCATGGCGGTTATATCAAAGCCCAGATGAGATTCCCAGCAGACTTTCCCTTCTCCCCTCCTCACTTCAGATTCACCCCTGCCATCTACCACCCCAATGTCTATCGTGATGGCAGATTATGCATCTCCATCCTTCATCAAAGCGGCGACCCCACACTGGACGAACCCGAACTGGAGACATGGCTGCCTGCTCAGACTGTGGAGTCGGTGTTGATCTCCATCATTTCCCTCTTAGAGGACCCAAACATCCTGTCGCCCGCTAACATAGATGCCTCGGTTGAGTTACGCAAAAACCCACAGGCCTACAAAAAGAAGGTGCTCTTGGAGGTTGAACGCTCCAAGCAGGACATCCCCGCGGACTTTGTGATGCCGCTGGAGCTGCATGCGTATGCCAACTCGTCGCTCGGCGGTAAGAACCACGAGCACGAGCCCGTCGACGAGGACTTTTGGTACGATAGTGAGGAGGAAGAAAGCTTCGATGAGGAGAGTTTGATGGATGATATGGAGGATGACGAAGAAGAGGAAGAGGAGGAAGAGGACGAGGAGATGATCACAAAGTAGGGGAGCAATATGAAAGAGGGGTACTCACTGTTGGCCGATTGTGGATTTTGGTCTTGAGTCTCCTGATACCTTCCTCTACGCTCACGAGTCTCACGCATTCCTCTTTGCAAGCATGCACGATATGCTGGCAACTCGTCATTGCTCAATTAGAATTTGTTTAGTCATGCACGCAAGTTATGAGACTGTAAATGTAGGAAGAAGAAGAATGTAGGAAGAATCAGAATGAGTTGGTATACTAGTAGGAATTATTAAGTGAAGCAGTAAAGTAGTAGTGTGAGTTACTACTATGAACTACTATGTACTATGTTCTTCTATGATGTACTAGAATGTGTCAGGTAACTTATAACTTGGTTAGAGAACTAACCTACTGTATATTTCAACTTATCCCCTAACTTTTATGCTTCCTAATCATTACTCTCTTACTTACATGTTTCATCTCCGTAATTATATGCATTCTTATCATGATACCTACCCTATCCTCCTTCATTCTTCTTTTTAACCCTCTTTTATCCCTTACTATTGCTCGTATCCCTTCAACCCGGCGGTCAACACCAGGGCCACATTATCGAGCTTCAACTTCGCCACAGCATCTGGAAACAGAACTTCGTAGAAGAGTGCCACATAAAACCGTGGTGAGCCCTCTTCGTCCTTATCCAGAAGCGTTCCAAGGCGCTGTATCGCTACCTTCAATCTCTTCTCTAATTCCACTATGGTCCAGTCGTCCTGCACTGTTTTCAACTGATTGTATCCAATAAGCGAGTAGATCTTAAGGGCATCCAGTGACAACTCCAACTCTGTCAACAAGATAGCGTTGTGCACAGTTGTCAACGGAATACCATCGGAAGACAAAAGCAGGAGCGAAAGTGGTGACGATGCAAGGGTTGTGGCAGGAGGCACATTGTGATCGTCACTGAACGGTGACAATGCTTGCGACAACACCTTACCTATTTGTTTGGACTGAAGCATTGTAAAAGTGCAATCGAAAAAAGCTAACAAGTTTAAATTTGAAGACCGAATATACTAGTAAAATTATCAGTTCAACTATTACTCGAACTATTCAGCCATCACTCTCTCTGACCTACAGTATTTATGTTTGTCGCTTTTTCGTCTCATCCTACATCTATTAATCCCAATCTATTGTCCCTCTATAACGTAAACAAACCAGTTCCCTTCTTACCGAATGGGTAGACTACTAACGCCGCGGCAAACAATCCCACACTAATACCAATAGAAACCTCCACCATGGCCGTACCGAAACTCATTGACGAGCTCGCGTTTGACAGGCCACCCGAGCTCAGAGTCGAGTTAGAGTGTGTGATCTGATCTGCGTTCTGGATACCAGACACCAAACTACTCTGCGATGCAATACCAGATGGCACTTGCACGAAAATAGCAGGCAACATGGCACTCACTGCCATACCCTTCCATATTCTTGAGTATAAGTTACCCAAAATACCCACAATAAACGCACCGATACAAGCTGTGAACTCTGTCACCAGTGAGAAGTGCTTTCCGGCGAAATACGTACCAATGTACCCCGTACACGAAATCACAATCATCACCGGTAACTGCTGCCACCGCGCCTGGTTGATAAGACCCAAGCACAACGAGAACATCGGCACAAAGAGAATCCGGAACTTATCATCTGTAGTGTGGTGAGCACCACAGCTGTTGGCACTCACAGCATTCTTATCAACCCATCCGTATAACGCACCACCCAATGTAATACCGAAACCAAGGAAAAGCGAGTAGATAATGGCGTAGAACATACGCACCGACCCGGCAACCAAGTTACGTGACTGCAACTCTAACGATCCTGTCAAAATAATGTATCCTGGCAAAATTAACGCGAGTGACCCCTGTGCAACGGCTGAGAAGCAGAAGAGTGAACCGCCGCGGACCGACCCGATCGCACGCGCGATAAATGCAACAACAATCGACGCAGTCACTTCAAACACAGACGAGTACAAGTTCAGCATCGCGGATACAATAAACTGTAAGTACCCAACACAGAGCCCCACACCAAACGCAATCGGCAAGTCGATCCAGCCACCGCCAAACGCATACGGACACACCATCGCGGACCCTAGACCATAAAAGAAAACACAGAGCCATGGTGGGTAAAGGTTCTTCTTGCGGAGCAACTCATCAAGGTCGCGCGCAGCTTCCTCGACACCAATATAGTCGTGGATCACCGCCTTGTAAATGCGGTGCGTGTCCGACAACTTTGACAAGTTCACACCCTGTGCACAACGCACCAAATGAACTTCGGATGTTCTGGTGGCAGCGTCACCAAATGCCACAATCATACAACCGGGGAAGTAGATGAACTGACCGTCGATCTCCAAGACACGCGATGTCATAATCATATACTCTTCGAGTCTGTGTGTCGGAGCACCAAACAACATCAAAGCACGACACATACGCATAATAAAACGCTGTCTCTGTAAGATGTCACTGATGTGCACTGTAATACGGAGTTGGTTCGCGCGCCTGTTCTTCTTCAACTTGGCGGCCTTCTTGCTTGGGTTGGGGATCTTCTTAGGCTGCTTTGGGCGTGCATTCAGGAATGACGGCAATGCATTCGCCTCATGTCCGATATAGCCTTCGGACTTCTCATTGTCCAGTCCGCCATCCGATCCTCCCTCTCCACCACCACCGCCACCACGACCACCGTGGCCCTTGATGCGCGAAGTAACCTTTTTAGGTGCTTTCATAATACCCTTCTTGAGTTTGTTGAACTCTGCCACACCATGTCTTTCGTGTGGCATGTTCTCCTTCTGCCAGTTGTCATAATCTTCCTCTGCCTCCTCCATGAGTGTAGTACCGCCCCCGGAACTCTTGGAGAGGAGAGTGTTCGCTGACTTAGATTCGGCGGGGTTCTGATACAACTTAAGTAATGACGATAAAACACCGGCATGCACCTTCTTTGGTGGTGCAACGTACCCGTCACCCATGTCGTCATCAAGAAGGAAATCGTCACCTGGGTCTGCTTCATTGAGCGCTTCACGCCGCAAGAAGATATCTGGATTGGGCGCGTAGAAGTCATCTTGTGCTTCCGTCAGTGTCTCTGTTAGTGGTTCTCCCTCGAGCTCATGGTGAGCTTCAATAGCCGCAGCCTCGGATTCCGGAATATGCGAAGTAATCAACTTTTGTGCCTCTGGGTCGAGCTCATCGAACCCAATTGGCTTCATCTCAATAGCATCAGGATCCTCCTCTGCAATGGTTTCCGGACGCATGCCCACCTTTTCCTCTTCATCCAATTCGCGGTCACGCAGACCCCGCGACGCTCCCGGCGCCAATCCACCGCCGCTCAAGCCTGGACCACTATCCTTCGAGAAGTTGAGCACGCGTCCAAGGAAACTGTCACTTGTCGAAGGTTTTTCCTCGTCGGGAACAAACCCAGTGGTGTATGCCTGGTCAGCGAGGGACATTTTGCGCAAAATCGATTTAAATGCTCCAGCAGTCAGTGACTCATCTGTAGAGCTCTTACGTCCCCGCGATCTGTTGGTTTGGTCTGTAATGTCCGTTTCGTTGGATGGACGCGAACGAACCGATGGCCGTCTTCCAATGAATGGAATAGATGGACGTTGCTCTGACAGACGGCCTGATCCTAACGAAGTACGTCTCTCTGATGGTCTAGCAGGGTTTTCGTCTGTCATTGGCGGTTTTGATGGTGCATCAGAGGTAGATTCACTTGACGGTTGTCTTGACTCTGACCTTTCGGTGTAAGGATCTTTTTGATCTTTTTGGTCAGTAGTGCTCTCCAGGGCTTCTGGTGGACTTTGAGAACCCTCGCGGTAGACTTCGTCTCCCTTGAAGGTCTGTTTTGGAGGTTTATTGTCCTCGTCACCAAACGGACCCGCCTGTTTGACGGGGCTATCGGAGTCACTGTCTGAACTCGAGAATTGAGCCTGTTCCATACCCCTGAACTCAGGGATACTTTGAGGTTGGTCGGAGTCAGAATCAGAGTCGTCTTCAACGGGGTTGACTTGTGGGATCAGACTTTGCATAAAGTTTGGTAAATGCATCCCTTCCTCATTGGGTTCAAGTTCCTCCATGTCCGAGTCACTAGAGTTATTGGTAGTGGAGGAGTTATTGCTGATGATTGTATCACGCGGAGTATAAGAGTCTGGGAATCTTACCAGTTTAGTTCCTGGGAACTTCTTACCAGTTACCTTGGTGAAGTTAGTTCCCGCCACCTTACCGATATTCTTGCCCGCGGTCCCAGCTACCTTAGCGATATTACGCTGAGGCGGCTTGTTCTGACGCCGCATATCTTCGAGCGACACCTGTGGGATCCTCACATGGGTACTGTAGCTGTTGTCCTCGTCAGAAGAAGATGACATAGTGAAAGAATGATGCCAGTGTGGTTCTAAATCTTACATACCGGTTTTTTTTTCCTTGCGCTCGCGTTCTTTTTTTGGTTGCGAGGGATAGATCTGGTTAGCCGGTGTGCAGGAAGTGACGTATTTTCGCAGAGAAGAGAAGAGAAAGAGAAGTATAAGGGAAGGGATGAAGGAAGAGACGGGATAAAGAGAAGGGAAATAGGCAAAGAATTTTGAGGGAAATGAGGTTTAGTTGATCGTTGATAGTTCAGGTTAGTTGTATTTGAGATTATTGTGGGGGTAATTACGTGTTTGCAATTGTTTTAAGTGTTGGTTTGACGACTGTGAGGAATGCGTATGAGTTTTTGTGACGCGTGGATTTTTGTTCTGACTGGGTATGGGGCGAAGTCGGCTCAACTTCTTTCCGTCCTCACATGGAAAAATGCACGGAATATATGGAGAAGGGATGGTAGGAGCAAGGTACAAAGAATAGAAAGGGCAATGCACAAAGGATAAAGAGTAAAAAGGACAAAGAGTTGGAGGGACAAAGGCGGAAAAAAAAAAAGCATGGCGAGAGGATCGAACAAAAGAAGAGGTTGAAGAGTGAAAATGGTTGAGGAAAGAAAGTGGTTGAAGAATCAAGTGGTTGAAGTGGTGAGAGAATTCGGAGTATAAATGTAAGATGTACCGATGAGGTAGTTGATGAAATCATCTGACTTTTTTAGTGGGCTTGTAAAGGCCAAGAACCTTGGTTTATAGGGTTTGTATACAGTAGACGGTAATGATTTTGTGAAAGTCACAATAGTCGGTGATATCAAACTATTTTAAACTATTCAAAGTAGTTTGAAGATTCTAAAGGTATTCTAAAAGCAGTTTGAAGATTTCAAAGGTATTCTGAAAGTATTTCGATGTGTGGAATCTGAAGTGTTCTAAATAAAAAGATAAGTATTGTAGAGGATGATACAAGGGTTTCAAAAGCATTCTCTATTCTCGTATTTTTCAGTAGTAACCCTTTCCACAAATTTTCACTAACTTAAACCGCTCAGTACTATTTTTATACTAGTACTGTCACTAACACTTTTTTATGCTATTCAATATCGCTATTTTCTGTTCAATACCACTATTCTCTATTTCACACTATTCTCTATACTGTTCACTATTTTCTATACTGTTCACTATTTTTTATACTGTTCACTATTTCTATACTGTTCACTATTTCTATACTGTTATTTCTATACTGTCACTATTTTCTATATGTCCAATATTTCTATACTGTTCACTATTTCTATACTGTTATTTCTATACTGTCACTATTTTCTATATGTCCAATATTTCTATACTGTCCAATATTTCTATACTGTTCACTATTTCTATACTGGTGAACATTATATTCTTAAACTACTCTATAAACCTTGATTCTCTACTCCATTCTCTATACTCTCTACACCTCCTCCCACTGAACTCCAACCCATTCCTCCTCATAGGCAACTCCATTCTCATCCACCTCGTGTACCACATCCTCGCTGTCTGTACACACAATAATGGTACCCCACGACATACCATTCAACAACTCACTCACAGGAGTGGAATCGTCAATCTGTTCCAAGTCCATAATGGCCTTCGGCATGAGCTGCAATTCAAACCTTCTTGGTGCATTCAGACCTTGTGCCTTAGGAACCGCAATTCTCAGCTGGAACTGTTTAAATACCTCATCACGTCCGCTGTACAATAATGGCCGTCCACCCAAGTCATACCGCAAGACCTGTCCAGGATTATGCTTCACGATGTTTGTGAATGCCTCAAAGTACTTGTCATCCAAGTTGTTGGCAATCTTTTGCGAGTTAGGGTCAAGAGATGCCCCACTTTCTCTTCTGCTCTTACTACCACGCTTAGGTTCATCATCATCGTCGTCATCCCGGTCAGCGTCAATCAAGTGCTTATATTTCTCCAATTCAGGTTCCAACTTGGTCTCCTTCTTGATCTTTTCTTCTTCAACATGAAGAAAGTACGCAGGATATTGTGGGAATGTACTAGAAGGTTTGTTGTTTCTCTCGCCCTTCTCAGAATCCTTCTCATCATTCTTTACTTCCGTAACTTCCTCCTCCTCCTTCTCCTCCTTCTCCTTTGTTTCCTTCTTCTCCTCCTTGCTGAAAGGATTTCCTGATCCAAATGGATTTCCAGTACCAAATGGATTGGATCCCAGAGATCCTCCAAACAAGTTCTTTGACAAGTCAATATTCAACTTCTTCTTGTCTTCCTGCTGCAATTTCTCATCTAATGCCTTCTTTGCAGCGTTAGCCTGTTCATCCTTGATTTGAGCCATTTTCTTCTTATCCTTCAAAATACCACGGAAAGCCTTCACGCTGCCCTTTTTACGCGAACACTTAGCGGTATTCTTGCACGCGAATATGTAGATCACACGGTCATAAAGCTTATCAGCCAATGGTGCATCGGCCTGGAGAAGTAAAGCCATTTTCTGACCACAAGAGTCACAGTGAACTAACTCATCCTTAGGAGCAGAGTCGGGATGCATCCAAATGGGTTGGCCTCCAATGAAAGTATCCTCGAGCAGGATATCATCCTCCTCCTCAACAGGACAGTCTATGAATGCCAAGTGTACCTGCGATGGGATCTGTGTGTCTTCGTCTTCAGAGTCGGACCATTCGTTGGACATGGTTGAGATGAGAAAAAAGTGACAAAATGAAAAGATGATAAAAAGAGATGATTAGCGATCATTATAGAGCGATCATTACGAGATGAACATATTGAACAAGAACTACGGAACAAATTAAACATGAACTATGAGATGAACAAATCAAATAAGAACTAGAATTACCAGATGAAGATAATGTGGAAGTTGTTCAGAAGACCATCATGAACTTCGACCTTCACCTCTACTCTTTGCCTCCTGCTATAGTACTCATCTTCACATATCTTGTCTATATTCCTATTTACAAATACCTCTCCTTCTCTACCTCCTCGTACACCTGGATGATGTCACCCTTCTCAAACTTGTCCCACTTGTCAAACGCAATACCACACTCTTGACCCTTCCTCGACTCCGCAATGTCATCCTTCACGTGCTTGAGCGATGACAACGTACCCTTGTACACCTCTGCATCGCCGCGCAATACCCGCACATTCGAAGTCTTCTTGATGGCACCTGAGCTCACCTTACATCCAGCGATCTTTACCTTGCTCTTACGCACCGTGATCACAAATGTATCTTTAATCTCCACCTCACCAAGAGTCTTGACCTCTATTATCGGCTTCAACTGCGCAGTCAATTGGCCAGTAACATCCTCAATCAACCGATAGATGATATTGTGCTCCTTGATACTCACGCCCTCACGATCTGCTTTGCTCATAATAGCCTTTGGAACCTTCACATTGAAGCAGAAGATTGTCGCCTCTAATGTCTTGGCCAACTCCACATCTGACTCCGTTGGAGCACCAGCCCCATGACTGACCACCAGGGACTGCACTTCATTATTACCCATTCCATGAATACTCTCCTTGATAGCCTCTGCAGAACCAAACACATCTGCCTTCACCATATAGTGCACCTTTTTACACTCCGTTCCATCAGCATCCTCTTCTTCCAAAACACTCAGATCCAACCCCGCCATTTTCAACGCATTGATCTTCTCCTGGCGCTCCTGCTGTTCAATCTCTTCGCGACGCTTCTGGTTGATGCTCTCGATATCGCGCGACGATTGGATCTCCTTAGCACGCGTAATACGGTTCGCCACCACACGCTTCGCTACCAGTTCACTCTTAGCCTGGACAATCTGATCACCACTGTCTGGTAATTCCTTCCATCCCCATACTTGCACTGGTGTCAGCGGACCAGCGAGCTTGACCACCTTGCCATGCTCATCCTTCATACCTCTAACCTTGCAGTAGGTGTGGCCAGCAACCAAAACATCTCCAGACTTAACGGACCCGCGCCTAACCAATACCGTAGCTATGTTGCCCACGCCTTTAACCACCTGAGACTCGATCACCCAGCCATCAGCGTGGATTCCAGTAGCCTCTGCCTTGAACTCACTCATCTCACTTAATGTGATCACAGCCTCCTCCAACTTGTCCATGTTCATTCCAGTCTTTCCCGACACCCGAACTGTCTGCGTCTCTCCGCCGTAATCCTCAATGTCCACGTCGTGCGCAGCCAAGTCCGATAACACCTTGTCGAGCTTCACACCTGGCTTGTCACACTTGTTGATTGCAACAATCATCGGTACACCCGACTTTTTAGCGTGTTTAATGGCCTCGATGGTTTGTGGCATCACTGAATCGTCGGCTGCCACCACCAAAATCACGATATCGGTGATGATAGCACCGCGCTCACGCATCTTCAAGAACGCTGCGTGACCAGGAGTGTCTAAGAAGGTGATCTTCTTCTTGGAAACCGGAGTCACCACGGAAAAAGCACCGATGTGCTGAGTGATTCCACCAAACTCCTCATCCACCACACTCGACTTACGCAAATAGTCCAAGATCGTGGTTTTACCATGGTCCACATGGCCCATGATTGTGACCACAGGAGGCCGCTCCTTGAGCATCTTGGTGTTTGGTACCGCGGGGAAGAGGTCCTCCATCGCATTTTCACTGAACTTCACCTCGAAGTTGTACTCATCTGCAATCAATGCCGCATTCTCTTTGTCCAAAATGTAACTGTGCCGCATGTTCTCAAACCCCAACTCCCGCAACTTCTTGAGCATATCGTTGAGACTCACATTCATAGTGTTGGCCAAATTTGACACAGTAATATATGGCGGAAGACTAATCTTGATCGGCTCGCCTCTCGACACGGCAGGAGCACTTACTTTCTTGGTTCCAGTAGTCTTAGATGCCACCTTAGGCTTCTCCTTCATTGCCTTTTCCCGCATGGCCTTTCTGATCTCCTCATAACTGCGCACTTGATTCACTGCTTCTGTGGTTCTAGAGTCGTTGATCCCATCACTGCTATTTTGCTTTGTTGCATTTACCTTCTTCTCTCTCTTCTTCTCTCCATTAACCTTTTTCTCCCCACTTACTCTCTTTTCTCCCCTCTCTTGGCCTCTGTCTCCATTACCTTGTCCTCTTTCTCCTCTTCCTTGTCCTCTTTCTCCATTTCCTTGTCTTCTTTCTCCGCTGTACTGCTGCGCAAAGCGATTCACCTTCGGCTTGTCCTCGGGTTTTCCGAACTTCGACACGGCTCCACCCACTCGTGGCAAGTTCCTAAGGATGTCAGAGTACGCACGCGTTTGTACGTACCCTTTCGCGTTGTAGACTGCGCTTCGAAACATGAAGAAAAAAGTAAAAAGAATAATCGTCTTACACTCATTCATAATCACGCTCACCACAATCACACTCACAATAAATATCATACTCTTTAAACCCACCAAACTATTAAACCCTCATTTACCTAAAATACTTGGCTTTACCATACTCCTCGTGCCTTTCCTACACCAATCCCATGCAATTTCGTAGTTACCAATATATAGATGCTAATACGCCGCGGCTCTACACATACCGGTAGTCACCATTCAGCGTTACATATCCCAACGACTTGCTGCCGTTCAACGTAGCGATCAAGCGGTCAATCTCCTTGAAGTTGCGGTCATCGCTCGCAAAGTTCCGGTGCCTGTTCGATCTAATATGGTCATCAAAGTGATCGTACTTCACACGGCAGTTTTCACAGTATCCTGGGTTGAGCTCCTTCTCTTCCTTCGCAGCAGCCTTGGCCAGCATATGTGTACTCTCGTACGCAACCTGTGACTTCTGTCTCTTCATCGTGATTCTCTTCTTCAAGTTATTCAAGTTGCGCGATGGCACCTGCGATACCATCGGCCCCAATCCGTTTCCTTGTGCAGCCTGTGCAGCTTGTGCAGCACTGTTGAGGTTGGAGTCCATCGAGAAGTTGAGCGCTCCTGATGCACCGTTGTACCCAGAGGCTGCCACATCCTGGAACTTAGCATTAGCAGGCTGTACACACGACAGGTATCTCGCCAATGGCGGCGGTGCAAAAGTAGCCACGTTGTTCGGCGACACATGTGGTTGCTTGAAAATGTCCTCCTCTATCGCCCCATCGTCGTTTTCTGTAGACACAGTGTCGTCGTCTTCTGCCTCCATCACTTGTCCCACAATATCTTCCTCGATTGCAGCCTCAGCTACATGCTCCAGTTGGCTCTCGACATACGTATCGCGGTCGGTACTCACGTTTGCCGTCTCCGTATCTATGGTGTTTGCTGGTCCGCCATGCTTCGCGTTGTTCATTATGTCATTAGTGGCCTGTTTAAGGAGCGCGCGGTAGTCCTTCGTGGCCTCATATTTTTGTAGTCTTCTCATCCGCTTGCGCTCGCTCTTGTGGCTCTCGAGGGGCTCGAAAATGAACGGGCACTTTCCGTCGAGCGATAAGTTCAAGATTGGGTAACCGTCGTCGCTCCATTCACGCACTGCTATTGGCCTCACCTTCTGCGTCAAATCGTAAACAAAGAGATAATTCTTCTCCAAATAATGCAAGTCATCGCGTTTGGCGCTAGGATCGCGATCGGTCGTACCGTATATTTTCTCCTCTTTCAACAAAGTGTAGAGGTTGTCTTTCTTCGACTTGGCATCTGCAGCTGCGGCCACAGATGCCGCGTCAGTTGCCGATGTGCTCGTAGCGCTAGTAGACGCATGGGATCCCACATTCACGCCTAAATTCTTGAGAAATCTAAACACTTTGTCATAGTCCCACACCTTAATCTTTAATTGAGACACGTTCGAGAAGATATCGTTGGGTGGATAGCTCTTGTGGGCATTATAAGGCCTCCTGCTAATGATTATCGTAACGTCATTGTCGTAGAAGGGTGTGATCTCACATCCAACTTGCTTCAAGTATTTCGATGCTCTCTTGTATTCCGTCAACTGCTGTGAATTGCAGTCAGTGATGCCTTCAAAATATACCGTTGACTCCCTCATGATTTTTCGCCATGACTGCTGCCAGTGGTAGAGCTCTTCGCCAGCTAACCTGCCTGTCTTTTGGGCTTGTTGTGCCTGCTGCGCATGAGCCAGAGGATGCGCGTGACTAGCATGATGTGTTGGAGGGGCTGGTTGCGCGTGATTAGCATGATGTGCTTGAGCAATGTTTTGTTGATGACGCTTTGCTAAGACGGCATCAGATTTATCCGTCTCACCAGCATTGTTTAACTTGGCTTTCTTGAGGATTGGTGAAGGTATGTTACTGTTTGCCTCCTTCAACGGAGCACGAATCAATGAGTGGAATCGCTTGCGTAAGTGTTGAGCCTCTCCAGGAGGAGCTGTGGCACCACCAGTTGCTTCACTGGTTGCGCATCTGTTGCTCGATGGGTCCATGGTGGCTAGGACAAGCTAGATCTTTTACAGCAAAAACAACAAATGAGACACGAAAAATGAAAAGAAAAATGAAATTAGGCGCGTACAAAATTGATCGCTGGTTCAGGAACGGACAAAGAAGAACTGAGATGACAAAAACATATAAACTAACTTAAAGCTCAACTTGTACACTTACAAACAACTCAACAAGTCAACTTAACCAATACATTCCATATGAATCAACTTAAAACCGCGATTGTTCCTCGAAATTATGACCGTTGTTTGATATTCATACCTTTTGATCAGGTCTGTCCCCCTAGGTGCTCGATGGAAGACTCTTTGGTAGAACCACTTAAATACTCATGACTTAGATGTGTCCAGCGCACACGCGTAGCATATTGATATGGCTGCAAAAAATTTGGTGTGAAGGAATTGCTGGTTTTTTTAGGTATGATACCCGCGAGATTCGAACTCGCGCCTCCGGAGAGACCAGGACCTTACCCTGGCGCCTTAGACCAACTCGGCCAGAGTACCCAATTCCTGGTAACTTAGATGAATTTGGAATGGTATGGTATTGAATGTAAAGGTATATGTGGAGTATTGCAAACTTTATGGTATAAAGTGGTATATTTGACAAGGTAAGAACATCAATGAAGGTTCAGGTGATAAAGAATTCCTTCAGGAATCAAGTAGAGAATTTATGAGGGGCTATGAGTGTCCTAAAGGGAATTTATCATGTAAGGTTTCTTCCTTGGAAAATTCTGAAGCTGCAAATAAGATGAACCTATCCATAGAGAATACGATAAACTTTGATTGTTGGCTCGGAGAATACTAAACGTTGATGTTTTTTGGTATAGTTGAATCTAGTTTATACGATGTGGTAAAGCTTTCATTGCTTCAGCCCAACTACATTTTGTGAATTTATTGCAAAAATTCTACAAAACTACAGTAAAACACAAAGTGTTGAAGTTTGATCAACAGGAATAAGAGGTGATTCCCTTTATAATAATACTTGTAGTACTTGGTTCTGGTGTACTTGATTCGGTTATTTTCATTTCACTCATTTTTTGCAATAGTCTCAAATCTGTGCTCTTTTGACATTTGTTCCTCGGGTTCCCCGCAAAAAATCAGATCATATTGAAAAATCTACATGTATCGGATAAGATCAGTGTGCACCAGAAGGTTGAAGTCGACACTTGCTTTGAGTAAAACTAGCAATGAGTACCTCAATGTCAAGTTGAATGGCAAGGATGTCGAATTCAGTACGTTTTTCCTCAGAGATTCGTGCACTTCTCCCGAGAGTATGGACCCGTTCTCCAAACAGAAGCTCTTCACAACAGCCGAGCTCCTCTCGCGCAAGTTTTCAATAAACAAGGCTGAGGTAAGAGACGATATCCTCCATGTTGAATGGAGTGAGAATGGTCGCGCAATTGAGTCGAAATACCCGGCCGAATTCCTCGAAAGGGCATACCAAAAGTCGGTCAACAAGATCGACCAGTTCTACGAAAACAGGAAGGTATACTGGGACAACAAGAAGATCTCGGCGGTCTTACAAGAATTGCAGTCAGATGAATCAGACTATCTCACATCCAAAAGTGAGTTCAAAAAGGTCGCTGACAACTTGAATAACTACGGGTTGAGTTTTGTGAACAACATCCGTAGACCGCAATTGGACAAAATGACCGAGGAAAACAGCACTCAGTGGCCAGTCTTCAAGCTTGCAGAGAAGTTTGGCTACATCAAGAAGACCTTCTATGGCACGTTGTTTGACGTGAAGAATGAAAAGGAAGCCAAAAACATCGCCAATACCAATACCTTCCTTCCATTGCATATGGACCTTTTGTACTACGAGTCCCCACCAGGATTACAGTTCCTCCATTTCATCGACAATTCTACACTTGGCGGCGATAATGTGTTCAGTGACTCTTTCCTCGCTGCAGAACACGTTCGCGAAACTGATCCTGAAGCATATCAAGCGTTACTTGAGGTGCCTATTACTTACCACTATCATAACAACAACGAGCACTACTTCTACAAGAGGCCATTGGTAGTGGAGTATGACGATGTGTTGGTGGATGGTAAGAAACGCATTAAGGTGGTCAATTACTCACCTCCATTCCAGGGTCCGTTTGAGTTCGGGGTCACTAAGGCAGATGCAAAGAAGTTCGGCGACTTCTTGCGGGGTCTTAAGTCGTTTGAGGACTTCATCAACGACCCTAAGAATAGTGTCCAGATCAAAATGCAGGAAGGATCGTGTGTCATCTTCGACAATAGACGTGTGTTGCACTCACGGTTGGAGTTCTCAGACGAGAACGGCGGTGACAGGTGGTTGATGGGAACCTACGTGGACGGCGATAGCTTCCGGTCGAAGGTGAGGGTTTGCAATGAGTAGATAGAGGAAATATTGGAGTAAATGCCGGAGTAGAAGGGACCAGTAGCACAATTTCTGTAAGTGGTATACCTCAAATAGAGTGATTGACGATTGGGCTAATAATTTCATCTTCTCTCTTACACTTGTAATTTAGTCTTCATTTTTTTGGTCCTTGACCATACACTTATCTACTATCATATCTCCTATACTATTACAATCATCAATACTATCTTCATACCTCGTACTGTGTCAGTACCTCTTTCCATCAATAATAGCGCTCCTTAGAACTCGAAGCATACGACTTGAAGGTCTGCTTGAAACCGTTACACAATCTCAACATGTTCGGGTACAGGAAGCCCTTCAAAGTGTAGCCATCGATGCCGGTGCGCACATGCCAGGTGCTGATTGGCGTGTTGACATTGACCTTGAAGAGAAGCAAGAAATTACCTGGGGCCTTGTGGTCAAAGCAAAACACGTAGGCACTGCTTTTAGGGTTGGCCTTAGTGTATGACTCCAACCAGTCGATAACCTCTGTGCGTGCACCCTCGCGGAACTTAGGGTAACGTACCATCTCGTCGACCTTCTTGGCAACGGCCTGAATATGCTGGAAGATCAACTGGTCCAAGTCTGCATAACGCTTTCTTTCAACAATGTACTCCTTGCCGTGCGCGCTCTGGCGTTCCTCGACGAGCAAGTGCTGGAACAAGTTATTGTGAACCTTCCAGGTGATAGTCAAGAACTCAGGACCCTTTGACAGCGGACGGATCACACAGTCTCCGACAGACTGTGGAGCCAAATACTCTTCCGCTTGTTTGAAGTTGAGATTACGGTACAATGGGTGCTGGATGTTACGTGTCTTTGCCAATTGCGCACGCTCCTTAGCACGCTCTTTGTTCCAGTCACGTTCCTCAGCCTCGAAGTCCCACTTACCAGGTTCCTTGACGAACTTTGGCGCGGTACTGCGTCTTAAGTCCTCCTCCAACAAGCTGAAGTTTGCTGTGAATGTATCATAGAACACATCCATGACAACGGCTTGTGCGACCTGACCCTGTGTGAGGTCAGTGTCGGGTGGGATCTGTGACTGCTCGATACTACCCAGGATCAGTGATGCCGTCACCACCTTGGCGAACCGGATACGTGCGCCAGGGTCGCGCATATTCTTACCCACCTTGACCACAGTCACTGGCACCACGACACCGGGGCCGAACGTAGCTGCAGTCTCACCAGTCAACATCTGGAATACCTCGGCGCTATCGAGGAGGTGGAACGAGCGGCGCAACTCCTCGAAGTTGTTGACCAACTCTTCCTTGATGATCTGCAACGTGGCGTACTTCTTCTTTCCGAACTTGGTCTCGAGCTCCTTACCGTACGCAATCAAGTTCAACTCATCAACATGGTTCACACCCTCTTGCACGAGCTGGTGGATAATACCACCCTGCTCCTCGACATGAGCCATATCTTCCTCATCCAAGTCGAGAGCATCGGCTGCCATCTTGCGGGCGAGATCATAGTCCTCCGGGTGGATACGCGTGGCATCCAACAACTCCACCAGCGGGTCTCGCGAAGCATCATCGGCAGGAATGTTGAGGAAGGAAGCACAGTTGATAAAGATATTTGCTGTCAGGAGCTCGTGCTCAATGAGATCAGACCGATTAGCCAAAGTCAGTCCCAACTTAGTGTTGATGTTACGCACCAATCCTGAAGCCTTACGTGGACCTAATCCGGCAACATACGGCAACAACTGTGCAACATACTCATCACGAACAGCTTCGTTGATCTCCACACCAACCATGTTCACCACGTCCACAAACACAGATTCCACAGCCTCGTGAACGCGGTCCTTTGGAAGCAACTTCTGGTGCTCGTGGAACGACAACGAAAGAATGTTGTCGCCCAAGGAAACATACTCCAACAACGGACTCTGAACGTAACGAGCCAACCCAAGACAGTACCTCACCAATGGTGGGTGCTCGACACCAGCACGCTCACTGTTCTGGTACAAGCGCGCAGTCTCGTCCTGTGCCCAAATCACACTCAACAAAGGCGCCTGCTCCACATCGGGCAAGTCCTCGATATTGGCCGTGATATTCTGCGCACTCACAAATTCAACCACACAGTCAAAGAGTCGCTTCGTAGAGGCATTGTACCCGGCAACAGCAATCACATCAGGAGGTACAGCCTGGCGGTCAAACCACTCCTTCAACTGACCCAGGAACTGTTCCATCTGCTCACGACCTCTGGTGGGGTTGCTCTCCAGCTTGAACCCTTCATCCATCTGGCCCGTCTCACGGAGGTATGTACCCACAACGGCACTGTCGAAGTCACCACGTCCAAACGACAATGCCAATACGTTGGGCTTGGTACCCTTGTCGAAGCCAAATGGTGTGTAGGGTGCCTGGTCGAGACGCGCAAGCAAACTGCGCCGCACTTCACCGGCAATGAGCCGCTCGCACTCACGTCTTAAATCCTCCTTAGTGTTGAGCGCAACGAGCTTCGTGAGTCGCGCAAACGTCTGCCGGAGAACGAGCTCGCGCTCACGGTTCCAGCTGTCGGCAATCTCCGATGTACCGTCCGACCGCAAACAGTTCAAGATGCACTGGAACCAGTTGTCGTAGTCCTTGGTCTCAACCCTCACAACAATCAACCCCTGTGCTTCGGCCTCCAACATGCGCAAAAGCACATCAGGCGAACTCACCATATCTGCAGGCGTGCGCGCAATAGCATACTTGAGGTCTGCGTACTCGCTGTGAGCGTCAATTGCTCCACGACCCTTGTCGGTCACATGTACGCTCACCAGCGCGAATTTCTTGAAGGTTGCACGTACTTCTGCGCGAATCTTAGGGTTATGGAAGATCTCATCCGAGAATGTGCGCCGCACGGCGTCGCGCGCAGCGCGCTCGTCCTTGAAGATCACATCATCATCCTCGCACAACTTCTCAATCAAGTCCTCTGGGACTTCGAGTGGGTCATCTGTCGCGTGGATTCTGTATGGTACCTCGAATCCCTTTGCACTCTGGTCCTGAACATTCTCACCAAACTGCTTTGCCAGAATTCCGAAAGCAACAACAGCATCGTAGAGCACATTACCCTTGATACGCTCAGTGTTGGCGTACTTGGAGTGTTTACGGGACCGCAGCGTCGATTCGTCGTCTTCACCTTCTTCACGAGCTTCACGAGCTTCACCTACTTCACGGATCTCCTTCAGGTAGGTGTAGTGGAGGTAGTCGTGGAGGTCTTGCACTCCCACCATGGTGTCGAGACTACGAATATCTTTGACGAGATCATCATCTGGTAATCCGCCCAATGCTTCGACAAGCTTTTCGATGTTGAGACGCTTCTCATAGAGCGAGTGGTACTCGACGTCCAACTGAACGATACGCCACAAGTCATCTTCGTACAATAATTTGTGCACTTCGTTCTCGCCATCGACATCACGGGAGAACAAAAGGAAATCACGACGGTGTGTCCAGATAAATGGCACTTCGTAAGCATCTTTCGACACAAACTCCACCACCTTACCAACCGCTTCCTTGAATGGTTGCTCAAGGAAACCGGTAAATGCCTGTGCCTTCTCTTTGAAGAGGATATTGGCGATCCAATCCTTCTCAAGTTGTAACTCCTCGCCTTCGAGTTCGATGTAGTTGAGAGTTGAGCGGTACTTTTGGTAACGTTCCGGGATGTCAATAATACGGATCAAGTTATCTTCCTCTGTCAACATACGCTCCTTCAACTCACTGTGCTCAAACACTTCATCGAGTGAAGTAGGCTCAAGCAGTTCTCCATTACCCTCGTCTTCGATCTCCTGTGCTTCCAAAGCCCACTCGTACTCGGCACCATTACCAAAGACCTCAAACAACTGTTGCAACAGTTCACGATCCACCTCCAGTAACCGCGACGTGTCGATCCGTGGCTTCTGCTTCTTGGCTGCTTGCTTCTGCTTGAGCTTCGCACGTTTTTCTGCTCCATCATCCTCATCACTGAATTCGTCCTCTTCGATGAAGTCGTCGAATTCGTCCAAGATGTTACGCTCACCAACAGCTTCTGCTTTTTCCTCTTCTCCACCTTGTTCATCTTCACCTTCTTCACCCTCCAGGAACATATCGCTCAATCCAGGCACTTTACGCTTTGGAGCGCTGTCGTCTTCGTGGTCGTCTACTTGCGCACGTTTCAAACGCTTGAACTTTCCACTCAGTGCTGGTTTCGACTGTACGCCCGAGTTCTCCATCAACAACTCCAAGTCATCAGCATCAAGCTCATCGGCGTCGTTGTGTTCTTCTCTTCTCCGTTTCTTGTGCTTTTTACGGCGCTTTTTGGGCGAGTCTTCGTCGTCGTCCACAATGAACCCGTCGCGAACTTTTTGGATGGCTTCTTCGTCATCATCGTCCTCCTCTTCCTCAGACGAGTCCACCATTTCGTCGTTGGACGATTCGTCAGAGGCAGCAGGCGCCTCGTCGGAGGGCCCGCGGACCTCGTCGTGGATCTCGCTTTCCTCTTCCTTGGCCATTGTTGTTGTAAAAAAATTCAATTGAAAAAAGAGAACAGATTGAATATTGAGAAATGAGAAGGAAGAAATGAGTAGAGAAGAAACTGAAGAGACCCACATTTGTATGAGAATTCATAAGGTGTGAAGTTTCATGAGGATGTTTTTTTATGAAGGATGAGCTATGGATGTATTCATCTTGTGATGGGAATGTTGATGGACATGAAGATATTAAATACAGCATGACAGGCATTAAGTAAAGCAATTAAGGCAAGGAAAGCATCTATTAAGGCTAAAGAATGAATGAAAATAATGAATTCTTCAGATTTTCTCTACTTGTTCTATAAAGTCATCATACTCAACCCTACCTATTATCCCATAACAATCATCTCAACATTCTCAGTCATATTTAACCATCATTTACCACCATGTACCATTTTACCCTCCACATATCCTTTATTATTCATTAGTTTTCTCATGAACCATTTCTGCATGTTAATTCTTCTTCATTATTCTTCTTCATCTTCTTCACTATTCTTCACACTATTCTTCACACTATTCTTCACACTATTCTTCTTCACTATTCTTCATCTTCTTCACCTCCCTTTTTCTACCTCTCCCTATTCAATTTCATATTGAACTGTCTGTTCTTTTCACTGATATACGAGTCCACACCCGCCTCCTCTTCACGATTTCTCCTTCTCTTCTTAGTTCGTGCTTCTGCTACCATATTCACAAGGAGCTGTTTATCAACATCTGCAGGTTTCTGTTCAAGGAGAACATTCAATCGTTCAGCATCGTCTAACCGCTCGATATGGTACTTTTCATTAAGTAATCGCATCTGTTGTTCATACAGCTTTTTATCGATCTCAATACTCTGGATGTTCTTCTTATATGCTTGTTGAGCCAACTCCACGAAATTAGCACCGGCTTTCTGAGCCTTTGGTCGACTTTTTTCCCACTCTTCACACTGTCGTATCGTGTATTTCATGTTTTTCTTCCTTTGCTCTTCCTCAGGTGTTGGTTCGATGATGCTCTCGTCCTCGAATTTATCCTCTTCCTTCTGGGCTCGTTTGGCCTGAACCAGATCTATCCTCTGTTTCTTAGCATCATCAGACAATGCCTTTCTATTGGCAGCAGCTGCCTGTTGTTTCTTCTGTCGAAGACTCTCGAGTTTGGCACGCGTGGCTGCCGATAGTTCAGTCATTAGATAAAAAATAGAAATGATAAGGAACAGAGAAAGAGGTCGAACAGATAGAGAAATGGGTAGAGACAAATACAGAAATGTGAACAGATGTGAACAGATGTGAATATACCAGAGGAGTTGTTTAGACATGAGTTGAATATTTGTAAGCCTTATAGAGGTGTAAATAGATCTGATTAGCCGTAAACCTACTAGATCTGGACATATGAGATGGTAAAAAAATGCGCAAGCCCGGAATCGAACCGGGGGCCCAACGATGGCAACGTTGGATTTTACCACTAAACCACTTGCGCTTATTGTGGAAGAACTCCGAGATTATGGTGTCAGATAAATAGAGATGGAGGGATTATTGATAAAAACCGTTATTTGGTGAAAGGATGAGTGGATAAGACGGATAATGCATGAAAGGAATATACGGAGAAATGACGGAATCACGGGTGAAGGAATTCTTCCATAATTGATTTATAGTAACAGTTAGGAATTGAAAGGTACTGAGAGGATTACTACCAAGACTGCATATAATACAATTCTGTTCTTACGTAAGCGAACAATACGTAGCGCACTCAGCCGAGACCAGGTAGTGCCAGCTCCCCAGCTTATAACAGCTTAGCGAGCAATGACGGAGCTAGACCCTAGACTAGACGGCCTGTTCAACCAGCGCCAGAGTTTAAGTAGCTAGAAATACCCACTCTGAATAAACATGCAGGTTATTTCCAAATCTAAAGTGTTCAATCCCTAACAGGAATTGCACACTTTAGAGTGGGATGATGGCATCACAAAAATTTTGGGGTAGAAGCCGTACTTTCGGGGGTTTTCACGTGAAGTTAATGTAGCTTCCATGGGGTTTCATTTTGCATATTTCCAGATGATTCGAAATAGGCTATATGTATTGAAGAAGGGTGTAAGCGACGGAGAAGTAACGGAGAAGTAACGGAAAAATGACGGAGAAGTAACGGCGATGAGTACTTGATAAAAAGAGACTTTAGATGGCAAAGAGGCTTTCAAGAGGGGTATTTGGGACTTGAAAAGGTCATACGGAAGAAGGACTCTACGTGCTTTATCAGATCACATTTTCAACCTAACTACACAAGTAGTAGATTCCACAATGTACGGCTCAAATTGCCTTTTTCATCTTCATGATCGAACCACTTCATCAAGGTCCGCATTTCCACATGTGTCGGTATCAAGCACGTTGATAGAATCAAGTTAAGTCTGCTCCATTGGTTATTCATGTACCATGATGCGCCACAGTCATATATGCCGTGCATACTTTCAATCAGAGCTATTAATACTCAATTGCATCCACCACTCTATGATCTCTTATTTTCCTCTCACATTCTGTAATCACGCGTATTATTACTACCCTATACAATCCTTTATTCTCCTCCTCCTCAACTACCTCCTTCTTATCCTCTCCCATGGCCCTACGTTATCCTTCTTATCGGACCCATTCACGTGACCCACAAACAGGGCCACTAACTACGGATGCAACTTCCCGGCATTGTCTTGTTCTTGCCGTTCGAACTCATAGGTCCCCTAATTTGCCATCGTTCGACTCGGAAGCGGCCCGATCTCCGCAATACGAACGCCCCTCCTATGTGTGGCAAACAAGTATGCAGGATGACATCGAGAGATCTGAATGGTCCACCAGTATTGCAGCCCGAGTCGGCTGTTGCCTTCTGCCGTTGCATAGTCAATTAAGCTTTTATGATAGAGGGGTATCAAAAAGTATAAGAATAGCAAAATGGCGCTATCAATTCCTTCAACACAAACTTATTTGCAGACATTTGATTTCAAACCAATTGACTATATCAATTGACTATCAAGCGACTCCGAATTCACAATCTATTTGATCAATTGAGGCTATCTATTTGATCAATTACAAATCTCAATTTCATTCAACTCCTGAATCAATCTAAAATGTCAGCTAGCGCCCCAGCTCGTTCCGACCCAAACAAGGAGACTGATTTGCTTGATTACATCAAGAAGCTCCCTCACTACGAGTCGCTCCGTGGTCACCCAAGCAAGATCTTGGATGCCATTGACAGCTTCAGTGAGAATGACAGATTCCTCATGACAATTGGCCGCATAAAGGGCTCTGTTGTGCTTGATCAGCTCAGGAAAACGCAGGCGAAGACCATGATTGAGTTGGGAGGCTACGTGGGTTATTCAGCTATTCTCTTTGGTCTGAACCTCCCTGAGGGCTCATCTTTCTACAGTTTTGAGGTCAACCCTGACTTTGCTAAGATTGCCCGCGAATTGATTGAGTTGGCAGGCTTGTCTGACAAGGTCCACGTTGTGGTGGGCCCCGCAGCCAAGTCATTGGTCAAGTTTGCCGAAACTCACAAGGAACCTGTTGGATTGGCCTTCATTGACCACTGGAAGGAGTTGTATGTCGATGACTTCAGGGTCTTGGAAACCGTGGGCTTGATCGGCAAGGGATCTGTTGTCACTGCCGACAACATCATCACTCCAGGTGCTCCTGAGTATGCTAAGTATGTGAGATTGTCGCCTGAAGAGAGGGAGGAGTTCAACAGCAAGCATGAGAATGCCAACGGAAAGGAGTACCCAGGAGTCGCAAAGAACAAGTACGAGACTGAGACCATCATTTTTAAGGCAGGCAAGTTGGAGGACGGTGTGGAGGTCACCAAGATTCTTTAGGTATTAAAGAAAGCTAAGTAACGAAGTAACTGATAAGTGAAGCAAATATATGTAAGTGAAGATAACCAAAAGAGGAACTGAGTACATCTGACAATCGACTCCAAATACTTCAGTTGATCTAATGATTATCGAGACCAAATACTTCAGTTGATCTAATGATTATCGAGACCAAATATTTTAGCTGACAATACATACCGAAACTAAGGATAAAGGAGGTTAATTCAATACCCACGTAGGAGTTTCTTAAATCTATTGTTACATTATAAGATAACGATAACTAAAGCAGGTAACCATAAACGAAATAAAGCAGGCAACCATAAACGGACGAAAACTAAAGCGAACAAAATATCCGAAACTTTAACTTAGCATAGCCAATTAAAATTTCCTTAAACTAACAACGTGTGTTTCTAACCTCGGCTCTGATCTCCCACTCCGTTAAGATACTCCTCTCGTCTCGCTCTCCATTCTCAATAAAACTCTTTTCATCTTCCTTTCCCCATATTTTATCTTTTTCTTTTAATTCTTAAGACAATCTTGATACTCCGTGGACATGAAGTTCGCCACAATACAGTAGTTCTCATTCCAGCACCTAGTCGAGAGTGAAGTTCCATTAGCACATTTAGGCGTAAATGGACTGTGTCTGTATTGGATCTCGGAGAATTTCTGGTTGAATTCGATATCACTGGAATTTTTCAATGGCTCAACCACATACTGGTGCCAGAACGAGGCATTGAGTGGTGAATCCGTTGGCCAACTGTGTTCTGGATCATAGAAGTCTCTTGCTGAATACTCGAATGTCCATGTGGGCTCATCTCCATCATTGGTGAAGGTCTCGTTCAAATGGGTATAGTAGTTGTAAGAGTTGATAATGTTGAACGATTTGTCCTCGACCTCATAGTAACGCCAACTTGGATTGTTATCGGTCAATGGAGTGATGGACTGCATCACCCATGCCATGTTGATCACATCAGTGGCTTCCTTAGATGAGTTGGAAGAGTACAACACATGGAACTGATCTCTGTGGGTATGGCCCCAGAAGATGTTGGCAATGGTATATGGCGAGAACCGCTCGACAATCTTACCAAAAATGGCCGACTGCAATGGCAAGGCATCGTAGTCTGCTACCGGAATATGTGCCAAAATCCATACTCTCTGGTTCTGCTGCTCACTCTCCACCAACTCATTCACCAAAAACTCCCACTGTCCAAATAAGTCCGGTGTCGTGGAGTGGTCAATGTATGCCCACAAGTTTTTCTGGTAGTAACAGTTGGAGTTGAGCGAGATCACCTTCAAGCCTCTATTGGTGACGTACGAGAACCCGGAATAATGTGTCTTGATCTGTTGTCTGTTAGCTTCAGGCAACCAACCGTCGTTCACCCACAAATCGCTCATTAACTCGTCGTTCCAATGATACGAGCTGTTGAAGTCGACGGAGTTGGGTGCTATTTGACCATAAGGGAAGGTGTCATGGTTTCCCAAACTTGGGAACACAGGGATGTAGTCCAAGAAGTGTTTCATGATCTGGAAACCCTCGACCTCCGAGTTCTTAGTGTATTCAGCATCAGTGTGCATGGTGTCGTGGTCCACCATATCTCCCGTGAACAAAGCAAACTCATACTTGTTCTGCTCATTCGACTCCTGGATGTACTTCAAACTGTTATTCATCAAAAGTGCAGGCGAATCGGTGAGGTAGCCACCAAAGATCGTAGCTGGAGACGACGCAAAGTTGTAACCGCGATGTGCAGGGTAATCATAGTACTCGCCCTTGATATAGTTGTTGGCTTCGTCATAATGAGCATCAGGGTAGAACGAGTATGCAAATTTCGACAAGTTGGGATCAATGGCCTTGTAGTAATCAGTGAAGTTATAACCTTTAGGATTCAAGTCCAAATTCACAGATTCTGGGATACCACACACGGGCGATGAACAATTTGCCTCAGAAGCAACCTCATAGCGACCTTGAATGTGGAAATCTGTGATGTGCAAGACATTGAACTTTTCTCTATTAGCAGGATAGTCTGGCTCACTAAAATGCAGAACTTGTTTTGCAGGCCACCAGGACTCCAAGTTGAATCTTTCAGTCACGTTACCCAACTCAGGTACTTTGCAAGCCAGCGAAGACTTATAGTGACAGTAGTATTCCAAGTCCTCTTCACTAGAAGTGTTGAAGTGCTTCAACATGTGTAAGAAATCATTATCATAGAAATCGATACTGGAAGTCCCTGTTATACCTGAATCAAAGCTCTTAGAGAATTTGCGGTCGACCTTGCTATTGGTAGCGATGAAGAAGTCTACTTCATCACACTTCGATTCAGATCCCTTGTTAAGCTCGATACAGTACTTGAAGAGGGTCAAACTGATCAAATGTGCCTTATCAGGACTGGAATTCAACAAGTTCTGCGCGTACCGGATCTTATTCTTGCACTGGCCACATTTAGTGGAGTTATAAGAAGTCAATTGCTTCAAGTGATCAGTGATGAAGTCTTTCTCGGGGTCGCTTAAATCATCATATACCACATCGATAGGGTTAGATGATCTTGCAGCCAATTGCTTTTGTAATACCCCAAGTCCAGGTAGAGTATGTGCAATTGTTAACTGACAAGTGAAAACCAAAGCAGCTATTTGACTCAATAACATTGTTGGACTCTGTAACACCTGAGGCATCGCCTTCTATTTATACACGTACTTAAGCGAAGTCCGCAATGCGTGCTATTTCATCACAAAACGTTCTATAAGTTTTCCCTAAATTCAGGAAACAATGGAACTTGTAGTAACAAGGTCGCCATCTTCTCCATCATTTCCACGGTTCTTCACCACTTTCATCATCATATCATCATCATCGTCTCTTCATATCGTGATAATGAAGACTGTGCGATCCATCTGAGGTGGTACAAAAGCCCCTTTCGTTGAAGTATTATTGCAGGCACGTTTTTGAATCTAATAATTAGTGCCGAACGTTGCCTAAAAAGTTTGGAATTTTACCGAAGGACGGCAAAGGGTTGAATGGATTGAAGCATCCTATCGGCCGAGATAAAAACTAAACGTCATCTCATCATTATCGGATCAAAACCAATTGAACTATAGAGTATCGCTCTATTAATCACCATTTATTTTGTATCACTAGAAGATTACAGTAGATTATCTAAAAAACAAAAAGAGTTAAACTGCAGACGACCGATCAACAATAAGATGATACTGAAACGATCTCAACAAAAGGTAACCAATGAGAATTTTTCATAATAGTAGTACGTAAGTGATGAACTATACAAAAAAACTCCCTTGTCACTACATAGAATATTTAACTGTAAAGCCAATTATAAGCCCATTTAATGATAGTCATTTTGCGCTCACTAAAAATGCTACTGAGTTTCACGTACTTTTTGTGAAACAACCTAATCAAAGCTTTCTAAAGATTGAGTAAATTTCTTAAATGGTGAAAAGAGATCATAAGAATCTTTATATATGTTTTCCCAATAGTTTTTATTACCTACTCATATTGACTATGTTACACACGGATTACATTCCCATTTTGGCAACAGTTGTATCGACTAAAGGCAGTTTGACACCAAGTTAACAATTATTCAACGACACTCACAATCGTCAATTGTTCCTAACACTCAAGTCTTTAAAGGGTTGATCTCAAGAAGAGTATTAGTTCATATAATTGAAGTCAATGTTGTAGTTCAAGCCTTCATCGAATAACTTGTTACGTCTTTTCAATGTAATCTTTAATCAACACTACTCAATCGTCTCTGTTGTTCAAAATGCGCAAGATGAACATGAACAAGTTGATCACGTCCAAGTATAATTTGATGCACGAGAGAATCTCATCCTCAAGATGTGCAGACTTCATAATTATCTGTGTGTCCACTATTATGTACACACTGAAAATAAGAGCTCCACCATAACTGTAAACCGCCTCTATACCAGACAGGAACGGCAAAAAAATCAGTACAAAACCCATGGTTATCAAGAAATAGAGCGAAATACCCAAAATTCCTTGCCATTGAGTGAAATCATACTTTGTCTGGAATGCGAAGGCTGTGAGCCCCACAAACATAATGGTGGTAAGAAGAACAGCCTTGATGACAACTTCAGATTCCACCATGGAGCAAGCAAGCCCAATTCCATATGCTTCGCAAATTGTGAATCCAGCAAGCAAGAACAAATTGATAGGGTACAGTCTGGCTTTGAAGAACAATGTTAACATAAAGCCAAAAGACCCAATTATGGAAATAATGAACACAGAGAAGTGTTCTAAGCACCAGTTCTGGATAGAGGTATTGGACCGGATAAGATATCCAACTGCTAATGTGCTCAACAATTGCACCATAAGTAAAGCGTAAACCTTACGCACAAACATCTGGCGCACTGGGAGCTCGCACAGCGAAACATTCACAGAGTACTTGAAGTCATCGGGAACGTTATCACCTTCAGTTCTCTCAACGGGTTCTTCACCGTAAGCTGGGGGCGCTTGTGTGGGAATTGAGGTATATGGTTGTGACATGATACTTTAAAGTTTTTTGGTCATGGATTTTTAGGGGGCAACTTCACTTGGTATATTATGTAAGAGGAGACGATATCTTATATAAGCGTCGAGATTTATGAAGATTACTGTCTCTACATTACACTTTAATAGATTAATTCTTAATACTAATTACGTCTGGATTACAACAAATTCTAATCGGTATGTTAACAGAGGATTCAAGTAGGGAGAAGCTAAGAACAGTCATAAAGTTCAGAAGAGCGAGCGAATTATTTTTATACTTCTCATTATACACAAGAAGCTCGCTAATTATCTTAACCATGAAATCCACTGTCTTTGTTTCAAAGTTTCTTATAAGTGAGAACAAGTCTTTTGAAGGCTGGTTACTTATTCTATATAGTACATTATTATTATCAACTATGTCTTCTATTTTGCAGCCAAACTTTTTGCAAAAAAAAAATCTCCTGGGGGTGAGTCGAACACCCGATCTCAAGATTACTTTGAGGTTTCTCATTACAGTCTCGCGCCTTAGCCAGCTTGGCCACCAAGAGTTTTCGTACGATCCACAAGAGTGTAAGAAAATAAGACTGTAACTTATTTAGAACATATTAGTATTAGAACCTCGAATTCAACTAATTTAGCCGTCTAGTAATCCATCGGTCGCTTATGATTTATCTCTGGCTCAGTTCCTGTGTTCTTTCAAACTTGAGAATTCTTGATTTTGCTGTGGTACAACTCAGTTGTTTTTTGCACTAAAATATCTTTTTACAGCATGTCTGATCTTACTCCCATATTCAAACAATGTGTGGACATTGTTCAGTCAGAACTCGGTAATGGGATCAAGAGTGACTTTGACTCGGCGCACACAAGACAGCGTCCCAAACATTACAGCATTGGCGACAAGTTTGCCAAAGAGAGTGTGGAGTTTCACAAGTCAATAGTGGAACTCGCCAAGTTCATAGACCAAGTCAAGTCACCGTACTTGTCGATGAGTGACGAACCTGTGGCGGGATCCATCAGCCTCACTACTCAAGAAAAGAACAAGATAGATGAAGAGTTTCGTTTCAAAGTCCAGCAGTTGTTCGAGAGGCTTAAGTTCATGCAAGAGTACGAAAGAAAACGCCAACAGGTCGTGGCGACAGAAACCTCCAACAACAAATCACTCTTCAGTAAGCTCTTCAGCACAGGTGCCGATGATAATGAGTTTGCTTCTGACTATGAGTTGTTTCTCTCCACAGTCGGTAGTCATCGCACGCTGATTCTTAAGAGCTTGAACAATAATCTTAACACTGTGAGTAAGCAGTTTGATTTGCTCCAGAGAAAGAGAACAGAAAGAGAAAAACAGTTGCATCTTCTTAACTTTCAGGACTTGGGAGATGATCAGGGTATGCTCAATTTGAATGACTTGGATGACGACAAATTTGACGACTCACAAGACCTCACAGAGCCTCAGCAACAAATGTCACAACAACAGATCCAGTTACTCGAGGAAGAAAACCTGCAGTTACTTACAATGAAACAATCACAGTTGAAGCTGGTGGAAAAGTTGCATACGTCCATGGTGGACATCATGAACATGCAAAATGAGCTCGCATTCCAGTTGGAGTCCCAGAGTGATCAAATTAACTCGTTGCTCGACAACCATTCACAGATGGAGGTAGATATACAGATGGGTAACAAACAGTTGACCAGTGCCACAAAGAAGAACAAGAGGAGTGCGAACATTCTAGTGGCTATGTCTCTAATTTTGGCATTTTTGTTGTTGCTCGTCGATTATATATCGTTTTAATTGGGTAGGTGATACAATATTTAAAATAGAGAAAACGTATTGTACATATAAGCGAGTTACTTATAGAAGTTCTCATGAATCTCATGCCATGCCTATATAGAATTCAAGAGAATATGCTACGATACACCTCCAACATTCGAGAGATTCTCTAATGCATTTAGTCTATATAGTCTCCTCCACAGTTCCCGCACCTATCGTTACACCCTCTCTTCTGAGTACAACTCTACCCAACGCCTTGTTCTCCGAATACTTCGTCAACGGAAGTACCTCTCCACCGAGATCGATTTCCACCACTGCCTTCTTCTTGGATGTAAGGTGCAAGATCTTCTTCTTCTTCTTCGTGTCGGACTTGACCTCAATAATGGCAGATAATCTTGCGGGTACGTGCGAGTTTCCTCTAAACAACACAATTGGCGACCCTACCAACAATGGCTTCTTCATGTCGAACAATTGGAGTGACACAACCAACTTCTTGGCACATCTGATTGGTGACTCCGGTGTAGTTACCAAGTCACCTACTCTGAATGGTTCCACATTCTCATTCTCAACCTGGTTGGCCTTGAAACACAATTGAACGAGTTCGCCCTTGATAGCAAAGTCCACATTCTTACCAGATACCAGTATGGAATGTACGGCCAATGACACTTCACTTGGAAGACTCTCGATGGTCTCTCCAACTTGAATAACACCTGAGTTGATCTTACCAGTGACCTTAATCTCACCCTTGTCCTTGAACGAATCGTGCACAGAAAGCACAAAGGTCTCCTCCGCAACACCTTTTTTGTCCACGCTTACCTCCACATTCTCAAGGTATTCACCCAATGTAGGACCCTTGTACCAGTCCACTGCATTCACACTTGGGTCTCTCTTCACCACCATGTTACCATTCAATCCAGAGATTGGGATAAAGGTAATTTTTTCCTTGGAGAAACCAACATCTGCACTCGTCAAGTACTCTTGCAATTGTTCCTTGATTGCGTCGAATCTGCTCTCACTCCAGTTCTCTTTATCCATCTTGTTAACAGCCACACACAAGTTCTCGATGCCTAAGTTCCTGGCCAAGATAGTGTGCTCCTTTGTCTGACCGTCCATCGCAAATCCTGACTCGAATTCTCCGCTGATGGAATCAACAACCAACACCGCAAAGTCAGCCTGAGAAACACCACCGATCATCTGAGGAACAAAGTCCTTGTGACCAGGAGAGTCAATTGCAGTAAACCGTGTAGTCGAGGTCTCGAAGTCAGTCGCACAGATGTCGACAGTGACACCATGTTGTCTTTCCTCTGCAGTCTGGTCCATGATCCATGCCAACGCAAACGAACCCTTACCGGCCTTTTCTGCTTCTTTTACCAACTTATTGACGGTCTTCGCATCAACAATACCAAAGTCGAACAAAATACGGCCCATGAGCGTGGACTTACCGGCATCCACATGTCCCATAACCACAAAGGATCTGTGGGGTTTCGAATATGCCGCATTTGTCTTCAACTCTTGTTCGATGTCCAATTTCTTCTTAGGTTTTGTCTTCTGTGCCGCCTTCTTTGTGGGCTTTTGTGATATCTTCAAGTTGCCCATACCTTCAAAGGCATTCTTCTGTGCCTCCAAGACAGTATCATCTGGGGATGGGGATGAAAAGTTTTCTTTTGCTTTTGTAATCTTTTCTACATTGAGTTCTATGTTAGTAAGTGGGTAGAAAATGTCCGAATTGTGTCGCCTGCGTTTACTGCGGTTCTCTTCATGACAGTCTTCATTGTTGCGTTTGAAAAACGTCACTGCAACATCACTCGTGGGAAGTTGCATTAGTGAATTGTCTCGAGGAACATTATAGTTGAGCTGAGAAAGTGAGGGATTGGAAGTTTCCAGCGAACCAGTCGGGGTCAATCCAGTCTGATCTCCAGCATTATGAGACCGATCTAATTTCAGTTCTATCTCGTCCGCTTTGTGATCTACCTTCATATCTTTCAGATCCAATTTAGTATCATCCACTTTGGGATGCACCTTTGGAACCGTTTGGTACCCTTTCGAGTCACCTTTCTTCAGATCAGTCAGTCCAGTCAAACCTGCTAATCCCTGATTTCTTCCTCTTTCATTCGCTTCTCTCTCCAATCTGCGTTTTTTCAACAACTCTGTCATTTTCGATTGAGGTTGAGGGGCACCATCACTTTGCAGACCAAGTCTATCAAGTATTGCCACTGGCTTGTTTATAGGTGCCTCCGACAGCAGTTCTTCCCCTGAGACAACCTTTGCCTCAGCAGCTCGTGCTGCTGCTCGTTGTTTCGCCAAGAGCGCTAGCTTGGACATATAGTGTGTGAAGCGACTTTTTTTTGTCGCCACTTTCTCACAAAACAGCAAAGAAGTGAAGTCTCAGAGAAAGAGGGAGAAAGTGACACTTTGCGCGACATATACGCTGACTGGCGTTCGGACAGTGTTCGTGTGAAATATACATACTTTTCTTGTGCTTGGACTTGATTTCTTCAATGGCAGCATCTAATTCATAGTAGTTATAGTAAAGTGCCTCCTTTAAGTCAAGCTCAGGAATCTCATCGTTGTAAGAAGCCAATTTCGCTTTGAGTTTAGGAAGCACGTCATATAGTTGATCATACTCGTTGTCATCGAGAGCATCCTCATTGAATGCTTCGGCATCGCCGCTGCCGTAGTCGTAGAGATCGTCGTCGTCGTAGTCCATGTATTTTGTGCTAAAAAAACGAAAATCTCGAAATGGTATAGAGATTGAGTAGGAGGTCTGATTACCAAAGATGAACAACGAGAAAGAAATTAAGACGAAAGAGTATGGGAAGGGAATTGAAGATTTGAAAAGGCTTGAAACAGTATGAAATGACTTCAAAAGCCTTTAGAAGCTTTGAAAGAACATTGAATTAACTTGGAGGAGCACTTGTTGCAACCATCCCATACACTTACTAATTTCTCACTTATCTATTGAAATATTCTATTCTCTGATTCTCAATCTATTCTCTGATTCACCCTATTCTCACTGATACTGCTTGAACAAGTCTGCACCCAAGATCTTCTCCACAGTCTTTCCTGCAGCAACTACATCCTCATCAAAGTAACGTCTACCGCTCAATTGCACAGCAATTGGTGCGCCAACAAACTTGCTTGGATCGTAGCTCTTCTGCTCGAGCTCATCGACACCGCTCCGGTATTCGTAAGTCTTGTCAGCCTCTTCCCACACATCGATTTCTGGATCTTGGTACAACCCAGTTTGCAATGTCAAACTTGGGAAATCCAAGATATTGAAGAGTGCAGTGTACGACCAGTTGTATACGCCCTCGGTAATTGGAGCCACATTGTTGTAGTTAGGTGACAAGATCACATCAATCTTATTGTTCAAGAGAAACTCAGTGTACTCTTGTCTCAACAGGTCTCTCACAATATTCAACTGACGGTTCTCTTTCACAGTTAATGGCTTGTCACCTTGACCGAAATTGAGATTCCACCTTGTTAACTTCTTCAAAGGCTCACCAGAAGCATTCAAAAGCTCAAATTGTCTAGAATTACCATCACAGTTGTACATAGTAGTTACAGCCTCATACGCATCCTTGGTTCTGATAGGCTTGAATTCCACAACCTTGACTCCAGCAGCCTCAAGCTTACTCACTGCGTGCTTCAACCCTCTTCTGATTGGGGGAGTTGGACGCACGAGTCCGTCATCATACATCACACCAACAGTCAAGTTTGCAGGTGAAGGGGCCTCCACCTTTCTCCACGGCTGAGGAACTAACATGGCATCTTTGAGCCATGGCTTTGCAAAGTTCAATGAGGCATCCATCCACAAGTCAATATCATCGACCGTGCGCGCTAATGGTCCAACAACTCCCAATACTGACTCTTGTCCTGATCCGGCGGAGATACCACCCTTAATACTCAACCGCTTCTGTGTAGGTCTGAATCCCTGGCACCCACTGTATGCGGCAGGAGCTCTAATTGAACCACCAATATCAGATCCAAGTCCAATAGCACTACCACCAAATGAAACTAAAGCACCCTCACCACTGGAAGAACCTCCTGAAGATAAGAGCAAGTTGTGTGGGTTTCTTGTGAGTCCAGTGTAGTTATTGTTGGAACACAAGTGCATCAACGTTTGAGGCTGACTGGTTCTAATGTAAAAGATGCACCCGGCATCTTCTAAACCTTGAACTGTCACAGAATGTTCAGAAGTGACATTGTCGACGAGCCCAACATAAGAAGCGTGTGTGACTTTTCCCCTATAACTGTTGTGCTCTTTGAGAGACATAGGCAATCCATGTAATGGTCCCACCGTCTTACCGTTTTCCTTCAAATACTTGTCCAAATACTCTGCTCTGGCTAATCCCTCATCTATAAAGAGTTCCATAGCACAATTGGTGAGTTGGTGGGCGATTGTTGCTCTCTTTGCAAAGGCTTTAAAGACCTGGACCGAGGTAACTTTACCGTTGGCAATATCGGCAAGAAGATCCTTTGCACTCTTATCGGTAAGCTCGAGTTCTGATGGGGTCAACAATTTCTCTTCATAAAGGAATTTTAATGGGTTGAACTTCTCCTCAGCCAATTGCTCAATTGTTTTTGGCAACTTGATCTTGTATTCGTCTTTGATCCCCGCAGCTAACTTGTCCCTATAAGCAATGACTTTGGGCAACCATTCGGATTCGTATCTAGCTTTGTCTTCGTAGTTGGAGCCGAAGGATTCGGCAACATAATCAGAAAAGGACATTGAGTAATGTTGGGGTTGAAGAATTGGCGCCACTGGCGTCAATTTATATTTCTCACGCGCATTTAGTTGCATATCGATAAGATAAGATTTGGCCTAATTAGGAAGGTGGAAAACGAAGTCAATGATCCCGATGTTCTTAATCGCCGACAATTGCAAGCATCAATACGCAAACGCACCCATAAGATGACGCCTTCTGGACGTATTACCTGTGGTAACGCTGCCTTATCGTGTATCGTGAGAACTCGTTCTTCGTTTTAACAATGCAAATAAGGAAAGTCAGTGCGGAGGCGCACCTCTTTCCAAATTGGGACAAGCGGATCGCACACACAATATTTGGTTGCAAGAGGAGATTCAATGATTTTTGAGGGGTGTTTTTTTTCGCTCTCAAGTCCCGTTAGTGAGTGCGGAGTAATGTGGCAGTGAGGGGAATAAGGAAAGGAACTGTTCTGGGGATGTGGCATTATGGGGGGAAGTGTTGGGATATAGAAGTTGGTGATAGGGATTATGCATTGGGAGATAACATACTGATTAGGAAACTTTCCCGCGGATTCGTGCAAGTCTAGAAATTGAAATTCCGACGATTGATTTCGAAGCGCGCATTTCCCAAACCGGACACTTAGAGGATTGTATGCGCACTCAAAAATACTGAATTCATCTCATCACTAGATCGCATGAGATCTCAAACTTGGAAAAATTACTCTTATTACCATCTTACTTTGAGGATGAAAATGAAGAAATAATAAGAAAATCTATTTCTTAACTTGTACGTAGATCTTCTCCTCTTCCATTCTTTCCTCAATTCTTCTCCAGTTCTTTCCGTTTCTTTCTCTTTATTCTTGTCTATTTCTCTACTTTCTGCTTTCCAAACCCTTCAATGCCAACTGGAACACTGCTTCCTTCAGGTTGGCACCTCCGATGAAACCCGCGGCGTGAACAAAAATACAGCCCTCAATACCACTCTTCTGAGACAACTCCTCATCTCTCAATCCTCTCAAGTCATCAGGTAAACCCACACGGAACTCGAATGATCCTGGAGCAACAGCAACAGTCGATACTCTCCACTTCAAACTGGTGTCTTGGAAAAGAACAAACTTGACTTCACCCTCCTTGTTGTTGTCCTTCTCAACAGCATACAAGTGGGAAGTCCATGGACAGTAGTTCTCCAATACCATAATTTCACCGCTCTCATGAACGTTAAATCTGTCATTGTAAGCAGCCTCAACAAGGGTCTTGGCTGGCAACCACGAGTTACCGTAATCCTCCAACAATCCCAAGAATGAAGTTCCCATCAACTCACTTGCCTTCAAAAATTGTCTGTCAAAGTCGGCATCGGTGGGGTTAGTGTTCCAGCTTGGGTTGAGGCGTGACACAAGGGATGGTAACTTGATGTTTCTATCGTTGAACTTCTTGGTCTGTTCGATTTCCAATGGGTAGTTGCTGACTCCGTTATCATTAGCATCCAAAGACTCAATGAACTCCTTGTAAACCTTTTGGTACAAGAGCTCGACATTATCATCAGTGAGTTTCAACTTCAACTCCTGTGCGATGATTTCCTTACCAAAGTGTTTGTAAATCAAACCTGCAGAGCTCAAACGGGTCTTGTAGTTGTCGGAGAAGGTGTCTTTGAACTCACGCTGGTGGTGGTCAAAGAACTTTTCACCATCGTATTTGCCGCCAACATCGATGACAACATCACTAGCTTCCCAATCAGAGGGGTTTCTCGAACGGATAAGTTCAGCCAGTGAATACTTAGGGAGGAGTCTGAGCATGAACACCGCGAGAGCCTCATCGGCATGGAACGATCCAGAGTGTGTGCAGATTTTCATGTTGAGCTTCACGCGTTTGGACATCGAGAAGAAAAAAAAAGGTTATAGAGGATAAAAAGAGTGATGAGAGAAGATGAAAAGAGATAAAAAGACGAAAAGAATGATGATAAAAGACAAAAGATTAGTAGAGAAGGTAAAATAGATGGAAGTTCGGTACTACAACATTAAAAGAAGAATCTTGGATGATTATGCTTACTAAGTAGAGTTAGAACTATACTTATTGGTGGAAAATTGATGGTCCATTTGACAAAAATAGCGCCGCCCGGTTTCGATCCGGGGACATCAGGGTTATGAGCCCTGCGCGCTTCCACTGCGCCACGGCGCTTTTTCTTGACGAAAACGTGAAGAGATAGAACAATAGATGGAAAATAAAGCCATCAAGAGGCATGCTGATAATTTACGGATATACAGGGGGTTTTCACTCTTACATAGTTAACATAAGGTAACCATAGTAAGGTTTCCTCCTATATAGTAATGGATCTATCAAAAAAAAAAATTACGGATACTTATTGGGGTGTATACTACTCTGGAAGTAAGTCAGTACTTCTTAATGAGCGAGGAAGAAATGGGTTTTCTTAAATTTTCATAACCAACAGTAACCATAAGACCAACCTATTATTAGTACCTTGCACCTATATAGTTATAGGCTTCAAAAACTTATGATAGAAGGGTACTACCAGAATCAACCAAACAGTTTTCGCTTATCTTGAAGAGTGACCATGACAATTATCAAAAATAAGGGGGTAGCGGTTGTAAGGTGATATCAAAAAGGTTATACATGACTGCAAAAATAAGTTTCATAGGACTAGAAACAAACAACTATTGTTAGTGAAGTATGATTCATAGCAGTTAGAGGTTCTCTTTACTCATGAACAGTATCTTATGAATCTTCTCATTAAGGGTTCTCCAAGCCTCTACGATTCATCTACAGATCATTTGAGATTTAGTGTTCGTTTCGGCAACACATCGGCTAAAGTGCCCACAAGCGACAAGCCAACGCTTCAAATAATCATACGGAGTTATATCATCTTTAGTGTCATTATTTGACTCGTATAATAGATCCGGAATAGAAGATGACATGGTACGTCCTCGGTACCTTTCAGAATACTTGACTTTGGAACGGCGTTTTTATGTTGTTTAAGACCACTTTTGACCACTGTATGACCACTTTTAAGACTTTCAAGACCACTTTTGTGACAAGATGACTTCAAGACCACTTTAAGATGACATGGCCTTTTAAAGATGACTTCAAGACCAGTATGAGATCTCTTTATGGTACTTTTAAGACTATTTTTAAGACTTTGTGTGACCCTCACATTGTATGATTTTGATGTAGTTTGTATGATTACTTTATCTGGCTATTTTCACTGTCTCAATATACTTCATCTGGTTATACACTGTCATACTTTATTTGACCATTCTTTATCTAACTATACCTTATCAATGTTATATGAATATCTTTTCTCTACTTTCTCTACTTTCTCGATATATCAACCTCTTCATGTACCTTCTCTTCTCTTCTTTCTAGTCGTTCGCTGCTCGTCACTTGTTGCCCGACGGATCGGATGTCATTTGCACCCCCACTCGAAAAATATGCCGCCGAGTCACAATTTTGTGTAGGCTGCTCGAAGCGCGGACTGCGTACACTGATGGTTAGGCAGACGGTTATGTACACTGACGGTGACGAAACTGGGGAGTCGGCTTTTAGTTAAGTGCTCCGTGATGGTTTGGGCGGGGTATTACCTGTCTGCATGGTTGTAACGCAGACACTCCGACAAAAACTGGGGAAATGCGGAAGATTTGGCTTCTAAAATTATCCGCCGTGTATGGTCTGATCGGTCTCCTACACCCCCAGCCTAGATACCAATGGAACCTGGTCTGTTTTCTCTACATCCTTGGCGACCGTTTGAAAATCATTAGCGGTATATCTTATCGCTCGTCATTTTCCTCTTATCTGCTTTTAAACCCTTCTTTTTTCATTCCCCTCATACATTCTCATTCTTTGGTCTCTCTCTTTGCTTCACTTTGCTCTGATTTTCTGGCTTTGCTCTTTACTCGTAGTAATGCCCTCGGAATCCCATTTGGCGCGTTATTTCCGGTTGGCATTTGTGTCACTTACACGGTCATCCCATAGTACACCCATCCTGCATGTGTCCGGGGAAAAAAAAGCCGCATGGGGTCGATATTCTCTGAGATTGTTTGTGGGGCTCTGTAGAGATGTATACAACGAGCGTTAAGCTGCCCTTGAGGTCTAATTTTTTTAGAGAAGTGTCTGAACTATATATCCAGTGGGGAAGACCTGCGGGTTCCTGGTTCTGTACCTGGAAGATGAGAATGCTTGGTACGTCAACACCCGTTATGCAACCCCAAAAAATATTTTTTGCGACAACATGCAACTACAAAACGCAGAGTATGCAGCTGCAAAAATGGAGCGCGGGCAACAAAGCATCTGTTTTAGGACAGAGACCTGGGGGAATCCACGCGGCTAGGAGTATAAAAGCACAGGCAAATTTCCCCAAATTCCCCAGATTTTTCTCCACGTCATTCAAGATGGGATTCGAAGACAAGCTCGTGGCTCCAGCCCTCAAATTTAGAAACTTTCTTGATAAAACACCAAACATTCATAATGTTTACGTGATTGCCACCATCTCCTGTATTTCAGGTATGATGTTTGGTTTTGATATCTCGTCGATGTCAGCATTTGTTGGTGAGAAGCCATACCTCAACTATTTCGACCATCCTTCTTCGGTCATCCAAGGTTTCATTACTTCATGTATGGCTTTGGGTTCGTTTTTTGGCTCGATTGTTTCATCGTTTATATCTGAGCCTTTTGGAAGAAGAGCGTCGCTTATACTTTGTGCATTTTTCTGGATGGTTGGTGCTGCAATCCAATCGTCTTCTCAAAACAGAGCTCAGTTGATGATTGGACGTATTATCTCTGGGTTTGGTGTGGGTTTTGGTTCTTCAGTGGCTCCTGTTTATGGATCTGAGTTGGCTCCTCGTAAGGTTAGAGGATTCATTGGAGGATTGTTTCAGTTTTCCGTTACACTTGGTATTCTTATCATGTTCTACATTTCTTACGGTCTTCATTTCATCAATGGAGTCGCATCATTTAGAATCGCATGGGGTATTCAAATTGTTCCAGGTATGATTCTCTTTTTGGGATGTTTCTTCATCCCAGAGTCTCCAAGATGGTTGGCCAAACAGGGTTATTGGGATGATGCTGAGGAAATTGTGGCACAGATCCAAGCAAAGGGAAACAGAGAGGACCCAGATGTTCTCATTGAGATTTCCGAAATCAAAGAACAGATTCTCGTTGAGGAGAACATTAAGGCATTTACCTACCTCGATCTTTTCAGCAAGAAGTACATCTACAGAACTTTCACCGCTACTTTTGCCCAGATCTGGCAACAATTGACTGGTATGAACGTCATGATGTACTACATTGTGTATATTTTCGACATGGCTGGTTATAGTGGAGATGCGAACTTGGTGGCTTCATCGATTCAATACGTTCTTAACACGGTGATGACGGTCCCAGCTCTTTTCCTTATGGACAAGATCGGAAGAAGACGTCTTCTCATCGGTGGTGCAGTTATGATGATGGCATGGCAATTTGCTGTGGCAGGTTTGCTTGCAACATACTCTGAACCTGTGGCTGCCTTGGAGGGTAATGATACCGTGAGAATCAGAATTCCTGACACCAACAAGGCTGCTGCTAAAGGTGTTATTGCATGTTGTTATTTGTTTGTGGTTTCTTTTGCAGTCAGTTGGGGTGTGGGTATTTGGGTTTACTGTTCGGAAGTTTGGGGAGACTCTGCATCCAGACAAAGAGGTGCTTGTATTTCGACTGCTGCTAACTGGATTCTCAACTTTGCCATCGCAATGTACTCGCCTTCTTCCTTCAAGAATATCACTTGGAAGACCTACATTATTTACGGTGTTTGCTGTTTTGCTATGGCTGTGCATGTATACTTTGGTTTCCCAGAGACAAAGGGCAAGAGATTGGAAGAGATTGGGCAGATGTGGGACGAGAAAGTTCCAGCATGGCGTTCCAACAGCTGGCAGCCAACGGTGCCAATTTTGTCCGACGGCGAATTGGCAAGTAAGATGGTTAACCAGCATGAGGAAAATGTCGGTGGACCATTACATTCATCGAGTGATGAAGAGAAGGCCACTGAGCATCTCACAGAGAATGCTTAGACGTTATGTGATATGAGACAAGATATGGTTAATAGTAATTGAGTATCATTAATGATGATAATGTAGAGGATGGGAAACAAACATTAAGTTTAGAAATATTGGGAGATGTGAAGTGACAAACATTTGGAGAATGATAATCAAAGTATTGAATAATGATAATCAAAGTATTATTGAATAATGATAAAGTATTTTTGAATAATGATAATCAAAGTATTATTGAATAATGATAAAGTATTTTTGAATAATGATAATCAAAGTATTATTGAATAATGGAGTAGATGAGTTGCTATTCTTTCAGTATTGAAGGTTTTCTAATCTTTCAGTAATTCTATTCTCTCAATGAAGTTTTTCTATTCCCTCAGTGAAGTCTATTCTTTTTCTATTCCTTCCTCATCTTTTTTCACTCATTTTAACTTTTCAACCCCACCACTTTCGGATTGACCGGAACCACCCTCGAGTGTCATGCATGACAATCACTGTGTTGCATTCCCCTGTTCGGATCAATCTACGCCGCCTCGTATACGGCGTAAAAGACAAAAAATAACGTTCAGGCTTATCATTCTTTTAGTTCCAAGTACTCCTTATTCAGTATTCTATCCTTACTCTATCGTAATACTTAGAATAATTTACAATAATACTCTACCACATCAATTCTACCATCCCCACTGTTCAATCCATACTCTACCATCCTCTTTCCTTCATCCATACTCTACCATCCTCTTTCCTTCATCCATACTCTACTATCCCTCTTTCCTTTATCCCCACTCTACCATCTTTTTTCCTACATCCCTTTCTATACCTTTAGCATCTCTTACTGCTGCAATCTGCCCCACGATTTTCTGTCGACCGGAATAACTCTGTCTGCGTCACGCCCCGCATAAACCCCTCGGAATATATATTTACCCGTGTTCCAGGTGCTGGTCATACTTTGCGTGTATTTGTGGTGATGGTAAGGGGGTGTAACAGTTTAATTGTCAAGTACGCGTTTGCCGTTTCCTTAGCGTAAGGTGTCATATCAAGTGGGGCGCGGGGTTGAGCTCGGACCGGGCTCGGAAGCAAACGAGATACAAAAAGATAAAGATAAAGATACAAAGTTAAGGATGCAGAGGTTCTAAAAGAGGAAAAAAACATAAATGTAGTAACGATATAGTAGACATAGATTAGGTATAGATTAGGTATAGAAAAGACATAGAAAAGATATAGAAAAGATATAGTAAAGATATAGAAAAGATACTATCTATATAAGATACGATAAGTTGCGAAAATATCAGGTATTTTTGTTAGATCTAGCCCGTCTTTTATAAATTTCTTTTATCTCGTGAATTGCTTTTGACGTCTTCCCAAGTACTCCTTGTATGCGCCATTACGTCTCCAATAACTAATGACCTCTTTTTCTATTTCAACTTGTGCTAGACTTTCGCGTTCTTGCTGTAATTGTATTAACAATTCTTGGCTTCTCGATGTATCTATTTGTAGCTCAGATCAAGTCTTTCTTGTTAAGTCGCCTACCATTACGAAGTACAACATTTACTAATAGTTTTGAGTCAAAGCCTCAAGTTATGGGGTATTCTGGCCGTTTCGGAAATATTTTACAACGGTCGGAATATTGCAAGATGCAAAAACAGACGCACATTCCAGACAATACTCCAGTTTTCTAGATACGAAGGTGGTGGATTGGGTTACAAAAGAACAAGCGAGTCGGATCTTGAGTTTAGGATAGTTCAATATCTAATGAAATTTAAACTTGGTGAAATTCGAATCCAGTGAAATTCATATGTAGTGAAATTCTAGTGAAATTCCTACAAGTAAATTCTGTCAATTTGATGAATTTCCGAACATCACATTCGATTACCATTTGAGTAACAAAGCCACCATCCCCTATTAGTAAATCATTCAGATTCTCAAGATATACCTAGTGAGACCATTCTAATTCAGATATACCTAGTGACCATTCTAATTCAGATATACCTAGTGAAACTCACAAACTTTCCTATTATATCCAGCTTTTAGTCTAGTAAAGATTTGATAATTCTACAATTTTATGCTCCTTTATTCTTTTACATTTCTTCGTTCCCATTATCATTATCATAATCTTTCTTTTCCCATATTCTACCTCTACCTTCTTCCATTCTACTTTCCAATCACATCCAAGTCGTCTGACAGGTGTGTTGGAGTAAGCAATTGCTTGTTGTCGTTAAAAAAATCACATCTGATGATTTGCTCACGTAACTCTGCGAGAGAAATACGTTCATTGGGACTCAACTGGAAGATAGCGTTAAGTACCCTATTGAATGAGAGCGAAATCGGTAAGATGGACCGTAATATGCTTTTTTCGTGGCGGATCATATAAGCCTGGAACACATCTTTATGACTAGTGTTTGCTGAAGGCTCGATTGCTGCAATTGGCCAAGGATTCCGCGAGCACAGGATGTTGATAAACAAGACTCCAAGCAGCCAAATATCTCCTGCATGTGTAGGGAAATACAAACAGTTTGTTTGATTAACATTGTTTCCACATGGAGAACAATGGAACTTCAGAAGATCAAGTTTCAGACGAACCCAAGCATTTGTGGAGTAATTGGTGATTCTCTCAGGTGCCATATAGAAACTCAGTCCTCTACATGCATTGCAACAAATGAGCGGTGTGTCCATAGCAAGACCAAAATCTATCAAACTCACGATGATTTTCTCCTCTTCAGGATTGCACCTCACCATAATGTTTTCTGGTTTGAGGTCACAGTGGAAGATACTCTTACTATGGCAGTATTGTAAAGCATCAATCAACTGTAACATTGCACTCTTCATCATGGCTGGTCTGTTGAGGAAGATTTGATGGTCGATGATGTTGGTGAATAAATCACCTTGTGGGAAATATTCCATTAAAATGGCCACGGCAAAGTCATCCAAGCTCCACACCTGGTGGATACTGGCAACGTTGCGATGTTCATGGACGACAAGATGCAATGCAACTTCACGGAGGTATGGGCATGTCTTACCCAATTGTGCAATCTCACTTAATGGAATCTGTGAAGCGTGGATATGTGGCTGCGAAAAATATTGCAAAATCTGCTCATGTATGTATTTTTTATTGGCAGATGGATCCTTAACCTGATGTGAAGGATTGGATGATGGCTCTCTAAGTATGAGCTTGGTGGCATATCTCTCTCCAGTGTAGAGATCTTCTACTAGGTAAATAAGACCATAGGTGCCCGCGCCTATTTTTCTTACAAACCTAAGATTTGGTGTGAGATGAATGCCATCAAGGCTTTGCACCACCTGCGGCGCAACCTCAATATGATGCACAGTCTCCATTACTGGAGGAGCTGTATCAAGTAACGGTAGTAATTCAAGTGTCATGTTGTGATGGTTCAACAGCAGAGGCACCTTTTCGTTTTTATACGCGACTCTTTTTTCTTGTGCATCGGATGATTTCGATACCGCCTGATTTCATCAGTCCATACATCGTGTGATCGGAGCAAAAATATCCTCCCCGATTTTTTCCGCCTCATGAGGCCATGTTTGCCAGGAGGCAAGCTAGGCCAAGACTAGGCATGACTAGATAGTGGTTCATTGGCTCAATCATGATTCATTCTTCAATATGATTCATTCTTCATTATGATTCACTCTTCATTATGATTCACTCTTCACTATGATTTGTTGAAGTTCACACAAAGATATATTAAATTCATCAAAATTTTTACTCTATCAAACTCTCTATCAAGCCACCCTCTCTTAATCATTCCCTTTTCAGCCTATTCTCACTCTAGTTAATCTCTTTGCCGCATGAGCAAATTTAGACCTTCGATCTGTAAGCGAGCATGTGAAGGAAGAGGGTGTTTTCGGGTGCTATCATATGTAAGGAAAGAAAGTGGTTGTGAGCGCCGCACCGAAGATTTATAAGAATATCAACTCCAAGGGCGATATGATAGCTGCCGGTCATATATAGTATGTTATAGTAGTGATCTAGTGGTATTCTAGAGTGGGTGAATACCCTGATAGGTGGTTGTCTTGTGGAATTGGTATAAATTGATCATCGGAGGGCTTCGGAGACTAATGTCCGTTGCGGAGCAAAACGGGCAATAACGTGAGCAAACAATCAGCAAAGCAGGTCACCAGTAAAAGAATCAGTGTATCAGTCGAGTTTATGAGAGCAATTGAATGGTTGTGTTGGGTCAGTAATTGGGCTATTAGTAATGAGTTATAGGGCATTCAATAATGAAAGAACTGTTGAGTAAACCATCAGTGTGTAATGTAAATTACCCACCCGTACCAAATATATTTACATGTCTATCCTTTCATTTGCATATTTCCGTATGCGTATAAAATTCAGGTGATCTTATCGGAACAACAGCCTTACTATTTTAAAACTTATCACAACTTCTTTCTACATATCTGATCTTATCTCTACACTCCTCATCTCTACCATCCATATTTTACTCTCCTCTTATGAGACCTCAACAATACATGATCCAGCTGCTGGAGAACTTATAACTATAGCCTCCTTCAATTCGCTATCGGTGATCTCCGGGTTTCTCTTGCGGTAGTAGTTTTGTTCCAAACTCGCAACTAAATGACCCAAGCGCAGTTTTGTAGTCACGTGCACCACGCTACCACCCCAACCTGCTCCTGTGACACGCGAACCGAACAGGCCATTTTGCAAAGCTATATTGCAAATCGAGTTCAATGTTTCGTTCGATGACTCATTGAGCTTATCCAATGATTCCTGTGAAGAATTCATAATGGTTCCGATTTTGGCAAGGAAGCTGTCATCATCACCAGAGAAAGATCTCAATTCACTGAGGAAAAGCAACACCTTACAAGCTTCTGCAAAAACATGCTTCGCACGCTGGTAAAGCTTCAACACCTCGAATCTCACCGGAATTTTCGTCAAGTAGCGTGTACGGAACTGGTCCTCGCTGATTCCAAGAATCTGGGCTACCTCCAACGAAGTGTAACCCTTTTTATTGGTGAAAACCTGTTCAACCACATCATCCATGGCATTCAATCTCGCAACCCCAATATCAATATCTTCACCATCCCAAGGAGCTTCTTTCTTGTGCTGTGTAAAGTAAGCGTCCATTACCCCACGTAAAGATGCGGTACCTGCATTTGAATCCAGGGCCACATGCAAGTTGAACTTTTTCGCGATGAGGTCTGCGCCAATGGCCATCTCAATAACGCGCAAATTATAGTAAATAGGCGCTGTTTCATGCTTGTTAGATACCATGAGACTGTTAGTGATGAGGAACACGAGGTCATCGTGTAATTTTGGAAATTGGAATGGGACTCCAATCAACTTCGGGCGGAACAGAATAAACAACGCCTTGGAGTTCTCACCATAAATTGATGCACATTGATCCATACCACCGTTGTTGACTCCAACGTAATGTTCACTCACAACGGTAATTTGTGTAAGATCACTTTTGGAGATTTCATGAATGCCATTAGCTCTAAGAACAGCAAGTGTGGAAGCAACACAAAATGCAGCAGACGATGAAAGCCCACCTCCAGTAGGAACAGTCCCATCAAAACAGAGGTTGAGTCCAGTGAGCTTAAGTGTTCTCTTTCCCTGTTTTTCCAAAATGTACTTATGTGCAACAATGAGACCACAACTGAAATAACTTGCCCATGAAAAGTTGTCGTGGTCGATCTCTACAACAGATCCATCATCAGGCAACTCAATGACTTGTTTGGTAAACTTAGGGTTAGTGTTTGTTAACACTATTTTTGAAGAATCATTAGTCCCGACTGCCGCAACCACGTCCACATCAATGGCCATTGGGAGAACCAGGAAGAAATTGTAGTCAATGTGGTCACCAATCAAATTCACACGACCAGGAGACCGTGAAAAGAATTCAGGCTTCTGAGAAAAGTTTTCGGTGAAGGTTGACTTAAGGTTGTCATACCTCAGGAGATTGGTTTTGGGGTCGGAATAAAAGTCAAGGTTGTGATAAGTTGGTACTGACATGACGATTAGATAGGATTTTCAGCAGATAACGGTCACAAGTGTAGGTAAGAATCTTAATTATGGATTAAGGAGGAATCTTAATGATTTGTCAATATCCACAGATGTATATCCAGATTATTTAGTGTCCAGATCTTTAAGCAGTCTTCACTCCAGAATGTTTCAGTATCCAGAATCTTTCAGTATCCAGAATCTTTCAGTATCCAGAAATATCCTTTTTGAACTGGTTTCCAGGAACAACGGTCTTTTAAAAATTAACGGCACATTTTACGGCATCGTTCAAATCTGTGGAGAATTGTAACGTTACACTGCAACTTTTGTCCGAGATATTTTTCCCCGGCCGCATTCTTACTTCCCCATGCGTTTCTCCAGAATTCGCCCAAAGAGGAAATGCATTTGTCTGCATTGCCAAGAGTTTTTATTTTCCCATGGCCGCGTAGTAAAATGGACGCTTAACAAACGGAGAAAAGAGCTGACAAGTACAGCAAAAAGGAAAGTAATCCATGTGAAACAGCAAGTGAAACACGGAAAAAAACAAGTGGAACAACTAAGCAGACAGCAAATATGGGTTTTGGGTTCAATGTAGTAAATATATTAGGAATACCAGTTGATTATTGTTCTTTACTGGTCATCACTGTAGTTCCTTAGGGACATTTTTGTGAGCCGCAGTCAACTTGGCATGACTAAGATCTAATTAGGTTAACAGGTAATGGTTTGCAGTCTGAAGGCCAGACTCAACAAATATATCAAAAAGTCAAATGGATTTTGAGAATAATGCGAGCCCTGTTACCACATTTTAAAGCAGACATGGACTCATGTTTTAGTAAGAATAAAATATCCATGTCCTCATAACACTCAAGGGAGACAAAAGCCCGAGATTGGAAACATTAGAACGTATAAATATGATTTCTTATGGTTTAGCTAAGTAGAAAAACTGCTTATTCTCTCGCTATCTACACTATTCATTCTCGACCTATCTATTCATTGCTCACCCTCTACCTCATCATATCTGTTCTGTTTCTCTCTATTCTTGTACATCTTTTGTGTCGTGATCATTTTTGTCCTCCAGATCTATTCTTCATATGGATGCTCACGTCTAGATTCGTGTATGTGGTGAAACGTTACATCGACACTATAGGTCGGATGATAATTCTCTATTCCGGGTTTTTACACGGAAGAATTTGTCAAACGTATGATCACAAAAAGAGTATATTTTCTCCACAAAAACGACTTCATCTCCCCACGTTCTTCCCCAGGTGCAGCAGAAAAATAGAAACGGGTATGGAGAAATGTAACGTTGCATTTTTCGACCCATTATATATGTACTGTGTAAATCGCTCCTTCCTCAAGCACCAAAAAAATGGCTAAGTACATTTTAGTGACAGGAGGCGCAGGTTATATCGGTTCACACACCGTGGTTGAGCTCATTCAGAACGGATACAATGTGGTGATTGCAGACAACTTGTGCAATTCCAGCTACGATGCGGTAAGCCGCATTGAGTATATTGTACAGAAGAAGGTTCCATTCGTGAAGGTTGATATCAAAGATACCAAGAAGCTCTCTACCGTCTTTGAGAAATATGACATTTCTGGTGTGATCCATTTTGCTGCTTTGAAGGCTGTTGGAGAGTCCACTCAAATCCCATTGGATTACTATAATAATAATATTACCGGTACTCTCTGTTTACTTGGAGTCATGAAACAGTATAACGTGAAAACCATCGTTTTTAGCAGCAGTGCTACTGTTTACGGAGATGTGACTCGTTTTCCTAACGGAGAGATGATTCCTATCCCAGAACATTGTCCAATGGACCCCACAAACCCATATGGACGCACAAAGTATATGATTGAGTGTATTTTGCGCGATCTTCAGGCAAGTGAGCCTTCATGGCAAGTTGCTATTTTGCGTTATTTCAATCCAATGGGAGCTCATCCTTCTGGTTTACTTGGAGAAGATCCTTTGGGAATTCCCAATAACCTTCTCCCATATTTATCCCAGGTTGCTACGGGAAGAAGAGAAAAACTTAGTGTTTTCGGAAGTGATTACGATTCACATGATGGAACTCCTATCAGAGATTACATCCATGTTATCGACTTGGCCCGTGGTCATATCGCTTCTCTCAAATACCTCTTACACCTTGGACAAAATGGTCTTTATCGTGAGTGGAACTTAGGTACTGGAAAAGGTTCTACTGTTTTTGACGTCTATCATGCATTCTGTAAAGCAGTCGGTAGAGATCTTCCTTACGAGGTCACAGGACGCAGAGCAGGTGATGTTTTGGATTTGACTGCAAATCCTAAGCGAGCAAATGAAGAATTGCAATGGCATGCTCAGCTCGATATAGAGACGGCTTGTCGTGATTTGTGGCGGTTTACTCAGAAAAACCCTTATGGTTTCCATCTTGATGGATATACTTGGGAGTTTTTCGAAAAGGATGTTGAGGAAAACAGACTTCATGAAATCACTAATGGTGATCTCACTGTGAAATTCGCCAACTATGGTGCACTGATCACAAGTCTTGTCTACAAAGGTCATGAATTTGTCTGTGGCTTTAAAGAAGGAAGCAAATACAAACTCGACCTGAACCCACTCTTTGGTACCACGGTCGGTAGAGTCGCTAATCGCATCGCAAATGCCAAGTTCTCGCTCAATGGTCAGGAGTATCACGTGACTGCGAATGAGAAAGGGAACTGTCTTCATGGTGGACGTAATGGTCTCGACAAGCAGCATTTCTTCGGACCCGTTGTGGAGAAGAACGGCGACGATTTCAACGTGAAGTTTTCAGTTATCGATAAGGCAGGAAATGACGGTTTTCCTGGCGATTTGAAGGTTGTTGTGGGGTATTCTGTGAAGAAAGCCGCTTTGGATATCGAACTCTCGGCTGAGCTTTTATCTGGCGAGCTGACTGTTGTAAACCTCACCAACCACCTGTACTTCAACTTATCTAATGCTACTAATACTGACGGTACTAAGATTTCCTTGTCTCTGGACAATCAGTTGGAGGTTGATCCACAGACGTTAATCCCCACCGGAAAAATTGTCAAATCACCGACAGTGTCAAAGAATGTGTCAATTGAGCTTTCTGCAAACACTCCCTTCGATAATTGCTTTGTCATGAAGGAAAAGTCTGAAATTGACACAAGCGCTCTGGAATTGCAACCACTTTGTGAAGCAACTCACCCAGACTCTGCATCAAAATTGACAATTCTTTCCACTGAGCCTGCATTCCAGTTCTATACGGGTGATTACACCAACACGGAGGGATTTGGAGCCAGATCTGGGTTCTGTATCGAGCCGAGCCGCTTCATTGATGCCATCAACCACGAGAACTGGGCATCCCAGGTGACTTTGAAGAAGGATGAAGTGTACGGATCCAAGATTAGATATGAATTCAGCTAAAAGGAAACATAAATAGATGAATTAAATAATAATTTAGATTTTGTAGAAGCATAGGAGTAGATGATAAATATGTTATTCTCCTTGTATTGAATAGTAGTTATACTAAATTTGTAAAAACATGGCAAATAAAGATAATTTCTTAACTATACTTTGTAAACTAATTCTGGAATCCGTTGGAAGAGCATAAGACAATTGCGTAATCCTTTACTTGCGGGAACGGATGTCAATTCCAGAGTGTTCACGGATAACTTTGCGCAAAAGTTTGATGTCCGCATCAAGAATAAGCTGCAATTTGACACCTTCTTTGTAGAAAACAAAAGTAGGCATGGACTGGATTTCATGAGCATCAGCAACGGGTCCATATTCGTCCACATTTGATTTTCCCCATTGAATCTCAGGATATCTCTCAGCCCAAGAATCATAGATGGGTGCAAAAGCCTTGCAAGGTTCGCACCAATCCGCATAGAAATCAACCACAGTCAACTTATCAGAAGCAGCAAGAGTGTTGAATTGGTCCATGGAGGTGATTTCAGTGATAACAGTCATTTTTTAAGTGGTAATCGAGATGATGATAAGAGTTGTGGAATAAGACCAAGATTTCAATCGTCTTTTATACCCAACGAAAGCATAAGACTAACTGGTAGAGTATACTCATGAATGAGTGTTTGGTGCCTTACAATGAACGGCTCGAACCTGTGCTATCTAAACACTCATTGATATTCACTTGATCTGTTAGCTCTTGATAGAATGGTTGCAAAAAAATAATTATGTGCAGGATCTATCCTGGCCGCAAGTTTGTTTACGTTTTTCAAAGATCAAAACAAAACGAGAAGTTGCGAAAAATATATTGATAAGAGAGGTGGGTTTGAAGTTTAGGAGAAGGTGGTTGCCCGTAGCAGATACCATATCTTCATGAACACTTAATTGATAGAATAGAAGAATCTATTAATGAGCGTGCTTTACTATTGTAGAAGCTAGCTTCATGGTATTAGACCGAACTAACAGTTATTGGGTGTCTTTAACTACAGCACTATCCTACAATTACCTTAGAGAAAAACCTCATAAACTTCATGAGCCCGAAGGGCTCTGGCGAGGAAAACGTCCTCTATTTATACAAAATCCTGAAAATTCGCAGCCATTGGACTCGTACGGCACCAACATACAAGTGCCTCTTGTTCGTGCGGCACTAAAATTAGTGAAAACCATAGTGCAATTTTATAAAACATAAGGTGTACCAGGGCTCTCAATGAACCCTATTCAAAGCAGCTGATGATTGCAGTTCAAGTTCATAGTCAAATCGATATCCACCAAATGATACCAATTTTAAAATCCATTAATTGAAGCAGAGGGTTTGGGTAAATCAATCAGCTTACAACCTATTTGATTTACAATCTACAGCTTGATTTACAATGGTTGCAAAAAATTCATCTTTTTTAGGCTATACACTTACTCTACGCCTTTTACGTGAAGGTTGTCCAGATGGGTCATTTTCAATGTAGAGTTTGAGGATCGATGCTCTCAAACTTTTGACGTCTGGGTCGTTTCCACGTATCAACTTCTTCCCGTTCTTGAAGAATATGAAGGTAGACATAGCGTGGGCATGACTGAAGGGCTTGAGCGACAGAAGCTTGCGTATGTTGAACTTTGCCCATTGGGTATTAGGATGACTCTTTGCCCAAGAATTGTAAATGGGTGCAAAAACCAGGCATTCTTTGCAGTTATCGCAATGGAAGTATACCACACTCAAATTGCTAGAAGTTGAAAATTCTCTCAATTCGTCAAGTGTCTCAAGTTCGGTCACTGGGGTCATTGTTTGTGATATATTTCTTGGTATACTATCTCCGCTGTACTATGAATTTAGAGATTCTCTATACCTTTAAGAGATTCCAGGATGGATCCAAGTTCGCCTTTTAAAGACATCCTTAGTTATGGTCAACTTCATCATCTTCACTAAAGTCAGGTTTCTCTACTTTGCCTTACATTGAACGGCTTAATGTGCCATACATTGAACGGCCCAAAACCTCTGCAAACAAGACAGCATTGTTGAGTGCTTGTATTGCCTTTGCTGTCGCTCTATGCAGTAGGGCAGTGCAATTTGTTCGGGTCTCACAATCCCGCAATTTCAAAGTGAAGTGACTTGAGTTCAGAGTCTTAGATGAAGATGAAGGCGTATGGATGGCTCTGGATCATGACAATCTGGCGATAGAAATAGCTAGCATTACAAAAAGTCGAAAATATCAATTATTGGAAATATAGTCTGAATATAGACCATTATAAATGACAGCTGCCAAGAACTTCGTTCCTCATGGCCCAATGGTCAAGGCGTCTGGCTACGATTTAGTAACCACTTCTGGAACCAGAAGATTCCAGGTTCGAGTCCTGGTGGGGAAGTTCTTCTTTTTTTGACTTTTTTTTATGGATCAGTAATTTTTACATATATCACCATGAAGGTGTATTCTGTCTACATTCTCAACAAGGCCGGTGGATTGATCTACCAAAATGATGTCAGCCCTGGGCTTAAGAGTCTCTCTGCTAACGACTATCTCGTGCTAGCAGGAACATTGCATGGAGTACATGCGATTGGATCTAGATTAACCCCAACCATTGTTGATGGTCGACAACAGAGTACGGTTGAAAACAACACAGTATCCAATAGCTCGACGATGACCTCAGGAAAGGCACAGAACCCCAATACGAACAACTCTGGGTTGAAGAGTATCGAGACCGACTTGTTCAACTTGTACGTCTTCCAAGTGTTGACTGGCTTGAAGTTCATCATCATAACCTCCCCCAACCCCGTTGTTCACGATTTACAACCAATAGCCAACAGCAGCACAAGTCAGGGGATGTCGAGAATTGCTAGTAAAGGAGAGTTACAGAAGCAATATGATCAGGTGAGTGACGTGTTTAGGCGATTGTACCTATTGTACGCAGACTATGTGATGAAGGACCCATTTTACTCATTGGACATGCCGATCAAATCGTACTTGTTTGATCTGAAAGTGGCAGAAACGGTTTAAAGATAGAGTTTGAATGCCATGTTGAGATAGAAGGTGTTGATGAGCCATGAATCAGTGCCCATATAAATATTGCTAAACAGTCATAATACTGCTTATGCTACGCATTTAATACAATCATACATTATTACTACACCATAAACTGTTACCAGATCACCATATCTCACCATCCCAATATTGTGACTCTTTAGGTACTTAGTACACCACATCTGAAAGGTAATGGGAATACTAAGAATCCCTAACACTATCATGTTCACAATGTGACTACTATCTAATACCTCTATTATATTATACACTATTGTACATGTTATTCATATAAACTAGCCTTCATGACTCTGTCAACATAGCAATGCCTTCATGCAAATCGATAGTAGGAGCCCAACCCAACAGGCGAATGCTAGTGAGGTCACATGAATATCTTTTATCGTTATACATGCGATCAGGAACAAACTCAACATGCTGTGAGTAGTCTGCCGTCTTCAGAACTGCCGCAATAACCATTTTGGCCACATCCAATGTGCTGGTCTCCACATCAGTTCCTACGTTGTAAACTCCCACATCCGTATTGTGCCAGACACAATCCAAAGCTCGTGCAAAGTCAATTACGTGCAAATAACATCTCAAGGTAGAACCATCACCATGGAGGGGTATTTTGAGACCTGATCTCAAGCAATGAAAGCTCATGGGGATGATCTTTTCAGGATACTGTCCTGGTCCATATAAGTTGTTGGGACGAACGATTGAAATTTTCAAGCCATAGGATTGGATATAGGCACCGATTATCAAGTCGATACTAGCCTTTGTGGCCGAGTAAGGGTTCGTAGGTAGTAATTTTGAATCTTCATTAGCATCGAACTGTTGATCACCATAAACTTCATCTGTCGAAACATGCACGAAACGGCTAATCCCACGATTCAACCGGTAGAACTCGAGTACGTTTTGTGCACATAAGATGTTGTTGCGAGTGAAGTACACTGGGTCGACGAACGAGCGATCCACACTGGATTCTGCGGCGAAGTTGATGATATCAGTTATAGATAACCCCGAGAGAAGCTGTTCAACATGCGAATAGTCTGCACTGAGGTCGAACTGGATGACAGTAAGATTAGCGAACCTTGGAAGTGGACTAGATGCATAGTTCATTTTGTCCACGCAGATGAAGTGGTACTGTGGGTACTTCACCAACCACTGCTTCAAGCAATTCGATCCCACAAACCCCGCGCCTCCAGTTACAAGTACTCGCTTGAGAGGACACAGAGGTCCTGGGTGTACAAATGGAAGGTCTGTCGTTATTGTGGAAAGGTGCACGTTGAGGTATGAGGTGATTTTAAGGTAGGTTGTGGATTTGGTAGTGGTAGTTTATTATTGAATTTGAATGATGATAGTTATGATAGTTTATGATAGTTTTGAGAAAAGATTTAAGATGACTAGTAAGCTCTAAATCCCCGATGTAACGTTACAATCCACGGGACTCAGACGTTTTATTGATCGGCGTGGGGGTATGAGCCGCAGGAAAATATTTTTTACACAAACTCTCCCCTGCATGGTGCATAAAATGTAACGTTGCATTTCTTGCGACGACTTTCCACCAAGGCGCCGAAAAAGTGTAAGCAAAAGAAAATCGGTCTGCAATACTGTGAACGGCCCGAGCGCAGAAGATTTGTATATAAAGAAGTGCCCCCCGGCCCACACAGCTATGCTTGATCATCTACTAAACCCCATTAATTCTCCCACATATCTCAGGATGACACAGGAGTTCGACTTCACCAATCATTCACATCGTCGCCAGAACCCCTTGACCGGTTCATATGTGCTTTGTCTGCCTCACAGGTCTAAGAGACCATGGCAGGGGCTGCGTGAGGACAACAAAAGGAGTAACACTCAGGAATTTGACCCCAAATGTTACTTATGTCCTCTGAACATCAGAGCTACAGGTGATGTGAACCCCAAATATACCTCCACATATGTCTTCACAAATGATTATCCGGCTGTTAAGTTGGACCAGCCTGATTACCAAGAGAAGGATACTGGAAATGAACTCAAGAAAAGGCTCATGAAAACTGCTGGTGTCAAAGGTAAGTGTTTTGTCATCTGCTTCAGTCCAAGACATGATTTGACGTTACCGATGATGCTGCAAGTTGAGATCCGTGATGTGGTTAACACATGGACAACTTTGTACAATGATCTTCAACAAGAGGCTAAACAGGGTGCACCATACAAATATCTTCAGATTTTCGAGAACAAGGGAGCTGTGATGGGATGTTCGAACCCACACCCACATGGTCAAGCGTGGTGTCTTGATGTGGTACCTACGGAAGTGAGTACTGAGTTTGAAAACATGGGCAAATACCACAAATGTAATGGTTCACATCTTCTCGGTGACTATGTCGAGTTAGAGCGTCAAGAGAAGGAAAGAATCGTATGTGAAAATGACTCATTTTTGGTGGTTGTTCCATACTGGGCATTGTGGCCATTTGAGACGTTGGTACTCGCAAAGACACATTTAAGGTCTCTCCAAGATTTCAATGATAAGCAGAAGGATGATTTAGCTGCGATTGTGAAGACATTGACTATAAAGTACGATAATTTATTCAACACTTATTTCCCCTACTCAATGGGTATTCACCAAGCTCCTCTTGTTGGAAGTGATAATGAGAAAGATAGCGCATGGTTCCATATGCATTTCTACCCACCTTTGTTACGTTCGGCTACTGTTAAGAAATTTTGCGTGGGATTTGAGATGTTGGGAGAACCACAACGTGATTTGACGAGTGAGCAGGCCGCAGCGCGGTTACAAGAATTGAGTGGGGAGAAGCATTTCTCGGAGTAGACATGATGGCATAGATAGAATAAAGGAAAGAAAAGAGATAAAAGTAGAGAATAAAGATGAGAAGAGAGGTAAAAGTAGATAAGGTAAAGATGAGAAGAGAGGTAAAAGTAGAGAAGGTAAAGATGAGAAGAGAGGTAAAAGTAGATAAGGTAAAGATGAGAAGAGAGATGAAAGTAGATAAGGTAAAGATGATAGGAAGAGAAGATGCAAAAAGGTTCATATGATAAAAGAACTCATTCTGATAGATTTTCATATCATTGGTAACTTCCTTTAATTGTTAGCTTTTCTTCAGTCAAAGTATCATCGATAATCTAATCTTTTTTTTTCTCATTCATCTCGTAAAAGATCATCTCTTGGTTCTGATCTTTTTTCATCCATCTCTTGGTTGATCTTTTTTCATCCATCTCTTAGTTCTATCTCATTCATCATCATCATATTTCATCATTCAATATCTCTTCTATCTATATTCAACCTCATACTTCTCAATATTTATCCACATTTAATATTCTTCCTTTCTTCTACTCAAGCTATTTTCATCCTTGGATTGGTTCATCCTTGGATTGGTTCATCCTTGGATTGGTTCTTTTTTTTCTTTTCTCATCATGTCCAAAGAAACCAAACCACCGTTAGACAGTCGTATTGGTAAAGACCTGCCGTTCACTTTCGGTCAGCGTTACCTTGAGAAAGAAGAGGATGTATTCAACCACAACGCATGGGATCATGTGGAATGGGGTGATGAACAAATCGAGGAAGCTAAAGCCCTCATCGCAAAACAATACGAACACCCAGTGAAGGATTTTGATAAAAAGCTCTATAACGCAAGTCCTGCCAAATATTGGGATATCTTCTATAAGAACAATCAGGAAAACTTCTTCAAAGACCGTAAGTGGTTACAAATCGAGTTCCCGTCACTCTATCAAGTTACAGCAGAAGATTATAATAAACCATGTACCATCTTAGAAGTGGGTTGTGGTGCAGGAAACACTTTCTACCCAGTTCTTCAACAGAATAAGAACCCAAACTTGAAGATTTTTGGGTGTGATTATTCTAAAGTTGCCGTAGACCTCGTGAGGTCCAACCCTGAGTTCCAACCTAATCATGATAAAGGTATCGCATACTCATCGGTGTGGGATTTGGCAAACCCAGAAGGTAATATTCCTGAGGATATGGAGCCACATTCGGTTGATATCGTTATCATGGTGTTTGTATTCCTGGCACTTCACCCAGATCAGTGGAAGCAAGCCGTGGATAATTTGGCCAAGGTATTGAAACCTGGAGGTGAAATTTTATTCCGTGACTATGGTCGGTATGATTTGGCACAAGTGCGCTTTAAGAAGGGCAGGCTCCTTGATGACAACTTCTATATTCGTGGTGATGGTACTCGTGTCTACTTTTTCACTGAGGATGAGTTACGTGAGATCTTTTGCGTAAAGGGTCCATTCTCTGAGCACAAGATTGGAACAGACAGACGTTTGCTTGTTAACAGAAAGAAGCAGTTGAAGATGTACCGTAATTGGTTACAGGGAGTATTCAAAAAGGAATAAGAGAGGAGAGGGAAGGGAGAGAAAAGAGAGAATAGAGAGAGAGGAGAGAGAAAAGAGAGAATAGAGAGAGAGGAGAGAGAAAAGAGAGAATAGAGAGAGAGGAGAGAGAATAGAGAGAATAGAGAGAGGAGAGAGAAAAGAGAGAATAGAGAGAGAGGAGAGAGAAAAGAGAGAATAGAAGAAATAGACTAGAATAGATTAGAAAGGTCGACGTAGAGACTAAGAGATAAATAGATATTGTCTAGTAGAGATATTGTCTAGTAGAGATATTGTCTAGTAGAGATATTGTCTAGTAGAGATATTGTTTACCAGAGATACTATTTAGTAGTGATACTGTCTAGTAGAGATACTGTTTAGTGAAAATCCGAATTACATTCATCTTCCATTTCCCTCAACTTATCCCTTTTTATTCTATATTTTATGTTTCTTCCTTTCCCTATCATTCCTTATGTCTTTTCCAGCAACATCATTACAACATACAAATAACCATCTAAAAATCCCATGACCCTCCAGAGTTCCGCGACATTTGTGTCCAAATTTACCTCTACTCCTTGTACTGTTGGTATCAAAGAATCCCGGGTCAATTCCCGAAGTATAGTGGTTGGCTCGACCGGTGTTTGCTCAACGCCATCAGAACCTTGAACCAAAATTCTCACTGGAATTCTCCGGCATCTCTCTGGAAAAAGACCATTGATAACCAGTTCATATTTGGTCAAGTTGTGCTCACTAATAGCTTTAAGGAGATTTGTAGTATCAGGTCCACTGAGTGACATGACAGGTTTTGCGGTTCCCAGCACCACGAAACTCGCTTGTTTCCACAGGTTAATCAACACTCTATTAAGTGTAGATATGTAGTCGACAAGTTCACCTTTATCAGGATTAGTGGAAGTATCTGTAGAACTATTTGTAGAACATTCTGTAGGATTATTTGTAGAACTATCTGTAGAAGTATCTTTTGTAGTATTATCTTTGGTATCACCTTCATTTGGTTCATTCTTTGTGGTTTTACGCTCATTGAATGGAATCACATAATTCGTTGGATAATTCTCAGTTTGTAGATCGAGGTCCCATACTCCTTTCTCAACACATAAATGGTCGTAGAGGGTACCAATGGGTAAGTTCCATCTGATTGGCACGTCCTCATATTCAAGCCATAAGGGTTTACCGTGGAGCAGGAAATAGTTGGAAATCTCCTCAAAATAAATGGGAAAGTATGCCATACGGGCACATCTCACAAGATACTCTCTGTCATGGTGTCGTATACGAATATTGATTGCTCCACCCCAGAGACGGGCTTTGATTTCGATCTGTGTTGTCATTTAGCCAAAAAGATTAGGAAGAAAAGAGAAAAGAGTGGAGATCAAAGTGGAGATCAAAGTTGAGAGGAAAAATATCAGAGAGAAAACATCAAAGAGAGAAGACATCAAAGAGAGAAAACATCAAAGAGAGAAGACATCAAAGAGAGAAAACATCAAAGAGAGAAGACATCAAAGAGAGAAAACATCAAAGAGGGAAGTCATCAAAGAGGGAATACCATCAAATAAAGAAGGTTGAATGAGAGAAGAGTGAAAAGGTAGATATAAAAGAGTAAAGAGAATCGAATAGGACTATGGTTGCAAGTCACAAAAAGAATAACGAAGTTTTGATTTAGTACATCAAGAAAAGGTTGTTCAGATCAACCCCAGGTTCAAGTTCAGTCCCAAGACATTCTATTCCAAATCATAATGGTCTACAAGAACTTTGATGAAAGATTAAGAAATTTGGCATGTCCTAATTAGTATTTACCTCCAATAAGCCATATCAAGTCTCGTCTATCAATCAATTTGTCTTTAAGGTTTAACTTGTCTTTAAGGTTGTTTCAAATGGTCGACAATCCAATACCATATGTTCAATGTCATCTCAACGCACCTCATTTTCTGATTTGGTTATTTCCGTGTCACAAAACCAACTTTTCGCAGCCAGCCATCAACCAGCACAGGCAGAAGCCCTGGGCAGAGTGACCGAAAAATACGAAGAGATTCCATGCCCGCTCTGATCCGAGAGTATAAAACCAATTAGGTTTCATCGCGCACATACCAGAATATGTTTCACGACGTCATGAAGAGCAGGGTCTCGTCAAAGCAACTCCTCAAGCCAGAGGACATGCCACCAGCCATCCCAAGCTCATTCAACAACTGGGACCTGACCCTGGCCATCGAGCATGCTGTGGAATCTCATCGGCCTGCTCATTATCATATCGACGACATTCCATCTCAAGTGCCCCTTTGTTACAAAGCTACGGGGAATGTTTACATGTATTCCATACGACCAACGAGGCGAGTTGTGAGCATGCCTAATTGCGGCGTCTACGGAAGCAACAATCCAACTCGCGGTATCTACAGCAATCCAGCCCACGGCTCCTCAGGGGTTCCCCACCATTCACTGTCATCACAACAGAGTCCCAGCACCTCACCATATTCCTCGGTTGCCCAATCAGGAAATTCGTCCGTAGGAGGAATTTGCACCCAATCGGGAATGAACCAACACCCGAGTAGCAAGACCGCGTCTGAAACTCAGCGTGTTAATGATATGGACTGCCAGCCTCGTTTGGAGAAAAAATACCCCAGGGTTTCATTTATCGGCAGAGCAGAGGATGCCCCGAAGAAGGTTGGTGAGTATGCTTTACAAGAAAATAGAGAGAAATCAGCTGAATATATTCTGAAATCAGAAGAAAGCATACCGAGATCAGTACGAACCATCTCGAAATCTACAGAGAGTACACCTACGAAAAGCATCTCTAAATCTACAGAGAACATACCTACAAGAACTGTTCCAAAATCTACTATGGATACACAATATGGTTCCAATAAAAAACTATGGGATACTTCACTTGCAAGGTTGTCGGCTATCTCCAAGAATAAAGCTATGGACATCGGAACGAAACTTCACACCAAATTGCCAGCCTCTAAGCCCATACCGCCTCCATTGCCTGAGAAAGACCTCGTAGTTACCAAGACTAGAACTGGAGATAAGCGAATTGTGCGTTTAAATCGCCGTGCAGTCTCCATGTTCACCTCAATGGACCAATACAAGAATTCTTATCCTGGAATGACTCCAAGTTCACAGCAAGTCGAGAACGATGAAAGTGAATTAGCAAAAGACCATGACAATAAGGAAAGAGCATCCGATGAGGAAATCTATAGAAATCAGCCTCAAAACCAGGTGAACTTGGAAAGTCATAATGAGGTCCTGGAAAGTCCAAAAATACATCAAGAATATCAGGTACCTCCACTAAGTGGGGTTTCTTTCACTAATGGGAACTCTTCACAACTTTCTCCCCATTTCGCAAATCTGACTAACGAACTTTACAATGGTAACATTGGAGTTAATGATGGGCGGCTGGATGTTGGTATACACTCGGCAATGAACATTTCTCCGATGCCATCTGATAGAGCGGCTTCACGCATCGTTAGTACTCCGGAACTACACTCTGTTGATTCGATTAGTTCTCCGTACTATCAAAGGAGATATGAAGCCATGAGACAAAGAAATTCACAAGCAAGTGACCATAACAGGTCTATTACATTCACGGCTGTTCCTGAAGTCAAGCGGCCTTCAGACCAATGGTATGATACTGCCTCTGAATCGTCAAAACAGGAAACTTTAGAATCTGAAAGCACATCTGGTTCACCAATTAGCCCTAGTGAACAAGTATATCCTCCAGCAACCATTTCATCATTTTACTCATCTTCAAACTCCACGAGAACTGGTAATTCGCTGGGTGTTTGGCAAAACAACAAGTACTATGAGTATCCTGGAGTTCTGATGGAATCTCAAAATTCGAGCAATTCGTCAAAATATGAAAAGTTAAAGGATTATGAACAAGTTGACCCAGTTTCACAAAGAAATTCAGGTTCTCTGAGGGTTCCAGGAATTAGATTGGTCAATTCACCTTCTCAGAGAGTTTCTCCAAAAGTCAATTCGGCTTCATCTGTCAATACACCTCAAGAAGCTTCTCTAAAAGTCGATTCAGCTTCATCGGTAAATTCATCTCAATCATCCCAAAATGTCTATTCCACGACATCGGTCAACTCACCTTCTCAGAGAGCTCCTCAAAATATCAATTCAGCTTCAGCGGTCAATTCAGAACTGTTTATTGATTCAGTTTCAGCGGTCAATTCAGCTCCATTTGTTAAATCAGTTTCACAAGGATATTCACAACTGTCAGTTTCGTATGGAAACAGTACGGTTTCTCCTAAATTCTATCGTTCAAAGCTGTTTGATGTCCACAGTCTGGGTAGTCTGATTTTATCTGAAGTCTTTGAACCCCCTGCACCTCCAATGCCATCATCAGAAGTGGTTGACCGTATTCGTGACGCTCACCAGCGTACGCTCAATCTCGAACAGAACCTCTACGAAAATCAACTCGTTCGAGCAAGAACCATGATTGCTCGCGATGTCACTCGCGATGTTCTGCATGAATATCCTTCGAAGAATGTCTTCCATGATGACGAAGACAGCTTGTTTCTGGATTTGACCGATGACTCTAAAGATAGGCTGATCTCAGATGTTTCAGAAACACTCAAACACATGGATAGCGTCAAAGCCAGTGGTATATTGAGAATTGTCAAGGAGTACGCCCAAAAATCGGAAACCTCGTCATTATGGCTGGAAGAAGGTTACCAACCTAATTATTACCGACAAGAAAGATATTCAAAAGACAGCTTAGAAGGCCAACATTTGCCAAATGACCAAATCAAAGATGTTAGACCTCATCATTCTCCTGGAACTCATTCAAGTGAAAGAGTTTCTAATGAAAACTTTGGTTCTAAAAGAGCTTCTAATGAAAACCTTTCTGGTTCTGAAAGAGCTTCTAATGAAAACCTTTCTGGTTCTGAAAGAGTTTCTAATGAAAACCTTTCTGGTTCTGAAAGAGTTTCTAATGAAAACCTTTCTGGTTCTGAAAGAGTTTCTAATGAAAACCTTTCTGGTTCTGAAAGAGTTCCTGGTTATGGATACCTGCCTGTTTCTGATCATTCTCAACAATATGACGACGAAGGATTGGATGAGTTTGGAAACCCTCTTTGTATTGACGAAGACACCTCTCCTTACTGTGGTCAATATCAAAGATTACATCTTGGTAATAATCTCCATGATTTTCCCAACAGCACCCCAAACCCATCGCTGTATGCACTGGAGTTTCCGCTACTTGATGCTTTAGGTATCGATGACGATAGTCTTTTCAGTGCAGCCGAATCAATTGCTGCAAAAGAAGCTTCTGTGGATGACTTCCATCGGTATAACGATGAGTATAAGTGGAAACGTTTGACCACGCCAATGGGAACTTTGAAGAGCGTATATGCGGGAAATACACAGCTAGGAAGAGGTCTTGAAATTCCAATGAGTGGGGAAGTGAACAATCGCGTCCCTCAACAAGAGGTTGGACATGAGTATCAATTGAACCACTCAAAGGAATTCCAAGATCAAGAAAGCGGTGAGAAAGCACCAGAGGTCCCAGAAAAAGAAGTTGGTAAATTCCCACAACTCCCAGACAAAGAGGATGGTAAAGTTCCACAACTCCCAGACAAAGAAGGTGGTAAAGCTCCACAACTTCCAGATAAAGAATTTGTTGGTAAAGCTCCACAACTTCCTGATAAAGAAGGTGGTAAAGTTCCACAACTCCCAGACAAAACACACCATAACGCATCACCTCACCAGCATGATGCTTATTGGCAACACGAGCCTGTGAACGTTTACCAAGATCATTCTAACGAGAACTTCTATGGTAGCCACAATATCAATGACAACACCCGTGACCACAACACCCATGGCGCTGATCATACTGACATCCATAGGTGGCTGGACCATGGTTCATCTGGTGAGCCAAAGTTGCAAATTGCAAAGACTAGACGTCGCAAACAAAGCAGTATAGATACAGATTTATCAAACAAGACTCCATCACCCAATGAACTGAAGATTTCTATGCGCACTGATCATACTATGGGTACAACACATACCGGTATCTCACTCCTGGAGTCAAAAGGTGAGATGAAGGCGTTTGCAAGACAGCGGCCATTTAGCTATTGTCTTGATGGAACTGGACAGGACTATTTAGCACTGAGGTTCCCGATTCCGAAACCACGGGCCACGAGTTCGCAGCTTCCTGAAAAGTCGCGGATTGTTTCAACATACTCTCCCCCAACTGGCTTGATATAAATGTGGGAAGTGTATATAGCATTGCATAAGTATGTCAAAGAACATACAACTGAAATAAAGATTTAATGAAGAGGAAGAGCGTAGCTGATAGTCAATTCAATAGAAATCTTACATTCCTTCATCTTGATCTTCATCTTCATTTTCATCTTTATCTTCATCTTCATCTCGTTCATTCTCTCATTACGTTCTTTAGTTTTTATAAACTTGGGCGCTTTGTAGTAATGTCCACAATCAAGTCCAGACCCTTATATAAATCCACAACCTCCTCCAAGCCATATTTGCTTGATATCTTTGGGCTGATGAACCTACCTCCCAAATAATGAGTACCTGAGAAAAACCTAGAACAAGGCTTTGGAGCAGTCAAACTCACCAACATATCAGGTTTCAAGACAGATTCCTGAGGTCCATCATCTACGTCCCATCCCAGAGGTATATCTACCGAAGCCACGGGTGTTTTCGATGAGTTCAAGTATTGAATGAGCTCACCAAAAGGCTCACGGAGCGGAGGTTTGAACAGGAAGCCAAAAAGTGCATCGATCACAAGTGAACTTGATTCAATCTCCAGTTTAGCCTGTGCGAGTGATTCCAATTCCTTGATGTCTAAATCACGACATTGTTGGAGTAAGTTTGAATAGAGTTCCAATTTAGTCAGTTTCTTAGGGTAATAAAGTGTGGGCAGATGACCCCAAAGCTTGAGGTGACGAGCAGCAACGAGACCATCACCACCATTATTTCCAGGTCCAATTAGCATTACAACCTTCCCTGGAGGGTATTTTGAATAAACTGCTTGGGCAACAGCCAAACCCGCGAGTTCCATGAGTTGATCGATGGAAAAGGCTGATGTAGACATGAGTTCAGCATCCAATTGAGCAGCAATCTTTGATGTGAGGCACTTAATCATGATAGATAAAGCTGAGTGATTATTAGTTGGAAATGTTTGTAAAAGTTGTAGTTAGTGGAAGGTGAGTAGAAATTAGTAACAAGTTGTAAGTTGTTGCTGTAGTAGTTGTGATTGCTTGCAGATGGTGTGATTATGTGATAGTTGGTCAGGTGACTTTTTCTGGGGAAACAAGGCAAAGAGGTAAGGAATAGGTATGGGATAGGTACGGAAGAGGTAATAAAGTGCAAGGAGTGGCAAATAGTAGCAATGAAGTGGTGGAGTAGCAATAAAGTGGTGAAGAAATGAAGGGATTGATAAAGAGTTCATGAGAAGGGAAGTTCATAAATGGAACGGAAGATTGTGAATAAGAACCCTGGCAGCACATGAATTGAGGGAATCAACGAGCATTGTTGAAATGGAGAACATGACATATAGTTTGTCATAATGCACCACAACAATGCATTTTATAAGCAGGCCATTTGACTTTAATGCAGCATGAGATCCTTAACGTCGAATAATTATTCATAACATCATCCCATGTTTAGTAAGTCCTATATGAAGCTTCCCAAGTGTGAACTTAGCAACTTTCACGATGGTAGTCTTTTAAGAAAGCAGACAAAAGGAACTTTGCAGCCAAATGAACTTTTCACACAGAGGGGACTTTTCAAGGAAACAGTCAAAATGAACTCATCAATCAATCACAACGAAGTTTTCAAGGAATCATACGAACATTTATCATTATGAATGTCTATCGAATAGTAACGAGGAAAGAATCGGCCAATGTTAAAAATCCGGTCGAGTAACGATTCGTGTTTTTTTTCAAGCGCGGACGCGTTCAAAGAGAAGAATGAGACGAATACAACTATGTGAAAAGAGAGTAAAATATAGACAATAGATATGAAAGGACTCTATGAAAAGATAGTGTGGTAAGACTGTACGAAAAGTCAGTATTAAACATTATGAATAGTTAATACTAATATCTACCAGTAGATTTTGACAATTTTGCCGATCAAACAGACGATACACCAAAACAGTAAAACAACCAAAAACATCAATCCAAAACTGTACCAGGACCCTTTGACATTCTATATTGAAACATCCAACTGAATCAACATGAACGGCTATGATTTTTGATTAATTCTTGTAGATATACTCGTTCTACTTATAGTTCTCTTGTTCTCGTACTTGACATTCTCTGTTTGTTTCACTTTGTTTCTCTTTTATTTCTTATTTCTTTATTTCTTTCTACTCTGGGGCAGTCAGGATGCACGACTATGACACCAGCACTAGCCACAGCTCGCCGATGATCAACTATCGCAAGGATGCCAAGAAGGGTGTGAAGTTCACCTTCATGGTAGTAGGCGAAACAGGTACCGGCAAAACAACATTTGTTAACGCGTTGTTGAATAAACCAGTGTTGACACACCGCTATGAGCCACGCGGCGCCAGCGACACTAAAACTATCGCTTTCACTTCGAGTAAGAGCGTAGCTCTCCCAAATACGGCGATTCTCACGCGCCATGAGTTCAACGCGGCTCAGGCTCATGAAGAACCGGGGATCGCTCTCACGGAAACAAAGGTGGAATTGGTGGACGACGAGGGCCTCAAGTTGTTGCTCAACATTATCGATACACCTGGTTTCGGTGAAAACTTGAATAACGAGATGTGTTTCACCGAGATTGAAAACTACCTCAAACAACAGTTCGACCTTGTGTTGGCGGAGGAAACACGCATCAAGCGTAATCCTCGTTTCGTCGACACGCGTGTACACGTACTTTTATACTTCATCACTCCTACCGGCCATGGTTTACGTGAGATCGATATCCAGTGTATGAAGCGTCTTAGTAAGTATGTGAACATCATCCCCATTGTTGGACGTGCCGACTCATTCACCGAGGCTGAACTCCGTCACTTCAAGCAGCAGATCCGTACTGATATCGAGCGTTTTAACGTTCCAATCTTCCAGTTCGACAACTACCTCAATGACTACGATGACGTCGATAGTGATTTGGTGGCAGAAAGCAAGTTTCTCGCCGGATTGCAGCCCTTCGCAGTGGTTTCGCTGGAGCTCGAATACGAGGTCCGTGATGCCAAGACAGGTGCTCTGCGTGTAATCAAAGGTCGTCAGTACCCATGGGGTGTCTTGGATATCAATGATCCACGCTACAGTGATTTCCCTATTGTTAAGAGTGTCTTATTGGGGTCTCACTTACAGGATTTGAAGGACTTGACTCATGACTTCCTTTACGAAACCTACCGTACCGAACGTTTGTCTAAGGTCACTGGCCGTAGTGCACATGAAGGTGACTTTGGTGATGGTCAGTTCCACGATGCTGCTGACGAAAGCAGCTTCTACGCCAATAGCACCGCCCAGCATGAGACTGCCATGCCATCGTTGCTGAACCTTGCACTGCTCACGGGTGGTGCTGATGATACCACTCAAGTGCATCACCATGCCAACGACAGTGTTCTGTCGCTCCAGAGGCTGGTTGTTGCAGAGGACGATGCACTGGCTGAGATGCCACTGCCCAAGTTGCGTGATTCGCCGTTGTTTGAAGCTGAGGAATCGCATGTCAATGGTAGTGGACACTCTAATGGTGGTGTGCCGCCACGTAACCTCCACCCTAACAATGCTGCGTTCAAGCGGTTGTCTATTGGTCCTCAGCGTAACCAGTTGAGACAATTGTCAGAGACAGTACCGTATGTGATCCGCCACGAGCGTATTCTTGAGAGACAGCAGAAGTTGGAGGAGATGGAGATGGCGAGTGCCAAGGAATTGGCTAGCCGTGCGGCAATGTTGGAGCAAAAGGCTGCTGAATTGAAGGCTAAGGAGCGTGCGTTGATGAGGCGTTTGGAGGAGGAGCGTCTGCGTAAGGGTAGTGCTTTCACCACTGCAGAGAGTACTACGGCGCTGTCGGTGAGGAGCGAAGAGTATTATGATGGAGAGGGAGAGGAAACAGAGAAGACAGAGTAGTTAGGACATAAGAGATAAGTTAAGTATAAATGAGTAGGGAAGAATTGGGAGATAACGAATGAAGAAAGTGATATGAGAATGAGCGCAGAGGGATAAAGAGCAAAGAAAGTTCTATGAATATGAGTGAAGAGTGAAGAACCAGCTAAAAGGGAAAATAGTCCCGTGGTAAAGGAAAAATGGGAAATCGATGGCTAAAAGAGAAATCAGTAGCAATTTTAGCGAAAGTAAATCAACAAGTAAAATCAAACCAAAGCAACAACTATAACAGTTCACTCGATTGAGGTAGAACGAACTCAACTCAACTTAATGAACTATAACTCCTAACTGTAGAATCCAAAAAAGTATTGAAAGATCTATAAAATCTTCTGTAACAATCTGTTACAAGATATCTAGAATCGGACAAGCTGTCAGTTGAGTATTCGTGGTACTAATTTGAGTTTACACAAAATAAGGACCTCGTCATGTCACTAACCACACCAGCCAATAGTCATATCATCAAAAGTATATGAATAATGTGGTGTCGATATCCTCAAGGTCATAATAATCAAGGTCATAATAATCAAGGTCATAAATGTCATAATCAAGGTCATAAATGTGATAATCAAAGTCATAAAGTTCATGATCAAAGTCATACTATAATGTCATATATGACATTCCCATCACATATAACATTCCTATTATAAACAACATTCTCATCACATACAACATTTCTATCATATCACGTCCTCATGTTACTATTATTCTTGTTCTCCTGACCACAGTGTCTCTTTCTCTTTCATATTCTTTCTTCATGTTCTTTAGTCCTTTTTCTTTAGTCCTTTTTCATCTTTCTATATCACTATGACCTCCTGCTTCATTCCCTTCTTCTATCCTTCATTTCATTCGTTCCTTTCCCTCCTTCTCTCCTTCATTTCGTTCCTTCTTCCCCATGTTTTTCTCGAACTTTTTCTCGTCAATTTTTTCTCATCACAGGGGCAATGGACATCCTCCAGACATTGGAAGACGCGCTTCTCCACAGCGACCCCAATAAGCGTACGGCTGCTGAGTTGCAGTTGACCGAAGCAGCCAACACGCACTTCGGTTCGTTTCTCGATCTCCTCACTGAGGCCCTCGCGAATGAGGAAGCCAAGACCGAGGTGCGTATGCTCGCTGGTATCGGTTTGAAGAACCAGCTCACATCAAAGGATCCAAAGGCTAAAGCTGCTCAACATGCTCGTTGGATTCTGCTTCCAACTGATGTTAAGGCTAAGATCAAACAAACCGCACTCCGTGCGCTCCGAACCACGGATGATCGTGTGGCAGCGAGTGCGGCTCAATTGGTGGCGGCAATCGCCGATATCGAACTCCCAAGAACAGAGTGGCCCGAACTCATCCCAACTATCATTGAAAATACCAAACCCGATAATACCGTCAATGTGAAGCGTGCGTCGCATCTTGCTATTGGATACATTTGCGAGTCAGCAGACCCAACAAATGAGGCGATCCTCGCGCAAGCAAATGGTATTTTGATCGCAATCGTTCAGGGAGTCCAGGCTAATGAACCATCTGTGGTGGTGCGGCTCGCAGCTCTCAACGCCCTTTACCTGTCACTTGAATTCATCAAGTTCAACTTTGACAAGGAAGGTGAACGTAACTACATTATGCAGGTTGTTTGTGAAGCAACACAGGCTGATAGTAGTGAACTCCAGGCCCTGGCTTTCGGATGTCTCGCACGTATTATGGCACTTTACTATCGATACATGGCTCTCTATATGGAAAAGGCTCTTTATGGGCTTACTGTTAGTGGTATGAAGTCGACCGACGAGAGAGTATCGTGTATGTCTGTGGAGTTCTGGTCACTGGTATGCGAAGAAGAGTTGGAAATTACCTACCGTCGTATGGAACTGGGTCTCCTGGCTCAGGAACTCAATGCCTACCCTGAATATGTGAGCTTCAATTTTGCCTTGGCTGCCCTTCAAGAGGTGTTACCTACTCTCCTTGCGTTACTCACTCGCCAGAATGATGACCCTGAGGATGACGACTGGCTGGTGGCTATGGCTGCTGGTGCATGTCTCCTGTTGTTTGCCCAGAATGTTGGTAACTACATCGTCGAACCCACTGTACACTTTGTTGCCGCCAACATTGAGAGCAGTAACTGGCGCCAGCGTGAGGCTGCGGTCATGGCCTTTGGTTCCGTACTCGAAGGTCCTGAAATCGAAGCGTTACGCGGTGTTATCGGTCAAGCCTTGGCTCCATTCTTGCGTCTCATTAAGGACGAGGTGTTACAGGTTAAGGAGACTGTAGCATGGTGTCTCGGACGTATTGCGGACCTCGCAGCGGAGGCCATCGACATTAACACACAGCTCCCAGGTGTATTAGAACTGGTTGTGAGCGGACTCCAAGACCACCCTAAGGTGGCTACCAACTGCTGCTGGACTCTCATCAACTTGCTCGAGAAATTGGGTGCTCCTGACCGTGCTACCAGCGTTATGTCGCCATACTATGCTACGTTTGTACCACTCCTCGTTGAGTTGAGTGGTCGCGCTGATAACGAATTCAGCTGCCGTGCGCTGGCATACGAGGCCTTGGCTAGCTTTGTGACGTTCCTGGCTGTCGACACTATGCCTGTGGTTCAAGGTATTGCAACAGAGCTGTTGCTGCGTCTTGAACTGACAATTGCTATGCAACTGCGTGTGGCCACTGCCGAGGACCGCGGACAGTTGGAAGAGTTGCAAACCAACATCTTGGCGCTTCTCACCAATATCATCAGGCGTATGAGCGATGAAGTTGCCGGTGCGCTGGACAACTTGATGCTGAACTTCCTCAAGTTGTTGGCAGCTCAAGAGCAGAACTCGCTCATTGAAGAGGATATCTTCATTGCTATCGCCGCTGTTGCTGGTGCCATCGGTGACCTGTTTGTGCAGTATATGGACCTGTTTGTGCCATATCTTGTCAAAGCTTTGCAGAACACCGACCTGCCTACCTGTAATACCGCCGTTGGTATAGTTGCTGACTTGGCGCAATCTTTAGGCTACGCTATCGTTGCTCCAAACAACTACCTTGACGGACTCATGAATATCTTGGGCTCCAACTTGAACAATGCAGAGGTTCGCAAGGACCTCCGCCCAGCCATCTTGTCGTGTTTCGGTGATGTGGCTACTGCCGTTGGCGCTCAGTTCCAGCCATATGTCGAGTTTGTCATGCAGATTTGCGTGCTGGCCATGGCCATCGAACCTGAGGAGCTGACCATAGACCTGATCCAGTACGTTTTGAACGTACGCGAGCTGGTCTTGGACTGTTTTGTCGGTATTGTTGGCGGTCTCGCTGATCAACCACAGATCATCTACCCTTACGTCGGCTCTATCTTCCAATTTTTGCAGTTGGTTGCTCTGGATATCGAGTTGAACCTGCTTGAGTCCGTGTGCCGTAGTGCCACAGGACTTATCGGTGATTTAGCCGCCATGTACCCTGCCGGTGACTTCAAGCAGGCTTACCTGCAGCCATGGGTCACTGACTTTATCAAGGCCACTCGTGCCAACCTGTACTTTGAGAACCGCACCAAGGATGCGGCGCGCTGGGCCCGTGAGCAACAGAAGCGCCAGATCCTGCTTGGGTAAGGTAAGGTAGAAGGGAGGTAGTAAACATGGAGCACGCACATGTGTAGCTTGAGTCTGGAATAAGTCTGGATTAAGCCATGTGCAATCTTGTGATCTGATTGAAGTACTAGATTGTGCAAGTTGGTGCAAGTCGTTGTGCAAGCCTACAACTTGAATCTTCCCTATATTGTGCCGAACTACAGCAAGCCAAGCCTGGCAAGGCTGTGCACATGACGCTCACGCTAAATTTCTGCGTGTTTAGATCATGTTAGTCGATGTGCACATCTCTCATCTCTCATCATTTCATTTCGTCATTTCTCGTCATCTCTATATTTATTGTATAGTGTATATAAGCCATACAGATCTCTGAGCAGTTGTAGAAAGAGGAAGAGAAAGAGGAAAAGGAAGAGAAAGAGGAAGGAGAAGAGGAAGAGGAAGAAGAAGAGGAAGAGGAAGAAGAAGAGGAAGAGGAAGAAGAAGAGGAAGAGGAAGAAGAAGAGGAAGAGGAAGAAGAAGAGGAAGAGGAAGAAGAAGAGGAAGAGGAAGAAGAAGAGGAAGTCTTACTTTAACTTTTCTATTTACTTTCCTCTCAACTCTTCTCTTTCTTACCTTTTCTCTTACCTTTTCTGTTTTTCTTGCGAAAATCACCATGTCCTACAATCCGGTGCCGTTCGATCACACGTACATTCTCTACGATCCCGCGGACCTCGTGGCCAATGTTGCGGTTCATTTCACGCTCCTTCCCATATACATTATGGTATTCTATACCTCATGGTTCTTGATTACGCGTGAGATCCAACCAGTGATCGTAGTCGGAGGACACCTTATCGGTGAAATTTTGAACAAGATCATCAAAAAGATCATCAAAGAGCCTCGTCCTGACTTCCATAAGGACTTTGGAGTGGGTTCCTATAGTTTAACTTATGGAATGCCTCTGGCTCACTCGCAATTCATGGGTTACTTTGCTGCCTACTTCGTGTGCATTCTTCTCTACCGCGTTCCTATGAACCACGTGCGCCGCTATATTGGTTGTGGTGTAATAGCTTGCATGTCTGTTCTTGTTGCATTGTCAAGGGTTTACTTGTTATACCACACTGTTGCACAGGTCTGTGTTGGTCTTCTCGTAGGCGCTTTACTTGGACTCGTGTACTATGCTGCCACAGAGCTCGCGCGCGACGTGGGTTTAGTGGACTGGGTCTTGTCGTGGAGGATAGTGAGGTTCTTCCATGTGAAGGACTCGTATTACCACTGCTACACGACCTTTGCCGAGGAGTTTGCTGAGGTGGAGAGGAAGAAAGCGAAGGGAAACGGCAAAGAAAAGTCGAACTAAATTCATCTACATCTTAGGTTTCGAGATCTCTATGGCTTGAGTCCTGAGTAATTATCTGGCATTAATTGTCATCTAGTCATTAAGTGCTTGTGGTAAGCCATTATTATTATGAACATCTCAGGAATATGGAGTTAAAATGATCAAGGGCATCTCTTTCAAACCACTGGATCATACCTCAAGATATTCAATACTTTGCACACATCGACATGCTGTTGACTTCAATTGGTGAAATGTTGTCATAATACAAAAATAATAGAAGTTGTCATTAACATGTCATATAATAGAAGTGTTATCATAATAATAGAAGTTGTCATAAAGTTCATAAATAATAAAAGCTGTTCTAAAGTTTATAAATAGAAGTTGATATTCATAAATAATAGAAGTTGAAATAGAAATAATAGAAGTTGTCATATGTGGATAAATGTTGACAAGACCCATCGGCCATTCTCTTCATCTATTCTTTCATCTACTATTTTACCATCTGTTTTCTTTGTTATCTTCATCTGCTATTCTCTATACTCTATCGTCTCATCCTACTTAGACTCACCATGGACATACGTACATCCAGTTCGTTGAGGACCCTTAGATCCTTCACATTAAAAGTCATCCCACTTGTCCTCTTCTTCGGTTTTCTTTCCACCTGCAAGACCTGGTAACTTGGTCTTCTCATTTGGCTTTGCAAAGCCAAACGCTGGTTCAGTTGGAGCAGCCTGGTATCCATTGTGTCCCACCAGCAAACCGTCAAACATCTTGTCAAGGCCTCTCTCCTGAGTAAAGTTCTGGAATGTCTCCTGACCATACTTACCAGTTTCCTGCATCTTCTGACCAAACTGAGCCATTGCACGCTTGGTCTCGCTACCAATTTCACTCTCGTTGAATTGGTTGATACCGGGCTTAATCACCGATTCGTTGACTTCATGGACACTTTTAGCCACTGTCGACGAAAACAATCCCCAACCCTTTGAAAGTGTACCAAAAGGATCTGACTGAAGGTTGTCCAAAGTGAAGCTGGAAAATGAACCACCAGTATTCTTAGCTGGAGCTGGGGTGTTTCCAAACCCACTATACTTTCCACCCTGAGAAGGAGGTAAATGGTCTGGTCTCAGTTCATTTTTCGAGCCCAAGTTCGCAAAGTATGCCTCATTCTTTGCCTTAGCATCATTTCGACGCGACTGAATAGGCTCCTGTGGAGATGTGGTACCGGAAGTTTTAGCAGGAGTGTTTGCATTTGGGAGCGACTCACCACTGTGGTCTTTTGGTACATACTCACGGTCTTCGATATCGCAAGTTAACAACTCCTTGTAGTCTTCAGCGACGTAGTTATCGTACTTGGCCTTTGCTGGCAAAGTGAGGTCCACTCCGTTTTCCTCAAAGTAGGTACGAATACGCTCATTTCCACCCTTTTCCATGCGTAAAGTCTCTTCAGGCTTCAACTGGTCCATAGTGATGGAACGGACGAATGAAATGTGGACTCCGAGCCCCCTGTGGATTCCAGCACATTCAAGACAGATAAAAATACCGAATTTTGGAGAGCACCATTGTGGGTTGGGTGCTCCACAGTCAAAGCACTTCTTGTTCTCGCCGACCTTTTGAAGCGCTAACAACTTTCTACGCGTTTCGGGATCAATAGACATTGTTGTTAAAAAATGAAACGAACAAAAAAACACATATGGAGGACACGAACAAATGTGAATAAATGGAGAGAAGAAACGAACATTAAAGAACATATAAAGAACATATAAAGAACATATTTAAAGAACAAGTTATTCCATTAAAGTAGTGTAAGGTTATTGGCATAATGGGTTTAAGTAGTAGTATATGTTGAGATCTAAAATGATTTCTATAGAAAAAGGTAACTATACCTTCTGATGGTTCTCGACTCTTATCAACATTTTTTCATCTCATTCAATCAACTTATCGTTATATCAAATCTTGATCAATTATCGAATATCTTGTCAAATATCAACTCTCTAATCATCTTATCTCTAATCATCTTATCTCTAATCATCTTATCTCTAATCATCTTAGCTCTAATCATCTTATCTCTTCTCTTCTCTTCCTTTACATTTCATTCATTCTCATATACCATTCTCTCTCTACAACTTCAGTTCTGGGTCCTCATTCAACTTGGTGAGCAACACAGGATAAACATCTTCACGATTTACTCCCATGTGCCAGGCTGCACCATCAACAACATGAATATAACCATTCACATAGCTTGCAGCCGGAGAAAACAACCACACAGTGGCCTCTGCAATGTCTCTTTTCGATCCCAATCTCTGTAATGGAATTCCCTTCGCTAATTTCGCATGGTCATTAGACAATCTATCCATACCTTCTGTACCTGCTATAGCACCTGGTGCAATACAATTAGAACGAATACCCAATGGTCCCAATTCAACTGCTAATGCATTCAGAAGAGCATCAACACCAGCCTTTGCAGCTCCAACATGTACCTGGAATGGCACTCCATAGTAGTGTAAAGTAGCACTAACAAAGATAATTGCCCCCTTATTCTTCCGCAATTGCTCAAATGTAGCCTTGACTGTGTTAAATGATCCCAAGAGATCAATCAGTACAACACTCTTGAAAGCATTGGAAGAAAGATGGTTGAAATCTGACAAGAAATTACCCGCGGCTCCGGCAATGACAAAATCAATTCTTCCGAGCTCAGATACTGTCTTTTCCACAGCTTTAGCCAATGAACTCACTTCTCTCACATCTGTGTTACCACATGCAATGACATTGGCCCCACTTCTCAATGTGCGCAAATCTCTTGCAGCTTCTTCGGTCTTCTCGGGGTTTCTACCCACAATGGCTGCATCAGCACCAAGAAGAATCATAGCTTCTGTTTGTACCTTACAGATACTTCCAGCCCCTCCTGTGACAAACACAACTTTGCCTTTGAATAAATCAGGCTTCCATGTTCCTTGTGAAACAAAACTCTGGTCTAATGTGGTCATTTGTGCACTAAGTAATTGTGTTCTAAATCTCACGCTTATATATATTCTTACCCCGCGAATATCAAATATGGAGAAAAAAACACACCGAGGAAACAAAGTAGTATTACAATATCTTGATCATCTAGAAATCTTTCTGGAATATTAATGTTCAAATATCTACCATAGTTCTGGTATTGGAGATTATTCACAATAAACCCCTTAACCTATCTTGAACTAATCTTAATTCAGCACTTTCTACTAACTCACATGATTAAACCTGCTCATGAAAATTTAATGCCATTTACAACACATTGATAATTACCCGCTCATAACTTCATTAGCTCCTGTAAAACCAATTGTGCTATCTATCTACGTAACTTTGCACCTCATCACATCTTAGCCCCTTATATTTAACCCTCCTCTATTGCTTCCTTTAACTTCTTGCTCTCCCCATTACTCTCCTCGCCCTCCAACTGTCTTTTCTCTCTCCCCATATCATGATCTATGTTTTGAAACAAACTTGTTGGAGACTTATACTTGAGTTCAGTTCCTGACTTGTGTTCAACCTCGTAGTCATCCGAACCTGGACTAAGTTGCTCTGTGTCGATCTCCTTATTGTTCTCCGCTAACTCATCCGAATCGTCAACAACTCCTTCTTGTTCAGTTTCAAAGAACCCATACTCCACAATCTGCACTAAGTCACGTCCGGTACTCACACACACCAAGTCCTTTTCAAGAAAGCTCTTGTGTTTGGCATAAATGTGACTCACAAGAATTTGGAAGTTCTTGCGACGGAAACACGAACTGGGATCACAGTTCTTCAACAAGACTTCGAGCACGTCGAGACATGTAGAGTTAAGGAGGTTGTTCTCATCCTTGTGTGCTGCTAAAAACTCAAAAAAGTAATCAAACAAGTTCTTTTCCACGATGTATTTGGTGTACTCATCGTCATTCAATAATATGATGCTTCGAAGACACCGGATTGCACTCAACTTGAGAACAATCCGGAAATTCGGGTGTAACATCAGCGCAACCCCGAGTAGTATATCATTTTCCAAAAAGAACGGACGTGCAATATTCACTTCGTGCTCCTTTGCACAATACGAGATCAAATCACAGAGCTGTTGATGAAGAAGAATATCTTCCAGTACACGCTCTCGAGTGAAATCGTTGTCGTTTCGTGCTAGCTCTATCAAACTTTGGAATAGTTGAGGTGCAACTGTGGAATAAAATGCTTGAAAGTAATTTTTGGTGTTTATCTCATGGAAATCATCGTTTTGTTCCGGTTCCTCATTTGCTGTCACAGATGCCGTAGATGACCCTGTAGGAGAAGCGATATCTGAGTCAAGCAAGATCCGTAATGCTTCAAACGCTTGAATCTTTAATCCAGGACTTTTATCCTCCAAGAGCAAGTTACTCAAAATTGTAATCAAGGTCATGTCGTCAGAGAGTTTTAATCGTAAATTTTTCGATTTCACATAACTGTCGTCATCACCGCCTTCTTCCGAGCCTTGGTCATTACTCTCCGCTATATTCCTTTTCAGTTCATGATGCTTCTCCTCAAGAATCGAAGAGGCTGCAGCTGTAATTTCTCCGTTCAAGACGGATCGGCGTGGTGGATCCAGGTCATCGATAGCATCTTCGTTATCGATAGAATTAACCAAGGAGACATCCTGTTCTATAATTATCACAATAAGTTCCGTTCCTAGCACACGAATCTTACTTTCGGTGTCTTTCAAGGCGAAACTAAGCATCTTGAACAATCCATTCTTCACCAAATTCGCAAAGAACTCAAGCTTCTGGAATGATTGAAGATTTTTTGCAATTAGCACATACTGATGAAGCATCTTGACACCATTTCGCTTCGAATCATCTAATTCCTGAGGAGTACGGCCTTTAGTATCCAATGTAACTCTCGGATCGTTTGACCCGTTTGAAACCTCGCTTTCTCCTTGAGTCTCATACAAGGCAAATAATTGCTTCAAAAAGGCCTCCTCTTTGACAAATTCGATGATCTCCACCTGGTTGATATAAATAAGTGATGACAACATGTTGAATGTGGCATCATCGAGAAATCTCACGAGAACCACGTCTTTGAAGAAATTCAAATGGAAGTCTTTTTTAAACATGTTGATGTATTCTTGAGGGATCTCGATAATCAGCTTAAACGAGTTCTGCTTGTATGAATCTCGGAACACAGCCTTGAATTTCGGATAGTTTGAGTCATACTCCAAGATGCTAATTATACCCCAGATCAATTCATCTTTTTGAAGAATGTGTTCAATGAGTGAGGTCTCATTAAACAAGAGCAATGTCTTTACGATATCACTCAATATATATAAACTTTGAAGATTCTTCTCCAGAGTCTCTTTTTCTAGCTTTTCAAAAACAGCAATAAGCTTAGAAAGGTAGTCATTGCGTATTATAAATGTCAGGACAGTTCGCCTCGTGAACTTGGAGTTTGAGTTCTGGTTAAAAAGCTCTATGATCTGCTCTAAATTTTCTGTCTTTGGGTCGGGTGGATAAGTTATTGGTCCTGTGATGAGCTCAGTGATATCATTATTGACAACATTGCCATTCTCTCCACCGTTATCGTTCATGCTTTCCTCTAACATGTTGGGTATCACGTAGTACAATGAAATATCAGGACTCAAGTTTTCTTGCTGAACCTTAATGATGAATTCACACAAGTCATTGCATCCTTCAGACTCCTGGAACAGGAGTGCTAAGTCCTTACCGGAAAGATCTGTCCATACGATAAGCGTTTCTTGTTGTCGTTGATATTGTATTGAACCCTCGAGGAACAGTTTCAAGATTATATCCTCGGAATCGAGCTCATTGCGCACTAAAAAGTATGGATGCTTTGTCTGGCTATCGATTTCTCCGACACAGTAACCAGTACCATTGTCAAGCCAGTCTTCTCCTTGTAAAAGGTATACTTTTACACGTCTAGGTATCAGTCCCGGAACCCCTTCTATTGGCTCTTCTTTGTTGTCTCCTTTCTGTACTTGGTCGTATTTTTGCTCAAGAGAGCTACTGACCTCTAAGTTGTTGTTGCTATAGTTTTGAGCGGTACCGACCTCATTCTTCGAGGATGAAGGGACTTGGTTACCATCTGAGGAATCCACTTGCGATTGTCGCTCATCGTCGAGCCGCTTACTCGACTCGTAGTGTATGTCCATGCCGTGGAACTATTAATAACTTGTCGTCGTATAAATATTCATCGATTGAAACTGAACCAGTTGAATGTCCTAGCTTATGATGTCAAGCCTGTATTTGCTCAAAAATCAGTTGCAGTTATGTTAAAGTTAACAACAGATATATTGCGCGACTCGTTACGTTATATGAGCTTGTTGCAAGAAATTGTAATCAGATTTTCGAGACAAAGAGTACGCGTCACGATAATGCAGGTTAGCTCTGATGGCCCAAAGGAACACTAGAAAATGTAAAAGAACAATCTGTCCAATATTCTATATACACATGATTATTCAATGGGATTATACGAAGTTCACTGTGAATTATACGAAGTTACGTGAGAAACCGATTCTTGTGATGATAGCGGCAAGTTAACCTGCCCCTCAACCTGTAAAAGAACCACCCACTCATGAAGACGTCGCAAAAATTGATGCCGAGTCCCCCCTCCATTACCCGGACATCCCCTGCCAAAAATGTTAGCGATGTCGCCTACTCTGGACGGGGCTCAAACCGCATTTGAAGTTGCAAATTTCCAGGCTATATTTAATATCTGGTTATAGATGCCATAACTTGAAGAACTGGTTGGTTGTTTTGGTGGGTCTTAATCTCCTTCCTTTATCATACCTACTGTTGAGTTGTTAGTCTCAGAACTTCTCACGTTGTGTTCAGTGAAGGTTTACTCAATTCATTAGATCGTGCATCAAAAGTCTCTCTAGATAATTAACAAGTCATATAGAACGTGGAATAGAAACTTGATTTATAGATCTATGTGATTGCTGGTTTATTCTAACAGGGGCCGAAGAGAGTGTTCAAATTTATAAGATATACAAAAGGTAATAAAACGGTGTAACTTGACGTTACTTTTTAAAACAAAGTATAAAACAGGAAACTATATTGTACGTATTTCATACTCGCCTTCTATAACTTCGTTAAACAAAGCCTTTCCATCAGTAACATGGCTTAATTCCTTCGAAGATTATCAATTTATCCTGCATGGCATATTTAACCTGCATATGCATCAATCATATGAATACAGTTAAGGCATTTCTTTGTCTTTCTGACAAAGCCTCAAGTAACAACGTTACCATCAAAATATGAGATATACAATGAATATACGACGTATAAATTGTGAAAAATATTCTAGAATTTCATGTGGGCATTGCTCCTATGCCTTAATTTGATAAAGCCTTATGCATGTCTCCATTGAAACCATAATGATAGCTGCCATTGTGTCTAATCTCTATAAGTCAGATTTTACTCTTTTGCAATACCCGACAAAGAAGTACGATGTGCAGTTCGTTTATGGCGGTTCCATCCAACTAATTCATGTTAATATCCCCAATGTAGAAAAGACTCTACATTAAAAGATCAAACGAAGCACTATTGCGGTACGGATGTTTTAGAGTACTTTCTACTTTTATAAGCTCAGGAACTTTCATTAAGTTTGAAACTAGGTAGTTTTGGCTTGTGCAATAGAAGCCTGCTTCTTGTCAAGGTCAAAAGTAACGTAAGCTCTTCTCAAGAAGGTGTCACCCAAAATTCCCTGATAGCCAGGAGAGTTAACAGCATAAATATTAAGCTCGTTTGTAGAATCAATGAAGTCTGCATATGGAACCAGGATAGTGTTAGTGCCGTCAAAGGAAAATTCAAGAGAACCTGATGGAATTTTCGTTGGATCGACTTTCCATTGCCCATCTTTTTTGGTAGCACCTGGATATTCAGTAGCAATCTTGTCGATGAGATCCTGTGGAAGCAAGGTGAACTCAGTACCAGTGTCCAAAACAACATCAAAGTTAGTTTGAATGCTTCCGTTATTTCCTTTTATGTGATCAAGCTTAACTTGAGTTATCCGGTCGGAAGTGAATGGAGCCACCTGAACTGGACCCGAGTATTTGGATTCGTCAGTACCACCGAAAATAATCGATCCAGTTTTAGCAGTCGGTCCATCCAAAAATATAGAGTAGTAATTTCCGGATATCAAGCCCTGGTTCTTCAATGCGAGGGGAAAGTTATCATATTCAGGCAGGTTTTTCTGAACAGTATTGGACTCTAAAGCAGTAAATCCAAGACCTAAAATACCACCATGTGTTACTGATGACGAGTTTGCAACACCGAATTTGAATTGCTGAATGGTTTGATCTCCAAACTTCACATCGTCATGGTAGAAATACCCATAAGAACCGCTGAAGTCACCGTACAAGATAAACATTTCCTCAGTTGTCTCATTCGATGTAGTCGAAGTGGTTGGATTATAAACTCCATTGTCAGAACAACCGCCTACTGGCAAGAGACAGTTCACATTAGAATCCATAACCCAAGTATCGGAAGATCCAGTGTCGATGTCTAGATACACTTCTTGGTTGTTTGAACCAAAAAGAAGTGGGACTTCGTAAAACATACCCTTGTTCGTGAGAGTTCCAGATAATGACGAGCGCTTGGATTCATTGCTGGAGTCACCATCCAGTTTTCTGACTCTAAAGTCAAGTTTAAGACCACCATCTGCACGAGGCTCAAGTGGAAGCGTCATAGCACTGCCCATCAAGGCGAGAGCGAAAGTAACGAGGAGATTTTTAGCAAAGACCATATTGATTTAGTGAAGGTTATAGTCGGGGATTTCAACCCGCTTTTATACTTTTGATAAAGGCGCATGAAGCAATGTTGAGTAATCTGAATACCACACACATGGTTATTATGAATAAAATATTATCCTGCAGGTAAACATAAACTGTCAACCATGCATATGCATAGTGCCGCGTATAATTGACAGGCGGCATTATGATTTTGTTGTCCCTTGAGAAAGGGTCTAAACCACTGCAATACTAATGCACGTATAATCGAGTAATATGCGAGTGAAACGAAAGTTCTCGAGCCGTATGCAATAAGTCGGGGACTCTCGTTTAGTAATGCCTCAGATGTTTGATGATTTGGGTGACCAAATCGTTCGCAACAATGGGGATTTCTCGACGTTGGCAATTGCAACCTTTGAGCGCATCATCGAAAGGATGAAACTCGTTTTTTTTGGCTTACCAGAAGGGTATCCTTTTGCCGTGAGGATGTACGGGGTGTAATGAGGGCAGAAGAACTCTTCACACATCATCGAATGTTATTTTGTACCTGGCCCCTAACCTGACTCACTGCAAACAGACCAATAAAAAGCCGACAGGGGTCAATTCATGCGAGACACACGTGATTGAGCTTTTATTGACATATTCACAAATAATTATATTTCTTGAAGATTTCAGCATTTTTTCAAGAAATATTACAACGCGAAACCATGAATAACCGAAGTTTCGGAATTGCTCATAAATCCAAGATTCTGCTAAAACCTTATTACCTACTTCATGATCATCAATTTCTATTTACAGAACATATAAGAGATTTCGCGCAGAGTATTTTTCACCTGCATCTTGAAGACCTATAAGGCTAGATTATCCGGGTTCTTATGTTACACTTAACTCTCTATTCACATAATATTGTGGTTCGACAAGGTCATCGTTCCTATATCTAATGACACAACAATGCTGCGCTCGTTATGTTGCGTAACCAGTCCTCCTTGTCGACATCATGAGTGTCTTCGACTTCACCCCACTCTGCTGTCTGGAAAATAGTCTCCAAATTACCAAGTTCGATGATTTCCTCAGCTGTCTTGAAATAATATTCTTCTGGACCAGATTTGTTGACCTGGTAGATTTCACTCTGTAACTGAGGGTCACTAACGTTTGATCTCAACAAAGTAACTCCACATAAGAACGATTTGGAAGTCAAAATGGCCTTCTCCAAAGCAACCAAGTCAGAAATTGGCAACTTCTTCATCCAGTGATAAACCACATTTTGCACCAACAAAGACTGCTTATTTCCCCGCAATCCGTCAGTCTCACAATCCAAGAATGTTATCTTTACAGTCTCACCTTCAGGCAAGAAGTTGGTATGCTTTCTCGCATAAGCCGTGAAATATTCCTCGTACTCCTTAATCAAAGGCAAGTACAACTCGTCTTGCATCTTTCTGAACTTGCCTTCATACTCATCCTTTGTAGCAAAAATCAAGCAAGTGTCAGTATCGAAATACCTCAACAAACTAACCATGATATCTTCAACATTTCCGACCTTGGTTTGGATTTCTTCATCTGCTTGTGGCTTATTTGCCTCGTCCAAATCTATCGAGCGTGCAGCTATAGACGTTAATGGCAAGTTGGTAGTCTTGATCTTTAAATCAGGTAAGTTGCTCCACTCATGGGCAATCAAATGGGCCAATTGCCTCTTAGATTTTGGCAAAGCCAAGGGGAAACCCAATGGAGTACGTAAAGTCTTTCCGTCTAACTGAACCTCGCATTTTTCACCCTCATGAACTCCAACCTTCTCCCAAAACTTGGTGAGTGTCTTCGCCAACCTGTTGGTATCTGATTGTATGTTGTGCTCAACGGTCTTATCCAGGGCGAAAGCACCGGACTCTGGTATGATACTCTTGAGGGAGCCTGAACCATTAGTAGAATACCATCTTGCACACAAGGATCTTGGGTTAGCTAAGGCGAGTTGGCGAAGCATTGTACCGTATATAGAAAATTTTTGACTGCAGTAAAAAATGATTCCAACACCAAGATGTCAATTAACCCAGAAGCTTTACAAAAGCTCTTACTAGAAATGGACAATCAGCTCAACAAGAGCAAAGCTGAATTGTCCATGTGCCAGCTTCAACTTAGCAGAGTTGATACCAACTTACTGTTGATTAAGTACACAACCTCGAGTTTGAACAAGTTGTGCGACGTCGAGGGAAACGAGACTGTTTACAAAGGTATAGGGAAAACCTTCGTTGCAAAGCCAGTTCAATCCTACTTGCAGGAGATCAAGGCGGATGAAGCTTCTTTCAACGAAAGCAAGAAGAACTTGGATATCAAAAAGAACTACTTGGAGACAACATTGACTAAAACGTTGGAAGGTATGCAACGTTTGGTGCCACAGAAATAGCTGGAAAGAAGATAGGAGAAGGAAACATATACGTGCAAGAACACGATAAAGCAGTGCTTATAGAGATGAAATCAAGGACTTTTGTCATGCATTTGTATTATATGGGGAAATTGTAGTTATTATACAAGGAATCATTATTCAAGGAGTGATCATACAAGGATTGTGATCATACAAGGATTGTGATCATACAAGGATTGTGACCATACAAGGAGGTTATAACCAAAATCGTAAATTTCAACTTGTTGAGACTATTGAATGGTACTTTAACTCCCCAGTATCATATTTTTGGTAAGACTCATTAATGCTGTATCTGCTCACTAATCGCTATCCTCGTCCACACCATCATCCAAGATTCGTCTTTCTATGTCGTCGTCAAACTTCTTTCCAGTCATACGGTCTGTAAGGAAACCATTCACTTGGTCTTGGATCGTGGTTAACTCTGCTCTCAAGTTTCCCAAATATGTGTCTTTAGCCTCACTTGGTCTATCACGGTCCACACCTCCAGCTTTGAGGACAACATCTGAGATTTGAGTAGTCTTTCCATTTGTGGTGTGTGGACCAGCACCCACAGTGAACTCCTTGGCCATATCTGGCGATGTGTATGTAGCTGTTGGAGAAGTACTCATTGCGATTAAATTTGATTTTTGTCTGATTCAAGAACGCTTGTTAGTGGTTTAGGTCAATGCCTACCAATCAAAAAAGAACCTAAATGTATAAAGACATGTTTAAAGAACCTAAATGTATAAGACATGTTTAAAGAACATAAATAAAGACCTTACATGTTTAAAGAACCTAAATAAAGACCTTACATGTTTAAAGAAAATATCAATATCCTTATACATAAGTACATTACACATCCAACGGAATTCTCTCTGCAGTGTTGTAGTAGGCATTAAACTTGATCTCAATGAACTCGTCATTCTGGAACTCAAGGTATGGAATATCGTAGCAAGAATACGACATCAAATACCCATACAACACTCTCAAAACGGTCTCGTCTGCAATGATCAAAATATCTCCCGACATTCTCTCCATCTCCAAAATAAGTGGCTCTATTTTTATAGCTAAGTCGTGGTACGACTCTGCCCGCGAGAACCGATAGTGGTATGGATCCTTCTTGTATTGTTTATAGCCAACAGGGAACTTCTCTTCAATCTCCTTGTCGGTCAAGTTGGCAACAACACCCGGGTTCTTCTGCGATAACTGTATGCGGTTCCTAGTCTTGATCACAGGCCTCTGTTTCGTGAACTCTTTCGCTGTTTCGATTGATCTTTGTTTGACCGAAGTCCACACAACAAGAGAATCCTTGTTGAAACCGTCAACACCAGCAGTGGGATGTCTAGATTCAACAGATCTCTTGGAAGCACTTCTCGCAAGGTTCGTCGAACTGCTGTTTAAACTGTTGGTTCCACTAGGAGCCCTGCTATTTGGGGCTGTATCCTCTAAGTACGTTTTGCCTTGTTTGCGCAAATGTTTGAATAACGACAGCGCCAACAATTTTGAGTATTCCTTACCTTCATCGTCCAACGGTGGGTCTGCAGTGTAGTCAATCAGGTTTTTCCAGCATCTAGCGAAAAACACGGAACCATTCTTGATTCTAGAGTTCATCAAGTAGAAAACAACCTTGTTGATCAAATAACCATAGTTGGAGTTGTGCATCTCGATCCTCTCTCCAAAGTTAATGAACTTGATATAAGATAATTCTTTGTCCTTATCTCCCATAGGGATATAGTAAGGGGTTAACATCTTAATACGCTGACTGTAGTCTTTGTATGCTTTTTCATAGTCCCAGTTGGCATAATCTGGTGACAGCTCAGCCGCCTCTTTCATGTTTTTCAGGATAATCAAATCGTTGTCTACCAAACTCTCAATGAACAACACCTGGATGTTCAACTTGGTGAAGTGCCTCTGCAAGTCGATTCTGTATTCGGGTAATGCATTAACAGCGTCATATATCGCAACTTGGCCCTTATCATGTGTAAAGAAGTTGTTAATGTCTTCCATGCACTCGTTGACAATGGTCTTGCGGAGTTGGTTGCCCTTTTCAGAATTGGGAAGAGGTATGAACAAGTCATCACTTAACTCATCATCTGCGTGCTTTCTTCTGTAATCTCCTAAATGAAATGAGTGCGTGTTCACACCTAACCACCTCAAATAGCGGGTCAACGACACTGATAAGTGGGTCTTGCCTCTCCCTGGTAACCCCGCCAACACAATGCAAATCTTTCCTGCGTGGAACAAACGTCCTGATTCTGTCAGATATAACTGACCACCACCAAGGAGAGTGCCATCTAACTCTTTATGGACGTTGTCCTCAGTGTTGACTTCGCTGCTCCGTCTAGTACCCGTTGAACATCTCCTCAGTTTGGAAGATACAGGCTTCAAAAGGTATGGCTTGTTTTCAGGCACAGGTGAACAACCAAAGCCGTTTGTGATTTCCAATTCTTCGTCCGAGTGGATCGCAGACATGCTAAAAGCTCTAAGAGTAGTTCAGTGTCACAGAAATTTTGTTGCTCGATGTTTTGTGTACCCCGGGATTTACAACGAGCGGCGGTGATTACATAAGCAACGTATCGTGTATGCTTGAGAGGGACGGTGAAAGGTGTGAACAATGGATAACAGAGAGGATAACAAGAGCTCAATGTGTGTGTTAGAAGAGAAAGTATCTGTATTTTCCACTCTTAGACAAATGAATCAGGTTTTTGTAGTATAAATGGAGTTATCAGTAATCATCTGCATTAGGTATTTATTACTGACGGTATTTAACATGACCAGAGATATTGAAGCTATCCCTATATGAGGAAATTCCTATGTTTTAAGATATTCCCATGTTTTAAGATATTCATAAGTCCAGATGTGTTAAGATATTCATAAGTCCAGATGTGTTAAGATATCCAAATATTGCTAAAGATATCCTCAATCATGATATCATTCTAGCTACTCATGTAAGTGAAAATTTCTTATCTGGATCCAGGGTTTCATCTAAGCTTACTATTCTCTACACTCATTACATCCCGTACACATAAAGTACATTCCATATTAATTATAAACGCATTGTAATATGAAGCTTACTCGACGTTACCGCCCTTTCTCTGAATCAAAGCCTTTCTGTCCTTGTCCAAGTGCAACTTGGTAATGACGACCTTGGATGGGTGGATGTTGATTGGGATGGAAGCACCAGAAGACTTCTCCTTCTGGACCTTCTCGATCTGGACGGCGTACTTCAATCTGTAGACAGAGTTGACCTTACCCTCAGAGTCCTTCTTGGAACCTCTGACGACACGGACCTCGTCCTCCTTTCTGATTGGCAAGGACTTGATCTTGTACTGTTCTCTCAACTCCTTAGACAATGGAGCAGACATCAACTTTCTTCTCTCCTCAGAGGAAGCAGTGAAGTAAGCCTTTCTAGCTTTAGAACGGGAAGTAGAAATGTCTAGATATTGTTAGTATATGCTGAATATTATCGAGATCTCACACGGAATGACGCTAGAAGCTATGCTGCTCTGGACTGGGTTGATGTTTACTTTGATAACGCCTTGATTAAATTTTTCATAGTGGTTGTTCAAGTGTGGTCGAATTTTTCAAGTTCGATGACATCGTTGTAAAAGCTTTACGGCGGGTCTTCAACGGTGGTAGCAATCAACAGTAGCGAGTTGCATGGTTCAGCCATTCCTTGCTCGTCGGTGATGGTCTCGTTTCAATGATAATTACCTTGACTGATCTTGGCCATTTTTGCTATGAGTACTCTATGTCAAAAGGAAGCCTTGCAAAAAAGAATTTTATCTGGAAACTCTGGTGCGAACCAAACGAAAATTTTTCGTGCGCAGAGCCAACATTTTGGACCTGTACACAATCATAATTTAAGGTCTCAAGCCCTAATATTCACAATTTCACGTGACACAAAACACCCAAAAGAGGGATAAACCCAACTCACGTGATACAAAAACAATAGAAACTTAAAAAATGTGCCGCTTCAAAAGCGAGACACACGAAAAAAAGAAGTTTTGAATGTAGTAGCCCCCGGCGGGACTCGAACCCGCAATCATTATCACCGGAAAATAACACCCTAACCAATTAGGCCACGGGGGCTTCCTACATGTTATCTGCTCTAATGACAAAACCATACTCAGACATGGTACTATACGATAAGTTAATGAAAAAATTTTGAATGCTAGCACAACTTCAGCATGATTATACATGAGATAACAACGTAGCAGCACCTCGCATACCCACCGGATGCAATTATTGTGTATCTGAGGTGGTTGGACGGTTCCCCACATTCTGTGGTGGTGGTGGTCGAACACTTTTGAAGAAAAAAAAAGTAGTAGCTCCTTGTCGTACCTTATGAACTCGTTACTCAGACTCGGAACACGGTCATCGCTCAGACCCGTTCAACTATTGATCAACACGCAGGCAAAGAGCACCTTAGTTTCGTCGATTGCCTTCAAACGCACGGCACCGGTATTCTTGCGCGAATCTTATTTGAGACGGTACTCCACGCAGTCGGCGACAGGTTCTGCCCCGCCACCACCACCACCACCACCACATGAGCCCACAGACAAAAACGCCAAAGGAAAGCGTCTCCTCCGGAGAATCACCAATGCATTCACATTCTCGATCTCGTCGGTGATAGTTGTCGGAGCCGCGGGCATAGCTCTTTTGGTGGTGTACCTTATTCTTTCGGAGTTGTTCTTACCCTCGGGAGACACTCGTACTTTCAACAAGGCTGTGAAGCTTGTTGAGAAGAGCGAGGTTGCACAGAAGGTGTTGAAGGCCGAGAAGCACGAGAGATTGAAGGCGTATGGCGAATCTCACGCCGACTCTTGGACCAGAAACAGACCTGTGCACGGAATCAGATCCAAAGGTAAGGATGGAAAAGACCATTTGTTAATGCAGTTTCATGTGGAGGCTGCACTGGGAAAGCATGGTACGGTTACTTTGGAGCAAGTGGACAACTCCTTCTGGCTGGCAGACTTCGCCTACATTGCATTAGATGTTGCCGGGTCGAAGCGGGTTTACATCATAGAACCAAAGTTCCAGTCCAAGAGCTACGTTCCAAAACTCAACTCCAAGGACGGCTTCTTAGGACTCAAGTGGGGCCCCAAGAAAGATGAGTAAAGTACAAGAAAGATGTTAAGTGAGTTGGTCGAAGAAAGATGATAGGTGAGTTGGTCGACATGATAGGTGAGTTCGTCCAAGAAACATGATAGGTGAGTCAGTAATCCATAAAGAGTGACCGTGATGCCTATGATACGTTTATGAGTGGCTTATGAGAATTTCTTGATCATCGGCTCCCTCAGCGATAGCATAGCGATGGTGTACCATGTATATATTCACATTACCAAACTGAACCCCATTGCTATGAGCATATATGTAAGCGACAAAGGCGAAATGCTCGCAAAAGATCGTGCTGCGTGTGTCGAATTGAAGCCATGTCTCGTGGCTTGAGGCGAGCCTTCAGCGAACTCCATCATGGCTTTTGAAGATGCGTTTTGGGTGGTGTTCACAAGGACTGGAGACTCTCCTAAAGCCACCTCACATGATCTGCCATCTTTTGTTGAGATACTACCCAAGTCAAGTACGGCGGAATTGGTGATCAAACTTGCACGGCCACCAAAGTCACAATTCTGCTGTTGGCCACCCTTTTCCACAAAGTACTTGTTCAAAGCATACGATAAGCGTTGCTCCTGAGTGCAATCGGCATAGCGACCATATACTCCAGTTGCGCCATTGGCTTCGATATCCAGACAGTCCACAGACAGACAGACCTCGTTGAGGAGCTGTTCTTCATCTGTTTTGTGAAATGGGTTCATGATACAAGAGTGCGTTGCCGACAAGCACTCACATTTTCCAGCATCTGGGGTTGGTGGGAGTTTCGTCAGGACGTTCCAAACATCGCTAGTCTCGCACTTGACTTCCAAAAGAGGTTCATCTTCGATGGGTAAGTCGAATGTGATTGCAGAGGGCCTTGTGGCCTGCAAACGAAGCTTGAGGTTGTGAAAGTCCTGTGTGAAACTCAATAATCCGGAAGGGTTTGAAAGATTTGCCAGTTGGACCAATCCATAGTGATTGCCATTCTCAAAGAATTCATATGCCAATCCTCCTGACCAAACTTTGGACATCAGCGGACCATATAGAGCCTCGACTTCTGTGAAGGGTCGAGGTGAAAATGTGTTGCAGCCGTACTCACCAAAGAATATCGGCACTGGATAATTGGTGAACTCCATTGTTCTATCACGATATCCCGAAGTTGCGTACGATGAATACCCACACCATTCGTACATGTTGAGTGCGAAGAAGTCGACTGTGTCACCTTTATCTTCGCAAACGAAGTAGTTGGCGATGGCTTTTCTTATTTCCGCATCATCGTTACTGGCATAACCCAAAGGCACGGACCGGTACTTTTTCTCCTTCATGTACAAGCGAACATCCCGAACTGCAGCTCGGACGAAAGCCAGTGCGTCGCTATTGGCGCGTGAGGTCGTTACTTCATTGCCTACAAAAAAACCCAAGACGTTGTCATAGTGTGCCATGGCGTCAACCACAGACTTGTAGCGGTCATATAAGTCAGTCAGCCAGTACGGATTCTGTCTATTTATCGACTGGAGTGGTTCCAGTAAGTCAGCCAAAACATAAATGCCTGCATTACTCAAGGCGCTCATACATTCTGTGTGCGAGGCCGACGGATCGATCTGGTAGACGCGAACGACATTCACGCCTAATTCTTGGAGAACCTTCACATCATGTAGACAGCGGCTATTCAGTGCGACCGAGTCAATATAAGGTACATGGAAGGCGGGCTTGTGGGATTTATTGTCATGGTGCATGCGCTGGTAGGCTATACCTTTGATGAAAAATTGCTCTCCATTGCTGGAGTTGTAGAACTTGTTTCCACGAATCTTTATGATGGGGACTGGGGTAGTTGCTTGAACCAAGACCAGGATTACAAAAAGAAGAAGGATGTGCATTATTTGTATTTGCACCCAAAATTAATTTGCACCCAAAAAAGAACCAAAAAGGATTGAGTCTATATCTGCCTAATATTATTTCTTCTGAACCACAGATAACTAATAACTACATTTAGTCCTTCTATATCTACAACTTCCCATTAATTATTATATTACATCTAAGAAGAAGACATCAAGACGCTGTGGAGATACCTCAACTCCTGTCTTCCTCTACATTCCACCATGTAGTGATTGACTTCATCCACCATGAGGATCAAGGCTGCCTTGCCGATTGTGGTCACACGATCATCCCGGTCGTCCTCGTTGATGAGCCAGTTGAATTCCTCAGCATCGTTACCGGAGCTAAGTACTAAGTGGTAGTAGTTTTTTTGTGTAGCAGCCTCCGTAAGGACGTACACTTGGAGCTCATACATGGCGATAATATTCCACGATGATAACTCGTTGAGATTAGGCGTGCACCCTGGGATTTTACGCTGCACACGTACAGGGAACGAGTCCAATACGAGAACAGATCTATTAGCCGGGTTTTGTATCAACTGCATATTGTATTCGTCATAGCTGTTGAGCGAGTAATTTGACCCAGTCTTCCCATCTGTGGTGAGCGACGCACCGACTCGTCTATCTCCATTGAAGTTCTTCTCATTAACGTCATCACTGAAGTTACCTTCCCTTTCGCTTTGGAATTCCTCTTTAGGCTTGGCCTCAGCAACGGACGTAAGGCTGGTGGTGGTAGACGTGTTCCTGCGCATGTCCATGAGCAGCAGTGAGATGGTATTGTTGGATACACTCCCAGGTCCCATAGCCCGCTTGTGTGCCAACACGCCCAAGGCGTTGTTCATAGCAGACAGCACCTCCTTGGCTATGGCAGGTGTGCGACCACGTACCAAGATGAGCTGTGTGTTGCCAGTTATGCTGTTAACGGCCTTACACTGAATGTCGATGGCACTGGAGTGACGCACTTGGGTAGAGCTGGGGTTGACATCCAAGATAGCCACGGGTTTGTCGATCTCCTCGCCGTACGTCGCGTCATACTCCTCCTTGAACACAAGCAACCATGCCTTGTTAACAGTGTAGTTGATGACAATCTTAACGAAGACACGCTCCTCGGCCGTCAACATCTCCCACGTACCACGCTTAGTCTTCCATTGGGATACAATCAACGTCTTGGGTGTCAGGTCCGAGAGGAAGAAGTCGATTGACGAGTCATCGTTAATGACGTCCTTTAACTCCTGTGGAATCACCAAATCGGCCTCGCGGCCCTTATCCACGTAGGGCTTAAAGAAACTTGATGTTGACGACGGCAACGCAAATGGGCCAGGTGACTTTTGGCTGATTGTCGCTGAGTCGATTTCATCGCGCTGGCTAGACCCATTGGAGATAGGGGTAGCATTGCGGGTAGTGGAGCGACTATCACGGGAAACATCACTACCAATACCAACAGCCTTGGAATTACTATCTTTGAAATTAGCCTTGGAATCGTCACCATTTTTGTCATCAGCTTTGAAATCATCCGCTTTGCGTTCACCTTCATTCTCCTCATCAGAGTTGTACAGACGCTCGATCGAGCTATCAGGCGATTGCGGCAAACATGGCGAGTGGAGCAGCGCCTTAGATGCGTTCTTCTTAAAAAAGCTGAAGAACGACCGGGAGCGTGACCTGCCCTTTGGCTTTTGCTTCTTGGGAGCGACAACGAGGTCCGACATGTTTTTGTGAATGCTAAACGACGGGTTGTAATTCTTACCAAAGTTGTTCAAGTCGACCGCAGATCCTGTCGACAACTGGTAAATGGACTTTGGCTTACGTGTGTCCTCCACAAGGCTCAAGTCAGGAGCCAGTTTCGATGCCTGACCCAAAGACCGCTCAAACACCTCCTCCGCAAGATCCTCCACGTCATACTCATTCAGATTCACATTCAGATGCAAGTCATTCAGATTATCCAAGTTCTCATTCACATTCAAATCACACTCTATCTCGTCGAGATCATGCGCGACGCCAACATCCAGTGGTGTGGCATATGAGATCTGGCCCTGTTCAGAATGAGCGCGCGAAGCGCGGTTTGTGGGGCTCAAGTACTCCCGGGATGGTGTGCTAGCTGGGAGGCTGGGGAGTGCACTAGAGGGGACACTCGCGTGGGCGGGTGAAGGGACCGATCCACGGTCCGAACTCTCGGGATCGTAGATATCCAAGGGTGCTCCAATCAGCTTGATGGACCCGTTTGTGAGAGTCTTTTGGATAATACCCATTGAGCGTGAAGAGGAAATTGACGGAGGTTGAGCCATAGAAAAGCTTCCATTCTGATTTGGCACATTCTGACTTTGTCCATGGCTTTTTCCACTTTGACTCTGGTTACCTTGTGTATTTTGGCTTTCATTCTGCCCATTCCCCTTTCTTGCGCTGTCTTGCTCTGTGCGCTGTCTATCGAAATGTGACTGGAGTTGCGACAATGGCGAGTCGCTCGAGAGTGATGGTGTCGCGATCAACTCCTTAAAGGAGTCGGGGGGCACCTCAAGATTATTAGATTGACTATTTGGTTGAGTTTTTGGTTGATTGTTGGTAGATTGCTCGGGACTTTGTTCAGGCTCGAACTTCCGTTCTGATACTATATTTATACCGAGACCGTTCAAGACTGCCGTCTGCTTCTGCTCGACCAAGTGTGGGTGCTTTGATGGTGGGAAGATATGCAGCATGCTTTGGTGCCAATCAGTAAGGAGGTCAGGGCTAGGTGAGCTAATGACCAAGCGCCGCAGCAGAGTCTTGTCACAAAATGCAATGGGCAGGAGCACCAATCCCGCGTCATCGAGAGACATTGAGAGCTCATTCACGCGGAATGGCGGGTATCTTAACGAACGAGTGGCATTGTTTGCGATGTCTACGATGGCCAATGCATTTGCACGCCCGAGATCATCTTTATGGTAGGTACTGCGCAAGTCGAGGAGAAGCAATTCTACTTGAGTGCGTGAGCGTTGGGAATCGATACTAAGGAAGACAGTAGAATCTCCAGTGCGCTTAGTGATTTGCTTGACGCTGAAGTAGCTCGACACGAGTTCCAGCCCCGAGAAGTACAGCGTGATGTTACCAAACTCGATATTGTTCAAGTAAGTGAGTTTGGCAAGTGTCTCGCAGTCGGCGATGACTTGTGCTAATGACGCGCGGAAATTGTGCAATTTATCGAGAACGAATGGGTTACGAAGAAACGCTGACGCAGAGTCGATGAACATCACGTAGTTCTTGCAATTCATCAAGGGTTTGCTCAACTGTTCGAGGTCCATATCCACTTCGGTGTTATGCGTACCCATCCCTGCGAGAAACACGCAATAGCGCTGGAAGAGTGTAAGTCCGCCTTGGTCCAACCAGATGATGAACTCATTAACCGTAGTTTTGAATACCTCCATCTCGCCATTACTAGTCATATCACTGAGTGCTTCCGTGAGGTTCTGTGTGAGCTTAGTGTTCTTAGTACACAACCCACGTACAAGCGAAGTGAGTGACGAGGTTCCCGACGCCTTCTGCGATCGCGTGGGCCTTATGCTACCGAGTATTGCGAGGAGATTATTGTTCTCTGTATCTTCGCTTTGCAACAATCGTGTGATGGTATCACGCGGAGTATCCGTGATTGCTTCGGGCATGATGGTAGGGGGTAGGTTATTAAGAGAGTAGTTGGATAACGCGTTGAGGAACTTACCGGAGTATATATGTGCAAGGAATAATTTTCTTTTTTACCACCCTTCCCTTGTCGTTCAAAAAGAGTATCATTCTTATCCGCTTTGGGGAACACTGTGCGTTTTGACGCTTGTCGGCTGGTATTGTGTATGTTGTGCTTGCTATGGAAAAATATTTCACGAAATTCCGTGTGTTTTTAGTCCTTTTAGGAAATAAAATAGGACGCGGACGCGTCCGATGCTTCATCGGTCACAAAGTGCAAGATGAGAGAAGAAGGGTGATAGAAGAAGTATAATGGGGAGTGAAGTGGGAGTGAAGTGGGAGATATAGAGAAGGTATAAAGGAGTTATAAAGAGCGATATAATGGAGAGATGTATAGAGAAGAGATAGATTAGATAGATAAAGATATATAGAGAGGTTAGAAAAGAAGAAAAGGAGTGCCAGATGAGAAGGAAAATGGAGAGATAATAATGAGCAGAGTTCAAAACGAAAAGAGATGAAAATGGAGAGAAATGGAGAGAAGTATAAATGAAGAAAAGGTTAGAATGAAAGATTAAAATGAGACCATAAATGAAAGACTTCGATGAGACTACATATGAAAAACTACAATGAGACTACAATAAAAGTCTAGAAATGGAGATGGAAAGTTGATAACTAATCTTCTCTCTTCTGAGAACAGATGAACACGTGATGATTCTCGATGACCGACGTCTAGCCATCTTTTGTCTTGGATTTTATTCGAGCTACCCATATCAACCTCTATATTTCATTATCCTCTATTTCCATCCTATCTATACCAGAATTGAAGCTCTCACCCTCAATAGTTTCTCAGGGTCAACCAATCTAATGTGTTCTGAAGATTCGTACCTGTCTTCCCACTTACAGCTTCAACACACCACATATCGCGCTGAGGTATCTGACCTGCCAAGTCGAGTATCTCCGTCACCTTCTCCTTAATACTCTCTATTTCATTCTCAGGAACCAAGTCGATCTTGTTGATAAGTACCATGAGGTACACTCCCACCAATCGATCCTGTTGGATTACTTTTTCGCGGAGCTCCGTGTAAGACTCGTTTAACCGTTCCAAACTAACACAGTCGATCACCCAGATCACAACTTGTGTCTTCTCGTAATAGTTTCCCCAAAATCCACGCAAGCTCCCTTGTCCGCCGATATCCCAGAGATTGAGAGCAAACCCATTGTGGTTAGCAGTGCTAATCTGGAACCCCATTGTAGGTGACACGGTATTGGTGTCTTGTTTCAAGATCCGTCGCACAATCGTCGTTTTGCCTGAGTTATCGAGGCCTAATATTAATACCCGTATCTCATGGTCCTTAGCCTTTTGCTTTCTAATGATCGTGAGGAGGCCCATTGAACTACACCAACTCTTGTCTCATTTGTTGCGAAAAATACTTTTGGCCCTTGCCACCGCAATGTCATGACTAGAGTGAAAAGACAGCGCTCGATCTTCGAGTTTCTGTTGTCGAAGAAGATACACACAGAGGTTGTCGATTTAACTGCTGACGATGATGATAATGAAACCCACCATGAGTACAAATCCCCAACTAAAAGCCCTAAACGCGATCAAAGTGTTCTCAAAGACACCACTATAGCTTTAGATATTCCATTAGCCAATAAGGACCAACAACTCATCGTGCCTACTACAGAAGATCCTGTACTTTGCCCACTTTGTGATAATGACATTACTGCCCTATCAATAGAGTTCCGAACAATGCATGTCGATAAGTGCTTGAGTTGGGATTCTGGGACACCAAGTGAGACACCAAATGAGAGACCACCAATTGTGGCAGATGTCAAACCAGAAATACCAAAGGCTACTGCTTCTAAGTTCGCCAATAAGGATGTCGATTACGAGAACTATCTAGCATATTCCAAGGAGATCAAGCACCCAAAAACCATCAAACGTTCTCTGAAATCAAAGCGAGAGATACCACAAATAAAGGTCCTCACATTCTCTAGTGATTATAAAGTCGCAGTCGATGCCTTCGCATATAGACCTCATGCAGAAATCTCCCAATACTTTCTCACACATTTCCACTCAGATCACTACGGAGGTATTTCGAAAAACTGGTGCTACGAGCACGTATTCCCTGACTTACAATTCGTGGAAAGCGAAATGAGACATATCATCTACTGCACGCCAATAACTAGTCGTTTACTTACTTTTCGCTTTGGAATCCATAAGTCTTTCATTAGGGAACTTCTGTTGGACACCAAGCACTATGTTCATGAATATGAAGAGGGGAAAGGAGGTCTATATGTCACCCCAATAACTGCGAATCACTGTCCCGGTGCAGCAATCTTTTTGTTTGAATCTCATTATAATGGTAAGATTGAAAGGTTTCTCCATTGTGGTGATTTCCGCGTTAATAAGGAAATCTTATGCCATCCTTTGTTGGCTAGTTTCAATATTCACTCCCCCGACAATTTGCATTTGGACAAGGTATATCTAGATACCACATATTTGCAACCGAACTATACTTTTCCAAAACAGGAATTGGTTTGTAAATCTCTTGCAGATATGTTCCACGAATTATCACACAATTCTGAATCTTCCCTTGCTGCCAGCTGGTTTGGCATATTCAAGCAGTCTCGTATCACTGACTTCTTCGTGAAAAGGGAAAAGAAAAAGAAGTTCTTGATCCTAGTGGGTACATACGTCATTGGGAAAGAAAAGCTTGCTATCGCAATTCTGAGAAAGACAGGATGTGGTATCTTTGCCCTGAATGTCTGTAGTCGTGGCGATAAGTTGAAGATTTTAAGACTATACGATTCTCCTGAGCTTAACGAGTTATTGACTACAGATGATTTAGACTCCAAAAACACAGAGTCTGAGTGTATGGTGCATTTAGTACCCATGAGCATTGTTGGAAACCCATCTGATATGGCTAGTTATTTCAACGATAATGGATACTATAAAAACTTTGAACGATGCATTGGTATCAGACCGACAGGCTGGACCTTTCTGTCGCGTTTCGCGAAACCAAAGATTCCTGTTGATGCAACAATGTCTGAGAAATTGTATTCTTTATGTGATATTCTCATAAATGACACACCATTTGACTACGAAATGGACATACTTCCCCAGTGCAAGATGCACGATGTTTCTAAACGGGCCAAGGCTTACGATTCAACTTATCGTACGTATTCGGTTCCTTACAGTGAGCATTCGTCTTTTCGTGAGCTAGCATTTTTCACTATATTCTTCAACATCGACAAGGTGATCCCGACTGTGAACATTGAAAACCCAAGTAAAATCACCGAGATGACTGATTTGATACAATTATTTGAAAGAATACGGCAATTCAAGCTTAGCGAACTCTCACACGATGACTTAAGTATGAAATTTTCAGATATTAGTCTAGACACATTTTAATAAACAGAACGAACTTACATCATTTTGCAATTTCAAAGACTTATAATAGTTACTTATCATAGTTACTTGATTTCTTGTCATTGTTCAATGCAGTATTCTCTATATGGGTATATGTTACAGAAGGCAATCAAGACTTGCCACCCTTCAAAATCGTGTGGTACTGGCTCAAGATTTCTTCGCATTGACCATCGACGCAATCTGTCCAGTGAGCAGTGAAATCACCAGTGTGATAATCAAACAATGCATTAATTGGCACACCCTTTTGAACCAGTGGGTGTCTAGCTGCAATTGTTCTAGATGGGACTATAGAAGTCTTGGACAAGATGAATGGATGCCATTGTAAAATGTGAGTAATGGCAGAATCTGGGCCATATGGGAAATTTGGATAGGTGAGGTAAAGATTGTCATACCAAAACTCCAAGATTGACTTACCCACAACATCGTTTCTCAAAATGAAAGAGTGTGTTTCAATCTTGCTGTCTGACTGGGTAACAATCAACTTCACATTCTCAGGCTTAGCATTCTTGTAAGTTTTGATGGCTCCATCTGGAGGAATAATAGATTGCTCTTTCTTCATAATAGGACCCAAAGAGTTAGTGTTCAACATGAACTTCTGGATGTCTATCGATAAATCCATAATCAAACCATCTTGGTCGATGTACCAAAACCACTCAGCATGTGGGAAAGCGAAGATTGCTGCACGCATGATTGTGAGTCTGATCCATTTAGACTTCTCCTTGGAAGTAATAAAGGTCATCGAGTTCAAGCCAGGCAAGAATTCCTGGTACCACCTAACATAGATTCCATAGTTGTGTTCATGGGCGTAGTCCACACGATTTTGAACTATTTTCGCCAAGCCATCCAAAGAGTACTTCTCGAAATCGATGGCTGTCACGATAACAACTTTTGGATAGTTTCTCAAGTTGTTCTTTTTTGGTCTGTAAACTATTTTGTCTTGGTTCTTGAAGTAATTCTTCGCCTTTTGCAAGTCAGACATAGAATTCTCTTCATCTTCTTTAATCTTCTGCAAGACTGGATTTGGGTCATCAAACTCATTCAAGGATCTGATCACATTCTTCTCGATCTCAGGGAAGTTGGCATCTCTAACTTTGGCTTCTTTGACCAAAGAGTGAACTGTCAACTCTTTTAACAATGGAGCATCTTCTATTGGAGGGTAAATGTACTTTGAGTTGGTCTCGATGGTAAATGGACTTGTCAAAGGGTGCTCGGGTGTATATGCAGACACATATCTGCTTGAAAACACCAAACCCCCAAGAGCACTCATCGAGCTGTAGAAAAGCCACAACACCACGGCGCCCACAACTAAGAGTGACACGGGGTTCTTCTTGAAGGAATATACCCTTCCTGCAAAAGGAAATCCCGATACCCCCTTGTCATACCTTGGCTTGAACTTGTTGTTGGTGCCAAACATAGCGTATGAAAATCGTTCCAGGCTAAGAGTAAATAAATCGGACGAAAATCAAAAATAAAATTGGATTTGAAAGATCGATTATGTAATCGACGTCTGACAGATTTATAGATACGGTTTATTTAGAGCCATGATAGATTCTCAATTGTTTCTACACTTCTCTTGATAATATATGTGCAAGTTTCATTTAGGTTTCTGGTATTTGATATTCGTCATCTTATTTTGTCGACTCCTTATTTATCCGCTCTTCGATAACTTGCAAAGCAACCTGTCTTCTGCGCTCCGCAACAGAGTTAGCAACAGATTTATTTGTCTTATTACTTTGTTTTTGCCTGGTCCTTGTCCTTAAGTTACTTTGTTCGATTGCCTCCTCATTGAATGGAGTTACAACTCCCAAGTAAACACTTGCGTTGTAGACTGCATCAAAAGCAACATCTAAGAAAGGGTGGGTGACACTAGGGAAGAATTCGATCAATTTGAAAGTATCCGAAGCGTCTCCTGAAAACAGCGATGTAGTACCCAGAGAACTACCTTCTGCGATTGGTAACAACGGGTCAACAGCGAACACTTGGAAAAATCTGAGATAAATGTAGGAAATGAAAAAGGCTCCTAATGATGGAAGTGCAGGATAAACTGACCTGCTAACAAGTAAGGACCATAAAAGCAAGACTGTGAGTAATATGAATGGCACTTGCTTTAAGCGGAAGTTGAGCAATCCTTTGAAAAAAACGAGGTTGTGTTCTGGAACCAATTGCTTGAATACAACAAGAAACCCAACAACGTATGAAATTCCTCCACCAAGAGGTTTGAACATACCTGGGACATCTCCTCTGATAATATTCCATGTTATCACACTCAATACTGTAAACAAATTGGTTGCAGTGCCTACTATAAGAACAAATTTGATTACCTCTTCATAGCCCCAAAACTTCTCCACGTATCTGGACAGTTCGGAAAGAACACAAGCCACGAAAGCGAAGGATATTAAGTTAGTTTCGGCAAATATGCTGGTCAACAAAACCCATGGATGAAGAATAGTAAAGCGAGGAATCAATTGTAACGCAGGCACCAATATCGAATGGAACTCTAAGGTTTCGGCTTGCGACGGATCTGCTGCTAATGTCTGGCGGTAAGTGTTCACCTTAAGCAAGAAAATCAAGGTCGAGACAATGATAAGTGCAATAACAAGCACCCTCGATGAAAGTGGGGTTGAGGCAAGGAGCGACATGATCACTGAAATCAGAACGTCAAAGCTTAAGGGCCTTTTTTTTTGTCACAAGTTTTCTTTTTACTACCAAAAAAAAACACGCGTGTTCAAGTTACTTCCATGTTTCCATAGAGGGCATTATGAATCTACAACAAGAAACTTAGATTGACTTTAAACCAATATATAATATAAAACATACAAAATGAAAGGAAAAGAAGCATATTTGAAGAACCTCAAAATACTTTCAATGGTCCACTTAGGCTTTAAAAGGCCTTGGTGGTGTAGGCCCTTGTACGGACACTCTTGTTACTCTCGTAAGACCAAGTGTAACTCTTTGGTCTGTGAGAACCAGTGTCATTGTTCTTGGCATGTCTTGGCTGGAACAAACCAGACGCAATACCACTCAAGCTCGAACCGATGCTCTCACTGACGTGAGAAGATGCAGCGGCTGGTGCAGCAATGATAATGACGAACAACACCAAGACAGCAAAGTACAAAGTGCAGTACTTTCTCACCATTCTCTTTCTCAATCTAGCCTGCTTCAAGGAATAAATTGGAGGTCTGATCAACTTCGATGGCTTCAACCAGAACAACATGGTGGAGTGCCATCTGTCAATCAATGGAATGCACAAAATCGGTAACTGGCAGAACAAAATGATGTGAGCAAGCACGAAGTCACCAGCGAACTCAGACATTTCGATAATCTTAGCACAGAATTCACGAGCTGGCTGAGTGAAAGCCATGTAACCCATACCAGAACCATACCACTTACCAGTCCAGAAAGCAGTGTTCGCCTTGTCATGCTTGAATTCTCTAGTCAAGAATGCAACAGTCAAGAACTTGAACAACAATCTCTGGATGTAAACCATGGTGGCAACACCCAACAACATTCTGGCGAAGTTGAAACCTTCCAAGACCCACATGACAATGAAGAAGACCAAGTGAACAATGACTGCAATACCGTGAGCAATACCTGCGATAACAGCACCAGTCTTCTTGCAGCACAATCCAAGCATTGGACCAGCACAGCACGCCACACCAACACAGGCACCAAGGACACCAATGTCAATGACAACTGGAGCCAAAGAACAGATAATGACTCTCAACACGGAGTTGACTGGAACAACAGCAGTACTACCTTGGACCTCGTATGGGTACTCAGTCACACCAGTCTGAGCATTGATGAAAAGGTAGGCGACAAACAAACCAGCAGCGTAAATCAAGGTTGGCAACAATGAAGCAAACAAGATGTTAGATCTGTGAGCTCTAGTTGCATCACCGGAGGCCTTCTCAGAATCATCACCGATCAACTTACGCTTGAAACCAGTCACACGAGATCTAGAAAGTCTCACATAACCAATCCAAGAGTTTCTGTGCCACTTGGTGTTACCTCTGGACAACCATCTGATGAAGTCACGGTAGTCAATGAAGAAATCTTCCCAAGCGAACTGATGAGGGTTGAAGATAAATGGAGAGAACATCAATGAAGAAAGAGATGCCCAGAACCACAACAATGGCGCTTGCCAGTGCGAAACGGTACCGAACAACAAAATCAACATCAATCTAGCACCCATATAAATCGAAGACTCAGCGAAACGAGAGTATAACAAAGTGAACTGGTTTCTCGAAGTGGCGAAACTTCTACCGGTTGAGATATATCTAGCACCACCGACAGTCAAGTCAGTAAAGACAGATGAGGAGTAGATCTGAGCAACAAACACTTCGAACATTGGAGACAAGGACAAGAAATGCTTGAAGAATCTCTGGAATGCCTTGAAAACACCTCTTTCAATCAATTCCTGCACAACCAAAGGAATGAAGGAAATGAAGAAAACAATGAAAATGGACAAAGTGTAACGTCTAACCCAGTCAATTGCAGGAGTGAAGTTGTAGCAGCCGAATGGGAAGAGAACATCAGTGATTGGAGAGTCCTTGTTGTAGTAACAAATGATAGACTCATGTGCCAACGAGTTAAGGTTAGCCAACACCAAGATGAAAACTTGCAAAGACAATTGAATGAAAATGTTGTTAATGTGGAAACCTGGGTGACCATAGTAGAAAGACAAGAAACGGTCCAATGGCAATTGGGTAGACAAGTAGTAGTACTCTCTGGACAACATCTGTTCACCCATACCAGCACCAATCTTGGTTGTGAAATTCAAAATGGAACCGAAACCCAAGTCTCTACCCTTACCACACTGGTAGTACTCACAGTGCTTGATCTTACCACCTCTCAACATAGCAGTCATACCGGCGTAAATATCTTCGTTCAAGTGCAAACCCTTCTGGGCCTTCGAAACACCACCTCTGGTCAACATGAATGTAGCATTCAAGAAATCAGGGTGACCATAGTGCAATTTACCACCAATTTGAGCCAATGTTCTTGCAAACAAGGTACCGAAAGTCTGTTCCTTACCGGCAGCAACATCACCCAAAACACCAGAGTTCTCAGAGAAAATGTATTCTCTGGCACCCAAAATTGCAACAGGGAACTTCTCCTCAGACAGGTCAGACTTCAACTTTGGTGCGTATGGGTTCACATGCTCGACATTCAATTCCTCGAATTCAGCCAAAACAGATCTAATCTTCAAACACTCTTCCAAGTAGTTGTCTTGGTTAGCATCGATCAACTGAATGTACTCACCTCTGTGGAAAATAATAGCGTGGTTCTGGTTATCGGACTTACCATCACCCAAAATTGGGTTACCGGACAACTGGACTCTGAACTTAGGACGGCGTCTGCCGTTCTCCAAGACCTCGCAATGACCATCAATCAAAGCAGAGTAAACTCTTGGTTCTTCCTCTTCGTTCACAGCTGGCTCTTCGTCCAAGTAAGCAATCTGCAAGTCTGGGTAAGCACGCAACAAAAACTCAGCGTTCTCCATTTCCTCATCTCTGAACTTGGACAATCTCTGCATGGAAACCAAGAATCTGAACTTTCTTCTTGCCATCTTCTCCAAAGCCAATTCCAAGCCCTCTGGGTCACCGCCAAAGTACTGAACTAATTCTGGGTTCTCAACTCTGTACAACAACTTGATAGCTCTTGCATAGTTCATGAAACCGGAAACAGTTCTGTACAAGGTCTGAGCTCTGAGAGAGGCCCAGATTCTGGTTCTCAAAGTGTACTCAGGAGCAGCAGATTTGAAACCAATACAGTAGAATGGCAAGTCATCAATCTTGGACTTGAGGGCATCGTTGGACATCTTCTCCTGTTCATCGCCACCCTCTTCGTAAGCAGCGGTCTCCTCGGCCAAAATCTTGGTGTCCTTAACGAAACACTCCCATTCAACAGGGTGCAACTGCTTAAGGTACTCCAACAATGTAACTCTGGTGAACTGGTTGTCCTCTCTGATGATCTCTCTCAAAGAAAGCAAAATCTTTTCAGAGTAGTGAGGAGTGAAGACGGTGAAGGTTGGCATGTTGTCAACTGGCAAAGGCTCCAAGATTGGGGTAGCCAAAGACTGGGCAAAGAAAGAGATTCTTCTTTCAGCCTCCGAGTTTCTTGGGAAGAACTCCGTCTCGAAGTTGTTGTCATCTTGAGAAACGAAGAAAGTTGGGGCTCTCAAAGTCCTCTTACCCTCAATCTCAGAAGGAACCTGGTGGTACAACAACTTCTGCACGTGGTCGATAGCAAGCAAGTGCTCTCTGTACATGGAAATAACGATAGCATTCCAAATCTGCGAGATCAACACCTTAGGCTTGTACTTGATTTCCATCTCGGTGGTGGCCAAGATCTTGGAGTAAATTCTCTTTGGCAATCTGGTGAAAATGTTTCTCCAAGGGGTCAAGATAGAGATACCCAAGTAGAACGAACGACCGATCGAGAAGATACAGTTACAGATAATGTACCACATGTAGGTATCCAAGAAGAACAACAACAAATCAACCGCGTACATCAAACCCAAAACGATCTTGGCTTGGTGACGGCACACCTTGTCTTGGAACCAAACTTCACCGGTACATCTCATGGTAGTGGTAGACAAAATTCTAATTGGGTCTCTCAAAGAAAGAGTCAAGAAGAAATAAGATTCAACCAACTTAGCCAAGAAAACAAGGAACCATAACAAGTAAGACATCCACATGTCCAAACCTCTCAACTTGATGAAGTTGGCAGTAAATGTCTGCGAAGAAAGGTACTTTCTAGATCTCTTGTTCAAGTATGGGGTGAACAAACCACCAAGTGGCATCACTGCGAAGAACACAATGGTTGCAACGGCAATGAAGAAGCCAACAATGGAGAGAACGTGAGCAGTCTTGGAAATGGCAGCCAAACCAGCCCAGTAGAAGGTGAACACGACTGGAGCCAAGTTGATAATGAAAATCAAAATCAAAAAGAGCAAACGACGCGTCAAGTGCTGAGCACCTGCCCAATCTCTAGGAACGAACATCCACTCGAACAAAGTGGCCAAAATCTGAATGAATGAAGCAATAATACCACCAATAGCAGCCGCAGCCCATCTAGAAGAGGCAGTTGGCAGCTGGTTGGCGACTTGTCTGTAGTGCAAAGTGTAAATAGTTGGGGAGTTATAAGCAGTGTACATCCAGTAGATACAACCGTGGATAATCCAAATTCTGTTGAAGTTGGTGACAAAGTGCAACCAAGTTCTGATTTCCTTATAGGTCTTGAAAAAGATGTTCAGCCATTCAACCTCACCCAATTTTCCGAAACGCTCTTCCTGAGGGACATCAACCAATCTGGTGCCATCCTGGAAGATAATTCTCGAAATACCTTCAGGGTACCAGAACAACTGGTTGACATCATCGTAACCGATGATCTTGTTGTGGTCCTTCTCACGCTTAACAAATCTACCCTCGTAGATCTCATAAACCTGGGATCTCAAGAATCTGTAAAGAGGAGTGATGACACGGTTCAAGTAGTCACCTTCTGGCACAGGCTCCTGTCTTTGGGTGCACTGTGGGGACAACAAGTAGTCATAAGCAGTCTTGTAGATGAAACAAAGACACTCAGGAGTGAAACGAACCTGGTTAGCCTCACCCCAGAGCAACAAGTAAAGAGCAATGTCTCTAACGCGCTCCTCAGGAGACAAACCGTTCATCTTGGCCTTCCATCTGATGTCAGCAGCCTCCAAAGAGTAGTCACCTTCCAACTCGTTGGCAAGAGCATCGACATCTTGACCGAGCTCTTCAGCAGCCTCTCTGGCCTTCTTAGACTTCTTGGAGGCCTTACGGGCCTTTCTTCCAATCTTACCCAAGTTCATGTTGGCAAAACCAAGAGAGTCGTCCAAATCCTGCTGGGAGGCAAAGTACCACTTCTTGTAGTTTGCGTTGTCACCACCGATGTAGTCAGCGTGCAAGCTCAAGAGGGCCTGAGCTGGCGACATTCTCGAAGCTCTGGAGTCCAACAAGGTCATGAAGTAGTCAAAGATGTTTCTCATAGAGTCTCTCTGGAAACCAAACTTGTTGGCCAAGTCAATGAAGATATCCTCAATGTGCTCGACCTTGATTGGAGCCTGAGGGTCAGCAGACCATGCAGGGTAAGGCAAGTTCGAAGACATCTGGAACTGAGTAGGGTCATATGCTTGACCTTGACCACCATAGATGGGTGTCAGTGCGCCACTGGAACGTGGGTCACCACCGTAACTCATCTGGGATGGGGTGTACTGAGTTCCGTACTGGTCATAGCCAGGAGTGCCAGGGGTCTGGCCACCATAGCTAAAGTCTGAGAAGGCCTCTGGGTCAGCATTGTAACCGTGCATTTGCTGTGGACCGGCACCGTAAGGTCCGTTCGGGTCCTGGTAACCGTCCATGTCATATGGTTGTTGCTGGTACTGCGCGTTTGGGTCGTACTGCTCACCACCCTGTTGATAGTGATCATAGGGTTGTTGCTGTTGGTAGTACGCATCCTCCTGGGGAACCCCCTGAGGATGGTTTGGGTCGTAGTATTGATTATCGTTTTGGTACGACATCTAACACGTTAGTAAGAAGCTCGAATGTCACTGATCTCCAGTAGTGTGTCCGAGTTGATTCAGCGAATGTAGAGGGATTTAACCTGCGGCAAGAACGATCCAATATTGGAATGATATCAAGACCGTAGATCAAAAAGAAAGCTCCGCTTGCGATTTTTTTTTATGCCCCCAAGGATGATATAAAAAACGCGCGAAATCAGAGCGACAAACTTGAATGTTCGGTTCGGCCAAAAATAATTTTGTCCAAAAAACAGCAATAAAAAAGAAATGTGTAAAAGAAACGTATCGTTCACAAAAAGGTTTTCTTTGCTTCACAAAGGAACTCTAGTAATGAAGGAGACGATAAAGGTGCCACAAACATTCAAGACAGCGTAAGGGCCCGAAAATCAAATCCAAATCAGGCCAAATGTTGGACAAAATCAAGATTGCTGCAACACAAACCGGCGACGCTGGCCAATGTACCTCAGACATTTCAGATCACAGACTTCCGTTGTAGGCTTTCGTCTATAGCTTTCGTCTGTCTCAGTTGTGAATGCATTCCAGGCAAGAGATAGTATCATTGTGTGTCAGGATACCGCCACTCATCCTTATGATGTGTTCACAACTGAGCTGGCTGAAAGGGGTTCAATCTGTTCTGAAAGGGTACAAGTGCACTTGTCAATCTGAAATTTCTTTTTTTTTTGATAATCTCAGACACGCTACCTCAATCCATAGCTGATAACATGTCGACATGAAACAGCATCGGATTAACACCGCAAAAAACGTTCAACAAGCAGCCATGTTCAGACATCTCGTAGTAACTGTCCTATAGTGTCACCAACGCGTGTGCTTCTCTATGCCGGGCTTTCCGCACCGCCTGAGGAATACTTCTGTACAGGCGGTTTTCCTGTATAGAGTGTTCCTGCATCTGGGACGGGCAGTGCAAAGGGGTGTCCTGCACATAAAATAAGCCGATAGCACGACTGAGAGCAGTTCGTAGAGGAAGCAGGTGAGAGCGCTGGCAAGCATGGTGGAGCAGTTCGAGGCTAGTACTTCCACTGTATGATTGTGTGAATGTTGGAACAGACGCCACAAGAAGCGAATGTGACACCACAATCGCGAATGTGACGAACGAAATTCACAGCAAAATCAGACGTGGCAGCGACAAGCCCAAGTGGAACACGATGCTGTCGAGGCAAAGACCACAACCAGAGTCTAAGGAATTATCCACTAGAGTCTGGGGATTGTGACTGTCATTGCAATGCTTGCAAACGGAGATGCGGTGATTGGCCCGAGAAGGGTTGATCTGGATATCATTGGTAGTAGCCAGCTTCACTGTGGTTTGGGGGAGACAAGGGGGGTTGGAGTATTCATTGGCATCAACACTGGATATGCCACTGGAGGATCATAATCAAAATCAACGTACCTATACTATTTCAAACTTAGATCAGGGAAACGAGTAACAAACGCTTGATGGAAAAATTTGGGCTATGGCAATGTTTTATATGATCGCGCTAGTTTTTTTTGTGTGCTAGAATCGCGCTCGATTGACTTTACGCGTTCCGGTCGAGGATCGAAGGTAAGTCCGGATTAAAAAAATACAAGATTCCTGCGGCTAGTTGTAGACGGCTCGTTAAGCCCAGTTTAAATATTGACGACAAGATACAACATTCTTAGGGTTGTTTAAACTTGTATAAACTGGTCTTATATAAACTGGTGTGGAATGGTATAAATTGGTTTTGAAATGGTCTAAAGTTAATCGGAATTGGGCCCATAATCTTAAGATTTGACTAATTTTTGCAGAATTTCTACCAGATATCTACGCGACCGTCAATTTGAAAACAATAGGATAAGAAATAGATAACAACAAACTGTAAATGGACAGTCTGGAAAAGTCTCAAGTATAAATATAACCATGGGTCAAAGTTAATTATGAGAAATTAATCATGTCTTCAGAGTTAATGAAGTTAATGATACTTTACATGTGAATGCTCTCATCTGCATAATAAGTTCCTTTATTGTTGACTTCTTCAACTCATTGATTCCCTTCATCTAAATACATGACACCTAATTGCTTACCACAAGTTTAAGTTATCTCGATGCTTTAATCATTCTCCTTACTTCATCATTCCTCATGCTTTACTCTACACTCATCCGCATCCTTTTGTCTATACCTACAGAAACCTCCTACTCAGACCATCCCAACGCAGTCAACTCCTGTCTGATATCATCCTCCTTCTTGATCTTGCTGACTTGTGTATCCTCCAATGGGTCACCTGCGGCTTGCTTCAACTTCAACTGCTCGATAGCACGCAACTTCTTCAACAACGACCGGATCTTCTTCTCCTCAATTGAGAAAACACCTCCCTCCACGACACCACCCAGTGGAGCTGCGGCCAGTGATGCAGCTTGCGGTTCAGCTGCCGGTTGCACACCATCCTCCTGAGCTTGCCTCTTGGCCTCTCTCTTCTTTCTGTTCTTAGCAGCACTCTTACTCTCCTTCTCCACAGGCGGCGCAGCACCAGGCACCACGCGGGCCCTGTTGGTAACAGAGTTCACACCAACCTTCGCGGCGCCTGGAACAACCTTCATCTTGGACTCAAACATCTCCTGTAATGACGATCCACTAGATGCCGCAGGACTTCCACGCGCGTGTGGAGGGCGGTAGGCACCACGAGGCTTGGCCAGAGCCAGAGCAGCTGCCGCAGCCTTCTTGGTTGCGAGATACTGCACAGCAGACTCATGAGGCTCAGGAGCAGCCTCGAGCAGCTTCAAGTGTGGGAAGTTCCCAATGGACTGAGGCTTCCACGCAATCGAAAACAACTCGGCAAACTCCTTGTAGTAGATCAACTTACCGCTGGCGTGCCAGATCTTACAGCCATTGTCCACACGTAAACGTGGCGAGGTGGTGGCTGTCAAGATGAAGCGGCCACATGGCGACCATTCGCACACAGAAGTGTTAGATGCCTCAAAGGTGACCACCTTACTAAACTTGTTTTGGCGGTCGTAGACATCGACAGTACCCTGCAAGTTACCGAAACCTGCAACGAGCACATAGCGCGCGTGAGGAGAGTACAAGATGGTATTGCGTGGCGCAGTTGGCAAGGAGTGAATGGCATGACCACGAGCGTCGAAGAAGGTGGTCTCCGATGGCATATAGCCGTAGTTGACTGCGAACTCGCGCGCAGATGGCGACCATGTGATGTCATGGATGGGGCCCTCACGAGATAACTCAATACGCGAGTTGTACGAACCGGCAATTCCCAAAAGATAGAGATTGGTCTCACCGTAGTACGACTGGTTAGTGGAATCGTGGTCAGTCAGTGCCAATGCCAACAATGCCGTACCCAACGAATTCCACTTGAACTGACACTTCTCGGCCTTGAAGAAGGTCTTCAGACACACTGGCTGGTTGAAGTTAGGAATGCTGTACACCAAGACCTGCAGTGGCTTGCCTGACTTCTCTGGGAAGAAAACGGCTACAGCCGAGTTAAGACCCGGAGACACGGCAAAGTTCTGGAAGGGTACCTTGGCATCGGATACCTTATATTTGAAGGTTGGGTGGTGAATGTTGAGAACGGTTGCCAACAGTGGGTTGATGTCGAAAAAGTGGATCTCCTTGTTATTGGCAGCGCCAATGGCAAAGATCTTCTCGTCAGACGAGAACTGTGGTTGCCAACCACCTTGGTTCTTCTGTGGCCATTCTGCGATCAACGACAGTGTCTTCAAGTTGTAGATCTTCAAGTTATTGGTCCATATACCCAGCTCCTTGTTGAGAAGTACAGGTTTGCACCAAAGACAGAGGTAGGTACCTTTTGGAGAAAAGTACAAGTCGAACACTTCCTTAATGTCGATACGCGTCAACAACTCCGCGCGAGTCTCTGTGCTGTACACAACTACCTCCTCGGGCTGTGTGTAGGCAAATACTGACCCGTCGGCGGAGTACAATGCGGCGCGACACTCGTCGCTGGCTCTGACATTGGGCGTGATGTCGGTGTAATCTTGCACCAACTCGATGGATTTGCGCGTGCGGCCTGGATGTTAGTATGAACGGAAGTATACGGAGGCACTACTTACAGTAGAACTCGGTCGATTGCGACATGTTGGTGAAAAAGCTCCAAAAATCAAAATGCTCCCAAAAAGTGTCCACTTTTTTTCGATGCCAAAAAAGGTAGACAAAGATAATGTGAGTGGAAGTGATGGGATGACTAGGTGATAGGATATAATGGGTAAGTGGAAATGATGGGACTTTTACTAGTTGATAGAACGTTCGATTAGGCAGATGTGACCAAAGTGATAGACATAGAAGAAGGTATTAGAGATGGTGTACTATAAGACGGTGTAACGACGGGTTTAGAAAACTTGGATAATAATCTACACTTACCCCGAAAGTTCAAACTTTTCTATTTAAATATATTTCCTATACCTATTACTCTTATTCTTCTTACACCTCTTGATCCTGCTGATCCTCTTGATCCTGCTGATCCTCTTGATCCTGCTGATCCTCTTGATCCTTGATTTCTCTTGATCCTTGATATCTCTTGATCCTCTTGATTTCTCATTATACCCTCTTATACCTCTTCTACCACTTCTCACTCTCTATTTCACCTCACCGAACCTGAAATGCCCTGTAGAGTTGGCGTGGCGAGTAGCACCCATCTCACCAACCAACACTTCATAACAGTCTAAGCACCGTACACGGAACGTCGTGGTATTGGTTGCAAAATTTTTCAGCTGAAGCAATGCACAGAGTTGACTCGCACTATCCAAAATGAGCTCTTGCTCGCTAATTGCCCAGCATGTACTATCGACGAGTTTGTCACTAGATTCGGCAGTGAGCCTATTATTAAGCACCAACAAATCATAGTGAATTCCACTATACACCAACGCAACGAAACGAGACGGCTCCTTGACTTCGTTCTGGAAATTCATAAACCGCCCCAGCTCGATATCGAGGCACACAATACGCACATCAAGCCATTCTGCGAGAATACCCAACTCAATGGCTCCACCCCAACTATTAGGCTTCGTGATCCACTCACAGTATGCCTCTGGAGTTCGCCCGAGCACTGGCTCCGTGAACTTATCCTTATTAGCTGCAATATGCTTAGAAACCACATCTCGGAGCTCTTGCAGCTTCATACTTGACTGTGACCCGTTGATTGCGTAGTTGATTGCGTTGAATAGACACAGATTATCGTCCGCAACGTTTCGAAGAATTAGATACTGGTTGAGTTGAGGAATGAAAACTGACGGAATCTCAGAGTTTGTGGTTCCGTTAACCTTCCCATACTCCAACTGAAGCAGATCCCCGCTGCGTACACCTTTTTCAGCCAAGGTACCGCTGCTAAGATCGAGCTGTCGTGAGGGGAATCCCGTGCTTACTTTGTTGATGGTGGAAACGACATCATCTTTTAAGTCATCAAACGTATTCAAGAGCTGGATGAAGTCACTCAGATTAATCTTATCATCCACTGTTATAGTGCGCTGTCCAGCTCTGCTTTTTACTCGTAGCCTCATTGTCCTGTATTTAAATAATCTAACGCTGTCGTGCAAATGGGGAGAAAAATGATCTCGCTATCTATGGATACACAGTAGCTATCCAGATATCCAGATATCCACAGCTCTCAATACCCTCCTGCTCTCCATACCCTTCAGCTTTCCATACCCTCCATATTTCAATACCCTCTAGATTTCTATACTTTCCAGATTTCCATACCCTCCAGCTCTCCATAAACATCAGCTATTAGATATCAGCTATCCTTGTCTATTCTTATCCTTCCAATCTTTACTCTTCCATCTTGGAAACCTCCTCTGCAGGCACCACTCCTAGTATTTCATCCAAAGATGGTTTCTTCTGGTTTACAAGCAGCTCATATTCCTCCTTGTTTTCCGCCTTTTGTTGCTCCAATTGCTTGTACTTCTCCACAGACTCCACAAACTTAGCCATGTTGACACCAGCTGCAGCTTCAGCTTCAGTGTTGGAATATGGACGTTCACTTAAGTCCTTCAACCGTCTCTTATGTGGCTTTGCCCGCACATGCTTATCCAAGGAGATCTGATTCTCAAAGTACTTCGCGCAAGGGATGCAATAATACTGGCCCAACCCTGGCTTCAATTCGTCGAGTGGCTGGTTCTTTAAGTTCACAATAGACTCCTTCAGAGACAAGTCCTGATAGATCAAGTCCAAATCTCTGGTTCTTCTTTTGGTCTTATACCTCTTCACACTGTAGCGACCCATGTTGTACAAAGAAAGACAAAGCTCATCGCTTTTTTTTGGATCCAAGTTTTTAGCACGCACCACACAGAATCTCAACAACTCGTAAGATGAGCGAAATGGACATGCTCTATAGACGGGAGTACCATATGATACTCCAATATGTATTTACTGACCCTTCTGCACCTCTAGAATGCTTCAATCGAGTGTTTTCTTGCGTTTTATATTGCACGTGACTTTCACACCACCTCAATCACGTTACTTTTCCAAAGCAGTCACAACACACGTGACCATTTTCTGATGACTAAGCTCTTTTCTTTAACGAAAAATCTTTTTTGTGTAACGACGGCATGGGAATCCGCTGCCAGCGGCGGGCAGGAAATGATTTTTCTTCCTCCCACTCTTTTTTTGATACCTTAACCAAGAGTTGAATAGTGTATGTAACCGCAAAAAGCTCAGGGTGTTAGCTACCGCTTGCTATGTGAGACGTTCCAACTGTGTTATCAACCTCAACCACCGAGACAGACCCAACCTACTGTTTCTTAGATACAGAGCAACTAATTCAGCATTAGTCAAGTGAATTTGTCAGCGCGAAAAATTTTTATATAAGAGCTGCCACCCTTCCTCATCATTACAAATTACTAACATTAACAGACAAGATGGCTAGAAGACCCGCTAGATGTTACAGATACTGTAAGAACAAGCCTTACCCAAAGTCTAGATACAACAGAGCTGTCCCAGACGCTAAGATCAGAATCTACGACTTGGGTAGAAAGAAGGCCCCTGTCGATGAGTTCCCATTGTGTGTCCACTTGGTCTCTAACGAGTTGGAGCAGCTTTCCTCCGAGGCTTTGGAAGCCGCTCGTATCTGTGCTAACAAGTACATCACCAAGGTTTCTGGTCGTGAGTCTTTCCACTTGAGAGTTAGAGTCCACCCATTCCACGTCTTGAGAATCAACAAGATGTTGTCGTGTGCCGGTGCTGATAGATTGCAGCAGGGTATGAGAGGTGCTTGGGGTAAGCCACACGGTTTGGCTGCCCGTGTCTCTATCGGTCAGATCATCATGTCCGCCAGAACCAAGGACTCCAACAAGGACGTCGTTGTTGAGGGTTTGAGAAGAGCCAGATACAAGTTCCCAGGTCAGCAGAAGATCATCATCTCTAAGAAGTGGGGTTTCACTCCATTGAACAGAGACGAGTACGTCGCCAAGAAGAACAGAGGTGAGGTCAAGGATGACGGTGCTTACGTCAAGTTCTTGTCTAAGAAGGGTAACTTGGAGGACAACTTGAGACAGTTCCCTAACTACCAGTTCCAGGCTTAAGTTGTTTAACAATCAAATATACTCTGTGATCATAATTGTAGAATTCCTGATGGATGTCCATGGATGTCCTTAACTACTTGTAGATTATTTTTACCTTGACTAGTTGTAGATCATTGGAGGTGTGGCTGAAGTTGACACCACCTTTGTTATCGTTGAGAGCCACGGCTGAGTGTAGCGATGTGCTGCCATTTGGATTTGTGGTATTATTGACAACTGTATATGACTGAAGAATCTATATTTAAGACGAAAACGTGTTCATCGTGATCGTTGTGGGCCTCACGGCTCCGGAATTCTACCAATTGATCACAAAAGAAAAGCGCGCGTGTCGAAAATTTTTTTGTGTGTTGTCCTTCTCGCGCGCCCATATATAAATATAGTGCGCCAGTAAACATTGTTTCCTCTTTGACTGTAATTCCACAGACTGATTGTATAAAAATGTCTTTTGCTAACAAGGAAAACCCAAAGACCTTGGTCTTGTTCGATGTCGATGGTACTTTGACCCCAGCCAGATTGGTTGTCTCTGATGAGATGAGAGAGACCTTGGCCAAGTTGAGAAAGAAGGTTGTTATTGGTTTCGTCGGTGGTTCGGACTTGTCGAAGCAGGTCGAGCAGTTGGGCCCAACTGTTTTGGATGACTTTGACTACTGTTTCTCCGAGAACGGTTTGACTGCCTACAAGTTGGGTAAGGAATTGGCCTCTCAGTCTTTCATTGGTTGGATCGGTAACGAGAAGTACAACAAGTTGGTTAAGTTCATCTTGAGATACTTGAGTGACATTGAACTCCCAGTCAGAAGAGGTACTTTCATTGAGTTCAGAAATGGTATGATCAACGTCTCCCCAGTTGGTAGAAACGCTTCCACTCAGGAGAGAAACGAGTTCGAGGCCTTTGACAAGACCCACAACATCAGATCTACCATGGTCACTGCATTGCAGAAGGAGTTCCCAGACTACGGTTTGACTTACTCTATCGGTGGTCAGATCTCTTTCGATGTCTTCCCAACTGGTTGGGACAAGACCTACGCTTTGCAGCACGTCGAGAACGAGGGTTTCACTGAGATCCACTTCTTCGGTGACAAGTCTTACAAGGGTGGTAACGACTACGAGATCTACAACGACCCAAGAACTATCGGTCACGCTGTGAACAGCCCTGCTGACACCATCAGAATCTTGAACGAGTTGTTTAAGTTGTAATTAGAAGGTGATGAATTGTGAGTTGGGATTTAATTGACTATTTGTGGAACATAGACATAAACTGTAACCAAAAGAATTATCTAGAGTGATGAAGTAGAACGAATAGAGGAAGAGTAATGAAGAGAAAAGGTAATGAAGATGAGATATGATGAGGAGGGAGAGTCTTAAAGCAGACCACGTAGAACGCATGAAACCACTTCCACTCTCTATTCTTAAACTTACTGTGCTCATATACAACGATTTATTATATTTACATTTTTGCAAAATTTGCGGCAATTTTGGAGAGATATTGGTTATACTTTTTTGTAGTAGATTGCCGACGAGTTCTCTCCAGCATAAAGTACCTGGTCCACTAAAGAATTCTCAACCTTCTCATCAGAGAGTAATCTCAATTGAGAATTGGCAACTCTGTCCAATCTGCGAGCCAACTTCTTTGGTTCTTTGTCAATAACATCATCTGGTTCTATCAACTGAGGTAATTTGAGCGGCTTTGCGCTCTTTCCCTTCTTACCATTTCCAAGCTGGCCATATTCATTATCACCCCATGCAACGATATCTTTCGCGTGGCCCGCGTTGTTCAAAGTTACGAAAACATGGTTATTACCGACGGCGACGTTCTTAATGCCAATATTCTCAACCTTCTGTTTGTCCTCATTGAATTCCAGCAAATTGGCAAGTGACTTCACAAGAGATGGCTTACTAGAAACATGGAGAAATTGTGAGTTACCCAATTGGCCCTTGATGCCTCCACCCACTGCAAAAAGCAGCTGGTTTCCGTCCGAGTTGAGGGTAATATAAGTGGTTTCGTTTCCTGCGTACAATTGATCGATTTGCACATCACTGAGCTTGTAATCCTTCATTAACTGCTCGCGACTGAGAACCTTTTTTGGGATTGGCTGCACCAATGAGTTGTAGTTGACATCGATGGCACATTGCCCAACACTATTGGACCCCCAAGCCCATATATTGTTTTCGGAATCACAAGCAACAGTATGGGTATCACTACATGCAATATCTGTGAATTTGCGCGGTACCACAGACTTGTCTCCGTTCGCAGATTGGACAATTTGATTATTGATCATGACCAATTCCACAGCTTCATGCTTTTTCAAGGGGAAGTTCTTGCTAAGTGGAGATGCCTCAGGTAAACCAAATTGGCCAAAGTTTTGTTGAGGTGTAACGTCGTCAATACTAGAAACGTATAACTTGCCTGATTTACTGAGCATGACACAATGCACTGCTCCGATTGCAAAGTCTTTGATATTCTCACTCACTTTGATCTTGTTGAATGTATTGTACTTTGAACCAGTCCAGGATCTGGTACCACAAGGCTTGAACTCTCCTTTATAATCTGAGCGTGGAACATAAATCAATTCACCCTTTTTCGTAAGACCATAAATGTGCGTTTCAGAAAGCTTACAACTGATCAAGCTATGAGGTAACTTAACTTGACGAGGGATTTCCATCTCCTTACTATAGTGATACAAATCCCCAGATTCAGATACCACGGCTAAGTAGTTATCTTTAATCAGGACGTCGCGGATAAACATATCATCAAAGAAAGGGAGTCTTACTGGCAACTTTTTGCCATTAATAACACCATTCACATAAAGACCTGGTACTTGAGTGGAATTCTTAATAGCTGCCATAGTATCTTGGTCCAACTCCAGGTTCAACTTAGAGACCAAACTGTCGATTGTGTTCTTATTCTTCTTTGGATCAGATAAGTCGGAAGCCTTACTATCAATCTTATAGTAGTAGTCCACCATCAACTTCTTTCTCCAATACTCATGATTCATAAGAAGCTGGTGGGAAGAAATCGCTCCTACGAGCAACAACACTCCCAATCCAATTGTACGCATACGCTCCCAGAATTCATATTTGCTTCTGTTCTTTTCCTCATTCTGTGCATATTCCAGATGCAATTCGAAGAGCATGTCCTTGTATTCAGGAGAGCCTTTCTTGAGGCTCAACAAGCGTGGGTCTTGTAAGATCACATTCTCTTCCTGCTCTTCTCTGGCTCTTTGCATCTTGACCTCGGGGTTATATTCCTCCTCGACAGCCTTAACCTGATTGAAGTTGTGACCAAAAGTGTACTCAGTCTTCTTACTTTTGAAGTCCTCGATGTCAGAGCGCCACCTACGTGCAAAAAGCCGCGTAGGCCGCACTGTTCTGAGGTTTGCCTTGATCATTATGAAAGGTGGGAAAAGCTAGTCAGGGAAAAAAAAAGAATTCATCACTATGTTTAGAACGCTCACGATGATGTGGCCAAGGATCCAAGTGCCAAGACAGGCGATTGGTCCAAGAAGCTTATCATCAATCACTAAGTTCGACACCAAGAAGTTTGTTCAGCTGTTGGAAAATAAAGGTGGCTTTACTAGACAGCAGGCAGAGACAGCTGTCAATATTGTTAACAAAGCAATCAACGACGGCATTTACTCCATTACGAATAACTTGGTGACCAAGGAAAAGATGTCATCGACAACGTATCAGCAGAAGGTTGACTTTGCAAAGCTTAAAGGTGACCTTCAAACCATGGATAAGACAGAGTTCACTACTTTGAAGAAAGAACAAGAAGCTCTCAGAACAGACCTCACTAACTTGAAAAACAAGTTGAAAGAGGAGATTACCAAGAACCAGGCAGGTGTGCGGCTTGATCTTAACTTGGAGAAGGGCAGAATAAGGGAAGAGAGTTCGTCACACGAGCTGAAGATAGAAGACACCTATACAAGAATTGATGAAGAGATTGCTAATATGCAGATGCAAATCAAGTCGGTCAAAACACAAGTTATGCAGTGGTTGATTGGTGTATCGTCAGGTACGTTCGCATTGTTATTGGCATTTATTAGGTTCTTTGGGTAGTTACCCACGAGACAGCTGTTGAAATACTCAGCTTGTCCACAAATGCATTTTGGTAGGATATATTTTACTTGTAGACTTAAACTTGATGTCATAAAGTGACTGCAACGAGTTTCGAGGGAGTTCAATTTGAGTGGCGCTACCGCCCATTTAGATCGATCTAAATATCGATCTACGTAGATTCCGGCACGTAGCAACAAATCGCGTTAGAAAAAAGTAAACAGCTCACATGAACTCACTTTTTAATCATGGTATAAAGCAGACGCAGTTGATCCAAAAGGACTTGCTGACTTTCGAAAAGAACGTATCGACTTCACCATTGTCATTACAAGGGTCTATTACGACCTCTTTGACTTCTTTCCGTAAAACGATAAAAGAGTACAAGGAACTTATCGAGCAGAATGGTGGGGATGAGAAACACGGTCTGAGGCTAAACAAGTTCGAGAATGACCTTGCTGATCTCACCAAGAAGTTCGATAGCTTGAAAGCACAGCGTGAAACAGCCCTTTATGATCTGAATAGACAAGAGTTACTTGGAAGGAGGCAAAACACATCAAATCCATATGACCAGCTGTCAGATATTGGGCAAGGACAACAGCAGCAACAGCAACAGAACTTATCATATTCAGAGGGGTTATACAACGAGAGAAACTCTCTTGCACGTGGATCTCAGCAGTTGGATCATATTTTGGAGATGGGACAACAAGCCTTTGAGGATATCGTGGAGCAGAATCAAGTATTGTTAAAGCTCCAAAGCAAGTTTGAAGAAAGTTTGATCACACTCGGAGTGAGTCAAGGAACCATTCGCACAATCGAGAAAAGAGCAAAAAAGGACAAGTGGTTATTCTGGGGGTGTTTTGTTCTTATGTTGGTGCTGTTTTGGTACATACTAAAGTGGTTCCGCTAATTGGAAAAGAATGAGAGAAATACCACAATACATAAGAGAAGACACGTGAAGAAGTATACTTCTGACGCAGAGACGAAATTTGGAGATTTGCATGATATTTTATGGTCTTCTGAAAATTTTATGAGTTCTGGAATCAGGTTTGTACCTCATATCCTCCAATTGCAGATATAAGGTTATTGTAACAAACCATTAAGGAGTCATAAGAAGACCGAGAAGGATAAAAAACTCTCATAATACTTATTATTTATTTGCCCTTAACCTGTACTTGGTAGTTAATAGATGCAAATTTACATTTCCGCAACCAAGATGAAAGGTCCACGATTTGTTCCCCGCAAAAGGTGAAACGTAGTTCAATATCCAATCGTAAAGGAGTGGTAAAAACACAGTTGTAATTGACTAATTTGTCGTGTACGTTTATAATGAGAAATTAAGGTATGGCCCAGGCGATATCAGAGCCTAGCGAAAACCTCAGCCCCATTTTGGGTCTAAGATTTTTTGAGACCCCTTTTTGATTCTCTTGTTATATACAAGTGTTCTTTTCAATATGAGGTTGACATACTTAATAAACTGGGTGCTACTTGGTATCCAGGGAGCATTAGCGAATCATATATCACCACAACATGGTGAAGCATATGTTTCCAAGGAAAGAACCCAGGCATTGTTTCAAATATACCCCAATTTGGCTGTGATACAAGACGAAGAAAGGGGCCAGAAATTTGTGGTCTATGATATTTATGACTTCAAGAGATTGCATAGCTACGAGGAATCCGATACTGAATCAGAAAGTGGACCTTTGACTCCTTCTGATGACTTACCCTTCAAACTTTGACTTTGACACGAAATGATGACACACACAATGGCCTTCAGCAAACGCTAGACCGATACTGGCTAGAACAATGATTGATTGATATCGAATGATGCGCAATGAGAAATTAAAACAGGATATGCAGAGTTGACCTCGCAAATATTTAGAATTGTACAAGAGAATATAGAACATGGAAATGTGTACCTGCAAGAGAAATCCTATATGTGAAAAATTTACGAGTAAATAGTAGAAAGGATAATCATAGATACAGAACCTTGAATAGTTCCGGGCTGTTAGGCTGGGCTAATGCTTCATATATCCACATATTCATGAAGAATAAAGTCGAAACATTCGTAAAATTAGCTTGCTCTCGAACGAATATTTTCTTGGTTCTATTGTGATTTCATATGGGTTGAAGTGCTTGCTTTTACATATTGATAATATGCCGTACAACAAGGACGCCACAACTGCCTAGTACACCCCCGCGAAAGTGACATTAGTAGACATTTACTAATGACATAAATTAGTCAGTCTTTGGTAAGTCCCAGAGTAAAGGTTTTGAGCGTTCGACAATGTACATTATCAGTGAGTTTCTTAGACTATATATATTGGAACAAATTCACCATCCATTGCACTTCTGCATTAAACACAATGGCTCCAAGAGTTGCAATTATCATTTATTCTTTGTATAACCACATCGGTTCTTTGGCCGAAGCTGCTAAAGTTGGCATTGAGGCTGCTGGTGGTTCTGGAACAATTTACCAGGTCGCAGAAACCTTGTCTGATGAGATCTTGCAGAAGATGCACGCTCCTCCAAAACCAGACTATCCAATTGCTACCCCTGAGACTTTGACTCAGTACGATGGTTTCTTGTTTGGTGTTCCAACCAGATACGGTAACTTCCCAGCTCAATGGAAGTCTTTCTGGGATGCCACTGGTGGCTTATGGGTGAAGAGTGCTTTGCAGCACAAGCCTGCTGGTTTCTTCGTTTCTACTGGTACTCCAGGTGGTGGCCAGGAAGTGACTGTTCTCAACTCTCTTTCTACTATTGTCCACCACGGTATGATCTATGTTCCATTGGGCTATGGTGAGAACTTCCCAAGATTGACTTCCTTTGACGAGTACCACGGTGGTTCTCCATGGGGTGCAGGAACTTTTGCCGGTGCTGACGGTTCTAGAAAGGTTACTAACCTTGAGAAGGAGATTGTCCAGTCCCAGGGTAAACAATTCTACGAGGTTCTTTCCAAGCTCAAGGCATAAGCTGAATTTTGTTGCTCAGATATACTATCTATAGGAGGAAACTAACATATATGCTTCGGCTATTTGACATATTTTTATGCAGAAAGAAAGTCAAAATGTACATTGAAAGAATGAAAACCACCTTTAGTAGACTATATAACTCAATTGAACTTAAGCCCCGCTGGATACCATAAGGTATCTTTGAACTTATTTTTTGGCGATTCACTACCTACATAGTGAGCATGGGGTACAAACAAGAATCTCTCTGCATAACTCATAACACTTTCTGAAATGAGAGGTACATGAAAAGCAGAATTTCTTTTCTCGATCTTGGTTGCGCACAATGATAAGTCTGAGTAGACCTTTTAATTCATTCCAACATAGTCTAGGAATCACATAACTACTACATTAGCTTCTATTTCGGAAATCTGAAGGTTGGTAAAGCGTAAAATTGTGAAGATTAGTTTTTCTGTTGTAGACTCATTAACAAGAAGTTGGTTGCGTGGTCTAGTTGGTTATGGCATCTGCTTAACACGCAGAACGTCCCCAGTTCGATCCTGGGCGGAATCATCTTTACTTTTTTTGCTCTTGTCGCGGGATCAGCGAAAAAATCGCTGAAGCTCAGCTGAAGTCCGAACTATAGATTTTTGAGTCAAGTACTTTTTGATTCTTTATACATTTGTTTCATCTCTATTTACCAACATTCGCTGAATGGATGTCAAAGTATCTTATGTCAAGTTTATACTGTAATCCAGTATAACCTCATTAACTATGATACAATACCTTCCTTAACTATGCTTTCATTCCATCATAAATCTATGCATTCAATTCTTTCTGCACCTCCTCATGAAGGTAGTCACTTAACTTGATCAACCCTGATGTTCCATTACACAATCTGTACATGGAGTTTGGCTCATAAGATCCTTCTACTATCTTGCCTTGATCATTGACATGAACGTACCCGAAAATATTTTCGATTTCAGGGACACGAGCATACTTGGGGATCTCTCTGAAGTCGTAGATTGGCATGAAAGTGTTGACGTTCATACCTGCTTCCATTATGAACGAAAAGTCATTGTGGATCTTCTTTCTTATCTGATCATGGAGAAGTGAGATGAATGGGGTCTCTTCTTGAAAGTTTGCGGGGGAGACGTTTTTCAGTGGCGATGTCCCTATTCCTAAGGCCTCGGGACGATCGGAAAAGGAGAACTTGTATACCCCTCCAAGTTCATGAAGATATATTTGACCATTTCTGGCATATTTTGTGTAGTTTCTGACAAAACGGAGCATCATGTGTGCTGCGATTCGAGCTTCTATAGTTTTGAAGTTGATAGATTATTTCGACCGTTGCTTTTTTTTTCCGGGTTAAATAGTTTACGTGGGTGATAACTCTAATCAAATCTAAAAAAAGTCCACGAAGGCGGTTTCAACCAATACATTGAGCACGATAGACACCAGCATTGAATGAATACTGAGGGTGAGAGTTTGCGAATACCCAACATGAGGGACAATACTGAAAGTTTGCAGACTCCGAACTATGCCAACCCCACGTATTCAGACAAATCAAGACAGGGCAAAAGCTCGCACAACACTACAGATGACGAGACTGCAAGATTTGTCCGTGTGCGTACAGGATGCTTTTGTTGTCGCAAGCGGAAAAAGAAGTGCGATGAGACTCAACCCCATTGTATGGCCTGTATTCGTAACAGAATCAAATGTAAATATCCTGATCACCCCAACGAAACTCTACCACCAAATTTCGAGTTGATAGAGACATCTTACAATGAAATTCCAGGACGTCCAAATAAGCGCAGAAGAGTGGAACCTGGTGAAGATTTCTCACGCAGACAGGGCATCTTTAATGTTGTGATAAAGAAGCGTTTGGGTGCAAAATCGGAGAACACTAAAACTCCGCGAGAGTCAACCTTCCAGTTGAAAATCACAAAAGAGAATCATTTGAAGACAGAACCTCTTGATATTGGCAAGGTTGAGGATCCAAATCGGATAAACGATTTTGAGGTTCACAATCAGAGAAGAAAATCTGGGGTTCATAATCAGATAAGAAAATCTGGAAGTGATAATGATTATGACATAAATGCCAAGGGATTTAACAATGACTTCATTGGAATGAACTACAATAACCGGGTGAGTGGACATCATATTCAAACCGATAATGATAGAACGAAGGAAGTTTCTGGTGTGCAAGTTGAGCAAGCTGATAGTAGCTTGCTCAATAATGTGTTTGATCTGAATAATGTAACATTTGAACATCAAATTCAATCCAACAATGCTATGGATGACCATATTCAGCATGAGCTGACTACCGGTCTAGACAGCGGCGGCATTTTTGTTTCAAGTGACTTCCAAGAAGAACATGACCACGAAAATTCGTCAATTCAAAAACTCCCATATGATCATAATGCGTTTGATACTGAAAAAGCCGACTTTGAGCCGGTTGTGGCTGTCGATTGTTCATTACCCACAGAAGATGCGATACCTTCATTGGATGAATCAATGGGGCCATCCACAGTGCTTGCATTAGAGGGTCCTTGCACTGATGATTTGGGATCATCAGATACCAAGGTCACAGAGTTGCCACTTGAACAAGCTGAATCACATCTAGCTCTTGAATCCAGCTTGCTTCTGTTTTCCAAATATGTTCCCAATTTGTCTTTGTCATCACAAGACGCTGAGCTCTATCACTACTTTCGCAGCAATTTCATTCCTTCAATCACCTTACCACACTCACACCCATTACTTTCGCCTGAATACATATGGGTGAATCTTGCTTCACAGTCAAATATCTTGACACAGGTAAATTTGTTTTGTGGAGCGTCATTCCTTGCATACTCCCACCTGCGTGACAATCAAGACCTCTACCTCAAGTTCAACCTGATCGCACAAAAGAAGTACCATCAGATAGTGAAGTCCTTAGCAGATATCACGAAGGAAGAAGATATTGATAGTGACTGGCTCCTTGCTGCTGGTCTCACATTATGTCTCTGCGACCGTTCTTACGGTGCAGACGCTGGAAAATGTGCCAAACACTTGATATTCGTGTACAATTTAATTAACAGGCGTGAAGAAAAGTTGCGATCAATTGAAGGTGCTCGCATCGAAAGCATAGACGGCGACGAGATCGTGGAGAGCCAACCAACTATGACAGTGACACCAAATGAACGTTCACTTATAGATAGTTTCATATTCAATTATTCGGTCACTTTGTTCACATGCGAATACTCAGATTTGATCAATCTTCCACTGCCATATAGCATGTTTCCCAAGATCAAGAAGTGGCTCAATGTACCTATATATACAGATGTGTCTGTATTATGGGTGAATAATCCCGTTATGGGTTCGGCTTTAGAGGGGTTCGAAATTATGCTGAAACTCATTTGGATGTTGCGCTTCCATTTCAGAAGCGATAGTGCTGGTGATCCTAAATGGTATATTGACAACAAGACGTTCTGGCGTGTGATGCCGTCAATCAAAGAAAGTATCAATGGTGCTCGTGCAAGGATTGAATCCAACAAGGCACAATTGCAAACTTCTTACAAACCACACCCAAAGATCACATACAGTGCTTTGCGTAGCAACCTAGCTGTTGCAACAATGCTTCTCGATGCAAGTACTATATTGTACGAAAAGCTAGCCAATCCTTCGATACCTGCGTTTTTGCCCGTAATACAAGAGGCGGTTGAGTCGTCCCTAAGCGAATTTGTTGATAACATTCCCACGGAAAACCACTCGCACTGTATGCTCACACTCAGCTTGTTCATTGTGGGTATCTGTACCCAAACGAGAGTACAGCAAGGGAAACTTATAACCAAGTTAATCGATGTGAGTCATACGCTTGCTTCGAATATAGGCAAGAACCTCATAGACACATTATCGAGCCACTGGAGACAGGAGGAGGCAGAGGAAATACAGTTTGGAGACAGGGGCTTCAAATGCTTCGACTTAATCTTTGACAGACAGAACATCGAGCTGATTGTATTTTAGAAATGAGAAGAAAGGAAAGCCAGTGGAAGGCATGATCACAGGTGGTCGACCCTTCACACTTACTTACAACATATATTCAAAGCTAACCATAAATGGTCTAAAGTGTAGGGTTTTGTAGTAATTAGAAGTTATTCTAATGCTTGTCGCTACATGTGTTGAGAAATTCTATGGAGGGGGAGCTCAATTTACCTACGAGCTTAATAACTCACGCTAGAGGAATCCCATGTATTACTTGAGCTTTGATGTTTGAATAGAACCGAGTGTAAAGACTACAGTTTTCGAATCATTGATAGTCACATGTTTACTTTGTATATCGTCTATATATAGGTATACCCATAATTGTATGTGACCCTTTCTATTCTGTCTAACCCAACATGCTTCTCTTTCTTCCTCTCAACTTGACCTCGTCAAGTTTCTTCAAGTTATCCACCAACTTTTTGTTTCCTTGCTTGCCCTGATCTCTGTAGTAGTTTTCGTACCCACGAAGCATCCATGCGTTCAATTTGTCCGCATGGACAGAGTGAGTACTCATTACTGCTCTCTCAAGTACATAGAGATCCACAGCTTTATCTTCGGGCATGCCGCTATAAGAAGATAAACCGAAATCGATGAGGAAAACCTTACTGTCTTGAAGTATAATGTTGGATGTGGTTAAGTCTCCGTGGATCATATCATTGAAGTGAAGTTGTGCAATGGTACGACCAATTTCCATACAAATTTCTTGAACCTTATCAGAAGTACAATCTTCTTCGGTACCTTGCTTCTCCAATCTCCAGAAGTAGTTCTTGACGCTTGATACAGATCCATCTTCATAAGAGGTACCGAGCTTTTCCATCCAAATGATACCATTAGCATAATCTGCCAGTATTACCGCGGGTGCGTTTATTCCCAAAGTACGTAACTTGACCATGAACTTAACCTCGCCGGCAGTTCGTGATTTGATGATGGAAGCATCGATTTTGGGGTGGCGGTATGGCTTCAGCGGACGGTACTTGATCATGAAAGATTCTGTGTTAGGCAAATACACATTAGAAGCATATGGATGAACATTTGTTTCAAAAACGAGTGCTTCAGCACCTTGAGATACCACTGTAAGTGGGATATTGGGCAACTTGTTCCTCACAACTTCTTGTAAGCGTTCGGTCATCGTAGTAGATTAGTTCAGCTTTTATGGTTACAACTGTAGCTTCCTGTCTGGATAGTTTCAGATCAAAGATTCTAGTACAGTATGGGTTGCGATCGAATCTATATTGGGTGGGTTGTGGTTTATTTGTTAGTCCAAGAGTTGTAGCTTACAGATCTTCAGTTTCGAGACCTTTTTTTGGTACCAGATCTTTTTAGTATTTTGTACAAGGGGCATGCCTGAGTTAATCTACGTTATACCACCATATTTGCTCAACACGAGCTTGGGAGCACAATTGCAGGCCAAATTGAGCTCAGAGTGCAAGGATTTGGGTAAACTGAATGTGATATCCACAGACTCGACGTACTATCAGGGTGCAGTCAATGCTAAGCCCGAGGCACCAAAGGGAAATTTCTCTAAGGACAAGGTGTTAAACGATATAATTATGAACAAAGTACGCTATAAACTCGCAATAATAGGAGTACTCGGTAACAATCCCATGGAGCAACTCGACGAAACCCACCTTCGAGAGCTCTTTACCATATTTGAAAGGAAGATCTTCCCCTCAGAAGACACAGCGAAAGACGATGCAACCGAAGACGAGAATAACTGGGGAGATATTGGAGAAGTGGCTATCTACTCTGATAACATACCTGAATCACACGTAAAGTACTTGGATTACTCGCTCAAGGATTTGCTTCATATGGTCAGACACACAGAAACTCCGAGTGCATTCATCCCATCAGGATTTGTTAAATCTGATGCGGGGAAACAGCTCGAGTTTCCATTCCCAACATCGTGGTCGCCTTTGTTTGAGAAGAAATTCCTCAAGTTCTTTTCGGATTCTTTGAATCTCAATGTGAGCAGTGATGCGGGGTACCGAACCATCAATATGCACGTCGACGATAAGCTGAGCTCGGCAGATTTGAGGAATCCCGTTTATCTGACTTTGGATACAGACTGGCGTTCCAAATACTTCAATTTTGTTGGCGATAAGGCTGTGGCTGCACATACTGGCATATTCTATTACGAGGTCGAAGTCGAGCAAGAGGCAACTGAATCCACGAACTTCAAACTGTTGCTCTTAATGAATGACAGCTTCATTCTGGCTGACCGTTCACTTAATCTCTCAGTGGGATATATCAAGCGCAATATTCAACTCCATGGTAGTAAAGTGGACTTGGATGAGGTGCTCAAGGATATTACGGAGGAGAATCCTATTCTGGATATTACACTCAATACACGTCCTGGTGAGCTCAAGGGAAGTGTTGCTATAAGCTACGAAGACCTGGCATTCTATAACTCTGCCAAAACGCTAGACCGTGTGTCCAATTTGAACAGGAGACTCTCCACGCGCAATCATAGCACATCAGTAGGGCCAGAAAAAACCGATCTAGGTGTGCCTTTCAAGACAAAGCTCACAAAGGATACACCTGCGAAGAAAATTTACAAAACGGACGTGGTTGGGTGTGGTATCAACTTTATAAATAAGTCAATTTTCATCACGTTGAATGGCGTTTTGGTCAAAGTCATATCGGAGGGTGAGTTGAAAGGAACAAACTCTACTGGCGAAGGACTTTTCACTCCATCGCAGAATTTATCAGTATTCCCTATTATTGGATTCAAATTAAGTGAGGTTGCCATCGATGCGATAACTCTGGCAGAGGACGGTGGAACCAGTGTACAAATCCGCACAAACTTTGGATTTAGAGAGTTTCACTTTAATGTCACCAATTACGTACAGAACTTCAAAGAGCAGAACAACAGGAAGATTCTACAGCTCACTTCACTGAATTCTGCGACTAAAGGTGCAGTAGACTCGCAGAAGTTAAACCAATTGATCAAGGAATACTTGAGTCACGAAGGGTTTTTGGATACTTACAAGGCCTTAAACGCCGATGTTGAGTTTTTGCGTGAACAGATCCAGGACAAAAGCGTATCTGATAAAGAAGATATGCAAACCGAAGAAGACCTTTCTACATTGGCGAAGTCGCATACTACTAACCGTGGTATCATCAAGCTGTATTTGCTTTCTCACCAGTATGATTCCTTAGGGAAGTTTCTTAAACTCAACTACCCTACAATTTTCGCCAAGAATGAAGCAGAATTATGCACGATGAAGTTTGTCTATTTGCTAAAGCAACTTGTCGAGAATCCTACTGATGAAAACCGGCAAGCAGCCGTAGAGTATCGGCTCAAGTTGCAAGATACTGTGACGACACAGGCTGAGCGGATTGGACATCTTGCGTCAGTATTGCTAGTGAAGAACAAACAGAGCTTGGATGTATTGCCAATTGCGCGGGCGGAATTGGACAATTACTCGACAAATTTGACAAAGCTTTTTGACTCCATCAACTCGGCCGTATTGGAGCACCTAGGGTTCAATGGAAAGTCATCCTTGCAGAGGATTTTCGAGGGAGTCAATGCTGACATGACTATGTTGAGCACCAAAGCAAATGATGAGAACTTCATGTTGGTCAACTTTGAGAAGGATCATCTAGATTTATAGGAGGTGAAAGAATTAATATGGATATATATATTGTATTTAAGTATCCATAAACACTGAAAATATCAGTAAATAACTACAAAATTCCCATATTATATTATATGAAATCGCTAGTTTCTTATATAGCTCATTCGACACATTTCCGTATTAGTTTGAACGGGGCTTTTTTGTTTGCAGTTCCTTAGAAGCAGAGTTCCGTCTCTTTCCTTTAGTTTTGATATCGATTTCTTTTGAGTTATTCTTCATGTCCTCAGTCTTTCCATCCTTAAGCTTAGTCTCTTTTTTGATGTCCTTTGCCTTAGTCTCTTTTTTGAAGTCCTTTTCATTCTTTTCCTTATCCTCATTCTTGACATTGATAGCCTGCTCAAATTTGTCAAAATCCTCTGCTTTGAAGTCATCACCTGGTTTCACGTTAATCAACGAGTCAAGTTGATGTAAACCATATGATTTCAAAGCCCATGCTCCTCGTTCAATCTGATCGAAGTTGACTTTTGGATTACTTTGCACAATGTCAATCAACGTAGGCACATACTCGTCGCAATATTCCTTCACATTATACTTTATTGGGGTTCCCGGTCTACGGGTTTCCACAACATAGTATAAAAAGGCCTCATCACTGAAGAATGGTGGCGCCAACTCTGGGCATATTTCGTGGAGCAAAGATAAGATTAAACTGCCAGTTGCAGGACCAACACCTTTTAATTCACATATCACCTTCAATGTCTTCTTAAGCATAGCCAAGTAAGACTTGCGGTATTCTGTATCCCACTTTGGCGGTGTGTTGCTCTGGAAAAACGCCACGAGCTGTTCAAACGCATTACGAGACACGCGTTCAACGACGTCTTCGTCGTTAGACCTTATCAATTTTGGAAGGGTAGGCCGGAACTTTCCTTTAGCAAGCTTCCAATCCATTAACAGAATCAATTCATCTCGGTTTATCCAAGGAGTTTTCTTGTCTTCATAGCGCTTTTTGAGGATGTTAGGAAGGGTCGTGTTCTTCCATTTGTCGATTCCAATGAGGTCTACTTGGCTCTCTCCACCAATTTTGTAGCGTTTACTAGATTGCTCACTTAACTCTGAAGTAACCTGAGTGTACAATGCACCGCTTGCTAATATGATGTGGTCAATGGACATTGAGTGTGTATTATATACAAGTACAAATCTGATTTTTCGGTCCGCGACATCGGAGTTTTTCTGCTTTGTCCCACCGGTCTCATTTCCTAATGTCTTTAATGCTAACTGTAGTCAATGCTATTATGGGATTTCCATCCACTGTTGATAACCTTTGATTGAATCGTTTGACTGTGGATTCATTTCTGCTAATCTCTGTTCATTCTTTGCTATCTCTGTTCATTCTTTGCTCTCTCTGCTCATTATCCGTGCATTTTCAGCTCATTTTCAGCTTCTCTCTGGTATCTCTACTTCGACTCCTTGTTAATTACATTCACAACATCCTCACCTTTAGAAGCAGCTCTGTAGTTGAGACGTCTGTTAGGAGTGAAGCTGATAGGGAGTGCCAAATCAAGAATCACATTTTGAACGAGAGAAAATACCTGTGAACTAAGCCAGTACAATGTCAAAGCACTTGGGGCATGTAATGACACCGCCATTAAGAATACCACCATCATTCGCGATAAGTTCGAGAAGGCATCCGTGAGTGTGGGACGCAACTTCTTACGTTGGGTCAACCGCAGCAACTCAAGAGTCTTGAAAGTCCATTCAACGTTACATAACGCTGTGATACCCAATGCTAACGGAAACACATGGAAGGGGTCCAACACGGTCAAATCCTGAAACCAGAATAAACCTTCAGTGTATAACGAGGGATCCAACGGCTTATTGGCCATCTTATCCCAGGATGACCATCCACTCAAATCACGCATGGTGAGAGACATGGCAACCCATAGTGGGACTTGGAACGCTGGTAACATGAAGTTCTTCCATATCTGTACATCATGCTCTTTGAACAATTTCTTCTGTCTTTTTCTTGTTTCCTTAGCAGCAAGCACAAGGATCTCTTCGTACTTCATACCAACCAACGGTGACTGCATCGTGAGATATCCCTCGGTGCGTTCAGTACCAGTCTTACTCTCAATGGTCTTTCCTACGACCTCAGCTTTTCTTTTGGCTTGTTGCACCTTTTTGGCGAGATTCATCTTCAATATAGGGTTCGTTGCGCTCACAATGGGCTTGAGCTCGTTCTGTTTTTGTATGCGTTTGCGTTGTAATACTGCTAACGGGAGGGTCCACACAGTCCTCAATGTAAATGTCGCGACAGGAATGAGGGCCCACCAGGGCAACCCTGAGTATACATGAACCGCCTGAAGTGATTCCGTAAGAGAACTCACTATTATATGTGGGTCCATGGAATAAAATCGCCTGCTCGGCGCACGACTGGCTATCCTCGGCGTCGCAAGGAAAGTCCGTATCATGCTATTGCTGAAAATTTTTGGAACGTTCACGTGAACTGTTTTTTCGTTAAAGTACCAACAGCTCCAACATGTCCTCCAGAACAGAAAGGGCGTGTATGTTGTGTGGCATAATTCAGCCATTCAGAAGATTCGTCGAGAAGGGTTGCCCCAACTGTGAGAGTGTGTTGCACTTCCAGGATAATGAAGATGGTCAGGTCCAGGATTGCACCTCTCCGTCATTCGAAGGCTTGGTCGCTTTGGGCCAGGACAACAAGAAATCGTGGGTTGCTCGATGGTTGAGAATAGATTCCTTCATTCCAGGCTTATATGCCGTGAAGATCAACGGTAAGTTGCCACCACAGGTGATAAGTGACTTGGAAGAGCAGAATGTGATCTACAGACCGCGCGACGGCAGTGCTGAAGATTAGATTGAAAGGAAGATGGCGAATAAACAACGAGATGAATGATGAGCCTTGTTCAAAATAGTATCTCTCATGATCAACAAAGTTTCAATCTTCATTATCGTTATGTTTACCGACTCTCAAAACAAAGTCGGCCTTTGTTTTGAGTCTTAGAAAAGGGGTTTAAGATTAGGAGCATACATGTATAAGTATAATGATTCAAAAATATGCTGAGGATTAATTGTAAACGTCGTAGTCTTAAGCTAATACTATTCAGATTTTGCTACCCTATTCAGATTCTGATAGACACCATCATAGGCTACTACAATGTCTATTTTGCATGTATATTAATGACACTACACTATAGTATCCTTCAAGGAAGCAGTAGTCTGTGCCAACTTGTTCACAGTTTCTGTTTTGTCCCAAACATTCCTATCAGCCCAAACAATATCCATCAACTTTGCCATCGTTATCTCCAATTTCTCTATCGAGTAGTTTTCTGTAGCTTCAATCAACTCATGTTGGAACAACTGCTCCATCTTCTCAACAGGAATAACAAGTTCTCTGTCCTTGTGGTCCTCAAGCTCTTCAACCTCAGAGTCGGAGTCATCCACATCCATCTCAGTGGTGGCTGAAGCAGAAGTAGCAGCAGCAGGAGTAGCAGAAGAAACAGAATCAGAACTAACTGGAGCAGCAGAAGTAACAGCATCAGACGTAGCTGGAGCAGCAGAAGTAGCATCATCAGACGTAGCTGGAGCAGCAGAAGTAACATCATCAAACGTAGCTGGAGCAGCAGAAGGAGATGCACTAGAGGTAACTGTAGATGCGACGTCCGCAGTTTCACCATCGACTTTAATATGCTCAGGATCTATCTTAACACTCTCCGATACCACTGCCTTTTCAGATTCTTGGTCGACAACTTTCCCATCAGCAGTTTCTTGTATAACTTCTGGGCCCTCAATCTGTGCACTTGTTTCCACACTCCCCAAGATTCCATCCTCCTTTTTGCTAACGTCTTCTCCTGGTTCTTCACTGCTTGATATCGCCACTCCATTCAGATTAATTTTGACAACTAACTCCGGCGACGCTTTTCCGTTAACAGACTCAACTTGTGGGATCTGGTTCTGTACTTGTAACCCTTCACCAACTTCCACAGGTGCCTGTACAACCTCTGTCATCTTGCGTTCATACTCCTTCTTCAACGTTTCGTGCTCACTCAAAATCTTCTTCTGCTTCGCAATCTCGCGCTCACGCACTTCTTTGCAGGCCTTCAAAAACTCAGGTGTACTGAAATCATCTATACCAAACTGAGCATTGGTCAACATCTCATTGGCTTTCAAAATACGCTCTCTGTCGCCAGTAGTGATGGCGTCTCTCACAATCATCTTGATGTCTTTTAAGAACTGTTTGGGCTCACTGTAAAATCCGTTCCACAATCTCTCCTCAATAATGTCTAAGTCAATATTGTAGAAATACCGGCCAGTGCTTAATTCTCTGATCATGTTTCGGTGTTCAGGGTCCTCAGACTTCACATACAAAATGTCGTAAGGGTGCAACGGGTTCTGCAATATCGATGGGTCATACAAGTGATACAACAAGTTCTCACTAATGACCGGCTTCTTAAAACGCTTGTAGCGGGTCTTGAAAAGGTCCATTAACCCAGCCAATTTGATCTTCAAGATATTCTTCAACTTCGTATCGTTATACTCTTGCTCCTTTTGTTTCTTCTTGCTCATCTGTACATCATCAACTCCTTCAGAAGCTGACTTGACCACCGGCAAGTTCTTCAATTTACGCTTGGGGCGGTTTTCTAAGTCGTTGATGAATTCATATGGCTTCATAAGTAAGGTCTTCTGTAAGGTTTGGAAGAACTCAGCACGCTCTGCGGGCCCAGAATATCCCAAGTTGACTGTGTTTTGGTTGCTGTTGTATCCAAAAATGACTTTCAAGTCGCTGTCTAAATTGTTGAAACCAGTTTCCGCAACACCGAGGAGCAAAATCTTTTCATTGCTCTTGAGGTTTCTTAACATGCTCTTCAAAGTGGCTTTTGCCGAATAAGGAACAACATCAAACCACGTGTCGATGTTCGGAATGAAGATGATTGCTGGCTGGTGCCGTCTGGCCTCAACAAAAGCTTGAATCACAGACAGTTCCGGAGTTCTCGTAGGGTCACCAAATAAACTACCCATGTCTAAGGATTGCACCTGGAATCCTTCAAGGTAGTTCAAAATCGCAGCACTAATGTATTGCTGACCATTACCTTCAACACCACAAACTAAAAGATGCGGCTTGCACACCCTTGAGTTCTCCAAGTTACGCAAGAGTTGGTGTCTAGAGAACCCTCCATCATCATCTTTCACAGATGGATCCACATAATTAGCTTCCTCCAAAGCTGTTAATTTCTTCTTACCAGCGAGTTGAACTGAATTAGGCAATAGTTCATTCAATTTGTGGGAGATTTCATCGTATGAGCTCTTCAAGAGGGGCTTCAAATGGTCTGGCAAGGGCGCCGAGTTCAACGACGTTGAACGCAAGCTCGAAGGTACAATCTTCTCCACTGCCCGAATAAAGTCCTTTGCTATAACTTTGATCTTCTTGGGGTTGATCTGTAACTTTTCCTTGGACTTATAAATCTGTGGGTATTTTCTTTGTATACTGTTCAAGGCTGCTTCCGTACACAAGGCACGTAAATCTGCACCTCCATACCCCTTAGTAAGTTCTGCGATCTTCCCAACAAATTCATCAGATAGTTGTGGTTCCCATTTCTTAGTGTGGATTTTCAAGATATCCTTTCTGGAGTTGATGTCTGGTAAGGGGAAGTAGAACTCACGATCAAAACGACCTGGTCTACGTAACGCAGGATCCACAGAATCTGGTCTATTTGTGGCTCCAATAACAATAACTTGTCCTCTGTTATCCATTCCGTCCATCAAGGCAAGGAGTGTAGATACGATACTGGCGTGGATCTGTTCTTGTTTAGACGAGCGCACAGGTGCCAAACCATCGATTTCATCGAAGAAAATGATGGATGGCTGCTGGTTTTTGGCCTCTTCAAAAAGCAAACGCAACTGTCTCTCGGCTTCACCAACCCATTTACTCAAACAGTCCGCACCTTTTCTCATGAAAAAGGTGATCTTTCTATCAGTGGTAGAGTATGATGACGCCAAAGCTCTGGCCATTAAAGTCTTACCAGTACCTGGAGGACCATGAAACAAGACACCTCTCGGAGGGGTTATATTAAAGTTTTGGTACACTTCTGGATATAAGAGCGGTAAGGCCACCATTTCTTTCAATTGGTCAATGTAGTTGTCCAAACCTCCAACCACAGAGAAATCAATGTTCATGTCAACCCCCAATGGATCTGTATCACTCAAATTATTCTTCTTTTTGTTACCACCATTGAGGAGTTGTCCCAGGGAGGGATTTCCAGCGGGACCGCTTGGGACCAACAGATTAAGCATAGCAGAAGCCGAATTTTTCTTTGCATCCGTCTTCAGCACTGTCGCTTCACCATTTATTGGAACAATTTCGTCCTCGGAGGAGTCGGAATCACTCAAGTTCTGACCGATAGCAGTTAAACTCATATCATTGGATACACCTGGAGCGAGCGGTATACCTCCAGGTGGGATGTTTGTACCAAAGAGAGAGATGACATCACTACCCCCAAAGGGACCTGCGGTGGGGAAGAGTATTTTTCTGTATTCATTCTTGGGCACTGTGGATTTCTTGCGACCACGAGTTTCGACAAAACTCGAAGAAGCGAACGAATTGTTGCGATTTGGATCAGCTGCACTACCATTTGCTCCTGATTCTAGCGGTGGTGGTATAGTGTAATCAACCTTTTGCAGTCTGTCTCTTAACTTGTGCTTCATAGGAGAGGCGCTCTTTGGCGATTCATCGTAGAGTTCGGCAATTTCTTTTTGAATATCATCCTCGTCATCATCAACGGGAGTAGCTCTTTTCAGTGCATTCTTTCTCGGCCTACCTCTCCGTTCGTGGTATCCATAATCCACTTCATCTTCATCATCTGTGGCGATGAAATTGTTTTCCCTTTTACGTCGACGTGGAATGAGGTCATCATCATCAGTGAAATCATCTAAATCGGATGCCTTTTCAGAAACGTCGTCATCCAAAAACTCTTCGTCTTCATCGTCCTCAACTGACTTGCTTCTGCTTTTACGTGGCCGACCGCGTTTTGGGGGTGTTTTCTCTTCGAACTCATCATCCAGGAACTTCTCGTCATCAAAGTCGAGATCATCCTGGTCTTCTCTATATGACGCGACCTTTCTTCTTCTGCGAGGGGGTAATGTGATGTCTACGTCGTCATCGAAGTCGTCGTCGTCATTATGTCTTCTGGGCATTTTGGAAACGGGTATTTAGTGAGCGCAAATCGATCACAGAAGTCAACAGTACAGTTTCCAATCGCACTCTCAGCTAAATATCGAGGTATGAGTGTTGTGGTTCCCGATGTATTGATTGTTAGTGGCGCAAGAGATAACCCTTGTGTTGTTGAGATATTTTTTTTGTGAGAACTTGAAAACCAAGACTAATAAACCTCCGCGTTCTAAACAACGAATGCCTTTACGTATCTAAAACAAGAACCTCTCTATATGAATTGAAGCAATCAATCACTTTAACTACTTATCTATACCCTTGATCCCTAATAAACACCTACAAACCTACTTCGGAAATGAACGGGAAAAAGTTCGCTGGTCTTCGGAAAATCTGCACTCACGACAAGGTGATGGCAAGCATTCATCGCCATACACAATGACCAGCTTCGAAACAGTCGTAATGCATGTCAACAGACAAGTGCTTACATCCTACAGAGTTCCTTGTATCGAAATTTGGGCAATAGTCCATTTCTGTGAGCCATTCCATGAGGGGGGCATTTCTGTATTCCCAGAACGAGCGATTTGCAGCATTTCGTTGTTGCACCCGTTTTTCGCAGCCATTTATTACGGCCTTCGGACCGTGTCAGGTAGAGATTTCCGCCACTTCGCTCATGGAAACAAATCCCAACACGTGATACATGCAGTATTCCTGCATACAAATGCATGATGTTATGTACAACGATTTCTTAAAGAAAACGGAATACAACGTATTACGTAACATCATCATTCCGTATATCACTATAAATTAGGTACTTATTTTATATACAAATGCTCATTCTCTCATTGGGATACGTGCAAGAGGTACCTTATGCTTCTTGGAGTTGGCATCACGGCCATAAGTGGAGTCGGCGCCAATTAATGCGTTCTCAAAGGTTCTCTTTTCAGGGCTGACATTCAACCTGTCCAAGATCGTCTCAGCCAACGACGGAACAATAGGACTGATCAAGATGGACGAGATTCTGCAGGTCTCAGCAGCTAAAAACACATAATAGTTTTGCAAGAGATCTCCCTTAGTATATAACCATGGTTCTGCAGTTTGGAAGAGAAGGTTTGCAGATTCGATTGTGGCCCACCAATCTTGAATAGCTCTCATGTAGTCAAATTGCGCAACTTTATCGTCCATTGTGGCAGCTAGCGAGTTCAATTTACCAATCAAGTTTGCGCGGCAAGCGAGAATGTCATTGATTTTGCCGGGATTCTTAGCCAGCGAGGTAATCACAGACTCTATGTCAAGGTACTTCTCAAACAGCAGCACGGCAGTCTCAATATCAAACTTAGCACCCCCACAACGTGTCACAAGATTTGCATATTTACTGATAATCGTGTCTCTAGTATTGCTGAAGGCGATCTCGCTGAAGTTACAGTCATTTTCAATATTGGAGTGTTCCAACAAAAAGAACCGGAGGGCATCCTGACCGTAATACTCCAACGTCAGTATTGGATCGACCACATTACCCAAGCTTTTGCTCATCTTGAACCCGTCACTGAGCCAGTGGGAGTGAACGACCACTTGTTTGGGCAATTGGATCCCAAGAGCCATGAGGAACGTAGGCCAGTAGATGCAGTGGAATTTGATGATATCCTTACCGATGACATGTGTGGCAGGCCATCTTGATTTGCTCGTATCAAAAGTGCCGTTTTCCTGTAATACAAATTTGTTGGTAAAGTCTGCTGCAGTAATATAGTTCGTGAGTGCATCGAACCACACATATATCTTTTGGGACGGGTCATTTGGGACCTCTATACTCCAGCTCAATCTTGAGGAGGGGCGTGAAATCGACAAATCCTCTAATTTTGTCGTCTTTAACTCGCGCAAAAGTTCCTCGTATTTGGACCGTGGCGTCACAAAAGTGGGGTTTTCCTCTAGGTAATCGACCAACTGCTCTTGGAATGCCGACATTTTGAAGAAGTAGTTTGTTTCTTCTTGATAGGTGACCTCATTGCGTGTTTCTCGCGAGATCATTTTCCCGTTGACCTCCTCAATTTGAGTTTCTGGCACAAATGTCTCATCACTGATGGAGTACCATCCACCGTGGGTACCCTTGTATATTAACCCTTTATCATAAATGATGTTCCACACACGTTTGACAGTCTCAACGTGGTCCGGGTCCGTTGTACGAATAAATCTATCGTACTTTACATCCAACTGTTGTGCTAACAGTTTAAAGTTCTGTGAAACCTCATCCACGAGTACCTGTGGATTCGAGTACCCTTTCGCTTCTGCAACCGCTTGGATTTTGAGGCCGTGTTCATCAGTACCTGTAGTGAAATATGACGTGGAGTCTTGTTTCAACTTCTCCCACCTATGTCTCGCATCACACAAGAGCATGGTGTAAGCATGGCCCAAGTGTGGAGACGCATTGACATAGAAAATTGGACTTGTGATGTATTCTTTGGGTAAGCATCTTGAGTGATGAAAGTAACGAGACCAAGAAAGACCAGTTCGTACGTGAGGATTACGGACTGCAGTGAGCATCTTATTAAAACCTCACAATAAAGGTATTGGTATTTTTTCGTGCACTTTTTTGGTGGAGCTACATGGAACTATGCTTACACAACCTATATTACCTATTACGCACCGAAGCCTATAAGGAATCGGTTTTCTCCACAAAAATGGCCATGAGGGCAAATACAGAGTAGAACAAGCCCAATGGATATGCAATCAAAGGTCTCACGTTGTGCAACTTTAATACAGTTACAAAGAAGCCTGAAGCAGAAACCGTACACCAGAACACAGCAAATGTGCTCAATGCATAACCCACAATGTTGTCCAATGGCATAACCACAGCCACGACACTCACTAAAACGAGCGGTAGCAAACAGTATCCAATCACAGAAGTCGACCTTACCAAGTCCAATTGCACATCATTACTCATGAACTTGAACAAGTAGTGTAAACTCACGGTTCCAAAAAGACCCACACCGTAGATGTAGCCGAACTGAACTTTACCCGCAAGAAGAAGCAACATACCAAACAAAAGAACAAACAATATAGGGCCTGCCAAGTCGGAGTCCGCCATTATATCTGGGGTGATGTTCTTGTTGAATGGGTTTAATACTGCAAGTGTCTTAGACTTGATGTGCTGAAAATTAATACCCAATTCCTCCAACAATGGTGGTTCTCCTGGGTATCCTGATGTGCTAAATGCTGCCAAGAGACCAGGAGTCAATTCTCCACCCTGTCCGTTGCCAAAGCCGTCGCCCATGCCAGCGCCTCCCAACATTGCGTGGAAGTTCTCCATGTTGTTATTGCCACCTGAACCCAAAGATCCCGTAGGAACCTGGTATGACTTGGCGTAATTCAGCTGGTAGAACTGAATATTCAGTGGGTCTTGTGCTTGTTGCTGGTAATAAGCCATGATTACAGCTTTTGATCTCAAGTTGTTGATTTTTCGTTGCCCAGTCGTGTGTTTCACCAATATCAGAGTAACAGATGAAGCAAAGGAACGCGAATTAAAGAGTGATGGACAAAAACAAGCTAAAGGAGATAGTCATATAACATAGAGAATACCATTAAGTAGACTTGCTATAATTCTGGCGTAAACATGATTAGAATAAACATGATGGAAGACACTATGGGGAAAACAAGATGGGAATATAGATGAGAATGTGAACAAGATGGGAAGACAAGACAGGAAATCATGATACAGAAGAAAAGATTATACTATATTTGATACATTAATACAGTTGTTCATTAACTAAAGACAGATTAATGGGTTCCATAAGGTTTATATACAGTTATATTGATAACCTTAAAAGTCAAAAAATTTCGAGACTTGCAGGTAGAGTTACAGTGGCCGAGTGGTTAAGGCGACACCCTGCTATAAACTCCGGTTTTGCGGTTCAGGTGTTGTGCATTGCATGCGCAGGTTCGAATCCTGTCTGTAACGATTTTTTTTTTCTCCTTGTTTATAAGCGTAATTTTTCCACTGCGGGCGAGATCAGAGATCTCCAAATTATTGAACATCATGTCACAATCGTTGATAATTTTCCGGGGCTCAGGGAGAGTCGAGTACCTGTCCAACAATAAGATCAACCCATTCAACGAGTTCATATCCAACGGTGTCAATGACTTGAACATAGAGCTCGAACAGGGTTACTTCACCAACAACTTGAACCAAAAGCGTTTCTATAGCTATCAGAAAGACGATTTATATGCGGCAATATACTTCGACGCCATCTCGACCATTGACAACAAGAGTATCAAGCAGTTCTTACAAGATGTACTCAAGATCTATTTGAGGATGGAAGAGGATGATGAACAGTCCAAGATGAAGCAGATGATAGACTTGAAGTTGAACCAGTTGATGAAACTCAAGATCGACGTGGCTACTGAGAAATCCACGGCTGAGTCTTCAAAAGCCACTACCCCTTCTAGATCATCTACACCTAAGGCAAGTGCTTCGAAGAAGAAGCCTGGGGCCAAGAAGATGAGAAAGTGGGACGGTGATGAGATGGTTGAGGTCGATGACAGTAATAACAAGACCCTCGATTATTCAAAGGGTAATCCAGATAGTGCACAGAGCGCATCTGCGATGAAAGTGGATCAGTCTGCATTCGTTAAAGAGAATGAGTTTGTATTGATGAACGAAATCAACGACATCTTGAATGAAAACGACAGCGATGATGACGAGGACACACCAGCACAAAAGGGTGCATTTTTCAGCAAGTTGACGCTGTACTTTGGAGGTCAGGTTGATCTTGACGATGTGTCAAAGAAGTTTAACGATCAATTAATCTCTAAGAACGTGTCTCCAGCAACGGCTAAAACCATCATAGACAAGATTAAGCACAATTTGAAGGGCAAGAAGGTGACCACCCAGGTGTATAAGGACAGTTTAGTTGATGAGTTGACTAAGATCTTGACACCTAACGTATCGACAGACTTATTGCAAGAGATCAAGAAGAACAAGGGAGGACCACGTCCATACGTTATCAGTGTCGTGGGTGTTAATGGTGTGGGTAAGTCAACCAACTTGGCGAAGTTGGCATTCTGGTTCTTGCAGAACAACATGAATGTACTCATTTGTGCATGCGATACTTTCAGATCGGGAGCCGTCGAGCAGCTCAAGGTGCACGTTGACAACTTGCAAAACTTGAACAATGCTAACACCAAAATCGAGATTTACGAGAAGGGTTACGGAAGTGGTGACCATGTAGTGAATACTGCGAAGCTGGCGATTCAATTTGCAGCGGACCAAAAGTTCGACATCGTCTTGATCGATACTGCCGGTCGTACTCATTCCAACAATAGGTTGATGGCCCCATTGAAGAAATTTGGTGATGCTGCCAATCCTAACAAAATCATTATGGTGGGAGAGGCGTTGGTTGGAACAGACTCGGTCGAACAGGCCACGAACTTCAATAATGCCTTCGGAAACAGGCGCGGATTAGACTTCTTCATCATTTCGAAGGTCGATACCGTTGGTGACTTAGTTGGTACTATGATAAATATGGTCATGGCAACCAAAGTGCCTATCTTGTTCCTAGGCACAGGCCAGACGTATACGGACATCAAGCGTTTGAGTGCAAAGGCGGTGGTGGACATGTTGATGAACTAGAGTAGGGATAAGAAGAGATGAGGGTTGATGATAAGAGGGTCTAACATGCAAAATGAGAGGACTCCAAAGTAATATGGAAGATGATGCAAGAGGCGATAAGATTCAAAACTGGAGAAAATGATCCAGTTCAGTTAGCATCGTACGATAGTTCTCAAATTAATACGTAATCAACGATACTCAATAGTGTAAGTATATGGTCAACGATAGGATGGTGCATCCAGTATATAATCAATGATAGAATGGTGTACCGCAGTACTGCAATATTTTATCAACTATGCTTAATAGTACGTCCAAGTATATAGTCAACGATACTTAATAGTATATCAATGATACTAATAGTATATCAATGATACTAATAGTATATCAATGATACTAAAAGTATATCAATGATACTAATAGTATATCAATGATACTAATAGTATATCAATGACACTAATAGTATATCAATGATACTAATAGTATATCAATGATACTAATAGTATATCAATGATACTAATAGTATATCAATGACACTAATAGTATATATATGATCAACGAGAATGACCATCTTCACGAACACAATATCTATTTTGGGTCTGAGCTCACAACGAGAGGCTTTGCAGCGACCAAAATTCTGATCATTTTTCGACTGATACTCACTAATCATGCGGATCAAAAGATTGGGTAGAAGCGGACCAAGGTCTCTTGGTACGCCCCCACTTCTGGACTCTAATGATAACTGGAGTCACAGTGATACGCAAAAGGAACCGGAAAATGACCTTTATCTTAAAGTCAACATTAATTGTGCTTCGGACTTAGTTCCCCCATCGGAAACGATTGCTAGAGTCAGGCATAAGAAATCAGTGAATCCAGTGTGTGTGGTTCAGCTCAATAGCACTAAGAAGAGGACATCGAAGAAACTCCATACTGCTAAACCAAGCTGGGATGCCGAACTTTCGCTACCTTTGAAGTATGGGGACTATTCTCAGATTGTGATTTTCAGCGTGTGGGACAAGCATAAACGTTACAAGCATTTTTTGGGTGAATTGCGCCTCACGGTGGGTGATATCTTTGGAGTTAGCGGGGAGTTTTCACCACAGACTGACTTAAAATGGTACAAGCTCTATTCCAACAAGAACTACAGGACATTTGTTACGGGATCTGTTCTCGTATCTTTTGAATTGAGCTCAAAACAACGGAAAAAGTCCAAGAAAAGAGCCGCAGCCGCGGCATCTCAGGTACCTACAATCAAAGTCAATTCTGAAACCAACGAGAAAATGGCCCAGTTGAGTGTGAATGACAAGCAGGCTGCAGCTACGAAAGAAGAGCTCGATGATTGGATTCGGTCTTTGGCGTATCCTGAGAAGGAATTGATACTCAAGCCTGATGATCAGGGATTTTACTCGGATTCTAATGATATAACAACCGGATTGGATATCTCTGATATCGATTCAATTGCGTCTAATAACTCTCGACCTTCTGGAGACTTGGGCTCCCGGAGTACTTACGCCGCCTCGGGGCTTAGCAAAGAAATCGGGTGGAGTGAAGAAGACTCAAATAAAGAAGATAAAGGAGTCGTATCGAATAAAGAAAAGTTGACTAAAGGAGCTGAGTTCAATGAAGAGACTGGATTGAGTAAAACATCGAACTGGCTTAATATTCCATCGGATGCGAGTTCGATGTCGAGCATTACGTCAACAGAGCCCGAATATTCTGATGTCCCATCGTATCTGGGAATCGAGAGCGACAGCAATGCGTTATCATTACCGACATCTCCTGAGAAGAAGAAGAAGAGAACTCGGCTCAAGCTCAAAAAGAGAAGTAAGCATCAAGATAAGTTTTCTGTACGTAATCGAAAGGTACTGGGTGTTATGTTTGTTGAAATCGACTCGTGCTCGGACTTGCCACCGTTGCGCAACTTCACGAGGACTTCGTTTGACATGGACCCCTTCGTCGTGGTTGCTTTTGGACGGAAAACATTTCGAACGAGCTGGAAACACCATACATTAAACCCCATTTTCAACGAGAGGTTGGCATTCGAAGTGCTCAGCCACGAATCCACCTTCAACATGCAGTTTTCGGTCATGGATAATGATCGCTTTTCTTATCATGATCATGTCGCTCTGGTGGAATTGCCGATAAAGGATTTGATCGAGCAGGGTACCATCAAGGAAAGCGAGGAAGAAAAGGATGACAAGGAAGTGAAATACAAGACAGATGAAAAAACTGACAAAAAAACTGACAACGCGTCAAATGGCGCTTCATTAATCACTGTACTCGAAGATGACAACGTGATCCACTCTGTCAAAAAGAAAAAATTCAGCAACCGTAAGAAGACGGTTGCACACTATGCCGACACGTCCAAGTTTCGTACGCTTAATTTGAAGCTCAAGTTGGAGAAGGAAAAATACGCAGAAAAGTATAACCCCACGTTGAAAGTGCGTGTGCACTTCGAGACATATGCGAACTTGCGTAGAGAGTTTTGGCGTGTTGTTCTCGAGCAGTACAGCTTGAATGAAGACGAACCTGGCAAGTCGTATGACTTTTTGGAGTTGATCTCACTTTTGGATACATTGGGGTGCTCTGACAGTGATGATGTCGTTACGCTGATCTTCGCTCGGTACGAGAAACTGAGCTGGGGTGGAGACGTAGTTCTGCACGAGGAGATCATTGACGCACTCGAAGAGTATATCAATGACCCGCTGCGTGATGAGCACCACAAGATTTTTGAGATAGATCGGTGTCCTGTGTGCCTCAAGAAGCGGCTCCATAAGAAAGACGACATCGACATCATCACACACTTCGCTATATGCGCACTGAAAGACTGGAGTATCGTTAACAAGCTTCTTGTTGCGACGTACGTGACACCGCAGCTTGCAACCAAACGGTGGTTCAGCAAGATCTTGATCAAGTTGACCTATGGTAAGTATCAGTTGGGCAGCAATTCGGCCAATATCTTGGTCCAGGACCGTCTCACTGGTATTATCATGGAGGAGAAAATGGGCATCTATGTGCGCTTGGGAATCAGGCTTCTCTACAAAGGGTTAGATAAGGCCAAGACGAAGCGTGTACGTATTTTGTTGAAGCGATTGAGTGAAAAGCAAGGTGTGAAGTTCGATTCGCCACTGCTGAAGGATGACATTGGGTCGTTCATCAAGTTCCACCGCTTGAATGTGGATGAGTGCTTGGAGCCCGACCCCACCAAGTATGACACGTTCAACGAGTTCTTCTACCGTAAGTTGAAACCCGGAGTACGGCCAATTGAAGCGCCGACAAACCGCAGGATCGTCACTTCGCCTGCAGATTGTAGGTGCGCGGCATTTGCGAGTGTGGACAGTGCAACCGACTTGTGGATCAAGGGTCGGAACTTCACTGTTGCTAAGTTGTTTGGAGGAAATCTCGAGACTTTTGAGAGCCCGGACTTTTTCAAGGCCGACAAGTGCGCTTTGGGTGTGTTCCGGTTAGCACCCCAGGACTATCACAGATTCCACTCGCCAGTTGAGGGTACCATCCAGAAGATCAAGTATATTAGTGGAGAGTACTATACGGTGAACCCCATGGCGATCCGGTCTGAGCTTGATGTTTTCGGCGAGAACGTACGGGTGATCATTCCGATCAAAACAAAGGATTTTGGCACGGTGATGATGATTGCAGTTGGTGCCATGATGGTTGGGTCGACCGTTTTAACTGTTGGTGAGGGTGATGAGGTGAAGCGTGGTGATGAGGTGGGCTACTTCAAGTTCGGAGGGTCAACCATCATTCTTCTTTTCGAGAGCAAGTACTTCCAGTTCGATAGCGACTTGATAAACAATTCACTTGCACGCACTGAAACCTTAATTCGTGTCGGACAGAGTGTGGGACATGCACCGGGTGATCCTGAGTACCAGAGAGACCACATCGACTTCGAGAAGCAGTCCAAGGAGTTCAAGATGAAGTTGATCCGTGTGCTTACTGGAGGTGACATCAACGCCAAGGAGTTGGGTAGTTGGGAGTCAAATAACATCCAGCTCACACAGGAAGACCTAGACACAATTGTGCGCGAAGATGCAGAAGCCAACGATAATGATTTTGATGTCGACGGACCATTGATCGATGAGGAAGGACTGTGCGACGAGTAGTTACGATTAACGATGTGATGACAACACTGTAAGTGGATTAGGAATGTAGAACAAAATGACTGAATGTATGAAAAGAATGTCTCAATGAAGATAATGGGCTTGATTGAAAAAATAGAAGAGAACAAATTAGCGAACTCTAGTCTTCGTTTAAAGAATGGGGTCTACGTGAAAGCAATGGTTTGAACTTGTATTATGAATAAATAATGCTGGGTATGCTAATAGCCATGTTGGTAGTAGCTATCGGGGACGTAGATCTGATCTTCGGCGTAGCCTCGGGCTTCCTGCAAGTGACGCACGTGCCATCCAAGATACTCGATGTTGTTCCTGACAGCATCGATGTCATGGTAAGCCTGTCGCATGTACTTCGGCATGACGTAAAGCTGAGTGATGAGAGGAGGGATCGCGATGCCAGCAAGCAATCCGGCAACTGTGGGAGGAACCTTTACCATTAATGATCACTAAAAAAAGCGGGGAGATCATGGGGTATTTATATTCTGAACTAAAAACTGGGGTTGTGAATTTAATGCACCCGAGGTCATCCTCAAGCGCAAAAAAAAACCGAAACAAGTAATGGCACCTAAACAATGCATACTGGTGAAAGAACTGGCGCTGAACTTCAAATGTCACTTTGAACTCTACCTGCTGCGGTGTCCTTCCGGAGTTGCTCGGGTGTTATCAAGTCCGGGGTAAAACACAAAATGATGCAAAAAAGACGGATTAAGAAAAACATAACAGTGAAGTCATCACAGATTTCACATGACTCACGTGCACCTACTCCGGGTTTATATCATCTTTATTCCCCTACAAAATACTAACTGGCCCAGATGCAACTCTATCTTTATCCTGACCACCCTAAACAATCAAACGATATGGAGCCGGATACCTGATGAAACATCGATCTCAACGAAACTTCAATCTCAAGGAAATCTCGATCTCAACGAAACCTCGACCTCAACGAAACCTCGATCTCAACGAAACCTCGATCTCAACAATACTTCGATCTCCATCTTGTCATGTCCATGACCTCTATCCATCTACTCTCTGATTCTTTCTTATTCTCTCCCATTCATTCTCATCTCCTCATTACTTCTCCTGTTGTCCACCATAAGCCTTTCTCCACTCCTCAATCTTCTTCTCATCGATTCTCTTGAACAAGTACTGGGCCTTGCCGATGTTGTGACCGCCTTCTAAGACCAATTCGAACTTGTCTGGGATGGAGAAAGTTGGAGCGTTCAACATCTCGTTGATCTGCACAGTGGTTGAAGGCATGTACGGAGATATCACCGCACCCACCAAGTAGATCAAGTTCAAGCCCACACCCACAACAGCGTCGGACTTGTCAGGAGTGTTCTCGTACAAGCTGTTATCCAACTTGTTGTCCTGGAGGAACTGGTTACCTCTCAGCGACAAGCTCATTGCAATCTCCAAACCACGTCTCAAGTTGACGGCTTCCATGTTCTCGATGTAGTTCAGCAAGATACGGTTAACGTCAGTCTCGAAAGATGCGTAGTTAGGGATATGTGCGGGATCGAACGAAGGAATAACGCCGTTGTACTTGGAGCCAACAAACTTGACCAATCTGTTGACGAAGTTACCCAAGTTAGCCAACAACTCCGAGTTGTTCTTGGTTACAAACTCTTCCCACGAGAAGTGCGAGTCAGAAGTCTCTGGTCTAACTGACGAAAGGTAGTATCTCCACACACTTGGGGAAATTCCGGTATCCTTAGCATTGTTACCAAACACACCCACACCACGCGACTTGGAGAACTTACCACCTTCATACTGCAAATACTCGGTGGTGCTCAAGTGGTGCAACTTAGTGTACTTCTCGCCCGTACCAATTAACGAAGCTGGGAACACCACGGTATGGAATGGCACGTTGTCCTTACCCATGAACTGGTACAAGTCAACATTGTCAGGGTTCTTCCACCACTTGATCCAGTTTTCGGTCTTACCCTCAGTGCTGTTCTTGAAGTAGTTGGCCGTGATGGAAATGTACCCGATTGGCGCATCGAACCACACGTACAACACCTTCTTGTCGTAACCTTCTAATGGAACAGGAGTACCCCATTTCAAATCTCTAGTAATACAACGTGAGTCCAAGCCCTTCTTCAACCACGAGTTTGTGATGGTTCTAGAGTTCTTGGACCATGCGCCCTTCTCGCTTGCTTCCTCGACCCACTGCTTCAACTCGCCTTCAAGCTGATCCAATTTGATGTACATGTGTGTCGACTGCTTGATCACTGGGGTAGCACCGTCAACCTTACAACGTGGGTCGATCAACTGCAATGGATCTAAGAGCAAACCACACTTGTCACACTGGTCACCTCTGGCATCGTCGTACTTACAGTGTGGGCAAGTTCCCTCAACGAATCTGTCAGCCAAGAACGCACTGTGCTTCTCACAGTACAACTGCTCTGTGGTCTTCTCTTCAAGGTAGCCACGCTCGTACAACTTGGTGAAGATGTCCTGTGCGATCTCAGTCTGAGCCTCGGTCGTAGTTCTGCCAAAGTAGTCGAAGCCAATGTCGAACCAGTCGTAAACCTCCTTGTGCAACTTGTGGTACTTGTCACACAACTGCTGTGGAGTAACCTTCTCCTCCAACGCCTTAGTCTCTGTGGCCGTACCATATTCATCGGTACCACACACAAAAACGCTGTTGTAGTTTCTGTTCTTAACGTAGCGGGCGTAAATATCGGCAGAAAGCACCGATCCGACGATGTTACCCAAGTGTGGCACATTGTTAACGTATGGAAGTGCTGAAGTGATCAAGATGTTTCTCTCACCGTCCTTAGGAACTGTAGAAACACTTGGTGGCTTGACCTCGAAGCCGCTTCTGACCTTACGAGCACCAGTGTTCTCAGCCTTTGGTCTGGAGATCTTGGTGTTCTTGAGTGCAAGTTCAACTGCCGCAGCAACCTCAGGGATCTTGGCAAACTCACTGAACCACTTACCGAGCCCAGTGTCTGATTTCTCTTTCGACAAGGTTGGGTAGAGGGCAGCGAAAACGATGAGCTGCTCCACACTGTGTGAGTCGGCACTGGAAAACGACAACACAGAAGCGACTTCGAGTGGGCTCTGACCGGCCTTGACAGAGTCGTAGATTGAAGTCTCCTCTAACTCAATCGCGAGAGTTTTGGTGAAGTTTTGCGACAAGTACTTGAGCACAGCATTTGGTTCGATCAACTCAAGACCAGCCTTCTTGTTCTGGAACAATACCTCGGAGGGGGTTTCCGTAGCAAATTCAACATTGTAAATCTTCGAAGCAAGTGCCAACTTGATGTTGGTAACCAAATCAGTGGCCTTGTTACCTCTCGACGGGTAGACTTGGGACATCGTGACTAATTGATGGAGGAAATAATTTTTTCTATGGCGAAAAACTGATCACTATGGCATCCAATTTGGGGGGCGCGCAAATGCTCCATATCAAATCAACCATGCCAGGTATACTTGGGTTCAGGTTGATTGGATGTAACTTGTCTAGATCTAGGTCTTCCAGATCCAGGTTGTTCAAGTCATATTCAACTTATGTTCATGATCAGTGGAATGCACTCACCTCCACTGTGGATTCTGATACCAATCAGTCTCTCACATATGTTGCAAAAGACAATATTTCCACCAAGATCGGACCTACAACCTGTGCTTCCAAGATATTGGTCGACTACACAAGCCCTTTCGATGCCACTGTGGTGTCTCTCCTCAATGAAAGTGGTGCAAAGATGGTGGGTAAGGCCAACATGGACGAATTTGGCATGGGATCTTTCAATGCCAATTCGTGTTTTGGTCCCGTAGTGAATCCTCGCTTTGAAGATGCTCCACACTCTGCAGGAGGCTCAAGTGGTGGTTCTGCTGCATCGGTTGCTGCGAAGATCGCCGATTTTGCGTTGGGTACAGATACTGGTGGATCCGTGAGGCTCCCAGCAGCATATTGCCAAGTCTATGGCTTCAAGCCGTCGTACGGTAGAATCTCTAGATGGGGAGTTGTTGCATATGCGCAATCTTTTGACGTCGTGGGAATTTTGGCGTCCAGTGTGGCTACAATTAAAAACATCTTTTCCATCGTAGATAAGCACGACAAGAAGGATCCCACGAGTTTGGACGATGTTTTGCGGTCAAAGTTCCCACAGCCATCCTCCACACCAAAAGTCATTGGGATACCTGAGGAATTCCGTATCGCGGAGATTTCGCCTGAGGTGCGAGAGGCATGGCTTGAGACCTTGGAAAAACTTACTGATTTAGGTCACTCGGTGGTGAGTGTATCCTTGCCTAGTATCAAATTGGCAATTCCAGCGTACTATACCTTGTGTACTGCAGAGGCAGCATCGAACTTGGCTCGGTATGACGGTGTTCGTTACGGGAGCCGTGGCGATTCTATTGCTGACGCCCGCTCACAAGGTCTCGGCGAAGAGGTGCAGAGAAGGATTATTCTTGGAAATTATACTCTTTCGTCTTCCTCTGGTGCACACTATCTGCGTGCCACCAAGATACGGCAGGAACTCGTGGAGGAGTTCAACGGAGTATTTAGAGAGCCAAACGTTGTTTATGGCGAATCTTCAGCTGCTGACACTGTCAAGTGCGACTACCTCGTGTGTCCGGTGTCTACAACAACCGCACCACTCTTGGATAATCACGAAACAGAAGTACGCGAATACGTCAATGACGTCTTTACCATTCCACCATCCATGGCAGGGCTTCCTGCTTTGAGTGTTCCTGTCAAGGGCGTGGGAATTCAAGTGATTGGGCAGTTTGGAGACGACCTCGGAGTTTTGGATTTTGGAGAGAAGATAGCATAGCATTAATAGCATAATGGACATGATAGACTAGTAATTACCCCAGAAAAAGTGAAAATTTTCGGAAAAATTAATGACACAAATAAGCATATTTAAAAGTAAGAATCATCAATACACAAGAATCTTCAATAAGACTCTTCAACCTTCTCCAGTTGTCCAGTATCATATTATAAAATTTTATCAGAATCAAGATTTCAGTATATTAATCCTTTTCCGTAGTCATTTTCTCTATTTGTATATTCAATTTCTATTTCAATACTAAGAACTCTTCAAGTACACTTCTCAGCAAGTACTATATTACTTTGCAGAAGTACTCTATGCCTCTAGCATGTGTACTACCAAAGATACGGGTTGAATCGTAACGTCGTAACAAGACCTCTTTTTTATCCAGCGAGTGAACTCGCACAAAAGGTTGAAACAATATGCGAATGCTATGTGGACAGGCTCACCAAATCTTTTGCAGCTAACAGAACCTCAACTTGTGGTCGCCTGACCAAGTGCTCACTCAAAACTCCTTGCTTACACCATTCTCTGAAAAATTCACTTATGACTCTTCACTCCACTTATGGCTCTTCACCCACACCATTTTCCACCGCACTATTACTTCCTACCCAACAAGGTCAAGAACTCCTCTCTTGTCTTCTGCTGGTCTCTGAAACATCCCAACATTGCACTGGTGGTCGTACTCGATCCAGTTTTTTGGACCCCTCTGCTCACCATGCACATGTGCTGGGCCTCGATGACCACAGCAACACCGCGGGGTTTCAAAATCTCTAGGAGAGCCATGGCAATCTGCTTCGTCAAACGTTCTTGAACCTGCAATCTACGCGAGTACATCTCTGCCAAGCGAGCCAACTTACTCAAGCCTAGCACACGCTTAGCTGGGATGTAGGCGATATGGGCCTTTCCAAAGAATGGTACCAAGTGGTGCTCGCATAACGAGTATATTTCAATATCACGAACAATGACCATCTCATCGTGATCCTCTTCGAAAACTGCTTGCTTTATCACATTGTTAATATTCTCCTCGTACCCCTTCGTAAAGAACAACATCGCACGTGCGTATCTCTCAGGAGTCTCCAAGAGACCCTCTCTTTCAACATCCTCACCGAGTTCATGCAAGATCGTCTGTACAGCTCCTGCAATACGAGACTCACGAGCCTTTGCTTCTTCGGCAGTTTGACCTATACGACTGCGAGTGCCACTGGATGGCCACAGTAAACCATCGCTGTCTATTGTGGGGTTGACCGTGTATGGTGATGCCACTCTTTTAGAAAGAGCCTTACCATTAGACAATGCTACTTGACCGCTAGGATTCAAGTTACTGGGGACGTGGGGACTTGGGTAGCTAATGTTGTCTTGTCCGCTCATAGTGATAACTAGTCTGTGAAAAATTTGTGACTCACGTGCGATTTTTAATCGCGACCAAAGTCCGCACAGACAGATGGAACAACGGGCTCTTTTCGTGAGAAAGCACGAGGGCACAGCTCTTTCCGAATGGGATCTCAAGTATGACGATCCATGAATTCAATCTTACAAATTTGATATATACTTTCAAACACTCAAGAACTCCGTTTATATAATTTGAAGAAGGGTCTTCTGCCCCTGTTTAAAGGAATAACGTCCTCTTGCAAATATCTAATTAGATCATCGACTAAAACAATCTCAATATAGCAACTATCAATACAAGCTGCCTAAATCTAACATCTTGTGCTTTGCAAATCATCTATAACTCAACTTTAAATCTTTATCTGTCTTGTTCCACAAAATCCCTATCTGCCTTCATTACACAGAAACATGCCCCAACGAATTAACACATTAACTCATCGTATATTTTTTATCACCTGACACATTCCTAACAGCTTCACCAAGAGGTTCAGCTCCACCACCTACACACTAATTCAGACTCTTATTATTAATTAGATATATATAAATCTCTACTCTGCAAATGGGTTCAATACCCTCACCGTCAAACATGGCAATGCCATTCCAATCTCTGCACGAATCAACACCGGTACCTGCTGTAACTCCTTCACCACCTGAATATACGAGTCGCCATCCACACGTGTTATCAAGTGCTTCAAGAATGGAGCCAAAGTCGAACCAGAGTTTTCCTCCAGTTCGGGAACCTTGGTCCTGGGTATCGTCAACGACATCTTCTCCAACTTCTCTGCAATCAGCTCAGTCAGGAGGTGTGACTTTTGTAAGTTCGCGACCTGGCTCGCACTAGTTCTGTGCTTGTTCTTGATCGAGCTGCGGTAAGACAACAGCGACTGTTCATCAGGTGGCACATACGTAGCGGAATCAACACCCTTCTCCCAGAACAACTCCAAAATGCGTTCGCTCTTGTCAAACTCAGCCTTCACCAAGGGCAATTGGTCACCGTGTACACGCTTTTCAACACCAAACTCTGGAATGAAAACGTCAAATGCAGACTCGTAAACCTGCACAACCGTTCCCATACAAAGGAACTGTCCCGCGTTCTCGCTGATCTCATTGATGGTTTGCGAAAGTAACAAGTGGATCGCTTGCTGTTGCGCATTTGCGGCACAGTCCTTCTTGAAGTTACAGTAGTCGGCAATTGTCTTGAGCGAGTCCAATTCACGCTCTTCGTCTTGTTTGTTCAACACTTGCTTCAACTGTCTGTGAACTATTAAGTCCGCATACCTTCTGATAGGGGCGTTAAAGTGCGTGTACAAAGGTAAGTTAAAGTAGTAGTGTCCAAAACTGTCAGGGTCCTGCTTGCCAGCGACATAGTACTTACCACGCGACATGCACTTGAACAACAACGTTTCAACTGCTTGTCTCTTCACACTGTCTTCAATCTTCAAGATCGAATTCTGCAAAGTCAGCGCATTGGTCGTGTCGATCTTGAATCCCAAATTGGATGCCTTACGCACAAAAGTCTCCACCTTTTGCAAAGTGGGCAATGGGTGGCATCTCAAAAATGCCTTGTCACCCAAACCGGCGTGCACTTTAGCGGCAATGGCATTGTTGACTTTGTGCACAATCTCAGAGACCATGTCAAATGCCAACGAGTCCTTGAATATATTCAAGTCCAAGCGCACCTTCTCGTCATCCAAATGATCCATGAGAGTTAAGTTTGGTGTCAAACCCAACTGGCGATTATCAAGACGCTGGCGTCTAAACTCCTTTGCAATAAGACCAAACGTTCTCACGTAGTCTTGCAACGCCAGCGAGATATCGTTGGCCTTTACACCTTCGAGCTCATTCTGCAAGATCGAATCGACCTCGTCGTAGCTCACAATCTGCTTCGTGGCAATGACAGACTCGTGAATGTACAAGTCCTCGACTTCAAAGTTAGTGCAGTCGATCTCAAATACCACAGAAACAGCCAAGTTACGAGTGTTCTCTTTGAAAGACAAAGCCTCGATCACTTCATCAGGATACAAGTGTGTGGTACTCTGTGGCAAGAACACCGAGGTGAAACGCTTCTTAGCCTTGCGGTCTAATACGGAACCTGGTCTCACAAAGTACGAAATGTCCACAGTGTGGAAAACCAATTCAATCTTGGTTTCAGACAACCGCTTGACATGCAATGCGTGGTCAACAAACTGGTTATTCTGAGTGAATGCAATAATGTAGTCATCCAAGTATTCAGTTCTTCTGCCATCCAATTCCAGCTCAATACTTGGAAGCTCGTAACCTGAAGCTTCTTCGCCCAAGTATTCATCACAGAGGAAGTTGTTGTCACGCAAAATCGAGTCTATCTCTGTTGCAGGGTCGTCGATCTTGCCCAACTTGCTCACCAAAGTACCAAATGGATGCAAAGAAGTGATTGGCCATCTCTTGATCAGAGCAACGAACAACTCATTAGCGTACTTCTCATGGTTTTCAACGAAATCCTTTGGTGCCTGATCGGTTGGAATGGCAATCAAAGGCACCTTTTTATCGGTTGGCTTGAACCACACAATTTTTGGAGCTTTAGGCGTTTGGATGCTCAGCTCTTTGCCGTTCTTTTTGTCTTTGGCGGCCTGGGCAGCTTGCGCAGGTCTCAAAAGTCCTAAGGTTCCCGCAAAAAGCTGACCTGGAATACGATCAACCACAGCCACAACGTGACCAGCATATAAAGGTTTGATCTCGTCGTTGATTTCTTCCTCTTCAACAAGCAACAATGACTGACCTTCAACCTCGACATCATCATTTTTCTTCATTGTAGGGCGTTGTTTCAAGGAACCTCTTCTACCCAAGGTTGGGGACTCATCATTTTCGTCGCCATTTCCTTGCTGTGGAGAAGTTGTTGGTGCCGATGTTGCATCGTTATGGATGTCATCATTCATAATTGCTTTTCCGCTCAATGTGTTGTCCTTTCTCCTCTTCTTTTCTTCCTTCTCCTTTTTCAGCTCCCACACTTCATCGACAACGAGCAACTCAATAGCAACCAAGTCACCCTCCAAAGCACGGTTACGGTCCTTGGAACCACAGATGAAAATATCTGCATCCAACAAACCATAGGTCGAAACATACGCATCAGAACGGTTCTTCTTGTTAACACGTAAAGTACCGGTTACCAAACGGCCGTCATTAATCAATTCAGGCAAAGATGATTGCGGAAGGTATGGGGCAAAAAGAGACTTCCTGCCATTGCTATTGTTATTGTGTGAATTGTTACCATTGTTACTGAACAGAGACATCGAAGAGATCGAGCCTCCGCCGAAAGAAGAGTTGCGAGGTTTGTGGCCAGGGACAAACGATGGCGGTTCCAATGCGGCAGAGTTCGATCTCTGATGACGCCAGTTGCCGTTCATGTTAGTGGCGCCATTAGGGTCGAAGTTGCGCGAATTCGAGCGGTAGTGGGACGAACGTCTCTGGTGTCCACGGTCAGGGCTGTGGGTGATGGAAAAGTTTGGGGTTGGTGGTAATAAAGAGCCACCGGAATTGGAAGGGGCCGGAGCCTCCGGAGAGCTACTGGCAGGAAACTTGAATGATTGTTGACCGTAAGCCAAAGAGCGGGAGCGCGAATGACCACCACCACCACTTGAGACTGGCGGACTAGTGTCACCACTGTCAGCGGGAAACTTGAAGGAAAGAGTTTCATCATTGCTGGAGTTGCCACCATTCGTCGGAGTGGAGGGACTCAACGAGCTCCTATTGGACTGGCGCTGGTTTGCAGCAGCTTTAATCGCCTCGCTCAAGCCCAAGGAGTGCCTTCTAGCATGTCCTTGGTGAGCAGGGGCACCACTGTTAGAACCCGTTCTGCGGTGACCTTGTCCTTGGCCTGTTAAGGACGAGTTCCTCAGGTGCGAGCGATAACTTGGCTGTTCCTGCTGTGGCTGTGGAGGGTAAGTATACTGGCGTTGTGGATTCTGGTATGATTGCTGTTGTTGCTGTTTCAAAATTTGCTTTTGCTGAGCTTGGACTTCTTCTAGCTGACGTTGAAGGTTGTATTGTTCAACTAAAGGGTTAGTATAGGTTTAGGAAATGTATGGCGTGATTGCCGAAATGAAGGATTCGACGAATTGCTCCAGGAACAAGATTGAACTGTTTAAGGATTCTTGAAACAAGATTCACGAAGAACTGTTCAATGGTTGGAAGATCGACGTCTAGTCCTACTATTCGGAAATTGCATGATTGCTCTTGGAGCTACCATAGAGGTTACTCCTGAACGATTGATGCAGGATAACCGAATAGATTGACCGACTGATCTAGGACGTCTCGTCCAAGTATAAACAACAAGCAATCTGGAAGTTGAGATTATCTTGAAGTGTATACTAGAAGGAGATCTTACTATTCCATTGGAGCCGAATGCAATCATTGTTGAACTAAAATGCAATCAATTGGCACGGATGTATTGGAAGGTTGCCACCTCAAAAAAGATACGTACCCATTAAAGTGGTCAACTCGCTCGGGGAGCGCCTGTGTGCTATGTGCAAGTTCTTGGGTTTCTTTCCCGAACCCGGGAGCGGTAAATTCTCCCTACTCATGTCAGAACTATACGTAAATGAATGGCGGTCCAACCGTGAACGATGGATTGGAGGGTAGCAATAAGGGTGATAGGAAATTTTTAATTTCGATGGAGAGTTGGGGGAAAAAAAGCCTTCACGAAAAAAAGGTATCTGCGAGGAACAGGAACAAGGGTCGGAGATTGGAGAGTTGGGGAAATTGTAAAATGCTTCAAAATACAACAAGGAGAACTCGGGAACCACCTAATGTTTACCAGCCATCATGATTGAATACCAGCTCAAAGTAAACACTTCTCAATGCTGGCATTGGTATTGGCGCAACCCCTGCATGCAGGTACTCGAATCTATAAATAAAAAGGGACGACCGGGGAGAGTTGGAACAAGCTGTTAGGTTATGCAAAAGAATGCACAACTTCTGCTACAAGTGCGAACAAGAGGATATTGAGGGCCAATTGACTTTTAAGAAGTCAATATGGGTAATTGGCTATGAGAAGATGATTATTGCGACCGTGTGGAGTAGCATTTCTATTGGTACCATCACACAAAGGGAAGATCATGACTGAAAGAACTTTTGTGGCCAGAGCTTCGAACAGAAAAAAAAGCGAGTACACTAAGTAATTTAGAGTTCTGGATGTGGTGGCATGACGTAATGATTAGAGGGGTGCCTAGTATTACAGGGCCTAGATGACACCTATACCTGAATAAAGATGATTTTGAGGGGGTGGGGAAATTAACTTTAAGAGGAGATCTTGGCATGATTTTTGACAAGACCTTTTGGTTATTGTCATGCAAAATGCAACATTAGAGTGCATTTGAAACGCAAGTGGATCAAACTGCAATTCAAAAGTGACAACTTAAAACAGACATAAACACAAAAGTTGCCAAAGCTGGAAATGACTCTCAAACGGTTTTTAAAGATGGCTGGGCTACAAAACCATAGATTGACGTTGATTGACCCTACTTCAACATATATTGACCATATTTGACTTCAACATTACCCCAACCTTAAACCTTAATTGACTACGACCTCTTCTATTGATATTTAGCAAACCCTACATTTATCACCAGTTTCAATCCTATTCTATACCTTGTACCTCTTCACTCTCCATCTTGCTGTCCCCCCACTAGTATGCTATTCCCGTTTAGTATGCTCTCTCCATCTATGCTCTATCATGCAATACCAGATCCTAAGCAATGCTCACCACCTCAGACTCGCCTGTGTTCCAGTATAAGACAAATTCACCCTTGTCGCTGAAGCGTGGCACGCTAAGGAGCGTGGTTCCCTCGTGCACTTGCGTGCCATACGAGTCCTGGTTACCACTCACGTACAATTGTGGAACAGATTCGAGTATGAATGGGTCATGGTCCGTATAGGCATAACAGTATAAGGTATCTGGGGCAGTTGGAGCTATATGTTGCCACTCCAAATGACGCTTCATTACTTCCACGGAGCTCAATGTATTCCCTGTATACTTCTTGATATCGTCGACGTTTTGGCCCGCTGTACATAAGATACTTGTAGGACCCTCTTGTATCCACAGTGGATTGGTAAGCCTCACAACGCGGCCATCTTGCAGAATCGGGAGTGAGCTGCGGAACATCGACCGGTGGAGAGGTTGCTGAGGAAGGCAGATTTCCGCAGGGTCATTTGATCCGGGCATCACCAGAACAGGTATGCTGAGTGCAAGCTCTCCGAGCCACAAATCAAACTGGACCAATGATCTAGGATCATAGGTAATGATGTTCTTGGAGCCAAAAGTGGCTGTTGATACATCAGGTTGTACAGGAAGTGACTTGATCGAATCCCCCAAGATCACCACACGTGAGATTTGCTTGGGTGTATCCACCGCACCAAGCTCTCCAATGAGGTATTCTTTGAGCAAATCCAACTTGAGGTTGTCGGCATTTTCTCCAACTCCAAGTCCACTCACAAAAGCAACCGCAGAAGCTGATGTGGGATTTGAAACATTAGAAGCAGACGTGGTAGAAGCATCTTCAGTCATCAGAACCTGCTTATCTTCCACTCTTTTTGGAAATACCACATCCATCACCTCGAAAATTCCAGCTTTGACTTCCATGCCTAAGACGCCTACCACACATCCAGTTACCAAGTTGGCCTTCCGCAAGTAGTCACCTGCAAGAATCGCACGGCCTGACTCATCTTCCAACATTACCACGGCCTCCGAATCAAAGTTTCCATAAACCAGAGGTGCTTTTGGTAAAACGTCGTCCACTCCCTTCTCAACGTCATCGAGAATATTGAGTTTTCCCTTCATCTCAACGAATACTGTCCCAACCACCCAGCACAACTGCCCACTGATGATATCCAAGATCTTTCCTTGGTGTACGATGTGCTGTGTTCCCACTTTCTTATCTCCTTTGCCCCATTTGGCTTCGGCCTGGTCCAAGACGCGTGGGATTAAGCTGGCTGAACGGTGGGTATACATACGGAAGAACTGACTCCCATAAGTGCGTGATTTACCCGTAGGCAACTCAAACTTGGATTGCTCGCGATGCTCCACATACGGCACAACAGTACGCTTTCGCGGCGTGGTATCTGCGATATCTTGAAGGTGGTCCATAACGCGTCTGAAAAAATGAGGTCACCAAAAAAGTTTAAAGATTATATGAAGTATTTAGAACGGATCAGATTTGAATAGATTGATACAACTAGATGATTAGATTCAGATATGATTACAGGGATCAGTATTGATTAAAGCAGATCGGATTCGTTGGAGTTAATTTGAATAGATTTGTTCATATTCGATTTACTAGATGATTACCAGCCAGAACCTACGTTTACCAGAACCTATACCAGAACCTACGTTTACCAAAACTTATACCAGAACCTATACCAGAACCTATACCAGAACCTATACCAAAACTTATACCAAAACTTATACCAGAACCTATACCAGAACCTATACCAGAACCTATACCAGAACCTACGTTTACCAGAACCTACGTTTACCAGAACCTATTAAAACCTATACGGAACTTAAGTTTATAAGTGATTGTTCAGGTTACAATCATTTTCATCTTTGCATTCACCAATTCAATGAAGTTTATGTGCCAATTTTACATGGCTTATGTTGATTTGATTCACTTGAATACCCAATTATCCAACTTCATATCTTCTATGTTCAGTCAAACTACATCATCTCTTAGTCCGTTTTATTACTCCACACCTATCTACTATCCGTTCATTTGTCTATAATGCACATCCTACTTAAGCTCTCTTCTGCTTCTTCTTCTTCTTATCCAATGACTGACCACTTGCACCAATGGTGATGTTGACCTTTGGCGGCACGTCAAACCCAAATGACTTGGCAACCTTCACCAAATCCAACTTGTCGATTTGGTACACTGTCTTCAAGTGGTGCGAAGCATACGCTTGTAAGTATGCCCTGTAGCCATCCTTTGCTGACTGGTGCAACCAGAAGTTGCTCTTGATGAGTTTGGTCAACTGAGATTGCACATTAGCAATCTTGTTGGTAGGGAATTCGTACTCGTTCAACGGCACGTTAGCAGCCTTCAAGTAACGTAAGAATCCCAACTCTGATGGTGTCAAAAACATAAGCGAGCGACCCTTACCCAGTGTGCCTCGTGCTGTTCTTCCTACTCTGTGGATGTAGTCTCTTGGATCATCGGGTGGGTCAAACTGGATGATCCAGTCCACCGCTGGGATGTCCAACCCTCTAGCTGCAACATCTGTACAGATCAAAATACCCTGTTTAGCGTTACAGAACTCAAAGAAGGTATTGGTTCTCTTCTGCTGCTTCTGCTTACCGTGCAAATCCAATACTGGCAAGTCGATGTAGTTGAGCAATTCACCAAAGTATTTAACACAGTTACACAGCGAGAGGAAAACAATGATTTTCTTCTTGATGTTTCTCTTCAAGAATGAGAAGAGTAAGAGGAAACGCTTGTCACTTTCACATACAATGTATCCCTGTTCCAACCCATCGGCGGTGGAAACGTCACTCTCAGGCACCACGTTGATGTAGAGAGGACCTGGTCTCAACGACATTCTCGCCAAGTCTTCAACCTTGGTGGTTTGTGTGGCAGAGAACAACATCGACTGTCTGTCTTCATTGGGCAAAATCTTGATGATTTGTCTCATCTCATCCTCGAAACCAATCTCCAAGATTCTGTCGGCCTCATCGATCACCAATGCCTTCAAGTTTCTGAAAACAAAACCTGGAGTGTTCTGGAGGTGGTCCAACAAACGACCTGGTGTGGCAATTAACAAGTTCACACCCTTGGCCAACTTCTCGGCTTCTTGTCTACGGTTAGCACCACCAATGACTATTCCAAAGGTCTGAGTGTGGTGTGCCATCAACTCACGAGCAACTCCAAAAATTTGCAATGCCAACTCTCTCGTAGGTGACACCACAATCACACCCGTACCGTTTCTAGGCTTGAACTTGAGCGAGTATAACATCTCGATGGCTGGGATCAAGAACGCCAAAGTCTTACCAGAACCAGTCTTGGCAGCTCCGAGGACGTCTCTACCAGCAAGCAATGGCGGAATCGTCTTGGCTTGCACCTTGGTCATCTGCTTGAACCCTAATCCTTCGATGGCCTTCATGGTTGGTTCCGATAAGCCAGCTTCCGAGAAGAGGGTGTTTTCCTCATCACCACCTTCTGGAGCCTTGGCAGTGGGTTTGATCATCTGGCGTGTTTGTTCCTCAAGCACTTCATCTTTGGACTTCTTCTTACTCTCGGGGTCGCGCACATCGGATCCCAATAACTGAGCGACTTCGTCAAAGTCCCCGTCAACTTCCTCAACAAGCTTCTGTGTGTCGACTTCAGAGTCGCTCTCAGAGTCGCTCTCCTCCTTGCGGCTTCTTTTTCTCGATTCCACAGGAGCGCCTGCTTTTACCTTCTTGGTCTTGTCAGTCACCATGAGTATCTAGTAATTTTTTTTCCATCTCATCGCAGATAAAAAGTGCACGAGAAATCAGTCACGTGATAACATTTTCCACTTCACTCTTGCGAGTCATGTGACCTATATACCATTTTCAACTCTTTGCCACCGACCATGGCTTCCTATACAGTGACGTCGACGAAGTCGTACATGCAGGCGATGCAGCCTATGGTGGATGCATTGAAAGCCTTTAAAGAGACACATAAATGGGAGAAGGTCCCGCTGTTAGACCACGAGAAGGTGACTTCATCTTCCATTGACAAGCTTCTTAGCAGGTTCGCCGATTTGAATACTGATTTCGTGAATGCTGTCGAAATCCGTGGGTCCAATGGCTCTGCAATTGCCGAAATTGAACAGGAATGCAAACGAATCAGTGAAGCGAGGGGTCTTGCTTCAGATGACATCTTGGGTCTTGTGAAAAGCACATTGAATGAGTCAAGTGAGGACTTACAATCTTCACTCTTTGACATTCTTGGCTTCGAAGAGTTTGATCTTATATCGAAGGTTGTCCAGCACAAAGATGAGCTTGCAGAAAGTGAGAGTGCAAGCCAACAGGAGCAGTTCAAGTTAATGACAGCGGCTGATCGTGCACAAATGGTCGCTGAAAACATCGAAAAGGGTAAGAACCAGAAGTTACTTCCTCGCTCGCATAATCAGCAATACCCACATGTCTTTAAGAACCACGAAATCAGTAATGTGGTGGCTATCACGGGCAAGAGTGTGTCGTTGCCCAGTGGCACAACCACAGAGATGTTTGCAAATCACACCGAAATCACAATCCCATACCCTGAAGTAAAAGCCAACAAGTGGATATCTGAAAGAAACTTGGTCAAGGTGGCCGAGCTTGACTTTTTATGCCAAGGTACCTTCAAGAATTACAAGACTCTTAACAAAATGCAGAGTTTGGTATATCCTGTCGCATATAACACCAACGAGAACATGTTGGTGTGTGCACCTACTGGTGCAGGTAAAACTGATGTTGCACTCTTGACCATCCTTCATACCATCAACCAGTTTGTTACTGAATCCATGCAGGATGACGGAACCGTTAATGTGAACATCGACTACGATGAATTCAAGATTGTCTACGTGGCGCCGTTGAAGGCGTTGGCTGCGGAGATTGTCGAAAAATACTCTAAGAAGTTGGAATGGTTAGGCATTAAAGTCCGTGAGTTGACCGGTGATATGCAGTTGAGCAGGGCCGAGATTATGAACACACAGATCATTGTTACCACTCCTGAAAAGTGGGACGTGGTGACCAGAAAGCTGAATGGTGACAATGAGTTGGTTGCCAAGGTTAAGCTTCTCATTATTGATGAGGTTCATTTGTTGCATGAAGATAGAGGTTCGGTTATTGAAACGCTTGTGGCCCGTACGTTACGCCAAGTTGAACTGACACAGCTGATGATCCGTGTCGTTGGTCTTTCGGCAACTTTGCCGAACTACATGGATGTTGCAGATTTCCTTGGAGTCAACAGACAAGTGGGAATGTTCTACTTCGACCAATCCTTCCGTCCTGTGCCGTTACAGCAGAAGCTTCTTGGTGTGAATGGTAAGTCGGGCTCGAAACAAGCCGCAGAGAACATCGACAAGGTATCGTATAAGAAATTGGTTGAGTACGTCGAACAGGGCTTACAGGTGATGGTGTTTGTTAACTCTAGAAAAGATACTGTCAAGTCTTCGCGCACCTTCATTCAAATGGCGCAATCCTACCAAGATACCTCTATTTTCGACACGCTGGAGCTGTGCAGCTCATACGACCGTTTCAAGCGTGAGATGGGTACCAAGAGCAGAAACAAGGACATGAAGGAGTTGTTTCAATTTGGATTTGGTGTACACCATGCGGGTATGCTTCGTACTGACAGAAACTTGACCGAGAAGATGTTTGAGGCGGGTGCCATCAAAGTACTTTGCTGTACTGCAACATTAGCGTGGGGTGTGAACTTACCTGCAGCAGTTGTTCTCGTCAAGGGAACTCGTGTGTATGATGCGAAACAAGGTGGGTTCGTGGATTTGGGCATTTCAGATGTTATCCAGATCTTTGGTCGTGCTGGTAGACCACAGTACGAGAAGTTCGGTACCGGTATTTTACTCACAAGTAATGATAGACTTAACCACTACGTATCTTTGATCAGTCAGCAGCACCCCATTGAGTCGCGGTTGAGCGAAAAGATCACCGATAACCTCAATGCCGAGATCTCGTTAGGAACGGTAACCAACGTTGAAGAGGGTATTCAGTGGCTCGGATACACCTATATGATGGTTCGCATGAAGCAGAACCCATTTGCATATGGAATTGACTGGCAGGAGATCCGCGAGGATCCTCTGTTGCACAACAAACGGCGTCAAATGATCATTGCTTCGGCGCGCAGATTGCATGACTTACAGATGATCGTTTTTGAAGAGGGTTCCGGTGCATTTATTCTGAAAGACATGGGTAGGATTGCCTCAGACTTCTACTTATTGTCGACATCTGTTGAGATTTTCAACAAGATGCTCATGCCGCAATCCACAGAGGCGGATGTTTTGGGTATTATCAGTATGAGTGCGGAGTTTGACAGTATCAAGTTCCGTGAAGAAGAGGGTAAGGAGTTAAAATACTTGTTGGAAGAAACGAACGACATTCCATGCCAGGTTGCAGGGCAGTTTGGCACTCCTCAATCCAAAACGAACATCTTATTACAGGCGTTTGTTTCTCAGCTGCATATAAAAGACTCGGCGTTGCTGTCAGATTGCAACTATGTCGCGCAGAATGCTGCGAGAATTACGCGTGCGTTGCTTCTAGTGGCGATCAACAGGCGCTGGGGCCAGCTTATGGGCATTATGATGTCACTTTGCAAGTCTATTGATCGCCGCATATGGGCATTTGAGCACCCATTATCGCAGTTTGATCTCACAGAGCCTGTGATGAGGAACATTCGCGCTAAGAACCCTACAATTGAGTTCTTGCGTGATATGAGCGCGGCAGAGTTGGGTGACTTTGTGCACAACAACCGCATGGGGCTGGTGCTCTACAAGTTGATTGGAATTTTACCTTATGTCGAAATTGAAGCTGAGGTGTTCCCAGTGACTAGCAACGTTATGAGAGTTAAGGTCTTTTTGAACCCAGATTTCGCATGGGACGAAAAATACCACGGTAATGCCCAGTTCTTCTGGCTCACAGTGGAGGAGTCCGATAAACTGGAAATTTTGCACGTTGAGAAGATCATTCTAAATAGAAGCAAGGTGAAGGGAGAGCTTGAGCTCGATTTTATGATTCCGTTGGCGGATCCCCTCCCCCCACAAATTGTCCTCAAGTTGGCGCTGGACAGCTGGATTGGCTGTGAAACCGTCCATCCAATCTCATTCCAGCACTTAATCAGGCCAGCTAATGATACCATTCGCACGAATTTGTTGCGGTTACAGCCGTTGCCCATCACAGCACTCCACAATCCCGAGATCGAGAAGATCTACTCGCCAAAGTTCCGCTACTTTAACCCAATGCAGACTATGACGTTCCACTCTTTATATAACACCAACCTGAGTGTGTTTGTGGGATCGCCAACGGGATCAGGTAAGACAGTTGTTGCGGAACTAGCGATTTGGCACGCATTCAAAGAGTCACCTGGGTCAAAGGTGGTCTATATTGCACCGATGAAGGCATTGGTGCGTGAGAGAGTTGACGACTGGAGGAACCGTATCTGCAAGAACACGGGCTACAAGCTTGTTGAGTTGACTGGTGACTCTCTTCCGGAAGCAAAGGACGTGAGAGAAGCAGATATCATTATCACGACTCCAGAGAAGTTCGATGGTATTTCTCGTAACTGGCAAACGAGATTGTTTGTGCAGAAGGTGTCATTGGTTATCATGGATGAAATCCATCTTTTGGCGTCGGACCGTGGTCCTATTTTGGAGATGATTGTTAGTCGTATGAACTACATCTCATCACAGACAAAGCAGCAGATTCGTTTATTGGGTATGTCTACGGCTGTTTCTAACGCAATCGACATGGCAGGTTGGCTTGGTGTGCGTGAGGGACTTTTCAACTTCCCATCCTCTGTTCGTCCTGTTCCCTTACAGATGTACATTGATGGGTTTCCCGATAATCTTGCCTTCTGTCCGTTGATGAAGACAATGAACAAGCCCGCGTTCATGGCTATCAAACAGCACTCACCACACAAACCGGTATTGATTTTCGTTGCATCGCGACGCCAAACACGTCTTACGGCATTGGACTTGATCCACTTGTGTGGAATGGAGCTGAACCCTCGAAGATTCTTGAAGATGTCAGAGTATGAATTGCAGGACATTTTGGAGAATGTCAAGGATGAGACGTTGAGGTTGCTGTTGCAGTTTGGTATGGGATTACACCATGCCGGTTTGGTAGAGCTGGATCGTCAAATCTCTCACAAATTATTTGAAGAGGGTAAAATCCAGATCTTGGTGGCTACGTCTACCTTGGCTTGGGGTGTGAATTTACCAGCACACTTAGTTATTATCAAGGGTACGCAATTCTTTGATGCCAAGATTGAGGGTTACAGAGACATGGACTTGACAGATATTTTGCAGATGATGGGTAGAGCTGGTCGTCCAGCGTTCGATACTTCTGGTATTGCTATAGTTTTCACTAAGGAGTCTAAAAAGGTCTTCTATAAACATTTCCTCAACATTGGATTCCCTGTGGAGTCATCATTGCACAAGGTGTTGGACAACCATATTGGTGCTGAGATTTCAGCTGGATCAATCAAGACTAGACAAGAAGCTATGGACTTTTTGTCTTGGACCTTCCTCTATAGAAGAGCCCATAATAACCCCACCTACTACGGTATTGAAGATACTTCGACTGCAGGTATCTCGAGCTACCTCGGTGGTTTGATTGATGACACAATTGAGAATTTGGAAGAGTCCAAGTGTGTGGTGACAAACGGGAACGGAAACCTCTTTGCGACGCCTTTCTTGGATATAGCGTCGTATTACTACCTTTCGCACTTGACTATGAGAAACTTGGTCGGCAAAGTCACGGATCACAGTCTGTTCCGTGAGTGCTTGCGCTTCTTGTGTGAGGCTACTGAGTATGATGAGTTAGCCACACGTCATGGAGAGGAATTGATCAACTTGGAGATGTCGCAGCTGATGAGGTACCCGGCCGAGGATTTGGATTGTGAGTTCATTTGGGATCCACATGTGAAGGCGTATTTGTTAGTGCAAGCCTTCATGAGCCGTATCGAGTTACCAATTGCAGATTATGCTCAGGATACGGTCAGTGTATTGGACCAGGCATTACGTATTCTCCAGGCATACATTGATGCTGCTAGTGAGATGGGTTATTTGGAGACAGTGTTAACAATGATTCAATTAATGCAGTGTGTGAAGCAACGTTGTTGGTACAATGACCTGCCTGTTAGTGTTTTGCCCGGATTACTGCCAGAACGCTTTAACCAGAGCATGAAGATTGATTTGGACAAGGTAGGAAAGACGCCTTACGCGAAGTTGAACAAGTTGGCGGAGAGCTTGGGTGTGGAGAGCGAGAGTAAGTCTGAGTTCGTACGTATTGCATCAACTTTGCCAACTGCAACGGTGAAGGTTCTGCAAGAGGCAAGCGATTTGTTGAATGTGACGTTGCATCATGACAATGCTCCTCTCAATAAGGAATTCAAGATGCACTGTCCACATTATCCAAAGGCACAAAGAGAATCGTGGTTTGTAATCGTGAGCACTGAGAACGAGGATGAGTTGTTGATGATTAAGCGTGCTTCTCCACGGTTGGCAGGCAAGAAGGGTGTTGTGTCTTGTGTCTTAGATGTTTCCGAAGACTTGAGGGGTACTCCTGTGAAGGTAATTTGTGTGAACGATGCGATGGCTTTGCGTTATGATGTACTGTGGGAGTTAGAGTAACACTCAAGCGGACTCAAGCGATTCATTGGGTCAATGACGTGAAGGTAATCAAAATTGGATCGAAGTTAATCAAAATTCGTGGATTAATGACATGAAGTTAGTTCAGATTAGTCGACATGAAGTTGGTTCAAATTATCTACATCAAGTCAACATGAAGTTGGTTCAAATTAGTCAACATGAAGTTGGTTCAAATTGTCTACATCAAGTCAACATGAAGTTAGTTCAAATTATCTACATCAATCGCATCACATCCATGTAGCCATTTTACATTAAAGTACAAATTCTATTTATATTACTACTCAAAGAAATCGTCCTCTTCCTGGTTATTGTTTTCCTCTGGAGCGTCGATCTCTTCTCTCTCTCTCGCGTTGTAGTTCTCGTTCGTGAAGATAACTCTCTTACCTTGTGCAGCGTCCTCCAAATTGAAGGGTAAGTTATCCTGTTCAAGGTACTGTTCACACTCTTTACGGAACAGTCTCTTTCTATCCTCGGTGGCCTGCATACCCTTTTTAGCGGCCTCATCGACGGGTTCGTTTTCATTTGGGAACAAGGAGATGTACTTTTCCAGCTTTGGGAAGAGAATCACATAGACCAAATCGATTTCACAATGTCTAACGACCTTTCTTGCCTTTTTGATCTCTTTACGCTCAGCGTCCTTTTGCACGAGCTCATCCAAGGTTTTACGGGCTTGCTTGAGCTTTCTGATGGCCTTTTTCTTCTCGAAGAAGCGGACCATGTGGTACTTCTTTGCATTTTTCTGTGCACGGTGGTTGAAGTTGGCATTATCCAACTCGACGCGAAGGGCCTTCAAGGCTCTCTCATTATCAGTTCTCACAGTAGCTGGGAGGGTATCTTTCTTAAGAAGACGTTCAATATCTCTTATCTTCTTTTTGATCTTGGCAGATGATCCACCTCCAAGTACACCGGCCACTTCAATCGAAGCGCCGTTTGATCTCTTCTTAGGAGTCTTGGGCATTTCGGTGCTAATAAGATGGTAAAAAATTCGATGAGGTCCAAAATTTCGCCAAACCAACATGGGTATTTTGGAGAAGATCGCACAGATCCAAGAGGAGCTCTCGCGCACACAGAAAAACAAGGCCACTGAGTACCATATCGGTCTCTTGAAGGGTAAATTGGCACGGTACCGCCGTGAGTTGCTCGAACCACAACCAGGTCAAGGTGGTGGAGGTGGTGGCCAAGGGTTTGAGGTCAGCAAGGCAGGTGATGCAAGAGTATCACTTATTGGTTTCCCATCTGTGGGAAAGTCATCATTCTTGAACAAAGTCACCAACACTAAGTCTGAGGCTGCCAATTATGAGTTCACAACGTTGACTTCTGTGGGTGGAATCTTAGAGTACAACGGAGCCGAAGTGCAAATCGTCGATTTACCAGGTATCATCAAGGCGGCTGCACAAGGTAAAGGTAGAGGTCGTCAAGTGATTGCGGTGTCTAAGACATCTGACTTGATTATGATGGTGTTAGATGCTACCAAAGGTCGTGATCAAAGACAGATCTTAGAAGCGGAGTTGGAGCTGATGGGTATCAGATTAAACAAGGAAAAGCCCAATGTACTGTTGCGTATTAAGAAGACAGGAGGTGTGAAGATGAACTCAACCTCTCCACCAAAGTACTTGGATGAGAAGATGGTGACTGCCGTGTTGAAGGACTATAAGATCCACAACGCAGATGTGCTTGTGAGAGATGAAAACGTCACTATCGACGATTTTATTGACGTTATCAACGAACAACACATCGCATACATCAAGTGTCTTTATGTATACAACAAGATCGATGCTGTGTCTTTAGAGGAATGTGACCGTTTAGCTCGCGAGCCTAATACCGTGGTGATGTCGTGCGAATTGGACTTGGGTATTGAGGACTTGAAGGAGGAAATTTGGAGACAATTGGACTTGTTGCGACTTTATACCAAGAGAAGAGGTATTCAACCTAAGTTCGACGAACCTATGGTCGTCAGGAGTGCGTCTACGATCCAGGAGGTCTGTGATGCTGTGCACAGAGATATGAAGAACCAGTTCAAGTATGCATTGGTATGGGGATCTAGTGCTAAGCACTCTCCACAGAAGTGTGGTTTGACCCATCCAGTTAACGATGAGGATGTGGTACAGATTGTGACAAAGTAGGGAAGGTTTGTGACAAAGTAGAGAAGGTTTGAAAGGTGTATAAAGAGAGAGAGTCGAAAGAGAAGGAGGAGGGAAAGTATGAAGAAAATGAGTAAAGATGAAAATAATGAAAAATAGGAAGTGTAGTAGGGATGGAAGAGCCTATTAGAAGGAGATTGAGCCATGAAACCACCAAAATTAGCACGAAGTCAAAATGATGAAATCATATAATGAAAGCTAGGCCAGGAAAATGATCAAAATAACTGGTTGCTAGAGTAGGCTCAGAATCTTTATGACAAAATGATGATCAAACTAAATCTTTACCGAACCCACCTACATCCTGAAGCTTTAAAAGAAACGAAAATCTCATCCAATTGTAAATGATTGGTGATTGTGAAATTTTATGGGGACCTTGGTTTTTTCATAGCGATCGTTATTATCTTTTCGTTACATGGAGAAATTCGCGGGGCTACCTGACATCGACTACGCGTCGAAGAATGTGTTTGAGACTTCTGACATTGAGAGTGAACAAGAACCAGATCCTGTTGTGGATACGACAGCAGATGTCTCGTTTGAAGACCTGGAAATAGTGGAAACCCCGTTTCTTCCACTCAAGAACCGCTTTACCAACGAAACCTTAGTTGGACGACGCAACGACGCGGATTTTCTGGGTTCCATAACAAATCCCGTCGTAGGAACGCGAGGGTACAATGTTACTCGAGTTACAGAAACCACAGAACAGCGTCTTGCACGGATTTCTCGTGAACTTGAAGAACTCGCTATCGAAAAACATGAAGAGGACACCAAAGAAATCACCAGATTGGTAGATATTGCAGAGGATTTGAAAGGTAAAAAGAGCAAAGAGATAGACCATTATACAGAGAGAATCCAAGCTATCTTCAGTAAAGAAAGTGTGCATACAAAAGATGTTCAAGAACAACCTCAATCAAGAACTGATCTCATCGATACCTCTCAAGTACTTGGCTTGGAGCAAAGAATTCACAAGATTGAGGCTGCTCTTGGTCCATCGACTTCAGAAACAAGCGTGGCAAATGAGTTACGTGATTTGAGGCGTAAGATCAACATAATACATAACCCGGAATTTCCTTTGACGGAGGTTAAGGACGAAATATCGCGTCTCAATTCGGAGATGGAGCGTATAAATGCGCGCAAGCGCTTTCTCGAAGTTGCTGAGGACCCTACCGAAACCGCAGATGATAAGGATGACCGAATTGAGGCATTATATGGTAAACTCGCGAGTTTCGAAGAAACAAACGCGATTGTGCCCCTGCTTGTGCAACGATTAAAGAGCTTACACACAGTGCATTCAGACATGGCAAATTGCACGACAACAGTGGCAGAATTGGATAATGTGTTGAAGGGATTGGATGATGATATTACAAAATGGGACACTGCGGTGACACAAATGAACGACAACTTATCCAAGTATGTGGAGAACTTTGAAAGCAACAAAAAGCACATCGATGAAAGGATACGAAAGTTGGAGAACAAAGCGAAGGAATAGAGATGGAAAGAGGACAAAAAGGATAAAAGAAGAGGAGAGGGTCGGTAATACTGAAAGGATAAAAGAAGGAGAAGAGATAGAAGAAGGAGAAGATATAGAAGAAATGGAGAAAAGAGGTAAAAGTCAAACGAAAGAGTAAAAGAGTGCAGAAATTACAATAGATACGTGTTTTACAGTAACGAACCTACTTGGAACATAGGTACTGTTTAAATAGGTGAACAAGAATACTGGTTTTATTTAATTAGTTTTCCAGTAGCTGCAAAATTTGGACAACGGTTGCAATAAGTCGAAGGAGTTTAGTGAGCGAAAGGCAATAGAGTATAAAAGATATGAAGTATTAAGAGATGGAGTATTAAGAGATGGAGTATTAAGAGATGGAGTATTAAGAGATGGAGTATTAAGAGATGGAGTATTAAGAGATGGAGTATTAAGAGAAGGAGTATTAAGAGATGGAGTATTAAGAGAAGTAAGAGAAAAAGTATTATATGGATAATGAGAGATGGAGAGTATTACATAGATAATGAGAGACAGTGAATGTGATGAAAGAAAATATAGATAAAAAGGAATATGGAAGAGAAATGCAAGAGACAATAGATAACGCGAAAGAAAATATACGATATAAATACGCATCTACAATGCATTTGAATCTTCTCCGCTATCGCCCATGCAGATTTTCCCGGAGTCAACTTTGTGCAACGTCGCTCGAAATTGCCGTCTCGGTGAGACCTCCCTTTTTTCGGAAGCTCGCCCCGACTTTCCAAATCAGCGAGATGGAAAAAGATGGAAAAAGAAGTGGTCGCGGGGAATATAAATCAAGCACTACAAGTCTACTTTTTCTTTCCACAGTATGTTGAGAACCACCTCCAGAAACGCCATTCGCGGAGCCATCAGAGCTTCTGTGAGATCTGCCACTGTTACCAGAGCTGCCATTCCAATGGCCTCTGTCAGATATGCCTCGCAATTACACCTCCCTCGTGTTCCTCCGCACCTCAAGAATGAGCCGGTCAAGAACTTTGCCGTCGGAGACCAAAAGGACTGGGACTTGTTGCGTCTTTCTCTCACCAAGTACACCGATGAGACCTTGGATATCCCCATTGTGATTAATGGTCAAAAGATCTACAGAGAAAAGACCGCTTCCCAACCAAACCCAGCCAAGCACGCACAGAAATTGGCCAACGTCTCTCAGTCTACACAGGAAGATGTTTTGGCTGCTATTCAGGCTGCTAAGGATGCCAAGGCCAAGTGGGCCTCTATGCCATGGACTGACAGAGCCGCCATCTTCTTGAAGGCAGCTGACTTGATCTCCACCAAGTACAGATACGACATGTTGGCCACCACCATGTTGGGTCAGGGTAAGAACGTTTACCAGGGTGAGATCGACTGTGTTGCTGAGTTGATTGACTTCTTCAAGTTCAACATCAAGTACGCTGAGGAGATGTACTCTCAGCAGCCAATCGAGACCCTGCCAGGTGTGTGGAACCGTGCTGAGTACAGACCTTTGGAGGGTTTTGTGTACGCCGTGACTCCTTTCAACTTCACTGCCATTGCTGCTAACTTGATTGGTGCTCCTGCCTTGATGGGTAACACCGTTGTCTGGAAGCCTTCTGCTACTGCCGCTCTCTCCAACTACCTTCTCTTGCAGATTTTGGAGGAGGCTGGTTTGCCAAAGGGTGTCATCAACTTCGTTCCAGGTGAACCAAACATGGTTACTGACACTGTTTTGAACGACAAGGAGTTTGCTGCATTGCACTTCACTGGATCTACTGGTGTCTTCAAGAACTTGTACGCCAAGATCTCTAACAACGTCGCTGCTGACAAGTACAGAGACTTCCCACGTATTGTTGGTGAGACTGGTGGTAAGAACTTCCACTTGGTTCACCCATCTGCCAACATTGAGCACTCTGCCTTGTCTACCTTGAGAGGTGCTTTTGAGTACCAGGGCCAGAAGTGTTCTGCTACCTCGAGATTGTATGTCGCTGAGTCTGTTTGGGAGGAGTTCCAGGACGTTTTGGTCAACAACATGGCCAACATTCCAGTGGGTAACACATCTGCTACACAGACTTTGGATGCCTTCATGGGTCCAGTTATCCACGAGGCTTCGTTCGACAAGTTGGCCGCTGCTCTCGAAGAGGCCAAGAACGACCCAGAGTTGACCATCGTCTCTGGAGGTAAGGCTGACAAGTCCCAGGGTTTCTACGTTCAGCCAACTTTAATTAAGACCACCAACCCTAACCACCCATTCTTGACCAAGGAGTTCTTCGGTCCTATCTTGACCGCATACGTGTACCCAGATGCTGAGTACTCTCAGATCATGGACTCTATCGATGGTGTCACTCAGTACGGTTTGACTGGTGCTGTCTTCGCCAGAGACCGTGAGGCCGTTAGATTGGCTGAGGAGAAGTTGAGATACTCTGCTGGTAACTTCTACATCAACGACAAGTCTACTGGTGCCGTTGTTGGTCAGCAATGGTTCGGTGGTGCTAGAGCTTCTGGTACCAACGACAAGGCCGGTTCTGGCAACATCTTGTCTAGATTTGTCTCCATCAGAAACATCAAGGAGAACTTCTACGAGTTGACTGGTTACAAGTACCCATCCAACTTGCACTAAGTATGAAATGAGATATGATAATGGAAGAATGTAGAAAGAATAAGGAGGAAAGAATAAACAGGGAGGGTATAAATGTGCAATAGTGAAGGGAGGGTATAGATGTGCAATAGTGAAGGGAGGGTATAAATGTGTAGTAAGACTGTATGGGATATGGTGTGTGACCAAAGAATGGCCTATTATAAGATACGCTTGTTATAAGATCATACATCATTGGATAGGCTCATTATTATCAAATCTTATTGATTAGTATTAAAGTCCAACCGACCATCTCCTTTAGCAAATTCCTACATCAATATATCCCGGTCATTTCACATCGTCTATTTACTAATGAATTATTCTTCCCAATCCACTACATGATGGGCACAAGTCCTCATCCAAAAAACTCCAAACTAATCCCGAGCCTCTACACCGGCCGCATAGCACACCTCCGATTCGGGGATCTCCTGGAGCAACTCTTAAAGGAGGGAGTGGAGGCCCAGGTGGAGGACCAAATTGTCCTTGTGGGGGGCCAAAATGTCCAGGAGGAGGACCATAATGTCCAGGAGGAGGACCATATTGACCAGGAGGAGGGCCGAACAGTGGCTGTGCTGTTACGTATGTAGATTGATTGGGTGTTGAACCACCTCCAAAGAAGCCATCCAATCCCATACCATGACTTCCATAAGTACGACCCAGCGGGACGTAATTGACCCGATTTCTGGGGCCGAACATTTCCCAGCAATCCTTGCAAGATTTACCGTTTTTCAACTTAACACCTGTATTGTTGCACTTTTCACATAAGTATCCCTTGGGATACTTGTAAGGAAGGTTTGGGTTAGGGTTGTATGCATGTTTGTTGAGATAGTACTTGCTCCAGCAATTGCGACAGGCTTCGCCATTTTTGAGCTTGAAGCCGGTATTCTTGCACTTTTTGCACAAATTGCCCCGAGGGTATTGGAAAGGAAGCGATTGATTTCCGTTATAAAGTGACGCTGTGCTTGAATTGGACAGGTTCGGACGTGCTTGACTATGAAGTGAGGAGTGAGATGATGAAGGGTGTGAAGGGCGTTGCGGTGTAGCTGGTGGTCGAGGAGGTTGCTGTGGTGGACGCAAATGAGATTGTGATTCTTGAGGCCTTGATGGTATCTGAGGTCCAGGTTGCAGAATAGACTGGTCCTTCAAGGCTTCACTGTACGATGGTGGTGCTTCTTCAGGCACAGTATCATCGTGGTGCGACATGGGGTAATCAGCTTAGTTTTTTTTTTGGTCATGTGGAGTCATAGGTTGAGAACTTTGGCTAAAGGGATCAAGGATTAGTGAGTTAATGAGAAAGTCAAGAAATCACAGGAAAGTAGATACTCTCAGAGAAGTTAAGAGAAATTGATTTGATTAGAGATGGTAAGAACCTTGAGATGCCATAAGAACAGAAACCAACCTAAATAGAGAGAAGTACCTAAATAGATAAGTTAAATAGAGAAGTACCTAAATAGAGAAGTTAAATAGAGAAGTTGAATAGAAAAGTACCTAGAGAAGTTAAATATAGACAAGCTGAAACTAAGCAAAATAGACTAAGCAAAATAAGTTAAATAACTACAGCACCAAAAGCTAACTTGTAGCAATTAAACCTAAATATGTTCTATTGAAGCTAAACTTGTTCTTACTAAAGCTGAAGAGCAGTTAAAAGTCTATAATAGCCATATAGCAGACATTCAAGACTAAGTTAAATATTTCTATACACATGGTAACTAAAAGAATATTATCTATTGGTTTCCAAACTACTCCCTCAACGTTCCCCGGAATCGTCTTGTAGTGCTTGTGCAGCTTCTATGATTCCAATGCTGACGTAAGCTCTGAATGATAAGGATTTTTACATGAAGCAAAAAAACACGACACTAGATGATTTGGTTATCGCAGACACAGAGTGAGTTAGTTTTCAATTGATTGTATGGCTGTACTAACGTTCAGAATTTGGAGTTGGCTTCACGGCTGGCGGAATCTTCTTCTTCCTTTTTGGAATCATGACCTTCTTTGATTCTGCCCTTTTGGCTATGGGCAACATTTTGTTTATTATTGGGTTGGTATTGATAATAGGTCCACAGAGGACCATCACCTTCTTCACGCGCCCGCAGAAAATGAGAGGCACTATATGTTTTCTCTTTGGAATCTTATTGATTTTGAGTAAACGGTCTTTCATTGGTTTCATTTTGGAGAGTTTTGGGATTTTGGGCTTATTTGGCGACTTTTTTGGTACCATCGTACAGTTCTTGCGTTCTGTTCCTATAATTGGTGATGTACTTAGTCATCCGTTGATCGCTCCAGCTATCGATAAAGCCGCAGGTATCAACACATTACCTATTTGAGGGAAATGATAATAGATGAGATGTGGAAGGAAGACGGATTATAGAGAGTCGGATGGGAAGAAGTTGGAAGGAATCAGATGAGGAAGAAGATAAAGGAGGATCCGACGAGGAGGAAGATAAAGGAGGATCGGACAAGGAAGAAGAAGAATTATAAAGGAGAATCAGATGAGGAAGAAGATAAGGGAGGATCCGACCTGGAAGAAGAAGAATTATCAAGGAGAATTAGATGAGGAAGAAGATAAAGGAGGGTTGCACGAGGAAGATGGAAGGAAAGTCAGATGTGAAAGATGGAAGGAAAGTCGGATGAGAAAGATGGACGGAAAGTCAGATGAGAAAGAAGATGAAAGTCGGATGATATTGAACATATGAGATGAGTTCAAATGCTCAATAAAATCGAGAGATGGCCATTAGTTGAAAGATTATGCAATTTTAAGCTTCATCTGGTCGGATTTACCACTTTTATAGACTCTTCTTCCTTCCCTTGCAATAGTTATAGACTGTTTTATAGTGTACTATATCCAAGGCTCGTTGTTGGAAGATGTGTGGATAATAAGCATAAGTGTCACCTGTTTTCACGCGTGCATACCTAAATATGTGCATGGTAGTCTCATGTGCGGTTACTTTCTGTGAAATCGCTTACTATAACGAGGCACGGTAACTAAAGCAACTAATTTTCTCGGTCATATTGATTCTATAGCTAGAAATGAAGTCAACTTAACCACTTTAAGCCACTTAGATGAACCTTTGTTCTTAGTATTCTAGTTTTTTCCGTATATGTTAGCATATTGGTAGTTTGTCAGCAAGTCACTACATGATTTTGCTGGTGAATACAGACAAAAATGCCATGCAACACGACGTTCTGGAACCATGGCCAGCTTCGGCGCCTATCTGTGAGATCGTGGTGTGAAGTACTCGGCATTCCCGATGTCTCCGCCGCATATGCGTAGAAGCCTCACCATTAGCTCACTACAGGCCACATGGAAAACCACCGTTTGCACGGGAGCCCCTGCCTCTACCGGTGAGAGATGAAAAGATTGTAATTAAGCAGAGAATTTATGACGCACTTAGCCCTCATAGCATCTAATGCATAGCAAAACCTTCATTCTTTGTTCTTGGCCATGTGAAATATCCAGTTGGGGCAATCGCTTGTACCAGGTTACTACCGATTAATATCAATGCAATCCAGGGGTGATTTTGGAACATACAACCGAGGAGAACTCTATCAGTCTTCTGTAGAGTATAAGGCTGATATTCCTCAAGAAACCACTCGTCTAAGAACAACGAATATAGAAAGATCAATGCTCCATAACCTCGCTCATAATGTGTTGACGTCAGCGCAAGTGCTTTTCGGAACGATCAGGTCTATTGCGGGTTTAGGTTTTGTGCAACTTCACACAAACCAATTTTCTGGAAGACATAGACCCCAGTAGACTCATGGAAAACCTGCCGAAAGCCCGAAAGCTTTCTCGATGGTCTCGAACTTCAAGGCACCTTGTGCAGGAGGATCCATGGATGATTCTTCCATAAGCAGCAAGCAAGCCTCAATCTGTACAGACTCTTAACAATGCATTTAGGTTTGTTGCACTGGCGATGTGTAACTAATATATGCGGAGTAACTAGTTGTCAAACTCTAATCGGCACCTATAGTCGCAAAAAAATACCCCTCACTTGCCCCTCCGCCTTGGACAGACTTTCTAACGGAGTGAATACACCTTTAGAAGCGAAAAAATAGAATTGTTCGAGGGAATGCCCATAAGCTCTCGGAGAATGCTTACATGCATTGAGGCGTGAGTGTGCCCCAAAGTATTTCTAACTATAAGGCCACTTGAAGATTATTCATGGTTACTTGAAGATCATTCCTAGTTACTTCGCTATAACCTACCTACTTAGATAAGCTTTAGGAAATGCAAGGTACGAAGTAACTGAAGAGCATGATAAACTAGCTAGCCGTTGGCCTGGATGCATTATTTTTCGGCCATTTCAAAACTTCTCACTTTTCACTGTAGACCCAAAATGCACTTGCATTTTAGTGGGAAATAACTGCTGATTTTCAGTATAGATTTATGTATGACCTGACAGGAACAAACGTGGTATGGGGATAGTTGGGTGATTTCAAGCAGTTTCCTTGGTTTGTATTGAAGTTGCGCTAGTATTGAGGTGAAGTTGCGATATTATTGAAGTGATGTTGCGATAGTATTGAAGTAATTTTGGTCGGGCGGGTTGGTTTGAAGTTTTGGTTATACTGGCTTGGTTTGAAGTTTTGGATTAAGTGGTTTGGTATGAAATAGTTTCGATGCAATAGTTTGAAGTATTGCTTTTAATAGTTTGGGGGTTCGTTTTCTTTTCTGTAGTTGAAGCATACGTTTGCCACCGCTGTTGCGTTACATGATGCGAGTTCAAGATTAACAAACCACGGGCTCGGTTTAACCCCAATGCTGCTGCTTCAGGTAACAACTAGAAAGAATAGGCACATAACCGTTTTGGCATTCATCAACAAAACATAATAAAACCCAATGTGCACTCATAGTACAGCCGTAAAGCACTTGAGGTGAACATACCAAACATGCCTCGGTCAACTTCTTTACACGGGCGTCTATTAAGATGGCTGCAATTGCTTGACACTAGCCGAAACTGCGCTCTCCGTTTTCGGCGCACTTTAGCCGGAAATATTTTTTTCCTCGCGCAGGCTCGTTCCCCATTCATGAGGTCTACGGCCAATGTCGCGCGCGACATTGGAAAAATGCGATGACTACTCCACGATAATCACTGAGCTAAAGAACAGTACACTGAAAAGTCACCAATAGAGGACCATCATCGCAATTTGATACCTACTCCTGATACATCGATACTACCTAACATACTATCCAGAATATTGATTCTACCTAGCATATCCATTACACACCCATCGATTACCTACCATAAAGATTGATCAACCACAAGTATTGATAAACCATAAGTATTGATAAACTACAAGTATTGATAAACTACAAGTATTGATAAACTACAAGTATTGATAAACCACATTTATCGATTATCACACGTGTGTCCCATCCACAGATTATCTCATTCATCTCACCTCAACTATGTCACGACGCAATGAAATCAAAGAGAAGGAGGCACTCCGGGCCAAATTCCAATTTTCAATGGCACAGAACAATGATATGGTGATGAGCTGGCTCAAACCGTTAGCCAGTCAAGATACTCAACCTGGTGCAAAAGACTCATTTCTCGACCTTCCAATAGTACCTCAAGGAGCTGGGTTATCGGCAATCGAAGACTCAAGTCGCAAAATTTCCGACTTTATGAAGGTGGAAGACGGTGGAAAGATTAAGAAAGAAAGCGTAAATCGAGCCACTTCCAAACCAATGCAAGCATTATTGAACAAGATGAGAGACTCCAATAGACAAAAGGTCAAGAAACACGGTACTGACAAAGTAAAGAAACAACCACAAGGAAGAATACAGAAAAAGCCACAACCCGTCGATGATAATTCTGACAGTGACTCTGACTCTACGGCTCGTAATAATCGTACTGTTAAGCGTGGCGGTGGACTCTCATTTACAAAGAAGAGACCTTTTTGAGCGAGAGGTAGTCCAAAGAGGTAAAGAAAAGAGAGAAGTTTTAGAAAAGAGCTATAGAAAAGAGAGAAGTTATTGAAAAGAGTTATAGAAAAGAGAGAAGTTATTGAAAAGAGTTATAGAAAAGAGAGAAGTTATTGAAAAGAGTTATAGAAAAGAGAGAAGTTATTGAAAAGAGTTATAGAAAAGAGAGAAGTTATAGAAAAGAGCTATAGAAAAGAGCACTAGTATAGAAATAACCGGGAAGTTGTTCCAGAAATTCGCCTGAAATTTACTTTTGCTTGTCAGTTCTATGCGAGATGATTTGCTATCGCCAGAATCTCACTATTCACTATGAATCACACGATTCATTAGGAAGTGGTTTTGTGTTGTCACTGAAAGAAACTGGTGGTATTCCTAAGAGGTTTGTCATATTTATAGAGCTCGGGCGATTTTCATGTATTTATAGCCAAGATCAATTTCTTGAATGTCCAATTTCTGCTAACCGTTTTCTTGTATATTCAATTTCTTCTGTTTCTTGTATGTTCACTTGTAGTACTTTCTTGTACATTCAAATTCTTCTCTTTCTTGTATGTTCACTTGTAGTACTTTCTTGTATACTTGTATATTACTTTCTTGTATAGTTTGTTGGATGTAGCCATTTTGTCTCAGGTGATGTGATTTTTGACTTCACTCACACATTCGAGTATTGTTATTCTTGATTATATTGACTTCTTGGAACAGGAACTGGGATCCCGTTGAAGATGTGGTCTGAACGAAGCGGGTAAGCGAGGTGCACATTGCGCTTTAGGCTGTTTGGCGTATATTATACATACTTTGTAACAGGTTTTGCAACCAGTCAAGCACCCGGTGCACATGAAGATAAAGATATGGTGTTGAAGTGTTAACTCCGGAGTTTCTAGAACTCGGCATTGTTTCATAGCCCTTGCACCCGTATCTTTCCATTAGTAAAGTTCGAGGAAAAACGTGCACCTTGTCCATTGTTTTATCATTATCTACACTAAGTTTTGTTAGCGAAGCGCAGGAATCCGCCTGTATAGTTTAATTATAGGTGGCCTTGTGCAAGTGAGCAAACACTTGACATTCTCGTGATCTGGGAGAATTAAATTGGTTTTGTGGTCATCTGCAGTGACATTCCGAGGCAGCACAATGCATGATTAGAAATCTGAAGACTGAGATAATTTGGCTCATAATCGCACTAAGATGGCCAATTTGAATGCCTGATTGGCGAAGTGGCCTGATTTTTTTTTTGTTTCATCAGCTTCTACAGCTAGCACCCACGCCAAACAGCACACGCAAAATCCGCGCGCATACTCTTTGGGTCTCGGCCGCAGGCTGGCAACCGATACTCGAATCGCACCACATTCGGACACGGCCCGAGAACTTATGTTCTGACTTCAGGTATCAAGTGTATAACTGAGTAGTTTCGTAAAGAATAACTTAAGGAGGCATGACTTTCTAGCATATAGTAAAGGAGTGACTTTCAAGCGTATACGCAGGTTCGGGCTTTGTGTCCGATTTGCGTTTTCTCTTTACTCGATAAGTACCTTCTGTCAACGTTTGTAGCAGTTTACGGATGCAAATAATCGACCTCGGTTAGTGGTTTGTCTGAGTATCGGCTAGAAGCACTGGCGAAATCTAGTGCGTTTAGCTTTCGGCAGAACTGGCTATTACGAAGGCAAGCTTCACAAGATCAATAGGTGCTCGAACTGCCACGACTAAATCGTCGGTGTTAATGTGACCTGCGCACTCAGCCTTGCTTGTTTCTCTCAAGTCAACCCTGCTTGAACGATGCGTTCAACGAACAGTCTTCTATTTATAGAACAAAATATTGGTCCATGCCTTATGAACTCTTCAAGAATGCTAGGATGTGGGCGGTGGCGTAGTGACAGGTGGCTCTGTGGGCTTATTCGCTGGCATTTCCCGAGTGTATTTGGTACATTTGCTGCGGAGGAACAAAAACGGAGAAGTCGTAGGAAGTTAGACGAGGAATCTAAAGAGAGGAGATTTGATGACAATCTGGTTTGTCGAGGACAAGACGGTGAGCATTTTAAAGACAAACAGGTATCGGTGACTTTGTCTACCTTTTACACTTGAATATTTTTGCTTCCATATACTCTTAATTATCTCTATTCAATGTTTCTCTCTATTTAATCTTTCTCTCCATTCCATCTTTCTCTCTATTCAATCTCTTCAAACTTTTTCGATCTCATCTATTGTCTTCTGTCTCCTTCCTTCTTCTCTTTGACTCCTTTCGTTCTACAGCCTCCTACTAATTATATTAACTGGCTACATAGGCGATGGAAGGTATCTGCTCTTGCTAGTGACTCCAGGTCACAGAAAAATCGATCGCGCTTGAATTCGCCTTTTTGCAGCAAAAAAGTCGAACTTCATTCTTGTTTGCTCTAGTCTCACTTGAAGTCGAAGCTGGGTACTTTCAAGTCAATGTGGTCTCGTATGTTGGCATAAGCGACATCTGTTTCAATGCAAATACTTGTTCATCTTGTCGCGTCATTCATATCCACGTCTATCATATCTATGTCATTCGATGTCATTCAAAGGATCGTGTGTTAGTTGGAAATGCGGTTGGTCATAATATGCTTGGGGTCGTTTAACTTAGCTCACTCTTCTACGCTTTTCTCCGGCTTCTTCATCATCCTTGTTGTCCAATAACAGCGTGACTGACACCTTGTTGGAACGTGGCAACTGTGTCGTGCCAACATAAGGTCCCAGACTCAGCAGCCTCGGGATTGGTGACTGTAATGGTAACTTCATCCCAAGCTTGCTTGAAACAGGTGGTGTCAACGACCGATGGTCAGTCCACTTCTCAGGTATGTCATGTGGTCCAATCAGAATCGACTGCTTCGTATGCGAAATCAGCCCAAACGACGACGTACGCTTGAACTCCAGCAGAACCAGAGATAACGATGACTTCGCTGAAAATATCGACAGCGTATGCGACCCGATCGAGTCTGGCTTCTCGGTCAGACGAGCGTGGAGCTCGATGAGTGATGGCCGCAATCGGTCACGGAGCGGGAGAGGATATGTCTCCGACTTGCTCTCTGGACGTGTCGCAAGTGGATCAAGAACAGATTGGTTCCGAGGGCGTACAGTTGGCCCCGCAGAAAATGAGCTCGGCGCAGATGACAGCGAAATGTGTTGTTGTTCACTATTAGATGGACTTGTGCTGCTTGCGCCAGACTCACTTGCAGGGCGTGTTCCACGGTTAGGTTCCGTCCAGATACGTCTGAACTGAAGGCTCGAGTCTGGCTGTGGCGACTTCGGCATATTTTCCTGCAGCTCAGGCTTACCTGCTGTAGTGGAAGCAGATGTCGAACCAAGTGCTGAAGAGTGGGTCGTTGGTGGTAGTTGTGGTGGCGCAGGTGTTCCAAATGTTGTCTGTGCACCTGAGCCTGCCACCGTGGAGGTGGGCGGTACCACAGGTTGGTGAATCCCAGTATAGTCGTGACTGTTTAATGGTCTCGGGAGTGTTGAATTTATGGGTGGTATTGGGGTCTGCAGCGGGGCATTTCTGTTGATGTTCGGTGATGCTGCCTGCGAACCCATGTGAGCCTCCGACGGCACAGTGTTCAGTGGGACCTGTCCCGTTGTGCTTGCAGGAGCCTCCAGAGAAACTGGACCGGATGCGGAAGGTGGCGGAGCGTGTGTGTGTTGAGGTTGGGGTTGGCCAGATGAAGGCTGACTTACATCTGCTTGTTGGCCTATTGGCTGAGCTGGTGGCCCCACTGGGTGAGCTGGTGGGCCCACTGGTTGACCAATCGGTGGTGCTCTTGGCTGACCTATTGGTTGCCCGACTGGTTGTGCCACTGGCTGTCCTACTGGTTGTGCTACCGGCTGTCCTATTGGCTGTCCCACTGGTTGTCCTATTGGCTGTCCCACTGGCTGTCCCACTGGTTGTCCTATTGGCTGTCCCACTGGCTGTCCCACTGGCTGTCCCACTGGCTGTCCTATTGGCTGGCCTTGAATGTGATGTGGTATTTGATGAGGGCTAATCTGGTGTGAAGGTTGTCTCTGTGCGGGGATTGCGTGAGGTGGTAAGGAAACTGGTTGCATTTGAGGGTACTGGTAATATGCTGGTGCGGGTCCTTGGTACCGTACCACTTGCTGGTAATAGGGTATGTGTTGGTAGTAGGCAGCAGGGTTTCTTTGGTCGTATACGACGTATTCTTGGTACAGCGGGTGCTGGGGATGCATCAGGTGTTGGAGGTGGTGGTGCTGGGGGTCTGCATATCCATTTGAGCGCAGGGAATTCAGACTCAGTCTGCGTTTGATGTGTATGAGTGAGTTTTCGTCGTCCTTTTTGAATTTCCCCAGCAGGTGTTTGAATTCCCATATGGGCGGAGCATCCTGGTTCAAGGTCTGTGGGGAGGAGCCAGCCAGAGCCGTGTTTGGCTCTGAGACTTTATGGAAGCCATACATGTGGAGCTGGCGGACGAAACTGGCGACGTTTCCATGTTTGAAGTAGTTTGTCAAGGCGTTTGCGAACTCTTTCCCCGGATAGAGAGCAAAGGTGTTGTTTTCCAGGTTGTGATTTGTCCACCATATCAAATGAGACAACTTGGGGTCGTTGAGCATTGTGTACAACTTGTGTACAAATGCATTTTTCTTTATGGGCGGGTCCTGCTGAGGTTTCTTGCTCATGAGTGGATTGATGGGTGCTACAAAATTTTAGACAAGCCATGCATTTTATATATATGGGACAGTATTTTTTGTTGATGGGTTTTGATATTTTTTTGCATATGTGAAAAGTATTATTTGTGGAGCGCAGAAAATATTCACCTGCACAAAAAATAAACGGCAGACAGAAACGTAAAAGAAAAGTAAGCAGAAGAAATGTAGAGACGCACACAAAGGCCCAAAGCAATACAGTGGAAGGAACAGTGCACTGGCATGTACAAGTCAGGCACAGCTGCGGAAAAAAAAAAACCGTTTGAGGGCGGGCATTATGTGTGGCACGTGTGACCCATGTAACAGGGCAATATAGGGCGACATTTGCCGCATGGAATGGCCACAAGGCCCGCCCACCACGCCAATAGTGAGCGTCACATGACCCACCGGCGATTTTCTACCTAAAGACGGTCCGTCTGCGGAAACACGAGTTAGGGGTGTGATCGACACCCAGGATTAAGTGAAGTCGCAGAGGTGGCGGAAAAGGAAACGATCCACAATGCTGTAGTCATTAGCAATCGCTATGAATAGATGCCGGAAGCTCGGAAACAAAATCAACGAATCCCCAGCCGGTCGCAACAAGGCAAAGTACGAGGCGGGGAATGAAGAGAATGAGAAGGAAGAAAGAGATAGAAAGGAAGAAGAATGAAGTACTAGACCACAAATATGAAGAAATGTTGAAAAGCCAAGAATGAACAAAAGCATCGAACGAGTATAAAGACAAGAAAAGTGGTAAAGATGAAGAATAATAGTGAAGGAATACAGATGAATGGTGGCGAACGAAGTGGCGGAGTGGAAAATAACAAAAAAAAAGAGCAGTAGTTGATAAAGTGGTGAAGCGATCGAAGAACAAATGATGGGCGTGGAAGAATGCGCATGAAACTGCACGAAAAAAGAAAGACTCAGGGCCGGTATGTAATGTAGAAATGTTTTAGTACCATGTCAAGGTATATTTGCCGTATTTGTACGACTTTGTGTTGATTGCTTGAGGTTGCTCCAAGTGATACTGACTCAACGGCAATTGCTTGCAAAAGCGTTAGCGCCGCCAAAAAGATTAGGCGAAAGAGCAAAATAAGACAAAAAATGCGAAATAATACACCGAAAGGAATGATCATGAAACTCGATGGGCCCATAGATTTGTGCGGAGAATACGAGTGTAGCTTCATAAAGGAATGGAAAGGCGAGTATTTTCGTTTAACATAATAGTCTCTAAGAGGAACCTGGTCGACAAAGTGGTTATGAGGATCTAGGCGACATTTTTTGCCCGATTAGTTTTTTCAGCAACCACAGCGGTGATATGCGGACACTGATCGATTGCGATCCTTGTACTGACAGATTGTGGTCTGGTATGATGTCAACAATCGCTTATCAATTTGCTGCATAGAACACATGTTGGAAATTAGTGAATTCTTTGACAGGGTTGGGTACGACGAAGCTGGGCTTAATTATTTACCGATGGCTATTATTGGTGCATGTCGATTGTATCATGATTATAAATGGCTATCGATGATACGAACGACTTGATGGTGATCGATTGCTTGACTGTTTTCTACTGGGAAGAAATCTGAATGAATGCTTCGTAGTGGAAAATCAGTATTTGGTCTGTTTTTAGAGTTTAATTAAATCATGATCAGCAAATATGGTTCGGTACAGTTTTAGATTATCCATAGATTTGTTATATCTAGTATCTCATCAGTAACATCTACGAATGACTAAATAAATAACATCTATTTTTTCCCTCCTATTTGTCTACACGACAATACTTCGGGCGTAGAGATGCGTCGGTATTGCTTGTGGATGGAAAGTTCTTTCAACATTGGCATGATTTCAGCACGATGTGCGCATCATCCAAAAATATTGCCCCATAAACCTTTGTCTCCTTCAAATTCAACTAGTATACCTCTGTCAGGAGCTAAATCCAGATCTGCGCTTCAACAAGACCCTATACATATATATACATATCCGCGTTGTTTTTTGCCGTTGTTGACGCTACTTCTTTGTACCGTGCTGCAAAAGCCGTGTGCAGGAGATAATCTGAAGCTGAGTTATTTTCCAGTCGACTCTCTTCTTGCATTTGTGTAACATTTCCGGTCCCAACAACCCCGATAAGAGGCAATCTAGCAAATACTCCTTGTACCACGAAGCATCTAGCCCAAAAACTTCGTTTACTCCCCTCGTGAGTAATTGCGCATATGCACGTCATCCTTCATGTAGTGCAACCGGTTTCCCACTACCCACCGGGGGTGCCGATCCTTTCACCGAGGGTACCCTGCATATACGCTGTCTTCGTTGGTTACAGCCCTGGGTTCCGAGAAAGCGTTCCGATAGCCTCTTGTGTACAGGTTAGATTGAAAACAGTTGATGTGCAGGTGGGAGAAAAAAGGCTTCATGCAGGATTTGTACTGGTACAATTGCCACGAAAGTAAAGTGTTGGTGGTCAAATTGGTACGGCATTAGCTTACATGTGCTGCTGCCACAACTCGACAAATGCCGCGTACAAAAATCTAAATCACACATTAAGAACCATCCCAGATGCAACCCTAGCCTCTTACCACAACACCTCGAGCACTTATCTCGACATCATTCGCACACGCAGGCCGCTTCCTTGTACATCGTTTGTATATCCGATGAAATTGTATACATATAACTCCGCCGGATCTCCGATAAATCCGGAACCTACAGCAAGTTAGGACTACGGTTAGGACTAATACACCGCCGGATACGTGCACACAACTTCGTTTACAATCTGAGAACGTAACTTCCATGTGAGACCAAATCTCATTTGGGCAATTGGGATGAAGCGCACCAAACCATGGTCTAACGGCATGTTTAAGTTGCCCAGCCTCAACAATTGAACTTGATGTCCAAGCCATGAGCTAATGCATAACAAATGGTTTTGCGCTACCTTTTTTTCCTGTTCGAGCTTTTGCCGACTTCCATTGTGTAGATGTCTTTGGGTAAGATGCGATCTTGTTGTGATACTACTGGCTGCATTGTCCTTCCGTGCCACTTTCTGACACTTGTCGTTCTCGTGTACACCAATCCGACCAACAATTTTAGATGCTGGCTTGCCAGTCCCCTTACGTCATTGCTATCACGTGAAAACCGTTGACTCTAGATGTTGGTATTGTGTTCTGAGAGTACGTCGAGAATCCGAACACTGCAGCAATGGCCACAACTGCTTGGTAGCTACAGTAAATTCAGCGAAGTGCCTCCCATACCATCATCTTGAACCTCGTGTACAAGTTGCAGAAAGATGTTGGCCCGTTTGGAAGAGTCGGCCCGGTCCCATCAAACTGTCGGTACAAGATTTGTATGAACGCGTAACAAAATTCAGGTTTGTCCCCGCAATGCCCGCATCGACTTTCTACCTGTTTGTTTCACTGTTTGTGCTTGATTTCATCATTCCATTATTCTATTTTACCTATTTTTTTTTGTGGGGGCTGCTCTATTGTCACGGTTCATTTCACCCCTGTGGGTTCTTTCCCTCGCCAATGACTCGTTTCTTCACCGCTTATGCTTTAGAATGTCTCTTCCGTTATCAGGGCGTTCGATCGCTTACTTTGTGGCTAAACATTTTAGTACTCGCTGCTATTTTTGTTAGTCCGTTCGGCTCACTCTCGGCGTATTTCACCTGCTCACCCCGCTTAGTATCCCCACTAATTCTAAAGTGTGCTTCTTACTCCCTCCACTCACTACGTTTATGTGGTCTACCTCTGTAAACCTGTTCCTTGGAAGCGAACGGAAGAGATCGGAAGCCATAGTCAAGGCCTGATAACGGCTGCCTCCAATAAAGACTGCACTAGAAACAGAAAATCCATGTCTACAGAAACTCCGCAAGATGAACTCCCAAGTCCTTGTAAGCAACTTTCTTGTAAACCTTTACTTTAAAGCCTTCGAGTGTACTTGTCTAATTTACTTGTAAACGTTCTTGTAAACGTTCTTGGATACCCTACATCAAAGTTACTTTTATCCAGCTGATCTGCATTTCGTTCCTCATTACTAAACCCTCTCTACTCTCCCAAAGTTCTACCCTTTCTTAACATCAATCTGCCGCTCATCATGTCGCTGACATGGTTCAAGTGCTCCCAGTGAACGGTTCTTCCCTTTCTCAACGCCACATCCGCCTCGCTGTCATACAACTCATTCACATCAGAGTATGTCACCTGTGCACCCTGAATGCCAATAACAATAGAAGCGCCAAAATCTTCGAATTTCTTGTTCGATGAGCTCGATCTGTTATTGTGCTTGTTGTTCCATCCTTCGATGTATTCAACGGACTTGACAGCAAAACGCACGGCATTGACTCTGTCCATCGACGATGGAGTGAAACCTTGTTGGACGTGACCTGGGATGGCAGTTCTAGTCTCAAAACGGCCGTGAACACTTTCCTTCACGATGTCCGCAATCAACTCTGTCGAATACACACTCGATGCCTGCTCATTTCTCACAACAAGCTTACCGTTGTTATCCTGACCATGGTCGTTAGCAAATACATCGGTCAACAACTTGATGTCCTCCTGGATGGTCTTCAAGTTAATTGCGGTTTCTGGGGTGTATGTGGCAACAGCTCCGGTGATCAAACCACAGAACGAAGCAACAAAACCAGAGTGTCCACCCTGAACCTCGACAACAAACACACGTCTACGCGAACTACTTGCAGATTGCTTGACAGCATCACAGTAGTTCACCAACTGGTTCAAACATGTGTTCGCACCGAGCGAGTACTCTGTACCTGGAACGTTGTTCGACACGGTGGCTGGGATCACAATCTTGGGCATGCCAAAAATAGGGTAGTTGGCGCTATTGCTGTCCAACTGGTGCAATGCAGTGAATGCCTCAAAACCTCCCACAATAAGCAAACCATGCAAATTGTGCTTCTGGAGGTCAAATGCAACCTTACCATAGTTCTCCGCTGGTAAAGATCTGTTGGTACCAATCTCTGAACCACCCTTATTGTGCCAGTGCTCGACATCCAACCAAGTGAGCTCCTGAATCTCACCTGTCTCGATCAAGCCCGAGAAACCATTCGTAAGACCAAACAACTTGTGGCCCTTTGAGATACAGTAAAGTGCAGCAGCACGAGTCGCAGCGTTCAAACCACTGCTCAGCGCACCAACGTGCACGATACCGATATTCAAGCGCTCCTCCTTCGGCAAAGCACGCAGACCGTCGTCGTAGATCGATGTGGACAAGTACTGGTGGTATGCATCCTCAAAACCAGAGTCACGCAATCCCATAGCCTTGTCAAAGTCCTTGGCCTCAATAGCTGTAGCAACTTGTTTCGTCAACTTGACAGCCTCCATCAATGGCGTACGAACAATCTTGTTCTCACTAACTCCAATCACAGGCGATGGTGTATTGCCATCCATCTCAAGAACTGCCTTCACAGCCTCAACACCTTGCATTGTCGCAAGACAACGGTCGTAGGCAACAGCAGAACCACCACGTTGAACGTGACCCAAAGTAGTGACACGGGTGTCCAAGCCCATCTCAACAAGCGCATCCTTCACCATGTTCAGTGTGATGGGGTTGAGCTGATCGTCAATGGCTCCCTCGGCCACAATCACCATGGTACGTCTCTTACCGTTCAGTCTGTGTCTTCCACACACCTCTTTTAATTCATCAGCCCAAGCTCCTGCCTTTGGTGGACGCTCAGGAATGAAGATGTAATCGGCACCGGTGGAAAGACCAGCCATGAGACCCAACCATCCACAGTGTCTACCCATGACCTCAACGACGAAGGCACGCGAATGCGAGGTGGCTGTGGCATCTATATAGTCCACCATCTCGGAGATACGTTCCAATGACGAGTAGGCACCAATGGTGGCATCGGTCAAGGCCATGTCATTATCGATGGACCCTACCAAACCCACGATCTTGAGCTCATCGTAAGGAGCAACTTGCTGCTTGGTCAATTTGCCTGTGTCCACAAGTTCAGACACAAGGGACTTCCACTCGGAACGGAACAAGTCCGCACCGGTAAGCGAACCATCTCCTCCGCACACAATCAATGCATCAATACCGTTGCTGATTAAGTTGTAGGCACCTTGGAGTCTTCCCTCACGTTGACGGAACTCTGCACATCTTGCAGTACCGATTAATGTACCACCGGTGAACAAGTACAGACGCACGTCAGACCACGACATCTTCTTCAAAAGATCTCCTCCCTTGACCAATCCTTCGTATCCCTCGTAAACGGCAAACACATCGCAGCCATAGTAGATACCAGCACGCACAACTGCGCGCACGGCAGGGTTCATACCAGGGGCGTCACCTCCGGAGGTCATCACGGCGATCTTTTTCTTCTTGGACTGCTGTTGGTCCTCCACCTTTGCCTGTGGGAGATTCTTGATGATCTCAGCAGTCTTGTACTCGAGGAACTGTTCAGATGACTTGAAGTGCTCTTTCGAAAGTGGTGTCTGTCTGTCGGAGAATGTCACCTTGTTTCCCAAGGGGTCCTTAGTCACGATCAAGGAAAAGTCGTTGTGAGGCTGATCGAATTGGACCTTGTGCTTGGACAAGATCTCGGCCACACGCTTGATATCCGTCAGGAAGAAGTTCAATTCCTGTGGCGCGGTCTCAGAAGCCTTGGAAGGTCTGTTGGACAAACGCAACTTGAGCAACACAGGGTCGCAAATCTTCTCAGACGAATCGCCCACATAGTATGGGAGGTCTTGCCATGGAATGATATCGCCATTCTTGTTCAAGTTTTGCAATGGGAATGTCTCAATCCACAACTCACGCAAAGAGTCGTTGGAAACTCCCAAGTGAAGTTTAGGGTTGTTCAGTGCCAGCGCAGCACCATTGTTGCTCACCTTTGAAAAGTTCTTGGTGAGACGGAATCCCAATTGAATGTAGAAGTTAGCAATATCGGTAAACTTGTCAACATCAGTTGTTACAAGCGACACGAACGAAAAACCATGTATATCCACCGTCATCTCTGGCGAGTAATTCTGTCTGGATCGGCTGTGATATACCTTCTTTTTTTGGCGGCATCAGGAGAGTGCGGAGTTTTTTATTCCGAGATTAGCCAGTACACGACTTGTGTGGTATGACGACACCATTCACGTCATGACTAGACATGTGAGGAAGGTAGCACGTGTGGACGAATAGAGAGAAGGAACAGGGAAGTAAAAGGAGAAGGAAGGAGTGACTGGAAGGAATATATGCAAGAATCTATAGGCTTGTGTAAGACTATAACGTGCACACACAAAGAGCTGGAAGATTAAATAATGGAATGGTTGTTGGAGAGATAAAGTTGGAGAGAAGCTGTGGTGTATATTCGTGTGAGACTTTAGTTTTAATCTTTTGTACAAACTAGTATAGATTCCCGTTTTACCGAAGAGTGACGTCTTTCTTGGTTTTGTGGTTTTTCGCAGCCAAGCAAATTCGTGATCGTTATTTGCCCTTTTATCTCTCTGCTCTATAAACATATGCAAACAAACATTAGTATCATAGACACTGCCAAACTGTTTCCGCCACTCATACTTTCGTTGAACTGTCTCCATTTGTAATACCTAGAAGTTTCTTGTAATGGGGAATTACTTGAAGTTTCATGTTTTAATCTAGAGGCATCACCAATGGGTTTCCCTACTGGGTTTCTTGGTCTATCGATACCAACCTCTATCCAGCTGTTCTGATCATTTCCATATGAATACTCAGTTGCTGAAGTGTAGTCTATAACTTTTAAAGTATGCACGTTCATTGTGAAAGGCAAAAGAGAGTAGTCGGTAATTCCACCTGCCCATTCTATAGTACCTTGTTCATTTAAAACGTCACCACCAGCCCAAAGACTGAGCTTCACTGCCATAGGTGCATTTGGAAATCCATGAGGGTTATTTTCTCGTAATACTGTACGAATGATATTTCCATTTAAATGCCATTCGATGCGATCGGGTCTCCAGTCAATGACGTAGGTGAAGAAATTGTCCAATGGAGATCCAGGAGTGGGATGGTATTGACCACGATCATAGTTCAGGACATTTCCCTTGACGAAATAGTTAGACTGGAACTCAAAAGGGTCGGCGCCAAAGAGCTCAACATCGATTTCATCCAAATCATCGGATTGTAAATATACCGAACTGATGATGCCTCTGCCTGTAGCCCCCTTAAGTACGATTTCCACACGGCCGTATAAGATGTAGAAATCAGAGACAAGAAAAGGGTTGTCGAAGCGCTTTTTCAATATGAGTTCCAAGTGGTTTTGTTGGCTATAACTAACACCTTGTGTTCCATGCACGGCTATGAACGCCAGCGGTTGTGTCTCAAACAGCTCAGTATACGAACATCCAAGGGCTTTGTTGCGAACATAGCATGAGGGGTCAGTGCGTGGGTTACAGGTGACATATGTTTGGTTGACACAAAAGGCAGTGTGTGCTGTGATTATAAGTGCTCGAATTATCCACATCGTAAGTCGTAAAATGGCTGCAAATTGTGAAAAAAGGGAATATATTTGGAAAAAATGGAGAAGTGGCAAAAGATATCAATTAAGTTACCAACAATAGAGATGAAAGAAAAGAAGGTGATATAAAATAGAGAAGATGATATAAAATAGAGAAGATGATATAAAATACAGAAGATGATAGGGTTTAGAAAGGAAGATGGAAGAGAAAGAGGTATATCAATATGACCATTTGTGAAGTAGAAAGAAAGTTTTATGTGGTACCGGTTCCCCAGAGTTCGTTAATGAACCGTAAGTATCTTTTCAGAAGTTATATCCCTGATACACAGCTATGATATGCTGAACTGTTGGATATTATGTTTGGTATATCCTTCAATCGTTGATACATTAAAGTTTCCTCACTGAATAGTCAGAATCATGAGAACAATTTGTTAATCGTACGAATGAAAACAGTTCCAAACAACATCAATATATTCAGTTTTCTTAGTCTTCTTTAGCTTGATGAACAATTTGCTCAGTCTGCTATCAACCACTTCAATTTGCATCCGATTTATCACACGTGATACAAAATCAAAAATAGCGCGTATCAATGACAAGATCGGCGAAGACTATCAAGAATACAAATAGTCAGAACAGTCATTTTAGCATACAATAAGAGTGTACAAATAGTCAGAAATTCAAGCATACGATTAAGATAGCATAACCCTAGTCAGTCCAACTCACATAGCATCACTACAACTTTCCATGGAATATACAGAAACCCATCGCGTTCTTCTTACGCTTCTTCGCACCTGCAAATACATCTCACACAGCAACCTTGTTGAGAGCTTCAAAACCATTGTGGAGCGCCTCGAGCCCCAAGAGCTCACCACAAGCTATGATAATCTCCTCAATGCACATGTCTCTGCCATCAACTATCGCATCTCACAACATGGATTCAAAGTGGACAAGAAGACAAACGAGGCCACGGGAGAGCTCACATATATCTTTGTGAATACGATTAGTGATGAGGTCATCAAGCAAAACACTGACTACTCCGCCAAGGAACTAGAGGTCATCAAACATTTGGTGGATGGCATCATGGAGAACGAAGATTTATGCATGGGCCGTGTGAATGCACAGCAAACAATTGCCCTGGAAACAGGACGCACACTTGGAGAAGCATCGCGATTTGTCGAACTGCTCGTTGACTTGGGCTGGTTTAACATGACCAGCGATGAACGCTTGGTGTTGTCGCCGCGAGCAGTGGCCGAGCTCAAAAATTACCTCATCAGTCGCTACGGCGTCGCATCCGACGGTGGAAAGGTGTTCATATGCAAACAGTGTAACGAAATCGTCACTATGGGTGTTTTTCTGAAGGATTTGCACCAGCCTTTTCACTGGAAGTGTTACGCAATATACGTACCGGGCGGCGAGGCTGATGTAACGATAGGTGTACCACGAGACACAATAATAGAATAGAGAGAAAGGAGGTGTCAAAGGGATGCAATAAAAAGGAATATAATGAAAAGAGGAAGGATACTTTTAGAGGTATGGAAAGAAAACTTCCAGAGGTCTGTTTATGCTAATGAAATTTAATTTAAGATCTACATGTTCGTAAATTATATCCACTATAATCTCAAGACCAATCTACTTTTAATAATCGTTCAATCTCTTTTTAAATCTTCAACCTTTCAAACTCTTTTATCTTCAAACTCCTTTTAGTCTTCAACCTTTCAAACTCTTTTATCTTCAAACTCCTGTTAGTCTTCAACCTTTCAAACTCTTTTATCGTCAAACTCCGTTTAGTCTTCCTTCAAACTCTTTTATCGTCAAACTCCGTTTAGTCTTCTTTCAAACTCTTTTATCTTCACTCCTTAAACTGCAACCTTATAAACTCAATTAAATTCCTCCCCCTGCTCCTTCTTGCTCTCTAACATGTCCAAATATTCAGCCTCCATCTCATCAACCAAGTCCCAATACCACTCCAGTACCACTTGCTCGTTGTAAAGCTCCGATAATGAGCGCACTCCCGGTACAGGGTGGTTGAAGTGTGGCCCTGGGTTCAAACGCACGACACCTCCGCCAAAGACCAGCATGGTGGGGTAGTAGCCCAAGCTGCCATCATCAGTGCCACGGTAGTTGGGGTTCTGTGCTTGCACCATAGCGCCTTCTAAGAACAGAAACAAGCCCTCAATTTTGTGCTCAGTTTCGACACCATTCTTGAAGATGGTGATCTTAGACTCTGGGATGCGCGGCACCAAGTCGTCTACCACATCGGACTCCTCCAATACTGCCTTCTCACCAAAGATTGCCACAGGATTGAGTAAATGGTCCATCACCTTGTGTGTAGTGTAATCGTATTGTTCATAGTAGAGTGCATTCTTGTACTTAATTGGTACTTGGTCGCGTAACACATTGTCGTATGCACGGAATTGCTCATCACGAACAGCCGACACATCCATCTTCTTCAGCCGGCTCTTTTTCGTAGTATGTGTTTTGGCAGACTCTTTGCTCGATTTCCACTCGTTAACAAAAGTCTGGTGCTCTGATATTGGTGGGAGTTCCACTTTCAATCCAATGACATCTCCTGTGCGGAATCCTCCTGGGACATAGATTCCCTGTGGTCTACTCAAGGTCATGTGTTCTCCACAAACGTCGCGAAGTCCATAACCGTAGCCATCGAAGCCGATGGGTGCCTCGAGACTAGCTTCGCGGCGACCCAAGCCCACACGAACATGGCAATTGCTTGATGATTCGTTAGCTTTGACGATTTCAAACTCAAAGAACCACGTTCCCTCACGGATTGCTGCATTGGCGCGTACAGACCGCCAACCCTGTGATGTAGTTACACTTTGGGCAGAGCTATCGAAGAGAATCGCCGCCAGGCGGTCGAAGTACAGTGCACGCACACCATATGGTGGGTATTCAGTAGTTGAATAGAGGTTGGCAGGGAAATTGGTGTCTGGTTGACATGGTTTGTATTTGTAGCCGCGTTTGTTGAGTGGGAGGTCTTCCCACTGGTAGAACTGTATGCCATTGATTTCCACTACTGGCCGTAAATCTCGCTTTCCCTGAGTCTCATTGAGATCCTTGAATGGGAGCGGCCTCATCCGTGGATGGACGACCATCGTAGCCTTCCCAGTTTTGGAACGCGTGGAATATGTATGATCTGCCATGAAAGAAATCAGAACGAAAATATTCCAAATCATGGAATATATCAAATGTACATCGATAATCCTGAGCATCAAATTTACCATAGATGACGCTTGGAAATATATCAATGTACAATAGTTATGATGCTATAGATTGATCTTTGTATATAACATCTCATGTTTCACCCGGAATCATAGCTTTTTTCATGGTTACTCTAAGAAGTCTTATTCAAACTAAGAGAGTCTTATTCAAACTAAGAGAGTCTTATTCAAACTAAGAGAGTCATATTCAAACTAAGAGAGTCTGACACTGAAGAGATTAGGCACCCTTAATTCGAGGATGTAAGTATTAGAATTAGCAGACATTTATATTCGATCACAGTCTAAAGTATCCTTATCAAATATTGGAAATCGGTGTTTAGATGTCTTGGTTTATATGAAGCATGGTCTAGTTCTTTTCATGAGAATATCGTTGCATATTGAATATTCTCAAATTCTAATTTCCTAGTCGACTTGTAGTAGCTTCTCATTCTAACATTTTCCTTAGCATCTTATACTTCTCTCATGCTCGTCCCGGCCATCTACTATAGAGCATCTAACTCAATATTATCCATCCTACTATTTGGAGCCTTGATTGTCTGGTTTAGGAGCCCATCAGGTTCATCATAAGCCTCAGGTCTTACCGATCTTCATTATTTTCGATCCGATGCTTAGACATGGGCTGAATTTTTCACTACACCTCGCATCAGAACAACTTGTGACGGAACGAAACTCGTTTACAATTTCTGTAGATTTACCGACCAACATGGGGTTGATGATCTTCACGTCCTTGCCTAGAAATGCATGCAATACTGTGACTTTGTAAGCGCATGCTTGCATCAAGGAGATAGGGTTCAACGTTGGTGTGGTTACGAGCCCCATCAATGCCGTGCTTACAATTCTCCGGTTCCATTTGCAATTTTCCTAATGCATCGGCTTCTTCATCAACTCTGCATTGTGTACATTTGTGAGACGAGGTTGTACATAGTGCACTTCCTATCACATGTACACAAAAGTACCTTCCTTCGTCTATATTCTTCCGTGGACAATACAGTGAGCAACTTTACAAGACCACTCTAAATGTGGTAGCATTTTGGTTTCTTTTCTTCACTACCCTCACCTCGTAGGTTTGTAGAATAGATCTCACGAAAGCCCATTCGTATCATGATGCCTTACGATATCCAGATGTGGGATCCGCAAACACTACTAAAATTGACAGAATAATCAATACAAAAAATATTCTGCTGATGCCCCAAATTTAGCGAAACACTTTTCCGAGGACATCAGCATGTGGCAACAGCGATCTGTTGCTATTTTCGTAACTCCGAATTTTTCACTTCTCCTTCCATCGTTTCATCCTATGAACCATGAGTCATCAGGCGTCCCTACATCCCTTGGACATCCCTTGGGCATCACAAGGCTATCGCATCTGTAGACTGAATTACATATGTTAAGTTCATTCAGATTGGTTTTCTACGTTTCAGATGACCTTGCATAGATCCATGATTATCAGTACTCACACTACTGGTGTGCTTGTGAATATTTTGATGTCAGGACAATTACATATTTCCAGCTGCCATATGGCCTCCTATTGTTCTACGGCCAGCGTTCAAAGCCCATGGTGCTATACATTTTTTTTGTGTTTTGATGTCTCTAACGGGTAATAGTGACATCGCACTCCGGACGTGAATAAAAAGTATTCGCGCCAAATCTCTCCTCTTCATGTGATATAAACGCATATCTGTAGGCGTGTATGCCTGCTTCTTACGGACGACTTGCGGTGTGAGTAAGCACTTTGTTTTTGCTCTCGTGAAACGGTTTATTTTTTCACTTGTAGTCTTTGAGATCTCATCGGAAACATGTTATTTTTTTGCCCTTGCACAAAACCCATCCCGAGGGAAACCGGTCGACACGCTCGGTATTTTCACCCCTCCATCACTATGGACTGGAGTTGAAAACTGTAAATGGGGTAAAATAACAATCGGATACTGGAACGCAAAATTTCCACATCGGCTCCAATCTCGGGTAGTTAACAGTTTGTTCCCGTTGTCACCACTTGATTCTGCGTTTTGGCCGATCATTTTTCAAAAGTCTTGACCCAGAAGATCGACAACTCGGCCTCCTTTTAGATACGTGCATTATTTTCTAAATGATAGAATCGCAACCTAAAGAATTGGTTCTGGCCATATCCATTCGTATATCCAAAATAATTCTTGAGTATCTCACATTTCCATTCTTCACATTTCCATTAATTGACTACTTTTCACTTCACTTTGTCGTACATTAATCATTTCATTGATTTTACACTAAAGACATCATTGAATTTACACTAAAGACTTCATTGAATTTACACTAAAGAGTTCATTGAATTCACACTAAACATTTCGAATATTTGAAAATTCGCAGTCAATTTCAATGTACATTTCCATTCACATCTCATATTTCCACTCACATCACTCCAGATCTTCAACTTTGCTTTAAGCCACAAACAATTTAAATAAAACTTTTGAGCCACTCAGCATGAGGAATTTCAGATCTCATCCAACATTTATCCCTTCTCTACGCAACCTAATACTATTTGCGATTTTGAACCCCAGCTCTCATCCCATTCATCACGCACGAAAATTTCGCTTTTCTTTTGACACTCCTCAAGGATTGTTCGAGTGCTGAAATTTTTGAAATTTTGGCGGTGTGCGTGAGTTAAACATAGAAATCAGACAATTCCAACTCCCCCGACTGTAGCCATCTGTCGCATGGCTTAACTTCGTGTTCAGTGTGTAAACTAACATTCGCGCTTACATTGGCTAAAAAAGACGTAAATATGCCCACATCACAATTCCGTTAATGGTCAAACCACGCAATAATCCGTTTTTGGGGTATTCTGTCGCGCATTCGGTGCACGCAGGTCAACCATTCCATATGCATTAGGAGAAGCATTTACGTTGTTTCACAGCATTGTCACCTCCTCGTCATATTATCGTCACTTCAATTTACACGGTGTTATTCTACGGTAGTTCTCCTTGGGGGTGTGGTCGCAAATAGTTACGGCACCTTAACGAGTAATTATCTCTCACCTACTTGATGAACAAATTCCGTTTCTTTACTCGACAACTAATTCCTCTTACTCGACAACTAATTCCAATGCATACATTCTTGACGGAATTCGCTTGTGCTATCGATATTTTATCCCAGCTATCTTTCATTCCATACTGCGAATTGCTTGTGTAATAAACCTTGCCTACTCTTTTCATCACTTCGATTTCTGGAAAACCGCTCCCCACTGTACGATCCCGAACTAGAAATGTGTGCGCAGCTCGCTTATAAATTCTGTGTGAGCGCAGATGTGTGATACGGTCCCCACTGAATGTTGGAACAACTCGGCTCATACGGGTAGATTGACATGGAAGCCTCGTTGATGTACCAATTGAGTCAAAGGAACTACATTTGGGAAGTTCTTAATCTGCAATTGGTATCGATCAATAGAAGTAAAAGTTACCCCGCCGATATCCAATTAATTAGTTGGGTCAATTGCCAGTCAATCCCTCTTACAACAACTAGTCAATTCTTGAAATACCGACTGGTCAATCCGTTGTGTTAGTCAATTCTTGAAATACCGACTGGTCAATCCGTTGTGTTACTACTCGTGTTCATATTTGCTTGTATATTGATTAAGTTTCTAATTTGAATTCTTGTTTCAAATCAATTCAAGTCTTCTTATAGGTTTCAGTCTTATCCTATAGGTTACAGTCTTATTGTCAGGTTAGATTTCTTCTGTTCAAATTCATTTCTTCTGTTCAGGTCTCTTCTGTTCAGGTCTCTTCTTTGTGGATAACTCAAACCATTGCGAAACATCAGCGAAACCACCCTTTCTTCTCGGCCTTAATCGCGTGACTGGCGCGACCAGTGTCACGAATCACCGCACTACTCTTCACTAACACGCGGCCCTTTTTATCCTCGACCACACTCTCCAAGACCTGCACACGGTCAGAATTTTTTTCACTTTCGACCGGACGAGTCTTGACAATGAGGAATTGATTTGCTAGTGTGGGACGTTTGTAGTTGATGGTGAGATTTTCCACCATAAAGTCGTCCTTCAAACTGCTTGCAGTCTTGGTGCTCAACAGTGCATTTCTCTTGAATGTTTCATTAAGCAAGGTAGCAATCATACCTCCATGTACAAGGAACGGATACCCACAAAGTCTATATCCAACATGCACAAAAGTGACACCTTCGTTGGTGATGATATTGTGAAATATCACTGGCTTGATGAGAATTCCACCTGGCTTGTTCAAAGCATGTGTAGTCAAAGATGCCTTGTTATAATCATGTTCTTTAGTCACCCGAGGTGACTCGTGCTCAAGCACATTGTGGTCCAAGTTCTCCCACGATTGTAATCTGTACCAAGTCAGATTGTTTTTTGGGTGTGCCAACTCTTCGTACAACGGCAAGTGCTTCAATTTATATTCCAATTGCATGGGCAAGAGCTCCGTATTGTGTTTGTCATTCTCGTCTATCCGTGTCATCGATTCGTATATGTCAAATAAGGTTTGGTTGTAAGCCACAGCGCATCCAGCGGCAAAGAAGACTGCCATTGCCTTCCAACGGAACCATGGCTTATGACGCTTGGGAAGATGGGCTAAAGGCGAGTCAAACTCAGACCGTACTGCATAACTTCTCCTCAGTATGCGAAGCCCAATTCTGGGGATTAAATTCCGCGTACGTGCAATCATCTGTTTGCTGGGGGTAATCATGGAGACTTTTTTTTGATGATGAGACTAGAAAAATGTGGGGATGACTAGAAGTTATAAGAAAAACCTTTAGGATAAGGAAGTAAAAAGAGTCTATTAATGAACATAGGTTTATCTCGAATGGAACAGCATATCGTTAGGAGATGAAAGAGATTAAAGATTGTAGACAGCGTGACGAAATGTATTTTTAAAAATGAGAGAAATACACTCAGTGTCTAGAAAACAACATGAAAAGTTGTAGAGTAAGACTTAAAGACAATGATCATGTCCAGAAAACCACTCCCAACATCTCAAATACCTAACGTCGTCAAAATAACCCACTTTGATCTGGTACTCTTCTTCCGTATCCACTTATTTGAGTAGTCTTTCACAATTGGGCGTGTGGCGTAGTTGGTAGCGCGTCTCCCTTGCAAGGAGAAGGTCATTGGTTCGATTCCTATCTCGTCCATTCTTTTTTTTTTTGCATATCATTATCTATTCTTTTTACTACAAACTGCATGTCGTTATCATTACTTTTTAAGACCCAACTTTTGCCAGAATGATTTCTTCTTGTCGCCATCGACTGAGCTCTTGCGCAGTATCAGCTTTCCCAGCAGCTTGACCAGCAGCGCGCTCAGAGTTCGCTTTTTCTTATGCTGCATCCTCATCTTGTCATTATTGCCCTCTAGATCCTCATTGTAGCTCACAAGCGAGCGCACTTTGTACATGCTGTTGCCGGAATCAGTACTTGCTCTACGGCTGATCGAGTTTCCCCGTGAACCACCACCATTTCCAAGCATCGAGGTCGTGCCTGAGGCACCTCCCGAGGTCTGCAGTCTGTATATCGCGTGGATCTTGGAATCGACACGGAGCGAATCATCCTTAGATTGCAATGCCGTCAAGTAGTTCTTCAGATCTCCAAGCGATTTATCTGAAATGAGCTTCACCATGTCAGCAAACCTCAGTTCTGCATCCGATTCTCTACACTGTGAGAGACTGATCTGCAAGTCAGCTTCATCGGGCACAATCTGCTGAACGGTATACAGCTCCACTGATTCTATCAGGGCTGACGACGAGTGACTCAGGACCTGCATGAGACTCGCCGACTTATCACTGTCGGTTTTGAGATCTGGAGCGGTTTCCTTGCGAATGTTCCTAGGAGAAGAGGATCTGCTACGAGAATCGCCTGCTCCAAGGACGACCTCACGGCGAGGCGACTGCGAAGCAGAATCTGTGCTAAAAGTGATAGCCGAAGGCCTATGTGGCTGCTCGAAGTCAATGGACCAGCCCTGACTACCATGCCGTGCATCGACACCCGTTCTGTTATGGAACGAGGTCGCGTTGCCTACCAAAATCACCGGCACTGTCAGATACTTGATGATGTACAGAGACAACTTGATCAAGTACTCGTCGTGCTGGTTCTGGCGGCGAATCCTGATGGGATACTTGAAGTTCAAATTTCCCAGCTTGTTTCCCACAACCACCAAGTTGGGTTGGTATTGCCTAAATAAGTGTTGGAGCATGTGTTTATTACCACCCAGTGGCCCCTGGTCCATATCGGTGACAAACTCTACTGTGACCTTTAGCCTAAGTCCCGTATTCTGCGAGCAGAGTGGGCCAGTGATGAGGTAATTGAGTAAATGCTCACATTTCTTGTAGAGGTGGTCTTTGATGTTGGCCTTTTTGTGCTTCTTGGCATATTCGCGCACATACTTTATGGGCATTATGGCTGCAAGTACGAGACAATCGCCGTCTTGGAGAAAAGAGCTACTTGGGTTAGCCTCTTGGTTAATTTGGAAGAGCCAGTCAATAGAATTCCAAGTATGACGTCTTCCTGAGATAACGCTGAGCAATGTACGTGTATGCTCGTTCAGGTGATCGAAATCCTTATGCTGAACCGTGAGGCTGATGCACTTATAGTTATTCTCGTTGGATGAAGGGTACTCTAGCTTAGATGCCGCGGCGGCCGCGGAAATGGCGGCCGACAGCAGAGATCTGCGCGCCGGAAGGTAATAAGTTTTCTGCGAGTCGAACTTAAACTGATTCATATCGGATGTTTTCGGTTTTTGGAATTGTGGGTCAAGTGCCATCAACTCGTCAAAAGTCATATCCGAGTAGGACTTACGACGAGGCCCAGATGCCGCAGCCTTAGCTTTAGCCTCGGCTTCTGCAGCCTCTTGGAGCTCCTTCTCACGCTGGGATTCTTCCAAATCCTCATGGTAGTCTATAGTTTCCGACGCGATGTACTGGGGAGAGAGTTTATTCTTCAAGATAGACCTTGATGGTGGGTCTGGGAGCTTGAGTTTCTTCTTTGTGGGGTTCAGTGAGAATACCTGAGATACATCATTAAAAAGGGCAGAACCGTAGCCCAAGTCCATAGGCAAGTTGTTTTTATCATCATATGGGCTCTTTGAGCTTAAGGAGTAGTTTGGCTTAAAGAAGTTGCTTGAGCTTGCGCCACCCCCACACTGTTCGTTATCATAAGTAGACACAAAGTCCACACCTTCAGGATCCAAGTTGTTGAAAGAAACACGTCGGGTGAACTGTGTTGGATAAGAACTAGCTATCATCATGATTTTCTGTGAGATATTTGGGGAATTCGCGTCATTTATACTCGTTCCAAGAAGCAAGTTGCCAGAGAGGGGTGGCCAGATTATTCTGTGCAGGCGATTGTGTTTTTTCTTGTGTCCGGTTATGGCGGTTGAGATGCGATAACCTGACGCCGAAGGCACGTGAAAAAAGGGCTGTGCCAAGAGTATGGGTGTGATCGATGACTGCGATAAGTAGTGTATCGATATCTTTCAGTTAGGCTACAAGATGTTTAGTTTCTAGGATCTATAGGATCCTAGATTCTTACCCCGGTTCTTGCGCTCGTCTGCTTAATGCACACGTGAGCCCGTGCATCGTAAATCTAAATTGATCACGTGGCTCCACATTATGAGGAAGGATGGGATAAGACAGGGTGTTGTTAAGGATGATAAGGGTATTGTTAAGGATGATAAGGGTGTTGTTCAGGGTGATAAGGATGTTTGTTCGCGGTGTATGATATTCTTGGCAAGGTTCGATGGAAGATAGATGATGAATCGAGAAGATGTGGATGTGGGATAATTTTCGTAAGTATACCTGAAACAGAGTTCCGCCCAGCACGGAATAAAGGAGACTAGATCAAGACAAAAGGACAGTATCAAAAGGAGAGTAGAATCAAAAGGATGGTAGAATCATAATGAGAGTGGTAACAATATGATAATAGATGTGGTTCGAAGTTGTCTATGGACTGGTATGTATGATTATAATTTTGATGGAGCGTTGATGTCATTAATCAGTTCTACGGCAGTGTTAATTTTGATAGTGATATCGCCTAGTAAACATTAGACTATTTTGGTATCGGCAAAGTCATTAGGGAATTCTGAGGTGGCTTCGCCTATAAAATACGTAAACATTCTTTAAGAACACCGTCGCGTGTATTGTATTCCCACATTACCCCCAATGTGGTTGTGGCAAGAAGAACGTAGAAGCACCTTTTGGTTTTGTGTTATTTTTCAGCCCCGCATTCGGACCCGATAAGGGTCATCGAGAGATGAACGAGAAGGAGAAGGCAGAAGGAATAGGGGGGGATAGAGGGGATTAGAGTCGAATGAAATAAGAGAAAATAATGTTACAGGAGACGAATGAAGAGAAGAAGGAATGTTTGCTGAGAAGTGTAAGAGATAAAAATGGACCTAGACGACCAACGAATTTGGTGGACGGCCAGCAATGATGGAAAAAGCGATCAAGTATAAACAGAAAGGAGGTCACGATAATGAAGAGTCCAAATAGAGAAATATACGATAAGTCCACAAATACAGAAGTTCACGATAAAAGTCAATAGAGAATTCAAAGATATCGGCAGAAAAGTCCACAGATAATGAAATGCCCACAATTCCACAAAGAATTCCAAAAGTAGTGAGAAGTTCTGCACCAGCAACAAGACTCTTTAACAATAGTGGAGTCGAAAATGGTAAAAAACACTCCCAAAAGAATCCCAAAGTAATACCCTCCATCATACGACATCTCGTCACCATAACTTTCCGACCATCTTCTTGTCATCTTCTTCTTGTCATCTTTGCATGCTAAGCCTTCCTCGGAATTTTGACGCCTGCCACTAAATGACCTTTTACACGACTCTCATAGGTTGTAGATGGTTATGTGCCCCGGGTGGAAATTGACTTTCAGCACAGCCGGTTAGATGTATAGGCAGGAACAGATGAGAAATCCTTTTCAAGCGATTTCATAGGGCGAGAGGAGGGAGTCAAAAAGTAGGAACTGGTAAGGAATCTAATAAGGAATATAGTAAGTTATATAGTAAGTTGTTTGACCAGGCTTTTTTTAAGGAGTTTAATAAGTTGTCTTATTAAATGCTTTAGATTAAGGTCGTCGTCTACAACTGTTTCAACTTCCGTTACCTACCTCTACTATTTGTCCACCGTTCTCATCATTTCACCTATCATTCAATCTGTAACATCTTCTCTCACATCTTCTCTCACATCTTCTCTCACATCTTCTCGGTATCTTTTCATCATTCTCTTCCATCCATTCTCTCATCTTTGTGTACTTTGTCTTTCATCTTTGCTTATTTCATCCGTTTCTTTGCTTTGTTTTCCCCACCACATTTTTTTGTCAACATGACTTCCTGGGTCCCTCAACTTCCCATAAACGCGTACCGCGAGATCAATAAGAAAGCCAACTCTCCCACCCCCGAGACTCTCCCCACTCGTGAGCCTATCGGTGGGTTCAATGTGGTTGTGGGGCCCATTGTGCGTTTCGCAGGCATGCAAGAGAACGGCACAAACAACTACCGCGGATCCATCTTAATCGCTACAGAAGGCGAAACTGCACCCAATGTTTCGTACCGTATTGGCGCGGAATCTGCAACGGAACCAACCCTCAAAGGAACCTTCCCAAGTACAACCTTCTTTAATCAAGACAATGTCTATTTCCATCGTTACACGGTTGAACTCACCTTAGCCGCGCACGAACAAGTCGTCCTTTATCAAATTGCAACCTCTCCAAACCAATACCAGTTCTTCGTGCCAGCAGAGGACAAGTCCGCTAACATTGCACACTTCTCATGCAATGGTTTCTCACTTGCCACCGATACGTCCCACTTCACGTCGCTGCTCTGGCTCGATGTTTTGGAAAAACACGCCGCCCAACACTATCACGTGATGTTGGGTAACGGTGACCAGATTTACTCGGATGCCGTCAAGTTGCATAGTGAAGCTTTGAAGGAATGGATGTCAACGGATTCGTTGAAGAACAAGCGCCAGACTCCCGCTACTCCTGAGTTGATTGCGGAGTTAGAACACTTTTATTTGACCCATTATATGGCGTGGTTCGGTCAGGGCTACTGGAAGGGCAGTGCTGGGGCCACCTTACAGCTGTTATTCCCCGAGGCCATGGCCACGATTCCATCGGTCAATGTCTACGATGACCATGATATCATCGATGGGTTCGGTTCCTATGACGATGCCACTATGGAGGGTAATGTATTTAAGACTGTGGGTAACGTTGCCTACAAGTACTACATGATTTTCCAGCACCATATGTCACCTGAGGGTGATGCTTCACACACGGAAGACCCGCTGTGGATTCTTGGTGCGCAGCCTGGTGCGTTTATTCGCCAGCGTAACCACTCCATTTTCACTAACCTCGGTAAGGAGGTTGCGCTCGTTGCCTTTGACTGCCGTACCGAGCGCAAATTGAAGCAGATTATCACAGATTCGACCTACAAGCGTATCTTTGCGCGCATAGAGGCTGAGATTACTGCGCGCCCATCAACAAAACATTTGGTTGTTATGCTTGGTGTGCCAATTTTGTACCCGCGTCTCGTGTGGCTTGAAATGGTGCTCACTTCACCGTTACTTAAGCCACTCCGTGCGTTGGCTGCTAAAGGTGTGATTGCCAAGGGTTTGGTTAACGAGTTTGATGGCAATATCGAGGTGTTGGATGACTTGAATGACCACTGGTGTCTGAAACACCACAAGCGTGAGCGTAACAAGTTGATCAAGCACTTGATTGAATTTGGTGCATCTCATGGTGTACGTATTACGATTCTCTCGGGTGATGTGCATCTTGCGTGTCTCTCGCGTGTGCAGTCACGGCGCACACACCACATTCGTAGTGACGACGAAGCTGAGTTTTTGCCCGAAAACGACCCACGGTTGATCTTTAACGTGATCAGTTCTGCGATTGTGAATGCACCACCTCCTGATGCCATGGCCACGCTTTTGAATAAGCGTAGTAAGATCCACCACTTTGATCACTATACCGATGAGGATGTTGTGCCGATCTTCGATACGGAAGTTGATGGGTCTAAGCGGGTTAACGCACAATTCTTGAACAAGCGTAACTGGAGTGACTTAATTATCGCGTCCCAATCTGTGACACATGCTGAGAGCGTGCGCGACGAAGATCCAGAACGCCGATTCCCTGGTGTTTCTGGAGCCGATATTAAACATACAGAAAATGCCTCCTACGTGAAGTACCCGTTGTACCCTGATACGCTTGTTACGAGGATATACGTGGAGAAGAACCCTGAAGGTGATGACGCCGACACGCAGGTGTATGAGGTGTTTGTTCCGCGGTTGACTGGTAAGCACAAATTGCCAACGAGTGTTATTAAGCACTTGACAGAAAGAGATTGAAGAGAAATAGGAGAGATTAGGAAGAGTTGGAGAGAGATATGAGAGATTAGGAAGAGTTGGAGAGAGATATGAGAGATTAGGAAGAGGTGAGAAATAGGAGAGATTAGGGAGTGTTCAAGAATGATATAAAGAAGAATTAAAGAGATTGGGATTAGGGGGAGTTAAGAGAATGAGATTAGTGGAAATGTTGAGGAAAAAGCAAAAGGGATGATGGAGAATGTTTGAAATTGACATGCATGTGTTGGTGTCAAAGATTTCAGGTTATAGGAGTAAAATATTGTGGACTGTACGCATAAATTGGGTAGAACAAACTAGGATAAATAAGATGAGAATGGCATAAAGGAACATAAAGACCTTGAAGAGTTGTTAGAAGAAACATGAAGAATGTGTTAGAAACATAAAGATGTTGAAGAATTTTTAGAAGAAACATATAGACCTTGAAGAATTGTTAGAAGAAACATAAAGATGTTGAAGAATTTTTAGAAGAAACATAAAGACCTTGAAGAATTGTTAAAAGAAACATAAAGACCTTGAAGAATTGTTAGAAGAAACATAAAGAATGTGAGAAACATGAAGAATTTTGAAGGAACTCTGAAGAGTTTAGAGAAATAGTGAGGGACATATGCACGATGGTCAAGTAGAGGTAGAAGCATAGTATGCGTTATCAAAACCGTGCGTATTCCAAGCCACAAAAAATAGACTCGACCTGCAACTTCCGTGCAGGTGAAATAGCAACGCAATTGTGAGCTGCAAGAAAATGCAAGTACCAAAGTGGTCAACCGACAGAAACAGAAAACTTAGCGTACACAGTTACAGTAGCCATATATAGGATGTGAATATACAAGCCAATTTGTACGGTTTTGCAACATGCGTGAAAAAGCGGCTTAACCGAGCATATCGAGGATATTATTAGAGATTGGGTGTTTCATCATAGATTTGGTACGCAATGGAAAATGGTAATCAAGAGGTGTTAGGATTACCTTTCAAGAGGGGTATGAGGGAATTACCAAGATGGTTGGTAGTATCTGTAGATTGGATGACGATATATGATTGGACTAAATCAGAAATAGGTTAAAGATCATTTAGGGAAAATTCTAGGCAGATTTGAAGAATATTTGAGTAACTACGCTTTTGATAAAGTCATGATAGTGATCAAATCAATTTTCGGATGAATATGGTGGTACTCTTCAATTTCTAGCCCTCTGCAATCTTCAATTCCTTCAATTATTCAATTCATTTGTCAGCCCTTCGCCCAATCCTACTATCAAATCTTCTATACTTGTCATTCCTCAATTCTCATTTCCCAATTCTTCAATTCCACTCTAACTCCGTCTGCTTTTGTGAACACTCAATATACCACAAAGAATAAGCGAACTACCTGATCCTGCTAATCCCAAGTACGCGTACCCTCAATCATCCATTTATCTAGTCATTGAGCACATCTTCCACATCATTCAAAACTACTTATTTCATCTCTCTCTACTCTAACTAAATCGACTTCTTCACTTCCTCATCAACTTCTTAATCCACTTCCTCATCAACTTCTTAATCAAATTTCTTCATTGACTTCCCAATCAAATTTCTCATCAACTTCCTCGATCGACTTCCTCATCCACCTTCTTCATTATATTCATGTATTTCCCTCGTCCTTAATCACTTTCTCAAATATACTCTCTCTTATCTCATCTTTTCTCGTGTGTTTTCCTTTTATCTTTTCTTTCCTTATCTTTTTCCAATGGCGGCGAAGAAGCGGAAGATCAAGGAGGAGGCGGATGATACGGTGACGGCACCTAAGGAGATTGCTTTGAATGTTTCCAACGACATTCTGCCAAATGATACCATGCCGAAGGAGATTGCGGGCGTTGCAAGATCAATCTCCGCGTGTCAGCGGTGTCGTAATAAGAAAATCAAATGTGATCAGCGTTTCCCAAAATGCTCCAAATGTGAAAAGAGTGGAGTGGATTGTGTTGGGTTCGACCCCCTCACAGGCCGTGAAATCCCTCGTTCCTACGTGGTCCACCTCGAGAAGCGTATCAAAGAGCTCGAACAAGACCTTCTTATTGCACGACAACAATCCGAGGTGGTACCAGAAGCTCCAAAACTGCTTCAATCACCTCATGAACACCCTAAAGAGTTTGCATTTTCTCGATTGATGACTACTGCTGTGAAAGTGAACCAACGTGATGAATCACGAGACGCGCCTGGTCCACGCGATGCGCTGCGAGACTCATCCAATACGAGTGATGAACCTTCACCGGCAATTCTCCCACCAAAAATGACTGCGCTTTACTTCATGCAAATCTACTTCGCGCAGTCCAATAGTCAAATCCCCATTCTCCACCGTGAAGAATTCATCGCAAAGTACTTCGTACCAGTATACGGCGTGTTCGACTATGAGGACGTGACTCTCGCATCCAACCTTACCTCGGTCAATACGCAGTTCATTGCAGAAAATTCACCGCAACATAATGAAGTACCGTGGTTTGATCAGTATCGTGAACAACTCCAGCGTGAGCTCCAAAAAGGATCATATGGCGGCGATCTTAGTAAGATCTCCGAGAGTATTGTACCCCCAGCGCGCTACCACAGAAGTCTCTACTTCCTCAATATGGTATTTGCGATCGCAAGCAGTGTACACCATTTGCAATATCCTATCACGATCTCGCACTCGTTCCGCATGGTGGCACTTAGATACCTGGAAGACCGGCTGTGGCTGTTGGACGATCCTCTCGAAGCACTCCAGGGTGTGCTCCTCCATGCTACATACGCCACAATGAGACCTACAGTGCCTGCTGTTTGGTACATTCTCGGGACTGCCCTTCGTATGTGCGTTGAGTGGGATCTTCATAACGAGAAGAACACTACTGGTACTCGTAACCTTGACTTCTACACGATCGATAAAAGACGCCGCCTCTTTTGGTGCGCATACTCGATCGATCGCCAAATCTGTTTCTACTTGGACCGGCCCGTGGGTATTCCAGATGAAAGTATCCACACTCCATTTCCGAGTGCGCTTGATGATGCGGTGATAACGAAAGAGATGTCTACTGCTCCTCTCGATAATACCGCTATGCCATCGTATAAAAACATTGCGATCGCCATGTTCAAGATGCGCAAGATCCAGAGTGAAGTCCAGCGTGTTTTGTATACAGCATATGAGGTACCGCGCGCGTATGCATCAGTTGATACGTGGAAGCGTACTATGTCCGCCCGACTCAACAATTGGTTAGAGCAGATCCCCACAACGCCCGAAACTATGAATTGTGACTTCAACTTGATGTTTTTCCACATTAACTACCACCATACAAACTTGATGCTTCACAATCTCGCTCCCAAGAACTGGCGCTTGAGTGCGCACGACTTTGCACAGGTACACCTATCTTCCCGTGAGCTCATTCGTTGCTATACAGTTCTCCTCGCACGCAAACTGATCAACTATACATGGGCTGCAGTGCATAACACTTTCAGTGCCGGTACCTCGTACCTCTATGCAGTTTACAACAGCAAGGAGGTTTTCGGTACCACATCACTTGCAGAAGTCAAGCAGGTGACTCTGGCATGCCTCCGCATCTTGCAGTCACTCTTCGATCGTTTCGAGGCCGCTGTACACTACTACGAGGTGTATCAAAGTCTCACGATGGCCGTTGTCAAGCTCCGCTACAACGAGACAATGAACGGTTACTCACACTTCAAAGTTACAGTCGAGACCTTGAGGAAGGTGAGCGATACGAACCTCCACTCGAATCTCTCACGCCTTGTGCACAATTTGCACAATGATGGCGGTGCTGAAGGCGACAGTGATTTGTTGAATCCGCTTGTGGCATCGACATCTAACCCGCATGGTCTCATGTTGAAGTCTAATCCACGTACAGACCCTGCAGATGACCCTGATACCTTCCTGTGGCTCTCACCATGGACGTCTAAGTTGGACACTCCTGGCGAGACGGCCGAAAAGTACGACTTGGACACGTTTTTCAAAGAGTTGCAGAACTTGTCGCCCACCTCTACACACAGCATGGGCAGCAGGCGCGACTGGAATGGCGACAGTCCTGTGAGTGCGCCACAAATGTCTCACGAAGGCAGAAAGACCTTCGAATTGATGCACCAGATGCCTAACGAGGTGATATGGGACCAATTCTTTAGCAACTCTAAGAGAAACAGTCTCGAGGAGGTATGATAGGGTTGGTGAGTTAGTATTAGATCAATACTGGTCAGTATCATGGAAATGAGTGTATCCTGCATTTCTATACCAACCGTGATATCATCACGTAAATAGATTGTATTATAGCGATGAATAGACAAATGAAGACATAGAGAAGGTGTACTACATTGGAGGGACATTGATCAAAGGTTCTGTAGAATCTTTTTCTATTAACCTCTTGATACCCATTGTATTACACTTCTTTGCTATTACACTTTACCCTTCTTTTCTATTAAACTGTACCCTTCTTTTCTATTAAACTGTACCCTTCTTTTCTATTAAACTGTACCCTTGTTTCTATTAAACTGTACCCTTGTTTTCTATTAAACTGTACCCTTGTTTTCTATTAACTTGTTAGCGTTTCTCTTTACTTAGGGTTTCCTAACAGCTCGATCTCGAGCAAAACTCTGATTTGCTCTGCCAGAATATTGTTCAAGCATGTACACAGTACAGCTTCAACATCCTCTCCATTATAGAAGCCCTCTATATCCACGATCTGGCCGATCTCGAGCGATCCCAGCGTTATTGGCAATTGGCCGACTCTCACTTTCGCAGTAGTTGTACTGGCACAGCCTGTATTTGAAGGTGCTTCTACCACCAAAATGCCTTCATAGTATTGTCTTATCTGAGCGATTAATCGTATACGGGTTGGACTCAATGTAGATGATTTAAACACATCTTCGTGTAATAACCCTGGATCAATTATAACTTTCGTCATCGACCGAGTATATGATCGTTATCGTGTCGGTGAAAAGTATCCAATCTATTTGTTGGTGAATCTCGTTGGAATTATGTTTTATCTCTCTCAGTAAATCTCGATCTTAATGATTTCGTTATATTCACCAGATTTTTTGCAGCTCATCTAAAAAAAACACAATGAAGATCCTCAACGAACGCGAGAGCTTCTTGTCGAACTTCGAGGTCAGCGAACACCTCAAGGGTTTGAAGAAGCGCTATAACTGGACATTCTCCCCAGAAGAAGAGGAGAAGGGCAAGAAATTCAAGAAACGGTTCACAGAATGTGGTCTTAACTTGGAAGTCATAACGAGAGACGCTCTTCAATACTTGAACAACAGTCCCGCAGCAATCGAAAACAAGCAAGGTTTCATAGACTTAATGACCTTTTTGAACAACTTCGACCTCATGAAGGTGGAAAAACTTCAGATCGTTAACTCCTTGCCTCGATCCATGGTCATTCTATACTCGTTGGTAGAGGAATGTGACCAACGATTTTCCGAAGACCAGTGCCAGCAAATCTTGGATAAGATCCAGGAGTTGTTCCCGGTAGAAGAGGAGGAAGAAGAAGAAGAGGAGGAGGAAGCCCAAGATGAAGAAATTGAAGGCAGTGCATAGAGCGTAATGATAATTGTATAATAGTAACGAAGTTAGAACATACTTGAATAATCATGTAAACCTGATCGTCGCCTCCTAATAAGCCCTACATTTAACTCACTCATATCCTTCATTTTCTATAAAAATCCACCCATAACTTTCCCTTCCATATTTCTATCAAAATTGTCAGTGGGTTCTGCAACACTAGATGGTGCATATGATGCATCCTTCCGATTCTTGAGTAACTCAGAGTAGTTACTCATGGTGTTCGCTACACCATACTTGTAACAATGATCTTTGAAGTTGCCAACCATTTCACTGACGTCACCCAACATTCCCGTGACTCCAACAGCAAAAAAAGACTCCGCATCAACGTTACTTTCTTTGATCCACTTTGTTAAGTCTGCATTCTCATGTACAGGGTCTTCTTCTCCCTGTTCTTTATCGATCTTGTTATTCTGCTTCGCAATTAAATCTCTGGAAATAATCTTGCTCAAACCAACTTTCCCATCAAGGGAATCCGTAGACGCCATCTGCCCAAGGCTCCCTGCTTGTTCAAGGCCCTCATCTTCCTCCAGGTCGTGTTCAGGGAAGTGGTTCTCAACAATGTGATCTATAACCGGCCATCCATATGCATTCGCAAACCTTCTCCTGACTATGATATTGTTGTGTGCATCTGGTTTCAACTTGACAATAACCTTTCTCCAGCTCATATTCTTGTGGTATTCCATAGCAATAGACTCCTCTAAACGATCAGTATCATGATCAATCGACTCTAAGAGCTTCTTCCTTATTCCCAAGCTTGTGTATGACTCGTGCGACGAGCTCGGCTTTTTCTCTATTTTATCTGTTCCTTCCTCCTCTTGTAACGAAGGTATCTCCTGGATAGGAACTTTTGGCAAATTGTCCTCGGTGTATACTTTGTCGTGTAATATCACGTTTTCACGCGAATCGGGATCCGTTATATATTTCATCGATGGTAGTGGTGGCAATATTAATGACGCCGCAGCATCTAAAAACGACGACTTCGGTAACATCTTGTACTTATCCTCCTTTGTGTTTGTCTCTTGTTCGTTTTCGTCTTCACCATTGGCAGCTTCACTTTGCTTCTGAGGTAAAAAGTATGATAATAATGCCAGCATAGGCAGAAAGCCATATTTACCATCTTTCCCGGCACCCAAAACCTTCTCGAGGGCCAGACTCTTTGCTTTTGGTTTATCCTCGTGATTTTCAGGCTCCTCACTCGCATATACTATCTGCGATAAGTCTTCATAGTCGAAGAAGAGTAATGACGATGTCCGAAGGGGAACAACACCGTCATTTACAGCATTTGCATATAAGGTTCTCCGGACAAACCTTTTGAGCACCTGGTGTGTAGGCCCTGTTGGCAAGAGTAGAAGAAGTGGCTTGTCTCCATTTTCAATATACTTGAGTCCAAGATCCTGGCCTGTGAGTCCCACCACACCTGCCATCAAAGCAAGTTTAACATATATGGGGTTTTCGTTAACAACACCTAAAAGTGGCGATGCTATAGTAACGAAGTTAACTGGCTTAATGTGCTCAAAAAACCAAGGGAAATTCAAATGGATGTAGGCAATGGCAAAAGTCTGCACCAATCCACCCAAGGAATGCCCTATGAAAGATATCTTTGTAACTCTGCCATTGTTGAATAGTTCATTTTTCGTCACTAAATCAACAACGTATTCAGCTACACGACTCCCCAAGTACTTGACACCCCTTTCTGTTTTACCTTTATTTCCAAAGAAACCCTTTACAACAATATTATCTTGCGATGCCGATTTGTCGATCTGTTCCTTGAGGTAAAGCATATCTGCAGTGACGTTCGAATGTAAACCATGTGTCAATATGACAAGGTGGATAGGTTTCACAGGGTCGGGAACTGGTATATTCCATAAGTCTAATGTATCTTGTGTTGTAACTTGTAATACACTGTTTGGTACAAAGAGTCCAGACAGACCGGAGTTCTTAACAGTCTTCTCTGGAAATGAGGCATCTTTGAGGATAGACTTGGAAGTACCAACGATAACCTCGAACTCGACCTCAATGGTGTTGTTGAATAAAATTTGGGACATCACATCCAAAGTCCACTTATACGAGTCCTGCAATGTGTGACATGATAATTCCACATAAAAGGATTGGCCAGGGAGTAGCTGCAGCTCAAAAACAGGCTGATCCGCAGTAACAAAACACTTCTGGTTTTGATCATAATCATCCAGCTTGCAGTCAACATACAAAACGTAAGGTCCGGCCAAATATGCTGCCCTGAGTGCAATCAGTTGATTATTCCTCACCTTAACCCACAAATTAGACGGGATTGGTAATTGGGGCTCAGCGCTATTAGTCGAACGTTGTGGTGAATATTCTAGTTTGAAACGCTCGATCTCACCGCACTTGACGGATCGTATATCGCGGTACAAGATCCTATCCTCCGCTACTTCCAGAGTCATTGTAGTGTGAGTGATTGGCAGCAAAAAAAAGATTGAGCATGTGAGTTTACTACTCAACAAGATAATGTTGGATCTACGGTCACGTGATCAGGAGTTAAGGAATACTAGAAGTAATCCTGAGTCTATGTAAGACTTGAACGGATTCATGGGACTCCAAAGTCAAGAAGCTCTGTTTCAATTAACCAGAAACAATGATAACATGAAATATGAATACTTATCAAGGGGTTAAGTGAAGGAATTTTGTGAGTATTGCCTTGATATTGTTAGTCTCATTCTCAATATGATCATTCAATGATCTATTTTAATCATTAACCCATATCATTCTGACCATTTGTCTGTTCTCTTAGTCTACTTTCTTCTCCTAGTCTACTTTCTTCTCCTGTCCACTCGTCACTTCTCTTCGTCACCTTTCTTTCTCTCTTGTCTTTTTCCCTGTTCTCTCTGAGATCGATTTTATCTGAACCAGATCAGATTTTATCGTTTTCGATCAACATGTCGCATGAAATACATCCTGTTGAATTGACAGCACACACTCTCTTAAGTGCCCCTTTAAACTCACTTAACGACTACTTTGAACTGCTAAGTCAATCACAACTTATTCTACTCACACGGCTCCAAGTCATCGAGGATCGTCTCAAATCATTCAAAACCATTGTTGTGGAGAACCATAACATTGTTGATGATAAGGATGTGACAACTGATTTACAGCGAATCAAACAATTGAGGAAACGCTTAGTTGCAGTGCAAAAGGTACTATCGAAAGTCAATAGTCGCTTGGACAAGATCGAAGAGAGACAAAGTATAGATTAATGTCCATGGGTATAAAACATCTTAGGGATCGGCGGTAGATACATGACACATTAGGATGGAAATAGAAAGAGAGTATGGGAATTTATCAAATCAGCATCAGAAACATGTTTAATCAAATCAGAATCAGAAACATGTTTAATCAAATCAGAATCAGAAACATGTTTAATCAAATCAGCATCAGAAATATATGTCTAACGATAATCATATTTAGTGGTTATTCTGTAGATCATTATGCCTGTGTTGGCCAAAGGTCAAATTCAATCTCTCCTACTCTCCCATAGTATCTTGAACTCTCTAACTTTCTTTCCTACTTGCCTTCTACTCTTTATTCTATTCTCCATATCTACCTTCTACTTTATACTATTCACCTTATCAGAACAACTCAACAAAGCGGTAAGGATATCCGGTTCCTTTGTGCCCGAACACACAGAGCATTGCACTGTAGGCGAGGAAAATCATAACACTAACAATGACCACAGAAAAGAAGTGCACTGAAGGAGATTTGATGGTTGGTAAGCGCTTCCATAATACCACAATAAGTAAACTCAATAAACCGTAGATAAAAGACATGATCTGAGTCTCCACACCAAGTTGCATTTGCTGACCGGCAATGATATAGTCAACTTGACCATTAGCCAGCTCACGCACATATGGTACACCTCTGATCTGGTTAAACATGTAACCAGTAGTGAGTAACAAAACGGCCACGAGCGAGAGTCCACTCCACAATGTCCTCGACGAGAGTGCAAAGATCACCTGTTTGTTGAACTTTCTCAACAAAAGTGCCACTGAGAAAGTAGTCACCGCATTGATGGCAATTTTTGCGTAGTCAGGAGGGACATGCTCATTGACCTTGTGGCCAGTGACCTGTTCAAGCCAGTCAAACATCAATGCCTTGTGACTGCCCTGGAAAAACTGGTAGTCTTCCTTTTCAGAAACAAAGTTGTTTGCAATGTTTACTGCAGAAGGAGGGAAGTAAAATACCTTGGGAATGTTATCCAAGCCAAAGATCTGGAAGAACTTCTTAGAGTTCATGAAGTCTGAGCTCAAGAAGAAAATGTTCTTTGGTGGAATCTCTTTGTCCTCAACAGCAGCCAACTCAGCACGCGATAACCCATTGGGGTGCTCGTACCTCCAGCTGTATGCAACAGTCTCGTAATCAGGCTTGAACTCACGACACAATGCACAGTTGATCTGTGGTGCATCGGTCGCCAAATACAACACAAGGTGATAGTCTCTCTCACCATTCAATAAATCTGCGTAGTTCTCATCGTTTAAAGGAATGATGTTGTTGCGCGATTGGGCAGCCAAGTTGTTCAATTCCGCTATGGAAAGCCCCGCGAGAGCAGTACTAACTACACCAGCGAGGGCCGCGAATACTCTGCTAATCCTCATGTAGTGTGTGCTGTATTTTTCAACACGTCAATTAAAACACGCTTAGGTAAGCCGAAAATTACTATTCAAGCCAACGGTTTTTCTACCAAATCGTCTGCACCTTTGTGTCTATACTTCTATTCACCTTGTCTCTAATCTTGCACTACTCCCCATATCAACCAAGCAGCTTCCTTTCCCTGCTTCGAACCGTTCTACTAACAAAACGTATTCGCCGGGCTCTTCCAACGTGACGTCTACATAGGTCCCAAACAAGCTGTCATTCCACTTGTCGTTAACCTGAATTGGTCTACCCGTAGACTTGAATACCGACCCACGTAGAGAGGGCCGGTAGTCACTGACCGACTCAAATTTGTGTGTCTCGTAGTCATTAAAGTGCTTGAGCACAAAAGTAGCTTTGACATGGTGGTTATTCACCACAAAGAACATCTTGAATCGATTGCCTCCTTCCCACTCGAACCGTTGTGACTGTGTGAAAAGACCCAAGCTACTCGGGATACTGCTGATATTAAGGCTCTCTTGTGGAGCAGAGTAGTTCACTAACAACGTATAGTCCATATGAGTGTTCACGGGCTCGTAACTCGATAAGACCAACTTATAAAGACCCTTTCGAAGGGCAGGCAAGCTGGCCACGACAACACCCACCGCGTAGTTCTCGCAGAATAAAAGCTTTGATTTGTCGAAATTACGTACTCGCGTATATCGTTCGCTCTGCTCGCAGTGGAATATGTGGAAACAAACCGATTGCTTCGACCGTGAATAGAGCGCCATTACACTCCCATCGATGTCCTGCTTGACTTCTATTAGGTACTGTGGGTTGTCTGTGAAGGACGACAAGGTCCAGTTGCCCCCACCAGTAGTCCACTCGCCATTCAACTCGGGTAGTGTCAGCCCGTAGAGATACTTGGCTTTCGAGAATGCCATGCCGGCGATGTTACTGTAGCCAGTGAGTGTGAAATTACTCTGGTGTGTGGAAAATACCACAGTAGTGTATGATTTGCCCGGTTGTGCAACGTACTTCACTAGCAAATGCTTGTTCTTGGAGTACTCGCTGCCGGTATTCACGCAACGGTACTGGACAGGCGAGAGTACGCGGTCATTTTGCGTTTCAAACACAAGGAGCCGCGCCATCTGGTCCACATTGAAAGGAAGATGAGTCTCGAGCAAGAGCCAAACCTCTTGGTCAGTAGATGTGGTGTTTGTAAATGAGTATTGTGGGTTTTCGTAGTAGTGGTTAAGCTGTATGTTGGATCGTTCGGATTTACTAGACTTCTCATTCTCAGGCTTCCTACCTTTCTGGAGGTACAAGAAACCCACTGAGGTTTTGTGGCTGAATAACTTATCTGTGTTCCAATTGACATAGAGATAACGGAAGTAGTTCAAGTTCTCCATCCTGAGAAAACGCCGCGACGTCTGGTTGTCCTCTATCCAAGGATTCTTCAAGACGACTGCGCTGGTTGCGGAGTCATATGTGTGGACCGAGTAATCGTGCTCGGAAATCAAGTTGAGTTCCGTGGCGAGTTGCTTGGTCAAGTTGGCTGTTCCTAGTCCTAGGAGCACCTCACCACGTTTGTAGAGTTTCCATAGGGTGGGGAAATTATCGGGGAGCTTGTAGTTATTGATGGAAATGATTTCGGGAATCCAGCCCGTAAGCATGAATGTATCGATGGCCATATTAGATCCGATAAATCGGTAACCATGTCCCATGATCTTCAAGTAGGCCTTTTCGATCAATGCTGGCCATAACAAGTCTTTGTTGAGACTCGATTTGATGATGAGGTTACGATCGGCATTATTGCGGATATGCGGAAGGAAATTGTCGATAGTCACCAACCTGTTGGTACCATTGAATCGCAATTTGACGCGGTATTTTGTACTTTGCGCATGCGGTTCGATAAGTGTCATTGGGTAGTAATTGAGTGTGCCCACGATAGACAAGAACAGCGACACAAACGAGCAGTTCTCGAGGATATCCTGGTACAAATGCAAGAGTTGATTTTCATCATGAGTCCAGTCTTTCACATCGAAGCGATCGAATTGCGCATCGATATTATCTGGTAGTTGTCGACAAGCATCATCTTCGTCTGTATATACATCTTGGTCAATGAAAATGGCGTTTACCGAGTCAAGGTTGCCACCAAAGTCCACCACGGGAAAGTAAAATTGCTTGGCAAGTTTGGAATTGAGCCAAATGAGCTTTTCATTGTAGCGAAGACTCTGACTGATCTTTTCATGGAGATTTAACGAGAATCTCGAGAGTGTGGGGCATGCGGCCAGAACGGATGGCAGAAGCAGATCTGTCTTGGCTAATTGATTGAGGATTTTCACGCTCTCCACGCACTCTTTCTTGGCTCGTGGAGTATCCCCCATGCTGGCGTAGAGATACGCATAATGTATATGGTTGAGGTATTTGTCAAGGGGCATGGGAGGTGTGGAAAGTGTGCTCTTAGGGAATTGGTTGGTGAAAAGTAAAGTGGTGGTGGGTAAAAGTGTAAGTTAACCGTACAAGTTGAATGATTTGTACAGATGATGTTTGGCAGGTTGAATGGTTTGCACAGGTGCTAGTTGACAAGTTGAATGGTTTGCACAAGTGCTAGTTGGCAAGTTGAATGGTTAACTCGAAGTGTTTATAGTTGATTTTATGATCCGAAGTTAATAGGTGTAATGGATTGAAAGAAAATGGTAAGATTGTTGCAAATCGATATATGATGTAAGTCGACAGTAAATACCGACAATTAATGAAGATATGATACGATACTATGAAAATGATGCCAATATCATGAATACAAACCAATACAATAAGTACTATGTCAATACTATGAATACTATGACAATACTATGAATACGACTAATACTATGATCCCATCATGAATATGATATTTTCATCATCACTGCATTTTACTCAAGCGTTTTTTTGATCCTTTTCTTTTAACCTCACCATGATATCCTTCCGGCTCCTCGGAGCCATCTTCGCCCTCCGGCTCTTCAATGCACTCACGACCGTTACCTTCTTCCAACCCGACGAGTTTTTCCAGGCATTGGAGCCTGCCCATTACTACGTGTTCGGGTACGGATACGTCACGTGGGAATGGAGGGAGCATCTCAGGCTGTCGATCCACCCATTGATCTACGCAGCAGGCTACAAGATAGCTCAGTGGACTGCACATGGCAACGCTGACCTCGAGTTCAAGTTGGTGTTACTTGCTCCAAAAATCATTGGTGCCATCATCGCAACAATTACCGAGTACACAACCTACCAATTTGCACGTACCTACAGCGGAAGCGACCTCGTGGCGAAGTACACACTCGCACTTTCTCTTCTCAACCCATTCAACTGGTACTTCATCACCCGATCCTTCTCGAATGTTTTCGAAACAATGTTGGTTGTACTTGGACTCCGCTATTGGTGGGGGTCCACGAGCTACAAAAGCTTCTGTACCAGTGTAGCATTTGGAGGCCTCAGCTGTGTTGTGCGTCCGACAAACGCAATCCTCTGGGCATATTTGGGGGCAGAAAAGGTGGTGCGGTCACGCGACGTAACCCGCAAGGTTGTATTGGTGATGTTGGCGATCGTAGTCGTGGGCACCTTGTTGGCCCTCACAGCAGTACCGGATTATATATTCTACGGTGAACTCACATTTCCGATTTACAACTTCCTCGAGTTCAATGTGGTCCGCAACTTATCACTCTTTTATGGAAGTGCTCCATGGCACTTTTACCTCACACAGCTGATCCCACTCATGATGATGGCATACTTGCCGTTTTTGGCACGTGGTCTCTACATGATGCGCTACAACTCCCTCGTACACGCATCGGTAGTCGTGGTACTCGGCTTCTCGTGCATTGGCCACAAGGAATTCCGTTTCATCTACCCTTTGCAACCAATCATGTTGATGGTGTGCGGCTTCGCAGTCACAGAGGTGATTGAAAAGAAAAGACAAAGAGGAGGGGGAAAACAATCTAAATCTAGCGATAAACCTAAATCTAGCCACAAAATCACAACTGGCTGCAAAACTACAACTGGCAGCAACAGATCTATCGACGAACAGCCCGACTCCACTACCTTAAGAAACAGAAAGAAAGTATCGCTGGAAACCACGAGTCCAGTTTCCCTGGCAGAGACCAAGGAGGAAAGTCCTTACCGGTTCTGGACCATTGTTCTCGTTCTCACCAACATAGCGATCGGTTTTTTCTTTACGCGTGTGAATGAACGTGGGGTAATGGACATTGTGACCACATTCCGCAATGAGAACATCAACAATGTAGGATTCCTTATTCCCTGCCACTCCACACCCTGGCAAAGCCATATTCATGACCCAACACTCAAATCGTGGTTCCTCACATGCGAGCCCCCGCTTCATCTCGACCTGGGCAATGCACGTAACGTTCGCGAATACCGAGACGAATCTGATCGGTTTTTCGACGACCCACGCGGATTTTGGAACACGATGACCTCGTCGCCGTCACGAATCGTAGTGTTTGAGCCCATGGTTGCGTTTGCGGAGTCGTTGAACGGTTACGAAGAGTGCGGTCGTTACTTCAATAGTATGTTCCACTGGGATGACCGTCGGAGAGGTCTGTTGGTTGTCTATTGCAGGTCATCTGAGTAGGTGGTATACTAAAAGAGATGAGAAGATGCTTGCAATCAATTGGGTGCAATCAATATGACAGCCGATGTAGTAAATGTTACCTCATTAGGTAACTTCTACATCCTGTACCGCAATAGTTTATTTCTCCACTATTGAACAGATCGGCTCCAACAGAAATGGAAGGTCGTGTCAAACCTTATCGCCTTCATCTACACCCTACCATTTACACCCTATCTAATCATCTGACAACTTAACACCCTCATCTGATAATTTACACCCTATCATCTGACAATTTATCTACACCCAAACATCTGACAACTTAGCGTCGCTATCATCTGAGCACCGTTATCATCTGTGCTGGCACTATTTTTTTTGTGTTCATACCGGCTGTCTCGGACTACATCGGACTTGTTGGGCACACCGGGTTTTGACTTGGGGACCCCGCTGTGGACTTGGTTGTCTATATCTCTAACTCCACTACATGGCCCCAATCTCCACTGTGCGGAGGGGCCAGGCTAGTGGCATGTGGGGTGCTATTATCCGTTTTCTCTCCTGCACATAGGCACCGAAATCTTTCGGATGAAAAATTGTAGGATACTGAGGCCAGGGGTATGGGAGGCGCATCCATCGTGCAGTCCTGCGGAGGGGTCTGTAGAGGGGAAAGAGTTTTGAGGAGCCTGGGCACAAAATATACACTTTCGGCGCTAAGACCAAACCACGAGATGCAAACGGTCCACGTCTCGGTTATCTGTAGTCCGAAATCATCGCATCGTATTCAGCCGTCCTTGACATCATACCTGACGTGCACCCAGTTTATAGGTGGTGCGTGACTTCCATGTGTTTTGTCATGTGTTCGAGTGATCTCGGTGCGTCAGGTGTTTGCGGAGTCTGCTGACGCCAAAGTCCGGCGCTTAACTCCTTTTTTTTCCGCCGAGCGTGTGTAGGTTGCCCTGTGAGGAGAGATCTCTGAGCAAACCAGCAAAGGTGAGCTCAACATAAGTTGATGTTGGTCAAGTGGGTCGGCAATTGATGAAGCAGTCACAGTCTCATGCGTCACCTAACTCCATCTGACGATGATCGGCGGTAGGGAATTTTGTGCAATATTGTGCATTGTGCAGTGCTGGAATCACCTGTTGCAAAGTATAAAGTGGGGAGCACAAGGAAAAGAGATACTGAAAAAAGTATAAAATGCTCTCCTTCCGTCGTCTTTTGCATTCATCACCAATCCGAAACCAAATAACAAAAATGTCTATCCCAACCACTCAGAAAGCAGTTGTCTTTGAAAAGAACGGCGGTCCTCTTATCTACAAGGACATCCCAGTGCCAAAGCCAAAGCCAAACGAGCTTTTGATCAATGTTAAGTACTCCGGTGTTTGCCACACCGATTTGCACGCCTGGAAGGGTGACTGGCCATTGGACACTAAGTTGCCATTGGTCGGTGGCCACGAAGGTGCTGGTGTCGTTGTTGCCATGGGTGAGAACGTTAAGAACTGGAAGGTCGGTGACTTGGCCGGTATTAAGTGGTTGAACGGCTCTTGTCTTAACTGTGAATTCTGCCGTAAATCCGCTGAATCTAACTGTCCAGACGCTGACTTGTCTGGTTACACACACGATGGTTCCTTCCAGCAGTACGCCACTGCTGATGCCGTCCAGGCTGCTCGTATCCCACAGGGTACTGACTTGGCCCAGGTCGCTCCAATCTTGTGTGCTGGTATCACTGTCTACAAGGCTTTGAAGACCGCCGAGCTCTCCCCAGGCCAGTGGGTGTGCATTGTTGGTGCTGGTGGTGGTTTGGGCTCTCTTGCCGTCCAGTACGCCAAGGCCATGGGTTACCGTGTCATTGGTATTGACGGTGGTGAAGCCAAGGAGAAGCTTGTCAAGTCCTTCGGTGCTGAGTCTTTCATCGACTTCACCAAGGAGAAGGATGTCGTTGCTGCCGTTAAGGCTGCTACTGAGGGTGGTCCACACGCTGCCATCAATGTGTCTGTCTCTGAGGGTGCTGTTGCTCAGTCTTGTGAGTACGTGAGATCTACTGGTTGCGTCGTCTTGGTCGGTTTGCCAGCTGGTGCTAAGGTCGTCACCCCAGTCTTTGACGCTGTTGTCAAGTCCATTAGCATTAGAGGTTCTTACGTCGGTAACAGACAGGACTCTGCTGAGGCCATTGACTTCTTCTCCCGTGGTTTGATCTCCTGCCCAATTGAGATCAGAGGCTTGTCCCAGTTGGAGGGCATCTACGACGAGATGATCAAGGGTAAGATTGTCGGTAGAATTGTCGTTGACACTTCCAAGTAAACTACTTGGCTCCTGACATGCTATGATTGTGTATGTGTAATGATAAAAAGTTTTGTGACCGATCGTAGATAATGAAGATTACACAAGATTGTGATCGACTACAGTTTGTAGACAAGTGCTTAGTAGAGTGAACATGATAGCCAGAGATACCTATAATTCGAGTAACTAGTGTTTGTGGTCTCAATAGAGAGGGGAAGGTCCGAGGTCTAAAATAAGGTGATGTTCTGATTGTGCAAGTCCGTAAAAAATATTTTAGATAAGAATCTGTGTTAGTAGAATTTACTTATCGAAAAGCGATTGCATAAAGCTTAGCAGAAAGAGAGTTAGAGGGAGACAAAAGGCATTTACAACAGAACTTTCATTTCTAACAAAGCTTCTATAAAATTTAACAAAACTTCTCTAAAATTAATAAAGCTTCTTTCGTATTCAACGAAGCTTCTTTTAAAATTATCTATATTTTCTAGAATTTCTGCAGAATTTTCTACTTCGGTGAATTATAAAGTTTTCCATATTGAATCATTTTACCAAGCAAGTTCGATTTTTTTCGCGTGAAAACTGTGCATATGGAACCATTTGCTTAAACACTAAATAGGTAAGTAACATCATTAGTAACCTCATCAGTAGAATGATTCATAAAATATTCTCTTCAGAACCCTACAAGTACATGAACATATTCGCTGATATTTACTAGTTTCCACTCTTTATTCTTACTCATACAGTTTGATTTGCTCATCCAACCAAGCCCAGATCTTTTCGCTGCTCTTGTCATTGTCAATGTCCTCTCTCAAGTAACCGAAATTGCCGAACGAGACGATGTGAGAGCCGTTCTTTTCCACAGTAACATCTGGGGACAAACCCGCAAATAATTCGGTGTAAGCGCCGTTTCTGACTGGGTGCAAAAACAAGCGATAGAAGAACTTCTTGAGAGGAGCGTAGCTTCTGGTCAAGTCCGAGTCCAAGAATCCCGGGCATACAGACACACTCACAATGCTGCTTCTCGCCACAGCATCTGCGTGAACTTGTGGCCACCACCTGGCCTGCACTGCATTCAATGCCTTGGACTGATCGTAACGTAAATTGAATGGGCCCTTTGAAAGCTGTGGGTCATCGAAATCGAAGCCTCCCAAAGGTGCACCCAAATGACGCGTTGACGACAACCAAACGATCCTGGACTCATTAGGTTTGTTGGTCTTGGCGGTCTCGAGAAAGATGGGGTCAAGCAATCTCTGCAACAAGTGATGACCAATGGCATTGACACCGAGCTGCATCTCGTAACCTTGCGTGGTTTTGCTGCCTTCAGGAGGATCCATTACACCGGCATTGTGAATAATCAAATCCAATCTCTTCAGCTGTGAGAGGAAACTTTCCACAGCTGGCTTGATCGTAGTCAAATCACCAAGGTCTGCCCGGATGAAATGAACACGACCGCCAACTACCTTGTTATATTCCTGGGCGACCTCGGTCTCCAACTTTTTAATGGCTTCTTTGGACTTTTCTTCACTTCGAGCAATGAAATATACTGTGGCTTCAGTAGACCCTGCAAGTGACTTTGCAACTTGGTAACCAACACCAGTGTTGGCACCTGTAATGAGAACAACCTTACCTTCAAGCGAAGGGTATTCCTCTTCTGTGTATGTCGGCGCACCGGGGAAGATACCATGAAGAGTTTGCTTGAAATCTTTCCAAGTCATCGATGGAGGTGCGTAGGTGCTCATGACTGAAAATGTGGTACGGCTGTAGTTGTCAAAAATTTAGTAGCGATATTGAATTACCAATCGACTCTGGATAAAGTTATATGGAACCCTGGATGTAGTTATATGGAATTCAGGATAATGTTATATGTATAGCAATTGACTTGGTGTGGTGGAGATGAGTTGCTTTTATATTCGCGAAGTGACGTTTTTTCAGCCGAACCGATTACTAAGAACTCGGTGATAACGAATCGTGGGGCGACCGAGCTTAGTTATCATACGACAGACAACCAAAATAATAGTGTATATATTAGTACAGGCTCATCATACTAATGAGAAGCAATACTCAAACAACATCAAATAGTGATAGCATTAAAATGCTGAATTCGGCTTCAAATACAGACATATATCCACTGACTTCAACAAGCTGAATTTGAATTATCATCAACAAGCTGAGTGGTCAAGCTGTGTTTTATAACAAACTGACATTGATATAATGACTTTAAAACTTGACTTATCCTGACATTGGTATGCTCTCATTTTTAGATATCTCTGATCGATTTCCTTCTATCTCGTGATACTCTGATGACATTCACGCGTTCCCCCAAAATCCTCTACACCACTTTCCTTTAACCATTCTCTCGTCAATCACAGCCTTTTCTTTTCGCCTTGTCGCTTTCCTTCTTTCTTCCCTTTACCTTTCTTCCCTTTACCTTTCTTCCCTTTACCTTTCTTCCCTTTACCTTTCTTCCCTTTACCTTCCCTCTTCATTCCTCCGATTCATCTCCTCAGCATCTTTTTGCATCTTCTCCATCCACCGTTTGACTAAGCTCGCATTTTCCTCTTCCACCTTCTTTACCTTTTCTCCCAAGACATTCAACTGTATCTGGTGCATCAAGACTTCATCATTGACGATCTCGATGGCCTTGTCTTTTTCCTTCAACTCTAGGTTCAGGTTATGGAGACGTGAATTGAGCTTCTCTATGTTTTTCTCTAGAGACTTGATAGTTGTGTCGCGTTGTCGTATATCTTGTTGCAACCGCTGTGATTGTAGTGAGGACTGATTAAGCTGCGTGACCAAACTTTCTACCTCTGTTTGAAGCTTTCCCGAGTCCACGGCATTACCAACAGTTCTTGTACGCAGTAATTGACTGAAAGCTACGAAGTATTTGGCATCTTCCAGTTCCACTTGGTCGCGTACACCCAATTTCTCTAGAATCAAGTTCCAATCTGCCATACTTTTTTTTGTTATCGTAAAGTCTGTGGCAAATACCATGAGCCGATACTGGCAGCGCGCGCCAGCACTAGAGAAACAAGACGAAAATGAACGGCATATACCACCAGAAGACCATAAACGATCGCTAGAGGTCGTCAATCATGATAATATACAACATGAGCTAATATCGACCATATCGCCTTCTTCACTGATAAGACAACCACAAGATACAAACACTGAATTGCAACAGCCTAAAAACGACACTAACCCGGAATCAAATGATCCCGTTAACGCTGAAGAGAGAGCAATTAGTCTATCAGAGCGCATTGACGATGTATCCGGATCGAGCGATCAGCAAGATACACATACTCCGAACCAAGACCCACAACGTGGATGGTGGTGGCAGGAATCCACAACTTCCTCGTGGTGGTGGGGTAATAAGGACACAGAGGCGGGATATGAGGAACCGCAACAACCACAACAAGAATCCTGGCTTGGCTGGTCCCTCCAGTATACTCGTGTGGGTGGGATTATACCTTTCGGAAATACCAGACAGGCACCAGACAAAGTAGAGGAGCTTCCTGAGGAATCTTCTACTAGTGATACACAGCCCATAGAGCTGCAAGGAACAAATACTTCCCAGATTGGAAATAGAAAAGATCAGGAAGAGGATGAAATAGATCATAAAGGTCAGATTGAAAACGAAGAGTATAGAAAAGAAGGAAAAGAAGGAAAAAGTGAAGTTGGAAAAGAAGATGGCAACCAGATTGGCAAAGATGACAATCGTCAAAACCTTCCTTCGGTGCTGAACGAAACAGCTTATAATTGGAATCCCACGACTGTTTCAGAAAGCCATGATTTGACAAACTCAAATGCGATATTAACACAGAACGCGAGCGATGCTGATAGAGCTGAACAAACACAACAGAGACAATCGTGGATCTATGATGTATCTAATGTCATAAATTCTGTCAAACCTCTCCTAAACACCGAACTGAAAAATGAAGATACCAGAGTTCAAAGCATGGATGGGAATCGTGAAAGAACCCCCACATCTCAAGTGAACAACTCTGGCGCAAGTCCGGCACCAGCTCAGTCCTGGTTATCGTGGCTCACGTTTTCACGTGCACCCGAAGTAGATGACGACGACACTGATGTTAGCGGGGATGAGTCGGCTGCAGAGCTCTACAAGGCAGCAAAGATGTCACTTGAGGCACCTCGGGACTCTTCACAATACGCATTCAAGTCAGTTATTCAGCGCAGAGAAACGAATAGGGGTGTACTGGATACACAATCTGCGAAGCTGATGCATGGAAAAACCGATACTAGAGAAGCTGTGAACAGAAAAACCGTTGATACTAGAGGAGGACTTAATAGTAAAGCAGCTGATGCTAGAGAAGGAGTTAAGAGAAAAGCAGTTGACGTGAGAGAAGGAGTTGACAGAAATGCAGTCGATTATAGGGAAACTGTTAATAATGAAGGTGATACTGTCAATACTAATGGAGAGACTACCAATACCAATATAGAGGCTACCACTACTAATGGTTCTACAAAACAGGAATTAATACCGAATATTAAGAATGCACCAAATGGGGATTTGAAGGCAGCTTCAACGAGAGAAGATGAACGGAAAGGAAATAAGGGCGAACGAACGGAGTATTCCGTGAACGGGCAAATGGGGTTCTTCAGACTGGCATCCAATGAAGTGAAGGGGTATTTCCAGGGAAGTTTTGACGATCTGAAACAACAGTTCTTGCAATCGAAAGAATACTTGCACAATGAGCTTGCTGTGAGCGATACACTCACGGAATCGCGGCCCGTTCGTTTCCATCTGCGTAAACGGCCGTTAACTCCGTACGAAACCCTGGAACTTGCATTGGGTTCCGGTATGCAACCCGCGCGAGCAAGCGGACGTTTGTACCCCCGTTTTTCGTGGAATATTCGACCGATCACAGTTAGAACCAAACTCAGGCTCCATTGCGAAGAGACATTATGGCCAAACAAGTCGAGCGAAGTGCATCTTTACCGTTCTACCGGGCTGCGGATTCTCCAGAAGAAGAAGTCAGTAGCCAAGGTTGTTGTTATTGGGGTGCATGGCTTCTTGCCTATTAAGTTTGTGCGCACTATCATCGGAGAGCCCACAGGTAGTTCAATTTCGTTTGTTCATAGCGCTGCACATGTGGTTGAGCGCTGGATGGACGAGAGTACTCCGTACACTATACAAACGATCGCGCTCGAAGGCGAAGGAAAAATCACCGATAGGGTTAAGAAATTGTGTACCTTGCTTGAGAACTGGAAGGAATTAGTTGCCGAGAGTGACTTTGTGTTTATGGCAGCGCATTCACTGGGGGTTCCTGTAGCGATGCACGTGTTTGCGGAAATGTTAACACGATGGAAGGCTGAAGGAATGGCATTGGGACAAAAGAAATTAGGGTTTCTTAGTATGGGTGGTCTTGTGAGTGGTCCACATTCCGGGCTCGATTCTAAAGTGGTGATTCGTGCGTACAGTCCACATGAGAAGACCCTTATCAGTGAGTTATTTGAGCTCCAGCGGCCGAACCTGCCGACATCAATTCAATTGGACCGTGCGGTGCGGAAGCTCGTGGAGGAGCATAATGTGAAAGTGACGTGTGTCGCTTGCGCCGACGACCAGTTTGTACCTCTTATATCTTCGCTAGCGCTCAAGTACAGACACCCTAACATCTTCCGGACTGTGTATTCACGGGAAGGGGGCGAAGTGCCTCGGTTCATGGTGGAGCTTGTTGGAGCGTTACTTGCGATGATCAATGTTGGGGTCACAGAGGATATGCCACTCCTTAGGGCGATCAACGACGTATTTGTTGGGACTAGCGGAGGTCACTGCAGCATGCACCAGAATGAGGAAGTATACATGACGGGGGTGATGCACGCTGTGGAGACTACGAGTTTGGTGGGGCGGACAAGACACAAGCTTGATGTACAGGAAAGCAGGTATGCTTATACTAAAGTGAGTGCGAATGTTTACGATATCCCATGGCAATTGAGGTCGATGTTGGAGCGGTTAGTAAGGGTGAAGAATATCGGGAGCTTGAGCATATTGGAGAGGTTGGTGGAGTCCTACCATGAGTGGGAGCCCCAAACCCGAGCATGGAAAGATGTTAAGATGTGGTTTAGCGGACTTGAGGAGTTGGATTTAGAGGATTTGCTTGCATAGAGAGGAAAGAGAAGGCGAAGAGAAGAGGGTAGAAAAAGAAAAAGGTAGATTCAGGTAGAAGGGAAGAAAGGAAATCGAAAGAAAGGAAATCGAAAGAAAGTAAGGTTTAGGTAGAAAGAGGGGAAGAAAAGGCGGATCGTAGTATGTTGAAGGATATGAGACGGAGATGGAATAAGACTCCGGGATACGGAATTTAACGCAGTTGAAGTCCTTGAAGTGCCGGTTTTAAATGGACCTTAGCGCATTTAGGCCGTCAAGCATCCAAAAAGTTTGACGAGAAGGACAAGAAATATAGTCTCCAAACCGGATGACTATGCACCTGTACCAGCGATGGATCTCCGTGCATCATCCATGCAGAAATCAGTCCACAGTTTCCATACAGCTCAAATAAAGGACTTAATAACCAGACGATTAAAAGATGTGAAGAGATTGTTCAAATAAGAAGACCAGATCATATAGCATATGGCTATCAAAGAAGGATAAATAGAAGTTCGAAAAGAAACCGAAGAGTAGATAAAGTGAAGGCAAGTCCAAGCAAGTTAAGGCTATAGGACACGAGCGTCGGTGATCCAAAATTTAGCTTTGGAAACCAGGGCCCGTATGGTCTATAGTGGATGCACGTGAAGCTTGGTGTAGTTGTCGCTGCAGTAGACGAAACATTTTAGCCCGGGCATGTGACGGAAGCCCAGAAAACTCGGAACGACAGGTATGAGCTCATGACTAGGTCGGAAACTGATCCGGTTAGTTTAGTTAGTCAGGGATAGTGATAAGGGATGGGGAAGATAGTAAGGGGTAGTGATAGATAGTAAGAGATAGGAACAATAGTGAGAGGGATCATGATGATAGGGATGACAGTGATAAGGTTAATAGTAATTGTGATGATAGTGATGATAGTGATATAGATGATAGTAATTGTGATGATAGTGATATAGATGATAGTAATTGTAATGATTAAAGATCATTGAGGATTTAAGGATCAGTGATTTACATCATATCTGCATATTCTTTAACACTAGTGATGAAAGTAACACCATTAAAAATGAGATCACTGAGTGAACATTACAATTCTTGGGGGTGGACTGTTGTCTCACCTCTTGCTTCCCGTGTCGTCACGTTACATTGAGTTTTTGACTTGCTTGGTTGCAACTCTGTATTGTCAGTCCGCATACCATTTTTGGATGACTTTGTGCAAGGAGGTCCGAATCAAGGGATCATGCAAAAACTCTTAACGGCCAAACTTTGGTGTCAAGCCCGATAAAGCGGCGAATGCCTCGTCTATACTTGCACAAACACAAGGGTGCAAGACCCCACGCCTCCAAACGTTTGAGGAAAGAGGTAGGACTACCATTAGTGGAATGAATATGATGTAGTGCGTGTTGAACCTGCAGTATATTTGGGTGCATTTCTTCCCTTTGTACAATAGGCATTCTATGTTGACATGCGCAACAGTAAACCCCCGTACAAGAGCCGTGCGTAGACTCTGGTTCTCTTCACTGGGCTGCAACCCGACGGACCCGAGCACGTGATACGAATTTTAGCACGAGTGCAGTAGGGCGAAAGGAGAGCTGTGGGGATAGAGGAGAAGGAAGAGGAAGGTAAAGGAGGGTAGAAACAGAGAAAGGGGATGAATGAAAAGAGACAGTGTTGAAGAAGGATGAAATAGAGAAATGAGACAGTGTTGAAGAAGGATGAAATAGAGAAATGAGAAGGATTAGAACAACTGATGGGGAGGAGATGCAATGAGGAAATAATGGCGAAGAAGAGTAGAATTTAAGATCATTGAGATGGGGCTGACATGAGGTCGGCATAAGATGCACGATCAGGAAACAGCGACCGAGACGCACAGGACGGCTTAACTCCTTGAGATCGACAGGAAAAGATCTACAAAACAGGAAAGAGCACCACGAAAGTAGAAAAGGAACAAAAGCACAAAGAAGGAAAAAAAGGACAGAGACATAACAGAAGGACAAAAGGACTAAAGATAAAGAGAAAAGACAAAAGGACTAGAGATAAAGAGAAAAGACAAAAGGACTAGAGATAAAGAGAACAGACAAAAGAACGTCAAGAGAGTATAATAGACCAATTACAAAAGAAACAGAAGACAAGAGATAAAGAAAAGAGTGCATCTTGAGAACTCATGGAAGCTAAATCACAACTGATGATTAACTGATGGTCTTGAGTGATTATTTTTAGTGATTTTCTTGAGTGATTCCCAGGGTTGAGTATTCGCATTCTTTCTCATGTCATTTAGTGATTCAGTGACGCCCTTTAGTGGTTACTTGAGTCCTTGACTGATGTCTTTGAGGACACCTGCACAATATTGATCTATTGTTCTTACTGCCTCGTGCAGCTACGGCGAAGAGCGGGTCACATGCTCTTTTTTGGTACCGTTTTCTTGTACGCACGTGACAGATAACGACGCAAAGCAACACATTCCAGAAGGGCATCCAATACATTCCAAGGGGAAACTGGATGGAAGTGACGTGGTGGGATTTGGAAGCGAGGAAGGTGGCTAGCATCTGTGAGTGAAGATGAAGGGAGAAGAGTGGTGCGATTTGTGACAACATCACGAGATCGGGTCGAGCATTTTGTGGCACTTGTCAAACATGGCTCAAGCAAAAGTTGCCTCGGCGAAACATTTACAACCAGATGGCCGTTTTCGCCATTGATCCAGGGCCGTACTGAGAATAATGCCGTCATCTGGCGATCGACAAAACGGGTCAATAAACGACACAAAAGCGCCTACATGTGCAATGGCACAAAGTACTTTGCAGGACAGATTCAGGCGTGATGGGTAAAGTTGTCCGCAAGGCTGCAAATGAGGAACAGCCACAAAGAAACGATATGCTAGGTGATAGGTGGTAGGAAAGACAAGGAAAAACATAAGAGAGCAGAAGAGAAGAGAAGAAAGGGGTAGAAAAGCGTAGGAAATAGAAGGAAAGAGCTTAAAAAAGAGAAGGAAAGGGTTGAAAAATATAAGGAAAAAGGTCTTTAGTCGTGGACAAGAGTTGTAGATTACCACCATGGAAATGTTGGTGTTAGGCGAACACTTAACTCATCATAGCTCATAGTTCAAAATTCGTCAGTGCTTTACCTTGTACCAATTTTCTCGCTAACGCTCACCCTATGATGCTATCCGACGTCTTCTGTCTATCACCCTGACCTACCACCCCTGTCTCCTCGAGGTGCTCATCCATGACACCTGGTGACTCCGTGTTGTTTCCGTGTTGCGGGAGTTACGTAAGCCTTTTGAGCACAGGCACAGATGCAACGCCTAGCGTTGTCGCTTCGCATTCTTTCCTTCCGGAAGCGTTGGCTATCTACGCATTTTGTTGTCATACCAGCATCCCTGGCCGGACCAGTGCTCTCTTCATGCCTTTTGTCCCAGGTTCGTATTCACTATGACACTTTTGTCCTGTGGATCTCTAACATGCGTCTCGGCTGAATTGTGCACCGTACTAACACCTCAGCTTTCATCCACGACCCGGGCCCCCGTGAGGTTCTACTTACCCCCCCCATCTCGCCCCCACCTCTGTCGCACGTCCAACACCGTTCGTATCGACACGGCTTGTCATTGGCTATTGCATGTGCAGGAGGACTGCGAGCCCGGGCAAGCGAAATCGGAATCGGCCATCTGACGTCCATACAACTTTTAGACACCATCTACTCACTATATGAGAAGGTAAATCCCTGTCTCTTGGCTGTCGTCATTCTCGTATTCCCTTCATCCTCTGTGGTCTGCGTGCCCCGACTACCAAATAGAGTTTGGCACGGTAGCTTTTCTTTTTGAATACGCTCCCAACCGGCATTTATTTTTGGCGGTCTTTGTGCGTTATTTTTTCGCACGCAATCCACATCTGCGGCCTGTTACTGATCAGGCCCACGATCCTGTACGCAGACCCCCCAGGAGTATATATATCGGAAACGCCGCTGGTTCGCGGCCTGCGCGAATATATTCACCACCAGTGGCCCCACTACGTCCCACCACGCTCCTGTACCGCATCTATAAGTGCAAGCCCGTAAACAACCCTCGGCTTGCCTATCTGCTCCCTGTGAACTCGGAACGGCCCGAAAACTGAACGAAAAAAGCCCACGAGGCAACCGCGTGAGAAGAAGCGTACCTCCCGCGACCGCCACCGCCAACCACGATGACCGAGGAAGTATCGGCCAAACGCACTAGGGCGTCCGGCGAAGTGTTGGACTTGCTCCTTTTGGAGTTCGAGCGCAACCCAAACCCTCTGCCCGACCTGCGTAAAGAGATCAGTGAACGCACTGGAATGAATGAAAAGGCAGTGCGTATCTGGTTCCAAAACAGACGTGCGAAGTTGCGTAAATTTGCACGTATGTCTCAACTGCTGAACTCTCCGGTAAGTTCAAAAGATCTTAACCGTCGTAGTGTCAACGACCTTAGCAATATGTCCCAAGGGGGGGCTATGGGGACCCCCTTGAATGTTTCCGCGGGACCTACAAGTGCTCCAGCGGGTATATCGAACTCAGCCATGCGTATGACTTTAGGTTCACGTGCCTTCTCTGAGATGTCGATACCCATCGCAATCAATGAAAAGTACTGTTTCCTCGACTGCCTGTCGCTCCTGGTGGGGCTGTGGCAGCGTATCAAACTGGGTAACCACGATGAGCAAGCTTTACGCAATAAACTCGTGAATCTTCTGCCCTTCACCTTGAACAGCACTATGAAAAACGTAGATCTCATGGTCATACTCTCCAAGCGCAATCAGGAGATCAACTACTTCTTCCTGGCAATCTCGAACTACCTGAAGATTTTGTTCCGTATCTTCTATCCAGTGCTGTCGGTGCTTACATGCCTGACTGTCGACAATAACATCAAGCGTGAACACAGTGAGTTGCGCTTGTCGCTCCTGCATCGTCCAAAATTTCTGGTATATTTCTTCAACGGCATCAACCTGGCGGCAAACCAGTGGTCCATCTGCGATGACTTTAGTGAAGGTCAGCAAGTGAGCCATGCGTGCTTCAGCGAGGGCGGTAATGAGACACCTCACGTACTCGTGGGTACTCGTGACTCGCTTCAGTATCTTCGTGACTATGTACACGAGACACACAACCTGGGCCGCGCGCAGAACCCTACGCCACCAGATTCGGCAACATCGACTACGTCGCTGTTGCCTGCCAAGTACCATGCGCAGGCGCAAATCCAGTTCGACGACCCCAGTCACCACGGCAACTTGCAATTTGTAACCGATGAGATGAATTTCTGGGATGAGGTGCACCCACAGACTCCAGCCACCAGTGTATCGGTGAACCCACCGTTGGTGCCACTGCCTAACCTGGAGCACTTCCACCGCATCAAAACCACGAGTGTCACGGGCACGCCGCTCAGCGCGAGCTCGCTGCGTCACCAACTCACCCCGGTACACGACTACGGCCTCTACAGTGAGGAGCCGGACTTCTTATCGTTCGACCCGCAGTTCGAGAACCGCGATCAGCAACCGCAAAGTACGCAGCCCTCAACTGGCCACAGCAGCGTATCAGACCACAATAGCCCATCCGTCAACTTGGTCAAGAACTCACACAACGTACACTCCTATACACACACGGCACTTCACAACAACCAATACGCCGTTGACGTCGGCGCCAACCAGATGCACCCATGTAATACATTTGACTTGCTCGAGGACACGCTCCATGCGACGGAGCTAGACTTTGCGTTAGTGGACGAGAACGCGAGCACTGCAAGCAACCCGGGCGTGGCCAATGTGACCACCGATCACAACACGCCCATAGATAACTCGGGTGCTCAGAACTCATCGGCGTGTTCAGGTCTGAGCAATGTGGATCATTTTATTGATTTCGGCAGCAACTACCCATAAGGAGTAGGATGGGACTCGAGTCTGGAGAGAGGAGGTTGATATGTAGCTAATGTGGGGCTGCCATCACTCATGATTGCATTTAGGTATTCAGTTCATCATTTACGTTTTTAATTAGGTTGATTTGTGTAGAAAGAGGAAGAACCTCCAAGTTCGAGTATATGGATAGAGAACCTCCAATTAGCATTCGGATAGAGAGCTTTTAACGATTATGTGTATAAGAATCTACAACTAGTATATGGATGGGGAGACAATTGAACCTTCGTTGAAGATGTGGCTGGTGGAAACACAATTATCTATATTTGGATATTTCTACTATTGCTGTGTGGATGCTTTAGATATCATATTTATTCTGATTGCATCCCTTCTAGACCTCCGTCCCTTTAAGCGCTCCTAACAGACTGCGCAGAGGCGGAATGGTACCCCGGGTACATGGGGTGCTCCGGACAAAGATATCGCCGATAAAAGTTGCAGCAGTACTCATCCAGAAGGAGTATCAATTGCCGCAAAGATGTCTTCCTAGACATTAGTGGATGTGGCCTACTCTTCATTGTTTTGTGAGTGTTGCCGAATCTTGTATTATTAGTATCTAGTGACAGCTTGGTTGTGTAGCCCAGCTAGGACGAGGAAGATGCCTGCAGATTTCCAGATACCTGCATGGAAAGAGGTATTGATAAGATGCCTGCATGGGAAGAGGTTAGATACTTGGGACATGGGGGGGTTACATACATGGGATACATGGGATACATGGGAAATGGGAGGTTACATACATGAGGGGTTAAATACATGGGAAGATACGAGGAAATGTTAGGTCAAATACCTGCATGTAAAGCTCCATGTGTGAGAAGCCTTCGGGCTCGATGTGTGGAAGCGCAAGCAAGCCAATTGGGATAGTAATGACGAATCAGCTGAGACGTCACCCTGAAGCTTAAACATGGGCGTTGCGACGTCTGGGTTGGCAACCGCAGTGCTTATCATGGTCTGGTGCGGGCTATTGTCCCGGGGCGATCCGCCCCTTTCGGGCCAATTGAAGAAAAATGTAACGATAGCGAAAATGGAGTGCACGGCAAGTATGTACTTAGATTGTACATCAGACCTGATCTTGTGCCCGGGGAGACTCCACGATGGCCATAGGCATCTTCTCGTTGGGTGAACAAGAGCTCCGTTGAAATTTCAGCCGGGTCGTGTGTATACCGCTGCATATCGCCTAAGATGTACTCGAAAAAGAATAGCACGGCATGCCGACAGATTTGTAGGTATCCATTTCAGGCAGTAAAAGCGTTCGTCCGTGCACGTTACAATCGCCTTCCCCCGCAGGTGAGAAAATCGCTCCCATTGCCCACTGACAGAAGACTCAACAATGTTGTGGCACAAAGTGTCTGTAGGGCGCGAAAATTAAGAAACGAGGCGGCTCACGAGGTGACACTGCGGGAAGGCGATCACAAACCATGAGATGGCTGCAACGTGTGAGCAGCACGTGGCCGCACGTGAGGTCCTGGTAAAGCGAAGAGAAGCGAAGAAGGCAAGAGAAGCGAAGAAGTGAAGAGAAGCGAAGGAAGAGAAAAGAAGCAGGGAATGATCAGAAGAGGCGAAATAAATAGAAAAAGTAGTGTAGAGAAAAAAGGGCTTATTTAGAATAAGGAATGCTACACATTAGTATGAAGCTTAATGGTATTCACAAGTCTGTAGTCTATGGCATTATTGAGACTTACAAGTCCGACTGGAGTTCTGTTGGGGCAAACAGATCAGATGTTTCACGTGCCCTATCACGTGCACACTTTTCGTCGCATCACGTGATTGTTGACATATCCGTTCACGTGATCTGTCTCACATGCCGTGCTCTCTCTCAACTTCTTCAGGCGAAAACCTTGTGATTTGTCTGCATGCTACGATCCGTGCGGTACTCGCTGACGGCTCCGCTGTTGCAGTCGCTTCTCCCCAAGAAGCTGACGCTCAACCGAATTCTCTTCGACAACAACAGTCGTCTCTCGTACACCAAAGCACTTCCCGTGCTTGAGGCGGTGTATACCAACATCGATCTGCCAGAAGCTATTCGCTTACCCAAATACGTAAAGAGCGATGATCTCATGGTTTTCAAGAACGTGTTAACAACACTTCGCAATACAACCAACCTGATAAACAAGCGATTAGTAGCGTTGGAGAATGAGTTGGTCGAGCAGGCAGCAGAGTTGGGTAACAATGATGCCATCGCTGTCCTCGCGTTCGAAACCGTGGGCAAGAAACTCCAAAACCTGCCTGATATTCTGCGTGAGGACTACCAATACGCCAACGAGTTGATCAAACAACTTACCGATCTCAAGCACCCACTTGTGTTCAAATTGGCCGGCGATTTGGCCTTTAAACAAGGTCATTACTTACAGGCTGCAGACTACTGGGGACAGTTTGTGGAGCTTGAACCCGATACGATCTTGGCATCGCAGGTGTACGCAAATCTCGGCATTTACCACTTTCAGTACCTGCCGAAACCCAACTTGAGTACCGCAAAAAGGTACTTTGAAAAGAGTATCGCCTTGGGTGAGTTAGACAAGTTTACTATCCAGGCCCACTATTACTTGGGTCAGATGTACGTGAATACGAGTCCGCTCACTGCCAAGTACCATTTAGAAATCAGCGCCAGCCGTGGACTCAAGGAGAGTTTTGCGTCGTTGGGGTTCTTAGAACTAAACGTCTTCTGCAACTTACGTAAGAGCATAGAGTGGTTTCAATTGGGTGTTGAGGCAAACCAGGACGTTAGCTGCATGATCGGCCAATTCGATGCTTACATGAAACTCCGTGACTTCGCGTCGGCATTCGAGGTGTCGACCAAGATCTCATCTATCCGCGATAAAATCACTGCCGTCCGCAAGAAAAAAGTCGCTGTACCGCCTGAGATGCAGCACGCCATGGCCGTTAACGAGGACTTATTAGCGGTTTTCTATAAAACTAGAGGTAACGACCTTGAAGTTTTGCCGACAATGTTGTAAACTAGAAAAGACGAAGGCTAGTGGAAGACTAGTGAAAGACTAAAGATGCTACTCATACTCTGGGTATGTGATGAACTGGAACTCGGAAATAGGAAGTGGATCACTATGTCATCATGAGTATTATGTGATAATGGTCATCTTAAATAATTTAATGTCATCTTAATTATCGTATATATCTCTTAAATCATCTTGCTATTTAACTCCTCATGCTGGCTAGTCTTTATGTCATTTTATTCTATAATGACCTTCACAATTATTGTAACCTCATCTAGTCTTATTCCTTCTTATCCTTCTTATTCTTCATTATTGTTCTCTCTATGTACGTTCTGTTTCAATGGAAGACCCATTCAAATCCGAGGTGAAGCGCTCGCGAAGTGTGACAGGCTGCACATTGGAATGCATGCGCTGGCTGGACTGACTCATAAAGCTGGATTGGATCGTCGAAGAGGACGCCTCCAACCCAGGAACTGAGGTAATATCCATGGCACTGCCGTCGAACCAAGGGTGTGCGAGAGTCTGTTCGACATCAAAGCGATCGCGCGGGTTGCGAACAAGCAAGTTTGAGATCAAATCGAGTGCAGAGTCGTGAATATCGTCCCAGTATGGCGAGTAAAACGCGTACTTGGCTTGTAAGATCTGCTCCTTCATGTTAGGTGGCGCCAACTCGTCGCTGAACGGCGGAAAACCACACAAACACACGTATAGTAAAACACCTGTCAGCCACATGTCGGCCTTTGTCAGATAATGGGTATTATTGGAAAGGATCTCGGGTGCCACATACGCCGGTGTACCACACAAGGTGTTGGTGAACTTGAGCTCACCGATGAACTTGGCAAGTCCAAAGTCAGCAATCTTTACAGTGACATCATATTCATCATCATCCCACGGTCCTGTTTGGTCACGCCGCAGCAGGCTACGCGGTGTGATATCGAGGAGGATGTTCTCAGGCTTGATATCTCGGTGGATGATGTTTTTCTTGTGAAGGTACCCCAATCCCGCTAGGAGTTGCGTGAACAACGCCCTCGTCTCGTCTTGGCGAAGCTTAGTTTTGTTGACAATACGCTGGAACAACTCACCGCTGTTCATCTTCTCGAGCACAAGGTACGTCGTGCTCGCGTGCTCATTGATGGGCTCAACGTAGTGCAGGATGAATCGCACGATATTGGGGTGGTCGATAGAGAGAAGAAGGCTCATCTCCTGCTGGAGCTTCTTGTCCTCATCAGTTTGCAGTCCCTGCGATGCCTTGTTCGGGTGGAAGATCTTGACCGCTACTATATCTCCAGTGCACCGGTCACGTGCCTCCTTCACTACAGCGTAATGTCCCAGACCCAACTGAGTTCCTAGGATATAGTCGTCGAAGAAGGTCTTCTTGTGGGATTTGGTCGATTCATCTGACGCGTACCGGAAGATGTACTCGCCTCCCATCTTTGCAAACGCGACTTTATCGCCGCTGCGCAACATAGTGCTCGATCCTTTGCCTAGCTTTTCATCGTTGATATACACGCCATTGGACGAAGTATCCGTGATCTGGAGAAGGTGGCGGTTGTTGTTCATGCAAAGTGCAAAGCTACAGTGTTTTGACGACACATCTGACCCGCTGATGCGTATTTCACACGCGCTACTACGCCCAAGGAGTATCGTTCCAGGTTTGGATGGGATCATGAGGTGGCGCAGATCAGGTCGCGTGCTATAGAGACGCGCAATGGTATCGTGACGCGCATCATGGCGCTTAGCAGGTACTTCGGTGAGGCTGATGTGCTAGATGTCAGTATTGTTTGGTTGTATAATGGGTGTACTTACCCTCTTGCGAGACAAAGACATGGAAACACGAAAAATAGAACAAATATTGGGAAAGGATCATTATCATAATAATCATCGAAAATATCAAAAATATCATAATCATTGAAATCATAGTCATCACAATCATTGAAATCATAGTCATCATAATCATTGGAAACATCATAATCATCAAGGGAGATCATCATGATTACCATTAACTCTCCTCTTCTTTTATTCTCTATCATCTTATCTACTTCCTACACGTTTCATTCTTATGCTATTCCGTTCTCATGCTATTCTCAAATAACTCTTGCGAGCAAATCCGCAATCGTATTCACACCCAAGCACTCCGAATCGAACTCGAGCGTCTTCTTGAACGCTCCTGGGTCCAAGCGCCACGCTTTAGCTTCCTTGGCATCCACACATTCAAACACCGCAACGCATTGCATTAACTTACGGTACGTCGTGTTGTCACGGTTGGCTGAAGAAAAGTACAACTGCAGGTCAAGCTGTCTGGTCACATACGATATGTCCGCACGAAGCTGTTCCACACCACGCCTAGTGAACTGGTTATTGGTCACAATGTATTCAAGCACAACCTGTGCGTAGATTGACACAATCTTGTCAGTAAGCAATTGGTAGTCTCCCAGAGACATTACCCTTTGGAGCTTGTGCAAATGCACAGGAAGCTTACTCACAAACAGCGCAAGCAACGATGATGGCTCTGCAGGCTCTGCCGCAGCTACAAGCTGCCACTGTGACATGTTGGCGTAATCCTTGAGCATCGATTTGATCTCCTTGCGCAAGAGCTGCTCGAGTGTACTCACAGCTTTTGTTAACAATGTCTGGTACTGTTGTACCGAATTATCGAAGAGACTCAGATGTGCCGAATCGTCCTTGTTCTGGAGCTGGCAGTAGAATCGCCATAATTGCACAAATACCAATTCTAATGACCACTGCTCCACAGCGTTGCAAACGAACTTCGCCAGACAGTAAACTTGCGCAAAACTCAGTACCACCTGGCCAAAGTCCACCTCGCTTTGCCGTGCCGCATCACCAGCAAGACCGCCAGGGATCGCCTTCAACACACGGCTGTGCGTAAACGCGTCGAACGCCAGTTTGTAAAACGCTTCTACGTGATCACAGTAAGCGTCAATCAAGTGTAAATGCACCGTCGACACGTACTTGAGCTGGTATTTGACGACACCTAATGTCTGGAGATGTGTTGTCAAGTTGTCCACCAACTTCACCAAGTTGAGTGCCGAGTAGGTCGGCTTCAACGCATCACCCTGGTAGTCATGGTCCACCACAAACGCATCCTTGGCCGCCACGATCTCACTTTGAAACCGTTTGAGTGCAAGCTCTCTCTCAAAAGCGAGCCAGTTGCTCACGGTTGTGTTACTGGACAAGCTTGCTTGGTCTTCTTCCACTGGGTTCTCTGTCCTCTCCGTTACGTGCCTTTCTGGGTTCATGAGTACGTCACCGCACACACCCATCCAGTTTTTAGTCGGTGGTTGCATGTCCTCGATATAAGGACTGTACAAGTACGTTGTCTTGATGCGCAGATCAAACGCTGAGAGCTCAAAGATGAGATGTGAGAGTATACGGCCATACTTGTCACTACCTGTGGTATCTGCTGCAATCTTTTTGTTGATCAGTGTAGTCATGTGTTCCATCTTGCTACGAACCGGTGCAAGCAATGCCGTAATCACCTCATACTCGGCAATGAGCCGGTGTTTGCGGAACACCGATCCCACCACCAACGTCACCAACGCGAGTTTTTCCTGGAGGAATGTCTCTACGAACGAAAGTGCCCATTCGGGCTTCGAAAGCTTATTGGTATCTTTGTTGGGTGTAGTAAAATGGAAATTGAAGCGATCGACAAATGGTGCAAGCAACACTTGCAATCCCCACCACGACTCAGGGTACACTGGTCTACCAATCACGGCCTGTAACTGGATCAAATCACCAAATGCATTCGCGAGAGCTTTGAGAGTCTTCGCGTCTGTTTTAGAAACATCGTATTTGGGTCCCAACCAACCACTTGTCTTAACGAGTTCGGCCAATTGGTCCACCAACCCATCTTTACGTGCAATAACCTGTTCCTCCACACTCTTTCTAAGTAAGTCACGCGCGCGTGGTGGCAAATCTCGCAGTTTGATTGAGATATGCTCTAGATCAGCCACAGAAGGCTGTGATTTAAGGAGGTTTTCCCATTCGATTGCCTCCTCAAGCTTCTTGGTGTCCTTAGTCACTTGAATCTTCTTCTTGATCGCCTTCTCAACCTCTGACAATGCGCTCACGTTTCCATACTGCTCTAACAACTCCTTTACTTTGGAATGCTGCTCTAACAATGTCACTTCATCAACGGTCTCGGAGCTCTCGCGCTGCACAGTATTGACCACAGCAAGGATCTGGTCGATAGTGGCATCCATTCGCGCGGGATCCACCTCGCGGGGTGCCGCGATTCCTTTGCGCCGCTGAAGAGCTCTTTGTACACGTGCCCTCTCGTGCTCAAGCTGTGCCACGTCGATCATTGGGGCAATATGGTTTTTTGGTACGAATGATAGACTTGAACAGAGAGCGATCGAGAGCGAATTTTTGCATGTTAGAGAGATTGATTGGATTTTTTTGCAGGTTGATTGAATGAGATCTTTTTACAGGTTGGGTTAGTTTTTCATGTTGAGAGCATCTTTTTTCATGTTGAGAGCGTCTTTTTTTCATGTTGAGTATACCAATTTTATTCTTACTGTAGTCGCCTTGTTGAGTCTCTCGTTCGATAGATACTATGAACTAACCTTACTATGTAAGAATACGTTTCCCTTACACGTCCTCTGCATTTTTTATTTCTTATTTTCTCTTTACAGTTTTTTGTATTTACAGGTTGAAAGTCTTGAGGTGGCGAGAAAAATCTTTAACACCAACAATGCAAGCACCCGTCGTGTATATGAACACGTCCACGCAGCGTCAGTCGGGCCGTCAGGCACAGGTGTCTAACATCACTGCCGCCAAGGCTGTGGCTGACATCATCAGAACGTGCTTGGGCCCTAAGGCCATGTTGAAGATGTTGCTCGACCCCATGGGTGGCATCGTTTTGACCAACGATGGCCACGCAATCTTGCGTGAGATCGACGTGTCTCACCCTGCGGCCAAATCGATGATCGAATTGAGTCGGACTCAAGATGAAGAGGTGGGCGATGGTACTACCACGGTGATCATCTTGGCTGGTGAGATCTTGGCTCAAACTTTCCCATACATCGAGAAGAACATCCACCCTGTGGTGATCATCCAGGCTTTGAAGCGCGCATTAGCAGATGCTTTGGAGATCATCCACCAGGTGAGCGTGGCAGTCGATGTGAACAATGACGAGGCGATGCTCAAGCTCATTAGTGCGTCGATCGGTACCAAGTACGTGCACAAATGGTCGCAAAAGATGTGCGAGTTGAGTTTAAAGGCGGTCAAGACTGTGGCCATCTCTCAAGGTGACTACAAGGAGATCGACGTGAAGAGATATGTGAGGATTGAGAAAATCCCTGGTGGTGAGGTTACTGACTCCGAGGTGTTGGACGGCATCTTGTTGAACAAAGATGTTACACACCCCAAGATGAAGAGACACATTGAAAACCCACGCATCATCCTCTTGGATTGCCCATTGGAGTACAAGAAGGGTGAATCGCAGACTAATATAGAGATCACCAAGGAAGACGACTGGAACAGAATTTTGCAGATCGAAGAAGAACAGGTCAAGCAGATGTGTGACCAGTTGTTGGAGTTCAAGCCCGACCTTGTCTTGACTGAGAAGGGTGTGAGCGACCTTGCCCAGCATTATTTGTTGAAGGGTGGTGTGTCCGCATTGAGAAGAGTCAAGAAGTCTGACAACAACAGAATCGCACGTGCCGTCGGTGCTACCATCGTCAACCGTATCGAGGATTTGAAGGAGAGTGACGTTGGTACCAAGTGTGGTGAGTTCAAGGTGGAGTTGATTGGTGATGAGTACTTCTCTTACCTTGTTAAGTGTAAGGACCCACAAGCATGCACTGTCATGTTGAGAGGACCATCTAAGGACATCTTGAATGAAATTGAGAGAAACTTGCACGATGCTATGGCTGTGACGAGAAATGTCATGTTTGAGCCAAGTTTGGCTCCTGGTGGTGGTGCTACCGAGATGGCTGTGAGTGTCAAGTTGGCTGAGAAGGCTAAGAGTATCGAGGGTGTTGCACAGTGGCCATACCAAGCTGTTGCTGATGCTTTCGAGGTTATCCCACGTACATTGATTCAAAACTGTGGTGGTAACCCTATCAAGGTTTTGTCGCAGTTGAGAGCCAAGCACGCCAACGGCGAGCACACATGGGGTATTGACGGCGATTTGGGCAAGGTCGTGGACATGCACAAGTACGGTATCTGGGAGCCAGAGGTTATCAAGCAGCAGTCCATCAAGACGGGTATCGAGAGTGCGTGTTTGTTGTTGAGAGTTGATGATATCGTGAGCGGTGTGAGGCAAGCGTAGGCGATAGGTCTGGTTATAGAGAGTGTATAAACGGTATGATGAAGAGATAAATTATGTAGAAAGATAGGGGATATTATGAACGGTGTGATGAGGATAAGTGATAGAGTATAAGTGGTGATGGATAAGTGATAGAGTATAAGTGATGACAGATAAGTGACAGAGTATAAGTGATGACAGATAAGTGACAGAGTATAAGTGATGATGGATAAGTGATAGAGTATGAGTGATGGCGGATAAGTGATAGAGTATAAGTGATGATGGGTGATGCCGAGTCTGGTGGCACGTGATGGACATGCGGCTGAGAAGGTGGGGGAAGAGAGTTGAACGATGAGAGTAGATTGGGTATGAGGTAGGAATGATGTAAGTCGAAGGAATTATGAGAGTATGTGGGATGTTTAGTGATGTTTTGGGTAATTTTATGTCCTTATATGCACTTGATGTTCTTCTGCATGAGATGCACTTGATTTCATAAGATGTTGGAGATAGAAGAATTGGTGATATGACTAGATGGTAGTAGTGGTTAATTGAAGAGATGACAGAAAGATGTAGAAGGGGCTTATAGAAGTGATGACAGAAGAAGGTTATATAGAAGATGACACATAAGGAGATCAATGATTTGTTTCAAGACTATACAGGTATGTTTACGTTCCATTTTATGATATTCGTAGATCATTGAAGGTGGATCTTTCTTAACGTTCTAAATGTTACATTGTTCATTCTTCATGTTCTTCGTACTTTATCTTAGGTTATTTCTTCATCATGTTCTTCATGTACTTCACCGTTGTGGTTCTTCTATTGCACGGCTTTTGTGTTCCTGCGAAATACTAGTCTGTATTTACATTTATCCCGATGCGGTAAATTGCGGATGGAATTTATGATCTCTGTTATTGTCCTGATGAAAGCGGCGGGGCCTACAGCAAAAGGCCTGCGTTTTGTGGAAGGACATGCATCCTGGTTCTGCTTGTGTTTATTCGTGCTTTATTTTTGGGCAAGTTTCTGTGTGGTGACGGCATTTGTGTTGGACTATTTCAGGATCAACAGGGCTGGTTAACAACAAAATAAAAATAAGACTATCGTTAAAAAACTTGCTACATCTCTTTTCAGATCGACTCCCTGTGTCGACTGTATCATAGACCTAGCATCACCAACGGCCAATCTACCGCCACAGCATCTTCCCAGCATCTTTTCTAGCATGTATCAACCGCCATTTAAGGTCCAGACCAAGGTTTCGTGGCCTGGCGAAGAGGAAGGTGATTTGGGATTCCTAGAGAATGAGATAATCGAAGTATATGAGATCGTCGACGAAGCATGGTGGAGTGGTAAGTTACGCAGAAATAAAGCTGAAGGTATCTTCCCCATGGATTATGTCGAAGTGATCGACCAGCCTATGTCGCACTCTGGATCCAACTTACTGTTGAACAATCAGATCGCCAGTCAGCAATCACTGCCATTGAAGATGCAAACTACACCAGTTAAAGCAGAATACTACAAGGGTGTCCCCATGGCAAGTCGTACGGGCACACCAACTAATGGGAGCTACAGTAGACATCAACTGCCCAAGGTGTCGTATGACTATGCTGACGACGTGGAAAACTACAGTTTCGATGCGAGTTTTGACGAGTACAGGAAACTGGCATCGAGAAAGAGTCGCTCCAAGATGCTGTCGTCGATCAATCACCCGAAATACAAGCACGTGTTGCAACAGCAACAAGATGAAGAGCGAGAGAGGGAAATGGAAAACTTCCGCCAATTGAAAATGCAACACGAGTACATGAAAAAGGCCAAGACCCAAGCAGACCCTTACAAGCATGATATGTACAGGCATTCTGCCAGTAAACTCTCCAAGACCAAGATGCAACCTTTTGCCGAAAAGTCACACTCATACAGTGACATCCCACGCTTCGAGACTAAGCAGCCTGCGTTCCAGAACCACACCGTCGAGAGTTTCTCCCCAGAGCACTCACCTACTGCGAAATCTAAGCAGAAGCGTTATAGTGAGGCTGCTCTTGACGCAGACTATAACGAGATTGCACTCAAGCGTGCTCAGCTCGAGATGGAATTGGAGCATTTGAAGCAGTTGGAGAAGCTGACACTCGTTTCACAAAAGAAGAAATTACAAAGACATGAGCCATCGGTCGACAGCTCCTATGTTAGTGAAGATATTTTATCGAGAAAAGGTGCACGGAGCTCGCGAGACGACTTAGGTAAGAAGTTGTCACACGAGCGCGAATACGATCATGATCTGGACGACGAGTATGAGTCACCACCACCGCCACCACCGCCTAAGCACACGAAGCACGATGGCAGGGCGCTTTATTCTGTGCCATTTGATGCAGACGACTTCAAGTTCTCGGGCACGAGTGCGCGGTTGCTCACTGAGGAGGAAATCCACCGCATGTCACAAATGGAGCAAGAGGAATTGAAGAATTCATTGCGGTCGTTACAGAGTGACGTTCTCAACCTCTCAGAGTTAAGTGCTACATCAGCTGGATCATTCATGCGTCACAAGTATGAGCGCGACCTTCGTCAGCAGCAGGAGCTCCGCATGGCGCAAATGACACTCCAGGACGATGATGAGAGAATCGAACCAAACAGAATGATGGGATCTAATCAACCAGGACCAAGCAATCAGTCCCCTCCCAATCAATTGACGAATTCAGAATCCAACAAACAGTTGATGGACTCGGTGTTTCAGGATAAAAAGCGCAATAGCAACATATTCAAGAAGATGTTAGGCAAGAAAGGTGATGACAACGTCTTGGAAAAGAAGTTGCAACAACAAGAAGATACGGATTGGGCGACACTCAAGATGGAGCTCAACCGGTTGAACAGCTTGACGTCACAAGACAAGCAGAGTCGTACCAAGCGCATTGTGCGTGAGGAGGGCAATTTGATCGTGAAGCCACTCGATTACATCTCGGGCATCAACACCAATGAGGTACTTGGGGATATTCCTGATGCGGAGGAGGAGGAGCAGCTTGACCAGGAGATGTTTTCACTCAGTGATGTTATGATGAAGAAGATCGACACGTTCATGCAAAACTACGATGTTACATCGGACCTCAATGAGTTGATCTCTGATGTGAGCGTCAAGTTCAACACTTCAAAGGTTGCACAGTTGCGGTGTGTTTTGGTGCACTTGTGCAAATTCACGATTGTGGAAGAAGCCGGGAGAATTCTGCAAACCAAGCCAAAGTTGAGTGAAGTATCGACTAAAGGTGAGGCGACAATCTACCAGATCAACTACTTGTTCAGTAAGATATTGGATGCGCTCCGCATCCCCTCGGAGGTTGTGCTCGGTTTCTGGAAAAAGCCCAACGAGTTTTACCACAATGAGCAGTTTGTCATCAACCACTGCTGGATTTCGGTCTTGATCAACAAGCGTTTCTTCATCATGGACACCTATTGTTTTAAGAACGGTGCAGTGTGCAATGTTCGCACACACCCTCGTGGGTATAATGAGCACTACTTCTTGACTAGACCTTTGAAGGTTGTATCGACACATGTTCCATCAGTGATTGATTTGCAGCATGTGTTACCACCAATTGACCAGAATGTTGCGTTCTATCTCCCACGCACATATTCTGGATTCTACAAATCCCTGCTCCGTATCCGCAACTTCAACAATGCCTTGACGAGGTTGAAGGACCTTGAGTTTTTCGAGATGGAATTGGAGTTACCAGTAGATGTTGAACTCTTTGCGTTGGTAAAGACGGCTAAGGTCACGACGAATGAGCTCTGTTTGTGCCAAATTTTCTGGAGCAACAACAAGAGACTCGCACGAGTCAAGGCACTATTACCTGAGGGCAAATCTATCGGTGTACTCCAGATTTTTGCCGGGCCCAAAGGTATGCAAAAGCACTTTGAGAATGTGCACGAATTGGCAATTTCCATTCCATTGTATCATACGGGTACGTACAAGCCCACCAAGTTTGTACCACGCTTCCCTACAATTCAGAGCCAAAACAACGATTTGTACGTTAAGTCGCCGCAAACGTCCAAGATCATTGTCAAGAATGCGTACAACTTCGAGGTATTACAATACCCGTCCATGGGCTTGAACAGCGGGCTGGGGCTCATGAACCAAGACTTCAAGTTGGTCATCGAGTCACCATCGGGTAAATACTTCAAATTAACCAACACAGACCCGTCCAAGCCTTTCGGGTCGTATGAGTCTCACTTCAAGTGTCAGGAAGTGGGCTTGTATAGAGGGTTGGTAATTGGAGACAGTGGTAACAGCTGGTATGTATTCACGCAATGGGAATGTGTTGCGGGAATCTCAAGCTAAGAACTAATAGCATCATGCATTTGCATTAATACAACATATAGAAGATGAATGTAGATGAAGGATATAAGGATGATGAGGATGATGAGGATGATGAGGGATAACGAGGGATATAAAGGTAAAGAGTAGATAAAGGTAAAGAGTAGATAAAGGTAAAGAGTAGATAAAGGTAAAGAGGATTTAGTTGTGAAGTGATGAGGAAATGAAGAATGAGAGCCAAAAATGAAGGTAAGTGGGTGAAATTAGGGACCATGGATAAAAGTGACATAATGAAAGATTGTAGAGAATAGCAAACACACAATCAACAAATCTGATCTTTTAAATAATCTTTCCTATCATGATATTTCTGTTGAAATCATGATCATATTTTACTCTTACTCTTTTTGTCTGTTCTTGATCTGGTATTTCTTTCTCTTTTCGGTTCATTCTTTTGTTCTTTCTCTATGAACGAAGCCGCCTCCAAGTACTCCAAGAACCGCAAGGTCGGTGAGGGTACATATGCTGTTGTCTTCCTCGGGAAGCAACTTAGTACCAAGAGGAACATAGCCATTAAAGAGATCAAAACAGGAATGTTTAAGGACGGATTGGATATGTCTGCGATTCGTGAAGTCAAATACTTGAAAGAACTCCACCACCCAAATGTGATCGAACTTGTCGACGTGTTCTCGCTGGCCAATAACTTGAACTTAGTTTTGGAGTTCTTGCCATGTGACTTGGAAGTCTTGATCAAAGACCTGTCAGTTGTATTCAAATCCAGTGATATCAAGGCATGGCTATTGATGACTTTACGTGGACTCCACCATTGCCATCGCAATTTCATACTTCATCGAGACTTGAAGCCCAATAACTTGTTACTCGCACCGGATGGCCAGTTGAAGATTGCGGATTTTGGTCTTGCAAGGTCCTTGGGTAACGCTGTGGAGGATTTCACATCAAATGTTGTAACGCGGTGGTATCGTGCTCCCGAACTTCTCTTTGGTGCTAAACATTACACTGGAGCCGTAGACATCTGGTCTGTGGGTATCATATTTGCAGAGTTGATGTTGAGGACGCCGTACTTGCCGGGTAAAGACGACGTTGATCAATTGGATGTCACATTTCGTGCCTTAGGTACGCCAACTGAACAGATTTGGCCCAACGTGTCGCTGTTGCCGTTGTATAATTCCTTGAGGATATACGCACCGCCTTCGAGGCAAGAGTTGCGTAATAGATTCAGTGCTGCTACAGAGAAGGCTCTTGACTTGTTGATCTCGATGACTCAGTTAGATCCCGGTAGACGGTGCGACCTGGCACAGGCGCTTTTGCATGACTTCTTTACAGAATCTCCACGACCAAGTGAACCGCGTGACTTGCCAAAGAAGGCTGAAAAGGAAGAGGAGGAGAATAAAAGGCGAAAGTTGAATTAGATTTAAAGAACATTGTGAAAAGGAATAACAATGATGGACACATCAAAAAGGAATACCATTGATGGACTTATCAAAAAGGAATAACATTGATAACTTATCAAAAAGGAATAACATTGATGACTTATTGATCAAATGTCGGTGAAATTTTGATTTTATGGTACTCGACGCTTTGAATTCATATTGTGACGGTGATAGGTGAGTTGATAGCATGGTAGGTGTTAGCATAATAGACTGAGAGAGAAAAGTGTAGGAGAGTTGAAAAGGGATGTTTGAAAGTTGGAAGAAGGGAACTCTGAAGTAAGTCACTATAATCCTCTATTCTATAACCGGTATATACTTATCCCCAACGCTCAACCACATACTCTGCTATGCCCCAGGCACTGGTGACACCCGGCAGCTCAATGCCGATCAAATTAATGAAACCCGGGAAGCCTTCCTCCTCCCTAATGATGAAATCTGCAAATTGTGTCTTACTTTCTTCGGCAGACAAGTACTTGGGCCGGACTCCCAGATACAGTGGTTCTAGAGCACTCGGGTCTAACTTTGGATAGTACTGTTTGATAGCTTTGACAGCTGCGGCCAAATTATCACTACTTGGAGTATAGTCTAAGTCACTTGGAAGCTGATTCGGTGAAAGCCATTCCAAATCTGGCCCGAACTTGACTTGTCCTCCCAAATCAAACGTGAGATGCGTCCCTAAAGAAGTTGCCTGTGGGTTTGGAACAGGGTAAATCAATTTCTGACGTAAATCAGGGTCAGAATGGTGGTAAGTGTAGTAGTTTCCTTTAGCGAAATGTGCGGTGAAATGACGATCTGATGGAAGGAGCTTATTTGATACCAATGGAGCGTACAATCCAGCGGAATTGACGACACTTTGCGCTAAGATCTCGAATTCTGTACTTGAAGGTACATCCACTAAGTTCAAGCGAAACTCCAGCCCGCTTTTCTCTATGTTTTGCATCCTTGTGTTACAGGCAATTGTACCTCCAGCGTTTTCCAATCTTGTTTGGAAAAAGAGTATGAGATCATGAGTTGAAATTATACCTGTCAGTGTACTATGGAGCACATCATAGTCGGTATGGATCAGAGGTAAAGTTTTATTGGCGCTTTCACGCAGAACCCATTCCACAGGTACATCAATCAGTTGAGCTTTGGAGTATAATTGATGAAGACGGTCCGAATCGGAATCGGATTGAGCAACGATCCATTTGCCGCATTTTTTGAGACCAACCAGGTCTGGTAAAGAACTATAGATCTTGTTCTTTCCTCGGATACACAATTGAGTCTTGAGTGAAGTTGGTGGGTAGTATAATCCGGCATGAATTACTTCTGAGTTCCGCAGTGAGGTTTCAGTACCTAATGCCGAGTGTTGTTCAACAAGAAGAACATTATGATTCTTTTCTTGGAGCTCAGCTGCAATTGCAGTACCCACAATCCCGCCGCCGATCACCACATGTGAGAAGTCGGCTGCGAGTCGCATCGACTGGTGGAGGTTCCTGACCTGACGCAACATGAAAAAAGACTTGATAGAAAAGGATAAATACAGAATGAGGATAATGAAGGATAATGAAGGATGATGAATGAAGGATAATGAAGGATAATGAAGGATAAGATAAAGAGAAGATATTTCCAATGACATAATTATATCGATTTCAATAATATCGATTTCAATATAGTCTTCATAATCTTCACATTAATTGATAAGACCTTCCTATTCGATCGTTCATATTCCACCATAGACCAATAAACCTTTGATCACCATTGACATTCAGTACCTTTTTCAGTTTGCTTCGTTTACCTTCTCTTCATTTAACTTTTCCGGTACCTTCATTTACCTTTTCTTTCCGACTCCATATCCGTATCCGTCTATATACATATTTCTTTCTTACACCCAACTCCCCTATTTCCATACCACTATCTTTTACTCATTCTAATCATTCATTTCTTCTCATTCTAATCATTCATTTCTTCTCATTCTCATCTTTTCATCTCTTGTCTCTCTTCTAATCTTAATCCATCCTACATGCTTACGGCCATTCTCCATGTTCTCATGCACCAGACTGCCCCCATCTCATCAGAACACAAACTCAACTCGTCTACAAAATAATCCTCTAGCCATGCCTCGCTAGTCACGTCACTTTCGCATCAGCCAACCTCGTCTCGCGGATTTTTCCCGCTCTTTTAGGCAACTTTTTGACGAAAGAGGTCGTCCATAACAACTTTGGCTATAGGCGCAGAGCACTACTGATCAACGCCGTAGCAAAGGTTTTTCAAACCTTTCAAGGCGGGCTTGTCTATACTCCACGCACTAGATGCATATTCGTAACCTACGTAGTCCACAGAAACAATCCATGGCGCATTAACGCAAGGACGCGGCTGTTACTACAGAAGCTGCTGCAATGCATGGCCGGTATGGTGAGTTTGGGCGCGCGATTGCATCTGGAGCACTGACGTGAAGATCGCAATTTCGTAGCCAGAAAAAAGTTTGAACAAAACAATTCAACATGAGAAGCATCAAATCAGTCGTCGTGGGCGACGGTGGGGTGGGTAAGACTTGTTTGTTAATATCTTACACCACTAATACCTTCCCCAACGACTACATCCCAACTGTCTTTGATAACTATTCCGCCTCGGTGATGATCGATGGTGAACCAGTCAAGTTGGGTTTATGGGATACGGCAGGTCAGTCTGAATATGACCGTTTGCGTCCACTTTCTTACCCTCAAACAGAGATTTTCCTCTGCTGCTTCTCCGTCATAAGTCCAGACTCCTTCGCTAACATCAAGTCTAAATGGATTCCGGAAATTATGCACCATTCTCCCAAAGATATCCTCATTGTGTTGATTGGTACGAAAATAGACTTGCGTGACGACTTACACGTCATGGATGAGTTGGCTGAGCGTAATACAAGACCGATCACTTATGAACAAGGTGTTAAGATGGCAAAAGACTTGGGTGCTATTCAATATTTGGAGTGTTCGGCTGCTACTCAAGTCGGTGTCAAGGAAATCTTTGACTACGCAATCAGAGCAGTTTTGGACCCTCCAAACTTGAAAAGTAGTGAATACACCACCGTTCAGGAACAACCAGTACAGAAGGCACTGACTGGTGGTTCTACCCCGCAGTCTAAACCTAAGAAGAGAAAGGTGAGGCGCACAAAGTGCACGATTTTATAAGATGGACAATAAGAAATGGTACACGAACAAAATACGGAATACAGTACACAAATCACGGAAATGATATGGCACAGGGTATACCAGACCCCACATCAGTATAACCATGAAATATAAGGTAATAATGGTCTAGATTTCAAGGTACATATAAGGTATCAACCACAGGTACATTTAGTATCAACCACAGGTACATTTAGTATCAACGATAGGTACATTTAGTATCAACGATAGGTACACTAGAATGTATCAATGCTACACTAGAATGTATTAATGCTACACTAGAATGTATTAATGCTACACTAGAATGTATTAATGCTACACTAGAATGTATCAATGCTACACTAGAATGTATCAATAGTTTTATCTAACATGATGTACTATCAGTCTTATATGTGGTACCCTATGAAACTTATCAATTATGCTTATCCATTCATCGGTGCTATATCAAAACGTGCAATTGTGATGTTATGATTACATGTGATCTAACCATCTGTTTACGAGATTTATTCCACTTGTATCCGTCCTACATCCCACATCCTCTAAATTCATATTCCGCCGTAACGGCTTTGTTTCTATAGAATTACGTCTATGACGATCTTCTACTGGTCTGGTCTACCTTCTTTGTTCCTAGTGGACATCTTCTACTGGTCTGGTCTACCTTCTTTGTTCCTAGTGGACACTTCATGGAACTAATATAGTAATTCCTCAATGTACAATTTGGTTATACATGTAAGTGAACGAAAGTTATAGTAGATACTATACTCTTGATAAATTTAAAATTCTCCTTGTACTTATACTTCTTTCATCTCTTCCCTTGACCCTTTCCTTTATCTCATCCTCCTTTCTTCCCTTATCCCTCTTTCTCATCCTCCTTTCTTCCCTTATCCATCTTTATCTCATCCTCCTTTCTTCCCTTATCCATCTTTATCTCATCCTCCTTTCTTCCCTTATTCCTCTTTCTCATCCTCCTTTCTTCCCTTATCCCTCTTTCTCATCCTCCTTTCTTCCCTTATCCCTCTTTCTCATCCTCCTTTCTTCCCTTATCTCTTTATTATCCCTATATTCCTTACTTGTTTAACAATGCTGCTCTAGCAGGATGCATACCGACAGATGCGGGTTCCGATGACTGGGGTTTTGCTTTCTTTTCCAATGTCTTCTTCATGTTTTCCTTTCTTTGTTCCAACAAGACCTGGTTCTTCTCCTTTAACTTCTGTTGTCTGGTCTCGGAGTTTCCACCACCACCAACAGTCAACTCCACATTAATCTTCCTGTTTCTGAGCATAGAATGGTGCATTTTCAATGCCAACTCCATCTTCGATTGAATCTCTGGTGTATCATTATCGAACTCCAAGAATGCGATGCCCTTTTCTCTGCGTACTCGGAATCTATCTGGAGCAGAGTTTTTAAAGTGTGCTACCAATTCCACCTCCTTAATGTCGTATGGTAAGTTTCCCACAAACAAGATGAACCTTGGACCTTTACCATTGTTAACACCCTTACCCTTTTTACCTCTTCTGGTCTTTCTCTTCTTCTTCACAGGTTCACCTTCACCATCTTCTTGTACCTCGGTCGTTTCCTCCTGTTTTTGCTGCTCTTCTTCAAGCTTACGCTTCTTCTCGAGCTTTTCCTGCTCCCTCTCCTCCTTTGACTTGTTGAGTTTGAACTCTAAAGCCTTCTTTTGCTTCTTGGTTAACTTCTCTTCCATGCTGAGCAGAGATGCGAAAAAATAACTGCAACAAAATGTTTTGGAGCGAGGTTGAGGGGAGAAAATGGGAATCGAGAATTTGGTCAAATGACGAGAAAGTGAGATGAATGAAATCAATATGGAGGTGTCTAAATGATGATAATGGAAATTGAACATCAAGAAGGATCTTCTAGAATGACCATAATTAAAGATGTCCTTCACTATAGTATGAGATGAGAGAGTAGATGAGAATAGATAGATGAGAATAGAGAGATGAGAATAGAGAGATGAGAATAGAGAGATGAGAATATGTATTGAGGAATTTACTACAAATCAACAAAGAAATAGTCTAATTTAGTTACTTCCTATCAACCACCCTTCTTTCCTTTATCCTTCCCCTTCCTTCCCTTATCCTTCCCCTTCTTTCCCTTATCTTTCCCCTTCCTTCCTTCCTTTCATTCCATCTCTTTACTCTTCTCTTTTCTACTCTTTTCTAGTCTTTTCGCTTTTTTACATTTCCCCACCTAATCAAAACATTCTCCTCATGGACAATAGTCGGGGTAATCACCGCGATGAGCTGAGAACAGGTGTCTCCAGGCTGAGATCCAGACTGCCATGCAAACCTACACTCACTCAGCGACGCGATCTGACCATCCATACTCTGCCCTTTCGTGAGAGATCTACCGAGAGAGGTTCAGACAAGTTGCACAAATCAGACTTATATAAGAAGGAGACCACGTCGTTGAACGACGTGCCGTTGTCAAACACCTCGTTTAAAAACAAACCTACACTGGAAGAGGACCAAAGAGAACAAGACGCACGTGGCCGTCTGCGAGAGAAGGAAGATACTGATCTCCCAGTTCAGGACGATATGATCAGTTTGATGGGATTTGCAGGCTTTGGAAGTACTAAGGGCAAGCACGTGGAGGGCTCTAAAGGTGGATCCGCAAAAAAGGAGAAGAAATCGGAGTATAGACAGTACATGAACCGTCTGAAGGGCTTCAATAGAGCATTGTCACCAGGAAGGTAGAGAATCATAAGGAAATATTAAATAGATAATGGAATGAAAGAGATTAGAATAGAAAGGACTACAAGTACAATGTAACAAACAGGCTATAAGATCTACAAGTACAATGTAACAAACAGGCTATAAGAGTCTACAAGTACAATGTAACAAACAGGCTATAAGATCTACAAGTACAATGTAACAAACAGGCTATAAGAGTCTACAAGTACAATGTAACAAACAGGCTATAAGAGACTACAAGTAGACAATGTAACAAACAGGCTATAAGAGTCTACAAGTACAATGTAACAAACCGGCTATAAAAGTCTACAAGTAGACATAGAAACAGGCTATAAAAGTCTACAATTAGGCAAAGTCTCTAGAAAGAACTAAGTAAACTGACTATAAACATAACCTACAAGTGACTAAAAATAGACTACAAGTGAAATCCAAACATATCAACACTACATTTTGTTTCTACAACCTTTCTATCAAGTTCTGTTTCAAGTCTATTATGTCCCCACATCTTAATAATACCTCCCCTCAATCTGTAGCTCCATTCCAGGTTTTCCTTCTACATGCTTGTCCCAACCTTCTCTTGTCCTTCTCTTCACCTGTCCTCTCTTTTTTATCTCTCATTCACGAGCTTGTTGTGCTCGTTAACTAACTCCTCGTACTTCAACCTCAACTCAGTGTATGCCTGTGAGACCTTGTCCAACTTCTCCTGAGCAGCACTGGCATTATCGCTCTTATTGGTGGGCACCTGCTTGACCTCGCTCGCAATCATTGACAAGTTGCGGAATTCAAGCTCTTCCTCGGCCACCGCATCGAGCCATGCGTCAAATCCAGCTTCCTCCTCGAGTAACTCAGGGATCTCCACGTGTACCACGTGCTCGCTGGGGTCCGACAGCATCAACTGGCGCTTCAATTGTGGAATTAGCCTGTGCTTCTTGTTCTTGGTGCCTGCGGCATGCTCATTCAAGTCCTGTGTCGTGGCAGCTACCTGGATGTAGGAAATAGGTCCTGAACATGGGTTAAAGCTCTTCAACGTCTGCTTAGTCACCACGTCCGATACAAACACACGGCCCATTGCATCTCCAGAAACAACGCTCATACCATCAAAGCTCACCGCAATCGCCACGACCGCAGCGCCCTGGTGGTGAACAAACGTTTCACGCAACTCCATGTCGTCCTCAACGGTGATAATGCGTTTATTTCCTCCGACACTCTCCAAAACCTTGGTGTTCTTGTTGACACGGTACAACGGTATGACACGGATGGTACCGTTGGCTAAACCCACGTAAATTGCACGATATGCCGGGTCGAGTGCCAAACACTCGATGGAGTGCAGTAATACGAAAGTAGACACAATGCTCCGCGATGCCAAATCGTATACTCTGAGCGTGCCGTCGTGCGATGCCGTGTATAATTTGAGGTCGTTAGCATTTGCCAGCTGCGAGATTTCAAGCGCCAGCACCGCCAAAGTATTGTCTGTGATTGAGTAGTATGGCTTTGCCACGTAGTTGTCATCATTATTGTAGGCAATCAAGTCCTGGGTTCTCCACACCAAGACTCTAGCATCCAATCCGGCGGTGATCAAATAGGTACCACAAGCCGAAAACTTTACACACGACACTTCTTGGTAGTGTGATTCACGCACGCACACGAGTGAGCCCGATGCGAGCTCCCAGATGTATAACTTACCGCTTCTGGAACCCGCTGCGAGTAACCAAGGCACACGGTACGATGGGAGCTTATGAGCAGCAGGAGCCTGTGGTTGATGAGCGAGAGTCAAACATGACAACTGTTCTGGCATAGGCATCTTCTGGTCGGCACTTTCTTTACCCCAAGTGTATACACTGAGGAGAGCTTTGTCTTTCAGTGCTGCAAAGAGGCGCTCACCAGGTCCCATACCTGTAAGAACCGCACCGTTACGCGGCGAGTCGGCATTTCTAAAGGATGCATGTTGTTGCGACGTACGCGATGACGTGGCAAGCGCAAAAGACTCCTGAGAGTGTTTGTCGTCGGCTTTTCCTTGGGATATATAGAACACTGATTCTTCCATGGAGTCCATCGCGAAAAAAAACCATTTTGTTGCAAGAAAAACGCGATAGACCGGAGTAAGATTTAGATATTTGCTGGGTGCATCAAGATTACCAGGCAGATTACTCACCAATAAAGAGGATAATATCGGATATAGCAACATATATCAAAGGATACACTAACTGATATCAAAGGATACACTAACTGGTATCAAATCATACTCTATCAAAAGGATACAACTTGCGATAAAGCTCAAAACGGTCATATAGAGACTGACAAGTATCATTTAACAATTACATTTATCGATGCCCGTTGACGTTCTTACGACTTTGGTGTTTGACGGACCCGATGCTGTCCCTGGGTTTGGATTGGTACGTACCTGGGCCCCAGTTGTTCTCGCGTTGGGTGCCATCAAGTACTACTTTAGCGGATCTTCTAACACATGGGAACGTGATATGCACGGGAAAGTATTCATGGTGACGGGAGGTACCAGTGGTGTTGGTGCATCAGTGGTACGTGAGCTTGCTCAAAAGGGCGCTCAGATCATCCTTTTGGTAAGGTCCACTGAAGACTTATGGACCGTGGAATACGTCGAGGACTTACGTGAGCAAACCAACAACCACCTTATCTATGCCGAGCAGTGCGACTTGGCCGACTTGTACCTGGTGCGCAAGTTTGCCACACGCTGGTTAGATAATACACCTCCGAGAAGATTGGACGGTGTCGTGTGCTGTGCTGGTGAACTGGTGCCCATGCGTTCCGAGAGGCAGTTTACTGTCGATGGTGTCGAACGCCAAATCGGTATTAACTACTTGGCTCATTTCCACTTACTCACTCTCCTTGCGCCGAGTTTGCGCGTGCAACCTCCAGATAGAGACGTTCGTGTTGTGCTCTGTACGTGCCTGACACATGCGCTCGGTCAGGTCGACACGAGTGACGTTCTCTGGACCAGTAGGCCATATCCAAAGAACCTGCCATGGAAAGTGTATGGAACATCGAAGATGATGTTGGGACTCTTTGCGCGGGAGTATCAGCGGCAATTAGATCGGTATGAGCGTCCTGATAAGGCACCTGTGAACGTTCGTATCAATATGGTGAACCCCGGTGTGATGCGCAGTGCATCCACGAGACGGTTTCTTTCATTTGGAAGTGTTATTGGACTTCTCTTGTACGTTTTGATGTGGCCATTGTGGTGGCTCTTGCTTAAAAGTCCCGGACTGGGAATGCAGACACTTCTCTTTGCGTTGTACGCGCCTTTGTTCAAAAACATGGAGGGTGGACAGTTTTTACAAGAGTGCAAGATTGTTAAAACTAAGCAAAGGCCAGAGTACTCAAATGAGCCGTTGCAAGAGCAGTTATTTAAGGTGACTGAGCGTCATATTGAGGAGCTTGAAAAGCAGGCTGCCATAGAGCGCAAGAAGAAGGAGACTAAGGAAGAGAAGGAGAACCGCAAGCGTGCCAAGAAGGCTAAGCAAGCTGATGTAGCGACAAAGCCGGAGAACTTGGACGAGCTAGAGGCGAAGTTGTCGACTTTGCGTCTGGGTTTGGGTATGGGTGGAGGTGCTGGAGATGAGATGCCATTGTTCCCAGAGATGGAAGGAAACAAGATTACCAAGAGGGGAAAAGGTGAGGGAGATAAAAGATAGAAAGATGTGAATATCGATTACAGCCAGATGTCGTCCCTTAGCTTTGAAGGTATTAGGAGTAGAAGCGTGGTATGAAATAGATACAATGAAGGAGATATATGAGAGAGATGGAGAAGATGACTCGGTGACAAACAATTCAAGGGTTGTCACCGTGAATAGAAGAGGTGAAAAATCTCGTAGTTTTTTTTCTCCAGTAGCACAAGATTCTTCAGGACTAACTAATTGCCGAGTCAGGTACTATAAGCGATATACGCGAGATAAGCCTGCATATAGTCAACATCACGAGACAGCCTCGGACTCCCGGTGACGTCGATTTCCGAGGAAATAGAAATGTAGTAATTTCCAATCACTAATACAGTGATTTGATATAACTTGACACTCAATATCGCATAATATCTCTTGATACCTTCAATCATTTGAAATCATTATATGCTTGAAGATTACTTGAGGTTCAACTTTACTTGAAGCCCAATATCACTTGACGCTAAATATCACTTGATACTTAAATATCACTTGATATCTATACTTCGAATCACTTGATACCACTATAATATTCAGTGATAACTTTATACTTAATCTTGGAGGATCTTGAAGACTTTCTTGATAGTATAAGTTCCTCATGTTTTGACTCAGATGATGGCATAAGTTCCTCATATCCACATGACTCTTCTTGATCATCCCTTGAGACTTTTCACTTTACAACCTTTTTCTATCTTTTATCTTTTCTTGCCTATCTCCTTTTTTCTTGCAGCACTCCTTTTTTGCAGCACCCCTCGCTAGTCAATTCCCTTTAGTTTCATAGTTTCTTTGAGCTTCAACTGAGATCATTTCTCGTGTTTTATCCGAGGGCTGGTGTGTGTGTGTGTGTGCCAGTCAAATCTTTTGAATCTAAGTTTCCGTCGCGCTATCTTTGCGGCCGCCTTTGTGCGTTATCATTATCGTGATCCGCTTTTTTCCTTCCAATCAGGTCGACAAAAAAAAGCATATTCCCCACGAGGAACCACAGAACATGGATCCCACGGCAGAGAACGGGTCGAAGCAAAACGGCCATAAGGATCTCGGTGTCCGAGAGGAAATCACTGAGGGTAAACCTGGAAAACCCGTGAGTTCTTTAACTAGACTCCTCAACGAGTCCAACTCGACGATCAACACGCCCAAATCAAACTCCGCTGTCTCTTTAAATGAGACCTCCCCAATGTCATCTGGCACCATCACGCCTTCAGATGCTGGTGTGGTTGCAGATCTTGAACGCTCAACCGCTAAGTTGGACATTTTTGCCAACGATCAGGGCAAACCGGCGTTGACCATAGATCCCAACGATAAGAAACCAGCCCAGGTAATCGGCGGATTCGAGTCCACTGGCTCTACAACAAATGTTGTTGACTCATCCAAGAACTCGACTATTACACCAACTTCACCATTCACTACGCGCCCGGCATCGGCATCAATCTCTCACGGCCGAGATGTACCCATCCGCCCTCCAGCCAACTCGACCGCGAGCCCTCGAGTAGTGCGTAACAACTCACTCTCGCATGCGTCTTTCTTGGCATCAGGCGGTGGTTATGGTGGTGAGTCATTACTGCTGCTGATTCCCTACTCAGCACCGGGAGGTCGTAGCAGTAACTTGAGCTCATCCTTGGCTAACTCGCTCAACACGGGCTCGACAACGCCTCACAACATCACGCCAGGGGCTAGTGCATCTGCCACGCAGCAGGCTGGCTCCGTCGGCAGCGGCAACAATTTGAACTATGCCGAGACCCTGCACGTGCCCAACTTGCCGAACGGCCAGGTGATTCTGTCGATCCACATCAGCTCACCACAAGTGTCATCGGCGTCAATCGAGCCACGGTTTGTGATCTCGAAGCAACGTGTTGCGCAAGCGCAAGCCGCGCAGGCTGCGCTGTTGTCGCTGCTGCAGAGGTCAGGGTCACAGTCGGGCTTGTCGTACTTCTTTTCGTCGAAGAAGACCACGAAGCGTGACTCATCGCTGACTGACTTGGGTTCGTTCTACAATAATCTGTACCATGACCAGGTGATCGCATCTTCGCCATCGTCAATTTCGTCATCGGACCTGGTGAGCTCGGCATCGGCGTTCCCGCAGACGCGCCACAACTCGATGGCCAATTTGAAGCGTTTCTTCAAGAAGGGCTCAACGTCATCGCCCGCAACAGGGCAGGTGTCAAACTTATCAAGCTCGCTCCGTGCTAACGGTGGTGGTAGCTCGGCGTCGTCCTTTACTAATAGCCCTGTGATTGACGTGCCGAACTCGGTAGCTGGTGTCAATATCCCGGACAGCAACACCAACACACCGGTGACAACATCAGGATTCCCTGGTCTGTTCAACGGACTGCTCACGGCAAGCTCATCCAACAACTCGTTTATGATGGGCCAATCTCCGGCGCGTGGTGGCGACCGCCGCGGGCTGATGACGCCACTCATGACCAACCAACAGTTGCCGTTCTCAAAACGTTACAGCAAGTACGGTGAGAACTTGGGTGCTGGTGCTGGTGGTTCGGTGCGTTTGGTCACGAGGCTCACTGACAAGAAGATGTTTGCTGTGAAGGAGTTCCGTGCCAAGTACCAAAATGAGACGAAGCGCGACTACGCCAAAAAGATCACGGGTGAGTACTGCATTGGGTCTGCGCTCAAGCACCCCAACATTATTGAGACGATTGAGATCTGTTATGAGAACGAGCGCATTCTCCAGGTGATGGAGTACTGTGACTTTGACTTGTTTGCGATCGTTATGTCAAATAAGATGTCGCGCGAAGAGATCAACTGCTGCTTCAAGCAGATCTTGAGTGGAATTCACTTTATACACTCCATCGGTTTAGCTCATCGTGACTTAAAGTTGGACAACTGCGTGATTGACGCGCGCGGTATCGTTAAGATCATTGACTTTGGTTCGGCGGTTGTGTTTTCGTACCCTTTCTCCAAGACCTTGATTGAGTCGCAAGGTATTGTGGGTTCTGACCCATACCTCGCGCCCGAAGTGTGTGTGTTCAATAAGTACGACCCACGTCCCGTGGACGTTTGGTCGGCGGCCATCATCTATTGCTGCATGATGTTGAAAAAATTCCCTTGGAAGGTGCCCAAGTTGTCAGATAACAGTTTCAAGTTGTTTGCGACGCGCGGTGAGTACTTACCTATCAGTGAGATCTTGAAACGCACTCCGGACACTGTATTGGACAATATTGAGGAGGGTCGCGCAGCGAGCCCGAAGCCTGTGGCGCCGGTGGAATCGCCATCGAAGGCGTCGCTGGACCCTGCTGGAGATGCAGAAGGAAAGGCACACACCTCTTCGGAGGTTGGTGCTGGTCGTCTTTTGCTTGCGCTTCCCGAGGACTGCCGTCCTTTGATAGGACGTATGGTGGAGTTAGCTCCAGCCTGCCGCATTTCCATAGACGAGTGTTTCAATGACGACTGGCTCAAGCTGGTGAATATGTGTACGGTTGAGGACCGCTTTGACCAAGACGGAACCCAAAATTACGTGGTGGCACGCTGCGATGACCACGAGCATACCCAGGTGGACCAGTCCAAGGCACACATTGCGGCGTTCGAAAAGGCAAAGAAGAAGTAGGACAGTAATAGAGTAGAATAGGTGAGGAATGGAAGGAAGAATTGGAAGAGAAGTAGGATAAATAGTAGTTGGGAAATGAGGAAGAGATGTAGAGGTACAAGCGAAATAACAATCGATGAGCATATGAGTATTATAGATCACGATTCATGTATTTCGCCACTTCTCACCATTTGTGTGTTTCGCCAACTCACCATTTGCGTGTTTCGCCACTTGTGTTTCTCACCATTTGTGTATCTCACCACTTGTGTTTCTCACCATTTGTTCTTCTCCACGATTTCCTACATCGATTCACGATTCCATTGATTCTTATTTACATGATTATGCTACCACGCGAACGCCGATAGCGTCTGCGGTCGAGATGACTGATCCCACGATCGACTTGAGGTCGACGTCCTTGTGTCTTTCATCGGTCTTCTTGATTTTTGCGATCTCGTAGATGTGCTTTAAAGAGACCTCACCCACCAAGTCATGCTTGGCTCTACCTGATCCCTTCTCAATACCTGCAGCCTGCATCAACAACCACGATGTTGGTGGCGACTTCATCTCGAAAGTGAACGATCTATCTGGTTTCACTGTCAACAAGACTGGCACGGGAATACCCGGCTGGAGGTTGGCAGTTCTTGCGTTAAACTCTTTGCAGAAGTCGATGGCCTTGACACCCTTGGATCCCAAAGCAGGTCCCACAGGTGGCGCGGGTGCGGCCTTGCCTGCTCCGACAATCAACTTGATAATGGCTCCCTTGGCAGACATCTTGATGAACACTTTTTTTTTCAGTCGCAGATTATGTAATGGGTGCAAAAGGAACAGTAGATGGGGATGAAGGTTTCATCAAGTTGAGTAACCATAGGTTAACGTAAGTAGATGAATTTATCGAAAAGTTAAGATGATAGGAGGTTTATAAGGGGTAATACCAGGTGTCTGGTAAGTTGTCAAAAGTGAGGTTCTGAAAGAGATTATTGGAAACATTGTACTGTAGAGATGTGTTATAACTGGAAATTACTGTATATATACCATGTATTAAACTAGGCATTATTAAACTATCATAGATTACCATAAACTATTGTTACTTTTCCCCCTACTATTATTCTTACTTCCTCTTTTCTTACTTCCTATTTCCTTACTGTTCTTCTTTCCTTCTGTTTCTCTTGAATCTGTTCCATCTTTTTTTTGCTTCATGAAGACCTTCCCGCTCAACTCGAAGGCAAAGACCACGGCTCTTAAACAGCCTAAAGAGCTCTATACTTATGCTCGAGACATTGATGGTGAATGGGTCCACGACCGTGCGGAAGTTAAGAAGGCGTTACTGTATTACTACTTCCCTGACCTGAGTCTCGACAAACCTGTCGATCTTAGCGGTGGTTATGACAAGTTCAAGAAGATCCCCGAGGAGCAGAATCTAGCTGACTTCGAGTCCTTGCTCGCATCTGTGATGCGGTATGAGAAGGATCATGGAAAGATTGGTGTTGATATCATCACTTTCCGTGGCCTACTCACCAAATTACTTGTTCTTCCATACAATATGACGGACCCCATCGACTTCAACATCGTGGTATTTGATGGACAGTTGTTCATGGCAGCCGACCGCAAGCTTGAATTAGCAAGACGTGAGCAGCAGAAAGCTACACAAACTGGTGACCCGGACTATATTTCTAAATGTGAGTACAGTGGATACAAGTTCGAGACCTTGGCCACATTACCCAAACCATGGTGTGATTGTCTGAGACTGCTCATTGAGAAACGCAGCAAGAAGATAGTCAATAACTACGAGCAGTATATAAGCGTGGTACGTTCGGGAATTGGGTCTGTGAAGATGTTGATAGCAGGTGAGGTCGACTGCGTATGGGACTATATTCCTGAGCAAGGTACGAAGAACGTCTTGCTGCACTATGCCGAATTGAAGACTCTGAGAACTATTAGTAACCCCGGTCAGGTTTTTTCGTTCGAGAAGAAGTTGTTCAAGACGTGGGCTCAGTGCTTCCTTTTGGGAATTGGCAAGATTGTGTATGGATTCAGAGACCAGAAATTGATGTTAAAGTCTGTGGAAGTTTACAACACCGAGGAGGTCCCATTGTTGATCAAAGGTAATCCATTAGCTGCTCAGGATACAAAGAAAAGTTCACCAAACTGTATGCTGGCTCTCAAATGGTATGGCGCGGTCATGGAGTGGATCAACACAGAAATCCCCAAGGATGACGAGTCAAGGTCCTGGAGACTCAGTTTCGACCCGGGCTCGCACACCTTTTCATTGAGTGAAGTCGTCGGCGAGGAGCATGAAAGATGGAGAAATGGCGAAATCCTCACCTCTGAGTTCAAAGACTGGAGAAAAGAGAGTAGCACGAACAATCAGACATAATACAAAGCAAGGATAAAGGTTTATAAGGCATGAAATCTAGGGGTATAGACATGGATTCTAGAGATATTCATGGATTCTAGAGATATTCATGGATTCTAGAGATATTCATGGGCTCTAGGAATGTTCATGGACTCTAGAGATATTCATGGACTCTAGGAATATTCATGGCCTTTATAGGTATGGGCATGTGAAAGTAAGGTATAGAAGTAAATGTATTATACTCGTGAAATCATGTTAAAATGTTGTATCCTGTCCTATACTATTCTCTATGTCATCATCCTTTATGATGTTATCCTGTATGTTTGCATGTATATCATGTATGTATGTCAATCCTTCTTGCCTTATCTTCGAGATCACAAACACGTTCCTCGGTAGATCCCGTGAACATGCAGCAAAGCAAAAGAAGTTAAGAAATGAACAAACACTGAACGACGTAGTCTTAATGTAATCGATCCAGCTCGCACTTATCGGTATTTAAGTCACCGGCACTACTTTATACTTCGTCATCGGAAGCGTGGCCACAGTTTTTCGCTTCCCCATGAATTACCCGTTTCGGTAGTTCCAGTCAAATTCACATGTAGCCAAGGCAGATGCCGGAAGATCTAGAACAGAACCGATTAGAAAGCAGACTTCATGGGTGTTTCCATTGGTCAGCAATATACATACTACCATCATTAATCGAACATAAGATCATCCGTAAACTGAATATAAGCTCGGAATCCCATCATCAGTGGTGTCGGTCCTGCATATAGTGTTTCATTATCACATTTACTTCCGAGGATGTTGCCTTTTTTTGGCCAATGAATACGGCGCGCTTTGTAATATTGACTCCCTTCTGTCCACGATACCACAATCAGCGCACCTCAACCCCACTATTTTTTTTTTCCTTGTGTAGTTTCCCCTCCTTCATTAGACATATATATATACGTAGGATAGGCCGCATTTTTAAACGCCACCAAGAATTTTTAAGCATGGCTCCAACTTTCACCAACTCCAACGGCTGCCCCGTCGCAGACCCATACGCTTCTCAGAGAATTGGGACTGATGGTCCTGGTCCTCTTTTGTTGCAGGACTTCAACTTGATCGACACAATCTCTCACTTTGACAGAGAGAGAATCCCAGAAAGAGTTGTGCACGCCAAGGGTTCCGGTGCTTACGGTTACTTTGAGGTTACCGATGACATCACTGATGTTTGTGGTGCCGCTTTCCTTGACACTATTGGTAAGAAGACCAAGCTCTTCACCAGATTCTCCACTGTCGGTGGTGAATTGGGTTCCGCCGACACTGCTAGAGACCCAAGAGGTTTCGCCACCAAGTTGTACACTGAGGAGGGTAACTTGGACTTGGTCTACAACAACACCCCAGTTTTCTTCATCAGAAACCCAATCAAGTTCCCACACTTGATTCACACCCAGAAGAGAAACCCAGAGACCCACTTGAAGGACCCTAACATGTTCTGGGACTACTTGACTGCAAACCCAGAGTGTGCCCACCAGATCATGCACTTGTTCTCTGACAGAGGTACCCCAGCATCTTACAGAGAGATGAACGGTTACTCCGGTCACACTTACAAGTGGTCCAACAAGAAGGGTGAATGGTTCTACGTTCAGGTCCACTTCATCACTGACCAGGGTTCTAAGACCTTGGACAACGAGACTGCAGGCCGTCTTGCTGGTGAGAACCCTGACCACGCTCAGGAGGACTTGTTCAAGAACATTGCCGCTGGTAACCACCCATCTTGGACTGCTTACATCCAGACCATGACCCAGGAGCAGGCTAAGAAGGCTGATTTCTCTGTGTTTGACTTGACCAAGGTCTGGCCACACAAGGACTACCCATTGAGAAGATTCGGTAAGCTCGTCCTTAACGAGAACCCAAAGAACTACTTCGCTGAGGTTGAGCAGGCTGCTTTCTCCCCATCTCACACTGTTCCATACATGGAGGCCTCTGCTGACCCTGTCTTGCAGTCGAGATTGTTCTCTTACCCAGACACTCACAGACACAGATTGGGTGTCAACTACACCCAGATTCCAGTGAATTGTCCAATCACCGGTGTGTTCAACCCATTGATCAGAGATGGTGGTATGAACGTCAACGGCAACTTGGGCAACCACCCAGCATACCTCGCTGTCGACAAGCCAATCGAGTTCAAGCTGTTCTCGCAGCAGGCTGACCAGGAGATCTGGAATGGTGCTGCCTGCCCATTCCACTGGCAGGCCACTGACAAGGACTACGAGCAGCCAAGAGCTTTGTGGCACGTTTTGGCCAGGTACCCTAACCAGCAGGCTCACTTGGCTCACAACGTTGCTGTGCACGCTTCCGGTGCTAGACCAGACATTCAGGACCGTGTAATCGCTGTGTTCACAAAGATTCACCCAGACTTGGGTAACCTCATCAAGAAGGAGATCTTGGAGAGATCCCCAAGAAAGTAGGTTAGGTTGTGACTATTTATGTTTATGAAGGAAACTAGCTGTATGAGAATGTAAGTGTGTAATAGTGAAGTCCAGGATAAGTACGAAGAGATGTATAAAGAGGTGTACAATGATGTATAAAGAGGGAAGGATCTAAAGTGCTTATAAAGAGCGAAAGTGCTATGCGCTATTGAATGTGTGAATGTGTGCGGCTGAATCTGTTCTTATTTCTAACCACGTACTATCGTCAATAACCACAACTAGTTGTCCGAAACTCTTGTCTACGTTTGTTCTCGAGCTCAGCTAGTACAAATCTACTTCTTCGTAGTCTATGTTGGTCTATTACGGTGCGGGTATTTGTCAATCTATACCTCTTTCCGTGTATACCCTTTCTACACTCAAATAGTGTATCTCAGTTGTTTCTTTCTATATTCAAATAGTCTCCTGGTTGTTCTTTCTACACTCAATCTTCCTTTCGTTATGTATTATCCCAATTACCTTATAACTTGATCTTGTCAGCAGAGCAGCCGCATGCGGTTCCACATCTGCAGTTGGCACCGCAGCATGTCTTTGTCGATGATGAAGAAGCAGCAGCAGTTGAAGTGGTGTTAGAGCAGCAGTTCGTGTTTTGAGAGCACATAGTTACAGATATCAAGCTTGGGGTTTGTCGGAATATATATGGTGGATCGATAAGAGAGATACGGTTGTACATACCATAATAGGCAAGAGATCCCGGTAAGCGCATCAGAATACCCGAAATGATCAACTTCGTCACATGATCCTTTGTATGACCACAAACTGTATAAAAAAGACGCATGGCCGTGAAAAATTTCACTTCACGTCTCAGGTCATGTGATCTGAAACAAGGTTGGTCATGTGGTCAGCAATATAACCTTTTTTTTTAGACGATTGTCACCTGGAATGTCAAAATGCACGAATGCAAACAAAGGTGAAACTACTGATCCAGGAAACATCCTAGGGTGCGTACCTCCTTCGCCTAGCAAGGCGTCAAGTGTAGTTTTTTTTGGAAACCATCACAGCTCGATTACAGTACAAAAGGCGTGACTGTCTAAGCCTTCTACCAGCAAAAAGGGGCCCAGCCACAAGTCAGCCGGATTAAGTAATTTGGAGCCATGACCAGATATAAATACTCGGGTCTTCGGTTTCAATTCTCTCCACAAATTTCAATCGATTTCTTTCGAGATGTCTAATATTGCCAATGCTTTAGGTGGTGCTGCGAGCGCCGTTGAGGGAATCTTCAGCACTGTTACTCAGGGTGCTGTGTCTGTTGGTGACAGGGTCACCTCTGGTGCTGTTGTTGCATTCCACACTGTGACTTCTGGTGCTGATGGTGCCCTCCATACCGTGACCTCTGAGGCTGTTGTTGCTGGTAGTAAGATCACATCTGGTGCTGTTGGTGCCTACGGTACTGTCACTTCGGGTGCTGTTGGTGCTTATGACACTGCTAGATCGAATGCTGAGTCTCGTGTTAACGCTGCTACAGAGACCAGATCGACTGCTTCTGGCGCCTCGACTACTGCCGCCTCTGGTTCAGGTTCTGATGCCTCTGGTTCAGGTTCTGTCACCATGGGTGCTGGTGGTACTGGTACCGGTGGTGGTTCCACCTTGAACACCAGTTCGGAATCCGATCTTATTAACGTCTCGTCGGTATTGTCTTCTGTTTCGACATCTGAGGCTTCTGCTTCTGCCACAGGCTCCCAATCTGGTTCTGGTTCCCACTCTGGCTCTGGTTCCCACTCTGCTTCCGGTTCGCACTCTGGCTCTGGTTCCCACTCTGCTTCTGGTTCCCACTCCAGCTCCTCGTCCTCATCCTCCTCAGGTGCATCTCCAATGCAATACGAGGCTGGCTCCTGGAAGAAGGCGGCGCTCGTGATGGGCATCGTTGGAGTTTCTTTTGCCATCAACTTGGGCTAAGCCTCCCGATGGTCGAGTTAGACCACCAATGAATGTGAATGATAGGTGAATAAAATGTTAAATGGATTCGTAAAGCTCTGTAGAGAATAGAATGGGTATCAAGAAGGGTATCATGGTTCTGAAGAGATGATTAAAGGTATAGGAGAGGTTTAAAGGAAGGTTCTATCAAATCAAAGGAAAGGGTTCACAACAATAGTTTAAAAGGAACAATAGTGTTTAGGAATAATACGGAAAGAATAGCTTTTAGGAATGATTCGGAAAGAATTGGTCAGTATGAATGATTCAAGAAAAATTGGTCAGTATGGATGATTCAAAAAGAATTGAATATGAATGATCAGCATTCGGTAGATATGTACCCGTAGGATTAATGATGGTAAGTGGTAAAAGGTAAGTCAAGAATTGATGATTTTAGACAGCCACTTTTTTGTATTGGACCGATCTGAGCTGCACTGAAAAAAGAAGTACATTATGAGTAAATGGATGGACAGACCTGCTCGACTTCAGGTGGATCCAGATACCATTCTTGATGACGACAAGCCCCCTCAGACAGGGGATACCTTCAACATTTGGTATCTCAAATGGTCTGGAGGTGATAGTTCGAATGTGTATACCAAGCTGAAATACAGAGTGAATATCAAAAAGGACTCTGGACGTACGAAAGCAGAGGGAAACAACCCCCTTTGTCTCTTTTTTGCAAGAGGATGCTGCTATCTTGGTAAAGACTGCAAATACTACCACAGACTCCCTATGGATGACGACTTTAGAACCCCAACTCAAGACTGTTTTGGCAGAGATAAGACCGCAGATTATCGCGATGACATGGATGGTGTGGGGTCTTTCAACAAGCATAATAGAACTTTATACGTCGGTGGACTACATTCAAAATGTACAGAAGCGGTACTTACGAAACATTTCGAAGAATTTGGTCCTATAGAGTATGTCAAGGTTCTTCGAGGTAAGAACTGTGCATTCATTACATTCAAACTAGAGTCACAAGCACAATTCGTCAAGGAAGCCATGCAAAATCAGCTGCTTGATGATAAAGAGATCCTTAATATACGTTGGGCAAATGAGGACCCTGATCCAAACGCTCAAATGAAGGAGAAGAGGCGATTGGAGGAAATTGCATACGAAACCATTCAAAATATATTAAAGGATACGGACGATGGAGATACACATATGAACAAAAAGGCAAGGACAGAGCCTGTTGTTGTGGAACCGGTTTCTGACGATGATAAGGCTGAAAAATCCACCGTGCAGAAGACTATTGAACCGAAATCATCGTCTAAAGAGCCTAGGTCATCTAGTACTCTCGTATTCGATAAAGATACATTGCGTAAAATCGCAGTATCAAAGGTCGCTAAACCTAAACCAAAGCAAACGTTGGCAAGCTTCGTGGCAAGCTACTCTAGCGATGAAGAAGACGACTAAATAAATATTTGTAATATATAGAATAATTAATGAAGCTTATTTAATTATTTCTTCTGTGCGTATGCTATGGACAGTCTAGTTCTTCAATAATGCCGTTTGTGTTTGTTTTGTTAACCATTCAGGTACTTTCTTTCTTCCTCTCACCAAGAACTTTCTTAAATCATTGAACAAATCTGCGTTAGAGTCATCCAAGAAAGTAAAACTGCTTCCCTTCTTCCCAGCTCTGCCTGTTCTTCCGATTCTATGGATATATTCTTCGAATTTGTTCACCATTTGGAAGTTTATTACCAATGAGACATTGGGCACATCCAAACCTCTTGCAGCAACGTCTGTGGCGATTAAGATTCTACTCTCGTGGGCCTTGAACTGGTTGATAGTTCGTTCACGGGCCTCTTGTGTCTTGGAACCATGAATTACTACATTCTTGTGGCCCTTCCTTGTAATTTCTTCTGAGAGCGTGTCACATACTCTCTTGAAGTTGGCAAAAACAATAATGGAATAATCCTTGACTTCGACTAAGTGGTTTTCAATCACTGTCATCATTCTTGAGAACCTAGCGCTGTCGAAATCCTCGTTGGCAGCAGGTGCTCCAGTGTATTCGAACTTTTGCTCTATATTGTCCATTGCCTCACCAGATCCACCAATCGATAAAATTGCTGGAGAATCCAAATACTTCTTCGTCAAGATTTCCACAGTGGGTGACATGGTAGCTGTAAACATTAGTGTCATCTTTTTAGTAATGTTGAATATCCTCAGGTCTATTGTCAGAGTCAATTGTTCATTCGATGGTAAGTTGTCCAAAATTGTCTGCAATGGTTTCTCAAAGCCCATATCGATCATTCTGTCCACTTCATCGAGAATAAAGTAGTAACATCTTGAAAGAGAGATGATTTTTCTCTCTATGGAATCAACGAGTCTTCCGGGGGTGGCAACAATAACATGGACTCCATCTTTGACCGAATGAACGGTTTCTTCATATTTATGTCCACCGATTATAGTGACCACATTAAATCCCAATTTATTGCCAATCTTTTGCGCCTCCTGGCTGATCTGTAGCGCCAATTCTCTCGTTGGTGCTAAAATGAGCCCTAATGCCTTGTTGTAGTTGGAGTCTTGTCTATGCTCAAATTCAATGTAGTTTTTCTCGATATGGAATAAGTAGGTTAAAAGCGGTATCAAATAAGCTAAAGTTTTACCCGATCCTGTCTCAGCAATTCCTAATATATCTCGCATCTTCAATGCGACAGGAATTGCGGCACGCTGGATAGGAGTAGGTGTTGTGTATTTTAATGTCTTTGTAAGAAGATCCTGAATTTCTTTTGGAATCTCAGATTCATTCCATCGCCTAAGTGGGTTAGCTATGTTTCCGCCGCGACTAGTGATACTGTAGTCTTCCTTAAAGATTCTCCAATCCCGAAGTGTCATTTCTTCGATAGTTTTCTCGCTCCAATGTTTCTCATTTTGTTGTATAAGTGGCTGTACGGTTGTAGGGGCCTCATCGAGCAATGGTTCAATGATGTCTGTCTCTTCAAGCTCTTCATCCCAACCAAATTTGAACTTTGGACCACCTTTTTTCGCATTTGGTACCTTTCTTTGCTTCAAACTAGGCATTTTGTATTCTTCCTCATCATCATCGTCGTCCTGATGATGTAACGCAACCTTCTTTCTGGCATTCTGCTGTTTCGTTTGCAGTTGCAAATTTCGGATTGTACCTAGTTTCTCTCTTTCCAGTTTAGAAAGAAACTTCGGTTTGTCCAATACGGTAGCGCTAAGCGTATTCTTTTGTATTAAATCTTTCGCTGATATCGGCCTCGGACCCATCGCCTTTCTAAATGACTGTTATTTTTGTTTGGTGTTGTTTTTGATATTTTCTAAATTGATTGTAGAATATTGCAAAAATCTCAGCTATCTAGAAAAGATCAAAAATAACTTTGATAAATTTACTATATAAGAAGAAACCTTTACCGAGTTATCTAGAGACACTACAGTTCATATAAACATACTTTCTCCTTGTAAATCATAATATAAAAAGGTCTGTATAAAATTCCTCATATGGACCCATAAAATCCTGTTTGGATGTACAATAGTCTATCAGTAACTGCACAACAATGCCCTGCAGCATTCCTTCTCTTCTATAAAAATTGAAGCATAAAAAAGTTGCTTCATGTATCGTTCCAATCGTCAATTCCTCGAATCATCGTCCCCTTCGTCGTGTAGATAACTCTCTAGTGGCATTTCTATAAGGTCGTTTTTTCTCTATTGCCCTCCTTTTCGTGTTCAAGAATCCCCAAAGGGGTTGAAGCTAGGTGTGATTTTAGTACGATCTCCTTGTGAAGCCGGTGGTGAGCCTTTTGCTGCGTTCGCCTGCGACAGAGGTCCCACGTTTCCAACTGGGCGCGACGTCTTACTTTTTCCACGTGCGCCACTGGCATTATCAGTCTTGCCTGCGTTGTCGCCTTTAGGCTGAGACCCTGAAACTCCCGTGGTGTTAAAACCATAGAAGTAACCGTTAATCTCGGTCGACAAATGCTTGATCAAGTTCAACAAATTGATTTGATGGAAGTAGTTGGGCAGAGCCAAGTTTTCGAACTCATTGATTGAGAAACTCAAAATTTGTTCGTTGGTCAATTCATATTCGTTTGGGATCAGAGCAGCACTCACCGCAGGCTTGTTTGTCTTGTCAGCAACAGGGTTGAGATACATCTCAGGCTTATCATAGGGTAAAACCGCACATAACCAAATTCTAGTCTTGTAAATTTTGAAGAGTTCCTTGATCAATCCTCTAAAATCAATTCTCTTGAACCCTGCAAAATAGTAAAAGATCAATTTCTTAAAGTCTGATTGATACTCAACATTAATTAAAGTCAAGTCCTTTTCCAAATTCAACTCCTTGATCTTGTTGTAACATGTGATGAAAGCCTTCTTCTCTTCCAAAAATTTTCCACTGATCTTGTGAATTTCCTTAGGAGTTGCGAAACGTAATACTTGCTTTGTTGGCAAGGTCACGATAAATTCGTTATCTTCGTTCAGATGCGAGTTGATAATCGAAGACGCATTTAAGGAGGTCGGATGTGTTCCGCTTGCCTTCTGGTGATGATTGCTATGGTGTGCATTACCATCTTGAATGGCCAAACTCTTCAAGTGTTCTAACTTTTTCAAAAAGTTAAACAAAATCGCAAAGTTCAAGTTCACCAAGGGTTCCACAATCATAACCAAGTCCTTACCCCGATCACCATCCACAACAACCAAATCATCTTTCTGAAGACAAATATTGGAATTGTTTGGATACGACAACAAGTCAAACTTACCATTTTTGTTAATAACAAGACACAAGATCTTGTGATTAAAGGTTAAGTTGTTCAAATTCTTAATAAAGGTGATCAACTTGATAATCGTTTGGTTCTGAAGCAATGTTTGCAACCTAGCCAAAATATCATTGGTGGTGTCTGAGTTTTGAAAGTACTTAATCGTCTTAAGGTAAAGCTCCTTTAATTCTGGCGAGGCCACAATATACTGGTCCTTTAACACCAAACCATTTTCCAAATTAATGGCTTGAGCAAAATGGGCCTGTGATTGAGCCAGACCCAGAGAATTTACAGGTGCTTTTGTCTGAGACTGGGGCAGCTTCTGAGAAGCCAGTGCCAGTTTCTGCGACGTTGGCAGCTGTTTAACTCCTTGACCCGCTTGCTGCAGTGGAGGCAGCTGCTTCCGTGGTGGTTGACCTGCCTGAGGCTGCCCCTGTGGGCCCTGAAAGCCGATATTCTGAGCTTGAGTTTGCAGTTGTGGTTGTTGCAAGCCTTGTGCAAGGTAAGGACTGTTCATAGAAAACCCACCAGGCATCATAAAGTTTTGGTTTCCAAATTGCTGAGGCTGCTGAAATGGTCCAAGATTAAGCAGCTGTTGCGGTGGACCAAACGCCGAAAAATTAGTCGGCGCCTGGTATTCTGCTAATTGGCTTGGGCGCCTTGCTTGGAAGTCAACAAAGTTCGAGTTCAATGATAAATTGTTGCCAAATGAATCCGCAAACTGGTCAACATTGATATTCTTGTTGAAGTTGTTCATAACAGCAAAACTCGACAAGGTTTTAGATGCGTTAGAACCAGACCTGCTTTGACTGCTAGACCTGGTGTTTCCACCACCAACAGTAACCGAATTTCCATTTCCAGTGGTGCCTGAAGCCGACGCCGAAGATATCGACGCCCGGCCACTACTAAGGTTGTTGGTGGATGGGTTTCCGAAAAACGGAGATGTCAAGTTGGAGTTAGAAGAATAAGGTGCACCCTGTGTATTGAAAGCTCCTGAGTTCAACTGCACGTTTGGGAAGTTTGATCTGGTGAATGATTCCGCTGCATAACTAGGTCTCCGAGAAGAAATCGTGCCAACTCCTCCCTGGAGTTCCACAGGCAAATTAAAGGAATCCTTATAAAAGGCCGTAGAATTCCCACCAATGACATTAGGCTCATCTTCCGTTATCTTTTCGAGAAACATACCGTTGACACTATCGTCCATCATGCTTGGTAGTTTGATTGGCATGTTATCTCCAGTTGAGCCGGGACGTGGTCCAAGTTGTGGTGATGGGATGGACTGTGAGTTATTCAATTGATTCTTGTTGGCTGGTCCGTTTGCGTCCGATTGACTTGATGTATTGTGCTGTCCGGTATTCTCGAGGGGTACAGCACTTTTGTTGTTGGCACTCTCCTGTGCATTGGGAGGGTTCTGAGAAGAAGATTGGGAATCATCACTTTCACTTAACGTTCTTCCTCGCGGCGTTAGGTCTACTGGCACATCCGACAGTAGGAATTGAGGATAATTAAAACTCATGCTGATACGAGCTCACCGTTGTTGTTAATCCAGTTGTTTCTATTTTTTTTTTTTTTCAGCCGGTGTTCTAGGGAACTCGAGTCAACTAAACAATTGCTTGTAAAATGGGCGCTGTTTGCCACCTATAACTGAGATTGCGAGAGAAAAGATACCATTAGAAGGACATATACACCAAGAAGTAATGTTGTGAGAAAGAATTAGGTTGCTTTTGTGCAGAAAAGTGCTGATATCGAACTTTAACGATCTCGCCAAAGGTCAAAGGTCACTCTTTACTAGAACATTTATTTTCGAACGCTACACGTTTTTTGTTCTGTTGAATACCACCAACGCCAGTAGGTGAATGACCAAGTAATTTTCAAGAGGTCTTTATACAGGCCAGCCCCAAACATTTCTTTTATTTTCCATTGAATAAGATACATAGATTCAGTGCCAAGCTCCTCACGCGCAGTATCAAACTACCGAGGATTATCATCTCCCTCAAGAATTCAACTGGATACACTTGATTTTCTTGCAAAGCCAGTACCAGCTCTTGGAGGGAACTCGTCTCCAATTTCATGCTGTTCATCGGCATCGATTGGCTCGCAAGTACACCAGTTCTCTTTTGGTGACGTACTCATAACCAGCTCGACGTGCTTACCGCAACCGGTCCATGATCTGTGGTCTGTGGAGTTAGTATGGGGTATTTCCTTCATTATTTGTAAATCTCACTCTACGTACGACAAATTCCGCAAATTTCTGCTTTACACATGTTTGAAGTGATGACGATGTGAAATATACTGCCGTGTAGAGATAGGGAAATATCCTGCTTTAAATACTCCCTTATCACCCAGAAACCCACGCGAGTTGTTCCGAAGTTTCACTCACACCAGCTTATGCCCGAAGAGGTACAAAGAGACAATAAATCCTTTCCCCCGCGCAATTTAGATGCACTACGTAATTGCGAGTCATGCCAGCCTCAAGCAAGGGGAAAAAAAGGTGCAAATCCTGGAGGATGGCTTCCCCCCCTTATGAGGATAACAGAGTAGTGGAGTCATCGGTGTTCTAGGCGTGTTTTTAATGTATTTACACTGATTTTATTCGGGCAAGTCTGATTGAAATCAAAAACACAATCCTGCAAATAGCCCGGGGGTTGAACTCCATTGGAGCTCGGTTCTTTGTACACCCTATTTTCGGCACGATGTTACAATCTCTCCGAGGCATACCTACCAAATGGTTCGATCTCGATCATATCATGATCATATCATAAAACTTTGTTGGTAAACATTCCCTGTTGTCTAGTTTATCACATGCATTTGTTGTCCCGGTTGATGTTGTTCTTTAGGTCACTTCATTTGCGCTACCGTTTAGTGTCCCAACCAATTGCTCTGATCTCCTCCTTCAACTACTTGAACTTTTAGATCTTCCATTCAGATTTATAGTACATATGTATGTAAACATCACATTGCGAAAGCAATGTGTTTAGATTGCACCACCAGTTTGTTCACGGTGGGCTTCAATAGTGTCACCATCCTCTAATTCCATCTCGTCTGGTGTAGAGTCTGGTGAGATTCTCGTACCATCCATCAAGAATCTCAAACTGTTGATGTCTTTACCTTGCCTCTTGCAGAAAGCCTCCATTAACCTTCTCATCGGCGTTGATCTCTTGATCTTGAAGTAAATTTCAGAAGATCCATCAGACACTTTCAAGTTAATGTGAGTCTCTTGCTTTTCCTCCTTGGGCTGTTCGCTATCAGACATGATGCAATGTTTAGACAAAGCGTTTGGACCTCGTTTTTTTTTTGCTGTAAATCGCCACCTTTTGGTGTGCACACGAACTTCATAAAGCTGTCATCTGTCTACCTGTTCGTGCTTAAGAAGAGGCTCTTAAATTGTTTTCTCAAATCCATCAATGTTGGGATCGTGGAGATAACCCACACGGCCTCGGGACTTTTTCTGTGTTGTTGTTTTGTGCGTGGTAACCCATCATACTGTGGCCCCATGAAACTTCCCCAGAGGGATTCGAAGGCACTTAAAACACATCAGAAACGAGAAATACAGTCTACACTTTAATGCCTTCGAGGTATCGTGTTCGAATACAATGTTTCAAAGTTGTTCCAAAATGTATCTCTTTATAGTCTGCAAAAGCCCATCATTCACTTCGCTAGTATGATTGTTCATCACTATTTAACTTTCTATGAGAGAGTCTCTCAATTCTATTTGAACAAATTCACTCTAATCTTGGGGATAGCAGCTGTCAAATTATACTTATTTAAACAGGCCCTCACTGCAGCAGTTTCTTTCACAACTCAACAATTTACGTGTGATGATGCCGCAAGTGAACAATTTCTGAAGTCGCTTTCGAAATTGGTTAATGACTTGATTGAACAATCATTGGCTCTGCTTAAGTGGAACTACTTGATTATCATTAAGCTGATGATTACTATAGTGAAGAATTTGTTAATCTTCTACGTGGAAATATTTCTTGGGACATACACTTGCCTTTTGAATGCTGCTATTGCGGGGACCACAAATTTCGCCTTGGATTCCTCAGAAGCGGTAATAAAGGTTGTTAATTCTACAGTAGTGGGGATTTCTCATGAAATTGAAGATGGACTTGATGGGATTTCGACTGTCTTAAATACTTTAGCACTGGCTGCAAAAGGCATCAAGGATTTTTTTACTGGAGCTAAACCAACCACGGAAGGTGAACCTTACAAACAAAAGATATCATTATCGATAAAAGCACTTCAGAATATATCGATCCCCCTGAGTGTTTTAGAAAAGATCGATAAATTCAGAGATGAAGATTTACCTGACTTTGATAAGCTACAAAACACAACTCAAAACTTAATCGCTTTACCTTTTGATCTAGCTTCTCTGCAATTGCTGAAATCAGTATTCAATCATACTTCGGATAAACTTGTTTTCGCAAACATTCTGTTACCTACAATGAAACCTATTGAATCGGTTTGCAAGACGGTGGATGAACTTGGTCAATTTTCAAAAAAGATAGAGAAGGGTATTAATCGTCTCTTTTATTTTACTCTCGTGGGGATTCTTGTGCTCTGGGTAGTTATTCTGGCTGTGATAATTGCTAGTGAATACTTCAAGTGGAGATCTGAAAATCAACTCGTTGATGAACTCCTTGAAAAGAATGACAACCCACTGGTTGCAATATTCAATATCCTCAACAAGTATCAGAATCGGTTGATTTTTTACATGGACAAGTTTTCATGGACAAGATCTACTCATTTTAAGTGGATTATTAGTTATATCACTTCACAATATGCTAAGACTGTTCTTATGATCGCATTAACTGGTGTACTGATTTGTCTAGTTCAATATTTCTTGTTGTCACAAGTTATGAAGCAAATGGGAAATCTACCTCCAACCGACGAAGCCAAAAATGCAGTAAAGAAACTGATCAAGGAAGTAGCTGGAAGTTACTTGAATGATACGAATAGCTACTTAAAAGTCCAGCAAGCGACATTGAATGATGAACTTTTTGGACATATTAAGAATTGTTCAACATCTTTTATGGGCACCATTAATGAGTTTATGATGAATGTTAACAATAGCATAAATGCAGTCTTTGGAAATACGCCATTCTCGAAACCTATTCATACAGTGGTATATTGCACTCTCGGTCGTAAGCTTGAATCAATTGAAAAAGGTTTGGGTTGGATAAATCGCAATTTGGAGATCAACATACCCACCATTGATTCGAATCTAGAGAATAATTTGGTTAACGTGACAGAAATCCTCGATAATCTGCGCAATCTAGTTCTTAAGGGCACGAATACAATCCTCGATACCTATGAGAAATCCATCTTTGTCGAGTTGATCATTTCATTTGCCATCCTTGGACTTTGGATTATACAGTTACTTATTGCTATCGTTGTAGTGATAGTAAGAAAGTTGTTATGTGGGGATGCGAGGTTGAAAGTATTCGGTAAGAGTATTGGTTACCCATGTCAATTAAGTGCAGACGAGAAGGACTCCTACTTTTATCCACATACTGATCCATACAAATTGGATAATCCAAGAGTTCTTAAAGAACTGCCTGACGAAGCTTTCTCTTGCCGATCGAGAATTGAGAAACCAAGTAATGATATTAATTCATCTAGCTCAGTTTACTCCAACTCACAGGGGTTTCCTACACGGTCTACAAGTATGCGACAAAACGGTAAATTATTCAACTAATATACATGAAGACCATAAGAAATGAATGCAAGAAAGAAGCTATTACTTCTTGATAGGAGCTGGTTTTTTCCAGTAGTACTGTTTGTGAGTTTTTCTGCATGCTCTCAAACCACCATGGCCCTTGATGCTAGCAACCAAGCTCGTTCTGTTAGTATCAGAATCATTCTCTGGTATATAGTAGTACTCTTCCTCCAATGGTTTACCAGCAGCATCCTTACCTTCTCTGTAAATAACGCCCACACAGCCTATATTGTTCAAGCAAGTTCTGATGACATTTAAGGAAAGGTTAGACGTCAAAACACTGATGGTCTTTAAGAACGACGCAGGTGTAGAAGAAAGTCTTGAAAATGCTAAGTGGTTGATGAGGATGTTATTGATCTCTTCCAAGTTTTCCAAGCTTTGTGTAGAGTCAACCTCTTCTGTTTTAGGTACCTTCTGCTTCTTATTGCGTCTTGGAGGCTCTTCTGATACTGCCTTCCTCTTTGGACCAGGTGTCACATTCATAGTGTTGGTTTTATCAGCCAACGGAGTCAACTGTCTTTTGATTTGTTTCTTTTCCTCTGGCTGCGAAATTTTGGGTTTGTCCTCGAAAATAGAAAACTGTTTTTTCGCAACCGGTTCCATTAACTTGACTTCATGAGGTTTTGACTTTGGAGCATTGATTTTTGTCGGTGCTTTCGAAGGAGTGTCATCACTCGAGGGCTTCGGGTCAGAACCCACATTCTTCGATGGAGTATGTGGAGTAGGCACAACAGGATCGTTTGTCGGAGTAGCCAAAGGAAGCTTCTTGAATGCAGGCTTCACAGGAGTCTTCTTAACAGGGGTATGCGAAGGCTCTGTTGGTTTAGTCTGAATCAATTCCGGCATTTCGTCATCAGTGACATCCTCAAGGATGTCAAGTGGGTTTAACAACATAACATGGTTGTTAATTTCCAAGATAACATTGTTAAATCTGGGGAAAGTGATTGTTTCTTGTTTCCTCAATGTGAACTCAGTGTGACCAGCATCCAACTTTATGGTCAAATGAGTCTTCTTTGGCTCTAAGGAATCCATAGACAATGGAGTGTTGGTCTTATTCTCCAAAATAACGAAGTTATTCTTAGAATTGGTCTCGATAACATGACACGCCTTTGGAATTCTCACAGCCAAACCATTACGACCCATACAAGTCAAAACGATCTGCTCCGCATTGTAGCTGATTGAAACATGGCATCTTGAAACATTTCTATCCTTAGAACCAAGATAAAAATCGCAAGCCTTAGAAGATCTGCCAACCGTAACTTGATTCTGTGTGGAGATAAGGGGGATTCTCAACACTTCTTTGTCAGGATTAAGAATGTTGAAATCGGAATTGATAGACACGACACCTCCAGTCGTTTTGGAAGAGGGGATCTCATGAAATGGTTCAGTATCCAAAGCAGGAGACGAAGACCTGTAAAGCGACGACGAAGGATTTGGCGTCGGGTATTCTGCTCTGCCTCTTGTAGCTTCCTGTCCCTTCATCATCTTGGGTGCAGCAACATGATAGTCGTTAGCATCACCAAGTAATGGAGATGAAGGGGGAAATTGATACTTTGAGCTGGACATCTTTGATAAAGCAATCACTCAACTTTGAAAGCAAAATGAACTTTGTAAAAGAAAATTTAGGTTGAGAGAACCAACTCCAATCGCGTTGCCTGCGGCGCGTGTATAGATCGAGTTTTGTGTTTGTTTCTGGCGTTGTTTTCGTTTCTCGTGACGCGATACATTTACGCGTTCATCATTTGGTCACGTGAAACCTAGCCACATATATTTTAGGGCTTTTACCCTGGTCATGTGATTAATTCAATTTCCTGCATTTTACTTCTTTTTGTGGAAAGCGAAAATTTTCTCCTGTCGCAGCCCCGGTGCGAACCTCCCAGGAAATTTTAAAACTATTTTTCATTTTTGCTTAGAAGGAAGATCATCAATAATAGTCAGTCATGGGTAGTACGTGAGGATACTTATAGTGCTGAACGATAAATGTCGACACTTTTACTTAGAGTCTTCTTCGTCACTATTGAAGACAGGTTTATGAAGACATTACATCGTTTGGCGATGTGTTGATAGTGGATGAACTAGCGTTGGCAAAAATTCTCGACCATTTTACTGAACAAGGTTTACTTGTCAAAGAGACCTGATCGACATCAGAGCTATGCAAGCTAATACCACTATCAATACGACAATCATTTGAAAGTATACTAACATTAAACAGAGGGTACTCCATCTTTAGGTAAGCGTCACAACAAGTCCCACACTTTGTGCAACAGATGTGGCCGTCGTTCTTTCCACGTCCAGAAGAAGACCTGTGCTTCTTGTGGCTACCCAGCCGCCAAGATGAGATCTCACAACTGGGCTCTCAAGGCTAAGAGAAGAAGAACTACTGGTACCGGTAGAATGGCTTACATGAAGCACGTTACCAGAAGATTCAAGAACGGTTTCCAGACTGGTACCGCCAAGCCTAAGTCTGAATAAATCTGTCTAACTAGTTAGATGGAACTTTGTTGGTTGCTTTATATTTAATTTGGTCAACATACATAGTTTTTAACAATAAAAACGACAATAAATTGTACCACAAGTGTACGGGTAGATAGCGAAAGAGCAGTGCTTAGCATTACGTGTTCAAATGTATTAATATATTACTCTAACCTATTCCTCGTTGCAGTTTATTCTACCATTGCCATCTCTTCATCGTGGTCATCGTCTTTTTCATCCTGACAATTCATGTTGAAGTACATGTTGTCGGCTTCATCGTGATTAACAAAGAGATTCAATATTTCTCTAGACATCTCGATCGTACTCTCCTCGTATGGGAATTCTAGGGCATTGGGGAAGTCTATCTGGGCATTAGCAATTGCTGTCGCATCAAAGCTCATTGTTAGATGGCTCAATTCCCGTGCTCTAGACTCTGCCCAGTGGTTGAGTACATGATGATTTAAAAATCCACTGGATCTCATTTTGGTCAATAACTTCGACGCCTCTAGCGATAAGGAGTTAGATCCAAATGCAATTCGCAGCATTACAACAAAAAGTTCGAACATGGTCTCGGGATACATTAGGCTGTTCAAATGGCTGTTATCTTGCGTCAAGAAGAAGATAATACGCACCACAATAGCAATGATTTGCAACCGTAAAATATCAAACTTGGAGCGTGGGAAGCGCATAATCGAATTCTGTTCGAAACCGATAATTCTGATCAATAGCTTGAACGATTCCTTTTGAGCAAGGAACTCAACGCTCTGGTTCGTGACAATGTAAGCTTCGAGTAAGTTGCCTATTTTCACCTTTAAATTAAGCAGGTGAAATTCATGGTTATGCTGTATTTCAAATCGCTCTTGTGCCAGAGCTTTTTCAAGTTCTTGATGAGGGATTGGCTGTGGGGATGACACCAAGTAATTGTTCAATAGATCCTTCTCCACCGGTATCAAAGAATCGATCTTTGTGAAATCTTTGTTATTTCCAATTAGCCTGTTTAGTCCAAAGAACATGAAGTTTTCTTTGATTGATACTTCAATAAAGAAGAACTTGAGCAAAGAATTTAGCAAAGTCTCGGCCCTTTCATATTCTTGAATCCCAAATGTCTCGTCTGTGATTGACGACATCAACATCTCCACATAATTATAGACGAGATTGATCTGAGTCGAGCTTTTAATTCTCTCGCTGTTTTCTGGTAGGCATTTGTTTAACATTTCCACACTTAACATTTGATCCAGCCATATGTGTCTAATGAAATCCAGTTCATGCATTGAGGCAGTTGTGACTAGTTTTTCGATGATATCGAAGCAGCAAATGAAAGAATAGTTTTCAAGAATCACCTCCTGAGGCGTCTTGTCGTTTTCAATATTAAGAAACTTTTCTTCATCGCCAGATTGCTGTAGGAGCATATCACTATCATCAGCTAGACCAAAATGACCATAGTTTGATTCTAAAACGTAAGAGAGCTTCGATACCAAGCCCTGAATCTCTTTAAGAAGATGTACAATAAGTTCCTTTTTAACAGCAGACGGCCGAAATGTGATCGCGTGGTGTACTAGCGATAATATGAAGGGAACTGCAAGTAGTGCTTCTTTCTGCACCAATATTAGCACAAGTTCTATGAATTTGGAACATATCATGCTTATAAGCTCGTCTAAGCGTAAGTTTTTGTTCAACACTAGGAACTCCACAATGGAGGAAAACATGGAAGTCTTTTTGGGAATCTTGATGTTCTCTAACTGGAGGTCAAAATCAATACATATCTTACTGAGATATGAAAAGGATGTCCTCTGGCTTCCTATAATGCAATGACTCCATAAGTGATTTATCAAGACGGACGAATCATCATTCAATTTGATAATCTTGTGTATTGGACCTTCTGATGATGGAGTGGTTGACTTTGATTTCACAGTTGACGGAATTTGTCGTTCGCTCTCATTGGTTTTCCGTTTCTTGAAGTGAGCTGAAGTTGTTTTCAATTCATTATTAAGGAATTTCTTCTCGTCTTCCAACTTCTTTACGGCTGCTTTCAACACCTTGATTTCACTATCCGCACTGTTTTCGATCTCATCTTTGCTTTGCCTCAAGCTTTGAATTTCTCTTCTCCTTTCCTCTTGAGCCTCCTTTAACTGGGCTCGTAAGATGGCTACTTCTCCCTCAGCTTGAAAGATTCTATCCTGTTCATTTGTAGACGGATGCAGCTTCTCCGGTGATATATAGTTTGCTTTGAACAGCGCAGGTACTTGTGTGGGAACAACGTCGCCATTGGCAACATTTGCCTCGCCTCGCATAACCGCTAGCAATAAATCATCGTCATCATCATCAAAATCACTTCCTGTAGATGACATTGTATCGCTTGGTACATATCCAGACGCGCTGTTTATGCGTGGAGTAGAGTTTTCGCACGTGACCTTTTTTTTCACTTTTTGTTCACTCATCGAGAAATACTTAGCATTTGACAAATTAAGTTCCATTGATCAACGGCGTATATATTTATATATACATGATCTACTTATAAGGCCATTCAATATTGGAGTATAGTTTCCAAATCACAATGGTAGAGAATTCAACAGGACCAAAAGCCCCCAAAGAGGGTGCATCTGCGCCACCAGCATCGTTGGTGCCTTCGCAACCCAAGCCACTCACTTCGCGCGATAAGACTACTAAGAGGTTGATCGTCGTGTTATCTCAAGCTTGCTTAGAGACACATAAAATGAATACAGGTGGTCCAGGTGGTGACAAGTACGCTCTTCTTAACTGTGATGATCATCAAGGCTTATTAAGAAAAATGGGTAGAGACATTGCCGAAGCGAGACCAGATATCACCCATCAGTGTCTCTTGACTTTGTTGGACTCGCCGATTAACAAGGCAGGTAAGTTGCAGGTCTACATCCACACCGTGAGAGGCGTTTTGATAGAGGTTAACCCAAGCGTCAGAATCCCAAGAACATTCAAGAGATTCTCTGGTTTGATGGTGCAGTTGTTGCACAAGTTGAGCATCCGTTCTGTCAACTCGGAAGAAAAGTTGTTGAAGGTCATCAAGAACCCAATAACGGAACATTTACCTACTAAGTGCCGTAAGGTCACCTTGTCTTTTGATGCCGAGGTGAAGAGAGTGCAAGACTATGTGGGGACTTTGGATGACGATGAGAGCATTTGTGTGTTCGTTGGTGCAATGGCCAGAGGTAAGGACTCTTTCGCTGATGAGTACGTTGATGAAAAGATCGGTCTCTCTGATTATCCTTTGTCTGCATCTATCGCATGCTCCAAGTTCTGTCATGGATGTGAAGATGTCTGGGGGATTTTCTAAACTAGAGGAACTTGTTCTTGGCCTTCATATAATAAATATTTCATTTAGGTTAGTGCAAGAAGATAAAGTATTATTGGTACTTTGTAGAGTTGGTATTTTGTAGAAGGATGATGAACCTTTACGGCATTCATCCAAGATCTGCAAAAGCTTGAAATATTTTTAAAAATTTGGAGAATTCGTAACGAAATTAGAAATATAACGGTCAACAAATCAAAACACCAGCCAAGAATAAAAACATTCTGTATAAGTCAAGCATTTTCATTTGATTCTAGTGGTTTTCTACTAACAGATCCCTAATATCTACTATTCGCCTAAGATGATCAACCAAAAAAATCCATTATATATTAATTGTCTCTAACTATCCATAACTCCTTCCTTAGTCAAAACCTTCTCAATCTCTTTAAATAAGGTATCAGTAGACACCTTAGAACCCTTCACCCTTGCACATACAACCAGCGACTTCTGATTCATTTCACGAGACGAAATCTTGATTCTGAACTTGCAGCTCTTTAAGTTGAAGGCATTGTTTGAAGAGATGGCTCCTGTGATATTATACAGAACCTGATCATTCCTCAAATTCTTCAAACCAAAGTTTGACCATGAGCTTAACAAGGCAAACAATGCAGTACTCATTTCATGCTTTGGTAAAATCGTGTTGAACCGCTTGATTTCAGAGTCAAGAGTTTGTTCCGAGTTTGATGATGATGACGTGAACCACTTGAGGAATCCACTCTTTTGCTTTTCCTGAGGACGTGGCTCTGGCTGATTCTTAGTGCTGGCTCCTCCCGCAAAAGCAGTTTGCGTGCTTGCATTGGGTACCTTGCTCGTCTTATCGTCAAGCGTTTTCTTTGCACCCCACGAAAGCTTTCTGAAAATAGATCCCTTTGACTTTACCGTCTCCTTATTAGTTGTGTCCTCCAATGGCTGCTTCTGCGACGCAGGAGCTGGAGGAGCAGGCTTCTCTTGGCGAACCTTAGAGTATGTCTGAGGCTCCTTCTTGTTGTCAAGGTTCGGAATCAACATCGACTGTGCGCTTGGCAACATCGACTTGTGGGTGTTACGATGCTGCGGTGGCTGCGGTGGCTGTGAAGAACCATTCTTGCGTGTGCCTGAGCCTTCAGAGATTGCATCAATAGATGACTTACTAGACTTGCCATCTGGTAACTTGATATTGTCAAAGACGTTCGCACCACTGACGTCGCTATCATCTTCCAATGTAGTTCCACCAGACTTCGACTGTTGATGGTTACTGCCTCTGTTCTGACTCTTCCTGCGTACTTGGTCGTTCTTGGTAACGAACGTTTCGTCCATATCATAATCTCCCAGCTTACGTGGAACTTCTTCCATCACGGAACCATGATCCAATGGTTCCTCGTCTTCTCTGTCAGAAACATCTGCAGTTCCATACTCCAATCTATCAGCTAAGCTTGTTCTCAAAGGCTTTGAGCTGTTCAGAACTGAAGAGTCATATTTACCTGTAGCCTTTCCATCAGCCAAGATATGGTTCAAGTCACGGTACGATTCCTTGGTGGAATACATGGATAACACCGACAATCTCTTGTTCGACAGACTGAAGTGTCTTGACTTTCTGGTCACAGTAGGAATTTTAACGTTACTGATGAGTGTCTTAGGAACAGGAGATGCTTCAGGGTCCTCGGCAATTGTGTCGTGAATATTCAACTGAGAGTTCAACAATCTCGACTTTCTGATTTCCGACATGTACTCCTCACTCAAGTCAGAATCCTCAATATCTGGCTCAGGGATATTGTACCTCGAGTCTCTGTCATAGTAGCTGTTACGTGACATGCGCCTCTCATCCAAAATGGAATCAGTGTTATCAGCATAATCATCAATGATTCTTGAGTCTCTGTACTGAGAGACGCGTTTGTACTGGTTAGCACGCTCATTTCTTGCACTACCAGAGTAGTCAGCGTACGCAGACTCTGGATGAGACGCAGAAGAGTACCTTGCCTCTCTGTGGACCATGGATTCGCGATTGGACTTGCGCTGAGACTTCTTTCTTCTTGTCTCACGCAATTCGGCATCCAAGGCATCCTTTGCACGTGTCAATTGTTCGTTTTCATACGCAGTCCAGAGTGGATCCAAACGAGAAACTGGCCGCCTCGTGACAATAGGGTTCAGTCTTTGACGTGGTTCAGTCACGGAACGCTTCTGTACAGGCTCGACCTTCTCAGTCACCTTCTCAGCACGACCCTCCGAGAGAGACCTAAGCCCGGCAGACTTTCTCTTTGGCTGCTCAATCTCCGTGCTTTCTTCGGCAAGAAGATCAAGTTCGCTATTGTTGTCGTCCTTAATCAACACACTCAACTTCTTGGAGCTCAATAACGACCTTCTCTTTTGTCTCTTGCGTCTCTTTTCCAACTCCTTACGAGCAATCATCTCGGCTTCATGCTTCTTTCTCTCAATCTCCATCAACCTTTCGTACTCTCTTGCCTGCTTTTCCTCTTCATCTACCAAGTTCTCCTCGTCTTCATCATACTCTTCTTGATTGAAGATCTTGTCACAGAGCAAGGCAAATGTCGCCGAAGTTCTCTTGGTCAGCTTGTCCATATATTCCCAGTCGGTTTCACCTGACAACTTCGCGTACGTTGACAATAACTTCATCGTAATGGAGTTCCTCTTGAGACCACTGGTCATAGAAGCCCGCAACGACTTGCGCCTCGATAATCTGTTCTTGGAAGTACTGTTCTTAATCATCGACAGTCTTTTAGATGGCGACTTCGAAGTACCGGAATTCGATGGCATTGCAGATGCCATCAAGTTCTGACTGCTCACCTCATCCACAATAGGGTTGGCCTTACCAACGTTCGGTGAAGCCTGGAGCTGCTGAACCTGTCCATGCGGTGGTGGAGGAGGAGGCCGGTTGATGTCCGAAGGAATCAGCTTGTTGGCACCACTAGGAGTTGGCTGGAGGTTGGGTTGGGGTTGTAAATGTAATTTGTTCGGAGGTGCGTTGATGTTGTCGAAGTTGTATTGGTAGTTGTGCACGTTGGCATTCTCCAAAAGATAGCTGTCCTTTGAAGGTAATGTTGGTGCAATGGACTGCGTCGACACAGCTTTCTGAGGGGTGTTTGCCTCTGCGTTGTTTTGCGCGCTGACGATTTCATTGTAGATGTTTCTTGGGATGGCAGGTGGAGGAGACTCTCTGTCGTAGTGTGGCTTGCCCGCAGACTTCCTTGGTGATTTCACAGGAGACTTGCGTGGAGACTGTGCATACCTACCTGGCGACTTGCGTGGCGAGTTTTGAGCGCTTGGAGTGGAAGACATTCTCCCGCTGTTACCAATGAGCGAGGCCCTGTTGTTGCTTCCCGACGAGCCATTCTTGTATTGGAAGGAGCTTGGACGCGAAGCCACGATCTGACTATTCCTCTTCTTCTTGGGTGTGTTCTTGGTGCTGGTAGAAGAACTGTTTGTAATGGCACGCTTGGAGTTGAAAGAGGCCGACTTCTTGGGCGAGTTGTAGGTTGAACCTGAGTCTTGGTTGTGTCTGTACCTCAACAACAAGGCGTAGAAAGTCTTTTCAGGGTTAGGGCCATTTCTTAAGAGCGCACGAACGATGTCGTGCTCTGGTCTGTCATGCCACAAGATTGACAAGTTGGACAAGATCTGCTTATCTATATTCTTCTCTGAGCCCAAGGATTTGTATGCTGTTTCCGGGTGGGGCAATGACTTCACACTGATCAAATCTTCGTTTGGAATTGGGTATTTCAAGAGGAGCGGATGGTTCAAGATTTTGTCAGTGGGGATTCTTTCCATTGGGTCCACAGTCAACATTAAGTCTATTAAGTTCCTAGCCTCAGGACTTATGTCATGGGGCATTTCGAAATTTCCTGCTTGCACTTTCAAGAGGAGGTTTCTGATGTTTTCGTCATCGAAAGGTAATCTGCCCGTTAACAAAGCAAAGAGGATAACACCACACGACCAAACATCGGATGCTGCACCGTGGTATTTCAAACCACTGACAATCTCTGGGGCTGCATAGTGTGGCGAACCGCACGAAGTCTCCAAAAGCTTGTCACCGCTCTCCAATGCAGCCATACCAAAGTCTGCGAGCTTGACATTCAACGCAGCATCAAGCAACAAGTTTTCGGGCTTCAAGTCACGATGACATATACCGAGAGCATGACAGTATGCTGTACCTAGTATAATTTGTCTGAAGTACTTGATAGCCTCTGCTTCTTGGAGTGGACCTCTTTCGACCAACAAGTCGAACAACTCACCGCCCTCAACATACTCAAGTACGAGATAAAGCGCCTTGGAGGTCTCCCAGACATCGTACAATCGAAGGACATTAGGGTGTGTGAGCAACTTCATGATGATGATTTCACGTTCTATACCGTAGGGCAACCCTGTGTCGTCAGAGGTTTTATGACCACCGTCATCGTCGTGTAATTCTGACTTGGATACCACTTTGACGGCAGCTCTCTGGCCAGTCCTATGGTGGGTAGCAAGCAAGACTCTACCAGTGGCGCCTCTACCCAAGGTTTTCCCGAGTTTCCATGGGCCAATCTTCAGCGGGTGGTTATGGCGCGACGACGAAGTAACCGACGACGATATGGATGCTTGTCTCGAGTGTGACATGGTGTTCTTCGAGCGCGAAGTATAACGAAGGAATTCTTTGTTGAGTGGGTTGGAGATGACTTCGCTATTGTTAGAAGGAGCACAAGTGTCTAAAATTTATTGGAAACACTGCCTTAGGATTCTACTGTTTGAATATTAAAATTTTCGCAAGCCGGGTCTTTGTAAACAATATTTACGCGTGAACGCGTCTGTATCAGAAACAACTCCTGTCGTCCCAAAAGGGTAAAAACATGAACCAAGATTCATATGCGGCAGTGCTGCCCGCGTAAGGCACCGATGTCTGAAATTCCGTTTAGGAATTATAATGACAGGCGTCTAGATCTGTTGTGAACGATGTCCTAGCGCAACCCAGCTGGAATAACCAACCATCACTGGATGAATATTTGGAATCTCATATTCAGGAATCCCAACTCCTGGAATCTCATATCCAGGAATTCTGTACACGTGGAATTTACCAATATTCCATCCATGTGAATGGTACATACCATCTATGTGAATGACACTAAAATACCATCTATGTTTACCGTACTTAATCCGTGCATATTTGAATGTACTCGGAAACCTGTCGCTTACATAACCGATACCTACTCTACGGAATGGACTGTCCCATGGACTGATTTCTCATACTGTATTGAAACGTCTATAAAATTTCACCTAAAGCCCCATACCAGTAAGGAGCTCCAATTGTGCCGTCAAATCGCTATTGACTTTTTTGTCATTATCTTGTTTTGCGTGGTCGAGCTTGAGGTCCTCGCGCAAGCTCTGTGTCTCCAAAACGTTCTTAGGTTTGCGGTCAACCTTGGTGCCACAGAGTTGCCTCACCTCATCAAATGCACTTTCGTTGGCATTTATTAAATCCAACTGGGCCTTTGCAGACCTCGCTCCTGACTTTGAAGGCTTTGACCTCTTGAGACCTTTCTTTGTTATGTCTTTCTTTGTTAAGTCTTTCTTTGTGATTTTATCTATACCACCCGTACGCCTTGACTGGCTGGCGGCCTTTACCGGCACTTTTGTAGCTTTACTGCCCTTTGTGGCTCTGGTCGGTTGCTTCGCCATCGTGATGATTCGTCTTTTTCGTTGGGCATCGCTTTTGGCACGAGCTAAATCACGTGCCGGGTCACTTGATTTGAGGGCCAGAAAAAAAGTGCGATGGCATCTTGAATTGATTTACAAGAGATGGTTTCATCGCACAACAAGGACAAGCCCTGGGACACGGCCGATATAGACAAATGGGCCATCGAGGAGTTTAAGCCTGAGGACAACGCATCCGGGCAAAACTTTGCTGAAGAGTCGTCTTTCATGACTCTTTTCCCCAAATACAGAGAGCAGTACTTGCGAACGATATGGGCGGACGTTACAAAATCCCTCGAGAAGCATTTCATCAAGTGCGAATTGAACTTGGTTGAGGGTTCTATGACTGTAAAGACCACTCCCAAGACATTCGACCCAGCTATCATTATCAAGGCTAGAGACTTGATCAAGTTGTTGGCACGGTCTGTTCCATTTCCCCAAGCGGTAAAGATCTTACAGGACGATGTTGCTTGTGATGTTATAAAGATCGGCAACTTTGTCAACAACAAGGAAAGATTCATAAAGAGAAGACAACGTTTAGTGGGTCCTAACGGTAACACCTTGAAGGCTTTGGAGTTATTGACCAAATGTTATATCTTGGTGCAGGGTAACACCGTGAGTGCTATGGGCTCATACAAGGGCTTGAAAGAGGTGAGAAGAGTGGTGGAAGACTGTATGAGAAATGTGCATCCGATTTACTACATCAAGGAGTTGATGATCAAACAAGAATTGGCCAAGAACCCAGAGTTGGCTAATGAAGACTGGTCTAGATTCTTACCTTCGTTCAAGAAGCGTAACGTTGCCAGAAAGAATGCTAAGGTTACTAAGAAGGAGAAGAAGGTGTACACACCATTCCCACCTCCTCAACAACCTCGTAAGATCGATTTGCAGATCGAGTCTGGTGAGTACTTCTTGGGTAAGAGAGAGAAGGAAAAGAGAGCGTTACAGGAGAAGAGAGACCAGCAACAGGAGGTCAGTGAGAAGAGAAAGGAGGAGAGAGAAAAGGACTTTGTTGCTCCAGAGGAGGAAGTACACGAGAACAAGTTGTCAAAGAGAAAGGCTAAGGATGATGAGAAGAAGAAGAAAAAGAAGAGAAAGGTTGAACTGGAGGAGTAAACAGAAGGAGCAGAATAGAATAGGAGAACCGAAATATAGAAAAGTTAATGAAAGGAAAGGTTGTAGAAAGAGAAATAAGAGGACCAAGAATAGTAGGACAAAAAGTGAACCAATAGTCCAAGAAAAGTGAAAAAAAGTGAGAACAAAGAGGAAGAACAGCGAAATAAAGTGAGAATAAGTGAAATAAAGTGAGAATAAAGAGTCAAAGAATAAGGAAAAGAACAAAGAGTGATATTGATGGATGACGAGAATGGGGTGTAGTATGAATAGATGACAATCTTTGGATTTCCTTGTCTTCGTCTCTGATGCTTACATAATTTTAACTCTATCTATGACATCAAAAGTTGTCGATATCACGTCCACCCTTCTTCACACTATAACACTCTCAGCATAAAACTTTTGTAGTCCTTTGTCTTGTACACAATCTCGCTCGTCAGGGATATTGATTTTCCGTTTTGAGAGGAAGGAAAATTAGGCGTCAAAAGTTACACATTGAGAGATGAGAAATTAGAGACACAAAACCGAGTTTGTAAACATCTCAAAACAGAAAGCTCAGCACAAGTAATAAACTTGATTAGCCACAAGAAAACTTGATAAACCACAAGAAAACTTGATTAACCACAAGACATCTTAAATTATACCTGATCCGAGACTTTGGCCTCATAAAGCTACAGGAGCATTATCAACTACATTACCATCTTATAGATCGCTCCTGGCTACAACAAAGGTATTAGTCAATCAACCACATAAATGACTTCACGCCTTGACCTGATCCTTTCCTTTGTGGACGAGCTTGACTCGCGGTCAGATCGGCTCTTACAAAACGTGGATCAATCTTATAGAATTATAGACAATATTGCTACCATCAACGATGAAATCATGCAGACTGAAGAGACCATGGACGACGTGCGCGCATTGTTGGACGACAACAAGGCCAGAATGAACGACTTCAACAGCTTGTATGAGCAGTGCTTTTACTTAGAGTCAAATCTTCATGTCAACGATGCTATCACTAACCAAGTGGCCTTTGAGACTTTGACAAATGAGTTCAGGATGCTTGTGAAACTGTTGGAAAAGAACGACCAGTATTCCCAACATGTACTGGTACCCAGATACACAGATATCGAGCAGGATTCCTTAGAAGAAACGGATATTATTGGTGAGAATAACTTTCATAACCCATTCATGGACGATAGAATCCCTGAAGAACAGGACGACAGAATCCATGAAGAAGCGCCAAAGAAACAAACTAGTTCACTTTCTAAGTATATCTCACTCTCCAACCTCAAACTCAAGCCTATCAAGTGTACAGAGAGCAGGAAAGTCTACAAGAAGAAGTCACGATATAGGCTTTCGGGAATATACAACATTAATCCAATTGCATATCCTGACGAAGAAGAGTACGTTGAGGGAGATTCGATGTGTTCAATCAGGACCGACGATCAAAGTGAAGCTGGAACAGAAAAGGTTGATGAGGAGTCGGACAATACCGACATACTCGAATCTCAGAAATTACAGGCTGAATTAGAGCAATTAGGACCGAAAGAAGCACACCAAAAATCCATAAAACCACCACACTCGAATCACATCCAATGGTCTGATAACATCCAAAATATCCGTGAGTCAAATCAAGAGTCTACTCAAGTGTCGTCTGACCAAAACTCTACACAGAAAGATCAAATATGGAATTCAGATCAAATCCATTGGGATTCCCAAGACCCACGTAAATCAGATCACATGCATAAGGACCACCAATCTGGTCAACCTGAATCTAGCAGTACTCCTATGCGGTCTGATGAAACCAAGTCCATTGGTTCAAGGACCACACCCGACTATCGTATGCATGAAGATACAATCTCACAAAACACCTCATTCAGCATGGGTGATGACCATCAGATAGACCACAAGTTGGACGTCAACACAGTTTCGACTTCACCTCCTGAGTTCCGTGCCAGGTCGAACTCACTTCCAGAAACACCGTGCTCGATGTACTGCAAACCACCAGGGAAATTCGACCAGCTACCCAGGCTTTCCGAAGGCTTGGAGCAGCTCCGAAGTAGGCGTTTGGATCACTTTATATCGTGCGCTAACATTAGGCATTATGATCGCCAAATGAAACCTGAGCCCACCGATGGAAATACAATTGACTTGGGCGATCAGACGGACTTCGACAATATGTCATTTGTTTCTGATTTTTCGTATTATTCGCCGGAAGATAATGCAATCGACGACAAGGATTTGGCGTGCGAGCCACTCGATTTGGACGGTGTGGATAATTATGAGGCATTCTTGAGATCTCGCCGACTGATTGTAGCTCTTGACACACAACCGCAATTGAAGCGATCATCTTCCCACGACAGCATCTTCAAAAATTCCACCGTGACTCGATATACAAGTCACAAGTTCCACAATCCAGCCTCCCGAATACACTTGTCCACTACCCCTGCCTATGCAACAGTGGAGCAGATCCACTCTGAAACTTCTCCACAGAAGCCAAGGAAATCCATGGCCAGTACTGGTGATGTTGATATGGGAATTTCTTATCCACATGCAACATCGCATTTAGACACTCCTAGCAAGTTCGCTTCTACGCAACTCTTAAACGAAGTGATTCAACGCAATGCAACTCCAAAGTCAACAGACGACACCAAGTCGACATTTTCGTTGTTTATGATGACTTCTCCTCGTAAATCTGCTGCATCCCCTGGAAAGTCCGGTATATCACCTCGCAAATCAGCAATTCCAGATAGAAGAGGAAGCATCGACCACATCAGTAAATCACTCACAGACACTTTCTTGGGTCTACTTAACCCTAAGTCTTCAACTGTATCACCAGCTCCTAAAATGGAACAGTCTACTCCTCCCATTGCTGTTACGTCAGAGCCCATGCAGAAGAGAATGCCGGTGCGCATTCCTCGCAAAGACGGCTACCACTCCAACCTCATAATCGGTCCTAATAGCACACGAATTGTCAAACACGGTGAATCCTCGGTTTTCCGCAAACCACTTATCACTCGTGTAAGCCATAATTCTCTCCAGGACGCGATGTCAAGCAGCATTAATTAGCATATAAAGCATACACCATGACACACAGGAATTTATATGATGAGACAGTTTTAGTTAGCATATAGAGCATACACTAGGATACTCAGGGATTGGTATGATTAATTACATAGAGCATCTAAAGCAAAAGAGATAGGGACTTGTAGTACTGCTAGCATTCACCATGATACCTTCGAATTTATATTGATTATACTAACGTTTCATGCTACTATTGAGTGATCAATTTATATTGATTATACAGTTGATTACTTATGCTCATGAGCTATGCATTGAGTTCGTCAAACTCTCCACTTGCAGAAAAGAGTTTCTTGCTGTGCTGTTTCGCGAGGTTGACGCTTCTTTCGAGTTTCCTTTCCTTGGTAGACTTCAATTGGCGCAGCAGCAGTGCGGTCTTCGATGCATATGTAATGGATGCCTTAGAACCAGACGCCACACGGTACTGGTTGCTGACAACCACACCCGAGAATCTCTTACCTTCTTTGACTTGAACTCCTTGCTGCTCATGGAAGGACCTGAATGACTGGATAAATGACGGCTTCTTGAAAACTGGCATGATGTCTTCGTCGGTTTCGTCATCGGCGTCTGTATCTTCATCATGAGCGCGCTTCTTCAGTTCCTCTGGCGTCTCGCTTCTCATACTTGTCATACGTGACACACACAGCGACTTGAAAGCTTCGATATCCACATCATCATCGGATTCTACACCATGCTGGATGTTAGAGAGCGCTTGTACCCTCATATACTGGTCTTCATCATCATTTACCGATGTTAAGAAAGACAATTGCTTCTGGATATATGCTTCATCCACCTTGATCTTCTTTGGCTGCAACAGCTTCTGCTGGACAGGTTCAGTTTCGTTAGGTTCTTGGGTCTCTTCCTCCTCGTCCTCTTCGTCAGAGTCAAGGCGAATCACAGAGTTTTCTTCTTGCATCGACGAGAAGAACGCCTTGGTCTTGTCGTTCTGCGCAAGGTCGTGTACCTTCTTGTTCTGCATCAACCGTAACTGTTGTTCAGCAAACCTCTGTTTCCTGTAAGCCGCCAAGAGTTCGTCCTCTTCATCACTCAACTCAACGTCAAATCCATTCCTTGCAACCTTCTTCGTCAAGCGGTGGTTTTTGACATCATCGAGTAACTTCTCCAATTCCTTCTGGTCCTTGATTTGGTAGTCATCCATGAACTTCTTGCGCACCTCTTCATTCTTCAAATCTATGCGGAAGTCGTTGTCAATCATTTTCTCGTCATCTGAGTTGGCTTGGTCCGAAACATCACCGTCTTCTCCTCCCAAGCCTTTCCACTCATCCTCAGATTCCTCGGCTTCACCGTCCACAATGTCCTTAACACCCTTTCTTTCCAAAGCCTTCCGTCTCTTGCGTTCCTTCAACTCCTTCCTTCTTATCTTCTGTTCGTACTCCTTGATGCGTCTTTGGGCCTCTTCCGGGTCTATTTCCTCTACTTCGCCCTCGTCGTCTTCCTCTTTCTTCTCACCTTCGTCCTCTTGTTTCTCTTTTGCCGGATCGGTTTCTCCCTCCTCCTCGCTGATATCACCCAACACAATTCCGCGCTTTCCTTTCGTGCGCTTGATGTCGTCCTCGTCGTCGGAATCATCATCGGCTTGTGTGGGCTGTGACTCAGAAACGACACGTGTCGAGCTTACTTCCACCATGTCAGCTTGTGTAGGTTCCTGAGATGGTTTGATGTCCTCAAACACAGGGAGTTGCCCGTGCACTTGTGTAGGAGGCGCTTGTGGTGTGCGATGAGTACTTCTAGGCTTCAAGTTCTGAAACAATTGATATGATGGATCTTGCGAATCGTTGATAACAGGCATGACTGGCAGAGCTCTCTGTTGCGAAAGCGTAGTGGTGACCATGTCATCATCATGATCGAAGCTTTCATCGACAGCACCTCCAAACATATAGCTGTCATCAGTTCTTTTAATAGGTTCGGCTTCCGCTTCACTCGCTGAGGCCTCTTCGTCTTCTTCACTATCAGAAGAGTAGTCAGATTCTGCGACCTCAGACTCCTCAACTTCAGATTCGGGGACATTCTGAACAGTTTCCGACTTGTCATCACCTTTGCCCTGTGATAACAAGGCTGCCTTGGCCTTCTCTCTTAGCTTTTCCTTTTTGCGGATGTTACGTGCTCTCTCCATCTCCCTCTCCAATAACGAGCCCATGATCTCCTCCTCCTTCTCAATTTCCTCCATCAATTCATGGTGTGGGTTGGCTAACCTATGGGCTTTAAGCTGCTCGACGTGTGCCTTTCTCAATCCAGCCAAGAAGGTGTTTCCTACCTTGGGAGTGGCACTAGTCTTCCCCTGCATCTTCTTTTTGGAGAACTTCTGCTTGATCAACAATTTCTGCTCCTTAGACATCTCGGGGAGATCCTGCTTGACCTTGGCTGTAGGTGGTTTGAAGGATGACGGGATCTCCTCTTCTTCTTCCGACTCTAAGTCTATCAGGTTGCTTTCAGCGAGGTTGAGTTTGAGGTTATGGGCGTATTTTTCGAGTGGGTTCGGACGCTTGGTTTGTGTAGGTTCTTCTACTGTTTTCACAGGTGACGTAGCTGGAGTTGACTTTGTAGGTACTTCTTCGACTTCTGATTCATCACTGTCTTCAAATGCCGCAAGAAGTCTATCTTTTGTGAAAACAACTTGCTTTTCGAACTGTGGACGGATATCTTTGCTTCTCTTTTGTATGTTGATAAACTGCTCAGCTTCTTCGAGATCCTTCTTGGAAACAATCCCGTCTTTGTAATTGTCAGCCGAGACAGACACGTCGGCCTCGTTGATGTCGTTTTCTTCATCGGTGAGGGTGACATGCGAGACATCTGCAGCCAACTCTTGCTCCTGCTCCAATCTCCTGCGCTTCTTTTCTTCAATCAACCGCGCAATCTTTTCTTCTCGTGTTTCTTCTCCTGGAGATGCTATTTTCTGAGTGACTTTGCTGTGGGCTGGTGTGTTCTGTGTCGTGGCATTCGACTTGTCAACCGGCTGGGTTACTGGTTCCACCGGTTGAGTTTCATTTGGATATGTCAGCGTTGCAATTGCTTGCGTTTCCACCGGTTGAGTTTCCCCCTGTTGTGTTTCCATCTGTTGAGTTTCCACCTGTTGTGTTTCCACTTGAGTATTTGCCTGTGTTTGTTCAATAGGAGGTGAAACCTTTTGCGTGACGGGAAGTTTTTGCGTTTTGTCTACGAAGTCCTCCTCGTCTACTTCTAACTGTGGCAAGTTTTGTGTGGAAGCAAAGTTGAAGATGGATGGGCCCGATAAGTCGTCGTCAGATTGGTTTGGGTCTTCGGGTTGAGTGTTTTCCTTGGTCATTAACCTCTTCTTGATTTTATTGAGAACTTGGGACGCGCCTCCAGGTAATCTCCTGGAAATGGCATCAACGTCTATCTCCGATCCTGAGTCACTACTATCATCACGGGAATAGTCAACTGCAAGGACAGAGTTGAAGTCTGCGGATGCATCTTCGATGCCTTCTAATAAGTCCATGATGTAGGAGTTGATTTTTTTTAACGCGTTTTAAAGACAAAAAGCGCGTCATGGGTGCAAAAAAGTCCTGCATAAAAAACCGGACATAGAGTTAAAAGGTATATTAGTTCCTGGGACCACTACTCCTCGGAAATTAGTATAGAACAATCTAACTTTAATAGTAGAATGATAATGTTTACAATAAAAAGATCACTCTATCTTTAATTCTCTCACTACATGTAGTTCAATAAATCATATTACATCTAAAATACAATATCTAGTCTCATGCCTTGGCCGACAACTTCTTGGTTCTCTCTATCAACTCAAGAATGGTGTTAACCTTAGGGCGCGATGGCCAGCCGAGAGCTTGCGACAACTGAATTTCAGTACCCAATTCGTCAGCGAAATCCCAAACCAAAGATGGGCGTCTTAAGAATCCACGGCCCACAAGACCAACGTCAAAGTCGCCGTTTTCTAACAAAGTGTTGAACAATTTGGCATCCTTATCAAGACCACCAACACAACCCACTAAAATCTTGTCACCAACAGCTTTCTTAATAGCTCTGGCCAAGTGCAAGTGTGGGAGACCGTGTTCACCAGTACCAGTTCTAGCCCTCTGGTTGTAGTAGTTACCACCGGAAGAAGTATCGATGAAATCCACACCCTTTTCAGACACAATACCTGCCAACTTGATGGTATCATCGAGCGACCATCCCTCGACATCGTCGGCATTTTCGGTAGCAGAAAGTCTCAAGAAAACTGGAGTAGACTCAGGAATGTTGGATCTCACCTCATTGATCACCTCCAACAAGAAGCGGATTCTGTTTTCAAAAGATCCACCGTATTCGTCAGTTCTCTGGTTAGAGAGTGGAGACAAAAACTCAGTAATGAGGTAACCATGTGCACCGTGAATCTCAACAAAGTCGAAACCTGCAATGTCAACTGCTCTCTTAGCAGCAGCACCATACTTCTTGACAAGCTCCTTAATTTCACTGTTGGTCAAAGCCCTTGGAGTGTGGTAGTTACCAAAAGGTCTGTACTGAATTGCAGAAGGAGCAACAACCTCATCTGGCCAACCACCTTCACTCTCTGGAGCCACATCTTCTAAGTGCTCCCACAAAACACGACCAGAAGCCTTTCTACCACCATGACCGATCTGGATACCGATAACTTGCTTCTGAGTGTGTGCGAAGTCGACAATAGGCTTCAACTTTTCAGCATGCTTATCGGTATATATTCCGACATCATGTGGAGAGAGACCACCCTCCTTTGAAACAGTCGATGCCTCCACCATTATAAATCCAGCACCTCTAGCAGCGATAGCACCATAGTGTACCAAGTGGAATGGTGTAACCTCTAAATTGTCATCAGCAGAGTAAGTACACATAGGTGAAAGACCTATTCTATTAGGGAAAGTAACACCTCTAATGGTGAATGGTTGGAAAGTCTTTGGAACATTCTCCTTGTCCAATGCCAGGGTCAATGGCTGTGGAGGCAGGGGGATGTAGTAGTCGACGTTCTTAGCTCTTTCTGTTAATGGTTTAGTCATTGGTAGATAGTATATAAACCAGTGTGAAAGTTCGCGATCTTTATATAATATGTCAGCTCATATGATTACTAATTTCTGTCTCTTTTTGACATGGCTACAAAACCAAATGATCCGAAATACTGTTTCTACGATTTTCTACATTGTTCCGAATCGCGCAATTCACGACTGAGAGTGGTATTCTTGTAGCCAATGTATTTATAGCACCAATCATTATCGATACTATACTGACAAATGATGATTTGTCAGCCATGTATCAGGAGAAGAAGATGCTCTATTTACATGGATAGCCACGGTTAAACGAGGTTGGAATTCACACTTGAAGATTGCTTAGTAATTTACACCAGATGGGGTCAATAGGGGATATTAGTGGTGTTACATTCCAAAGATCAGATCAAGTGTAGAAGAGAAAGATCAGGTAGAACAAGTCAATCAAATGAATGAAGTTAATCAAGTGAAGAGATGAAATAAAGTGGAGATCAAAATAGAGTTACGACATCAAATCAAGTGAAATATCAAGTTAAAATCAAGTGGATTATCAAGTAAATCAAGTGAAACACCAAGAAAAATCAATGAAGATCAGTTAAATTTGAGTGGAGATCAAAATGAGATGGAAATCTCTCTCAAGTGATAACGTCATGTTAAAATCAAGTACATATCAAATTGAAATCAAGTGAGATAAGTTATGATTCAAAGTGAAAGTTGCTGAAATGGTATGCCACAATTTCTAAATAACTTGAACAACCAACGAAACTAATAATAACCACAACACTTTCTTCCATAATGTGAGAGTACGGCGTACAACCTATGAACCTCTACAAGTGTGAAGGGATATCCGTAAGTGGAACAAGTTACAAGATTAATGCCTGAGAAATAGAACAAATTGAGCGTGCGAAGAGCACACAAAATAGCAGAAGTCCGACTTGAAAAGTTACAAAACAATGCAACATAGAGAAGTATACAAGAATACTAGATATGAAGTATATCGGTTAATCTAGAATATATCCGAAGATAGGATATCCGATTGGGGGTAGCAACTTTAAGACTTAGTCTACATATAGATGCCAAGCAACTATGTAATACATTTCCCTAGTTGTATTCTTATGTTTAATTAGGTTAAAGTAGGTCATAATAGGGCTAAATTAGGTTATAATAAAGATAAAGCAGGTTGTCAAAGGTTTAGTTCAATCGGGATAGTCGGGCAAGTTAGGAAACAGGATGAAAAATTTGAGCCCTGCAAACTAAATCCGTTGGTAGTAAGAGTGGGGTACGTCCTATTTTCCCCGGGACACGCCAGTTTCTTGCTACTGCCCCACGTAAAAAAAAACAAGCGGGGGAAAATTTATGCACTACTCATGCCCGCGATCCACCGGGTGTACTACTTGAAAGCACGGCTCAACCACCACCACGAAGGTTAAGCAAAGTGAAAGTTTTATGTATCACTGCACAGGATGACCAAGAAACTATCCCCCGAAGACAAGCTCAACCGCAAACCCACTTCGCGTGCATGTACCTTCTGTCATAAGAAGCATCTACAGTGTTCGCACGACAGACCGTGCAAAAACTGTATCAAGAGAAACATCGCAGACCAGTGTACGGATGTGGTGCGGAAAAGAGCAAAGTACATGAAGATGGACGAGGGAGGGGAAGAGAAGAAACGCAAGAAGAGTATTGACGCGGTAAAGATCGAAGTACCATCCCCGCAAGAAGTACAAGCCAAAGCCATCGATGTCCCCGAGACTATTGCTGTTCCCGAGGCGCTCATAGGAATAGATAATGTGCCCGATACAGTCCAGGCCCCGGGCACGGATAATAAGGTACTTAATACCACCAACGACGTGATAAACCGACTATTTCAAAGAGAAAATACAACTGATCTGCTCCCACACAACTTCAGTCTGTCGTATCTCAACCAGGAGTATTTGATGCTTGGAGACATCATTCTACAACTGAAACCTTCGCTGCCCCTGCCACTGAATACATCCAGTGATTTCACTCGCACAGTTAGCCCGCCTCTGATACATACAACGCATCGGCAATCGACACAACGACCTTTCATCTCGTTGGGGTACGAGAAAGAAAATGATGATGAGTACGTGTCTCCTCTTATTTCCCACCACATATACCAGACTGTACAAGACATATATTCCAACAATATTGTGCTGTTTGACTACCCACAGCTGTATCACTCGCTCTTGACATTTCTCAAAAATCGATTCCTGGGCAATAACCTCCCTGAATACGAGCGTCAACAGAAACGGCAAAATTTGTTGGTAGTTCTCAAGCTCATTGCGAGTTACCGGCCCACATTTATCTCTGCACATAAGTCTCTCCTCAAGCCGTTTGACTTACAGTTTCTCGAGATGAGTTTCCAGCGATGTTTGATCGATTATGAACGACTCGCCCAGCTCAACTCGTCACCAACTATTATATGGAGGCGTACTGGGGAGATTGTATCAATCACAGATGATCTTTTGAGTATCCTTGGATATACCTTGGGAGATATTCTTCTGAAGAGGACTTTCATCGTCGAGCTCATGTACGACGATGAGAGTATTGTACAGTACTACCAGCTCTTCAAGTCGGTAGCGGTTGGTAACTTACACTCGCTGATTTTCACCAAGTGCAAATTGGCCAAGGCGGGAAGTGATGAGTTCATCAACTTTTGTTGTGTGTGGACTGTGAAGCGTGATTTATTTGACTTGCCCATGTTGATTGTGGGTCAGTTCTTACCGATCTTGGAGGTCGGTGATGGTGTTCGCAAGTATTAGAGGAGGAATTATAGAAATATACACATAGAATGTAAGCATCAGCATGATAACTCGGTTACATACTACACAAAAATAAATGTGTGAATCTGCGAACAGACGTGCGCGGTCACGACACGGAAAATTCCGGAATCCCTCAAGAAATCTTCCGCCCAAATTTACAATGAGCTGAAGTCAAGAAAACTTCCAGAGGCTACTGTTAGAAGGGAACTTCGTAAAACCCCACTCAAAAGGTTGGTAAACTCATATTCATAAGGTTGGTAACATCCTATTTGAAGTTCTTTTTGAAAGGCTCTTTTTCCAAAATAAGGTTCCAAGTACTCCGAAATATTGACGTCTGGAAGGTTTCTAAATACGGCAACAATAGAATATTGAGAAGAAGGAGATTATTACAAGATGATCATAGGAATGATGAGTATAGGGATTGGAATGACGAATGTAGAAGTAACCAGATGGTACGATTCAATAACACCATGTACCGATCATTCAGTCTAATAATTTGTATAAGCGAGGTTTCATATCGGGTAATACCGCCGTGGGGTACGCATCGTAACAGGTGATATTGTGGAGAAAATCACGAAACGAGGTCGGGTCCTCCAGTAAAATGCATTTTATTTGGTTCGGTTGTGGTGTGATGAGGCGATTTTTCCGGGGACACACGATTTCAAATCACGCTATCAGCCCAGGAAAAAATCACACCACGGCTGCAAAAAAATGATCTTGACGCATTGGTAGGGAGTATTTAAGCAAGAGCCTGACAGGTGTATTCACTCTCCAGGAATCAAATCCAATACAAATAACAAATAATAACAACTAATTATAATAATGGCTCTTCCAGTTACAATCACTCCACTTCGTGCACTCGGTCTTGGCGGTCTTGTCTATGGTGCTGGTGTTGTGTACATGTCGAAATTCTATTACAAGAACTCCACCTTGAAGCAGATATACACCAGTAAGGACAAGAGATATGGTGACTTGGCCATCATGAGCAAGAGCAACGCTGGTAGGTTTTAATCGATAAAGATGGTAATGGCATCTTTTATATATTCAATGCATTATGAGTTTATGTTAAGAAGTGTATTAAGGACTAAGACATAAAGGCAAGAAAACTTGACTATTAACAAGTAAGAGTATTTAAGACCTTTTATTAAGACTATATTAAAGTTCAGTGGTAGGTGAAAATTTGGTGTGTTGGTACAAAATATTATGAACGGCTGTTCATTCTGCATGGTTCACACGGCTACACTTTGTACACAAAAATGATTTTGCAACTTGGCACATAGAAAAAAGTGCTTTGATACATCCCTCAGAATATGAGGTAGTATCAGGTAGTATCACGAACATCATGATATAAGGTCATAGCATCATGAGGTATGTATTGAATGTTTTTTGGTAATGTGTCAATATCAACAGAAGATGGCATATATCTTGTACCAGAATGGTTTCCTGCTGAGGGCTTCTCTGTCATCGGCAATCTCTTGCTTCAAACCTTCGATATCAATTTCTCGTCTTCCGGTATCCAAATCGATATCAACTAAGTTGATCATAAACAGTTTCCAGTTACGGATATAAGTCTTGTGTACAATGATCATAACGATCAATAATGGTAATGACAAACAATTCTGCCAAAAGGTCACGACATCTGCAGGATATCCAATTGGCCAGATAGACACCCAGATCTCTCCACCAACAACGAATATCAAGATGGCAATTCCAGACAAAGATCCCCATATATCTAATGGGGACTGGAAGATGATTTCGTCTTTAGATCTGCCTTGAGCATGTAAAGCCCATCTCCATCTGAGGTGGGTGAAACAGATCATACCCCATGTAAAGAAGGAAGAAAGCGAACAGATTGAGAAGAACCAAGTGAACACATCACTTTGGTTTTGGTTCACGACAATGAAGCCCAAAAGACCGAAGAGGTTTGTGAACATAATGGCAAACATAGGTCTACCAGCCCTGTCTATAAATCCGAAAATACTTGGGATCAACCCTTGTACAGCCAAAGAAGCCAAAGTACGAGAACAACCATAGACTGAAGAGTTACCAACGGAAACCACAGCCACCAAGATAACCGCATTCATGATATGAGGCACAACTCTGATTCCACCGTTCTTGATGGCGATGACGAACGGCGAGGCAGTGATATCTTCAGAAGAGCTTCCGTTCAACAATTGGTCGTTGTTATATGGAACAAGACATCCTATGATAATGGCAGTCAAGACATAGAAGATGGTAACTCTCCAGAAGACCTGCTTCGTAGCTTTGGGTAAAGATCTACGAGGGTTTTGAGTTTCAGCCGCGGCTAAAGCAACCAACTCAATACCTCCGAAAGAGAATGCTGCTGAGATAAACACTGAGCAAACACCCTTGAATCCGTGGTTGAAAGCACCAGGATCATGCCAATACTTACCACCGATATACCCTTGAGTACCAACACCACAAATAATGCAAACACCGAGAATGAGGAATCCAACAACGGCAATTACCTTGATCATGGAAAGGACAAACTCTGCTTCACCGTAACCTTTGACACCAAACAAGTTGATTGCAACGATCACAACGTAGAATATAGCCACCCAAACTGCTGGGTTAATCAGCGAATTCCAATATTGAACAGTCATCGAACACGCAATCAACTCCGAAGGGAAGGAAACTAACCACGACACTGCGTATAAGATACCTAAAGTGAAACCCACTGATGGGTCGACAAAACGAGTGAAGAATGCATTGAAAGATCCCGAAACTGGGAATTGTACGGATAATTCACCAAGTGCATTCACAACACATAACATACAGTAACCAATAAGGAGATATCCTATCAAAACACCAGCTGGACCACCAGAAGCTAAGGCATAACCAGAACCAATAAATAAACCGGTACCGATAGAACCACCAATAGCTATCATTTGTAAGTGTCTCAGTTTTAAACGACGAGCCAAAGGATGTCTTGCCGAGGCAATAATTGACTTTTCCGTAGGAGTCATACCGGAAGTGTCAATACCCTCTTCCTCTAAGTTAACGGGTTTGAATGAGTCGATGAAGCGTGAAAAAGCTGTACCCTCTTTAACTGTCTCATATGTATAGACGGACTCTTCCGAATAACGGGAATTTGCCGAGCTATCGCCGTGTCCTAATGAAGGTGACAGGGTCCCATGGTAACTATACTCCTCTGATTCGACCACATTATTAGGTTGACCCTTTGGATCACTTAATTTCTCCGACATGGAATGACAGATATCTTAAGCGTGAATAGCTGGATGGAACTTGCAACGTTTTTATACAAAGGCACCAATTTCATGAAAAATGTAAAGGATCACAAAATGCAGTCTATTAGATACAAGAAAATATCGCCATGTAATTTTTCAGATAACGGCTTCCTGACAGTTGGTGGTGGGGGTGCGCCTGATATTCTGAACGCGAATCTACTATAGAAACACACTGAGGAACACGTTTTCAAGACAATGATCGAAGGTATTACTTGTTTTTTGCAAAGGGGTGAACAATAGTAAGAAGCAATATTCGGAATTTTTCCTGAAATATTCTGCCATACCTTCAACTGCTATGTACACTTTTTTTGCGTTTGTGTTCAATTACAATGTAGAGCCGTTATTTTTTCTTGATTGACAATGCCACACTTGACCACTGGTGGCCACTAACTTTGAAAATTGATGGAAAGACACAAAGGTATTGTTTTACTTTGGCAATATCTACAGTAAAAGGTAAAATATAGTTTTGTCGAACTTTGACCCCTGAAATACTCCTCTCTCTAGGAGCATATTGATATACTACGGATGTAATTCGATCCGCCTCAAATGTCGAAAAAAAAAAGGTAGACTTGAGAGCACCCCAAAAACGTATGTGCTAATCCAGCGCAGCAATTAGGTCACCTAGAAACGTACACGAGTGGATTAAGTTTAATCCGAGATGACTGAATGTGCTTTAATTTAGAGGGTTGAAGGAGTTGTTTCGTTCATAGTATGAAATCTTTGTCCGGTTAAAATTTCCGATTTCTATGGCATTCTCGGTCCACATATGAAACATAACTCCGCATACACTCTGAAGTTTATCGAAGGAAATATAATGTGAAAGTCGTATTTTAATCATCATCATAGTTTCGACGGCATTTCGGCTACCAACTTCATTTCTGCTATATGGACCCGTGTTTTTTCGTCTAAATGGCTTTGATTAAAGTGTGGCTGTTTGGGAGATTCGCAAGTTTTAGACGAAAAGAAACAATTTTGCTTGATATACGACGTCAAAATGTATAAAGCGACAAGAATTACTTGATCAAGAAATAGTGTCATATACGAAGTTGTAGTGTCATATATGAAGATTTAGTATTACATATGAAGATTTAGTATTACATATATTTTGTAACGGTTTGAAATCACATGAATAACACAGTAAAGTCTTTTGCTAATCATTGTAGTATGAATTTGATTTTTGGACCTCCCCAGATCAGATTTGTAAATCCGCAGCGGAATTTTCAACTACAAAAACATGGACTCCACAAGTCACCAGAAAAAGAGCGTTTTTCTTGTTTTACAGTCTGGCAATAAACTGTCAGTACATTTCACGACATCATCTGACAATGATGTTTACTTCATGACAAACCCTGAGGTGTTTTCTGGCTATATTGCATCGCTCTTCGAAAGACCCAACCGCGATATCACAACAATACATATATTCAAATCATTCCAAGAACTCCTACCACAATTGCGTTTTCTACGCCAATTCAACCAGCAAAGGGACATGTACCAGCGCATATATACAGAAACATACAAGAAAGTATTGAGTGAATTACAGGGTCTGGAAATCCACCTGTCAATTACCCTTTCGCAAGGACAAAATGATATCCCTCTCGCTTGCAAACCTATCTTTGTCATTGACACCAATGTTTTCGATTCAGATGATCTCGCAACGAAAAACGTGCAGATACAGCAGTATTTGCGCGTGATTGCATACAAACTCGGAGGGCTGGTAATGGCAATGTCTGCAGAAGACTTTTTGAAAGATCCAATCGGTCAATTGCCGTCATCAACACCAATGCCCGTGTTTAACCATGATAACAAGGTGAAGCTTAATATACCAACTGCATGGGATTCATGGGCTAAAATAGTACTTGTTGCCAAACTGGCAGTCAAAAGTAGAGATGAGGGGATCTTAGACTCCAATGAAAAGGTCGAAGAATTCGATAAGGATCTCCTGGAATATTTTGCCAATGACGAGTTTCCAGAAGTTCTCAAAGAAATATAGACGATAAGGTCGAGGACCTTACAGTATCTTGTACTGGAATATAAGATATACTTGGAAATGCACAATACTACCTCCAAGTGGTAATTTGGAAACTTCATCACAAAGATCTTGTAGGATCATTTAAGATCTTTCATAACCAAGGATTCTCATATAATAAGACTCCTATGACTCCCAAGATTCTTATAATGACTCCCAAGATCATTGAGTTGATCATTTAACTTCGATGTCATCGAGATGTGGATCCTGCATGTAGTCTAGAAAAAAACTCATAGTAACCAAACAGATATGACTTCGGGGGATCTTTCTAAGAGCACATCACGGTTACTGATCAGTGCTGTGGATGATAGTGACGATCCTCGAAAACAAGTAAGTCAGTTTCTCAAGCTGCATGCTCAAGGACCTGAAGAAGCCATCGACGACAATGACTTAGTAGAGACAAATCCATCACACCTCAAGAGGCGCCGATCATCGGCACTTTCAGCCAGTCTACCAAAGGCACAAAAGCCTCACAAGAAGAAGCTGCAAAAACTATCTGAATCTCCACAAATCGTTATAGACTCCACAAGAACCGGTTCTGTGAGCTTCAAATCCTTGAGGGAAGTCATATTGAATGCGTATGGCGCTCACCACTGGACAAGCAACGGTAATAATAAATGGATAGATCCTACCAAACTCAAAGGGCTTAAAAACACTACAGTAGTGTTTGCTCCGGGGTTGCAATTACCAATCGAAAGGAAAGATGATCAGTTAACATTACCAATCAACGAGGTAGAAACATCTAACTTGCCCTTCTTTGACAACTTCGAATACGCGTTAGCGTCGCAATGCCCAGGGTCCAAGGACCTGTACTATTCTCCCGTACAGACGCTCATATATACACCACTTAATAAGAAGGAGAAGAAGGAAATGTTGGCTAAACTGGCCGAAACACCAATCACAATAATGGATTTGCTAATGACACCAATACAAAGACGCTCACAAAGGTATCCGGAAGAGGGAGGAGAAGGATGGATTCGTACCAATGAATTCGAACACGAAGGCTCGCATATTTTTGCTCTCGATTGCGAATTTTGCCAGGCAAAGTCGGGAAGTGTGTTGACACGCGTTTCTATGGTGAACTTCCAGGGAGAGGTTGTGCTTGATGAGTTTGTCAAGCCTGAGGAAGAGATCATCGACTACGTGACTAAATACTCTGGAATCACCGCAGAGAAACTAGAGGGAGTGACGACGACATTGAAGGACATGCAGCTGAAAATATGCTCAATTGTGCTGGCTTCGGATATCTTGATTGGACACTCGCTCGAGCTGGATTTGGACGTGTTGCAAATCTTGCACGATAAAGTTGTTGATACCTCTGTAATCTACGAACACGTCAAAGGTCCTCCACTGAAGCCATCTCTTCGTTGGCTTGCACAGAAATTTTTGGAACGTTCTATCCAGAATGGTGAATCTACGGGTGAGGGCCATTCATCAGTAGAGGATGCACAAGCGTGCCTTGACTTAGTCAAAGCAAAGATCCAAAACGGAATGTGTTTCGGGCTCAATGTCAGCGAAGTGTCTACATTCCGGAGGTTAGCTTCGGTGAACCCCGGCTTCAAATCGCTTTTCGTTGGATACTCGCCATATGAGCAGAATAAGTATGAGGACGATGATGGGACAAAAATGTTCGTACACAATGACGACGAGGTTGTCGATGCTATTGTGTCTGCAGAAAACAAAGCTCGTTTCAATGTCGCGTGTTTACAGGAGTTGGAGTACAATTTGAGATGGCTGCGAGTTCCTGATCATTTCAATGGGAAATTGTACTCGAAGGAAGCGGATGTGAGCAACGATAGTTTCCAATTGACCGAAGATCAAAGGAAAGACCTCTACACGCGCATGAACGACCGCATTGCCAAAATCTACGATGCACTCCCAGAAAAATCCATGTTGGTCGTGTTTTCAACGACAGGGGCTCCATTCGAGTTACAGAAGATGCAGGAAGCAAAACGTAGATACCAGCAGTTGGACAAAGATGGCCATGATTTGTCTAAATTACCACGTGAGGAGCAGTGGGATATAGACAAACAGCAGTTATTATATAGAGCCTGCACATCGGCCAAGAGCGCACTCACGTTCTTGAAAATTAAGCTGCTGTGATTATATAGAGGATGCGCCAAAAATCCTGTACTTCCCCAAGCTTCCTTTTTGAGGAAGGTTGGCGTTTTGTATCTCGGCTGAAGCTAAATACAAAGGATGTCGGGTCTAGATCAAACAAGAGAATAAGAGAAACGAGGGTAGGACAAAGATCCATGAAATAGAGTAAATGAGAGGTAATGGACCAAATGAGAGGTGAATGGTAATAGGGTAAATGAAATGTAAATGATGGGGAATAAAGCCATATAATAGGACAAAGAGATGCATTAGGTGGTAGAGCAAATAACTAGGAAGAGTAAAAACCAGGTAAGTGAAGTCATTAAAAGAAGTATTTATCAAAAGCTATCAAGAACTATTTAGCTATGAAGAAGAACTATTCAGCTATGAAGAAGAACTATTCAGCTATGAAGAAGAACTATTCAGCTATGAAGAAGAACTATACATCTCTTCAGTAATACTAAGTAATAACACTTTAATCAGTGTGGCAAACGGTCGAGAAAAGGTCATTTGACGCCTCTTTTGACGCTTTCAAAATTGGCCCCCAGGAATATTCGCTACAATAAAACGTACATAGATCATTAGATTCATAATTCATAAATAGACGCCTCAGTGATATTTCCACTTACTGAGATCGATGATATCAGTGGGTTCGAGTTTAACGCCACTCTTGTGATTGACATTTGTTTTCACCCAGCCCTTGAGGTTGGCATTATCGAATGAGTACCAATCGTTGACCCAGGTCACATTTTCCCCGAGTTGAACATGGAAAGGCATTGGTGTGGTCAGGCGAGGAGTCTGATCATTTGGCGTGGGTTGTGGGGTCGAATCGATTTGACTGGTGAGCGCGGGAGCTGTAGTGAACATGGTGGCAAAGAAGCAAGTAGAGTGGATTTAAATTTTGCACTGACCGTGCAAAATTTCATCATGTGGGTACATTCATTTCTATTGCTCCGTCAGCATACACAGAGGCTTTCTCCGCTTGTATAGAAGAAAAGTGGGTGCGCTTTTCGGTTCAAACGTGATACAGTCACGTGCACACACCGACTACGAGGGCTACAATCTACCTGCATATAATTCGATTACATGACGTAATACTCTACTCAATGAGGATGTCCATGCACGCAATCGGGGCCGTGAATATGCTGTTCGTGGTTGTGATTGTGGTCGTCGGGTTCATTATTGTGATCATCTGCAAGATTGTGCTCGTGGTGTCCCTGTGCTTCCATTTGTCGTTGCCTTAACTCGCGCTGTTTCTTTATGGCACGCAGTTTGGCATTGGCGAGCTTATTCTTGATCTCCTCCCTACGCATAGTGTCTCTGTGCATCTTGTTATCGTACCATTTGATCATTTGTCTTGGCTTTGTTCCGAAGATCGCCTCGTACTCACAGAAGAGACAGCACTTCCCACTTCCGATGGTAATTTGTCTGTCTGCATACAGCGGGAGCGTCGAGCTCTCGCTCTTCTTCTTACTCTTCTTCTTGGTCTTCTTCTTTTTATCACCATCTTCTATCTGTGGGGGCACCGAGTCCTGTAGGCTCATCATTCGTAATTTCTCTTCGACGTTGTTGTACACTGGAACCAATTTCCCAGAACTATCATATTCAAATGTGAACTCGCACAGAGGTCCATCGTCGAGTGAAGATGCTCGTGCACAATCACACCCAAACCCATGCTCCTCGCATTCGGTTGTGCCATTTAACTCCACCTCAAAATGTCTTGTGTTGTGCGCATCATCTCCCGTTATTTCTTCTATGTCGTAGTCGTCTTGATCTGCATCGTCGTAGTATGCATCTGTATTGCCCTCATGAAGCCCTTCCTCATCACATGTGTCGTATAAAGAGAAACCATTCAGCGGAGGAGGAGCCGGGTGGTACTTGGCAGATCCATCGATATTGAATTCATTCTGGTTTATCATCTGTGTGATTTTGTCTCTCAAGAAGTTGATCTCACTTTGCTTGAGGAGAGGGAAGGTCGTGTCATTCGTTTGCTTTGGTGGGAGTGCACGCTTCTTGATCTGGTCTTGTATTTCATTGAACATTGCATCGTCATCTAACTTATTGATCTTGGTCGAAAAATCGTCCGAGGCCTTTTCGAGAGCCTCAAGGAGTGAGTAGTTGAGCCCTTCGGTATCTTCACTTCCTTCTGCTGCTGGGAAGGGCAGGAAGTTCTCCTCTTCTTGCAACTGTCTGCTCATGGCATGCAGCCACGTTTCGTAGTTCTTGCTCACAAGTTCAAAGAGCATCTTAGGATCCAAATGTACTTTGTCCCGTTGTATATTGGTATTCGCTGGAGGCAGCGCTACGCTGCTTTTGCTTTTCGTACCCATGATTGCATAAATAGTGATGGTAGACCGTGTTTTTTGGTAGAAAAAATTTGGCTAAGGGTGGGCCATCGCACTACGAAATGATGTTGGTACAATTATCAGGATTATTACAGATAGTAACATAGATAGTAGCAATTATAGCTAGGACTGAACATAGTTACAACTAAACATATCTAGAACTCAACATAGCTGGTGTCTACTTTTTTTTTGCTTTCATGTGCTGGTATAACTTTTCACTTCTCCTACATTTATTAAATACTCCCCAGTTATATCTATAGACTAATCCTTCTTCAATGTTCTCTGCTTTTCGGCGTTCTTCACAACCTTTTCATCCACAAACAATCCCTTTCTCCTTCTGATATTGTTCATGTATTTTCTCGCAACGTTTTCTCTCTCCGCAAATTCACCCAACTCTTCAAGCTCCAACTCGGTGTTCGGGACCCAGAATGGGTCAATATCCAACATCTTGAAGCCCGCAAAAAACAACTGCGGCAGCGCAGCACCCGATGTCTTTTTACGGATGTCTTCGGAGAAACCAAAAGCCTCGATCACAGGCACTTCGGCTTCAATTGTAAAAAACGGCGTTCCTTCCTTCATCTCTTCACTCACAATCATTCCGCCTCTCTTTTGTACAACAGCATACACTTTACCCAAAACTTCAGCAGATGCTTGGATATCACATGTATACATTGCAAGGAACAACCGTGGAGCATTAGTCAAAAATGCCTTGTGGATGAGTTGTCTTGTAAATGTGATAACTCGTCCACCAAGATTAACCACACGGTCATCATCTTCATGCTCTTCTTTCTTTGCAGTCTTGAGAGTCACAAGCACACCTTGTACAGGCTCATGTGATAAAGGTCCTTCATTCATAGCCAATTGGAACCCACTCAAGACATTCACCTCGTGTTCAAACTTCTTAGTGTCGTTTGACCCAAAGGCTCTCCTCATTTGCTGTCCACTCTCAGTACTCTCCACGAAAATATTGGGCCCAATACGCTTTGGTCCAAACAGAATGATGCTTTTGACGAGCTCTTCAGACGTGCTGAAACCACCTGTGAACTCAGCCTCCTCAAAAACCTTCAAAAGACGAGATTCAAACGCACTGTCCGCTTGCAAAATAGCATCTTCGTTCTCAATCAAGCACAGCACCACCTCTTGCGGCAAAGGAGCAACATCAAACTCCAACTCAATACCTGCTGGTGCAACTAAATCCTCAACAGGTGCATTCGAATGCACCTTTGTGTCAGCCAAACCTTCTCTGAAGGGTATAACCGGTTCTTTAACAGTGACGGTACATCCTTTGGCAAATCTATCCTCTAAGTCTTTCAAGCATCTTTCCAAATGAAGTTCACCAGCAACACACATGATCAACTCTCCTGAATCATCGTCAATGTACCACTCCAAAACTGGATCCGCCGAAGAGAGTAACTCGAAACCTCTCTCTAACTTTGCCAACTTTAAGGGATTCGTTGGTTCGACTGCAATCTTCATAATGGGCTTGTTGTGAATCAATGAAGTTGACGCAAGATTAGGATATGGTTCAGAACTACAGATGGTAGCGTTCTTAAGAACAGCACCTTCTAATCCCACAACTCCGCAAATGTTACCTGCTGGGATGGAGTCCATCTTGACGAATTCTCTTCCCATGATCAAGTATAAATCAGCAATTTCAACTTCGTGAGTCAACTGAGAGACATCGTTTTGGTCGTATTTTGGACCAACAATCGTCACCTTTTGACCCTTCTCGAGCTTTCCGGAAAATATTCTTACAACTCCAATCAAAGTTTCGTGGAACTCTTCTTCTTGTTCCTCTTCTTCTTCCTCAAAATCTTCTTCTTCAAACTCCCATTCAAACGGGTCCTTCTTTGGGGCAACAGCCTCTTGCTTTTCTCTTTCTTCAGACGCCTTTTTCGCGAGCTCTCTTGCTATTCTGCCTCTTTCTCTAAGCTCATCCACAGAGAGTTCCTGCTGGGGACCATCCTTTGGAAGATGATCATCAGGAACTGATATCATCTTGGACACATATGCAAGAGTGTATGGGTTTTTAGAGTCACAGTCTTGGAAAGCTTGCTCTACCTTTGCATCCAGCAATCCACTTTCCCCAATTAACTTCTTGGAACGAGTTTGTTGACCCTCAGAAGGACTTGGAAGGTAATCAATGACCGCTCCTAATAATGCATGACTCAATGGAATCCATTGCGACATAACCAAATTGACCACCTGTTTATGATCCTTTGCTCTCAAATCACGAGGACTCAATTTGGCACCAATGGTGGTGATAATTTTCTCCAACTTCTCTCTGTTTGTTAAACATGCATCGTAGACTGACCAGATCTGCTCCAAAATGAGCGAGACAAAGAGAGGTTTCCCATTATTACCAGGTACAATGCGTTTGTTTTTCAAGTAAAAGTCACCCCAAAGGCTCTTTGCCAAAGCTTGTTGCAGGAAGCCTAGTTTATTCAGGTAAATGCGAGCAAACAGGTTAACTGTGAATGCCCAACCATCGATCGCCAGTGAAAAAATGACGTTATTCTTATCTGGTGAAAAGTAGATATTCTCATCGTCTCTTTCGATGAACTCTGTGTTAGCACCACTTTCACGCCATTCCAAATCATCTTGCATTCTTTCACCAGCAAAGAAAGAACCGAGGACAGAGTTCACTTGTTCAATCAAGTTTTTTAAATGCTGATACGCTTCCAATGGAGTAAGCTGCCATTCTGAAATCAACCTATCGATCTTGTTTAAAACAAGCAATGGTTTCAAATTGTCAACCCAACATTGTCTCAAAACGTTCACTGTTTGTGAGCAAACACCCTCCACGACATCAACAAGAACTACTGCACCATCACAAAGTCTACTTGATGTAGATACTTCCAGTGAGAAATCAATGTGGCCAGGGGAGTCTATTAAGTTGACAAGGTGCTCTTTTGTTTCAACTTCCTCGCTGTTTTCTTTCCTTTTCATTACCCTGAAGTAGAGGGATATAGCAGAAGCTTCCATGGTAATTCCTCTTAACTGTTCATCTTCTCTGGAGTCCAAGTACCGGACTTTACCTGCCATGCGTTGAGAAATGATACCATTAGTAGCTAAGAGCGAATCGCTCAAAGATGTCTTTCCATGGTCCACATGTGCTAGGATACAAATGTTCCTAATGTTGGAAGTGTCTTGTTGGAGCTTGGAAACAGTCTCCAGTGATAACCTCATCTTGTGTGAAAAGCTTCAAATCTGATGGCAAAAAAAATTGGTGATGCAACTTCTCGCAAGTAACTTCAACTGTTAAAGATGAGCTGCCCCGTTTGTTTCACACCTCTCCGACAACATCTACTTCAGCCGAATCTTCTGCTTATCGCATGTCCTCTGGAGGAATGCGTCTTCCCATTCAATCTTCTGGTTTCCGAGCTCCATGAGAGGAATCTCATCCAAGAGATCACCACGGCTGAAGTAATGAATGGAATGAAAGAAAAGATGATACACAATGGTGGAGTCGACCCAAGGATTGCAGAATTCCTTGCCAAAGAAGATCACGATATTCTCTAGATATTCTCCAAGTGAAGTGGTATTTAATAGAGAGAGGATAGAGGGTTATCAGTACAGTTAGCAATAGACAGCGACACTAGTTAGCGACCACTTACAGTTTGCAACCACTGAAATAGTTACAACTTATGGTATTCGGATCATATATCTGACACAACAAAACTCGTGTCTTTGAAATGGTGTATCCAACTAGAATACAGCAGCACCATTTAACTAGAATACAGCAGCATCATTTACACAACTATCTAGTGACCTATTTCTAGTGTTATGCTCTGATAAAATTTGTGGGAACTACAAGTGGATCATACCCAAGGTTTAATGATTGGCCAATAGCATACACACTTATACATACACGCTTATAGCGCATAAGACTAGCATTTTATCAAGATGATGAGAACCCCAGACATTCGAGGATATATGGCCGCAAAATGCTCGATGGGTGATAATTCCGGGTAATTCCAAAAGGGGTCGTGTAGAGAGAGCTTTTACCAAAAGAAAAATTTTTAATTGTCCAACACATAACCTTTTCCTTAAAGAGAACGCATTTTCTATAACTACCTTGAGTATACAAAGTCGCTTTAACGAGCACCAAACATAAGATAAGTCAATTGGTTTTAAGAACTCGAAGTAATTATTGAAAAGTTTCAAAAGAAAAGGAAGCGAATATGTCTGACTGGAAAGAACTGTTAAATCTTCCTGCGAAGGACACCCGACCACAAACTGAAGATGTTTTAAGAACCAAGGGTCATTCCTTTGAGGATTTCAATTTGAAGAGAGAATTGTTGATGGGAATATTTGAGGCTGGTTTTGAGAAGCCTTCTCCTATCCAAGAAGAATCTATTCCAATGGCTTTGGCTGGAAGAGATATATTAGCAAGAGCAAAGAACGGAACAGGTAAGACTGCATCGTTCGTCATTCCCCTGTTGCAACAGATCAAGCCAAAGTTGAGCAAAATCCAGGCTTTAATCTTGGTGCCTACCAGAGAATTGGCTTTGCAAACATCGCAAGTCGTCAGAACTTTGGGTAAACACTTGGGCATCAACTGTATGGTTACCACTGGTGGTACATTATTGAGAGATGACATTGTGAGATTAAACGACCCAGTTCATGTCTTGGTTGGCACCCCAGGTAGAGTATTGGACTTGGCGCTGAGAAGCGTGGCCGACTTTTCTGAGTGTCCACTTTTCGTTATGGATGAAGCTGATAAGATGTTATCGAGAGAGTTCAAGGGCATCATTGAACAAATTTTAGAATTTTTCCCTAAGCAGAGACAATCGTTGCTTTTCTCTGCAACATTCCCATTGACCGTGAAAGCTTTCATGGAAGAGCACTTAACTAAGCCATACGAGATCAACTTGATGGACGAGTTAACTTTACGTGGTATTTCTCAATACTATGCATTTGTCGAAGAAAAGCAAAAGTTACACTGTTTGAACACTTTGTTCAGCAAATTGCAAATCAACCAGTCGATTATCTTCTGTAACTCAACGAACAGAGTCGAGTTGTTGGCCAAGAAAATTATGGAGTTGGGATACTCATGTTATTATTCTCACGCAAAGATGCCTCAGCATGCAAGAAACAAGGTCTTCCACGAATTCAGACAAGGAAAGGTTCGTAATTTGGTGTGCTCGGATTTGCTCACCAGAGGTATTGATATCCAAGCTGTCAATGTGGTGATTAACTTCGATTTCCCTAAGACTGCTGAGACCTACTTGCACAGAATTGGTCGTTCTGGTAGATTCGGCCACTTGGGTTTGGCAATTAACTTGATGTCTTGGGATGACCGTTACTCATTGTACAGAATTGAACAGGAATTGGGCACTGAAATCAAGCCTATTCCAGCTACCATTGACAAGCTGTTGTACGTTGCGGAGAATAGCGAAACTGTGCCAAGACCATTCAAGATTGAGGAGTTACCAAAAGCAAAGGAGACTGTCAACAAGAGAAATGGTTATGAATATAAGGGTCAACCTCAGGCACCGGTTGCAAACCAAGTTCCTCAAAATGTTCCATCTCAACCAGCTCCTGTAGGAGCTCCACAGATGCCAAAACCAGAGCAGCAGCAACAGCCAGTTGCTCCACAAATTCCCCAAGGATATCCTCAAGGATACCCACAGGGTTTCCCACAATATCCTGGATTCCAAGGATTCCAGCCACCACAGGGCTATCCTCAAAATGGTTTTGGGTACCAGCAGTTCCAGCAACCTTACCAGCAATATCAAGAGAAGCCTGCACAATCGCAGTAAGACTGATGTTTTTGATTGTATTTTTAGCCCATTGTGGTATTTTTTTATTTGTTTGTTAAAGTCTGAGCATGTGGACAAATTGACGAATGCTGATGTGTTAGGAATTGCTAATACTAATTACGATGATGTGGATGTGATGCTTCGAGTCAAGGGTTGGTGACTATAAATTTAGAGGGGTTTTTGGATTTGGTTAGTCTTCACGACTTTTTTTTGCGTTTTCCTCTTTTTTTTTTTTTTTTTTTTTTTTTGCTCTCACTTGTGTATAGGTTTTAACTCTACGAAGAAGTTTGAAGCAAAGACGGTGAATATTGTAGGAAGAAGGGGTAATATGAGGATCAATTGGGTAAGGAGTATTACATTCGAAAGTAGTTCTTGTGAGTGTGTCTGTTTTCTTTCATCTTTTGTAATCACTGATAGAAGAAATCCAAACGCAACAGGGGTTTTTGCGGTAAAATCCAGACTGGAGAGATGGGGATGCGCACACTTTTAGAAGGCGATTGCAATAATCAGGGCATCTCTAATTGACTCGGGATGAATTACTTTTTTTTGTGTAGATGGCACAAAAATTTTCTCTCTATTAAAGAGTGAGGAGGCAAAAAAAGAATACTTTTCAAGATGGTAAGGGAAAACCATATATCAGTTGTCTCCAAGTGAGTCGATAACTTTACAAACAAATGTGTGGTATTTTAGGAGTCGTTTTAGCCGACCAAAACAGAAATGTTGCTCCTGAGCTCTTTGAAGGAGCTATGTTTTTGCAACATAGGGGTCAGGATGCTGCGGGAATAGTCACCTGTGGATCCAAGGGTCGCTTCTACCAGTGCAAAGGTAATGGAATGGCTCGTGATGTTTTCACTCAACAAAGAATGCAGGCACTCGTAGGTAACTTTGGTATTACTCATTTGCGTTACCCTACCGCAGGTTCACTGGCAGGAAGTGAGGCCCAACCATTTTACGTCAACTCACCATACGGTATTTCGATGTCGCACAATGGTAACTTGGTTAACTCTATTGACTTGAGAAAGATGTTGGATGAAGTTGAACACAGACACATCAACACCGACCTGGACTCGGAATTGTTGTTGAATATCTTCGCACTGGAGCTTGATAAGTTCAACAAGCTGAGAGTTAACAATCAAGATATTTTCACTGCCATCGGCAAGACCATGGAAATTGTGAGAGGTTCTTATGCATGCTGTGCGGTTTTGGCTGGTTTCGGTATAATTGGTTTTAGAGACCCTAACGGTATTAGACCTTTACTTTTCGGTGAACGTTACGATGAGAGTACTCAAAAGTACGACTACATGTTAGCAAGTGAGTCTGTTGTCTTGCTGGCTCATGGATTTAACAAATTCCGTGATGTTAACCCTGGTGAAGCTATTATCATTCCAAAGGATACTACCAATGCTCCTGAGTTCCGCCAGGTGATTGAACCTCAGGTTTTTGCTCCTGATATCTTTGAGTTTGTTTACTTTGCTAGACCAGACTCTGTTCAGGATGGTGTGTCGATTTACAGACTGAGAATCGAGATGGGTAACAAGTTGGCTGCAAAGATTCAGCGTGAAATCACTGATGATTCCATCGATGTGGTGATTCCAGTTCCAGATACCGCAAGAACTTCTGCTTTACAGTGTGCTGTTGAATTGGGTCTCCCTTACAGAGAGGGTTTTGTCAAGAACAGATACATTGGTAGAACATTCATCATGCCAGACCAGAAGGAAAGAAGACTGAGTGTGCGTAGAAAGTTGAATGCTATGGCATCTGAGTTCAAGGGAAGAAATGTTTTACTTGTTGATGATTCTATCGTCAGAGGTACTACTTCTAAGGAGATTGTGCAGATGGCTAAAGAGGCCGGAGCTAAAAAGGTCTTTTTCGCCTCTTGTGCCCCACCAATTAGACATAACCACATTTATGGTATTGATTTGGCTGACACAAAGGCACTTGTGGCATTCAACAGAAGCACCGATGAGATCGCCAGCGTTATTGGTGCTGACAAGGTCATTTACCAGGACTTGGAAGACTTGATTGACTGTTGTAAGCGTAAGGGTATGGAGAAGTTTGAAGTCGGAGTTTTCACCGGTGAGTACATCACTGGTGTTGAGGATCTGTACTTGCTGGAATTGGAGCGTATTCGTGCTCAAAACCAGCGTTTAAAGCAGAAGATGGAGCAAGGATTCAGTGTTGATGCTTGCATCGACCAAAGTGACATGGTTGACGTGAAGGCCGAGCTGGACATTTCTATTTACAACAGAGGGGACCATCCATAGATTACATTATTTTTTAGACATGAGCAATACAATGGAACTGAAATGAAAACAATCACGCATCAAGGTACCACAATAACGTCTGTATTGTGTGCGCTACCACGTGATGTAGGTACCTAGCTTATCTTTGTACTGCACAAACGCGTGTTTTTTTTTTTTTTTCGTGCTCAGATGCGAACACTGTGTTTAAATTTTTTTCCCATGGGTTTACTTTTAATATATCTAGTTACCCAGGCCGCTTATTTCATTCATCGAAAGATACCCAAAAAAAACATGGACGCTATTGCTAACTCCGCGCCGATCTCGATCTTTTCGTACTGTGCTTCATCTATCTTGATGACAGTCACGAACAAGTACGTTCTTTCTGGATTCAGTTTCAACTTGAACTTTTTCTTGTTGGCAGTCCAGTCACTTGTGTGTCTTGCTGTTATTGGCACATTGAAGACCTTCGGTGTCATCAACTACAGACAGTTTAACAAGGATGAAGCCAAGAAGTGGTCTCCAATCGCATTCCTCCTCGTTGGTATGATCTACACCTCTTCCAAGGCTTTGCAGTACTTGTCGATCCCTGTTTACACTATTTTCAAGAACTTGACTATCATCTTGATTGCTTACGGTGAAGTCTTGTGGTTTGGTGGTTCTGTCACCCTGATGGCTCTTTCCTCATTTTTGTTGATGGTCTTGTCTTCCATCATTGCTTGTTACGGTGACTCTTCTGCTGCTAAGACTGCAGAGGACACCTTCTCTCTTTACTTGGGTTACTTCTGGATGTTCACCAACTGTTTTGCTTCTGCATCTTTCGTTCTTATCATGAGAAAGAGAATCAAGTTGACCAACTTCAAGGACTTTGACACTATGTACTACAACAACTTGTTGTCTCTTCCAATTTTGTTGGTGCTGTCTTTGATTTTCGAGGACTGGTCGGCTGGTAACGTTGCTGTCAACTTCCCAGAGTCTAACAGAGCTTCCACTATTATTGCCATGATCTTGTCTGGTGCCTCTTCCGTTGGTATTTCTTACTGTTCTGCATGGTGTGTTAGAGTTACTTCTTCTACCACTTACTCAATGGTCGGTGCCTTGAACAAGTTGCCAATTGCCCTCTCCGGTTTGATTTTCTTTGATGCTGCTGTCAACTTCTGGTCTGTTTCCTCCATCATTGTTGGTTTCGCTGCCGGTTTGGTCTACGCTGTTGCAAAGCAAAAGCAGCAGAAGGAGCAGGCCAATGTCTTGCCAACTACAAACAAGCAGTAAGGTTATTAGATAGATGTACATTACAGTCAATCGGGTTTGGTTTGTCTTTACCTAGATATATATTTCATCAACATGTATTAGTTTTCTGAGCGTAGTCGTGAGTTTCACAAATTTTGCTTTTTAAAAAAAAGTACACCCAAGCATCGACCAATATGGCTGAAAATTCTTTAGAGTCCATCCCCGAATACTTGAAGCTGTCTCTTGACCCTCGTAATGCAAAGCAGGCTGAAGTGTATTTGAAGCTGATTGAATTACAGCCGGGGTTTGCCATCAATTTGCTCCATGTTATTGCACTGACAAACTTGGACGCGTCCGTGCGCCTTGCTGGTGCTCTCTTCTTCAAGAACTTGGTAAGACGCAAGTGGATGAATGAAGACGGAGTCTACCTCTTACCAGTGGATGATATCAATAAGATCAAACAAGAAATTTTGGATATTATGGTGCAGTTGAGCCCCCAATTACAAGTTCAGATCGGTGAACTGATTGCCCTCATCGCAGAAAGCGATTTCCCTCATAACTGGCAAAACTTGATCGATAGCTTGGTTTCAAAGTTATCCCTTGAGGATTGCTTCCGCAATAGAGCCATTTTGAGTGTATGTCACTCGATTTTCAAGAAATGGAGACCTTTGTTTAGATCAGATGAATTGTTTTTGGAGATCAAGATGGTATTAGATAAGTTTGCACAGCCATTTTTACAGATGTTCGTCGAGTTGGACAAACTTATCGACGTCAACGGTCAGAATGCTTCTCTATTGAACATATACTTGGAGAACATGCTATTGATGGTGCAAATCTATTATGACTTAAACTGCCAGGATATTCCCGAATTTTTCGAGGACAACATGACCACATTGATGAACATCGTGCACAAGTACTTAAACTTCAACCTGCCATTAATTACTAAGCCTGACGAAGATGAAGAAGTTGATATTCTCATCAAAGTCAAGACTTCCATCATCGAGTTAATCATGTTGTACATCACAAGATACTCAGATATCTTCGACCCTTTGATTCAGACTTTCATTTCGTCTGTGTGGTCTGTGATCAATGACTATGCTAGCAAGCAATCCAAATATGATTTGTTAGTGGTTAAGTGCTTACAGTTTTACTGTTCCATCATAAAACTTGCAAAATTCCTGAATATCTTCGACAGCGAAACTTCGTTGAACGAAATCATAGAGAAGGTTATTTTGCCCAACATCTACTTTAGAGAAATCGATGAAGAGCACTTTGAGGATGAACCAATCAGTTATATTCGCGCTGACCTCGAAGGGTCTGACTTCGACTCCAGAAGAAAGTCAGCAACCGATTTCCTCAAGGAATTGAAGGAAATCAACCCTGAACTTCTCACAAACTCAGTGATGAAGTACGTGAACCTGTTTTTGAGCGGACTGCAGGATTGGAGAAACAAGGATACTGCAATCTACTTGTTCAGTAGTTTGGCCACAAAGGGCTCTGTCACCAACATTGGTGTGACCCTGACTAATGTTCATGTCGATGTGGTCAAGTTCTTCTCAGATTATATTGCAAATGACTTGATCAACTCCAGCAATTCTTCCAACCCGATTTTGGTTGTGGACTCTATTAAGTACATTTTAGTCTTCAGAAATCAGCTTACCAAGGACCAATTATTGACGACTATTCCTTTGTTGATTACACACTTGAAGAGCTCCAACCCTGCTATCTACACATATGCCGCGATCACCATCGACAGACTCTTGGAAATGACCGATTTCACATCCAGCAATGAGCCTGTTTTCAACAAGATGGACATCGAGTTATACACAATAGACCTTTTGAGCAGTTTGTTCGAGCACATTTTGCAGAACAGTTCCACTCCAGAAAAGTTGGCGGAAAATGAGTTCTTGATGAAGTGTATCATGAGAGTTTTGAACACAAGTGCTGATTCCTTGAAGGAGAGATTGCCAATCATTGAGCAGTTGGTGAAGATCTTGCAGATCACTTCGAAGAATCCATCCAACCCTAAGTTCTCGCATTACACTTTCGAGTCAATCAGTTTGCTCATTAAGTTTGACTTGGAAAATATTAATCAGTACATTCAACTAGTAATCCCTGCACTTTTGAACATCTTGGGTGAGGATGTCCAAGAATTTGTTCCTTACACTTTCCAAATCTTGGCCTACTTGTTAGAGTCGTACCCTAAACTGCAGGGCTTACCAGACACTTACAAGTCATTAATCAAACCAATTTTGTCGCCTTCAGTATGGGAATTCAGAGGTAACATCCCAGGAATCACTCGTTTGTTGACCGCAATCATCCTGCAGGATGGAACTGTGTTTTCAGGACTGGCAGAAACAATCACACCTCTCTTGGGTGTGTTCCAAAAATTGATATCTTCTAAGGTCAACGATGCATACGGGTTTGACCTTTTGACATCAATTTTCCTTCACATAAACTTAGAAGCCTTGCAGCCATACTTGAACCAAATTGCGATCTTATTATTGACAAGATTGAAGAATTCAAGAACAGCAAAGTTTGCAAAGAGATTTGTCCTATTCTTGCTGACACTCGTGATACTGCCGGATGTCAATGTGGATGCTGGCTTCATAAATGCCTGGTTTGATGGTGTGCAGACAGGAGTGTTCCAACAAGTATTTACGAGCATTGTTTTGCCCACTACAGAAACTATTGCAAATCTCCAGGAGAAGAAGGTGATCACATTGGCATTGGTGCTGTTTGCATCTGTACAACTGTTAGCTGCTCCAACTATCGAACAGTTGGTGAAGAATTTGCAATCATATTCCGGAATTAATGCATCGACATCCACCACCGGACCGGTCGGAGTTGTCGCACCAGCTCCAGCAGATGAATTTGAAACGTCGGCTGCATTTGGCTCCCAATTCTCAAAGATTGCATCCATCCAAACACAGCCATACGACCCCTTGCCTAATGTGAAGAACAGTGACTTCCAAGGAATCAAGTATCTTGCTGTCAATGAGTTGAAGAAACTCCCAATCATGTCTCAGTTATCACCAGAGGTGCAGCAACAGTTAAGTCAGCTTTAATTATTCATCGTGCGTAAATTAATATAAGCTACATCGATTTACATTTTGATGAGAACATGTTTTTAACCCGCAGTTATTGCTTCTAAACGATTGTTTCTAAATTTAAAACTACTTCTACTCTGAAGCTCTACATTTGCCTTTATAGTACAGTCGAAAACAATACATTTCCTTTCATAATACATTAAGAATACAATTTTTAAACTCATTGTCCCACGATATTAAACAACTCTTCCTTCGGCTGATCATCCGAAGTCTGTAATTCAGTTTGACCCTCACCCTGCTCCTGCTTCAACTTTTCCAAGCGTTCCTTCTCGGCAATCTCTGCAGCTGTTAAGAATCTTCCACCTTGACCACGAGGCCGGCGCATAGCATGCTTATGGCGAGATTCGTGCAAGTATGGCTTTCGCGTTCTTGCAATCTTCAAGTTTTCTTCCAACTTTGCTCTTGCTATTCTGCGTTTTAAAATACGGTGATACTGCTTTGCATTCACGTAAAATGGTTGCTCGTCTTCTGTAGTGGTAGGTGCTGTAACAGGAGTTTGGGAATGATCTTCAGGTGGCTGATAAAATTGATTCACTTGATGTGCTTCATAGAATGGTGTCGACAGATTCAGCGACGTTGGTGACTCACCACCTTGATGTTGCAGATGAGCCTGTTGTGCAAGCCCCAGTTGTTGAGGAAGATGGTGTTGAAGGTGAACTTGTTGATGAGGACGTGCAATATGTGGTTGGTGTTCTGGAAGTTGTGAATCTTGCTGAAGAAGTTGGTGTTGATGTTGGATCTGTGGAGGTGTAGAAGATTGATGCTGTGTCTGTAAATGCACGTGTTGTTGGTTGTGTTCATGTTTGATTGCGTTCAGTTGGTCGTGTTGATTAGATTGTTGTGCTTGTTGATGCAGATGTTCAGTCAGGTCCTGCGCTTGGTTCGATGTGAGTTGAGGTGGCAATTCGTCTTGCTGAGAATGTGCAAAGTAAGAGTCCTGGTAGTAGGAATCTCCAACAGGTTGTAAGGAAGTCATTACTAAAGAAGGTCGGGGCAGATCACGTCTGAATCTGATAATTAGGAAAACTTTTTTTTTTTTTGTAAGGCTGGGTCCCAGCTTTTGTGCAAAATTCGACAGTGCTGGAAACCGAAAACCGGCCTAGACATCACGTGAAATATTTGCTTACATAATGAATGAGAAATAAAACATTGATAACGTGCTCTACACTATTAGCTATGGAAATGGATACGAAACTCGAAGGTTCATTAGTCATGAAGATAGTTGGTGTGTTCTTCTGATCTCATGGGTTTACCAGAGATTTCTTCCCATTTGAATTTTTGAGATCACTTGAGAGAACCTCTTCAAAATAAAACGGCGTATATTCGGATTCAGGTCTATCGAGGGACTCTGTAACTCCCTGGAGTTGAATGCTTCGAAGTGGACCTGATGATGGTTGTAGTGAAAGTAATCTATCCTTCACGTATTGGTTGGTGTCGATATCTTCTTGCATAGCAATTTTTTGTAAGTAGTTGCTCATTTTGCTCTGACTCGGGGGTGAAAACGATGTAGGTGAGTCTTGTCGTATTATATTCAGCTCATCTGAGTTGTCGTTATGCTTATGGACTTCTGGCTTCTCTTTCACATATTTGGCTTCCCTTTCTTTGATAAAAAGCTCGTGCTTTAGCCTTGGCCATTCACACGCTAGCTTCTTCAGCTGGCAGTTTTGACATACTGGGTACAGCAGCTCATCACACTTCTTCTTGCGCTTCCTGCAAGTCCAGCATCCCGTTCGTGAGCGACTTGTCCTTGCCATTCTGTTGACTATTAGTCGACTATTAGTTCATTCCCAATTTGGTAACATTTTTTTGAATTTAAGCGCGCTTAGGGGTATAAGCTGAGAGAAATTTTTGCGCAAAATACGAGCGGCCCCAAAAGGAAAAATTCACGACAATGCCGTCAAATACATTCATATAAAATATCCATACGTTTTATGATTCGTGCTACGGTACTCGATGACGATCCTTGTAGATATGTCGATCGTTAACTTTACTGGAGTTCATGTCGCATTCGAAAAGATCGCGAGACATTTCAAATAAATTTCAGCGAATGTCGCAAAATTAAAGCTACGAAACGAAAAGTAAAGAGGGTGATGTTGGCAGAGTTGGCTAACAAGTTGGCACAGTCGCCACTTACGACTGTCGATGACATTTTCTCACACTTGTCAATACCTGAAATACAGCAATTGAGGAAAGAATATGGAGATATCATTGCATCGCTGAAGTCTGAGTTGTTTTCACTTGTTGGCAACAAGTATCGAGATTTGATCAAAATAGCAGAGGATATCGAAGAATTGTACGGTATCACAGAAGATGTCGACTCAAAATTGGCTGATTTATCTTACAAGCCCGTCAAATTTACGTCATTCACGATGGATTCCAGTGAGATGAAGTTGAATTCGTCGTTAAGAAGAATCAAGGCCGAGGAAGCAAAGACGAGATCACAACCAACTTTACTTAGAGATCTCATCAATAACAAGTTGATCAAGCTCGACTTAAAGATCGAAAAGTGCAAAAAGGACAAGAAGCTGCCGTTGAATCATACCTCCAATTTCATCTTCTACGCCAAGTTATACTATTCGATGGAGATTGTCTTCAAGCATAATATCGAAAATGATGAGGCCCTAAAACAAAAGTTTGCTTCTTTGAAGCGTAACTTTCTCGAGTTCATCGAGCGGGAGTTAATGTCTTTCAACTTGTACGACAATGCTTACAGGATCGCTGATAAGTTCAAGCCTACTCAAAGATATACTCCTCTTGCCGGATACTCCGAAGGAGAAGGTGATGATTTTTACTTAGGGGATAATGAAGTCGATAGCTCTGAGTACTATGAATCAGAGGATTTAAGTGTTCGCCAAGTTTATACTCATAATTCACTGCCTATGAGCAACTACTTGTTGACATATGTGATTTTGAACGCGTCTATTAACAATCTTTCTGAAGTTGCATCAAAATTTATTGAATTACGATTCAATTACCTTAAGAATTTCATCTTGGTTGACAATCCTCCACTCTATGGAGTCTTCAAATACATTGAAACAACAGCCCAATATCTTGAACTATACTTTCAAAAGCTGGGGAATGAGCTTTTCAGAAACTGCAGAAGTTATCTCAAGCCATGGAAGGCTTCTAGCGTGTTGGGGTTCACAAACTGGTTTTCACAAACAATCTCATTTCTGATTAATATAGACACATATACAGGAGACGGAGTTTTGAAGAAGTTTGTGGGGGAAGTTTTCAACTATGTCACAGATTCAATCCAAACTACAACAGGACTTTCATCTAAACTTGGAAAATACTGTGATGTGATTACAGCACTCAAAAACCTTGAATCAGCGATCGATAATGGGCATGTTATTCAGTACGTCCAGAAAGATGAAGCCTGCTTACTTCTTCTCAGTGAATTACTGAAACAAGCAGCTATTGTATATCAAGAACATCTAGCACAATTGAAAGATATACTTGAAACAGCAGACAAATTCGACAGCCAATCAAGAACAGATCAATCTTTACATGCAATATGTGATTTGATGGACGATAATGTTGACAACTACATTACACAGTTATCGTCAAGTGCATCTAAGGATCAATTTGTTTCAGAACTTACGCGCTGGTTTGATATTCTTGATGGGTATGATAAAATGATTCAAATGCAAGAGGAAACACCAATCGCAAGCATAGTGAACCTTCGTGTGAACTGGTTACCCGAAGGGAAAATCACCGAGACCTTCACAAAATTGAGGGAGGAACTCGCGACTTCATTGGAGAATGAAAGAGATGTTCTCATATCGAAGTTAAACGAGAAAATTACTGCTTGTGATTCATTACTGGCGAACTATCATTATCTTGAAGTACTTTTGTTCCTTGGTAAGAAGTTTGATTCTGATAAAATCTCCCAAATGAAGTCACAAGTGTATCTGTTTGTCATTGAAGATATTGGATCTAAGTATGCTGATCAGATTAAAAGCCACACAAAAGTCTCAGAAGACGACAATGAAGATTCCGTCACACGGCCAACACTCATGTTATGTTCTGTGATGTACAACTTTGCAAGAGATTTGTGTGGGGCTTCTTATTCATCGTATTTCTTTGATGATTCTTTCAAGACAGTAAAGAATGAATGGGTTAAGCGCCATATTTCTGCCAAAGAAGATACCGATAACGACCAAACCACTGCAAATAAGATTTTCTTGAGTGAATTTGTGGGAGACGCTTCAGAAACCGACAGTGGTATACTGAAGAATGTCCGTCTGTTCTACAATTCCAACTGCAAACTCTATGCACCATTGAGTGTTTGATCAACTGGTAAAAATTTAGCAGTATCTAACCAACGTCATTCTATAGGAACCTCACACTCCTTGTAATCTATGTATACTAGTTTTACTGAAATGCAGTAGTTTTACGGAAATGCAAACTAATTGTAACAACATTTCATTTCAACTACTCTTCAAACCCGAATGCTTTATCTTCAATCCCATTATCTATTTAATACAAGTAAATTTTAGTTCCCGCTGTAGTCAACTCCTTCAAAACATCTGCTGTTTCCTTCAAATCCCACACATTTTGCATTTTTTGGTCTAAGAAGGTGCTATCCATTATGACGATCTTCAACTCTTCAGCTGACAATGGCGAGTTTTCGGCCAGCAAGACCTTGTGCAATCTTCCAGGAGTACAACACAACACACGTGAGTTTGTGGAGGTGAGAAGTTTGAGATCGACGTTGATCTTATTCTTGTTGATGATTTTCAACGAAGACCCTGAAATATCTTTGGTTGCACGGTGTACATCGCAAGCTCTAATTGCCGACATTGACATGATTGCAATGAATTTGCGTTCCTCGGAGTCTTTATCATCAACACTTTGGTCTCCCTTTTGGTCCTTCTTCTTGTCCTTCTTCTTGTTCTTTTTAGCTGGCAACATGTTCTTGAATCTGTTGTTAATCAACACAGTGATATTCTCCAAAGTGCGTGGTTCCGTGAAGTCTGCAGTGGATCTGACATCAGTCTTGGAGAAGTATTTATCAGTAAGCTCCAAAGCTGAGAGGTCTGGGTTGTTACGACGGATTTGTTCATTAAGATAGTCGACAATTGCCTCGGGAGATTCTTCTTTAGATAAAAGTTTCTTCTTCTCAATATCCATCTCCATCTTGATTCTTTTCTTCTCATGGAGCTTGTTGTTGGTTTGCTTACGCTTTTTCCCCTGAGGTACTGGTTCTTCGACACTTGGTGTAGTGGCTACAGCACTCTGTGATTCCGAATCGGAAATGTCCACTTGATAGTCTAAACCATCGTCCAACTCGTCTCCGGCGTGTATGTTTGACATAATGTGCGATGAGATAAAGATTATATTTTTTTTTGCCGTCTTGATCTTTTGACTCCAATGTTACGGTGCAAGCAGTTAGTATTTCGGCGTTCGATTTCGTTGACGGCAGAGTTGTCGCTGAAACTCTTGACCCTGGAGTACCATCCTGTTGTTGTGGTTGGTGGAGGACATGCAGGGTGTGAAGCTGCAACTGGTTCCGCAAGAGCTGGAGCTCCGACTACTTTGATCACCCCAGAGATTAAAAAGATTGGAACTGCTCTGTGCAATCCACTGATGGGAGGAGTGGGGAAGGGAACTTTACTTCGAGAGGTCGATGCTCTTGATGGAGTTTCTGCGAGAATCACTGACTTGGCGGGTATTCATTTCAAGATTCTTAACGCATCTAAAGGTGCTGCAGTTCACGGTCCACGAGCCCAAATCGATAGAAAGATCTACTTGAACGAAATGCAGCGTGAAATCTTAAACTACAAGAACTTAAACGTGATGGAAGCTCAGGTCGAAGATGTTATCCTCGAAAATGGTTATACTCAGAATGGAAGAGTTCATGCAACGGTTAAAGGAGTGATTCTTAACGATGGTCGAGTTTTGAAAACTGACAAGGTAGTAATCACAACGGGAACATTCCTTGGAGGTGAAATCCATATTGGTTTGAAGGTTTTCCCTTCAGGTCGTATGGGTGAGGATGCTACATTTGGATTATCAAAGACCCTCAAGAGTGCAGGATTTCGCTTAGGAAGGTTGAAAACAGGCACTCCTGCTCGTCTATCAGCAAAGACCATTGACTACCGTGGAATGACTGTACAACCCTCTGACTACCCACCCCAGCCAATGTCGTACATGAATGATGAAGTTGCATTGAAAGATCATCTAGTGAAATGTCACATGACAAAAACTACCCCAGAGTTTCACAAGCTCATCGCAGACAACTTAGACAAGTCTGTCCACATCCGTGAAACTGTCAAGGGTCCAAGATACTGCCCTTCGATCGAAAGTAAAGTCATCAAGTTTCCCAATAAGGACTTCCATAATGTGTGGTTAGAACCCGAAGGACTCGACACTGATTTGGTGTACCCTAATGGTATTTCCTGTACGATGCCCGAAGATATCCAAGAGCGTTTGGTGCGTATGATGCCAGGTTGTGAGAATGTGAAGATGGTCCAACCAGGTTATGGTGTGGAGTACGACTACATTGATCCACGAGAGTTGAGCAATACTTTGGAAACAAAGTTGGTTGATGGCCTTTACCTTGCCGGTCAAATTAATGGAACCACAGGATATGAGGAAGCCGCTTCTCAAGGTTGTCTCGCAGGTATCAATGCCGGTTTATCTCATCTTGGTAAGAATCCGTTGATTTTAACAAGAGCTGATGGGTATTTGGGTGTGCTTGTTGATGATTTGATCACGAAAGGTGTAGAGGAACCTTACAGAATGTTCACACTGCGTTCTGAATTCAGAGTTTCAATTCGTTCGGATAATGCAGACACTAGATTAACCATGAAGGGTCGTGTTGCTGGTGTTGTCGGTGACAAGCGTTGGAATCACTTCACTGATGAATTGAAGCAATTCGACAAGATTAAGGATCATCTTCAATCTTTGTCACTCCTGGGGGCGAAATGGGCTCCAGTACTTACGGGTTTGGTCCTGGACGTAAGCAATAAGACCGTTGTGGACGGATGGAAGTTGTTATCGTACCAAGGTATGAAAATCCAGTCTATTATACCTCATTTGAAGAGTTTCGTTGACAATGTGCCTGATTTCTACGACGAGGTTTCAGAAAGGTTGGCAAACAAGATTAACGTCGAGGCAACCTATGATCCATGGATGAAGAAGGAAGAAGCTCATTTGAAGGCATACCATGCCGATGAGGATTTGCTCTTACCGGAAAACTACACTTACACTAATGAAGGTTCGGTGAAGCTTTCTTACGAAGTGTGTCATTTGTTGAACACGATTCAACCAAAGACCATTGGTCAAGCACGCAGAATCCAGGGTGTCACCCCAGCTGGAATCTTCGAATTGTACAAATTGGTCAAGCATAAAAAGGACCTTCACGAAACTTTGTAAATAGAATTACTGCGGTCTCCGCCCTTGTAATATAGTCTGTAAAATATATGGTTTAGTACAAAATTTAGTAGGATTCAAAGTGATCGTAGACGTGGGTGGATGCATACTAAACATGGATGTGAAATAGAATTATATGGGTTTGCTTGTACGTTTTCTACAATTCCTTTTATCATAACGTTCTATTATCAGTTTCAATGTTTCAATTCATTGTCCAAAGCAATCAATAACTCTAAAGGAAGGAAGTTCTGCGCGAGACGCGAAATAGTATCAACATCGTTAAATTTGATTCTATTCAAGTAAAGTAACACGTCCAGCATGTCTATTTTCTCGCTTCCCCGGTGGTCTGCATACGCATTCAAATCGGACATCATGCTCTGTAAGAACTCATTTGATTTTTCTTGAATGTCATGGATGAGTGCTTGATTAGGGGGTCTTTTCTTGATGTTCTCATGGTGCCGCACAACATCAACCAAGTTCTTTATAGATTTGAGCGGAAGAGAACTCGACGGAGCATTGGTGGTACTGGGTTGTACGTGTGGGATCCGAGAATCCGATCCGAGAGACATCGTTTGAAGAATAGAAGTCACAGGTGGAGGGGAGGCAACCACAGACTCATCCGATGACTCGAAGATTTGGTGTTCTTCATCGTTATCAATTGTGAATTCCTCGTGAATGACACTTGTGTCCTGATATTCAAGACCAGCGTCAAAGTTTACGTCTGTCGTCTTGTGCGGCTCTTCATACCCAGTATTCATCGAACCAGAGCTAATGTCCAATTGAGAAGTTGCATTAATATCCACTTGTAACTGAGGATTCGCTTCGTCCTCAAACCGAGAAGGCTCATTAGTCGCGTCATTCTCCAACTGAGAATTTTCATTATTCATCTCACTCTGAGCATTCTGCTCAAACTGAGAACTCTCATTATTCTCTTCATTATCAAGCTGAGAACTGTCATTCGCATCATCCTGGGGGTTGTGTTCATTCATGTCGTTTGTGTCGTACTCAAGATTCATATCATCGAATGCATATGGTTCGGTTTCAGCTTGGTCTTCAGCACCTTGGGGTAAAGACATTTCGTCCACTGATTCCAGTATTTCCCTCTCATTCATCGCACTTTGCAAACCCATTTTATCCCCCTCAAAGCCAGGAGTTTGTGAGTCGACATTCTCAGATTCCTCAGTGTGACGGAATGATTCGCGCTCGACATTACTATGGATATCTTCAAGATCGCGTATAGGACTCCTTGGCGGCAAAGAATCCACGGGCACTGAGTCTGAATTTCCCTCTCGCAAGAGAGAGGTGCTCGAATGAGCGTAGTCCTCCCGTGATGGACGCTCTAAAAGATCTCTATGTAGTTCTTGAAGTGGGGGAATTTTTGGGGAGTCAGGAGGTGTATGCCCTGCGAGCAAACCTTCCACTTGGTTGCGAGTGCTCTGTCCCGACAGAGCTGAATTAGTATGTTGGGAAAGTGGTGTGTCTCTATTAACACTTTCGGCAAAAGTCACTATTTTCGAAGTATCCTTATTAGGTGGTGTGCTCACATCACTAGCCATACTCCCAATGCTTTGACCACTGTGTGGTATTATCGAATTATTTTGTGGAGGGGTCAATTGTTTAGAGCCAGCATCACCAACATCCATATCTTGAATGACTAAAGTCATCTTAGAAGGTATTTCTGTTGCTTTGTTAACGGCCACTCCCTCGGATCGTTTCTTATTAACTTGTCTAGCGTGCAAAATACGCTCTAAATACGACATGTGCTTTGTTTCCTTTGGACGTATAGTGACAGGTTCAAGCATACCACCAGTTCCCGCCAGCTCGAAATCACCAAAAACACCAACTTCATTGCCACTGTGATCCTCTTGATCTTGTATGGAATCCTCACGTTTACGGACCACATGTCCCAGGTTTAGGCTCACATGTAATGGGGATTTCAACAAGTCATCGTCATGTTCGGGTAATGGCAAAGATTTGCCAAAGACGTCAGGAGTTTTCAGTGGGGACCTCAGATGAGATTCAGGAGTTCTCAGTGATGATCTCAGATGAGATTCAGGAGTTCTCAGTGGGGATATCAGATGAGCTTCGCGAGTTCTCAGTGGGGATATTATATGAGCTTCTCGAGTTCTCAGTGGGGATATCAGATGAGCTTCGCGAGTTCTCAGTGGGGATATCAGATGAGCTTCGCGATTTCTCAGTGGGGACCTCAGATCATTAATCCTGGGCCTCCTTGGAGATGTGGATGACTCACGTTGAGATTGAGCGTGGTTATTCTCATTTTCTCTCTGTTTTATCTGGATTTTGCAAAAGAAGCGAAGGTAATCGATTGTGACGGGGCCTTGATACTGAGGATCAAAAGCAACTTCTCCAGACGCAGTGATGATAGAAGAACGTCGCCTCCGTGAAAGACTTCGGCGTCTTTCAAACTCATCGTGCTCACTAAGACGCGGTCGCTTTTTTCGTGATTTGTATGTAGGCATTCCTAAACTGAGTCTCGCAGTAGCCTGTGGAAGTTCATAAGGTGGAAGATGTATGTGTTGTAGTCGCAGTCCAGCAGAACCTGGTCGAGGCGACTTCCTAAACAGTAGCCGCCTTGTAGGCGTGGATGGTTCAGTACTCATAGAAAGTAAACAAAGCAACAAAACAAAACATGAGCAAATAGATTGAATCTTTTTTTTCCTTCAACTTCAGCGAACCATCATGTCGGATAACCTTTTGATCGCATTGGTATCGGGATGTACGGCTAGTGGCATTACTGCTACTATCACATATCCGCTTGATTTCCTCAAGACACAACAACAATTGAACAATAACAACTACATGAATAAATGGAAAGTGCCAGCTAACTATCCACTGACAATTGCTCAGCTCTACAAGGGAGGTAGCGCTCTCGTTCTTGGGTCAGTAATCAAGAATTCCACTAGGCTCATCTCATATAATTGGCTGACCAAGTTCATGAGTACAGATACTCCAAAACAAAGTGCTCCGCGTATTGTGATAGCGGGGGCAATCTCAGGCTTTTTCGAGACCATGTGTCTCATTCCCTTTGAAAATGTCAAGATCACCATGATCCAAAACCAGACATTGAGCAATGAATTGAACCGCACACGCGACTTTAAATATGATATCACGGGTCATCTGGCACCACAATCACTGTCTCACACCAATATCTTCAAAAAGCAATATGTCAGTCCACTGGCATACTTCACATCCGACGTAATTGCACAGTTTAAGGGCCACAAACCTTCACGTTTTACTCATCAGCACACCCATCACCCGAAGGACATCGATTCCCGCAAGATTAGAAGCAATCGTGCTCCGGCATTAACGTTTTTCGGGACTGTGAAAGAAATGTATGAATTGAAGGGTATTTCTGCATTTACCGCGGGAACATGCATTACTTATGTACGCCAGATAGCAGTACTGACGGCATGGATATGGACTTATAATGCAACGAGGCAACTCGTGAACCCTAACTCGGGTGGTGAGCAGAGGTGGTTCGGACACCAACACACCATGTTACAGCTGGTTGGACTTCACTTTTTATCACTGCTTGCAGTGGTAACATTGACACAACCTCTCGATGTGATCAAGACACATTTGCAGCTGAAAAACGGAAAAGCCATATACAGAGATTCACTCACTACTGCTTATAAACTTTTTATACTGCAGGGTCCTCGCGCGTTATTCAAGGGTAGTTTGCCGAGGGGCATTAAGGTCTTAGTCAATGGTGGTTTAACCGCAAGTCTTTATGCCTATATCGAGCAGTTTGTTGTGGTTGCAGGCGGGCAAACCGTGTTTACCAATGAGTAAATGTATAATGAGTAATGACAGAGAATAGAGGGAAGATGACGACATAGATCTTTATCGATATTCAATAAAAAACGGTTCCATATTTTTGACCGTTATGAGACGGAAATATTATTGTGGAGATATCGGGATAATATCAACTGATACCGGGAAACTGATGACATTACCATATTAGATAGCAGATACGAGCTAGGAAGTAGAGATACAATACTAGATATGATCTAAATACTTGTTACTAGAGATCATCTAAATAGTTAGATATGATCTAAATACTAGTGACTAGACATGATCTACACACTAGTTAGTACATATCATCTACATTCTACTTACTAGATATCACCATATGAGTATCCTATTATTCCGTCTATGACGAACATAGCCCCACCACCCCATTAGCCCCATGTGGCTGAAAAGGGTGCGGAAAACCGCAGCCGAAAAACTCGTATCTTTGTTGCAATCATGATAAGCATTTCGTACCATTCCGTACCGCGATTGCGGAAAGCGACTTCCTTTTGAGAACAACAAGCTATAGCAACATTCAAGAGAATTATAGAGTATTGATATGGTTCGTAAATGTAAGTATGTTACCAAATAGTACTATTTTACCAAAGTAGGATATCTTGAACTGATAATCAGATAATTTGGATAATTTGGACAACTCTGGTTTCTTTTTTTTCAGATAACGGCGATGCAACAGTAATGGGTATAAAAACTGGACAATCACCATTGTCAAGTGGTAAATACCGCCTGGCCAAAGGTTTCATGCTTTCGAAGTTAAGAACAATCTTATGGGGACCCCGTCCCACCGACAATGTTGAGCGCACTTTGCTCTTCAAACAAGACTGCTTTATCTTGTCTTACGTCTGTCTAGTGTATTGGGTCAATTACTTAGATAGATCTAATTTGGCCAACGCGTACGTGTCTGGTATGAAGGAAGACTTGAACATGGTAGGAGATCAATACAACATCTTGAATACGGTTTTTAATGTTGGATACATTGTCGCGATGATTCCCCACAATTTGATCATGTTGAAAATCAGACCTCGGTATTGGCTTTCATTCTGTGCAACAGCTTGGGGTGTGTTGACTTTGTCTCTTTATAAGTCATCTTCCTACCACATGGTATTAGTGATCCGTTTCTTTATCGCGGTGTTTGAATCAGTGACATTTTCCGGGACACATTTGGTGTTGGGTTCATTCTATGAAGAAGAGTTATTACCATTTCGCACTGCCATTTTCACGAGTTCTGGCTTGATGGGATCTATCTTGTCATCAGTTTTACAGGCTGCGATCTACAAGAATATGAGTGGCTACAGAGGCATTAGTGGTTGGCGTTGGTTATTTATTATTGATTTCCTCATCACAGTACCCATCGTTATCTTCGGGTTCTTTTGCTTCCCAGACTTACCCGAAGTATCCAAGCCTTTCTACTTTACCGAGGCTGAGCATCAGCTTTGTTTAAAGAAGCGTCAGCGCAGAGCTCCTGTGATGAGCACTTTCGATTGGTCCTTGATCAAGCGGATTTTCGGCAGTTGGAAATGGTGGTTATTTTCACTTTTGTGGATTATGGGAGGTGAAAATGAGTCGTTTGCTACAAACACTCTCTTTGCCTTGTGGTTGAAATACTTTAACTACCCAGTCCCACAGGTTAACCACTTTCCTATGGGAATTTATGGAGTGGGGATCTTTGCAACATTAGCCAGTTCTGTCTATATTCAGTGCACAGGAGGTCGGTTCCATTATCATATCTCCATAGTGATTACGGTTGCGTTGATTATCTCTGCAATCTTATTGTTGGCTAACCCTCTATCAACGTCGTCTGTCTTTGTCGCACACTATTTAAGTGGTATTGCATACTCGGGCCAAACTGCGTTTTTTGCCTGGGCTAATGTTGTGTGTGCTGATGATTTACAGTTGAGAGCCGTTACTTTGGCATCGATGAACGCTTTGAATGCAGCCATGAATGCATGGTGGTCAATTCTCTTCTATCCTGCTACTGATGCACCAAAGTTCCGGAACGGTGCCATTGCAATGATTTGCACATGTGTTGTAACTTCTGTAATTGCGATCGCAATCAGATTCTTACAGAAACGCGAGTTGAACATGAAGGTGGGGGTAGTTGATATGGAACAGAGCGTAGATCAGAAACGTGGTGAAATGATTGAGGTTCATAGCACGTCTGAATAGTGGGAGTGTCTAAACAGAGTCAGGTTGCAAGTGTCTGAGCAAAGCAAGTGTCTGAGCAAAAGTGCAAGAGGCTCAGCAAAAGTGCAAGTGTCTCAGCAAAAGTGCAAGTGTCTCAGCAAAGTGCAAGTGTCTCAGAAAAAGTGCAATTGTCTTAATAATCCAACTTGAAGGAGTTATGCGCCGGCGCACAACAACATGGAGGAACTTACCGTGCCAAATGAGAATGTGTAAAAAGAAGAGGTGTGAGAAGACTAAAAGACTAAGGTGCCACCAAAAGACTTACGAGGTACCAATAGAATAGATAGATTTAATACATCCTGGCATAGTAAGATACTCGGTTTGACTCTACATTAACTTCTTTTCAATTTTGAACTATGCTGATTGAAACGACAGCTATCTATTAAATCATTATTAAGCCCTTAGCCTCATCTTATGTTGTCGTTCATTCCCTCTTTTTCTTCTATAATTCTAACCCTTCTGCTCGTTTTCTCCTTTCTCCCGTTCACTCTCTTGATAAACTGGTATCAAAATTTCACCACTTTTATGTCTTACCCCACAAAACTTCTTTGCCAATTCTCCACCCATACCACTTGGTTGACTGAATGCTATCTGCTGAGGTTTATACGTCACTCCATATAATGAATACCTGCAAACACACTGTAGTAATCGCTCGCCAAAACCACACCTTCTCCATTTTGGCAGGACCCAAATTCGTGAAATTCCCACTCGTGAGTGTTTGTTCACCTGATCTGGAACCACTCTCTTTGTCTTGTAGAGCATCCAAGATCCAGACTCTATTGTATCTGTACATACCACCCCCACAGCTCTCTGGTTAATCACAGCCACAAAAGCTTTGCTGGACTCACTTTCTGGTCGCATCCACTCCTCTGATTCTTTTGGCGAATCCAACTCCTGGTTAACCATATCGAGTAACTGCCTGCATTTATCCACTTGTTTTCGGACCAGTTTATCAACCACAGTAATCACGACACGTGCCAGTGAGAGCAGTTTCTTCTTTCGTTTGTCTGTATCACTCACAATGAATTCCATCACTTGTTTTGTAGTGAGTGAATCTGGCCATTTCAACCCGCTCATATACTGTGCATGGTACTTGGTATGAAGCATCGAATCTTGTTTGATATGAACATAATATGACATTCGACATGATGGACATGTTGTGCGTTCCATCGTCTTGCCAATGGCAAGAAGACTTTGCGTTTTGTTCTTACTCGACATCAGACCATACTTCCGTGGGTTGAATTTCAACACAAATTTTTCTCCACATATTCAGAGTCATAATGTCCTACTCACATCTCTTACCTGCCAATGGCAAATGGAAAACCCAAATCACCGAGTACTTGAACGAAGATGTGCCTTCGTTTGACTTCGGTGGCTTTGTTGTTGGTGATAAGCCTGAAACCGCATCCCTCTACATGAAACAAGAGGGCTTGATTCTGGGGATTCCTTTCGCTCAAGAAGTCTTTGATCAGTGCAACTTGAAGGTAAACTGGCATTACAAAGAGGGTGATTATGTCACTAAGGATACTCTTTCCACTAAAGGTGGTAAGATCGTCGTGGCCACAGTAACTGGCTCAGCTAACCGTATCCTTTTGGCCGAAAGAACGGCTCTTAATTTGTTGGCACGTTCTTCTGGTATCGCTACCCAATCCCGCAAGACCAAGGACTTGGCTGAAGCAGCAGGGTACAACGGAATTATTGCTGGTACGAGAAAGACTACTCCGGGATTGAGACAATTGGAGAAATACTCAATGTTGGTGGGTGGTGTCGACACTCATAGGTACGACCTCAGTTCTATGGTAATGTTGAAAGACAACCATATCACTTCGACAGGTTCTATCACCAAGGCTGTTGCAGCCGCAAAGTCTGTATGTGGTTTTGCCGTGAAAGTTGAAGTCGAGGTGTCGACTGAGGAAGATGCCAGTGAAGCTATCAATGCTGGTGCAGACATCATTATGCTTGATAACTTCAAAGGTGACGAATTACAAAAGGTGGCTTGCAGTTTGAAGGAGAAGCATGCTGGGCAGCTGTTCTTACTCGAGTGCTCCGGCGGTTTGACTATTAACAACTTGAGTGGCTTCTTGTGCAATGACATAGATATCTACTCTACTTCCTCTATCCACCAGGGAACTGGTGTCGTGGACTTTTCTCTCAAAATCGACCCAAAGTAGGTTAGAGATTATCCACCAAAGAAGGTAAGAGATAGCAGTAGAAGTTGCATCGAAGAAACATGTAGAGAAGAGTAAGTATGATAGCAGAGAGAAGTTGCATTTAAACAAATAGAGAAAGGCAGCTATGACAGAGTATGAAGAGAGAGTAACAATGAAAAATTGTCAGGGCTACTAATAATGTGGAGATATATGCAATGATGATCAATTGTAAGCTATATTAATATATAACCTTCAATAACTCTCTCTTACCTTCAATAACTCTCTTTTACCTTCAATAACTTTTACCTTCAATAACTCGTCTTTGTTCGCTGTTACCGAATACACGACACACTTCTCAAGTTCAAGCTCTGAAATCCACTTGTGCCCAAAGTCTCGCTGACATTCCCCAAGATCTGTGCCGTTTGTTTGTCGAGGTCTTCATCGCTATCATTGCCAACAAAAGAATGGTTGTTTAACGAGATAGCACTCAAGCTGCTTTTTCCATTCATAGTACTCAAGTTCGATATGCTCACATCATTCACATCTGTGGATCCAGCCACATTAGAAGATTTCTTACCAAAGCATCGTATAGCGCGGATATGTGAGTCCTTTCCATCTTGGTGGTTTGCAAGCACAATTAACTTGACCGTGAAACATTTGAGAACACCATCCGTTCTCATTGCATTAAATATCATATGTGACCACCCTATAGGCTTGTTGAAATTCACGGTACAAACCTCCGTAAGATCCCACCCATCACTGCTTCCTGCCATGATTTTTATTTTGGACGGCGTATAACTCTCATCGAGCAGGAAATTCGTAAAGATGGAAATCCTTTCAAGTGATACTTTCTTGGAGAACTGAATTGTCACGGAATGTGGTTGGCTGAGCTGGCTATTTTGTGTGTTATTATTATTGTTATTAGTATTTCCGCCGCTATTATCATTACTTCCATCAGATTGCCAATAAGTATCTGGTGAATCATCACGTAATTGTTTCAACCCAAAACCTTGTTTGAATGATGATAACTTCCAGTTTGCTAATGGTGAAAGATCTAGTAACTGGAGTGATTCAAGCTCTTCAAGACCTTTGGTGTAGTATAATCTTTGAATCTGCTCTAAGTTGGGCTGGCCATTTTCGTTCATTTCATCTTTATCTTCGTCAGATTCTTCCTCTATTCGGTGGTTACCCGTGAACTGCAGATCGGCATCGAAGTCGGTACTGCCACTCACATGTCTAGTATTCTGCTGTATTTCATTTGCTGATAGTGATTCCATGATCTCATCTTGTGAGATCACTCCTTGTGTTTGCAACTCATGATCTCCACCCTCCATGGTATGCCCCGATGACTGTTCTACCTGAACATACAGCAGGTTCGGCTGACCAAAATTGAGACTCGATTGATCCCAGTAGCCGGATGAGTTCATAGCGCGAAGCCAAAAATAAATAGATCAAAATTGATTCAAATCGCACCAAATTCTGAAGTAACCAAATCAATGAATACAAAAGGATGAAACAAGTGGACGAATATATTATGATAAATACAAATGGATGAAACATGTGGGAGAACACATTATGATAAATTCAAATCACACATCGATACACCGACTCCTATCATTTGATCTACATGATCTCAATCGTTATTTCATTTACTACTATAAAGCTATTTCGATTCATCAACGGCTTCAGCTTCATCTTGCTTGGATTCAGCCTCCTTGGTCTCTTCTTCCTCCACGTCATCCTTCACGTTCTCCTTAGCTTCCAGTTGGGAAGAAGGAGACTTCGACTTCTTGGACTTCTTGGACTTCTTCGAGCCCTTCACTTCCTTCACTTCCTCCTTCTTCTCCTCTTCCTTCTTCTCTTCTTCCTTCACGTCTTCCTTCTTCTCTTCTTCCTTCTTTTCCTTCTTCTCCTCCTTCTTTTCCTTCACATCAGCCTTGTCCTCGCTCTTCACAGGCTTGGAATCCGACAGCTTCTTATCGTCTATGAGTGTTTCCTTTGGCAACAGGACACTGTTGTTCTCCAAATTGATCAAAGCCGCTTTGGATCCATGCGCACTCACTGTGGCTGGACTCTCAGCTCTTAACGGGGTATTGGCACCGCTCAGGGTTTTGTGCACCTGCTTCTTGTGAGGGCGTGGTGGAGTGAACTTTGTGTTGTAGTTTTCAGTCAAGCCATATTTCTTCAAAGCTCTCCTCTTCAAGACTTCCAAATAGCTAACTCTACCCTTGAACGCACCCTTACCAAACTCCTTACCGTCTCTGTCATAGTATGACAACTCGCCTTGGTCCTCATCTTCGTCGCCAATCATGTAGTCATCATTACGCGAAGCAGACAAAAAGCCAGTCTCTTCATTGAACATAGCCGAGTCGATCTCGTAGTTGTTCTTGTCCAAGTCGCTAACAAACTGATAAATGAATTCGGAGAAAGAAGAAGCAATCACAAGCTTGGTATCGAAATCACGTCCAAAGATGATAATCTGACCCCAGACACCATTGGATCCTGGTGCAAGATCAAGTGCAATCTGGTTACCGGCTTCATCCTTCAAGAATGGGATCCAACCACGGTTAAAGTAGTCGGACTGGATAGAGTTCGGTGGAATAGATCTTTGGTTAGCCATAAAGCTGGTAGCATCACCAGCGGGGTGTGCAGATGCCTGAGCAGAAGAAGTTGGTTGCTTTTGGAACTGTTGTTGCAGAGCCAAATACCTTTGTCTGTCCAATCTCTCAGCAACTTTACACCAAATTGCATATTCCTCGACAATGCCTTCCAAGTCCAACAAAGCCATACCCATGATCAACCCTGTAGGTTTACCTCCTCTAAACTGGCCATCATGTCTTTTGTAGAATTGTCTGAATTCCACGGGCAAGTTGCCACTTCCCAAGTCATTCTCAAACTCATTCAAATCAGCAGTGGTCACACCGTCATTCAAACAGTCGTCCAACTCGGGGTATTCCTCCTCGATCCAGTTCTCAATACGGTCCCACATCGAGTCGATCAGTGGGAGTGGTGGTTGACCCAGCGCGTTCAAGTTCTGAAGGCTCAAGTCTGTGGTCAGGTTGACATTGGATTGCGAAGATCTAAACCCTGGTCTGTAGCTGACATTCGCGTTGTTACCAACCAATGACAGACTGGAATCGTTGTTAATGTTGGTTAAACGATTAAGCTCGTGAAGTCTCGATCCTCCAGCTTGGCCATTGACCGCGTTTCTGTTGCTGCCAGTACCAACAATATTGCCGCTGTTATTTATCGCGGAGTTCTTATAAGGTGAATCATAGGATGCATAGTGATCATCCGTAGTTATCGAGTGAACAAATGCCTTTATTTCGTCAAGAAACCCCATCCTTCGTATCTACTTCCTGGTGGTCACTTGTTTGTGCTTATAGTCGGTCAACTTTTTGTTTTTTTTTCGTGTCCTGGTCATATTACGTAATCATCTCTCCTGTTCCGCCTTGACCCACTTTGTGCCCTGAGTGTGGAATACCGGAGATACGCGGCGGGATCGTCATCGCATTCCGTACCGTCCACAACACTCAATTTGCTTCGCGCTACTGTTTTTTAGACTACCCTCAGAGTACAGTTTTTTAAAATCTCGTCTGTTTTTTTTTTTTGCGTGGGGTGTTGATTGCTATCATCGCGATCAATGACTGCTTGAACAATCAGAACTCTCCCATACTCTATCGCCATACTCCTTACAAATTGCTCAGAATGGGTTGTCTATTATATGCATACTACTAGTAAAGGTAATCCCTCTATCAACTCGTTGTTTTCACTTACTTTCAACAACATTCCGCTACCTGCATAGATAATCAGCAATGTCTTCGCCAACCAACTCTGCCAACAAGACCTTGTCCGATAATTCCGACACCTTGAGCGCGCCTGTCGTCAAGAAATAGTTCAATTCTTGTGACACTCTTGAGTCTTGGTGGTACAATGGCGAACTAAGCACCTTTTCTCTGAGCCAATGCGCAGTAGTAGGAATAGCTCCACTAGCACGACGACTCACGAGCTGCAACTGGAACTTGATCCGCGTCAAATAGGCGATAAGGTCCTCACGTGAACCTTCGAAGTTGGGGATCAAGTCCGTAGCCAAGAGCTTGATAATTAAGTGTATCATACCACCGTGACCAGAATCACCATTGACAATGGCATCAGCTGAGTACAACGCTGCTTCAGTCACATTGGAGAAACCATTTTCTGCCAGGTGAAGAACACCATTGGATTCTGGCTTCAATGTACCGTCGATATAGTCTGATAACCATTGCAAACTATATTTCTTGAGGTCTGTGGTTCTCCAGTTACCAAAGCACTTAAACCAGAATTTCTCATTAGTTGCAGCATCGACGCGGTGTGCAGTAGTCATGTTTTGCTCGATCTTGGTGATAGGAATGTAGAAGTCAGGCCGGAACGCAATAATGGCCTTGGAGAGTAAGGCAATGACATTGGAGAATGCTGCATTCTCAAAGTCTGTCAATTGGATCTCCAATGGACGGAATTCTACTCTCCAACCTGGCTTCGATGACAAGTCCGTACCAGCAGGGTAAAGAGCAGGGGGCTTGAATCTCAAAGTCTGCCAGTTTGTCGACTGAATGTTTTCGAAATGGTCGTTGTCCAAGTCGTCATTCGAATCCAACCTCTCCGAGAAAATCACTAACGGATCACGGATGAACAAATGCGCAAAATGACGCGCAAGCTCGTTGTCAAAGTGACCGGACTTCAACAACCGATCGTAGATGCCATCATTGATGGGCACAAACAAATCGTTGTAACTGTTCTTGAAGTAACCTGTCTCATAACCTGAATCGCCCAAGTATGCATCAATCGAGTCGTACCGTGACTTTGGAACATACTGCACATTCTTGCCATCAGCGGTATTGACGCCGACGTAGTTCCCGCTTTCGTCTATTTCCAATGTAGATGGCACTTTTGCCTCAAGATCTAAACCTCCTGTCTCCGAATAGCCGTGGTAAGGCTCCTCCTTCTTCTCCAAAAAGGTACGGTCATCAACGGCACCACTTACCACATTCCATCGAATGTCTTGGTTCACCAAATGCCCTCTAAAAATTGGCGCTGCAGCACTCACAGCAAGAAGAACAGGTGTAAATGGTGCTAAAGCATCATACAAATATCTAGCTTCATTCACATCGGCTGCCTGCATGGTAACTTGCAAACAGCTGGACCCCATTCCAAACCCCATAGAATCCAAATAGACATGACCTGGCTTAGCAGCTCCTAGAGCAGCCTCTTTGTCTGAAGGATACAACTTACGATCCAATGGAATCAGATCGTCAACCAACTTCGTGTTCACATCTGGGTACAATGGGAGGTTGATGGCAACTTTACGCCCACGCCTCTTTCTGATGTTTGCCGTCAAAGTTGGGAATCTCACATGCCTGTTGATGATTTCATCAGGGAGGAAAAGCGACTGCAGCGCCGGTCCCACAGGCTTCGATTCTGGACTCGTGAATTCTGGGCATCCGAGGCGGGCAAAAGAGGTCAACGTAACCAAGTGCATGTTGGGTGGTAATTCGTTGTTTCCTAAGAGTCTTCTTGTAGCCATGTTTGTTTCGACATAGGCATAATCCTCCAACAGGTTTCCGTTATAGGGTTTTAACGGAGTTCCTTCAATCATATACCTACCGTATTCAGGGTGGAACGAAACATTATTCTCAACGGACTTGTGTAACGACTTCTCTTCATCGTTGAGATCACTGATGACATGGTCATAATTAATAGCCAACTTGGCCGTCTTGTTGGTGTCGTCAAAGTCCACAATCATGTACTCGATCTCATCCCCCCATAAGAATGAATCGTTGCGCCTCAGTCCATGTTGACGAAACATGTTGATTAGCTGAGAGATACCGTGCAGCCGCACGTGTTCATTGTGTTCTCTGGACTTTTCCCAGTCAAGGGGCGTACCAAGGGATAAGAGGCCCATTTGTAGCAAGAAACACAGCAGACAGTCTATTAGTAGCAAATATCCTCACAAGATTCTTGATGCAAAAAAGATATTTTCCTATCGTGATTCAGTAGCGCGATGCGAATGGAGGACAACAGGTAACAGTGCACAATGGTCTTAGCGAAATGTCGGTAGAGCAAAGTGTTGAAATGTAGAGAGGAACCGTTGGAGATCACTTCACGATCGACGACCTCAGGGATTCGATTTGTCCTTTACTGCAATCACCTCAGGAAAACGAAATCTATATATTTGTGTACTTTTTTTAAAACTGCTTAGTAATTTGTGCTGCCCGGGTATCAGCGGATTTCCCAGGGCTCTCAAGTCCCCTGATACCATTGCCAACCTTGTTGGCAACAGTATATAACTTGTCAACCTTATCCCCTACAACAGGAGCTCTTCCTATGGCGTCTCCTAATAGCTTCAACCTATTGCGAAATCACGAACAATCACGTGCCCGTAGAAGACTACGCATTCCGGGCAAAATTTCCCTAAGATGGCCACAGCGATGCCTAGTCACGTGATATAGAATAAGGAAGCAAGAAGCGAGAATCTCCTAAAAGGTATAAAGACCCCTAAAAGATATATGCCTAAAAGATATATGACTAAAAGATATAAGACTAAAATATATAAGACTCCTAAAAGATATAAGACTCCTCAAAGGTAACACATTCTTATTTTCGATGGCCCAGTCCTACAACCTCTTATTCAATGCTTCTATTATCATCTATTCATCATGATCAAAAATCCTACTGGGTTACTCATTGACATAATCCAATTAGTACAAGCCATCAACGTTAGCAACAGTACACTGATCCTCTTCACCCTTTCTGTCCACCAACTCACCAATGACAACTGCATCCTCGTTGTGCTTCTTCAAGTTGGACAAAACCTTGTCGACATTGTTCTTTTCGACAATGAGAACCATACCAATACCCAAGTTGAAAGTCTTCAAAATATCCTTGTGAGGCACGTTACCCTGCTTTCCAAACCACTTGAAAATTTCAGGCACCTTCCAGGTTGCAAGGTCAACTTGGGCCAGCAAGTTGTGTGGTAAGGCACGTGGAATGTTCTCCACGAGACCACCACCAGTAATGTGAGCCATACCCAAGATCAAGTCGTCAGCGACAGACTCGAGCAACTGCTTGACGTAAATCTTGGTTGGTACCAAGACCTCTTCACCAATGGTGGTGTTCTGAGCCCATGGTGCTGGAGAAGTGTACTCATACTCACTCACCTCAATGATCTTACGCACCAAAGAGAAACCGTTGGAGTGGATACCATCGGACTTGAGACCAATAAGCACGTTACCTGACTTCATCTCAGACAACTTTGGCAAGATCTTACCCTTGGTGACGGCACCCACAGCAGTACCGTTGGTGTCGTAGTGACCTGGGTCATACATACCTGGCATTTCAGAGGTTTCACCACCAACCAAAGCACAGCCTGCTTGAATACAGCCGTCGGCAACACCGTTAACAAACTTGGCAGCAACGTCGATATCGAGGTGGCCAGTTGCGAAGTAGTCCAAGAAGATCAATGGCTCAGCACCTTGAACAATCAAATCATTCACGTTCATAGCAACCAAGTCGATACCAACAGTGTCATGAATGTTCATGATTTGGGCAATACGCAACTTGGTACCGACACCATCGGTGCACGCAACGAGGAGAGTGTCGTCAGAGTTCTTGTAGCCGGCGGCCTTCAAGTCAAAAGTACCACCAAAACCACCGATGTCAGAATCGGCACCAGGTCTGCGAGTGGACTTCACCTTGTTCTTGATCTGCTGCACGAGGAGGTTACCGTTGTCAACAGAAACACCAGCATCAGCATAAGTGATAGCATTCTTAGAAGCAGCCTTGAAAGCTCTGTGAGCAATGTCAGTTCTGTTGTACTTCTTGTTGAACGACACAATGTCAACACCGCGGTATGCTTTGTCAACACTGTCACGAACAGAAGTACCAGTGGCAGTAGCAGCGATAACTCTACCACCAGCAGTCACGATCTTGCCATCCTTCTCAGCAGTACCTGCGTGGAAAATGTAGGTGTCGTTTGGAATGTTTCCCACTGTGATCTCATCACCCTTTCCGTAAGACTCAGGGTATCCGCCAGCAGCCATCACAACAGTTGTCGAGAATGTGTTTGGTTTAACCTGGAGAGTGACAGAGTCCAATCTGTGCTCGGCACAAGCCAAGAAGACTTCGGCCAAGTCGGTTTCTTCGGTCAACAATGGCAACACAGTCTGAGTTTCAGGGTCACCGAATCTGACGTTGTACTCCAAGACCTTAGGCACGCCTTGAGGAGTCAACATAATACCGGTGAATAAAACACCACACATTGGGTAACCATCCTTTCTCATACCATCAATAGTAGGCTTGAGGATGGTAGTATCGATCTTCTTCAAGACCTCAGCAGTAGCAATTGGAGCAGGAGCATAAGCACCCATACCACCGGTGTTCAAACCGGAATCACCGTCACCAATTCTCTTGTGGTCCTGGGCAGCAGGGAAGTTGAAGAAAGAGTAACCATCAGTGACAGTCAAGATAGACAATTCATCACCTTCTAAGAACTCTTCAATCACAATCTCGTCACCAGCACTACCAAAGTTCTTGGCAACCATAATCTCATCCAAACCTGCCAAGGCCTCCTCTTTAGTCTCGGGGATGAGAACACCCTTACCTGCAGCAATACCATCAGCCTTCAAGACAATCTTGTAGTCAACCTCGTTTTTGATGTAGTCTCTGGCAGCGTCAACATCGGTAAAGTTACGGAATCTGGCAGTTGGGATGTTGTGCTTGTCCATGAAAACCTTAGAGAAGGCCTTAGAACCCTCCATCACAGCCGCACGTGCACTTGGTCCAAAGACAGGGATACCGACCTTGGTGAAAACAGTGGAGATACCATCGACCAAAGGTTGTTCAGGACCTGGGACAACAAGTCCAATCTCCTTTTCCACGGCAAACTTGGCCAACGCATCGAAGTGCTTTGGAGATCCAGACAACTCAGGCACATTCACAACCTTAGACCCCACGGTGCTCGTTCCTCCATTACCAGGAGCGACGTAGATCTTGGACACAGTGTTGGATTGTGCCAATTTCCACACAATAGCGTGTTCTCTGCCACCGTTTCCGACAACAAGAATATTCAATTTTGACATAGCGTTGGGTTGATGTAGTTACAAGTGTACCTTTTATCTATATATACACCGAAATTTTTTTCGATGCTTTGACTCCGATCCAATTGCAATAATGGTCACGTGAACAAAGACTTGTGATAAGGATAGTTGGTAAGATAGTAGGATAATTTTATACGATAGTTTTGTATGATACTTTTATAGGAAAGTTTTGTAGGAGTTTCATTTTGCTTTCCTGGTAGTTCCATCGGCTGCTTTCTACTTCAGACTACTTTTGGTAGAGTTCTACTAGGATTAGTGAATGAAGCTGGTGGTAATTAATCTCATCTATAATAAGATTCTAAGTTAATATAGCCCATCATCTAGTAGTTATATCTAAATCTAGTTATTATATCTTTTATGTTACTAGTTTGATCTTATTCCAACCTACCAGTTGTTATATCTCCGTGTTCTATCTTTTTTTTTGATCCCTTTTCCTCCTTATATTTTAACTTTAACTCATTCAACTTTTTTACTCCTTTGGCTTTTTGTACTCATTTGATAAAATTTTGTATCAACCAAAATCGCAGAATTCGAGTCGATTTGATTAACTTGTAATGATTTTTAGATTATCCAATGAATTAGTGCAACTCTTTTAGATATAAATCTCATCATCCAAGTCATACTACTAGTAACTATCATACTACTAGTAACTATCATATTACTAGTAACTACCATACTACTAATAACCTTTCTAATACTCTTCCTCCCTCAACTTTCTTCAAACCTCAGCTCAACCGCCTTAGCCAACTCAAACCATAAGTAAGCTTACCTCACTTAATCATTTCCATCACCTGAATTTTCCTTAACCATTTTAGTCCGCCTTAACTTCTAACTCATATTATATACGACTATCCAATATCTAACTCTAGCCATTCATAGCCCTCCACTCTAACTTTACTGTCCTCCCAACCTGTGGGATGATAGTAATAATTTCCGGACGGGGCTTAATTAACATATTCGAGTGTAAAATGGCCCAATCATTTTTCATTGATGTTTTTGATATGATTGGTTTGTAACCCGCGTGTGAAGAGAACTTCTCTTCAACTAAGCCGATTATCAAGTATCGACTTCAACTATAACAACAAGTTGACCTTCTAATACTAATATCCATAAAAACATACCTTTAAGACTTCATAACTCTCTCATTTGTATCTTGACAGCATCCTCCCTCCCTTACTCCATGCACTCGTATTCTCTTCTCCTGTATGGCGGCTTTTTTTAAATAGGCCGCATCGCAATTTGAGGAAAAGCTGGTATTGGCTCGCCCGTTCCTTTTTTCTTTGTACGGCCAAACACATAAAAGGTGCAGAAAAGGCAGAAAATTTGCTCAAGCTATCTATTTGATCAGTTTCATCTTTGACATGGTTTCGATTACAAAGTTGACTGCCTTTGCTGCTGCCTTAGGTTTGACCACTGCCTTTGACTTGCACCGTGATGAGAATGGATTTGCTATCCTTCCACCAACTGATGTTGTCTTGAAGTCTTTGCAGAACACTGAGAAGGACGACTCCTCCTCTCACTACCATGTTTTAAACTCTGTCGACAGTGAAACTGGTGAGGTTATTTCTGTCAACTTGAACACCCACGAGACTAAGCGTACTGGTAAGTTCAAGCGCGACTACAAGAACAGCATCTACTACACTTTCCTCAAGCCTCGTGTTATCTACAACGATAACATGCAATGTTTCAACGAGCAGGAAGAATTGGATGTTTCTGAATGTACTTTTGACTTTGTCAACTACACTAGCCCAGATGACTGCTCTGGTGCTGGTGGTTCTAAGTACTCTTGTGTCTTGGACGTTGAGAAGTCCCAGGACTCTTCGATCGCTTTGAAGAACATGGACGATGTCCCAGCGTTGGTGAGATGTTACCACTCTTTGAACCTGGCTAAGGACGCCAAGGTCTCTGGTGGTGCTTGTGGTAAGTAAGGTTTATTCTCAAGTTCTGTCATATATCAGGTATATAATAATATTCTTATAATTCTAGCTTGAGCTGGAAATTTGCTCGAATTGTACCACTTGATGGTTTAATAAAATCTTACTATTGGAATGTATAAATGGAGATGTTTACCTTGGGTTTATCATACCCTCTGAGATGATTTATTTGCACTCTCTAACAGTTAACATTCACTAATAGTTAACATTCTCTAATAGTTAACATTCTCTAATAGTTAACCTTCTCTACCTCTACCTTCTCTACCTCTACCTTCTCTACCTCTACCTTCTCTACCTCTACCTTCTCTCGTAAAATCTACCAATCTCCCTCATTGGTTATCTATCCTCCGTTTCTCACCTTCTATTTGATGTCTTCATCGTTACAGAATCTAGACGTGTGTGCATCAGCACTATTTACCTTCTATCGTATACTATATTATGTACATTCCTCGTATCGAGGTTAAATGGCAACATCCCCCAAACCAACAACGTTCTCGAACTTGTAACCTTCATCACTAGGTAACTTAACTGGCTCACCTTCAGCAGTGATTGGAGAGTATAAGTAGTAGCTCATCAAAGCATTCACGACAGCTCTTGTCTTTGCTTCTTGAATCAGAGAACCAATACCTTCACCCAACTTTTCAACACCACAGAAAGCACCAGCAACATAGATCGCATGTGCAGATAATCTACCAGTCTCTGCTATCAATCTGATTTCCACAGGTTCAGTGAACTGCAATTTGTCACAGAGTCTAACCAATTCTCTAGTTGGCTGGTTGAACTGGAACATCTCCTCCAATCTCAACTTTCTCAGTAATATATGATCGTTAATGAATTCCTTTGTTGCTTCTTCTCCAGCATGAGTGTACAAACCACCAATAATTGCTCTAACGGCAGATGCGAATGCCTCCGATTCATCGGAGATGAAGCTGTGGTTACGCACACCCTTGACCTCCTGTTCGCTCAACTCGTAAATGCCTGGCTCATCAGAAGTGTTGGAGTTCTTGTATCTCAATTTTCCGTACTGAAGAAATTCAGACTCTTGAGCCAAGTACTGATCTAACTTTGATCTCAGGTGTACTTCGACACCCCAGCTTTGACCAACTTCAGAAAGAGTTTCAACACCCATCAAAGAGTCAACGGCTGCATTATGGATAGGCATGGGTAATCTTGGGTATTTGACCAAAAGATACTCGCTAACATAGTACGACAACAAGTTTTTACCCAACACATTGAGACCAAAGTTGTTGGCAAGACCACCACTGGCTTCAGATGTCAAGTTCAAAGCTTGTGATAATGTGGAAAGCAGGTACTTAGATGGGAGCTGCAATCTCGAATGCAAAGCCACGAGTGGTGGTGACTGCTGTGCTGTGGACTCGGGTAATCTGTGTGTAAAGTATGTGTGCTTATAGGAGCCATAGTCAGCAACCTTATCATATTTGGTCTTCAAGCTCGCGGGGATACCACGTGATAATGAAGCTCTTGAAGAGTGGAGTTGGCGGAAGGCTACTATCGACCTCTTCGATCCGCACTTTAAACTTCTGTTTATCATGTCGTGGTTACAGAGAAATTTTTCAAAGCGGAAGATTTTTTTTCTACCTTTTCCTTCGCGCCTGTATATTCAATGATAGATCCATCGTCTGTTCTCTCAAGTAAGCTACACTTCTTGATTATTTTGAACTAATTCTCGTTAGATACATTACACAACCCTTTAATGTAAATACATGCCCATTCTCATCTCACTACCAGATCGCCCCCATCTCTATCAAAAGGTCGTGCGGGGCACACTTTTTCCATCCAACCAAATTGTCAAGAAAAGTGCTTAGAAAAAAACCAATCGCACTACATACACAATGGCTCACGCACCAAAGGTTAGCGCCGCTGCTGCCATCATGATGGCCTCTGTTGGTGTTATCTATATCGGCATCAAGTCCCCATACAAGTACCAGTGGGTTAGTGAGAACAGATTAAGCCCAAAGGCCGATTTGGCTTGGAGAAATGCTGCCACCAAGTGGTTGGAGAACCACTCATAATGGAGTTCTACATATGAAATAAACCGCATTATTTGTTGATGTTGTAAGTCTTCCTACTCATAGAAGGGAGTTATAGAAGGTGGCTTGGAATAACAGAAAGTCACAGAAAGTGACTTGGGATAACAGAAAGGCATAGAAAGTAAACACTCTAGAAAGATGATAGAAACTAACTGAGTTATTGACAGAAACTAACTGAGTTATTGACAGAAACTAACTGAGTTATTGACAGAAACTAACTGGGTTATTGACAGAAACTAACTGGGTTATTGACAATAAACTGAATTCACACAATCTTCCTACTAGTAGAAAGTAAACTGACAACTCTGTCTGTTAACTCATCTACGTTCTATTAGTACCCATCTACACTATTTATGATGTTCTAACTGTCACTCTGACTATTAGAACATTCCTACCTCAATATTTATTGAAGTTGTAACTCTATATCGTTCAGCACCATCTTTGAAGCATCGTTCATTAACTTGAGGAAGCACCAGTTCCATCTTCTGATAAGCTCTAGTACTTGGAGTGTCATATATCCAAAGCTTTCATAGTTGCCCGCATATAGTATCTCACCAATAGTCGCGAAATGAACAAAGTATTCATTTCCTCTGGCAATTTTGAAGACCCAGATGTAGCGGAGAATGAAATTAATAAGGATAATGACATAATATATCCAATGCAGTTGTCTATTCACAATCCGGCCCTTGCGAAAGGACAAACCCCAATCCATTTTCAAGTCCCAGATGAAGGAATACGTGGAGTTGATCAAAAGAGATGTCACTAACAAACCATGCAGTTCAACTTGAGTTGCTGCTAAGTAAAGCGGACCCAAGTTTGTACAATACTTTGCCAAGTTAAAGACATGAGAAATATTGCCAGTGAGTCTGTATTCATACCAACATTGTTTGATTCGTATTGCCGTAGGAATAACAAGGGCAATCCACTCGTATTTATTATAGTCGATTCCAAAGCATAAGAATCGAACCAAATCGTTGAACACTCTGCTGAACGATACAAAAGAATCACTCACCAAAATATCATTCGATCTCATAAACTGCAGTGCAATGCCACCAACAAGAATTCTCTTGAGTGTCGTGTATATGCGTACTTGTCCTTGTGTACCAGACCAATTGTAGAAAAGCTTGTATAAAGTGAATGTTATGCAAATGATGACCACAGTTTCCTTTATAGAATACCCAACTTCATAGTAGTCAAGAATCTTATAGGTGAAAAACGACAACATGACAAAGGCAGAGGTATCTCTTAAGTTTCTTAAGATACCTTCAGCAAGCTGAACGTTCTCAGTCATGGAAACAGGAGACACAGTATGCCATTCTCCCGAGGTATGTTCGTGTACATCGCGATCTGGGTCCAAATAACTATGCTGTGTGTAGGAGAAATTGATCAACTGTGCGACATTTAGTTTGAGTTTGGTGTACAGTATATAGACTAGGAGGTACCATAAAGCAACTGTGAAAAGCAAAAGTACCAAAACTTTGAACGGTAGTGGTAGGACGTCCGTCACTTTCATTGTACCAAGCACAAACAAATTAGTTTTGTACGAAAATTTACGTCGTTTTCAAGTTTAAGTTAAACATCAAGACTACAAACTACGTGGCGGTTCTGTAAGAAGGCTTCAGACGTGCTTTGCACGATTTAAAAGGTTTTAATCATAAAGTATTCATGATTAGCATGGAAACATCATTAGCCAAATTACAAAAATGTCTAAACATCGTACCGCAACTACATTAGAGAACCACTACAGTTAACTCATGATGCTCGAGCGGACTTGAGACCTCTCAAGTCCTGACCTAAGCGTACTATATATCATTAAGACCTCTTAGTCTTGACATATAGCTTTGAGTTCTCTGTATTCAAAGAAGAATCTAAAGGCTAAGATTGTTAGTAAAGTTCAAATAAACAGAATCAATTACTTCAGAATTTTCAGTGTTTGGCTAATATCGAATCGGTCATGGTCCTGAAAAGGATCCTCCGTTTGGGGCGACAATCTTGTCATCACGGTAATTGAATAATCTTACGTACACTTCAATGTAGTTATATCTTACATTTCGATGAAATGTCTTCAATGTACACTTCTTTGAAATGTCCTGAATGTACACTTCTTTGAAATGTCCTCACTTCTTTGAAATGTAATTGATGAATTTATTTCTCGCGAATCTCATCATATTTATACTACACAGAAATTTTCAATGCGATGAATCAAACTATTTACCCGGATAAAAATTACACTAGTAGAAAGTCGGGCTTTGACAAATGCAGATTACCACTCAAATACTGAGCCAGCTTATATTCCCTCTTCTTAATCCTTTTTTCTTCTAGATTTGCTCTTTGACTTCTCTTTCCTCAAATTCTCCCTTCTTTCCGCCTTTGTTAAGTATCTAAAGTTCTTCTTTTTCTTCTTTTCAGGCTTTGCAACTCCACACAAGACAGCGTAGTTCTTTGCACGTTGAATTGATTTCTTCAATACTTCTTCGGATTTTTCAATGTTCACATTGTTAGCTTGTGCTAATTCCTTCACTGTCGCAAGAGCAGGGTTCTCGAGTGATTCCACAGTCACTGTAGTTTCATCATCGATAGTGGCTCCACCATCAAAACCTGTCAGAGGATCCAGAGTATAAATCTCTTTATGGCGAAGAATACCTCTAGGAAGGTTTTCGTCAGTAGTTTCTTTCTCTTTTTCATTATCTTCTTCACTATCAATACCGTTCCATTCTTCATCCTCATCTTCAGCTATCTCTTCTTTGTCATCTTCATCGCTATCATAATTTGTGATCCTCTTCATAGTTTCATCAAATTGCTTCAACTGATTCTCTAAGTCTTGTTTCCTTTCTTCTCTTATCTTCTTCCTCTCTTCAATGCGATGTAACCTTTCTTGTTCCTCAATGTACTTCTGAGCCTTCTTCTTCCTTTGTAACTTTCTCTTATGAAACCCAGTCAAATACTCCACACGCAGCTCTTTGTCAAAGTTGACCTCATCCACTTGATGCTTCCTGGCCTGCTTCTGAGCATACTTTTTGCCCCCTGTCAAAATCTCTCTATTCCTTCTGATGCCTGACATTATGGTTGGTAGTATTTGTTCCAAATTGGCATCGCGAAAAAAATACACCTACAATCATGGAGGGCACAGAGACTGTGAGAAAGTTTATAGCCTCCTTGAATAGTGCGGTTGATCTGTTGGAGGTCTCTCTTGAGCCTGTTCTCAAGAAAACATTAGATGAGCTCGTTACTGCCTCTACTACAGAAGAACAGATTAATAAGGTCAATGTCTACAACAACTTCTTATACACATTAATTGCCACCCTCTTCTCCTACATGAAGTCAATAGGAGTGAATACAGATACTCATCCTATAACTAGTGAGCTTACAAGGATTAAAAGTTATATGAATAGAGCAAAGTCATTAGGTACCCAACAAGTCAAGGCGGCAAATTCAGAGGAGCAACGAAAAGAGGAGTCTAAGGCATTTTTACAGAATGTTTTAGGAGGGAAACAAGGAGGATCCTCAGCAACTACATCGATGTCACAGCCTGCTATTAGTAGTGTGAACTTTAAAGGAAAACACACCAAGTTCGAAAACGACGATAGCAAGAAATCTAAAGTCATTTCATCTCGCAAAACCCCAGCAAAGATTACGAAGCCTCGTATGAAAAAATAACCAAATGTATAATATTAAAGAATTGAATATATAATCTCCAGAACCCATGTATTTTTGTCCCAAAACTCTCCGTGTGATCATTGGTCTTTATCTTAATAAAAATCTTTGAATGCATCTTCTTCGGCTAAATTCTCGCCGATCATGAAATAAACCTCCATCAACAACTTGGGGAACTTATCATTGAAGTACTTGTAAAACCCATCAGGTAATGGACTCATCTTACTCATCAACGGTTCTGGTAAATCGTTGTAGTGATGGTACTTGTTTCTGATAGCACGTAACAAATCCATCAATTTCTCAGGGTAGTACTTCCTGTATTTGCCCAAATTGCTCATGAACTCTTCGTCAAACTTCTCATGCCAATTACCTCCATGTACCAGAACCGCATAAGTCTCCAATTTGATCAATAAATCACTAGGAGGGTCCCGTCTTTCCACTTCAAATCTATCACTCACCTTGAGTAAAAACTCAAGCTTTTTCTTGGTGGGCCAGAAGAACGGATGTGCTTTAATCTTTGATGTGCTTGGACGCAAGGATGGGTTACCACTCACCATTGATCCAATCAAGTGCTTGGCTTCATATTGATCATTTGGACAAGCTTCAGCTAAATACGAAATATCGTATTCACCCTTAATGATGTTTCCTTCTCTCAAGTAACGATCTCCAAATGGGTGCCCACCTTTAGTAAGTATATAGTAAAAGACACATCCTAATGAAAATATGTCAATTGCCTTGGTGAGTCTCTTACCACTTGATGTCGCTGGCGGGTTTGTATGTGTGTTACCATTAAAGGAGTTTGAATTTGATCCTAACGATGAAATTGTGTCCGGAGAGATTTCCAACAAATCGTGGTTCAAAAGCAACTCCGGTGCCCGCCATCCTGATGTTCCCAGAGCTGCATTTTGTGTGGTTGCTCTAAAGCTTGATTGGTCGGATTCCAATTTCTTGCACAACCCAAAATCAGAGATTAACAACCTAAAGTTGTTCTCCAGAGAGAGTTTTTCATCAGCTTTGATTTTGTCCTTGCGCTTGCTCTCAGCGACCAAGATGTTTTGAGGCTTCAAGTCCCTGTGCACTATTTTCAAACTATGCAAGTAGTGCAAGCCACTAGCTAACTGATACAATACATCATTGTTGCTCGGCGACTGAAGTTTTAACAGACCCTTCGGTTTTTCAACAATATCCTCCAATGAGCACAAACAGAGCTCCAACGCAATGTACAAAAACTTTTCAGTTTCGCTTGATTGTGAACAGAAGTATCTTATAACGTTGGGGTGATCGTCACTTTCCTGAAGTAAACGAACTTCATGGTTGGCAATGTCGTAAAAGTCAAGCAACATACGCTTTACCGCAACCGGGCGGTTCTCAAAAGTACCACGGTACACGACAGTTCCGTGTGAGCCATACCCAAGTATCTTATCCGAAATGATTAAATTGTTTTCAATTTGTAACTTCTTGATTGGAGCCTTGGAAGGAACAGGTGTCTTTACAAGACTGGTGGTTGAAATCACAACTGGATCTTCCATGTCTGAGTCGGTTTTAATTCCATTGGTTGTACCCTCTTGTTCATCTGTGTTCTCTCCTTTATTTTTGTTGATTCGTCTTCCTCCTCTCTTTCCACCTCTGGCGCCTCTCTTTCTCTTTTTCTTTCCCACGGTTTCACCAGAAGTGTCTTCATTCTCACCTTTCTCTGTTACTTCATCGTTCGAATCATCTGATCCTCCTTCATCGTCATGTGCTGACGTGAACATTACTTTTTTAGATTTTGTTTGGGGTGCTTTAACCTGGTTCTCTGTGACATGAAGCTCTTTTTCAGGGTTGTTGAGTTCTTTTACCTCCTCCTTCAGGTCTTCTGTATTATCAGAAAGCTCTGTGACTGCCTCTATAGTTTCTTCCGATTTTTCTGGGCCATCCTTTTTCGACTTCATCACAACAGGTAAAGAGTCGGATATCTCCATGTGTTCTTTGGATTTCTTGGGACCGGAAATTATTATGCTAAACTCATTCGCGTTGAAGTAATAAAGGAGGAATATGAAAAGTAGAATAACTACCAAATCCTCCACTACTCTGCGTACAAGGGATGTTGTCAACCGACCAGTAAGTAAACCGAGCGAACTCGGAGGGTCAATGGACAGTGGAATTGCTGCATCCTTGTTCTGTCGTTCACTCGCATCGATGATGAGCACTTCAGACGTTGGAATACTAGGAAGGTTTGACCCATCGGGTTTCTCCGGGAATCGTATTCCATCAATGATTGTCTGGATTTGATCTTCACTGCTCTCATGGGTAGAATCTGTTCTTATTTCTCTATGACTTCCATCTCCTATCTGCATGACCTCATTCGCAGTTGATCCATCCTCTGAATAGCGAAGTATTGGTTGATACATTGTCTTGCTTGTCAAATGGAAGGTTTTGTGAATTCCATTTATCAATGTTTCCACAGTTGACGATGGGCTTCTTTGTAATTGTATGTTTTTCATGTAGCTGATATCGACTGGGACATCGTTTTGCAATTTGTATAAGTCTAACTGATACTTTGAAACAGGAGCACTTTTAATCAATGTAGGATAATTGTTGAAACTCATTGCAAACCATTCTTTTCCATTGGATGTCTTATTAATAAAGACCAAATCTTCATTGATTCCTTGGGACGCATCTTCCCTTTGAATGTCATTCAATACCTTTAATGGGTGTGGGAGCATGACGTAATCTTGTGACTTGGGGTTGTGAAATATGTCGAATACACTCACCGCAAGAGAGGGTAATTTACTTATCCACATAGGAGTCCCCAAATCCTTATTGATAGCAAGGAGGGACTTATCATGGAATGGTGTGAAGTAAAGCTTGTCCACACTCTTTTGATTTTGCATTATCAAATCATTGTCAATGTTATTCGGACCCCATTGTGAATAAGTAACATTCCAGACAACATTAGTGTTGAGTTTTGAGTAAATAGATAACTCATAAGTTGTTTTACCGATCATTATCGTATCACCACTAGTGTCTGGTTGCTCGTTAGGGTTATGGTAATGAGTATTTGGGACTGGGCATTTTTGATTATTGCCAAAAGAAGACTTGATCTCTCCCGTGTGTATATTCACAGTGTACAAGCTTGACTTCCTCGTACCCGTGTAGATTTTGTCGTCGCCACTGAGAGAAAAGGGGGACTCTAATACCAAGTCCTTGATGCTAGTGGGCAACTTATTTAAGCCGAATTTCGGTGTGAAATAGAAAAGTGACCCATCTTCATAAGGTTCAACGAACCATAGGATATTAGATTGTGAGTTTTCCTTGGAATTGTTGGACAGAATCTTCACGAGGGGTTCATCAATTGGTAGGGTCCATAAGAGAGCACCACTATTACGCTCGATCCCATGCAAATTTCCATCAATGTCACTTATAAGTAGCAAATCAGTGAGTTTGCAATCATTTATAGATCTGAGATCGAGCGGAAGAAAAGGTTCTTTTGAGTTGTAGGCCGCCCGATTTTCGGTTCGTGTTGTATATTCATATGTTGGAGTTTGGTAGGAATCTCTCACCACTTCTAGTCGTGGAGCCGCAAAAACCACGGTGAGTAGTATGATCCAACTTAACAAAGTCCAATGTAGCTGTTTCATCAAGTATGGCAAATCTGAAAGTTGATGTGCAAAATTTTCTTTAGTCTTGAGTATATGTAGTTGGAAAAGGAAACTAACGTCGAAATGAAGTCGATTATCGTATACTAGAAGTATACACTATGCAATTTGCTTTTCCGGGTAGGACTTTGGCCTGCTCGTGAATATACACCTTGTGATGTTCCTCACGGACTATTCTGGAAGCTTATGAAGTGATTTTTCCTGCGTTGATTCAAGGGTCGTGCGAAAAACTCAAGGAGCCAAGCACATAACCAAAGTGATAGCATTCTGTGCAGGCCATGCGACCCCTTTTGAGCTTCGAGCTTATCAAGTAGACCATATAGCACATGGCAGGTTTTTTTCATGTGGAGCCGTGTCTCCCTACAATTCGCGGTAATCATTTCATGTCGAATTTGGTATATATGAAAATAAAGTGGAATTACCACAGTACAGTCAACCAGTTTATACTGAAGGACTGGACCACTAAACACTCTGGGGACTCAACTATACATACATTAAGAGTCCTATCCTCATTCATTCTCATCCTCATTCAATCTCTTCATTCATTCAACTCAAACTTTATCTCCTCCAAGATATCCATCGTTTTGACTTTCCTTTGATCGGCAATCATGGTAATCAAACCTAAGGCAATCTCTTTCAACTCATTATATTTGTTAAGCTCTATGATGTGTCTTTTCACTATGGCCTTTGGGTTTTGAGTACTATTGGCAAGCTCACTAATCAAGGATGAGCATTGATTCTTAATATCATTGAGTCGTTTATCATTTATGTCTTTGCGAGTAGCTTCCTCGTCAGAAAGAATCTGAGGTAAGTTGAGGTCGCCACGAGGGGTGTTATCTACTGTAATAGCATGCGAGTAGACTTGTCTGTCTTCTGAGCTCAAAGACAATGCGGGAACTTTCGTCAGTAATTGGTCGAGTGGGTCACGAATTAGTCCTGAACAGTGTTCAGGAGATGCCAGGGATGTAGAAATATTAGGTGCCAACTTTGGTGTGGAATTAACTGTGTTTGGATAGGATGGTGGAGGCTCTGAGAGTGGTGGAGGTTCAACTTTATATATGGTCATGTTTAGCTTGCCTAGTTTCTTTCATACAAAGCTTCTAAACACTAAATTTTATAATTATATTGTAGTGAGAGTTAGAACGCAATACACATCAGACAAAATACGTCATTTAATTTTAACTATAGTAAATATACACAGAATAACAAAGAAAAAATTAGATTGTTGTTTGGTATTACCCGGCACAATCCTAGAGTGCCACATTGAGTAGATAACAATCGGGATCTTCGCGTCGCGAACTCTCTGTATATGGGCCACTATCCCCTCAATACCATCTGCATTTTCTCAACGTAATTACTGTAGGATTACTGCAGTATTCGTGCATCTAACTCAGAGTGAGATTTAAGCCTGTCAACATATCCTGAGCTCTGCTATGTTGGTTGTTTACAAATAAAAAGGAACTGTCGGAAGGAACACCACATGACGATCACCACTACTTAACTCCTCTAACATATATTACGATCAACAGCATGTGTTGTCTCGTCAAGTCATTACTACTCGGATATGAGGAGAGGTGCGAACGTGCAGCACCACAAGATACTTTTTTAGGGAATAAATGTCACAAAACCGAAGAATGCGATCAAAATGGTACACAAAGCACGTAGCCCAAGCTATATTTAAGCAATATGGCGTTGTCTTGCTAATGAAGAAGCAATATCTAAGGTGAAGTCATTGGAAGATGTTGGACGATCTCAATTGTATTCTGCTTTTACTCGACTTTACCCTACTTTTCTTGAAGAAATCAACTTTTTGACCCGATCGACCTTACGGCTCTCAAAGATCTACAGATAAAAACTAAATGTATAAAATATTTTCTATGTGAATAGGCCAATGGTCAGCATGCATTTTAATTTGACCCTTGAAAGTATCATGACTTGCCTTTCAAGAAATCTTCTTTGACCCTGAAAATATGACCGAAGAAATTTGGGCATTTTTCCCAAACGGTCTTTTGCGCATAACTTCCGGAGTGATTTTCAAAATATATGACGCTATTATAGCTTGGAATAATATCACTTCTTCGCTTCTCAATTCTTCCTGTGAATCCTCAATCCATACTAGTATCATCTATTCTCAATTAGGGCGAGGGGTTTTCTGGTAATTTTGATCAAATTATTATTAAATTCAACCGATTTCACAGCCACATTCGTAGGCTTGAGCCTCTTATTGTTGTCACAACACTTATATAAACTAGTCTCTACTACAGCCCACTATATTAAATGACGTTTGACTTGCGCAATAAATCTTTCGAAGACGATACGATGCCCTTGAGCAACCACTTTTCCCATGGGGCAAAGCTTATCTTGATATTACACAAAACAAGAAATGGAGTTCCGGTGTTGTTCTCCATGACATCAATTGTTGCTAAACAAGAACTCATCCATATCACCTACAGCTTTATCCTGCTTATTTCTCTCTATTACAACCTCACCCATAGCCAAATCTATTACCTTATAGCCTATTTCTCAAATCTATTACTACCTCATAGCCTATTTCTCAAATCTATTACTACCTCATAGCCTATTTCTCAAATCTATTACTACCTCATAGCCTATTTCTCAAATCTATTACTACCTCATAGCCTATTTCTCAAATCTATTACTACCTTATAGCCTCTATTATCTAACCTCACCCATATAAATACGTTGTATATCATTGCGCTCGTTTGGGTATCAACTTGTGCTTATTGTGTGCAAAGAATTCTCTGTCAATTTTAAAATCTGGACGGCCAGCCGGTGGTGCATTGGGCATTGAGTTCAGCCTGGTACGGTTAACTGGCTGAGTGTAAACATTATGTGCGGGAAGATCCCTGTTTACTGATTGCAAATGAGGAAATTCTTGCATCATTGAAGTGCTTTGATAGTTATCAGTAGAGCAAGGCACATGAGGCAAGACATTTTCCACCGGGTATTCTAATCCAGCAGGAGTACTGCTTTCCGAAGAGAATACTGATGAAGGATAAGATCCTTTCTGAACTGCATCTTTCAACTCAAGAACAGCTGGAAGTTCTTCCAGTGTTCTTCTCAGTTGATGAACCAGCAGCGAACGATTTAAATTGAGTGGAGCAAGAATATTTGTAGGAGGTGTAGATGCACGAAGTGGAGGGGACAAATACCCGCGTTGGTTCTTAATTGGAGGTGTAGATTCACGAAGTGGAGGTGTCATGTAGCCACGTTGACTAGACTTTTTAGCGACCTTCTTCTTTTTACCCTCTCTCTCAACGGGTGTAAATGCCGTTGGAACTTGGAGATTCAGTATCCATTCGGTAACATATCCACCAACCCCATGTGTAGTATGTTTCTGTTTGCGGCTTCCCCATCTCCCCATAATATTCTTTGAATCTGGTTTAGTAGCCAAATTATCATAGTAGCTCTCAAGAAAGCTCGAGCCATCATGAGGTGCTTGCGCCATGAAGAGCAGCAAAAAGAAATCGACCCCACTTTCAAATCGCCTCTTTGCTCCTGAGCTATTGTGGAACATATACCCAGTAAATGCATTATTGAGTACCTGTAAGTTGTTATTCTTACCGTAGAACAACCACATGCGCATGAAGTCAAGTAAGAGAGGTGCTGAAAATGCCATCTCTTCACTTCGTATGCATGCTTTCTCTATCCATTGAAGAATCACGTAGTATATCCAGTAGTTGATCAAATATTTGTATGACTTCGAATTGCCTTCAACCGTTAGCGACTTCAAAGAAATTGCTAAGGGGAAGACAAATGTGAAGAATGTACACCCTAGAGTTATAAGGTATAGCATTGTTAGTCTTTATTTTATTCACAGGGGAAAGTGACCAATTTTATAGTTGCCGTTAAGTCCCATTTAAAAAAAAGCGGCCCTTGAATGACATCGCCGCAAATGAACCGTTTGCGATCTGAGATCACCTTCTGTCTGTGACTAAAAAAAAAGTACCGTTATGAAAGACCAGAACAGATTACGTCATTAAGCTTTTACCAAGGATGGACAGGAAATAACTAATACCCCGGCACACAAAAGCAAGGCTTGCTAGTAGGTTCCCGTGTTTGCTGAAACGTTTACAAAGAGTGCATATATAAAGGTATACGTTAATACTAGTGTAAACTCACTTTCAATAGTGAGCTATACTATCGGGCCGAGAGCCGACCGTATCACCCATTGGAAGAACCCTCGTTTTCCCGGTTTCTCGCTACAGTCACTTTTTTCCAAGCGAAGAGCGAATTATAGCACACTTCGCATCTATGAAACATCAGGGGATTCGGTTTCGGAGGTAACATCGAGTGAATTATTCGCGCACGGTAAGTTCCTGGTCAACTGGTCCAGAACATTTTTGTTCTGCTTACGTACTCTTACAATCCCAGACACAAGCCCGATTTGAAACCAATACATTCCTAAAACTGACGTAATTACAGAGAATGTTGTAACAGTATAATTGCCCAGAAACCATATCGTATCATATGCAAAGGCATCGTACCACATACAAAGGTAACTTCGTGCCAATAGACTTCTTTTAATTACAAACAGGCATATGCCTTACGATGCAATTTAATAAATTATCAACTATTTGAGTTTAGGTTCAACCTTTCATTCAACTTCTCCAATTTTAATTCTGTAACACCAATGATTTCACGGATTTCCTGCTGTGAATATTCATGGAAAATGTCGTCGTTGCGCATTTCAGACTGCGCGTATTCTGTGCTTTTGACATGCATATTGTTTGAGCTTCTCTCCTGGATCCATTTCCATAATTCAACTTCGGATTCCATTTTGCTTCTCTTGTTTTCGAAATTGGTGTCAACACTAGGTATTACCAAGTACTTGTTCTCATTGATTTTGATGTACGATGGTTGACCAGTCGAGATTCCTTCAATAGTGAAGCTATTTCTCAGGGTCCCGAGAATAGAATGCACCAATATTCTTGCAAATATGATTCCAAACGAAATGGTGATGAGCCCAACCACAAAATCACTCACAAATGGGATTTGAATAGGAATTGTTTGTCCAATTGAAGTGACGAGATCATTCAACTGTGTTGCAATACTCTTGTTTTCAGAAGATACTTGATTAGTGCTCTCACTGCTTTGAGACTTGTCCTTCTTAATCGTATTCTTTCTGCTTCTCTTCTTCTTACTTTTACCCTTGGATTTACTTCCATTGGCACTAGAGTTAGTTCCGCTGGTGAGAATTTCGTTGGCCTTGTCAATTAAGGTTTTCATTGACTCCTTCTGACCATCTATAGACCCCTTTTCAATAGCTCCTTTGATCCAAGATTTCCCGCTCCATTCGATACCGGTAACAACGTATAATTTTGTGTTGTTGTGCGGTGCCCAAGAAAAGAATAACTTGGTGCGCACCTTGAAAGCGTTTCCACTAGGTACATCAGGAGTAGATGTGATCTGTTCAACCAAAATGGACTTTTCCAATTGGTAGTCAACTAATTTGTCGTCAACATGACATTTGGTCTGTTTTGGACCAATGGGTCCTCCAAGAGGTTTAGTATAAGTATAATGTCTTTCTTTACGTTTCTGGCTCAAACCAACGATATCAGATTCCGCAATTTCAAAATTCTTTTGGGCTTTCAAAATCTTGATGAAATGGGAAGTATCATTTCCGAATAGTAAAAGGAAAACGACACCCAATGGCCCCTTTATTGTTTCCTCACAAATAAAAGTTTCACTGCTATCCTTCGTATAATTTGAAGATGTTGGAGCATGAGTCAAAGGACCAACAACGGGGAATCCATTGAAGTTACCATCTTCATTCCCTTGGTTCCCTGGACTTGATTTATCTTTCTTTCCAGGAGTTATATCCCCAAGGTCATCACCGATGCAAGAGCCGTCTTCTGTTACGTATCCCTCGTCATCGTCATGGTCTTGCATGCTATTGTCCATATTGTATCCCTTTGAATCAAAAGAAGCATCGCTAAAGCTGTCATCGTCATTCTGTACATTTTTATTCTTCGGTACTTCGTCATCTGAATCTCCGTCAACAGAATCTAAGTCGTCGTCGGAGAATTCGTCGTCAGTCAGTCCGCTATCATATCTGCCGTCAGAATTTGATGTCACAGATGAGGTCCGATTCCTTTGAGCTTTCATGTTTAAGCTATTGACTTTTTGTAGAAGCTTCGATGGTTCCACGCCAGAACTCTTAACCAAAACCCTATGCCAGATATTCGTGATCAAATTGAAAATAGAATCACGACTAAGAAATGTGGCAAAGACGTATTTGTGATGCAAGGTTCGGATAATCATACCATTTGGAAATAACACAGCAGTCGACTTCTTTTCTATCTGGATCACTTCCTGTAATGGAATGACCAAGTTTGTGACCCATCCTAAAATGTTCGAATTAAAGCAAATGTAGTGTTCACTTATGTACATGCGTCCTTGAACTAAGAAATCTTTGGACAATGCACAACTGCAGTCTTCGATTAATCTATCTCCATGCGGTACGTTCTTGAATGCACTGTGAAATTCTTTATTTTTCTTCTTGGGTGCAAACTTTATCTTTGAATAATCAACGATTTCATTTAAATCTGGAGGTTTAGAGCTGGTATTCAGAGCATTCAGATCCGAGAGCTCACTATCATCATCGGATCCCTCGTTACTCTTCATTCTGGAAAGACTGTGGCTCCTTAACCTGGCCAAATCTGTAGAACTATGATTTCCAAAAGACCGTCTATGCACTTTCTTCGAATCTACATTCCCACTAACGGTCAATTGGTTCGCAGTGGGTAATGCACGGTTAACTATTCCAGGGCTGAGGCTTCTTTTGACATCTGCCAAGTTATCCGTGGAGTGATTCGGAGTAATCATCAAACGTCTGTTGATTGAATCTGATCTTTTGTTGCGAACAGACGGTGCACCGTTGATTAATGTATGAATATTATTGGAGTTGATACCATTATTGGTGGGTTTTTCTGCCATATCCTTACCCGCACCTGCAGTTGTCATTCCTGCCAGTTCAAATGGCTTTATCTTGCGGTTTTCAAAAGAATCCAAAGTCAAGTCACCTTCTCCTAATGAATTGAGTGGGGATTCTCTGAGTGGTTCGAAATGCACATTTGCTGTCGATATAGGAGAAACAGATTCTTTAATTTCCTCTTTTGACGCTGAGTGTTCTGAGTTACTACTTTTCCCCGCAATTGCGTGCTCGTCTTCGTGAAGGACGGGGGTATTATTCAATTTTCCTGGCTTCAACAACTGTTCTAATCTCGTTGTAAACGTCTCTTTTTTGGGTTTGTTAGATGGACTGAAGCTTGTATCTTTCCCATCTAATATTCCCAGGCCGTTAGCACCGACGGGGCCATTTTCATCCTGGGGTGTCATCATGATAGTAGCTGCATTATGGGCAGCGTTTAATAAAGACGATAAAAACCCATGTGAGTCCGATTTGGTTGGAACAATGTTATCTTCTGTCGTAGGTTTATGAGAGTCTCCCAGTTCAAGTTCAACGTCTTCTCTAACTGGCAGTGGGTGTTCTATTTGTACTGGAAAAGCAGGGGGCAGAAGGTGAGCAGCAGGCAAGGTCTCGTCCATAGCTTTGGTTTCTGACTTCAGATTTGGTGTCGATTGTGGGAGTAGTGATGTATTGAAAGACCCATTAGGATTTACACGAGAAACAGACGAAGTGCGGTGTTTCTTGGAGTTTGATCGTGAGACGACACCCTCTCGGTTATTGTCAGAACTAAGGCTTACTCTTGGCAGAGTATGTCTGGATGATGATGTACCATTGTCTAGAGCTGTAGTATCTCCATGCCTATGATCGCCGTCATGCTTATCTTTACGACGGATTTTAGCCATCTAGACGTGTAACAGGCAAGTTCGTAATTGCTGGAAAAAAACCAGAAGGGAATGATAACCCGCGACACAATTTCAGAAACTATATAAATAGTATGCAAATGAGCGGCTATCGGGACACTGAGCAACGAGATTTACGGAATATATAATCAATTTAAGGTATTCCTGTGGCAAGTTTATAAACCAGTACGCTATAAAATATGCAATAGGCTATATTCAAGGTATATTATCAACTGATCTCTTATCTCATCAACTTACATTATCTTCGAGGGAAGCTCCATTACCATCTGTATTTCCCACATCTTATATTTTTAGTATAACCACTTGTAAATGACATTTTGAGTGGAGACTGGAGTCGGATTCACCGGCAATTGCTCTTTGCTCCGCGTCCGATCACAGGCAAGATTAACTCCTTGGCATTGCGCTTTTTTTCCCCTAATTTCAGGAAACGAAATGATCAAGAGGAACTATCGGAGATGGATAATAGGCACTCCGTCGTTGTATTACTTGGAATGCGGTAATTAATGTCTCGCTTATTTCCCGAGCCGACGGTTTTCGCAGCCAGTGAATTTTTCTACAGACATAGCAATAATTGATATTTTTTTACGCAATCTATACCGAAAAAACGACGACGAGTGAAGGTAACCTGGCTCTACCTGAGGGGTCCAGGAGGTACTTTTTTTGTCACATATAGTGATCATAATAGTCACATGAAGTGATAAGCAATAAGAAAAACAAGCAATATGGTTTAACAAGTTCAAAAGCTGCAGACTGTTGCAACAATTGCCTAATTACAACATCTTAATAGTTGTAATAGCTCATTTACAAGGTCTTAACCAATGGCTGCAACAATTGCTCGGTTTGGTTGGCCAAACGAATGTTAGCATCATAATCGACCTGGAAAACAGACACAGAGGTCTTGCACTTGGTGTGGCTCACCACGTAGTCTTCAGATGGCAAAGAGCAGTCACCAGCATTGCATGCCTCTAAAGCAGCATGAGTAGATGGAGCCCACACAAAGGTACCAGAAGTCTTGTTGTAAGTCATATCAGCAGTGGAACTGTATTGACCAGTCAATCTCGACTGAATGAATTCAGGGTCTTGACAGCTCTCGTCCTGGTAGCCAACAGGAGGGAAGTTAACGTTAAGTCCAACACCCAATGGCAATGCCTTTGCATTTTCACCCTGGTTCTGGAAGACAGTGTCCACGAGATCAACGACCTTGTTAGCGTAAATGGTGGATGGTTCGTTGGTGTCATTCAAGTCCAAGAAGTCCTTGTAGAAAGTGTTGTTACCGTTGGAACCAGAGAATGCAATGGATGGGATGTCTCTGTAGACACCATTGTAAGTGGCACCCATGGTACCAGAGATAGTGAAGAAACCAGGACCCATGTTTGTACCTTCATTAGGACCTGACACAATCAAGTCGAAGGTGTAGTTGGTGTTCTTTTGTGCTTCGAAGTACTCTGGAAGGACGTATTTCAATGCAAAGGCAACACAAGATGGTGGAGTACCGTTGAAGTACCAAATATGGTCATCGTTTTCTTCGTGACCCCAAGCAGGAGCACCCTTCTTAACGTAACCAAACTCACCATCAGTTTCCAAAACCTTGTTGGCCTGAACATAGAATTGACCACCCCAACCAGATCTCTGAGAAACAGGTGCAACCAAGATAACTTCATGGCCTGCTTCTTTCAACTTGTAGTATGTGGCTCTGATGTTGGTGGAAATCCAAGAGTCATCGTTAGTCAACAAAATAGTCTTGGAGAAGACAGAGTTAGTGAAGAAGAAAACACTAAGGATGAGAGCGAACAATTGCATCTTCGGTTGATGAAAAAGCTTATGGCAGGTAGGACCTACTTATATGATCACGGTTATTCGGCTCCATGATTAATTTCCGCTCGGTTGCTCATCTATGTACCATCGCCCTAATCCAATTTATAGCACGTTTCTAATTATTATTTTCTGTGCCTGTCAGTATATGACGTACAAACGGAAATCTTGATCAATGGATTATACAAAGATATCCGTACACTAAATCTATTGTTATCTTTTCTAGAAAAAGCTCATAGTACATGTTCTATGAATCTGTGCGTCTTACCTATGATACAATTGAATAGAGCTGAGACATTGAAATCTTTCGTAAGGTTGGATTTATGCATAAGGCACGTTGATGGATATATGAAAATCAAGTCGCATCAGACCTTCCAGAAACAATTTATTAGTACCATAACCAAAAACGTGCCCACGCTTCCAGATTCAGACGTCGATTTTCCGAAAAAGTGGAATGCTGCAAAGTTTTCATATACGAGCCGTATATTGTGTGTGCAACAGAGAGCCGTACAAGAGAGTCAAGGAATTGTATTGAAAGATAATTGCGGATACATTTGAGAGATTCATAGTTAATTATAGAAGATATTAAGAATTAATCATAGAAGATATTAAGAGTTAATCATAGAAGATATTAAGAGTTAATCATAGAAGATATTAATAGATAATCATAGTAGATGATATCATAGTAGAAGATGTAAATAGTTGAATAACGTTTATGGAGCATTGTTGTATCTTAAGGACTTAAGTTGATAATTTATGTCGACTACACAATGCCAATAGTAAAGGGGTATCTTGACATTTAATAATTTAAAGGAGTTGGACAGATTTCACAAAAGTTTAACGAATAATCATAAAAATCATCAATCGATCAAGAGATGTTGTATCGGACTTAAAAGGAATGAAATGGAATAAAAAGCACATGGCGGAGCCTTACTAGAAGGTGATTGTCAATGTTGCATACCCATGTGATAGAGGGGTATCACTGGTGATATGGCACGTGACCACCCCACAATCGTACCCAAAAATCTCCTCGGTCAACGCACAAGATAGTGGGAAAATTTAGTTAACAGGCACGCAGTAAGAACATCTAACTATCGCAATAATGGCCGTTTTTTCATCGTTGTCATCATTCTTCAACCGTCATAAGCGGAAGATTCTTATTGCATCAATCTTGAGTGCTTCAGCTTACTATGCTGTGGATTACTTTGTTATCCGCAAGTTCAGGGACTTCCAAGATTCCTTGAGAAGAGATTACATGTCAAAGAAACAGATTGAGCAGAGATTTTTGCAGACACAAGAGGACTGTTTTTACACTGTGTTGGCATTGCTTCCTGTTCTCACTGGCCCAATCTCAGAAGAACTTCCCGTAGAAGCTATTACGCAAGCTTTGAGAATGAAGAAGAGTGCGTCCAAGAATGAGAATCGTCCAAGCGAGTTAACAACGGATAACTTGAGCTTATTAGAAAACAACAACAGCTTGGAAAACTCCAATGTTTACTTCTCCAAATCCAAGGCAGAGTTATGGGATTTGTTGAAGGTTAAGACTATTACGCGGATATTAGTATTATTCTACTCTGTTTCAGGATTGTTCCTCATAACAAAGTTACAATTGAATATCTTAGGAAGGAGATCGTACTTAGAATCTGCTATTTCAATGGCCGGTGTTAAGCAGTCTTCTACAAGTTGGAATGATATCAACTCCCAAGAGAACTATGTGACTGAGCAATCTTATCTTTCTTTGAGTTGGTGGTTATTGAATAAGGGATGGAAGAACTTGCATAACATAATTGAGCCAGTTGTGGCGGCTAAATTCGCCAAGTCGACTCCAAAGACGGAGTTATCAATCATAGACTTTGACAATTTGTTGTTGGAAATAATTAATGAGATTTCCTTCAAACATACTTCAGTATCAGATGGTACTACTTCGGCTTCCAATAACATCTACTATAACTTATTCCCAATTCAGTACGATGATTTAGTGGAGACTTTGCTCAACACAAACCCCGATGTGATTCACCAATTGGACAATCCAGTGACTAACTTTTCCAAGTTGGTGAGTGAGACCAAATTAAAGATATTGAAATCTGATGAATTCGACCAGCTTTTCACAAATATGGTGATGTCGAATTTGGATACTTTAAAGACCAACTTAATCAGTGGCCTCATAGGAATCAACCCACTTAACTCCTCCTCTTTCCTATTAGATCCAGATGCTCCAAATCAACCAGTGGAGCCCAAGGTACAGGATATTAGTGAATTGGATAAATCCTTCAAATTAGCCAACTTTTTAGCGCAATTGTCTGTCCAGAATGGTATCATACTGGACAATGACTACTTATCTAAGCATGCGCCTGACGAAGAATTACAGGGCTTGATGAACACTATTAACGCTGGAGCAAATGGTGGCTTTTCGTCAGGAAACGATTACATCAATAGGCTTAATGAGCTCCATGGTTTACACGAGTTCAGTGCTAGCGTGTACTCTAGTTATGAGTAAATAGAATATAGGCTTATGGATGTACATTTAGATCGGAAATTATTTGTAGTGTGATCAATAAGGCCTTTGAATCTGCCAGGGAAAAAATCATCTACTTTCGAACAACAGCAATAGATGTCTCCAAAGGTAATTATCATTTCATCGGATGATGAGAAGTTTCCAGTCGACTTGAAGGTCGCGGAGAAGTCTGTGTTGATTAAGAACATGGTAAATGACTTGAACCCTGATGGTTTGACAGAGGACTTCGAAGTCCCAACCCCTAATGTCAGAGCCAATGTGTTGTCCAAAGTTTTGGAGTGGTGTGAGCACCACAAGAACACAGTATTCAGCGATGATGAAGATGACGACGTTAAGAAATCAGAACCTGTTGATGAATGGGACAGAACCTTTTTGAAAGTGGACCAAGAGATGCTTTATGAGATCATGTTAGCAGCCAACTATTTGAACATTAGACCATTGTTGGATTCTGGATGCAAGACGGTTGCAGAGATGATCAGAGGTAAGTCTCCAGAAGAGTTGAGAAAGATCTTCAACATCGTGAATGACTTCAGCCCAGAGGAAGAAGCTGCGATTAGAAGAGAGAATGAATGGGCTGAAGACCGTTAGTGTATATGATTAGTAATGGTAACTTGACACGTGAAAAGAGTATGAACTTCGTAGAGCAAAGAACCATCATGAAACTCGAGTGTAAAACACTCATCAACCTATCGCCACATAAATAAATGGTTATCCACGTGAAACCCACTGGGCTATCATTTACTCATTTTTGTGTACGTACCGAAGTTCACGGACAACAAAATATTGCAAAAAAAAAAGGACTCAGTCTTCACTTTTAACAACCAAGACGCTGAAGGAAATTAGAAAGCTATCTGAGATACCAACTACAATCCAGATATTTTGGTAGATAGTTTGACTATAAAAAAAATTACAGATTTCATAATACTTCCAAATACTGTCGACTGTTAACTTTTCCGCTAGTTCAATATGGCAGAAACAAATGGACAAAGACTGAATGTTGCAGTTGATGACGACATGACTTCTGATATAAATATTAAAGAAGAATCTGGATCAGACAATGTTAATACAACACAAGATGAATCTCAACTGTCGTTGGATTTCTCCAACCTTTCTAGAGAAGAAAAGCAAAAGTTACAGACGTCTATATCAGAAGAATTTGATAAATTGGGTAGAGAATACCTCGAAGCACGCCTTTTAAGAATAACATCACTTCTTGATTCAATAAACAATTCAATCAAGACCACCCGTTCCAATGATAAAAAATGGCAGCAAATATTCAGTTTCGAAATGGAAACTATCAATAAACTCAAATACAATGTTGAGGACTTGACAAAGATCGATAATGATCAGGAGATTGTGAAAAATGAAGTATTGAAGAATTTCCAAGAATATGAAGAAGAGTTAAGGGAAATCTTTGAAAATGTTCAGGGACCCTTAGCTTTAGATGACAGCATAAAAAATGACGAAGAGGAATTGCATGCACAGCTTAATGAAGACAATGATATCCAGTCAAACAGAATTGTGTTTCCTTACATGTTTGAAAAAGTGTTTTCACCATTCAAGAGAGCTTTGAACACTTTAGCAAATGAAAACGTCTATAATACCAATCTTATTCACACGTCTTCAAAAGCTCATGCAAAAATCATCTGGAAACAATATCGAAATGATGTCATTAGGAAAAAGCAAGAGCTTATACAGAAGACTACTGATGAACTTTCACAACTCAATGCCGAGTACATGCATTTAAGAGATAACAAATTAACGACTGATTCATGGAAACAATACTATCGTTCAGTTATACCCACTGATCAATTTATTTCTTCGGCTAGCCGAGATACAACATACATGAATTTGGATAACCAATACTTGCATAACAATAGAATCGAAATGACTAATATTAAAAGACACATTACAGAAGAATCAGCTTTGTTTGAACCACAAGCAGAGGATGAACAAGGAAGAAAACGGATAAAATTGAGCATATGCGCAGGCTTAAGCACAAATGAAATTGATGCAGACTTGATGAGCATGAAACAGAAACCAAGTTCATTCCCTGTGGAGACAACTCTGGATGCTGAAATAGCAGATGAAATAGTCGAACTGGACGAAGGTGAAGTTGAATACGAAATTGTGAATAAGTTAGTCGAGAATGACAAAGACCTCGATAACTTGAATACGGTTAAAGGATATGATTCTTGGAGTGACTCATCCGAGGAAGATGCTAATCAGCTTTATGAAAGTGACGGATTCGATCTGTCTGAGGAAGAAGATATTGACGAAGAAAATGAAGAGGCACAAATTATTAGGGATAAATACAAGTTTTTGCTTGGCTTGAACCCAGGTGGCTCGAGAAGTTATCTTCCTACAGTTTTACAGTCGACACCTAACTTTGGATTCAAATATCCTATGTTGCCTCCCCTTGAGAGTTTCCCAGAGATCAATGGTACATAGCAGATTATGTAATGAAGAACTCATTGCTTTTCTAACAACAAGCTCGCGTTTTTCAAGTTGGCATCTCCAACTGTGGCATCTAATGATTCTATAAACTTGAAAGACCTGTCCGAAGTATTAGTTATAGTAAACGCTTCCTGGCCCAGAATACCATATTCCTCAGGATGATTATTTAACACAAATTTGAGCCATTGGAATAAGGTCAGAATGGTATCAGTTAACGAGAACTTATGAACCAATCTCTTACCATTTGGAAATCTAATTTGAATTCTTGTAATATCTCCTGAAGTTGGTTCTGGGTGGTCTGTTGGGACGATAGCTTCGAATGGATCTAACTGCTTTTCTGGTTCTGGTTCTGGTTCTTGTTCTGCAGCAGATTCATCAGCATTATTCATAGATTGTTTTAAGGCAAGTTCGATTTGTTGTTCTTCAGTAAGGGCATCTGGATCAAATTTCGGTTCGTGCTTCACCACAGGATTACTTGAGTCTGGATGCAAAGAAAACTTTGACAAGAAATCATGCACATCATCTTCCCATTCGTCTACTTGAGGCACAACTCCATCTGTCCATTTGAATACCCTCTCACCTGTCAATGGGTCTAAAATAGCAATATGCGGAAATGCATCTGCATGATAAAAGTTCAAATATGACACTCCGTTTGGTGAATCGTTTTGATATTGTAAAAAGATGAAGTTGTCTCTGACAATTTGCTTAACTCTTCCATTAGACCAAAAGTCACGATTCAACACTTGTGATTGAAACTCTGTAGTATCTTGTATGTTTATAAGGAGCCATTTGTTTTCTTGTTTGCATTGCACTTTAGCAGCATCTATACTCAATTTTGAGATTATGTCAAATGGTGGTCTGAACAAATTCGCAAGTCTTCTCTGTGTAGAAGTCAATTCTTCTTGTCTTGAAGCACGTGTGCGCCGTCTACGTGACATTGGAACTCTAGGAGAATCCTCTTCGTCACTATCAATGATAATTACGTCATTATCATCTTCATCTTCCTCATCATCAGGATATTCAACATCATCATCATACTCATCATCATCAATCTCTTCCACTCTATTTCTGTAGTACTCGTCTTCATCACTATCATATCTTTGATTGAATATGCCTACCCTTGCGGACCCGAACATATCGTTAGGTCTACTATGAGGTGGCGGCATAAAACCAAAAGGATCACCAAACGAGTCCACTAAAGTTTCGTGTCTATGAACATTTGCATCCGCCTCTCTGACATTGTTGTCACTGTATGCTTCATTTTGAAGCCTTTGTGCGAGCTCTTCATCGTCATTTGATGGCGTTGCGGTACTATGAGGATGTGCGCCACCCTCCATGAATAATGTGACGGCATAATCTAAGTCACCATTTGTGAGCTCGAGGTACTGCTTAGCGACAGCAACATCCTCAATGCCCGTGACTGCAAGAAATGTGGGTATTTGGTCCTCCATTATAGTAGTCGAGTCTATAAGTTTCACTAGAAAAAAGACGCTATTACTAGGGGGTTAGAAATTAAGAGCAAGTCTTCACTACAAGGAAAAAAAGTGAAGGTGCCAATAGACATGAACATATCATGTGAGAGTGAGGCATGGGGTGGAGATGAAGCCGTATAAAAATTTCCATGCGTTCGCGTGTTTCTTCACTAAGGGGCCCCTTTAATATCCTTAAACAATTGATTTCCTGCATTTTTCTAGAGCATTCCTTGCCACAATGGTATACAGTGATGCCGCGATCGGCTTCCAACTACATCATTAAGATTAAAGATATTGCTAATGAGAATATATCAAATCCCAATCCCAAGCCCATAGTAGCTTTAAATCCTATAATAACTTATATTCTGCTATTGTCTGTTCCTCCTCTTCCCCAGAAGTCATTTTTTCTGGGAGCACTTCGTTCACCGATCTGTTTTTTTGGGGAGCGCATAGTTTTCTTTCTCGAATTTACCACACCAAAGAACTAACATCAAAGGTCGATATTGCTTTAAAGCGAGAATAGCTTCATCTGCCAATACTGTCATATACCAGTAGCTTGGGAAATACATCTCCGCCGGACTTTTCTTCGCCTCATCGCTGATTCCTGTCGATTACTTTTGGGGACATTCATCGAGATCCCACAACACCTGGATCGCTACCGCGCGTTCATTCTCACCGCGTTAAAACAGGTACCCTTTCATAGGACTCACATGTCCACTTGATCAACTGCATTTTACCACAATTATTTGTTAATAGAATCAGCGTCCTCGGTCCAGTTATTGACAGCATAGCTGAACACGCTCATACACAGGAATCGAAATGGATGAGTACGAAGTATATGGTAAAGGCGGTTTGTTAAGAAACCAGTACCAAAAAGTTTCTGATATCAGTGAAGGTTCTTACGGCTTGGTTTCTGTTGCTAAGGACACGAAGAACCAAGATAAGTTAGTTGCCGTCAAGTTCATTTATCCAATCGACTACAAAAAGGATAAAGCTGGCGATAATGAAGTCAAACACTCTTCGCGTCCTTCTTCGAGTCCAGCTGAACTTCGCACCTCAAATGTAAACAAGAGGACACAGTCATCAATTTTGAGAAGTTTATACGCCGAAGCAGAGAAGGAAATCCGTATTCAAAAAATCTTGGGATCCCATCAAAATATAGTTCAACTATATGATCACTTTGGGTCTTGCTTGGTTCTTGAATACTGTTCTCGTGGTGATTTATACGAAGCAATCAATAATGGAAATGGTCCATCTACTTCGCAAGATATTAAGGATGTTTTTCAACAAATCCTTTGTGCCTTGGAGTTCTCACACGAGCATGGAGTCTATCATAGAGATTTGAAGCCCGAGAATATTTTAATTGCTGAAGACTGGTCCATTAAGCTTTGTGACTGGGGATTAGCCACTACGACTCGGCACATCACTAACCGTGATGAGTTTGATATTGGCTCGGAAAGATATATGGCTCCAGAATTATTTGATACTACGATAGACAGTTATGATGCTTCCAAGATTGACATTTGGTCTGTTGGAATCATCTTGTTAACATTGGTCTTTCATAAAAATCCATTTCAGGTAGCAAACTACTCAGACAAGAGGTTTTTACAGTTTGTCAATAACAGAGAAGCTCTTTTTGATGTGTTTTCATCTATGAGTGGAGATATGTTTTCGGTGTTGAGATACTCACTTAACATAGACCCCACGAACAGAGATTTAGCCAACTTAAGAAAAGAGTTAGAAATTCTCAAGTATTTTACGATTGACGAAGAATACTGGGATGAATATGAATACGAAGAAGAGGAAGAAGAAGCAGAACAAAGAGCTGAAGAACATGTGTTTAATAGCGATTTTGAGTTTGATCATGGAGAACTTTTCTACAAAAAGGAGCCATCGCCAACCAAAGACCCGATTCCAGCTATTATTACAACTGCAAATTCCATTGATACTCCGAAACCTTTAATTGGGGTCAATGTTGAAGAACCTGTCGAAACGTACCAGAACGGTACTAAGAACCAATCATCATCTTATTCTTCGATCACAGATTCACCATCACATATATCAAAGCCACATTTGTCCAAGGTTTCAAACTCTTCAGACGAGACGACTATCCCGCATAACCACAGAGCGGATGCACTTCTCTCTGCGAATACAGACTTGAAACCAATTCCGATTGGCGGATCTGGATTTAAGTTTATCCGGAATACCAGGAAGCCATTTAATGTTGCTTCATTAAGCCAAAACAATGCCAAGTTAAACAACCACAACAACATGCATAATAACAACAAGTTCATTAGAGAGGATTTCTTCACACCCAAGTCTGTTTTTAATCACTATATGGACAAGTATGCTGAAAACAGATCTTCTCATGGGAAAGCCAATGGACCTCATTCAGGCCAACAAAATGGACGAGGTAGTAACTGGAAAAAGTATGGTCGTAAGCCAAGGACATGGAAGAAGAACAACAATTACCACAATCAGAACAATGCCGCTTATTCTCATAAAGGAAGACAGAGGAACAAGTCCCATGGTCCTAATGGATACAATAAGGGTAGTAACAACCGTTTGAGTCAAAATGCCGAAAGCTTATATGAACAGAGCGGAATGAGTCAGCAAGGTAGGAGAAAGTCCCGCTCCTTTTCAGTTGGAAGGTCGAAGAAACCTAATGGATTACCTACAACGAATTCTCACTTGGCTTATACTAATACTACATCTGCTAGTGGACATTCTGCTTCAACTCTGCAGAACTCTTCCCATAATGGAGGTAAATATATTCCTCCTTACTTGAGGTCTCCAGCATACCACAAATCCCCACACCATGTCCCCTTGTCCGAGGAGTTCGATAATTTGAACTTGAATAGCGACTATGGTGAGGTATTTCAATTAGAGGACGATTTCGAGTTGGATGGCAAAATGCCATCTAATTCGCCAATGTCTCTCAACAATGAGGTCATATTCAAAAAACCCTTCTTTAGAGGTACACACAACCTGTCACCAGAACAACCTGAGAATAAACCTCGTCATCATAACAAGCGGCCGATTTCTATGAATGGATATCCTACAACAGGAAATTGCTCCAATGGAAATGCCGCGCAGATTGACATGTTATGGACCTCAGGTACCGGCAAATATGTACCACCTTTCAGAAGAGGTTCTCATTCTGCAGCAGTTCCCCCTAACAGTGGTCATAAGAGAGACAAAGCATTCTCTGGAATGAAGAATACATATGTGGGGGACGCAAATAGCGACAAAAAGAACTCGGGAACAGGTATCCCGTCTTACTACCCAATGGGTGAGATGAAGTTCGGTCCAAGTTCTGTGCCTGTCAACACTGAGTGGTCGTACAAGAAGGCTTGGACCGACTACGACTAGCTTTTTATATTTTCGCATCAACGTATAACATATACCAATTATGTAGATTAATCAACCACAATTATTCAAAAATTCTTGGAAATCTTTCAGTTCCTTCGCCAAACTCAAGATGGAATCATATTCTTCAACTGACGGGACTGTTCTGTTTTCAACTGAGCCTGAGTAATTGCGATGATAGAAAATTTTTGTAGCATGTGTTGAACCATATCTTCTTGTGAGTTTGGAGAAGAAAAGTCCACATGCATTACAAAGGGAACGCTGGCCATTCGGACCTCTTCGCCATTCGGGAGTCTCTCTGGTTTTACAATTGGTGCAACTACTAAAATGACGGCTTTTCTTCCCGTTCGTTTTCTTTTTGATCCTCTTTGTGTTACTGCTAATTGCCCCATTTTGAACATGTGGAAATCTTGATTTGAATGTCAGTGATCGACGATGGGTATTAGTAACCAGTTGAGCTGTGATAGATGTGGGCCAAGTTGATAACTCCTTAGTTGACTCAATTGATTGCAATGGAGACAATTTAGAAGAACAATTCGATTGAGGGAACTTGGACGAGCAAGTTGATTCGTGAGGTAATTTGGAACAATTCGGCTCACTGAGTTCTATAGGATTATATTTGGGAATTGAGCCAATTGAAGACGAATTGATTGTAGATAACTCATTAACATTTTGTTTAGGGTAGAGAACTGGGGAAAATGTTGTCGATGGATCAGAGCGAGAGCGATAGCGAAGTTCAGAGAGTTTATTCTGATGAATATAGTTGCGTTTCAAATGTTTAATACTTTGCAAGACTTCGGCAAAGTACATCATTGAGGAGCTCAATTCTTCGATAACACCATAGGGGATGGATGTCACAAAGCGCTGGAATGATCGTGAAGATATCGGTCGTGACCGAGATCTAGACGAATGCGGTTGAGGAAGAGAATAAGGAACAGGATGACCTTGAAAATTGGACTGCAATTGTTGAAGGCAACCTATCATATGCGAATCGGTTGAAAAGAAGTGGTCCAAGAAGGAGTTTATTTCAATTTCCTCGCCATAATCATCGCTAAAGTCTTGCTTGTTACTAGTAGTAATGTACAGGTCCAAGGTTGTACTGTGCGACGACTGATAGGAGTAATTACCTCCTGAAAACTCATGATCAAGTAGTGCCGTGTCTTTTGACGGATCAGGTGCTTGTTCTTTGAATGAACGCGCATACCGATCTATACTATCGAACAAGGTATCAAAGGATGGTAATGAAGCACTGGGTAGAGGCTTTGAAGGTAACAGAATAGCGTTGTTTGTCGAGGTGAGCATACAGAAATTCTAATTGAATAAATCTGCGATCATCTTGCCATTCATATACTAATATGAAAGCAGAATCTTTTATGCTGACTGCTTGGAATAACGGGAAATCATGGACTGCGGCTTTCATCCAACAGATTAAAAAAAAAGCGCAAGCGCCGGGCATATCGATAACCCGATTAGGGAAGCTAAAAATCAAAATTTTTAGCGAGGCCAGATTAGTCTTGTCAGATATTTATCCAATCAGCATAACTAGTGTTTGCCAATGAAAACGGCTGCTCGTGTATGATATCAGTCATGAAAACAAGCGGTCATGTACTCTTTTAGTATCCAATTGACATTATCAAAGTAAAAAGAAGAGTTTCTTGTTATACACCCATCATTCACGGAGCCAATTCAGTAAAATAACACACAATGAAATTGCACAAGGCATCCTGAAATATATATGCCGTCTAGTTCAGTGCATGCTTGCTAAGGACCCAAAATGAAAACAGAGGCGGACAAACGACCGTGGGGACGATCCGGTTTTGTGTCGTGTTTTACATTACATATCTGAAACAAAATTGTGTATTCACACAATTCTCAAACAAAAGTATATAAATGAGTATCAGGACCGCCCATTCCACAAAGGTCTCTTCAAGATTTTCTTTTCTTTTCTACTCTTACCTCTGACAAGTGTGTACTACCGTGTGTTTCAGTTGAAGTTTCACCGCAGAATCCCAAAACAGGGTTGTAAAATTTCGAGCACAAAACACAGTCATAGCGACGGTAATTGGCAGCGGCCTACTCCTTGTACAGAAACCACAAGTTTGACATCGTCAAGGTTTCAGATTAGCGTTTTTGCTGAAGACTTTTCGCTAAAACACAAAAGTCGAGACTTGGTTCTATTCCACCAAACCAAGTTCAAAACCATTGAGAACCGTTTTGAGGCGCTAGAAAAATACGTTCGCGACCGAAAATACGAGTGCTATCGAAAGTAAATATCACAACTGATCTTCACCACGTCACACACCAACAACGACACTCCTAATAGGGGACATATACACAACCAACTTCCAATATCACCAGACGCTCCTTAAATTAAGCTGTTTTTGATGTCTAAGAAACACCAATTGCCGCTCACAATAGATACCAAAGCAAGTGAGGAGGTCAAGGAATCCTTAAGGTTGATTGAAGACCTTAAATTCTTCCTAGCCACAGCTCCAGCTAACTGGCAAGAGAACCAAGTCATCAGGCGATACTATCTCAACCATGATGAAGGTTTTGTTTCTTGTGTCTATTGGAACAACCTTTACTTTATAACAGGAACCGACATAGTTCGATGCATAGTGTACAAATTTGAGCATTTCGGACGCAAGATCGTCGACCGCAAGAAGTTTGAAGAAGGTATCTTCTCTGATTTGCGTAACTTAAAGTGCAATACAGACGCAATTCTTGAACCACCTCGATCAGAGTTCTTGGAGTTTCTATTCAAGAATTCATGTCTTAGAACTCAAAAGAAGCAAAAGGTATTCTTTTGGTTTAATGTACCACATGACAAGTTAATGGCTGATGCCCTTGAAAGAGACTTAAAGAAAGAAAAGCTGGGTCATAATCCAACAACCGTCGCACATAGGGAACCCGCAAAATCTTTCAAGTATGATGAATCATCCAGCTTGTACACCCAACTCACAGACCATATGGAAAATCAGAAGAGGATAAATGATGTCTCTCTGCTGAATCCATCTACACTAGGAATTAGTGATGCCAGTAATTCCAATACAGCTACTAGCACAATTTCAACTCTCAACCATCCTCCAATGGAAATGAAAAAGGAGTTTGATTTCCACCCTCAGTCAACTCCAGCAAAATATAAAGCAAACCCAGACTATGAGGACGATTTCCCATTGGACTATTTCAACCCCAATGATCAACAAGTTCCAATGTATCCTCCAATGCAGCTGATACCACAGCAATATGCAAACTTAGGCGAAGATTATATATCGTTGGATACAAACTACCAGGGAACTTACAATGGCAATTTGATTGATGAAAATTATGATTCAATAGTCGACCCTTCGGTCTTTATAAATCCACAGGCAGCACAAACCCCTATGCACAACACAGCTTCACAACTAGTGTATAACAACGAGTACTTAATTGAGCAAACACAGCCGTTGAAAACTCCCCTTCCACCAAAGTCAGCTAGAATGATGGGAGACGACTTCTTCCCTCAACAACCATTATCTGCAAAGTTCCAAACTACATTCTCAAGACAGATGCATCCAGGTGCCATGCCAGTTAAAACTCCTTTGCACTCCACTCATTTCCCCCTGCAAATACAACCACTGGGTCCTATATATGATGGCGGATCGTTTTATCCGATGGAACTGCAGCATGCTTACAAGCAGCAGAGAGGACTCGCAGACCAAGAATATTGGATCCCACAATCAGCTAACTCATTTTACACAGGCTCCGTGGAGCCAATGATGCAACTTCCATATAGCTCTCGTTCACATTATGTTGTTGGTGAACCGGAATACGGCTTTCTGGGAGGTGGATACCAGGTAATGAATCCAGCCATGCTTAACGTACTGCAAACCCCAACCCAAATGCAGAGTCTGGCAAACCCAGTGCAATCTTCATCACGTCAACATCAGATTAGTACAGCCATGATGATGAAAAAGAGACAAATGCTAGGGAAAGGTGGCGTCAACAAGCCTAGCACCGGTGATAAGCATGTAAATGTTCCAGGATCTTTGGATGACGTGATATCCTCGAAGGCTACTAGAGTTATACCGAAGAGAGAGGACGTTGATAGTGTCCAAACAAATACTGAAGGTACCATGCAAACACCACCTGCATCATCTTGCAACAATAAGTCTTAAGTAAAAGCTGTCATTCTTGATTGTAGCTTTATTTCGAGTATTTTTGCCGTTTCATTATTCTCGTAAAGTATATAGATATTAGGTTTCGCTGTAATATTCTACTAGCTTTTTCTGTGTAGCCGACATACGATTTAAAATCGTGCAAATTGCGGATTTCTCAAACGGCTTATCGTCCTTCTCCATAGTGTGGGAGATTCTTGAGGCATGCAACAACTTACCATAACTTTGAATGACAAATCTTCTCACTTCTACCTCTGAATCGCCAAGAAACCTGTGCAATAGAGTGTCAATGTGAGTGACTAAGTCGTCGTTTATAGCCAAAGATATCGAGTTTTGCGATAAGATCTTTGATAAACAATCTAACACAAAAATCAAAGACGATGGTCTCTCATTTGGTCGTTTGTCATATTCAACACTAGCAAGCGATCTTAAAATGTATCTCATGATGTCCGATGTGGAATACATTCCGCTCAATGTTTCATCAAACACATCTCCTAGTGCGTACAGAAATTCTGTACGCGATCCCAGTCCACTCTTGTCTTTTGAAACAGTATTGCTCAATGAAACCATGGTTTCCCAAAGGTTTTCCAAGTTAACCAGACTTCTATTTATATGCAATTGCTTCAATAAGAGCAATGCATTTAACAGTAGCTCTCGTGGAGGTTGGGTTTGGAAAAAATTCCACAAGGATGACTCAAGAAGTTTGCCTCCATCTGAGCGGAGGTATTTAGCGAGTTGAAGATCTTCATCCGTTGACAGTTGTAAGAGTGAAATAATGACCATGATTTCTTTGGTCAGAACTGCTGCAGTAGATATGTGCTCACATATTGTTTTAAATTGTTGTATTACTTGTTCTGCATCACTCAGTTGATTCATACCTGAAATCGTAGTGGAGTTCTTCGAAATTTGAAAGTTGAACCAATTCGAGTCCGAGTAGTCATACTCCTTAACCTTTTGTGGAGACCCAGTATTATCTTCAAAAATTTTTATGGGTTTGTTTCTTCTGGACACAGATTTGAGAGGGTCTACTTTATCGATTAGCAATTGAATCAGATCCAGCTCAAGATATTGTCTCGAATTCCTCTCAGTAATCTTGACTTGCGCAAAGTTATCAACCAATTCTGTGGACCGGTCAGATTGTGAGTTTGGTGCAAGTTGAAAAAACAAGTTTGGCTGTGTAGCTCCTTTATCCATAAATATACTGTCCTGACTGTGCGATGCTGCATTACTAACATCATGCGTGGGTTTCGTGGACAGGGCAGAATCCGAAGTGAAGTTAGCATCTTGTGTCAGCACCCTTCTAGAATGTATATCTTCTCTGTTCGGATTTTCTTCAGAACTCAGTTTCCCTGAATGACCCCCAGAAGTGTTCACGATTAAGTCCAGTTCTTTTGATTCACTTCTAGAAGTCGCCATATTAGAATCTGCTTCATTTAAGTTATCACTCTGTAGATCTTTCAGATTTTCCTTCGAAGTTGGTCTAGCTTCTTGAGAAGCCTCATTATTAAGACCCATGTCCACGTCTACCTCCATTGCATTATCGTTATCAGAAGGATCGTTTTTTCTAGGAAGATAAGTAAGTTCGTTGTTTTCTTTAACCATTGGCATCAACATTGTGAAATCAGTAGTTAATTTCACTGGAGATAAATCCTCGAAGTTCGAATTTGGCTTTACCTGAGTCAACTCAAAGAAGGGCTCCAAATGGACGGAGGACTTCTCATCCTTCGCTTTGAATGATTTGTCTACTTCAACGACATCCTCTATTTCTTCTTTGATGTTTTCATCTTGCTGGCCAAGCTCCGTAAGGAACAACGACGAGTTAATGGAATAGAATTTTTTCATCAAAATAGTGAACGATTCGTAAACTTCGGTGGACTTCACAAGGCTGAAGAGCTCGAAAAGGTTTGAAATGATTTGCAGGAAGTACTTGTCACTAATAGGGATCTTGTCCAAACTTTGCTGGAGAAAATCAACAATCATCTTAATGATGTTAGATTTGTATCGAATGATCTGGATTGTTAAATTGTCGTCACCTTCTAAGATGTTAGAAGTGCTGATTGTGTAGGATAATAACTTGGTTATTGAATTGTAGATCTGGTTCACATCAACAATCGCTATTATCAGATCAATGTCTTTTTCAGAGACAGGATCCAATAGAATAGAGCATATTCGGAAAAAGTCCTCTGACGAGAAAAACTGGAAACTCTTCTTAAGTAGAAGCTCACTCGACAACAAGGGTTTTAATAAAGTAGGGTTTCTAATGGAAACTGCCTTTAGCAATTCATTAACTTCTTTAGATAACTCTTCTTCTCCCATAATAGCGTATTTGAGTAAGTTAATTCCTTCCTTAACCAATTCAGGGTCTTTGCAGGATAAGAACTTCAATATAGGATCTTGTTGAATGTCAAAGCTCATAGATTTTCTATCCTGTTTTTCGTCAAGGACCTCGTTTGTAACTGCAGTATCATTATCAGTTGCGACTTGTTCTGGTTCCTGAACCGAATTCATGCTATGATTGACTTTTGTGGAGTCATCGCGCAAAGGTTCGTGTCCAGCATTGACATTATCCACAGTTTCGGTGGGGGTAGGGGTATTCTTCGATTGTGCGGAGTTGATCCTCCTTGCAGAATGTGTTACTCTTGAAGGTGCCCAATGTATGTCCTTAGTAGAACTATTACCTCCGTGGCTAGAACTGAAAGAGCCAGGAAGAGATTGGTTATGATGCACCAGCAGATCAGAGCTTGCACGAGAAGAAGGTCTTGAGTTGGTCGATTCTCTTCTTCTAATTTCCTTATTCTTTTCGATAATTGATTCTTTTAAGGAGACTCTGGGTTTTTTAGCCTGTAAAACTGAGGTCACTTTCGCTACCAGTGGGCGTGATCTTTCGAGTCCCTTAACAATTTTAGGATCAAGCTTAGTCAACATGGCCTCACCATGTTTAGGAAACTTTTCAAAGTAACACCAAAAAGTGTCCTTACCAACTTGTCTAACATTGGGATTTGGATCACCAAGAAGTTTCATGCAGACTTTAGAGCAAATGTCTAATCCTGTAGATGAGCCATGCGATGAGGCAGTCATTAGATTCTTATGAAATCTAAGAATTAGAATCTGTAACCAAAGTCCACTATAAGACCTCGGCAGTATGTTTTTTTCTTGTGAAGCGACTGAAATCTTTGTGAATAAGCGAGCATTGAATGAACAGTTCGCAAATAATGCACAGAGAGCCATATTAGCATTATTCAGAGCAATATGCTTTGTAGCAGAACATAGTTTAAGTAAATGTGGGGTAAAGAGATCCATTAGAGAATCAACAGAGTTGCCCAATATAATTGCAATCTCTTTGACCAATTGACAACCATTCGTCGAAAGTGTGGTTCTCAAAGAGTTTATACTTTTGCAGATACCTTCTGCAGAATCTCTTAATGCAACTAGAAGGATATCCTCCGCAATAATACGAGCGTTACCTCTCATTATCGACCTTAATTTTAAAATGCTCTTTTCACGACTTACCCAGTTGAATTCAGTCTCTTTTCCATTGAATGGGGGCAAGCACTCATTAATTGTACTCGAAATGGCTTCAGGGACTGTAAAATCAATAGAATTGATTGAAGGATCAAGACTATACTTGACTTTACTTAGAATCGCCTGTAATTCTGGGGTTATTGTTTCGGGTATAGGAGCTTCATGGTTCTTTGTTTCACTTACTTTTGGATTCGAAGTCTTGATCGGCTCTTCCTTCAAGCTAGGTTGGGGTCTATGACTAGACTGCGGTCTTGAGTTAGAAAGCTTCGTTTCCTTGTGTATCTCATTTCGAGCCATGGTAACCTCTTTTGGTAGACGAGGATTCAGCACGCTATGATTCGTCTCATAATTCGAAAACCCTGTAATACCACTCATTAATGTATTTGAGATCGAAAGCGGCGTGTTTTGTAATTCCAATTCTCTTGCCAAATCAAACTTGTATAATTTGTTGTGTTTGAGGTTGTAATAGGTAGTGAAAAGCTCTTTCAAAGCAGCTAAATAAGACACGTTGTCTGCATCACTGTTAACTAACAGAATCAATTGGGGCATAAACCGATCCAATTTAAAGTGTTGATTCACATTTCTCACAAAGTGATGAAGAAGGTTCACAACCTCTGTGCAAATACCCAAGCTTCGGCTCTTTAAGGCAATATCTAACAAAGAATCTTCCACTTCTTTCGGTGCAGAGAACCAATATGCTTCAATAGCTTTCATGGCTGCATTCTTCGTTGAGTGCTTTGAATCACCCATGCGATTGATTATGATTGGCAAGATCAAGTATGATTGCAGTTTCAAAACTTGTCCAGTCTTGTCTTGCATGCTAACACGCTTCACTAAATGTGATATGACACTGAAGGCATTTGTCAGGATTCCCAGCTCATGAATATCAACTGCAATCGATAGAGCTTCGAAATAACCTGGTACTTGCAGAATATCAACAAAGTCCTTCTTAACGTGTGTTTTAAGTTGTAGGATTTGTTCGAGCTTCGCATCGTTACTGAAGTCATGAGAAGCCACCTTCTGGAAGAGCTCGTGAGACGAGATCACAGGTGTTGGCATGTCGTCAAGTATGAATGCGATGGACCCTTGTTTGTAGAAAAACGGTATTTGTTTTCCTTTGAGCGCGTCACCAAAAAAGTTAATACGATCTTCGACCAGAGAATGTGAATAAAAGGATAATTTAATGTTTTTGTTTTACGTTGTTTCTAATATGATGCGTATTAGTTGCTTCCACTATAGTGTGTTTATGCTTCTATTAAAATGCCTTAATTAATTCAGATCAAGCTAAACTCTTGAGATTATTGCATCAGCTTAGCCAATTTCTCAAGTTTCAACTTCTTACTTTCCACGTACTTATCTGGACCCAACATCAGATTCAATTCCCATCGAATACAAATCGAGTTCACCGAGTATTTGAAGGCGAATATCAATCCACCAGCCTTACTTCTGGACATAGTTTTTAACTTTTCGGCAAGTGTTTCAAGTAATTTTTGATCCTTGTAGTTCTTTTTGACCTGAGCAGTGAACTTTGGAAGCAATAGATCGTATTGCGCATTAGTCAACTCAAGCTTATAGAACGAAGCTGTCTTAAAGAACTTTGATTTATTGTACTTGAAGAACTCCTGTTCACAATCGACTAATACACTCCTCAAGTTGGAGCTCTTTGTACCAAATTTGTACTTCATCGATTTCTTCACACTGCGGAATCTGCTCATCTTTAACTGGTTTATCGAGGTAAAGGACCACATTTCTGCCTCAAATAAAGGTCGGTCATCCAAGTATGATCTTCTCACAAGAATGAAATCTAAAGATTCTCCTTGAACGCCCCAAACATCGTATTCAAGCCTAACCCACCTGAGTCTAGAATTATAAAATTCGTCACTCACAGCTGCAGAATCTTCGAATTTATCTGCATTACCGCTTATAATGGAGGTAAAGCCGTCTAGAGTCTTAATTTTCATGTCAATATCATCGATTGAGTCCTTGAGAAGTTTCAACTTTTTGAGTTTCTCTTGCATCTCAATAAATTCCTTTTCTTTTTCGACTTCAGCTTCATGAGCTCGTTCTTTGACGAGCTGTGTGTAGGTTTTTGCATTAATATTATAATTTGGAGGCAAGTCCATCATTTCAGGTGCAGATTGAAGCCCAATTCCAGTTGTATCAGCTATATCCACAATATGACAATGGGTTTTCCCTTCACATAATCTCAAACCCCTACCTATCATTTGTGTAAGAAGTACTCTGGATCTTGTAGGTCGAGCCAAAAATACACTGTCAATTGACGGTATGTCAGTGCCTTCTGTGAAAACTTGTACATTACATAGTACCGATATGATTCCGTTTTTGAAATCTTCAATAATCGCTTGTCTCTCATGTTTTGCAGTTTCACCGCTCACATATTGAGCGTTAATCCCTTGTGACCGCAACACCGCGCATAAGACTTTACAGTGCTCGATACTCACACAAAATATCAAAGTTCTTTCAAATGAAAACTGCTTCCTTAACTTGAGGTAGGATAATGCAACTGTATCGATAACATCAGGATTCATCATGTGTTTAGCGAGCATTGTTGTTTCATAATCTCCATAGCGCATTTTCAATCTGCTCAAGTCAAGCTTGGCTTCAATAACGGAGAAGATGATTTCTGCAAGCTCTTTGTTTTGAATCATCTCTTCTAGTTTCCTTTGATACACAATCTGATCAAAAACTTTACTAAGGTAGTCACCATCTGTTCTCTCGAATGTCGCGGTGAATCCAAGCACAGCAATTTTCAGGTTTGGGGTATGTGCACCGAAATACTCCAAGATCTTTGTCCACGACTGTGCTGTGGCATGGTGACACTCATCAACAATAATTGCCTTAAATTCACTAGGATCATATTTATGCAACCGCGTAGCACGTACCAAAGTGGGCACTGATGCAACTATCACATCTGCATCTGGAGTAGGTTTGAGCTTTCGCATATCAATGTCCACCTTTAAATCTGGTGAAATCCTTTGTATTGTAGATGCAGCCTGTTGAACTAACTCTTCTTTATGGGCTAACACAAGAGTCTTATTACCTTGTTGAGGTGTTAAAGGTTTCAATTGTGGTATCAAGTAAGAAAAGACTACTGTCTTTCCTCCACCGGTAGAAAGCACTACTGCTGGTCGCCGAATACCAGCTTTGATCGCTTCATGAACAGCCTTCACAGCATCTTTTTGGTAGTCCCGAAGTAGGATACTTGAGCATTCAGGGATCGGTTTTGTCAATGGAACTTTACATGATTTGAGTGTATTATACACTGCTCGGGTCCTGTTCATTTATGTTGCCAATAGTATCCATTGAAAACCTCGATTCATCACGGTACCAACGCGAAAAAAGTGAAGAGTGCTTTGAATTTTGTGCCTCGCCAAAAGCTGCAAAAAAACTTGTACCGATTTACTTTCAAGCAATAATTATACAACTTCCATCTCAGTGTAATTCCATCCCTACTGAGACCATTTGTTATTTGTATTCATACAAGTCTTTCCCACTATCTTTCACAACTTGTAAGTTTATATCTACATACTTTTAAATGCGTTTTAGATATGAGTATCTTATATATGCGATATACTTGAGAATAATTGGGAAATCAGCTCTTCAAAATGTCCACTCTTGCCCTTTTATGAATATTGTGATAGTAGAGTTCGAGGCCATCGCATTTCTCGACATTATGACCAATCTGTGGAGATTCTATGCTCATTATGGAGTAACTTCCCTCTTCCTTAGATGGATCTCTGTTACCCTTTACAAAGTATCCAGGGTTGAGAACAACGACTCCTTTGACGACCTTTGCAAAATGCTTCATTTCTGAGGGACATACGAAGATATCAGGAAGCAGGTCTTGTATCTCTGATAATCCAAGGTATGGCACTTCAAGTGTTGCACCACCGACGTTAAAACCTGGCAATTCTTCACTCATCACACCATCGAACATACGTGCTGATGATTCTGCATCATTTTCTGACAATACTGTCCTCTTCATAGAACCTGGGAAGTATGGATAGAATCTTCTTTGCTCGAGTACATGATTCGCAACTCTCTCGAATCTATTGCTTAAGACAGTGGAGTTATCATCCACAAAGACGTCTTTCAAGTCCTTGAATATGTCAGCATTAGAAACTCCAAATACTGCTCCATTAATAGAAAAGGTCAGCGGATTTGGCATGGTAATCACATTTTTGGGAAGACCGTACTTTTTCCTGTCAAAGGCATCTTGTGGGTAAGAACAGTGCTTAACTATTGAGTCATTCACGGAAGGAATGAGTATCACTTGTATTCTTGGGTTAATTTTGCGAATCAATGGCGTGAAGAGTTTCTTGAAGACTTCGTCAAGATTCCTTGGGACCTGTTTATCACCTGGAATCTCAATATCACCGTTCTTGACAGAGGTGTTAGAAATATCCACAAATGGTCCACTCAAGATGACTATGTGGGGTTTTACTTCGTCGTTAATATGATTGACCATCATTTCAAACTTGTCAAAGTTTAGCGTGTGTTGATTTGAGAATGGTCCCAGGGCAATAAGGACCTTAGTTCCCCCAGTGGATGCAGTTAATGACAGAATCTTGTTCATATCTTCTTCCGTAGATGCGGCAGCCCCTAAGTCAGGTACCTTTAAGATTTCAGCCACAACAAATGCTCGGCCAGTTGGGTTCCTGCCCTTTAACACAACAACTTGACCAGGAAAAAGGGAATATCCCTTTAGCAGAGACAAATCCAAGGGTATTCTTTGGCCTATTCCCCCCATTCTTGAGGTTTCCAAATAGAGCGAACTGCTATTCATAGAACAATTTTGAAGCTTATCATAGGTGGGAGAGTCTGGCACAATTCTGCCTGCACAAATAATGTCGAATTGTGAGCTGAGACATGGATTCCCCATCTGAGCACTCTTGTTAGACTCTAAATAAAGCTGTGCAAAAGTGTCGATTTGGTCATCCAAAACATCAGCACTTTCTAACAACTTCATAGACATGGTTCTGTAGCGATACTTAGAAGGATCCACATGGGATTCAAATTTAAATGGTTTTATAGCAGTAGATGCATCTTGGTCGAGCTCGATGTAGCCTGGGCATTGTGGAAGTTGAGGATTTAATGTCTCAACGATTGTATTGGATTCTTCGAGAGGCTGCTTAACAGGAGATGAGGTCTTGAAGCTGCTCTGTGCGGTTTCATAAGCACCTGGTGAAGATGTATATAAGTTCTGATCTTGAACTTTACGCCTTTTTCCTAAAGGAGTTTGAGGAGCGGTAACAGGACTTGATAACAAGCCTGAGCTTTTCAAGTTTCTTCTCTTAATAGCACTTGATGGGATATCAGTATTTCTAACTCTAGTAGTCAGTGCTTCTTTAGTAATAGACGACTGAAGATACTCTTGGAATTTGTCGATGTTTTCTAAGGTCAAATCCAAGTTCTCTTGCATCTTATTGACGTTGAATGTCTCCCAACTCACATATAGATCATCTGTAGTAACATTAAATATGGTTTGCAAGGAGTGCAACTTCAGTATAATATCGTCATTAACCTGCCCAAATGCTTCAATCAAGGCATCTCTCGTTTTCTCGTCAACGGTCATTACTGTTACCAACCTTGTGAGCTCAAGATATAAAAATTCAAGAACGCGTCGCGTATTTTTTCAGATTATTACACCGATTTAAAATGCAGGATCTAGTTATTCATCCACTACGAGTTATGGTTTAGTAATACAAATTGGTCCAAAACATATTACGAAATCACCAATGAATGATCCATCAATGAATTCTGAATATTAACCTTACTCCTTGACCTCCTTAGCCTCTTCCTTAGTCTCTTCCTTAGCTTCCTCCTTGGTCTCTTCCTTGGTCTCTTCCTTGGTCTCTTCCTTAGCTTCCTCCTTGGTTTCCTTAGATTCCTCCTTAGTCTCATCCTGACCCTTAGGGTTCTTCTTCAACTTCTTTCTCTGACTTTCGTTGAAGCTCTCACGTCTTCTGGTGACATCGTTCACACCAAATCTCTTACTGTTTGCTCTCAATTCCTGGAAAGTCAAGAGAGACATCTTCTTCAACATAGACTTCTTTTCCTCAGAAGCATCTTCAGGAAGAACACCATCAGGGTAAGCGAAACTCAAGTCATTTAAAGCGAATTCAGCATCTTCTTGGGTGTTGAACTCAACATCGACAACACCAAAGAACTCATTGTTCGCACGCTTCTTGATTCTACGCAAAGATGTGATAGACTTCTCCTTTGGTAAGTTCTCAGCCAACTTATTGAAGAAAGTCTCCAACTCTTCCTGAGTGGCTTCATGTGGGAAACCTTCAATGTGGACTGTGTTTCTCTTTCTATTGTTCTTAACTTCGTTGAAGTCTTTCAATGGCTCCTTTCTTCTAATCAGGTCTTCATTTGGAGACAAGACCAACTTCTCAGACTCCTTTAAGGCGGCAATCACCCTCTCTTCAGGGCGGAACTGTCTCATTCTGGAGAAGGTCAAGATTGTCTTCAACTCAACCCAACCATCATTTGCCTCATAAATCTTGAATAAGAACTTGTCAGTCAGCAAGTTACTGTCAGAGAAGTAGAATTCAACTTGCTTTCTGACCTTGCTCTCAAAGTCATCCCCCTTGTAAATGGAATCAGTCATGGTGTAGTTTTCCTTTAGAAAATTCAATGCCCATTTTTCTACGATGAGCAGTGGCCAAAAAAAGAAGTCACGTGTACGTTTTCCCAATCGGCAGCCTCTTTACTTCGTAGACTTCAAAAGTATGACATATTCAGGTATAAGAAGATTTATAGAAGATGAAGCTGGATCAAAGAGACTTTAGTATTAGTGAAAGTTAGGGGTGTTTCATAAATGTACTGATTCTCTAACCCTACCCCACCTAATCTTTAAAAAAAAAAAGTTTAGCATGATCAAGCGATTTGTACCAAGCATACGTGCCATGCCAACCGCTCAAAGAACCGACGAATTATGCAAAGCTTATGACGGTATTTTGAACCAGGTTAATTCCGCTTCACAAGGTCGGCCAGTTCGTCTTGTTGCTGTCTCAAAACTCAAGCCAGCCTCGGATATTCAAACACTTTATGATCACGGTGTGCGTCACTTTGGTGAGAACTATGTTCAAGAACTCATTACAAAAGCTCGTGAGCTTCCAAAAGATATTAAATGGCATTTCATAGGTGGCTTACAAACTGGAAAGTGTAAAGACCTTGCTAGACATATTGACAACTTGTACGCTGTCGAAGCTATTGATGCTACCAAAAAATGCAAAAAGTTAGATACCATTAGAGCAGAGGTAAATGGAGCACCTATCAATATCTACTTGCAAATAAACACATCTGGCGAGGAGCAAAAGTCCGGCTATTCATCGACAGACTTGAAAGAGCTTTATGAATCAGTTGAATTTCTTCTCTCAGAAAACTGCAAAACGCTCAAGCTCTCAGGATTGATGACGATTGGATCATTTTCGGAATCTACATCCGAGGGTGAAGAGAATAAAGATTTCAAGGTCTTAGTAGACTTGAAAAAGCACCTCGACGAAAAGTTCCTGTTGAATCTCGAGTTGAGTATGGGAATGAGCAATGACTACATACAAGCCATACATCAAGGAAGTTCTTCTGTACGTGTGGGCACTTCCATTTTCGGTGCAAGACCACCGAAAGCTTAATTTCATCATTTTAAATGTACATTTAAATAAATCAAATATCTGTTGTAATCTTACTTCTTACCCTTGAATAACTTCTTTAAAGAGCTCTTCTTGGCTTTGGAGTCTGCACTTGGAGCAGGACTGGCCTTGTTCAAGGTTTTCTTGGCAGTGTCAATCAACTCATCTGATGGAGTACTGACATCACTTGTAGAACTGACGTCTTTGATGTCTTCCTTTTCACGCTTTGGGACGCTACTAGTTTTTGGGACGCTACTAGTCTTTGGTTTGCTAGTTTCCGGCTTTTCAGCATCTGGAGTGTCCAAAACATGAGTCTGCGAGGTCACCTTTTCATCAACATCGTCATCCAATTGCAAGTCACTTTGGTCGGCATGCTTGTTACTATCTATAGTTGCAAGGTTAGCGCCGCCTTTCTCGGATGGAATTGATATGATTGTGTCACTTTCATCCTTAACATTGTTCAAACCTTCTCTAGACAATTTCTCCAATTGAGCCTTCTTTTGGGCCAATTCCTGTTTCTTTCTCTCAATCGAACGCTTCAATTCATCATCAGTAGACGACAGATAAGTAGCCGAGTTCGATGGTAAAGTCTCGATTTCAGCCTCTTTAGCACTGTTCTTAGTGAAAGTTTCCGCAGACAAGAGTGAATCCTTCATAGTGAATGTTGACCATTCACCATCATCTTCGATATTGAAGGTTGGCTGGACATTCTCAGAATAGTAGTCACGTCTCAACTTGATATCGTTTTCAGTGAAATCATTGTTCCACTCGGCCTCGGATTTGAACAACTTGGCAATCTTCAATCCAACAAAGTAGAGGATGAAAAATGTGTGCTCAGCTGCAAAAACAACGAGTATCAACTGAATGGTCGAGGACAAATTGGTACTAGCGCTCTCAAAAGCAGCTTGTCCAAAAGTCTTTGGTGGGGCAATACCATGGCGGTAAAATACGGTAACAACAGGAGACAAAACAGAGCCAATCCAGGTCAAAAGGAACAAACCATGGTCCCAAGGGTGGATGGTGTCATCTCTGATAGGAATTGGGGGGCTAAAGTATTCACCACTTTCTAATTTGAAGGTGTCTAACTTGAAAGTGATCACGTTAAAAATGATACAGACGATAGGTGCCAATGGCCAAACAGGACCAAAGAGAATCAAGTAACCGTATTGCATCACAAGACCTCTGAAATCTTCATGAACATTGTATTCAGCCAAAGTTGCAATCTTGCGGACCTTTGCCAACCAAGCTTCTTCTTCTGGTCTGTCTTGCTTCTGAAGGTTGACCTTCGACAACTTGCTCTTAACAAAGTTAATACCAACAGGTAAGACGTACTTCGTCAAAACTTGAATGACTTGGTTAGTCACAATGAAGTAGAAGAACTGAGCTGATAATCTTTGCTGGTTGATCTTGAAGTCCTCTTGCTTCTTCAATTGCACAAGGTATTTGTAGAAGAAGTAGTCTTTGTGAACATTAGAATCGATAGCTGCTCTAATGTCACCCAAGTGTGGCTCAATGAGATGCGCAAATGGTAAATAAATGAAGGAGGTGATGATCAAAGGCATGTAACTGGTCAAGAAAGTCAACACGAAAGACTTGACGATAATAGAATTGTTTTTGCTGTACACATTGTCATGGTTTTCCCAAGCAATTGCAAAGTTTGAAACAAGGTTGTATACGATTGTCAAAATAGGAACAAAGACCACAATCAAAATCGTTGGCAAAAGAGTCAAAAAGATCTTTCCAGGACCGTCATAAATTTCTGACAAGAAAATTTCAAGCACAAAGCAACCCAATTGATAAGCAACTAAGACTGCGGTGAAACCGAGAGCAATAGGAATGAAAAATAACTGCTTAATGAATCTAGATCCATCAGTATTACCCTTGTGCTTGTAAGTAGATTTCTGCTCAAAATTCCTGTTAATTTGAGAGATTTCTGCATAATGCTCTTCAACCAAGTGTGAATTCTGAACGCCCCACAGGTGAGTCAAGAATTCTTGCTTCTTTCTCCAGTAAATGATAAATAAAGTACCCCAAATCAAGTTGAAAAACGCGTAGGTCAACAGGAAAGGGTGAGTGGTCAAAAACGAAACCACTCCAGCAATTGCTAAGACTGATAACCCGACTATATAAGTCTTCAAGTACTCAAAGTAAAGTGCAATACGCGCTCCATATTTTTCTTGGACCACTTCAGTGGACAATTGACTTGAGCTGACGTGTACTTTAACACCTTCAATTAAACCCTTTTCATCAATTGTAACAGGAACAACTGTTTTGATGTACTTGGAGTTAAGTAAGGGTTCTTTCTCACCCAACGTGCATTTTCTTGACAAGTAGTTGTAGACAATTCTCAATCTTGACGCGGGGGTGTCGTTCTCTGCTGTTACGCCGAACTCGTAGTTCTTAATCAAGTCTTTCTCGGCTTCCTCTGCAAACTTGGCTGAAGAAAGCTTGATGAAGACAAGTAACTCGTCGACATTTCCTGGTCTTACTTGAGTTGCGAAATCGGCCCTATACAAAGCTTCGAGGATTGCTTGAAAGCCTTCCTCCGCTTTGGTGTCCGGTTTTCCCTTCACTTGAGGGTAACTGACAGCCAAGGCATAGTCAGGTTTCAATTCTTGAATTGGTTTACTTGACAATGACATTGTATCGTGAACTTTTATGAGTTCAATTGACTAGTAGGCGAAGCAAAACCAAACGTTCTAAAATTTCAAATTTTATGTTCCTTGAAATTTCAATTGAGAGCAAAGATATGCAGCTTAAGAAAGGGGGAATTTCACGTGAATGGCATGTTACTATGAACTCATTTCAAATACACTCCACTTGGCGTACAGAAGAATGATACAGATGCGTTATATACTTTAGACTAATAAACGAGGCTTTCCGTACATAACTTCCCCGCAGAACGCGGTCTTGTTCTCAGGGGCACTCTGCTAAAAATATGCCTTGAATGAGGTCATACATTTCAATATACAGGTTTTAACAAAAGATATAAGTACCTGCGCCAAGTGACTTTTTAGAACTAATGTGCAACCACTCATTATGTATTCAACCATAGAGACATTCTAGACCAGTGCAAGAGTAACTACGAAGGAATAGCCAACTATTGGAGATTATCACATTGCAAGCATCCAAACTTGTTGCGTATCTGCCGTTAAGTAGAACGACTAGTTTGTGAGACGAAGTAATGATATATTAAACATCCAATATTTAAACAACCCATCTGTTCCAATTCGTTAACCATACCGAAAGTTACCATATGTTATGCCCCTATATGAGATTAATAAGATTAATAATGCCTTAAAACAAGCCCAATGTTGCTTTCTTTGGAAGTATGCTACTAGCCCCATGACCTCGATATTAACTATTTAATGAGTTCCTACAAACGCCGACTTTCTACCCGCAAGAAGATCTACCAAACTCAAAATCAACACGTCTGAGATCTGTGTACCATTTTATTTTGCTTTTATACCGACCAGTGTGGTTTTTATTGTGTTAACTTTTTCTAGCATTAAGGACGTAAAGTAAAGCCTATAAGGCAGGCGCGGGGTTTGTTTTGCTTGGAATAGTTGAAGGTCTACAATGGTATTCGCTTGTTCTGGTCTAGGGTTTCTCTGTGTTTGTTTATATAATTTGTATTGTACGGTTCTTTTAAAACACTTATCTACCAATCAATGTATTCTCTTCCAACAGCCCTGAATACTCTGATCTTTCCACTTTTCATGTCTCCTACCTTGTAAGCTTCCTTTCTAACACGGCCACCATTGTCCACTTCAATCACCTTGAACTTGGCCTTCTTCACATCAAACTCATAAATAACGGCGGCGTAGTAACCAACGCCAGAGCCGTCTTTAGTGAGCAGGTTGTTGTCACCTAATGATACGGTCTTGTTGCCAACCAAGCTCTTGTGAACAGAAAACTTTCCGTTTTTGATCCACAAAATATCACCTGGTCTGATCTCATCAATCTTGGCGATGTTGCTATTGTTAAAGTTTTTGTAGATAGTCACACCATATGACTTGCCTCCAATAGGTGGCACGATACCAGCCGCTGGAGTGGAGTTGCTGATCCGTCCCAACACAGCAGTCACAATGTCATCATGAATAGTACTACCCAAAAGTTCAATAGCCTCAGAAGCAATAATTTGTCCCAATTGACGGTGGTATTTTTCCAAAAGATCCTTTCTAATTATCGGGATTGGCTTGGAGAAGTAGTTCACAATACGAACAGTGGAGCGGGGGTCCTCTGTTTCATACTCAAGCTCAAAAATAACCTGGGATAAATCAAAAAATAAAATGTAATAATCACGGTAGTTCAAGGTACGACCACCCCTCTTCTTAATCGAATTTGTTTCAACCTCATATATCAAGTCGACACCAATTCTAGAAACGAGAGACTCTGGCAATTCCCCTTTGATCCACCAACTCGAGTTTCCACTGATGTTTCCAAGCTCATATTCCACTTCTTCTAAGGCAATTTCAGCCCTAGAGCGCTCCAAACCAGATTTACCTTTAAGGGAGCGTGATCTGGAAACATTGGACTCTAATGAAGCACGCTTGTTGGATCCAACCGATACACCAGTAGAATTTGTAGCAACTGGGACTGGAGGTGGACAGGAACTTGGCGGAACTTCCGTCGACGTACGTCTTGGTGGTGGTGGTGGTGCAAATGGGGCACTAGGTGCTTCAAATGTAGCCGATTTTTGAGGCGGTGCAAACGATTCTCCTTGATACTCCCTAGCATGAACAAACTCGTCATCGCTGTCCTCGTCTCTCAATTCATCATCGGGTTTACTCACTTCTTTGCTGTAGTCATCTTCCTGTGCTATCCTTCTCTCGTCAATCTCCACCTCTGAGTCAGAGCTGGTTTGTTCTGGAACACTTGGAACCGGTACAGGTGGGATACCAGATGGCACTGGAGGTGCAGCACGAGGAGATGAAGGCGCCGGAGCATGTGGAACTGGAGGTGCAGCATGAGGAGGTGAAGCTGTTGACGAAGGTGCCGGGGCCTGTGGAACTGGCGGCGCAGCACGAGGAGGTGATGCTGTCGAAGTAGGCGCCGGAGCATGGGGAATTGGAGGAGGAGCATCCCGTGGGCTTTGAGGGAAGGTACCAGGTATTGGTGGTGGGACTCTAGAAGTAGCTGGCGACGAAGGAGAGCTTGTAGCCACATTTGGGCGTGGAGGCGATTGCGGTATCACAGGATGCGATACTGGAGGCGCTGGCGCTCCACCCAAGCCAACTGGTGGGGCATTTGCAGCCTTATCCCCCACTTCTTGGCTGTTTCTCTTTCTGAAATCAGAAATATCCTCATCTGCCTCATATCCGGTTGGTTCTGCATCTAGACTGGGCTTTGAATCCTGATTGGTAATCTTAATTTCCTCATCGTTGATTTTATTCCCGGCAGCCTCGTGCTCGCTATCAGAGATTACATGGTCCCTGATATTGACATCTTTTGGTGTCAAAGGAGTGATGTCCTTCGGCTGTGATTGCTCGTCACCAGCCTCTGGGAATTTTGAATTATCAATTTCGTCACTCAGATCATCGTCTTCGGCAAGAGATGAAGATTCCCGAGGAATTGGTGGACGCGAAAAATCTGTGTCATGTTCAAGAGAACCCTTATCAACCCCTTTTCCTGATTCTTCATAACCATCTTCTGCAGCCCCGGAAGTACCTCCTAATTCCTTCGGAAGTGGCGGTACAGCACCGGGAAGAATCGGAACAGGCTCTTGACGTTCAACTGGCTCCTCTTTCTTTGGTTTGGTGGATTTCTTCGTAGTATTTGTACTAGGAGGTGCGCCAAATGGTCCGCCCATACCCATCATGCCAAACATATTTCTTCCCCCTGAAATCTTGGCCATTCTTTCAACGAGTTTCTTTCTCTTGAGCTCTTCATCATCCTCATCTTCTTCTTCACCCTCGTCACCTTCCTCTTCCTCATCGTCGTCACCTTCACCCGCATTGCTTCTGGCAGCGGTGTGGTGCTCTGTAGACGTTTCCTCTTCAGAAAGTGGACCCTCTCTGTTTGCACTTTCATCCAATGGACTTGAACCAGCTTCAGGGTCTAAAGACTCTCCTGTCTTGGCAGCACGTAGTTGTTCCTCTTTCTTTTCCTTAAGTTTTTGTTTTTCCTCTGCTTGCTTCAATTTGCGCTCTTCCTTTTTCTTCAAAGCGGCTTCTTCTCTTTCAGCTTCCTCTTGTTGGCGCTTTTGTAACAACGCAATTCTTTCCTTCAAGCTCACCTTTGGTTCCTCGACCTCGGGCTCGTCATAAGTAGTGCTCTTCACAACTTCAGCATCCTTAGGGGGCACATTTGTATGAGCATGACCCACAATGTTGTAATCATCTCTTGGCGTTATCTTCGGTACATAAGACGACTTGCCGGTACCCAAGAATTGTTTCTTCACACTATAGGGGTCATTAGTCTTGTGGCCCGGAAACACAGGAAGTGGAGCCTTCAGAGTGTTACCTTTTGAAGCACCAGTATCATCCTCGGCATTGTGATCCTCAGTAGCAGGGATATTTCCATGGCCTTCATCTTGAGTAGTATCGTGCACCTTTGTTTGCTCCGTAGTTTGCGTCGAGCCTTGTTCGGGAGAATTGGCAATTTGAACTTCACTCGGTGACTTGGCAGAGCTACGTTCTTTCGGTCTACTTGCTGGAGGCGCCGGGCCCTTCACAACTTCGACAAAGTTTTTGGGAAACATACCTGATTTCCCGTCATATGTGCCTGATAACCACTCCTCGTCTTCAATGGCAGTGACGGTGATCAATTGACCAACACCAAACGTTAAGTCATCTTCATAATCTGACTTATATTCATATAAAGCTTTGGCTGTAAATGGAACTGGTGGTTCAGACATAACTTTGGTGTAAAAAAGTGGCGTTGGTGTAATTTGCTGTCACGTAGATTATTGGGCTTTTCGGGTTTCTATCCTGGACCACGACTTTGTGTGCAGGCACAAGGCCATGACATTTATTCTGCAAACAATAATCTCAACCAATGAGTAAAGGCTCGACAGCAGCCATCAATGATAAGATCCTATCGTCTTTCCGACCAACGAAGGACTTTGATTACCACCAGAAAGCAAGTGTAACCTCTCTTGACTTTGATGATTCCGGTCATTATTTGATATCGGCAGGTGTTGATAAGTCTATACAGTTATACGATGTACACAAAGGTTCACATTATAAGGATATTCAGTCGCAAAAGTATGGTGCACATCTAGCAAGATTCACTCATCATGAGTTAGATTGCTTGTACGCACTGACACCAACCGAATCAGCAGAGATTGACCATGCAATACGGTACCTTTCGTTAGCTTCTAAGCTGTACATCCGCTACTTCAAAGGACATAAAGGACTAGTGACCTCTATTGAAGTTAATCCCGTTAGTGACATATTTTTGAGCTCGAGTTTGGATCGAACTGTGAAGTTATGGGATCTTAAGTCGTCGTCTCCAGCAGGAAGTATCGATTTAGCAAGCTCACTTGTGGCATTTGATCCTCAGGGAATGGTTTTTGCAGTGGTAAAGGAGTACTCTCTCCTCTTGTTTGATTTGAAGAATTATGATAAAAGTCCCTTCCTTGAGATTCCACTCCCTGACACTCACCCATTGCAAAAGATCGAATTTTCCAACAATGGTAAGTTCATTTTAGTCTCATCTAATATCAACAAGAACTACATTATAGACGCTTTCCTGGGACAATTACTCACTACATTGCTTGTTGACGAGTTTGAACCTATTAATTATAAGTATCCTACCACTGGAAGTTCAACCTTTTCTCCTTGTGGGAAGTTCGTATTGGCAGGATCACCAAACAACAAGATTTCCTTGTTTGATCTCAAAAGAATAAAATCTACAGACGGAGATTCACATGTGGTTTTGTTAGAGGATAACGACGAATTCTTACAACCCTTCAAGCTGCTCAACACGTTGAGCTTGCCTAAAATCATTGCATTCAATCCAAAATTATTCACTTTTGCTACTGCAGACAACACGGTTTCGTTATGGCAACCCTCAAGACTGGCATAAAGCACATAGATAAATACTAGATAAACACAAGATAACTCATGTATATCATGAGATCTAAATCCTTCAAGTAGAAGACTCTCTGGTTTATATAAATTAAATAGTAACGAAAATAACTGTTAATTTTTAAGCTGCTTCAAAATGAATAGACAAGGTAGTTGTCGTGAAGTTTCTCAGATTCGACAAAAGATACGATGCATTGCTCCAGATTATAGAAATTCGGTCACTCAGTATCCTAAACTGGATTTCAAAGTGGATAGGCTACCATTTACCAATGCCTCAGAGTTTTACAGATCATTGAAGCCTGTGCCTACATATGCCGATAATAAACTCCCGCTGAAACCAACTGATATTAAGGGAGTGGACTCTTTCCTTCATGCATTTCTTGGCTATGGCAAAGCCAGTAATCTCATACCACGCCTTTGCACCAACAACTTCTTCACCTTACAGTTTTATCCTCACAACCATGAATTTGCTAAGTTCAGAAAGTCTACAGTCGCATACACTTTCACAAATAAAGCTGGGTATCAGTTGAATAATCCCAAGCTAGAGTCTGCTTTCCTGAGTTACAAAGGCAAGTATAAAAATGACGGATATTTCAAATCGAATTGTCGCCCTCTTTCAATCGCATGCAGCAGGTCTTGGTATCGAAAATTCATAAAGCGGGCATTGTTCAAATCGATAAGAAGCAACCTTGGAGGTTCATCTGTTGAACCTGTTTCGGGTTTATTCAAGTTCACATTCAATGAAGTGCCGCGTACACGTCAAGATCAAGAACTTGTTAGCAATGAGATCGATAGTGCAGTACGAACTTTAATTAGTAACAAATCCTTCGTGAAGAAGTTACTGAAAAGTACCATTACATCTAATAATTCTGTGAACAAATCACGAATCATCCAAGGAATATCGCATGAGAATACATTACATCAGTCGGCTCTGGGGGGTTACAAAAAGCTTCCATTCTTCACCAAGTAACTATATATCGCACCACTTCGGTAAGTCAGTCTCAAAGTCAAAAAATCTTATTGATTTGGGGTAACTGTACCTAAATGCATGAAGCCAAATTTCCAGGCCTTCCATATCCTTCTCTGTAGTGAATAAGGCACGGTTGCATTCCGTACACTTGACATTATGGGCTTTTTTCATGCTATTCAAAAGCTGTTGCCTTGCTTCTCTCAAGTGGGAAGTTTGCTCTATTAACTTTTCGTCTTGTCGCCATCTTGTAATAGTAGGGACATCTATGGTGTAGTGATTATTGATGATATTGCTCTCTGCAGGTAAAAGTTTTCCAAATTGAGGATATACCTGGAAGATTCTTCTATAAAGAGTCAACTCGATAGAATTGTTTAACTCGTTGATCTCATGATTGTTGAGTTGGGAATTTATAGGGTTGTAAACGTAATCATTGGTTATCGGAAAGCCAATATTTCGAAGATGAATTCTGATTTGATGCATTTTTCCAGTAAGAGGGATACATTTGATGATACTCTCATTTAACTCAGCATTATACTTTATTCTTTCAAACAAGGTAGTCGAATTAGCTGGTAGTTCATGGGAATTTAATGGTTTTAAATATCCTCCAGAAGAGTTTACTGAAAATATAGGGCAATTAACCATCAATTTACCTTCAGGAAACTTCCCTTGAACGCGAGCGACGTATTCTTTGGAGATATCAGTCTTTTTGTCTTGAATGATTTTCAGATAGTATCTGCTAGCTTCTTGAGTTTTAGCTAGGATGAGAACTCCAGAGGTCACTTTGTCGAGGCGATGACAAGTCCATATGTCCGGTATCCCAAGTTCATGCTTAACCATCTCTGTGACTGAGTTGTACATGTAACTTGCTGTGGGATGTGTAGGAATTCCCAGGGGCTTGTTTACTACAACAACATCTGAATTCTGGAAAACGACTTGAATATTAGGATCACCATTCGCAGGAACACTAGGTTCATGCATATGTCTGTTATTATGTACATAGTCACAAGACTCTAGAGTGTGCATCCTCAACTTTTCGAGTCCCTGTACTAGTTTTGGACCACCTTGTCTACCATAATTGGAGTAGATGTATAATCGATGGTTGAGTATATCAGAGACAACATTTTCTTCGGTTTCACCGAACTCCAGTGTGAAGATATCTATTAAAGTCTTTCCAAACCATCGTGGTTTGGCATGAACTTTCTGAAGATGGTAGTATGGCTTTACTTTTTGTAGACCATTTTCAAATGTATATCGTGAACTCATATTTTTACTACTTGCCTAAAAAAATTAGAACTAAAGGTATTAAGTTACCACCAATAAGTGTACACTAGAGAACTGAAAATTTTCAAGGATATGGGTGATCCTCCTCCTTCTCAGTTTACTTAATTAGGGGGTAAAACATTTGCTTTGTTTTGTCCAATGACATTACCAGCAGGACTGTACTCACAAACGACATATTTTCCCCACCCAGTAGATGTGCAATCCTTGTATGCACATCCGACCTTAGTAGATCCCTTCCAGACAACCTGTGTGAAGTGATCATAAGTGTTGGCCGAGTTGTAATTATAAGACGAACCTTCATCGTACCAAGCCTTTACTGCAGACGCTCCTGTTGAAAAACCAGCAGCCAAGTTCTCACCGAATGGACCGTGAGTGTGGGTCAACACACCAGAACAATCATAGTTGTCTGCATTGTTGGCAGCATAGTTGTACGCAGATACATCCCAGGACAAAGGACCAACACCATGATCAGCTCTATACTTGTTGTGTGCATCCAAAATGTCCTTAGCAAAGCCAGTGTCGATGTTGTGAGAACTGTAAATCTGGGCATAGACATCGGAAGAAGATACACCAGATCCCGAAGAAGACAGCGAAGGCTGAGAACTCGATGGAGATGATGCCGAGCTCGAGGACGTGTCAGGAGAAACTGGAGATGATTGCACTACCACTGCAGAAGATGACAGAGCACTAGAAGTTGGTGAATTTGCAGTGTAAGCTTGGGTAGTTGGACTGGCTGTGTTAGAGTTACTCGAACTACTACCACTACTATGACCCCCATAACCAAAATAGGCAAATAATCTACCCAATCCACCCTGGAGCAATGACTCCCAAGAGTCGTTGTTCGAAGATGATCCTTGTGCTGCAGGTGCTGGTGAAGCTGGTGCTGGAGCTGCTGGTGCTGGAGCTGCTGGAGAAGTAGCTTCCTGTGAAGCGGCAGCAACACTTTGTACGTCTGTTTGTGCTGCTGCAGCTGCTGGAGTCTCTGCTGGAGAAGTTGGTGCAGCCTGAGTGGCTTGAACAACTTGTGTTTGTGTGTTGTAGACAGTCACGATAGCTGGTGCAGCCAACGCATAGTTAGCAATAGCTACTAAAGCAACAATTCTCATGCTAGCAAAATGAATGTTGTGTTATTGTTGACAATAGTAGGATCTCAGTCCGGAATATATATACGATAGGCATTAAGTTGCAAAATTAGGCCAGCTTAACCCGATTAGGAAGTTTTGGACATCGAATTTTCCTAATTGGGCGATTTCTTTTTTGCAACTAAAAAGGCGATTTGGGCAAACACTATACAGTGCCCAAAGCCATCGTGCTTTCATTTTTCGTTATGCATAGTGGGGTAGGTATCTACATCACCCTTTAGGGTGAATTTTTCATCCCTTGCATTTCCTAGATAAGTGTTTTCGTCCGCAATTCCTAAAGCTTTCCTTCTAATATTTCTCTCAAAGACTGGGCCAATATTTCAGCTATACCGCCTCCTGTGCATCTGACAGTAATTTCGAACTCCTTCCCCACAGAGTCTAGACTTTTAATCGTTGTAAGTACACCGTAATTAGTCTTGGCGGTATGAAGAATTCCACCTCCCATTACAAGGATCCCGTTTTGTACTTCATCTGAAGTTGAGTGCACTACGGAGAATCCTAGTCTCGATAACAACCGTACTATGTTGGATGAGTTGTATCTATGACTGACCCCAACACGTAAAGCATATTCTCCTTCAACGGGACCAAGAAGTTCGCCAATTTGTTCCCATCTCTTCTTGAACTCTTCAACTGTACTTAAAGATGTAGATGAAAGCGTTTTCAAACACACAACAGGGATTTTCAAGTCAAGCTGGTTGAAAGAACCACCACAGTTGAATGTCATAGTCAATACTGGACTCTCATTGTTCTCAACCACATTTCTTATTTTGACTTCGACTTCCATCATTGACTTTTCAATGATATTGGTATCTGGTGGTTGCTTCAACATAACCAAATAGTTAGGATCCTCCTTCAGCGCCCCACTTCGTAAGCTCAACACTTTGAATCCTGTAATCTCAGTACCAGCTGTTTTGGCTGAATTGTTGATGATGGTGAATTTTACGGAGAAAGCGTTTCCGTTCTTGACTGTTCTGTATGTTATCTTGATCATTTGGTTTTCAAAAAAGATGCCTGCATCATAGTGAAGCATGCGGTGATATCCAGAGTACCAGTTTGGAGTGAGGGCAACTTTCTCTTGTGTATCTTCAAAGGGATTGTCCGAGTTGTCGTCGCCATTCGAATGGTCTCCATTTCCTGCCTTCACAATGTTCTTAGCCATGACAAGTGATTTGGAACGGTTCCTACCATTCTGTGCACGAACTATATGGTCAAGGTTGCTGATTCTCTTCATTAAAGGAGATTCCTGGGTAGCAAAAGGTGGGATGGCTTTAATGATAGCCTGTGCAAGAACCGCATTCTTCTCATCAGTAATCAACTTGAAGTATTCATAGCATCTCGTTTGAATTTCCAAATCAATAGATGCCGATTCAATTTCAAAAAGATCCACGATATCTGCAACGAACACTTGCCCTCGGAACTTAATGGCAAACTTGAAAAAAGTAGAGAGCAACATCGCCCTTGTAACTAAAGAAACTTTGAAGTAAGATTCGTAAAGAAGTCTGAACTGAACTAAGGAAGAAGTTTCAGGTTGATCCACTACCAAATGACCAAATTCTCCAAGCACGAAAGATGCAACCTTCACCAAATTTTCAGATACTCCAGATGCTATAGGTCCTCTTCTTTGGCCCTTGGTGACAGAATTGCTATGTGGATCCTTCAAAAGCCCTATTATCAATTTGCAAGTTTTTTCTTGCAAGTCTTCATTGTTCACCACAATTTGCACAATGCGCTCCCAGACTTCGTTGCTTATGTAGCTTACTCCATTTGAATTAGATCCTGTCCCAATAGACAATAGCCTTAACATTGTCGTAACATACCATGTTGAATCCGTGGCAAACTTTTCAGCTAGGACTGCAATCTTGATAGCAAGTTCCGGTTTAAGAGAAAAGTCGGCAAGCGGGAATAAATCTAAAAGCTTGTTAATTATAACAGTGTAGATCAGTGGGTTGCAAATCGTGTAGAGAAAATCCAATGCCTTTTTTCTCACAGAGATATCTTTATCGTATAGTAAATGGAAAACTATTGGCAATTTATCGTCAATAGTTTTCTTACCATGGCTAAGAGTCAGATGAGTCACGCTTGATCTTGCTGTAAGCTTGATTAAAGCATCAAGAGCTAAGTAGCGCGTGTTTGTCTCAGCAGAGTCCAAAAGCATCATCAATGCGCTTATTGCTCCGACAATCGCATCTGGAGAAGCATCTAAAAACACGGCAAGTGAAACGGCCTGGAACAAAATAGAACTCTGAGAGTTTCTATTAGGTAATCCTTTCACAGATTGCGAAGCATTGTGAATAGACTTTGCCACTACCTGTCGAAGATTATCCAAGGTTTGTTTATCAAGATCATTTATCGACAAATAGGGGAAATCATCGTTTGTGGGATCGGCCAATAAGAAGAAGTACTCAACAAGTTGAAGTAATTTGACGACAAGCCATGGTGAAGGTGTGTTAAAGTAGTAGTATTTCTCCGCACATTTTCCGTCAATAATTATCTCAACTAGTTTAGTAGCTATCGAAGGGATCAATGACTTCATGTATTGTGGGCTCAAAGTGACCACATGTTTTATCAATGGAATAGAAGATGTGACGACTCCAAAATCTTTATTGTCCATCAACTGCAATATTCTTGGAGTCCATGTAGCATTAGTGGTTATTGCGTCTGGATAGACTTTGATTAAGGCTAAGAGTGCTAATGATGACTTCTTTTTTATCAACTCGCCATTCATTGGAGATATAGCGTACGAGTAGACGACCTCAATCAATTCCAACCAGTCTTCGGAGTTTTCATCTTGCTCCTTTACTTGCAATGCAGAAATATCACTGATGGTAGATTCGTTAATGTTGAACTTCGCAGCGATGAACTGCATTGCAAGACAATTAAAGTCTTCATCATTTGATTTCAAATCTTTGAGAATGTTCTTGAAGGTTACTTTCATCAAATAGTTCATAAACAGCTTTGGTGAATCATAAATGGATCTGTTATAGTTGACCAAAAGCGATACGCTTAGGTAACCCAACTGTTTCTCCGAGAAGGTATTTGAGTCCAAAAGCTGAAAAGCCTCTTTCAAGCCGAAATCAATTGTATCTGTATTCCCCTGTAAACAAATGTAAAGGAGTTTGCAGATGTATTTCTTCTTCTGGTATCCATTTAGATTGTTGTTGCGAAACTTCTGCTGAATGTGGTTGATTTCAGAGTTTATGCGCTTGTTCTCCTCTACGTTGTCCTTGGAGTTACGCAAGTCCACGATGAACTGCGTTAACCCCTTCATTTGAGCCGGCATTTAGGGAATTGGGAAGTCAAGCTGTACTCCGTGAGCTTTTCAAATTTCCAGCTCCGGCTCTTTGGGAATCTGTCTGATTCTGTGTCACGTGCACAAATACACCTGATTCCGGGTCGTGCCTCCTGACAATTGTTGTTTTTTTCAGTGGAGCATTTTAATTGGCCAGAGCGCAGTGCGAATTCTATCCGAACTGACCAAAGAAAAATAGTGAAAATCCACAGGTATCTGCGCCCATTGATTAATCACAATGTCATCTGTTGCTAAGACTGCTTCTACCAAATTGAACTGGTCCAAGGTTATCTCTTCCTTGGGTTTGACTGGTTCCACTGCATCCTCCTTGTCCGCTTTCAAGAAGAGATACGATGAAGCTAAGAAGACCAACCTCGAGTTGCAGGAACAGCCAACTGAAGTCGATTTCGCCTACTACAGATCTGTCTTGAAGAACACCAAGGTTATTGACGATGTCGAGAAGGCTGTTAAGGGTTTCAAGCCAGTCACATACGACGTTTCGAAGAACTTGAAGAACATTGAGATTTTCGAACAGAAGGCCATTGACAACGCTAAGGCCACCGAGGCTTCCGTTAACGAGGAGATCAGCAAGTTGGAGGCCACTTTGAAGGACATTGAGAGTGCTAGACCATTCGACCAATTGACTGTTGAGGACGTGTCGAAGGCTAGACCAGACTTGGATGAGAAGGTCACTTACATGGTCAAGAACGGTAAGTGGGAGGTCCCATCTTACAAGGAGAAGTTTGGTGACTTGACTGTTATGTAATTTATCGTATGGTCATTAAAGAATAAGAGATTAGTCAAGCGTAGACAATTGTTTTCAATTACATGGTCAATTCCCCACCTCGATTGATTGCCATTTCTGTGACTTGGAATCATATCTCTGGTGTAAGTTATTGTTTATGTGAAAGATAAAGTCAAGGCTCAATAAGTTTTGAGTAGAGAGTCCCATAGGTAGAGTGTTTTGAGTGGAGTGACCCATTGGGAAAGTGTTTTGAGTGGAGTGGCTCATTTGTAAAGTATTTCGAGTGTATCCCAGGAATTGATATCCTTGTTCAAACTTCTTATCCAAAGATGTTACAAGGATATTGCATCTATACTTTTCAGCAACTCTTTTTATAATACCAACAAGCTTATTCAATATTTCGATCTTGCTGTCAAAAACTGTAGATCCTGTAGCTTCTGTATGATACAAGTTGTCCACAGTCTGTAAATCCCAGTATAACATTGACAAGTTATCAATAATCACAGTTCCTGGTAATAATTCTGGGAAAAGAGACCCTGCTAATAACTTTCTCAAGACTCCCATAAGCTCTTGGGTATTACGTACCTGATCTGTTATTGTCCAATTGGATCCAACCAGCTTTAGTGGTGAACATGGAATTACCAAGAAGTGTTGGTTCATATTATCCTGTGAAACCATTCGGTAAAAGGTAATTTGGTCATTTCGACGAGTGAATGAAAATTGTAAGGTATTATTGCAAAACTCTGTACCGTATACTACAACCTTTTGTTGAGGTATCGGTACAAGGTCGTACAACTTACCTTTCTTCATATATGACACGAATTAGTGACACTTTTTCGTTAATTAAAGATCACGAAAATATTAGAGAACAATCGAAAAGCGCGACTCTATCATGCGGCTTTTTCACAAAATGTGCAGCCAGCATCTGCAAAAACTAGTAATTGTAAAAGCGCATTTGCAATATACAATGGGCCTTTTAGCGGTAGACATATATTGTCGCATGGCTACAAACTGAAAATTCGTCTGCAAAAACACGAACGCGTTTGTTTGAACAATATAAAGATCTCGTATCGCACTTAGTAAAATAGCCTCTCAACATGCTATTAACCATCTTGTTTCTTGTTAGCCTTGTGAGCTGCAAATCGATTTTATTAACAAATGATGACTCTTGGGTTTCAACTAATATTCGTGCTGCTTACCGGGATTTAACAAAAGCTGGTTACGACGTACTTTTGGTTGCACCTGTATCTCAACGCTCCAGTTGGGGTGGACGGTTTCAGATACCGTCCAGTAAAACTCTTGAGACAGATGGAGAATTTGGATATGTTAAAGCCGGATCACCAAGTTGGGGACACGAAGAAAATGATCAACATATTTGGTATTTCAATGGAACACCATCATCTTGTGTTGCCTTTACCATAGACTATCTTTTACAGAGTAAAGAAGTGTCAGATTTTGGGACTACAATTGATCTTGTTGTTTCAGGTCCTAATGAAGATCCTAATCTTTCACCTGGATTTTACACAAATAGTGGAACTATGGCTGCTGCTTATACTGCACTTTACCGTGGAATCCCTGCTATAAGTTTTAGTGGTAGCGATACAAACAACTCATTTTTCAAAGATTCCTTGAACACTGATCTGCAAAATCCTGCCAACATTTATGCCACAAAAATAGTTGACTTGGTAGACAAATACTTCAATGCAAGTAATCCATTCCCTCCAACTACTGGGTTAAATGTTAACTTCCCTCCTGTTGGACATCTCAATTCGTCATGTGAGGATCCTAAATGGACCTTTACAAAGTTAATGGGAACTGGAGTTTTCCAACAAGGTGTCAAATATGACTCAAGCTCGGAACTTTTGCAGGTCGATATTAAGTACGTCGACAATATTGAATCACTGTGTATTTATGGAGATTGTTCATTACGTGCAGAACATGACGTCTTCCTTGAATTTAACTGTGAATCTACCGTTAGCGTATTCTCTATCGATTATGATGCTAATGCTGACCAAACTGACAGTGTCAAAAAACTGTTAGGATTCTGACGTGATCTAAGCCTGAAATGTAATGTTCCCTTAATCGACCTCCTTAATGTAGGCTTTCCGTTTGCGAAGCCTCGAAGGCTTTATGAACGCTAATCTATGATATTACGTAAACGTGGACTATGGGGTGATAACTACCCACATTGCGGGAATTGTCATGTTCGGTTGCTAACGGTTAGATGTAATAGAATTACGTAAGGTGGGGTCGGATTTTTCGGATCATCACGACAACATCGTCTAGGGGTTACTCATTAAGATGTAGATAAAGGTAGAACCATGTATGATACTGTGGATGTAAGCTAGGCTGGCCAAGGTTTGTAGTTTATGCACAGCGAAGCATATCAGCCCTTCTAAAAAATAAATATTCAATACAACATTGAGGCATCTCAGCCTTGTTTTTCAGTGTCAAATATGCACAGGAATGGTGAGGCTTGGAGATCGGCATGAATGGTAATATGACCAAGTCAGTCATTTTGTTCAAAATCTGTACAGATCTTTTTACTTCTCTGTGAACATAGTTAATCTCCTAAGCTATGGACCACACCGAGAGGAGTGATTTGTTGGTGGTTAAACCTGAGGATCGGGTTAGCTTATCTGTCAGAGAGTTAACTGTTTCTGTTGCCAACAATCACACTTCGTCAAAATCAAGTGAAAACTACGACTATCCTGCTTCATTGAATATTCTTGATGGCATTTCATTAGACTTGGGAGCTGGCCAAATGATGGCTATCATGGGTGGTTCTGGTAGTGGTAAGACTACTTTGCTCAACACATTATCTGCCAGGCTCAATGTCAATCATAAAGGAATGACATTCAGTGGGTCAGTGGAATACAAGACGCAGAGCAATGTTAACAAGATCAAGAACTCCTACCTTTTACAAAATGACATATTCCTTGCTGGGTTATCTGTTAAAGAAACCTTGAAATACCAGGCAGATTTACGTATGCCATCTTCTGTGAAGAAAGAAGAGAAACTAGCATTGATAGACACATTGTTGGATACCCTTGAATTGGCACACTTATCAAACCTGATAGTACTTTCATTCACTAAGAAAATCAACTTATCTGGAGGTGAGCGAAGGAGATTGTCCCTTGCTATACAATTGTTAAACAAGCCTTCAATTATTTTTCTTGATGAGCCAACTACAGGGCTTGATGCTAGTAGTGCTTTAAAACTAGTGAAGCTGATCAAGAAGCTAGCAAGTCCAAAATTCGGAATAACAGTGATCTTGTCAATACATCAACCTAGAATTGAAGTTTCAAATTTATTCGACTCCATTTGCTTGCTCACTAGAGGTGGTAAGCTAGTATATTGTGGGAGTTTAAGAGACTCGTATGACTACTTTGGCGGTTTAGACTTCATCACAGATCTTGGACCTCCTGATGAAATGCTAGAATACATCATAGGACTCTCTGTTAAAGATTATTCAACTAGAGCAAAAGAGGACTTCACAGAGAGAAGAATAGGCATGTTGGTAGCACATTGGAGGGTACATTCTGATAACATATTGGGTCCTGCCAAAGCCGATCTGGATATGAAAGGACTTATTAAATTGTTCTCTAGATCGAGGAAAGATCAGCCCTCATTTTTAAGGGAAGTCATGATCTTAACAAAACGAACCTTTATTCTCACTTTACGTGATAAATGGTATTTAATTGCTTTAAATGGTGGAACAATATTCATGGCAGCATCAACAGGATGGATGTTTTATAAACCTCCAAAAGATCCTACTGGTATCCGGTCAACTATTTCTAGTTTATACGCAATGTTGGAGATTATTGGATTTTCTCCTGTGTTTCTCGAACTAGAGCGTTTGTGGGACAGTGACGGTATGAATTTTGTGCGAGAATACCAAGAAAACTACGTTAGCATTCCAGGCTTTGTTCTTTCGAGACGATTAGGCAAGTTATTTTTGGAAGATCTCCCTGTAGGAGCCCTTTTTGGAATAATTACATATTTCATGTGGGGGCTTCGTGGTGGTGTGGGGCATTTTTTCATATATTTCTTGATTACCGTGTTGGTGAGTTTCATTGGCATGGCAACGGCAATGGTTTGTTTTGCTCTTGGCTCAGACTTGGCACTTTCAACGTTAATATTGAACGTTTTTTACCAATTGCAAAACAGTGCATGTGGTTACTTTGTGAATGCGAAACATATGCCAGTTTATGTACGTTGGATTAAATACTTGGCATATTTTTGGTACGCATTTGGGGGTCTCACATCAAATCAATTCACTAAGTGGGAGGGCCATTGTCCTCATGCTGATAAGAGTTTATGTGTTGAATATACAGGGAAATATCAGCTTCATTTGCTCGGATATCCTGAGAGATGGATAGGCGCACCTATCGGCTACTTGCTTATATGGTTATTTGGATTGTATGGATTGGCACTTGTGGCACTATACTTTAGAAGTTTTGAGATGGAAGTATCCAAACCGAAAACCAATAAGTTTGGAGATGAGGAATTGGGTGATGATGAGTTAATTTTCGATGATCGAGAAATGTCTCCATTCATGACCCAAGCTCTGAACTCCTACCCAATGAGTGATTTAAGTCCATTTAGCGGATCCAACTATGCGTCAGGTATTAATTCCCCCCGCAGCAATAATGGTGAATTCTCGCAAGATGACGGACCATTAAAAACAGATATTAACATTCGAAAGATCAGCTTATCAGTGTCAACTATGGGTGGCCCATTTTCAACAGAATTGCAGCATAAAGATCTCTTGCAGGGACTCAATGCAGATTTTGAAAGTGGATCAATCAACATTGTCATGGGTCCTTCAGGTAGTGGTAAAACAACCTTATTAAACTTTTTATCGCATAGGTTGCATAGGCTTTCAAAGTTTAAGCTGGATGGTCAAATCATGTTGAATGAAGTTCAAGAAATATCAGCGCATGAATTAGCAAGAATATCATCATATGTTTCCCAACAAGATGATACTTTAATTTCAACACTCACAGTAAGAGAAACGCTTTACTTTCAAGCGAAGTTGAGATTACCAAGACATGAGCAAAAGAGAATTAAACCGATTGTGAATACTCTTATTCGCAGAACTGGTTTGATCGAATGCGCTGACATTTTGATAGGGTCCGATCTTGTCAAAGGTATATCAGGAGGAGAAAAGAGAAGATTATCTATTGCTATCCAACTCTTGAGCAAACCCAAAATACTATTTTTAGATGAGCCTACGTCTGGATTGGATAGTGCAACTGCATTGTCAGTTCTCGAACTTTTAAAGAAATTGGCGACGAGAAATGGAACAACGATAATCGCAACAGTACATCAACCAAATGAAGAGATGGTGAAAATTTTCGATAATGTTTTGATTTTGGTAAGAGGTGGACGTGCTGTGTATAATGGGAAGGTTGATTCAATGCCTCAATTCTTTGGATCTAATGGATACGTTTTCCCTTCAACAATTAACCCATTAACATACATTCTAGACTTAGTTACCAAACGTGATAATGAAAAACCAAACGATTTGAAAACTCGGATTGATAACTTGGTGAAAAATTGGAATACAGAAATGACTCAGCGATGCATAATTCCTACTCCACTTGCAAACAAGAATACCTTGGTTGATTTTTCAAAGCTTGAACGGAAGAAATCGCCATTTTTCGTCATTTTGAGGACCATTGCTTATAGACAGTTCTTGAATACGATCAGAAACTTTGACATCTTGTTCGCTAAAATTATTCAAACAGTCTTGCTAGGGGTCGTTCATACTTTGTTTTTTGCAAGATTGAGTGATGAGCAGTATGGAATCAGCAACCGCTTGGGATTAATCCAAGAGGTTTTGAACTTATATTTTGTCGGGTTGATCAATAATGTTTCTCTCTACCCTATTGAAAGAGACATCTTTTACCTGGAGTATAAGGATGAATTATATGGGGTTGCCGAGTTCAGTTTGTCTTACTTTTTGAATGAATTCCCATTGGAAGTCATCCCATGTTTGATCTTCAGTGTGCTCGTTGTTTTTGCCGTAGGGCTACCTCCTACGGCTGGTATGTTCTTCGCAATGTTTTTTGTATCATTCTGTGCACTCAGTTGCGGAGAATCCCTCGGGATTTTTGGAAACAGTTTGTTTGATCATTTAGGTCTTGCAACCAATGTTTTGTTGAACCTTGCAATGATCTCGATTTTCATGGCAGGAACAATGTCGTTAACGATGCCTGGCTTTTTTACAGACTTCAATTATATCAATCCAATGGCCTTTGCTGTTGGCATATGCACAACTTTAATATTTCAAGGACATGAATTCAAGTGCCCTACAGGAAACTGTGAATTTTCTAATGGTGATGATCTTTTACGTACTACAGGTCTCACGAATGGAGTTGGGTTATTATTCGGAGCGCTTGTTGCGTGTCTTGTGGTTTACAGAGTAGTTGCGATTGCATCGGTGTTTATAAAGGTGCGCTGGTTCATATAGACTTTTACATATAATGTGCTTGATTACAAACTCATTTCAGCCTTTCAGTTCACTATATAGCAAAATAATATTGGTACCGCCGGGAAACTTAACATTCGATCAACTCAACGACTTCCAAAACCACTGGGTTACATTGGTAACCAATAGGTTCGTCATATAAATTGAAAAACTCGCCTGAGGCACACTGGTAAAATTTGGTCGAGTCTCCGAGTGCCAACCTGCCCTCAGAGGTGATAGACCAACCTGCAGCGTAAATAGTTCCGTGTTGAGGAACCGGTCCATCGAACTGGAACTGGTGACTCATGACAATAGAACCGATTCTATTGTTGGAATCTCTCAAGATACCATCTTCCAAAGAAATCAGAAGAGCACTCTCAGTAGAGCATGCAACCGCGTTGACTGGAGAGACTTCATCTTGTCCATCACAGTCATCATCGGCTATTTCATCTTTGTGTCTTGGAATATCATGGAAACCTCTTTTAGCATAAAACTCTCCACTTTCATCATCATTGCAATCATCGACTTCTTCAACTTCCTCCTCCTCAGTACAGTCAGCATCGTCCGTAGATTCATTAGGGAATCTTTGGATTTGACCGTCACCGATTTGGTGGACGTCAATAGCCTTTGTTGGTTTAGGCATAGATGTGAGATAGGAGGTGGTGAAAGTAGTGGTCAATGCGATTGTGTGTGATTTTGGAGCTGGAACATGTTCAGGCTCTTCATATTCACCTTCATCATTGACTACATATGGATTGACTACAAATCCAAATCTGAAAGGAACCGAATCATATGAGCCTTCAAGCGCCAGACACAGTGGCTTGAGTAGGGTCCAGTCTTCACCTGATTCAGGATTATAGAAGGCTAGACAAATGTTGGTTAAAGTCAAAATAAGAGGTAATCTCATAAACATTGTTGGGATAGAAGAAGTAGTGGTTTGTTTTTTTAAAGTTTTGCAGCCAATTCCTGTCTTTATGTTGAAAATTGTGTGCGGCAATGCTTTTTTACAAAAACATACGCAATTTACTGAAAAAAAGTGTAATTACCTAAAAACCAGAATGATACAAGTTCACAATCAAGTGACATCAAGAGTAGTTTTTTCTTGTTGAAAGAGCTGTGCTATGACGATGGATCGTGGCAACCAATTTTTATACAGGACTCACGATAACCAGTCAATTTTTTATGAGTAAGCAATTTAAAAAAACAAAAAGCTGCACAAGTAAAATCCAAGATGTTTTCTAGATCATTACTCCAGGCTACTAGAATCGTAAGTTAACATACTAAGTGACATTATAATGAAGATACTAATAGTTAGCCATTTCAAAGAATCCCACAGAGACTTCCAGTCCGTTTGATTTCTACTGAAATTAAGAATGCCATCGACACCGCAGTTCAGTCGTCGAAGGTTGTCTTATTCATGAAGGGTACCCCTGAGTTCCCACAATGTGGCTTCTCGAGAGCTACTATTCAGATTTTGGGCCAACAAGGTGTGGACCCAGAGAAGTTTGCAGCTTACAACGTGTTGGAAGATCCTGAGTTGAGAGACGGAATCAAAGAATACAGTGAGTGGCCAACTATTCCTCAGTTATATGTGAATGGTGACTTCATTGGTGGATGTGATATTGTCACAAACATGGCTCAGAGCGGCGAGTTGGCTGACTTGTTAGAGACCAATGATGCCTTGGTTCCAGAGGAGCAAGAAGGAACTGAGTCCGCTGACATCACACCTTCCAAAAGATCTTAAGCTTGACTTATGACTGTAAATAGAGGAGATATTTAAGAATCAACAAACATTCGTTACTACTGATAATTCAACACATCATGTCTCTAACAGCCATAATTCCCAGTGCGAAGTACCAAATTTATATATTTCAAGGGGTACAATAATTCCTTGTAGTCAATATATCATACATTTATAGTTTGTCCCTAAATAATACCAATCCTTCAAGATTATATGAACCTTTGAGTTTGCAGAAAAAAAATTATGATACAGTGGGTGCCAAGGCATCAGAGGGGCTAATACTACCACCCTGACCAGAAGCATTGGATTGATACTTCTTCAAGCTTTTTCCGACCGTTGAAGATCTCCTCCTCGTAAGAAGACTCGATTCGTTCAAATTAAGAGTAAACTTGAAGTCACCATTTATGCCAGATATGATCGACGAAGACCTCGTTTGGTAAGTTAAGTCCTGGTCATTATCATTTCTGATAACATCATCTTCGTCGTGATCATCCTCTGATAAGGAATTGGAAGAAAGTTCTGAAGCATCAGTTAAAAAGCTGTCCTCGACCCTTGATCTTGATGTATTCAGGTTTAATCTTCTCGATGTAAGACTAGTAACTTCATCGTTAGTTTCGGATTCGAAGTCTTCTTTATCGTCTAGATCTGCTTGTGGTCTCTTTTCAATAGGATCACAAGAATCGTCATCGTCATCATCATCATCATCTTCTTCGTCGTCGTAATCAACATGAATTGGCGCAACGTTGAAAATATCTTTGAAGTTTACCGCATCTAAAGTGCCTGGATTTGGAGTTCTTGGTAACTTCTTCTTGACCTTTGTCACCAGAACATCAGACCCAGATGATTGTTTCAAAGCGGAATCATCGTCTATGCTTAAGCGAACCTTGTTCAGACTTGAAATAGAATTTCTAATACCAATTGGGCCCTCGTCAGTTTCATATTCTTCTGCAATATTTTCAATAAACGGCAATGCTCCAGATCTTCCAGAAACAATATGTGCTGTAGCGTCAACCCCAGACACAAATGACGAGACACTTGAGTCCATCATTGCCGGGTTATCAAAAACTTTCTTTATTGCTTCCGCACGTGGAGATTTTAATGGGGGGTTCACTTGGTCGGCATATTCGATATGCTCTGTGCTCGAATCCTTCTTGCTATCAAATGTACTGAGTGAAAGATTGTTGTCACTATTAAATGGTACATTCTTCACCACATATTGATTTGCATTGAAGTAAGTGGTCGTGTCGTTTGATTGATCTTTTACCCATGGATGTTCCCATATTTCTTGTATGGTAATTCTCTCCTCTGGGTTGACAACCAACATTTTGGAAATCAAGTCCTTAGCATCTTCAGATATTTCATCCCACCAAGGTTTTAAGAACTTGTACTTCGCTTGTAAAATCTTAGACGTTAACTCAGAAGGATCGTCGTCATAAAACGGGGGGAAACCACAAAGAATAGTATATAGTAAGCATCCAAGAGACCAGATATCAACAGATTTCGAATAGTAGTTCCGCTTGGAAATGTCATTTGTGAAAACTCTTTTCTTAGCACCAGGAGATGTTGCATTGCATGTAATGACTTCTGGGGCTGTGTATCCAGCAGTACCGCAAGGGGTTTTCAAATTAGTGTGTCCAATATTACCACCGGCTTCAGACTTAGGCAACTGCTTAGCCAAGCCGAAATCAGCTAATTTGACCACTCCAATCGTTCCTCCTCCGACATGATCCACAAAAAGACCTTCATCTATTTTAGATTCGTCATCAGATTCACGAAGACATTGTTTGAAATCCTCTGTTGGTCTACCGAAGTAAGGAATTTTTATGAAAAGAAGATTCTCTGGTTTTATATCTCTGTGCACAATATTTTGAGAGTGTAAGAACTCAACAGCAGTGAGAAGCTGCTTGAAAACGTGCTTTGATAATTGTTCTGAGAAATAAGTATACTCGATTATCTTATTGAATACTTCTCCTCCATCACAATATTCAAGAATAAGAAAGCAGTTCTCACGAGTATCAAAGTAGTCGTACAATGTTAACAAATTGTCATGCGAACGCACTTTCTTCATAATGTTGATTTCATTCTTTATGTTGTTCATTTGTTTGTTGGTGAGATTCGCTTTGTTGATAACTTTAATGGCTTTTAATTCTTGTGGTTGATTGATGTCAACTGCCTTGTAGACAATAGAGAAGGCACCCTCTCCTAAAATAGAGAGCAACTTGTAGTTGGATGGGAGGCCAGGATACAAGTCATTTAAAGGGGTGTTTATCGAGAATACTGATGCTGGAGCCTCAACTTCCTTCTTCGTGCTAGAAGTAGTTGATTCTGTTCTCGGAACGGAAACTCTGGAAGAATCTTTTGAGCCAGATTTTACCGAAGAAGTTGTCTGTGGCTTATCTTGGTTTACAAACAACTTCTTAAAGTTCTGCTTTAGTCAGTATATATGTTAGAAGTCAACTATGGACTATACTTACCAGTATCAAAGGCATTATGGACTCGTGATTAGTTTTATCATGCGGTTTAGCTTGTAATCTTAGCGATGTTGAATGTTAGAATACTACTCAGTAGTTAAGCTGTTGATGCTTTTTTCTATGGAGTGATCTAAAACTATATATAATTTTGAGTGGATAAAAAAAGAGACCATGCAAAGTTGCCCTTAAATTCCCCCTCACTACAATTCCCTTGTTTAGCTTTTTCCATTTATTTTTTTCCCCGTTGATATGGGAGCGATTCAACGGATCTGGGGTAATAAATAGTCAGTCAGTCCCGAGTAATTATTACAGGTAAACATATACTTAATCAAGTTTGTGGTTTAAAGGGTTTGGTACTTAACATCATAGAGTTTGTGAAGTAAACACATATAACTTAAGCCAAGATACGGGGATAAAAAAGAATCTTGTGCGTATTTTTTTACGTCAGACAACTTTTTTTTGTGACGTCATAGTGGGGAGTTTGTAAGACATCCCAGATCGAATCTCCTCAGACGCAACAAAAAAGGAAAACAAGACCAGTTATAAAATGGTTATGTACAAGACCGGACTGCATGTAGAGTAAACATAAGAGGAATTCCAGAACACCAAAAATACCATTCCTGTATATACGCTTTACCTTGATCAGGGCATACAACTGATCACACACCTGATTCCCCTCTACTGGCTGGGAGTACATATAAGGTAGTAATCTTGATTGGGACGAAATCTCATGGACGACTGGCGATTGATAATCAGCTTATATGTACTACTGCTAACTTGGGTTTTTCTCTTAAAGTTGTACGTCACACCCATTGTTCCTCGGAATGGACCAACTCGAAGCCACCACCCATTGCAAAATCGTAGTTCGGGCAATATTATAGTATTGTGCTCGTAATTATCCTATTTGCGATCTACTTTTTTGATGTTAATCTCGTAACTTGAGACATGCTTGTAGCAGACTTTTTTGTGCAACAAATGCCTATAGGCTCATCCTGGGTACTTTATTTTGATATATTTCTTAACCGTTATGGAAGCTCATGTACGTGCCAATACGGTTGATGGTATAAGGAACTTAGAGGAGCTTTGTAGTCACCTAGTTGTTTCCCTTTAATTGTTGCAATTTATTGATTGAATTACTCTATTTACATCTTTCCTTAGATATCGATAACCATGTACATAGTTTGTATCTAAGCTTAAGGTCTGAGCTCTAGTGAATCATAACGCCCATTAATCTCTTTCGACTTCTGCTCTTGTCAACACTAGCTTCTTACATGTTGTTGTCTACGGTTGATGCACGACCTTGATGATATTTGCGCTACCAGATCCATCGCATCAGAAGAGAAGAGACAATAAAATTTGGGAAGAGTCAATGAGTGAACCCAAGAAAAGGTTTGAGTCCAAGAAGGAGAGGTATAGTACCAGCAGATTGGACACCAATGTCTTGAGTGAATTTGACCATGTCGTGGCCGATTTCTCTAATATTGGGGCTCTTTTGGACTTTATTGAGAGCGGATCATTGGACAAAGTACTCACCAACTGGTCTATTCTTTCCAATGCAAACAACCACTCGGAATTTGTCGACCTTTCTGTGAAGATGGCAAAGGCAACATTCATGATTAACCTTGCAACCGGTGTGGATAGCCTCGAAGACGTGAAAGTCGGTTCAGGATACGAGTACCGCCTACTTGAATCGAGAAGTGTTATACTTGCTTTCTACAAGAACCTCATTTCAAATCATAGCAAAGTCATTTACCGCTGTTTGAATAGTTTCAAACCATCTTCTACCAACCCTGTTTTGAAGACGTTGATCAACTCCATCAAGTATGATTCATCCAATGCTACAGAAATCTTTAACGAGTTTGACTTAAGTATGCCAAATTTGCCTAAATTGTTAGTCCCCACTAGAATGGACTCTTCAGAAGGTGCAAAGCGTACCACAGAACGTGAAATTGTATCTATTAGAGCAAACTTTTTGAGATTCTGGATGGTATGGCTTGCAAATTTGTCGAGTTTGGTGAGAAAGGACGTCATGTTAAAGCATTATAAGATCATGGGCAATATCTGGAAATACATGTTTGAAGTCGATTCTATCGAATTACTTTCTGAAATATTTGCATTTATTAAGGATTCTATCCTTCTTGAGTCAAACTTCAAGAAACTTACAAAGTGTTTGATCTTGAATGAACACTTCTTTCAAAGGGTACAACCTATTTTCCTCAGATTGTTGAACTTAACTTCGCATCCTTTTATTGAACTCTTCAATCTGGTGATGAATATTATCATTTCCGATACAAAGAATGGGTTGATATATCCAACACCAAAGCTCTGGCAAAAGACTAAAAATGGCCAAGAAGTTGGTTCTCATCATGAAATAGAGCTCAACAATCTTTCTTATAAAATTAATAACAAGTCCCTTTACACACTTGTTACTTCAATGAGACCATTTGAATCTTTCAATCAACTCGAGTTTGTTGAAAGATTATTGCAAAACTGCCCGGAGTTAATTCCTGTTTATATGCAGTGGACTATTCAAAATGGTGGTGGTTATCATGAGCCATCGTTGACCTCTTGGTGGATGAGTCATACATTATTATATTCAAAGATTATACTGCTTCCACTTCCAGATGAGTTAACAGCCATAACTGATTTTGTTAGTCAAAATATAGAGTTAGACATGAAATTGATTTCAGAATCAATATATTTGGCACCATTAACCAAAAGTGCATTGAACAAATGTCTTGAGACAAACAAACCGATCATTACTCAATTGTCTTTGCAATTGATTTCACAGATCTGTCTAAAGACCAAAGAACTCATGAAAGTACCTGCAATTAGTCATAAACAGGAATTAGTGGAATTAGTCTTCAATCACTTACCTGACTTCACTAATATCATATCAGTCTACACCAAAAACGAAGATAGCAATGGCAAGAACTCAAAGTTAATCAAGTTCACTTCATTACAAATCATCAATTTATATTGTGAGTTGTTCCCGAAGATGTCCCCTAATACTATTTCTCAGATCACTACTATCACAAACAATGGTTTGAGCCAATTAATAGATGGAGGATTGAATAAGAGCACGAAGTTTGACTTAACCCTTTTGAATGAGTATTTATCGATTCACTCTAACATGAAACACGATCAACTCAAATGGTGGGTGGGTTCCAAAGGTGGTCACTCATTGTTTTCAAGTTTGATCAAATTAGGATCGGCATCTTTGAGAAGCATTGACTCTGGTTCGATCGATGAGTCGTTCGTTTGGAAAACTGCAAATCTTTTAGCAGGCTTAGTGGATAGTAAACTTTTGTTTGACAAAGGCTTATTAATTACTCCTGTTCTTGCTCTTATCTATTCTTTTGATTGCAGTGATCAGGATTTACCATCAGTGTGGAATTTATTAGATGAGGTCATTGGAAGAGTCGTAAGATCTCCATACAAATACATCGATCTCTCCCACAAAAATTACAACGATGTCAGCATCTTTATTGTTGCCCTCATTGAACAATTTAACTTCGTTCTTGAGAAGAACGCTAATGCATCCAATGAGACCAAATGGTTATTCAACTGTTTAAAGTACCTCATTGTTGTGGGTGAAGATAAACTTGCAATTATCAAGATGTTGAACGATTTTCTTGGTAAACTGGAAGCTTTCAATGCAATTGTTAGTTCAGAGAGTCTCTTCGATGTCCTCGAATTCAAGGATCAAACGTTGGTTGTTGATGATCGCAACAATTCATTTTTCACAAAGGTTGTGAATACATCAAATCTGAACTTTGTCAAGAACTTCAAGGAGATTGAAAAGAAACCACTCATAACAAAATTAGACCTTGCAGCATTGATCTTCAAGATTGAACTCCTTATTAACGACAAGGAGTTCATTAAGCACAAACGCTTTGAAGAAATTATTGTTCTGGTCTTCTCTAAACTTGGAAATTTCGTTTTGAGTACGTCGGATGAGAACACTTTCAGATACCTTGGATCATCTAAATTTTGGTCGAGATTTTTGGTGCTTGATAAAGAAAGCGTACTTCCAAATGATAAGAAGTTCCTTGTGTTTGGTATTTTAAACGAAATATTGCTCCAAATACCTCTTCCCGTCACGAGATCAACAGAGTTGCATGATTTCATTTACCGCACCTTCCAAGATGATTCTTTGACTTCGTTCCAAGAGGTTCTCATTGGAGAGTATAACTGGATTTTGACTGATACACAGGTCGCTTACATTTTGAATGAGAGTGGGGTGCAAAGCAATTCGACTTTGACTTTAAAGTTGATGCAATCTTCTGTTAACAACAACATCAAAGTTAAGCCACTGGTGTTTTTTGGTGTTCTTGTGAACCTCTCTGTTGGAAAGGACCTCGAAGATCAAAAACGGATGTTATTATCGCAAATGTTGGAAAAAGGTTGCTTAGATGACGAAGGGAAAATCGAGATTGATTCTGAAGTTTCCTCCATCTTGCAAGATGAATCAAAACTCTACCTTTTGGATTACTTGTTCAAGTCACCTTACAAACAAAGTTTGATTGAGTACGTGAATGACAAGGTTGAGCATCTTATTGCAAATGAGAAGCTCATGTTCGCGGTGGCTTATGCCATTTCCACGAATCTGGTGGATATTGAAAGTTATGCTGGTTTGATCAAATTCTTAACAATGGTAACACAGCATGCTGTGAAAGCGATTTCAGAAGTGGGGAACACATATAAATGGAACGAGTTGCTTGTTATCTTGGCTAATGGAATTCAGTCTATAGAAGATGATTCCATGTTGGTAGAGCAAATATTCAATTATGTTGATTCTAACAACGCGAAGGTGTCGATGATTCCTGAATTCGCTAGCTTTGTTTTAATTTTGGTGAAATCCAAGCTGAAGGTCGATGACAGAGTTAAGACATGGGTGCACAAAGCTATGCTCTACATAACAAAGAAGTTTGCTGAATCAAACAACTTGTCTGCATCATTTAACCGCTTTTTGGATTCATTTTGCGAGTTAACCAAACTATTATATCAGATCAACTCAAGCATATGGGAACTTGTTCCTGCTTCCATAGTGAACACTCAGTTGGAAGTTATTTTGAGACATGCGGAATGGATTCTTGAGCCAAGATATTTGGAGTACCTGATTTCAATTGTGATCACGAGCAACAAAAAGTTGATCGCTTACGAGAAGGCAATACAAATATTAGTGAGCAATAAAAACATTTCGTTGAATTCTCTACCAAACAAGGATAATTCTCGGATTCGCTTCTTGTCAGCAACATTGTTAGCAAGTTTGTTTGCGTTCAATCCTGCTAAAAACTCGACCGAGTTGTTGCAGGACAAGTTGATACTCTTTTACCTTGGAACCACACGGGCAGAAGATGTGATTATCAAGAGTGTTTTAGTTAAGATTGAAGCCCAGATCGCAAAGCTGTGGGTAATCAAGGTGAACAACTGGGCATTTACCGATGAAATGAGCAATGAAGAGATCGAACTTGTTGGAGAAGACAGGTTAATTCTTGAAGATAAATCCGGTTTTAACGTTGTTTTAAACAAAAACTTTGTGAGGAACACAATCGAAAACTATTCTCGTTCCAGCAATATGGTTGAAGTGCCCGAGCAATTGTCAACATTATCTGGGCTGCCTGAGTCTTTCTTTGAAACCCTTGAAGCATTTTATGATTCCAATTGTATGAATGTCGATCGCGAGTATAGGAAATCGAGTTACGATGTTGAGTTCTTTATCTTGGTTATTCTCAATAGTGAAGAGTTACTCAAGTTCGTTTCTCCAGTGTCTGATGTTAAAGATGATAGCCGTGGCCCAATGCCGATTTTCAACACCAAGAATTTAATCGACTCCAATATTTTGCAGCTATTGGTTATCAACTTGTCTAACGAAAACACGAGGATTGTTGAGATCACAAAGATCATTTTGCAAGGTGTATTGAATTCTCTTGGTGAAGAGGCTGGGGGCTTTCAAGACAAAGGTCTTTTCCGTGTTTATGTGGCCAATATATTAAACACACTCAAGAACCACAATGATGACATCCCTCCATTGGTGTGGTATATTTACTCGAGATTCATACCGATTTTGTCCAATCCAAGCCACTTCTTATACGAAAAGTGTTTCCGATTCGTTCTTGCTAACACCAGTTTGTATCCGAAAGAGATACCATTATACCAGTCAATCGTATTTTCTGTCAAAGGAGAGACAGATTCAGATGACGATACATACTACAGACAAGTCAACTGGTTGGTAGATGGCTTCATTTTGGGATCAAAAACAGAAAAGGACATTCATTTACTTCAAATTCGCGGAGCTTTTGAGTGGATTCTCAACTTATTGAACTCTCCTTTTGCTAGTATGAAGCTCAGGACACAAGTGTACAAGCTCTTGTTCCAAATCCAGAGTATTGACCAGGGCTCAGACTTGTTAATTTCAAGATTTGGAATTTTGGCTAATATGGAGCAGAACTTGCACGGATTGGAGACATCATTGCGGTCGCCAATTTTGAATTCCGACTTGTTTGATGAGCAGTTGAAACTTAATTTGAAAGAAGTGGTTCTCAGGTTAGGTTTCTCTTCTTGTGCAAGTAAGAGATTGAGAGAATGGACTGGAGGTGATTTGCCACAATATGTGAAGCGGATTGCGTAAGCACGAAAGAAAACTATTTTTTGAGAGGCTCGTTATCTATACACAAATACTAGTAAACTAATCATGGGTGTAAGTATAGTCTAATGTTGTAATAAGTTCCCAAGACTAATAACTCAAGCTCGGAAAGCTCACTCACTACTCAATCGATTTAGTGTTGATTTCCATTATCTTAGCTGGTATTCACAGAAATACGGGGTTAGTGTTTGACACTACACATTTCTCGTCTATTGATTTCCGCAGATGGTTTGGTAATTATCTTGCATTCGGTGAAAGATGCTATGATTATACCGTGTCGTTATTGAGGATGTCGGGGTATTTTAAGCAAAAGAACTTGGTGTTGGACTACGTGTCGAGAGAGGCTGGTAAAGCCTTAAAGCAGCAGACAAACAGAGATATTAGCGATTTCCCACAACGCTCTCAGTAGTCACGTTAATATATGAAATGATGAAGCATATGCATCAGAGCTAAGTCGTAAACATTGTAGTAGTCGAGAAACAACTCAGATTTACCCTCGTCAGAACAGATAAAAATCGTGTGCAAAACTGGGCATCATTATTTCGATGATGTTAAATATCTCGGTATGTCAATGTCAATTGATCCTATGATACGATTGCCACTTCATCTCATAATGACCAATCCATCATTTTGATCACAAAGCAATAGAGTCCTAATGACCGTGTATCATGATGCTAGAACTTGCGAGAAGACTTCACTCGTATTTCTTGAAAACTGGATACACACAAGAATTCCCACTAACATTGACAAGTAATGACTGACGCTGCAACACTTATAACTTCATTCAAAAATGCAATTGAACTAGAGCAGAAGTCTGATATTCTATTGACAGATACATATCTTCAATCATATTCCCCTAAAAAGCTTTCACAATTAGGGTTAGCTGTGATCAACCTTGTCGTGGATAATGTCCGTGAGGGTTTCGGAGGAAAGACAATTATAGATCTAGTGCAAGATCCTGCTTTGAAAAACGCTAATGACAAGAATGAGATACAGGTAGGTTCACTCAGAGTTGGTGATATTGTGAAGTTGGACTATATGAACACTGGAGGAGAATCTAAACAGAAGAATCAAAGTGAAGAGACCAACAATAACCATTCTTTTGATTGTGTTGTAATGAAAGTAAGCAGTCAAGCGATAACTGTTTCAATCAATGAAAGCCCCAAAGATGAGTCAACACTTGCCTTGTATAATAACACAGGAAATGATGGAGGATCACGAATGTGGCTAGTTAAATTGGCCAATGTGGCTACATATAAGCGCATGATGTCAAGCATGGGGAAATTGAGTGAGTTGTATCAGAAAACAGACAATCAAATCATTAAGATATTATTGGGACTTGAACTGTATAATCAACGACTGATCTCAGGAAAACCACTCAAACGTTCAGACCTTTTTGATAAAAACCTCAATGATTCACAAGTGGAAGCCGTGAGCTTTGCAATTAATGATTCCCCTATTACCATCATTCATGGACCACCAGGAACAGGTAAAACCTACACGGTCATCGAACTTATCAAACAACTTTGTTTCACACACGGTGAACGAGTGCTAGTATGTGGTCCTTCGAATATCTCTGTCGATACAATTCTAGAAAGATTGTCTTCTGCATTCACTAACGACAATGCTGCAGATAAGAAAAGGTCAAAGAAGGTGAAAAAGCAGGTCAATAGCGGGCAATTGATTAGAATAGGGCACCCTGCTCGGTTGTTAGCAAAGAACTTGCAACACTCATTGGACGTGTTATCGAAGACAAACTACGGTGATCTGCAAGATAGTAAGCAAGTTTTAGGGGATATTGAGAAAGAGATTGATGAGACGATCAAAAAAGTCAAGAAGTGCAAAAGGTATAGTGAAAGAAGAGCCTTGTGGACCGAGTTGAAAACCTTGAAAAAAGAGTTAAAAGTCAGGGAAAAGAAGGTTGTTGAAGAGTTGCTAAGCAATGCGAAAGTGGTACTCTCAACCTTGCATGGTGCAGGAAACTACGAGCTCACTTCTTTGTATAAAGATGGTCTCTTCAATGAAGAAAAGCCTTTCTTCGATACTATTATCATAGATGAAGTATCGCAATCCTTAGAACCACAGTGCTGGATCCCACTAGTGAATCACATAGGATTTAAGCGCTTAGTCATTGCAGGAGATAATATGCAGCTTCCACCAACAGTAAAGTCAAAAGATGAATTTGCAAAGGTGCCAGATATTGGATCATTAAGAATCGATGACAATAGTGTTTCCGATCTCGAAGTTACACTCTTTGATCGATTAATGCAATACCATGAGGGTGAAAAGTACAAGAAATTGTTGAATATCCAGTACCGGATGAACCAAAAGATCATGCAGTTTCCATCTGATGAACTTTATGATGGGAGTCTTTTAGCAGACAAGAGTGTTGCTAATATTAATCTTTGTGATTTGGATGATGTTATCGATTGCGATGCCACTGAATCATCATGTATTTGGTACGATACCCAAGGAGGAGACTATCCAGAAAAATCCAATGAAGATGAACGCAATATCGAAAGCGTTGGATCTAAATTTAACGAAATGGAAGTTTTGGTTGTCATCCAGCATATTAAAGCTTTAATGAAAGCTGGAGTGCCCTCTGAAGCAATAGGAGTCATTTCACCATATAATGCACAGGTGAGTTTGATTAAAAAGTCACTAGTGGATGACAAATTCAAAGCAATAGAAGTATCCACTGTTGATGGATTTCAGGGCCGAGAGAAAGAGGTGATTATTATCAGTTTAGTGAGATCAAACGAGAACGGGGACGTTGGGTTTTTGCGAGACAAAAGAAGGTTGAATGTGGCTATGACCAGGCCCAAACGGCAACTCTGTGTTGTCGGAGACCTTAGCGTGTTGAAACGTAGCGGGGTGGAATTCTTACACAGGTGGAGCGAGTTTGTTGAAGATGAACGGGATGATTCTGGATCACTGCTTGAAACATTCCAAATACTTTACCCTGATCTTGAGGATTACTGGTGAAACTGTTTCTTAAGTAGGTTTTGTCTATTTACAAAGTAGGCTTTGGAACAAACGCGGTATTAGCTTCGATTTAAAGTTTCCTCGAGATTCATAACACATTCCGTAAATTTGTGATTCAATTTTTCTTGGATCGGTGCTATGTCGCACCTGATTAAAGGTAGCGAAGTCTTCAACGGTTCCGGTGTATAATGTCAACTAGAGCCGAGAGAGGTTCTAGTACCATGAAAGGAGTGTATATCGTATCCCTTCTAACTCAAAGAAAAAAAAAAAACTGAGCCCAGCACCGGCCAATGTTGCATTGACCAATGTTCTTGGCCATAAGGCGCACCCTCGAATGCCTACTGTAAACACCCCCATTGAGAAATCTAGTGAGAAAAAGCCTAGAGGTTTTCTAGCCAAAGATAACCTGTTGTTACATTTTCTCATGAAAGGCTGTCAAGAATTTGAATTATTTGAATTGAATGACATACCGAGAGAATACTTCAGCTTCCATGACAGAATTCTATGATCGTGGTCTAGTCTTTAATGGGCGGACCATTACCGTTTTGTGTGCGTGAAAGCTGCCCTGAATTTTCGCTCGAAGGGGCAAAAATGTATCGGCCAACGCGCAACAGATGCTGGAGAAAACACAAAACAAAGAAAATATTGTACGCGAAGGTACTTTTTCATAACATGATCCGAATTCCATATGTATGTATATACTGTAAAAAGAAAAGGATAATGTAATTCAACAAGTTGAGTACAATTCTTGGAGGTTATGAAATAATAAATATTTACCAATGGATGTCTATCGGATCGAGTCTTGCCATTAGTCCAGAATCCTGGAACGTTCGGATGACGACTTGTCATGAAAGAATGTTTTAAACTGGCACGGGTAGGCTTCTCAAATTCTCTCTGCGCGCTTCAAAACCTTGATGTTTCACTGCAATGCTCCCCTTAATAATTTTGCCGTCGTGCATATGACAACAATAGGAACAAAGTCGTCTAGTATTTATACTCGGCGTTCCTCCAATCTTCTCTCGCTTAATCAACAAGAAACCTTCAGTCTTTCCTTTATATCCTTAGGTTCAACGTTGACAATACCCAAACCCTACCAACTACTTACTTTCCTTACTACTCACTGAAATGCAATTCGCTACTTTGTCTGTCATTTTGTCCGTCGCTTCTGCGGTCGCCGCCAAAACCGTCTTCGTGACCCAATTGCAACACGTCACTGTCTACGCTAACGGCGAGCCACAGGCTACCTCTCAACCAGTTGCCAACGTTCAAACCGTCACTATCGATGGTGCCAACAACAGCGGTGCTCCAACTACTTTAGTCACCAAGTCTGCTGCGCCATCTTCCCAGGAGACTCAGTCTGCTGAGACCGCTTCTCCAACCACTACTGTTGCAGCTCAAGCTAAGGGTGTTCAGGCTCAGTCTTCTTCGGAGGCCCCATCTTCTTCCACCGACAGCCCATCCCCAGCAAGCTCTTCCGCTTCTTCTAGCTCATCTTCTTCCTCGTCCTCCGGCTCGGACAGTGGAATCTACTCTGAGATTTCCGAGAGTGACGTCGATGCTGACTTTGCTAAGAGCATCTTGGATGCTCACAACAAGGACAGAGCTCAGCACTCTGCTCCAGACTTGTCTTGGTCTAAGGACGTCTACAACTACGCCAAGGCCTACGCTGACAAGTACGACTGCTCTGGAAACTTGGTCCACTCTGGTGGTAAGTACGGTGAGAACTTGGCTTACGGTAGTGGCTCCTTGAGTGGTCCTTCTGCTGTCCAGATGTGGTACGACGAGGGTAAGAACTACGACTACTCTGCTGCTGACACTTACGACCACTTCACTCAGGTTGTTTGGAAGTCTACTACTAAGGTCGGTTGTGCTCAGAACACTTGCGGTGGTAAGGGTACTTACGTTATTTGCTCTTACGACCCTGCCGGTAACTTCATCGGTAACTCCAAGGCTAATGTGTTGCCAAACTAAATGGAATTTTGACGACGAAGCGTGATTTTCACTGTTTCAACTCTTCCGTGATATGTTTTTATTTCCCCTTTCGCAACTCGGTTCTGAGATGACATCGTGAGTGTCTTTTTATATTTGGTTACTGGTAAACAAAATTTGATTCTTCAAAAGCTGTAGTACGTACTGATATAACTGAAGTGAATGAAGGTTCTATACATTGTTAGTGATGCAAGTTGAAGTACTTCCAGTGAAGCTTCTATACATCATTTCTTATTGATAGTTTTTTCAAGCTTGGAAAATGCTTTTCGAACTGAAGAGGAGGGTCTGACTTTGTGTCGTCAGTATAGCTCAAACTGAGGTCTACCAAAGTTCTTGGTAATTGCCTCAATAGTTTATCCGAAATCACGCCGACTCGATTGTTATCAAACTTCAAACGATTTAGTTTCGCAGGTAAGGTAATATCACGAAAGCCCTCAAAATTGTTGTCACTCAAATCGAGGGAGAATAACTTCTCCGGTAAAACAATATTATTCAGAAAAGATGAAAGCTGGTTCCCACTCAAGTTTAACGTTTGGAACTTTTCAGGGAAAGTGATGTTTTCAAACTCAACTATTTCATTCTTGGCTAAGTTCAACAATCGCAAGTTGGAAGGGAATACGATGTTACTCACATTCATGAGTCCCGTATTGGTCATAGAGAGGATTGTCAAGTTAGGCGTGAGAATGTTAACAAGGTCGGTATGGTGATCAATTTCATTGTTATCCAAATAAAGCTCTTCCAAACAATCAGGCATCACACCAATTTCATCCAAGTCATCGATTTTATTCTCTGATAAATTGAGGAATCTCAATCGGCCCATGGAAAGTAAGAAATGATCTGGAATACCTACTAATCGATTATTGTTCAAATGGATTTCGTGTATGTTAGAAGGAATATCGAGCCCGTCGATGCTTCCAATGTAGTTGTTAAATACTTCCAAGACTTCCAAACTTTGCGGTAGGCGTAAATCATCCAAATACACCAAGTCATTGTAGTTTAATTTTAGAATGCGTAGGTTGGGAGGTAAACGGAAATTGCTCAAGTCAGAAATGGAGTTTATCGAAAAGTCAATTAGCTCCAAGTTCATTAAATGACTGAAATCTAAATTAGCCAAACTTTGAAGGCGATTTGCCCTCACGATGCACTTTTTGAGAGTTTGGGGTAATGATACGTCTGACAATTCTGTAATCTTATTGCCCAGTAAGTCCAAAACCCTTATCGAAGATCGTGAAATGGAAAACAAGTAATACAGATAGTAATCTATATTCAAGTTCCATAAGTATAATTCATCGAGGTTTTCAAATGTCAGTGTATTAAGGATCACTTTTGGGTTAAGGACGGACTGGTTATCAATGTGTATTTTGCTGATCTTATTGCTGAGTGATTCCACTTTCTGGATTATCCTTGTGTTTGCTGACTCTAGTTCAAGGCTTTTGATACCACGCGAGTTGTAAGACAACTGAAAAATAATGGAAGGGATCAAGTCTGTGTAAAAGTTGTTAATGTTTAATAGCTCTATCGTCCGCACAAAATACTCCACTTGGTTATTGACATCTTCACTGACATGGAATAAAAGAATAATTTCTCTTGGGAATAAGTGACCCTTTCGAGATGTATGTCTTTTCAGCTCGAAGTTGTACTTAATCAAAGATTTAAACATTTTTAACCCATTCTCATATCCATTCACAGTAAAAACAGTAGTTTTACTTCTCATGGGGCTGAATATAAAGCGACGTCCACTGGTGGTCGCTGGACGGTTATTGATCACCACCCAACCGCTTAAAATGCATTCAAAGGCTATTTGCTGTAACCGACCAAACAATTGAACAGCTTCGAAGTTCCCGAGGAGTTTGTCGAACAATTGATTTAAGGGCACATATGAAAAGACCCTTTCCCATATTTCATCGGGTAATTCACATCTATCATGCTGAGGGGCTTCCGGGGCTTCGGAAAGTTTGTTGGGTAAATTGGGAAAGCCCTCCATTGTATCTACCGAAGAAATCACAATGGTGTGAATTCTGCTCAAATGTTGAAGGAACAGTCAAATCTAGTGATTTGTGGTCTTCGTGTAAGTAGGTACTGACTGAAGACTGCGCTGTTCAAGTAGGCTCCTTATTCACATAAGGATGACGAAAAAATGTGGCCCTTAAACAATGAGTCAAATACATCTAGTAACCAAAAAAAATATCAACCTAATTTGAAGTAACTACGCAAACGTTCATCAGCAATACGTCTGAAGACATACACGGTACCTGCTCATCTCACCGTGCTTCTCGATAAATATTCACAGAAAAAAAGCTTTGAAATGAGCCTGCTTTCGAAGGGTGGAGATGAAGGGGCCATAAAACTTGAGCTGGACCCCCTGCAAGCACTGAACATGAGTACTGGTATTAATGAAAACACGAATGTGGGGAAGACAAAGAGAACCAATCTAGCATGTATAAGGTGCCGTACACGACATATCAGGTGCCCAGGTGGAAACCCGTGCAAAAAGTGTCAGCTAGCTAAGACAAAATGCGAGTACGTTGAAGCTGATAAGAAGATTGTGGTTTCTATGAAGTACCTTTCCAAATTACATGAAGACATTGGTCGTTTGAAGAAAGACAATGCTACACTCCGGAATAAGTTGAAGGAAGAAGAAGGTGTCAGAAAGGTAAGTATAAAAGAACCACAGCTTTCTACAAATTCAGTGGGTCATGATAGGGCGTCACCTTCCCAGGTTATATTTGACGGATCAAGCTCTAACGACAAACGTGAAGAGGTAATTCTGCCATCTCTAGACAAACATGGCCGTCTCATTCAATCTAGAACAGGTGAAAAGGTGTATACTGGATCTTCCTCGATGACCTTATTTGGCTTAGAGATACAAAATATGGTTCCTAGCAGTACTCAAAACTCTATTGAATCCGAACTCTCATCACCATCAGCAAGCATTACTTCACCTGTTTCGAATCACGAGGGTGGTTCTAAAACAACAACCAACAGAAGGGAAACAGAAGTCTTGGAAAAAGAAGGAAACGCTTACAAAATCACCCTTCTGAAAACAAATACAAGACCAGGGTTATCCGTAAACTTCGCCTTGCCATCATATTCATACTCGATGTTATTAGTGGATACATTCATAAATTATAATGATGGGTGCTTCTACTTTTTTAACGAGGGCTTGGTGAAAAGATTCTTGATGAACTTATATTCTGGAAGAACAGAAGAAAACAAGAAAATCTTGAAAAGAAATATATCTGCAGAGGATAAAGGAAAAGCAGATGTGGATGAAAATTCCATCAAGAACGATGCAGATGATGATACTATTTTAGAAACTATCTGGTTTTGCAAGATTCTCCTCATATTTGCGATTGGTGAAATGTACCTAGGCACAGAATCCAATCCACACATTCAGAATCTGAAGAATAATGCAAAATCAAACCTCAACAATTCAAGAAGAGATACACGAAAGGAAACTTCGGGAACGACTCTTCCTGGATCGAACTTCTTTTACCAAGCATCTGAATTGTTCACTGGTCTCTTTGCGTCTGGAGCTATAGATAACATTACGAAGGATGGTGGTATTGAGATTATGTTACTTTATGCGTTCTACTTGCAAGTCGCTGATTGCAATATTGCGCTGTATTTTTACTTTGGGCTTGCTTTGAGGTCAACTTTAATATTGGGATGGCATGTGGATGCAGAAAAGGACACTTTGAACAGATTCGAGTTGGAGCATAGAAGAAGAATCTGGTGGACTGTTTACATGTATGAGAGAATGTTATCATCAAAAGCAGGATTACCCTTAAGTTTTGCTGACGATTCTGTTTCAACTGAGCTTCCCATCGATTTCAACCCAGACCTACTGGATTTCCCCAAAGATGAAAATGATGTTCGTGGATACTATATTTTTCCCTCTGCGGAGTACATCAATAACTGTGTTGCTATAACACAGATCAATGCCATTATCTTGTCGTCTTTATACACCAAACAACCAACGGTCAATATTCTCCCTGTGGTTTCAGATTTGGTCCAGCGGTTAATGACATGGAAGTCGTTATTACCAGACTTCTTGAAGGTGGATTTTTCAGCAGAAAATTTGCGAGTATCCAGATTAATTGTGAATTTGATGACGGAATACTTTCAAGGAATGAACCTAGCGGTGCGTCCTTTATTGTTTCATTTCGCGACGAAAAAGCTTCAGGAGCTCAAGACAACAAACACAGCAAATAAGTATGTGGATTTGACGAAGAACTCCAAAAACGTTTTGACTCTTTTGAATGCATCATTCCAAGCATCCATCAATACAATCAAATCTATATGGGCTCTCCTTCCTGAAAACATGGTGGCACTATTTGGTTGGATGGATAGAGAATACTTGTTCACGTCAGCATCTACATTAATATTGTTCAATGCCTCATTTGGAGTTCATGATGCCACAAAAGTGCACTTAGACCATGCATTGACTATCTTCACAAAAATGAAGAAATTAGGAAATCACCCAGCAGCGCTCAGAAGAGCGCAGTTATTGAAGTTGATAAGAGTATTGGACTTCAACAGTGTTATGAAGGATTTGTTGGAGAAGCATGACGACGAGTACAAGGGAACACCCTATACACAATCGGAAGAAGTACCTCACGTCAACAGTAATACAGACTTGAAAAATCAACCATTTGACTACATGGAGGATGTGAACGACCACATGCAACTGTTGGATGAAGAAATGGCCGGTGGACCATCAGTATCATTAAAGAATCCTCACATGTACTACAATCAAATGGATTCGCATACGACTCCTGAAAGTGCTCAGAATGCAAGTTCGAATAACAATGCTCAAGTACATCCAGATGCATTCAACTTTAACTTTCCTATGTCAGGCGGTCCTTCATTCATGAATCAGCTGTATCATAATACAAAGGGGGATTCATCGAAGGGCGAAAATGTTTACATTAATTCAGATCTTGCAGGAATTGAAGGTCTTACATACTACGATGAAGAGCAGAAACTATGGAGTGAGATTACTAATGATGCGGTTTGGTTGAATGTGGCAGGAGGAAATCCTAATCAAAAGCTCAAATTCAGCAATTCGCAAACTGATCTCTTTGAGCGGCCACTTTCCATGCACAATTTGAATCCAGATAGATTCACGGCTCCTGCAGCTTCTTCTACTCAGCACAACCATAACAAAATCCCTCCAACTACTTCAGGAAATGGAGTCGGAGATCTTCACCATTCAAAGGTAGAATCAGGACCCGACTTTCTCGAAAGCGGGAGATACAGCTACATAATTAATGAGGAGTTTCAGGACATGATGGACTAATTGTCAATTGTGTGGGCAATGACTACAATGATACAATTTTTAGGTATATGTACATTATAATATTACAGATCTTATTCTCTCTAGACATTAAAGAAATCCATCATTCCACCTCCGCTGCTATTGTCTCCGTTGTTATTCATTTGCAGGAAAATTTGTTGTGGTGATATACCCTGTGGTCGTGGAGGTTGTTGTTGATGCGAAGGACCATTTTGCAGTTGCTGAGAGTTCATATGCATCTGCGGTTGACCCTGTTGGGCTATGTTCATATTCGTCGCATAATTGGGATTGAACTCACCTTGATATTGCCTCTGGTTTTGTTGGGGATGGAAACCAGAATTGTTATCCTTCAACATCTGCGAATTTATGGAACTGTTCTGAACTTGATTAACACCCGGGGCATTAAGCACTGGTGAGTGAGTTGGTAACATAGAATTTTGCAGTACTTGTGATATCTGACGTTGTGGTGCCATTTGAACCATATGTGGTGATGGCCCTGGTTGCTGAGCAAGCAGCACATGTTGAGGGTTATTTTGCAACCCCTGAGGTCCTTGCATTGTATTATGCAGCTGTGGTAACAGGGGACTTTGTTGTGATTGTGATTGCTGTTGCTTTCTCATCTGCTGTAGTTTCAGTTTGAGGAATTGTAAGCCCTCAGGGTAAAGCTCTTGTAGTTTCAGGTATAATTGGTTGAGTTCTGGCATATCCTGAGGAGGAGCCATTATCACAGGGAAGCTATTCTTGTTCGGTGACTGTTGACTCAGCCCTTGCTCATTTTGGTAACGCTCGTGAATGTAACTCAACACAGTCAAGTTACAATGTAGCCTTCTGTTACAGTTCTGGAATGACTCCATAATAGACTGCTTTGCTTGTGGAGGTAACTGGTTCAAGTTGTTCTGGTTGACAAAGAAGCGATTGTGTAAACCGATTGCTTTCTTCATCAACTGAGTGTTGATAAGAAGGAGACAAGTCACACGTTCTCTATCCAACTCCACAGAACTACGACCGTCTATATTTGCGTTCATTTGTAGGATATAAAATGATCCTGGTTACCTATGACCCAAGTTACTCAAATTATCAGTATCTGAAATGTTTACGTTCGCTCGATACTGGAAATTTTCGATGTCACGTGAACAAAAGTGTGACTGTAGGTAACTATAGTATTGCAATTATCCAGCTGCCTTTGGCCGTTGAGAAGGAAATTGACTACAATGCTACTCGTGATTATTAAGTAGTAGGTACGATTAGTCTAATAGACGACGTCTTAAATTTTCATGAGATCACTTAATTCTTAATTTTGGGAAATTTTTTGGATAATTTATTGACTCGATATAAGAAGGTATAACCAATAAAGATGACAATGGTTTACTTAACTATATACATACAAACCATACAAACCTATTCACCTTTAAAAACTCATACTCTTTTGAATGACTTCTTGTCTTGTTTTATTTGCCCGCCTCATACCAATAAAAGTCATGTCAAAGGTTGCCCGTCCTTGTGTCATTGAGCGCAATTTAGACAAATAGCCGATTAATTCACGTAATGGTGTTTCTGCAATTATCGTTACCTTATTCCTGAAATCACTTGTGTTGCCGCTGCTTGTATCCATCGTATAGTCAGGAGGTAAGTACATTGTTTCTGATTGTAAGTCCGCCCAATTTTGTGATTCCACCGACTCTCCACCTTCATCTTCGATCAGAGTGATAACTGCCTGACAACGGTGTATCAAGTCATGACTGACCTCTCCTAAGGTGTCTGTAGTGACATAGACTTTGGTCTGCATGATTGGTTCCAAAATACCAAACAATTCACTATTTTGTTGAACAAAATCAACAACAGCTTTCCTACCTAATCCCAAGAGATTTGCCAAATTTCCACCTGTGGTATCAACTTCATAATCCCATGCTTTAACTCTAATGACAGTTGAGTGCAAAGATAATCCAATATTGGGACCTCCAACTTGTAACCCTGTCAAACACCCTTGGATTATTGCCTCTTGTAAATCTTCTATGGAATATTCACATTTCCAACGTCTTTCATCAACTGCGTCCTTTATATGCTGAGGAGTAATTGAGTCAGGAAAGATGATAATATTGTTGTCTGCATCAAAAATAAGTGCTCCATCTTCCTCAGCAAAATCAGATTCCAGTGCTTTACCTTCAATGCAGTCAAATTCAAGGGTTAATGATATGGAAGATTCTTCGTTTGCAGTTGTAAATGATTTATGCGATGGCTTGAATAATCCTTCCTTATACGCAACTGCAACATCTCTCAATCTAACTTTCGCCTTCATGTCATTTACGAGACGTTCACGTACGATATCCAAATGAAGTTCACCCATGCCACCTAAAACTGTTTGTCCTAACTCCTCATCAAAAGATACCGCCAAAGAAGGATCCTCTCGAATCAAAGTTTTGATACATTTGTTCATGTATGCTTCGTCTCCAGCTGTAAAGGGCTCAATACTGGAGTTGAAAAGTGGTGGAGGGATTTCAATTGGTAACAACTTCAAGTTTGATTCTGTTTCGCTAAAGTTCTTCTTCACAGGACCATGAGAAACTAAAGTGTCTCCAGTAATAATTTCGTCCTCGAATCCAGTGATCACACCAATGTTCCCCGAGGAAATATGTTGCACAGTATCAGGTTCATCGCCGTACATTATGTTCAATTTCTTGATGTGTAATTTCTGACCGGTTCTCGTGTTGATAACTTGGGAGTTCGAGAAGAGTTTCCCACTATAAACACGGAAGAAGGTCATGACTCCTCGAGATGCATGGGTCATCACCTTAAAAGCAAGTGCGACCGTTAAATTAGGGTTCTTATTTACGATGAGACCTTTACTAGAGTCCATAGTAGTTGGAACCCCGATTTCTTCTTTAACGATTTCACGTCTTCCTTTATTTTTGATCTTGTTACTCTTCTCTGAGTGGATTTCTGGGATTTGAACATCCAATGGTGAAGGGAGAAAGTTTACAACTCCATCCATCAAAGGTTGCACGCCGATGTTCCTGAAAGAAGATCCGCAGAATACTGGAGTTATGTCGTTCGAAATGGTAAGCTCTCTAATGGACTTCATTAATATGTCCTGTGGGATTTTCATGTAATCTTCATCATTCTCTAAGAACGAGTCGATAACTGAATCATCTAGTTCTCCTAAAGTTTCAATTATCGATTCTCTGCATTTCTTCAAGATCTCATGAACCTGAGCGTCGCTTTCACAATCTACTGCTTTGACTGTTCTGCCATCTGGGTCATTCTCATCCCATATGAGAAGCTTTTTATTGAGAACGTCGATAACACCACGCAAAACTGGGTCATTTTCCTTAGAATTCACAAAATAAGGAACAGTCAATAAGACAACTCTAGTTTGCAACTTCTTGACAATCTCCTTAACTGTTCTGCTGAACCCTGCTCCTGGTCTGTCCATTTTGTTCACATACGCTATTTTCGGAATCTTTAATGCATCAGCTTGTTTCCAAACCTTTTCAGTTTGTGCTTCGACTCCAGCCACTCCATCCAATATGGTTACTGCTCCATCTAAAACACGAAGTGATCTAATCACCTCAAATGTGAAATCAGCGTGACCTGGAGTGTCAATGATGTTGATTTTATTGTTGTTCCAAGGAATAGTTATCGCAGCCAGCTGGATCGTTATACCACGCTGTCTTTCAGAGGGTAAGTAATCGGTAATAGTATCTCCCTCATCCACATTTCCAATTCTACTCGTTTTCCCACTGTAAAAGAGCATTCGTTCAGTAGTTGTGGTTTTGCCAGCATCAATATGTGCGATAATGCCAATATTTCTTGTTCTCCTCATTGGAACATCGTTAAGCCTATGCTCACTAAATCTAACACTAGACGAACTCAAGAGCCTCTTGGTGTAATGTAGCATATATCGACATGTCGTCATTCTGTTAACACTGGCCTTCATCGAAGCCTAAAGTGATTTTTTCAAAGGAACATTTTTAGGTCAGGACCTAATAAATCTTGTTAGTCAAATGAGTAGTAAACAGGTTAGCCTGGTGTAGAATTGAGCTACTGTATACGACAATTCGAAAGCGTTGATAATATACCAAGAATTTATCCATTACACCAAGTAATGATTATCACCTTTTAATAAATGTTATACATTATTGGGTACATACGAAGAAGAGGGCACGTGGTCTAGTGGTATGATTCATGCTTAGGGTTCCTTGTAAAAGGTTCTAATATGCGTGCGGTCCTGGGTTCGATTCCCAGCTTGCCCCCTTTTTTTCACCTAACTGGTTTGTTTTGAAACGTGAGGCGTTTATATTGTCAATTGCGAGCGTACGCTCACAAGAGGGCACGTGGTCTAGTGGTATGATTCATGCTTAGGGTGCTTTGCAAAAGGTTCTAATATGCGTGCGGTCCTGGGTTCGATTCCCAGCTTGCCCCTTTTTTTTGGTTTTTATTTTTTTTATATTGTTTAAGAGCAAGTGCAAGTTCTCGTCCTGGTATAATGTGGACAATTCATAGAGGGGGCCATACGGACGTCCACTTAAAGTCACAGTGTCTTTTTAAACAGTGATTCAGTCAAAGAAGTGTAGCCTTTTTTTTTTTTTGTTACCTTACGAATTTTCAAAACAACTCATCTGAATAACCTTACCGGATTTGCAACACCTCAGGACAATCTACAACCTTCATTCATACGCTTTCTAACAGGATGGTAGAGTTATCCAATGGAAATGAAGGAAATATAGACATCACAGGACAAGATATCAAGATTCAACCACTGGAGTCTTCTACGATCAACACATACGAACCTGTCAAAACTGAAGGTATGGACTTTACAGAAACAACTGAAAAGACTAATGACAAACAAGACACAAACTCCAATGTGGCATCGGGAATTGAATCCAAGAGAAAGAGCGAGGAATTACAAGTGCGAAGCGAAAACTCTTCGGAAAACAATGTATCGCCAATAGTTAAGCGACCCCGAGGAAATGATGACCGTCAGTTAAGCATCCCCAATGAAACTACAGAGATCAACATACCAGCTGAACTTAAGGATAAGCTCCTGCCAACAATACCTGTTCAGGACGTGACAGATTCAGGAATGTCCGACGTGGATAGATATTTTAGCGATAACATCAACAGATTGGGTTCCTATGATCCCGAGGAATCAACAGAACACCAAAATCATACAGAGAATATGAATACAAACTTGAGTGAACAGAACCTGCACTCTAATATCAATTCAATGAGTGGTAACCCACCTCCACAAAACATGTCAGAAAGCCTGTCACGAAATGCAGACGAACTTCGTACACATGAGGATGTGAAACATGAATCTTTTACGAAGTTAACAAAAGACTCGGCATTGAATCGCATGTCCCCCGCAAATCCAGCCTTTAAAGCTTACTCTACTGAGTCAACAATTTCTCCTCCATCGCGTTACGATGGATCTAAACCTAATATGGACACGGTGAAACCAGAACTACAACTCCCCTCAAAAAAAGACTCAAATATCACACCAGTCACTGATGGCCCTGTAAAGGAAGTGGTAGGTAATCTGACCGCAGCACCTGCTACTTACCCGAACCGTACCATCCAGAAACCTTTACAGAAAACGAGCAGACTCGTCATCATTTATGATAAGCCCCATTACTATCACATGATCATGCAGTTGAATGAGCTTCGAAGTAATCCCTTTGAGATAGTGACTGTGGTCGAACTTTCGGAAATTATGCAGTTGGTTAAGGATCCCGCCATTAACACAACTCGATACAATCACGTGAACCTTTGTATCGAATACAATGAACAGTTCAAGTATAACTTGAGGAAATTTATAGACTTCATTGAAAACAATACAGCTGTGTTCGAAAGATTTGATGATGTGAATTATCACATACAATTTGCACCAGATAAGAAATGGAAACAAGACTACTCAGATGACGAGAAGGCGGAATATAAAAGGTTTATTGATACCCTTCACAGAGCCTTCGGTGACAAAATCGCACATTGCTCGATCATAAACAAATATGATATGGATACGGTATACTTGACGGAGCGCAGTGACCTTGCAAAGTTGGGGCAAGAAATACAGGATGATATCATTCACTGGAAAAATTTGAAGGTGCTAGATTATGGAGAGAGCAGTATCAGATTTTTACCTGGTGTAAAGCTACCAGAATCTTTGGAAGTGTTGAACATTGGGGGTGGTTATGCATTGGAAACTTTGACAGGATTCAAAATGCCCACAAAATTACGCACTTTACTTGCATCTCAGAATGCAGTCCACAGCATCGATAACGTCACATTCCCATCAACTTTAGAGAGATTGGAATTATCCGATAATAAAATTTATTTCTTGAATCAAGTCGAGTTTCCACCCAGACTTGAACACTTGGATGTCAGTCAAAACCGGATTGAAAGCTTGAGAGGTGTCAACTTTCCCCGTACTTTAAAGTCGCTTAATCTTGGATTCAATCCTATCGAATCAATAAAGGGAGTTAAATTTCCCGATGATTTGGTTTTATTGGACATATCCAATATACCGAATGAATCCATGACTGGAGTCAAATTTCCAGACCTGTTAGAGGTGCTCAATTTACAGGCATCAATGACTAACACGAGGGGATTGAAGTTGCCAAACACATTGACAAAGTTGATCATGGCTGACAATGGAGTTAATTCAATTAACCCTTTGCGTTTGCCTGATTCCATTGAGGTGTTGTACTTGAACAACAATAATATTAAGACGTTGAATAAAGTCCAGTTTCCAACAAATTTGAAAGAATTATACTTGGGCGACAATCTCATTACAACCTTGAAGAATGTTACATTCCCATCAACGCTTGAAGTTTTGGATATTGAAATGGATCCTGATTACGATGAGCACGAAAAACATATAACGACATTAAAGGACATAACATTCCCCGACAACTTGAAAGTCTTAAAGCTAGGCTATCATTCGATCAAAGTAATTGAGTCTATTGATTTTCCACCGTCATTAATTACACTCAACTTAGCTTACAATGAGATTAAGGTCATAAAGAATGTCCGATTTGGATCATGTTTGAAAACATTAGACATAAGTGGCAATCAAGAGCTCACTAATATCGATGGGTTTATTGTACCAGATACTGTGACAGAGTTGAGAATTCCACCTGAATTGACACCAAATTTGCCAGGGTACATAATCGAAAGAGCAAACAGGAAACAGATGTTGTTGAAGAAATCACTTCCTTATTAATAGATCATTGGTGATTTCTTGCTTACAATATCGACTAAAAAGTTAATACTTTTATACTATAGAACAGGAAGAATGCTACGATAACGTTATTGTCTTGATTATTCGTCATCCTCTTCTTCTTCGTCATCTGATGAGTCTGCGTTCTCAGCCTCCTTTCTCTCCAACAATGCTTGTAACTCAGCATCTTCAGTAGCGGTAACGGCCTTTGGAGCCATTGTGACCTTACATGAACCACCCTTCGATGTGATGGTGTTGCTTATGTTTTCGATGGCCTTCTCCAACAAAGCAATACCCTGGTTCTTGTCCAATGCCTGACATGAAATAACATATAATGGAGCGGCGACTAACTTAGCCTTTACCGCCATCTGTTCTGTGGAAACCTCCTCAGCAGCCTTCAAGGAAGCCTTGATAGCATCAATGCCTTCATAGCTGAAGCAAGAAACTTCAACATCAGCTCTTATCTTGATTGCTTGAGGAGTCAATCTTCTAGATATGTATAACTTCAATTCATCCAAAACATCCTTAGAAGGAGCTTCGATATTGTCAAAAATAGTAGGGTCGGTAATAGACAACTTAAAAGCGTCATAAGCATGACCATATGTTCTGCTCAAAGGCCAGCCAATAGTTTGGTATAAAGTTTCCAAAGAGATCGTGAACTTTTCCGCACAGTGCCTCAAGATGGAGTGCACAGCCTTAGATTTGTTGTATCTTTCATCACATCTTACGATGTCCTCAGCAGAGACTCTTCTCTTAGACAAGTCAATGTAACCCTTTTCCTTGTCTACTCTCAACACAACAGCAACTTCGTTCTTACCAACACGTATTAACTTCTGAATAGAACGAATACGTCTTCTGGACAACTCCGACAAGAGCACCATACCTTCGATATTGTCGTATTCCAATAACTTAACGTATGCACCCATCTCGGCGATTTCTTGGACGTTCACCATGACGACCTCATCCACTTCGGGATACTTGTTCTCGTAGAACCTGCAGTTAGAAGAACTCATTTTGTACTAACTGGCGATGGTATTAGATGAATCCGTGAGACTGTAGCTGTAAATCGATTTTTTCTATACTGTTCATCAAGACTAAACAAAAATTTTTTTCACTATATTAATAAGTGCTTACCAAATCAAGGGTAGGTACATTCCAATTACATAATCAGGAATTGACTGCAAAACTTCCAAGCGTCTAAACGACTTAAAAGACCGCAAATAATGAGTTCAAAAAGCAGGAATAAGCCCGAATGGAGACCCGAAGATTTGAATTCAAAACATCCAGATAGTATGCATAATAACAACACAAACTATGTCTATTATTCTGAAGATGGCCTCCACTTTGCCGTGGACCCTCGATACAAAATTGTCTCTATTCTTGGTAAGGGATCCTACGGAACAGTTTGTTCAGCAGTGGATATAAAGTACAAACAACTCAATTCACATGATGGAACTGACAACTACACGGGATGTAAGGTTGCTATCAAGAAAGTTTTTAACGTGTTTCAAAAGGAAGTCCTCTTGAAACGAGCTGTTAGAGAGTTGAAGCTTATGAGGCATTTTAAAGGTCACAGAAATATCGTCAACTTGATTGATTTAAACATAGTATATCACAAGCCTTATGATGGACTCTATTGTGTCCAAGAACTTATTGACTCTGATTTGGCAAGGGTGATATACTCTTCAATTCAGTTCTCTGAGTTTCATATCAAGTCATTCATCTACCAAATTTCCTGTGGAATGAAGTACATACATTCAGCAGATGTCATCCACAGAGATTTGAAACCAGGAAATATCTTAGTAACGACACAGGGAGTGTTGAAAATATGTGACTTTGGACTTGCACGCGGTGTGAGCCCGAATTTTTTGCTGCAAAAACCAAGTCCGATTACTAACTATGTGGCAACAAGATGGTATCGGGCGCCTGAGTTAATACTTCAAGACAAAGGATACACCAAAGCTATAGATATTTGGGCAATTGGATGTATACTTGCCGAACTTTGTGGTAGGAGACCAATTTTTGCTGGGAAGAATCAATTACATCAACTACAAGAAATTATCAAGGTTTTGGGGACACCGTCTATGGAGACAGTCAAGAAATACCAATGGAAATCTTTTTCGCCACCAAAACCTCAGTATGTCGCTAAAGACATTAAAGCATTGTACCCCTTCATATCAATTGAATTAGCCGAATTGATGGGTATATTATTGCAATGGGATGCTTCCAAGCGCCCTAAAATTGAAGGGGTCTTGGAACATAGAGCCCTTGCAAATGTAAGGGATATCTCCGCTGAGAGTATGTGTACCTCGGTATTTGATTTTAGTTTTGAAGCGTCTACAACTTCGATGGTAGAGCTCAGAAACTTAATACAAGAGGAAGTAGAGTTCTTTAAACAGGAGAGATCAGCGTCATCATAGCTAAAATATTCCCTACAGTCAATTACTCAGATAACTGGATCTTGTTCTTAAGCGACAACTGTTAGGTTTGTATGACGTACAATACATCAATCATTATTTCCGAACAAAGTATTTCCTTTTCTCCACACTTTCTACTGAGAGGGGTAGTAGAAAAATAGGCACACGTGATAGTTTAAATTTCTCATAGAAGAGACTCAATTCATTATATCCCACATGTTGAAGCATAGATTTCAAGAGGAAGTAGAACTATGAGTGCACTTTCACATGCATCAAAAAGCCCTTTGTAAGCGAAGAAAGAACTCTATATGTAATGACGCATAACGGTCATTGATATTAGTACCCTTTCTATTTTCCATAATTATGTCCGAGCAAATGTTAGCCCGAGGATACGACGGGTGTAAAAAAAGAAGTACTTAAGGAGCACCAATTCCCTTAGTACGCCCTTCATCATCAACATTATCATAATATATCACAATGCCACTCCCAACACACCCAGATTTAGAAGTTATTAAGTTTGAAGTTAGAGTCGAGGGAAAGGAGCCTGTCTTCGTTCAGGTTGCCGGTGCTGACTCAATTGACTTCAAGATCCCTGAGAACTCCAAGTACGTGACAGTTATACATTTCAAGGTCAAGAACAGATCATTGAAGAACTTGAGATACAAGCAGGTCGTTAAGAAGGGTGGTTTTGCTTTAAAAACTAAAGAGATCGAACTCGGTGACTATGAGCCATCTGACGAAATTTATGCCAAGGAGACTCCTGAGGACACCACTCCAGGTGGATTCATGTTCAGAGGTTCCTACCCAGCTGAGTCAACTTACTATGTTGGTGATGAGGAATTGTACACTGCAGAATGGAGTTTGGAGATCACTAAGAAGTAAGCGCATGTTATAATAAATTATAAGGTTTAAACGTTTTTAGTTAAAGACTTAACGAAGAATCCATCATGTAGTTGCGTATGCGAGTAGAGCTTGATAAAGGGTCCTTTTGCCTTCGGATAAATTGACCGTAGATCAGACGTTCAATTTTGTAACACGTGATCACAAATATTGCCCCCCACATCCCTCCACCCCTTGCGTGAGCAAGATTCAATACACATATTAGGGATTATCTATCTGAATGTCGGTTCGACCGGCCACCCACGCAGGGTTATGGTATTCCAATAACACCACCAAACTTGACACACAATTGTCCAAGCTCTTCAAAGATAGTAAAACAGATAGAGTTAAGGGGGCAAGAGTCCTCATTGGTCCTCATGCTGGCTACTCATATTCGGGACAACGATTGGCGGAAACATTCAAAGCATGGGATGCGAAATCAGCAAAGAGGATCTTTTTGTTAGGACCATCACATCATGTGTACTTTAAAAACAATGTCTTGGTCTCTCAATTTGCAGCATACGAAACTCCATTTGGTGATTTACCGGTTGATACTGAAATAGTGAAGGAACTTAAGAGAAGTTCTTTATTCAAATACATGGGTAAAACAGTGGATGAAGATGAGCATTCCTTTGAAATGCATGCTCCTTTTATTAAATGGGTACTGGAGAAAGAATTGAAGGATGTGAGCATTATACCACTTCTTTTATGTGATCTTGATAGTAATCATATCGATCAGCTTGCGGAAACTCTACTCCCGTACGTTGATGATCCAGAAAACCATTTCGTTGTCAGCTCTGACTTTTGTCATTGGGGGGCAAGATTTGGTTACACTGAGTATTTAGTGAATCCCCTTCCTCTGTTGAAAGTTTCAAAGGATAACATTATTACTTTGAAGCCTGGATCGAAGCCTCCTGGCAAGATCCACAAATCGATTGAGAGACTAGACTCTATTGCCATGAAAATTGCATCAGAAGGAACATACTCAGATTGGGTGAAATACATTCATACTACAGGCAATACTATATGCGGACAGAGACCTATTGCAGCTATTCTACTCATGTTAGAAAGATACGGATCTAAAGAGAAGTTCAGCTGGATTGGGTATTCTCAAAGTAGCCTGGTTATTGATGTTACCGATTCAAGTGTATCTTACGCGTCAGGTTATGTCAAACTAGATTAGATACCATGTTTAAATTGATTTCTTGAGTAAGTGTACGTAAGCCTGAACAATTACCGCATTTGGAACTCCTATCAATAATACATTTTTGGAGCAACTGCCTCTGTGCCATTCACGTGACACGGAAGGTCAAAAATAAGCGGTTCATCCGCAACAAGTAATGTTCACTGTCTCGACATGAGCGATAAAAAACTCTTTACGAAGACCAAGGCAGCGGAGCTAAAGGCTGAAATCGAACAGACATTCAAGAAGTCAAAACCTCTGAACCGCATCAGAATTGTTTTACGAAAGGTTATTGCCAATGTGATCTTGAACAACAATGAGTTGGGCGCCTTGATGCCGGACATCATTCCTCTTCTACAAACTGATGACTTGGAGATTCGCAAGATGTGCCTTAGCTATATATCTAGTTGTGGTGCTTTTGCCAAGCCGGCAGAAGTTGGAGAAGCACTTCCATTCTTGAACCAATTCGCTAATGGACTGAGTCCAGCTATGAGGGCGTTGGCAATAAAGACAAAGTCATCTGTTCCCACCAAAGCATTCATTGATTCGTCTTTCGAAAGCATTAAGTTTCATTTGAAAGATCCGGATCCTAATGTGAGAAAGGTATCGGCGTACGCAGTCTCGAGACTTTTCCAGTATGATCATACGCGGGCAGAAGCCGAAGGATTAATTGATAGTCTCAACGATTTACTTTATGATTCAAGCACAGTGGTTGTATCAAATGCGTTAGCAGCTTTGAATTACATAACAGAGCTGAATAACAACTTGTCATTGAACATCGACAGCCAACATGCGACGACACTAGTTTCGTTATTGAATTCTACTGATGAATGGTGTCAAATTTACATATTGAATTCGCTCATGCTGTACGTTTCGCAATCATCAAATGAATCATTGGCGTTAATTGAGGGAATACTACCATGCTTACAACACGAAAACTCATCAGTTGTTCTTAACTCGATTAAGGCAATTGTGTACTTTTGCAACTATGTGAATAAACCAGAATTGGTGATCCCATCCCTACTGAAGAGATTGGGATCATCCTTAGCGTCATTGCTTTCAAAACCTCCTGAAATCCAGTTTCTTGTGTTGAGAAACGTCATATTATTACTCCTTGATAAGAAGGACTTGATTAGCATCAATGTGGAAATGTTCTTCTGCCGTTATGATGACCCCATTTACGTTAAAGATACAAAATTGGAAATCATTTACTTGTTAGCAAATGAATCCAATTACAGTGTTGTTCTTAGGGAATTAGAAGAATATGCCACTGAGGTTGATGTGTCTATGGCAAGAAAAGCAATGCGTGCATTTGGAAATTTGGCAGTGAAATTGCCAGATGCTGCTGAAGAATGTGTTAACATAGTTGTTGACTTGGTTTCAAATGGGATATCATACATTTTACAAGAAGCAACCGTGGTAATCAAGAATATTCTTCGGAAATATCCTGGCAGGTTTAATTTTGTTATACCAGAGTTGATGAAACATTATAAACTTATTGATGAACCTGACGCCAAGTCATCAGCAATTTGGATAGTGGGTCAGTTTTGCGAAGAGATAAGCAACCCACTTTCAATTTTAGAACATTTTGCAATGAATTTTATGGAGGAAGCTATCGAAGTCCAATACGCGTCACTTACTGCTGTGACCAAATTTTACCTTAAATATCCACAGTTTGGAGAGCTGCTCTTATTAAGAGTGCTAAAATGGGCAACAGAAGAAGTTAACAATCCTGACATCAGAGACAGAGGGTATATTTATTGGCGTATGTTATCGACAGCAACTCCATCAAATACCGGCGTCTTCCAGGAGCAAACAAAGTCTATTGTACTCAATTCAAATCCATTAATATCTACCGAAAATGATAAAATTGATGGAATGGTTTTGGAAGAGTTAGAGTTGAATATTGGAACTTTGGCTTCGATTTATTTGAAACCTGTTCAAAATGTCTTCCGTCTTGCACGAAGAAAGACTTTACCTTATAGTCCCGCCCTTCAAGCTAAGCAAGCGGTTAACAACGACTCTCCCATAGAACCCAAACAAACACCAGAGAGCTCACATAAAGTATTCCAGTCGAGACCCAAAACTGTCGCACTGTCTGAGTCCTTTTCAACAGAAAGGAGCAATTCCTCAATTGGACGTAATGGGCCTCTCGCTAGGCCATTATCCTACGATTCTGTTAGCACAAATGAAAATGTACCAAGCCCAAAGAAGGACAGTTTTACTCGGAGGCTAACAAAGAAAGCATCTACAATCGCAAGCAGAAAGGGAAGCAATCTCTTCTAAGTAGTATTATGTGAACGTTCATTTTCCTTTTTCAATTGACGATCTCAACATTCGGAGAAAATTTTGATAATGATGTACAAGGTTTTATCGTTTCGATGTCAACAGTAGGCATATTTTCCTCTGGGCCATCAGGAATTGACTTCAGTATTTCTTTAGCATCCAAGCCAACTAAATGAGCAAATATGATGATTGCAGCAGGTTTAGACATGACCAAGGACATTTCCGTACAGAAACTACCATGAATACAACGCTGACAACCCCATTCACACTCACATGCCCTTATTTGATCGTAGCAAGCCTGTAAAATGTCATCGATATGCTCGAAGGTTTTTGCAGCTATACCAGAACCCCTTTTGCCTCCGTTAGTGTCGTACAAAATTAGACGATTAGGACGAATTCGAGAAGTTTGGCGACGGGAGAATTCCTTCTCTGGAGCCTTACATTCAGTCAGTAGCTCTGAATTTCCAAGATTGGATCTAGTAAGTTCGTCATCGTTCCTTTTGGCTCCAGTATTCACGAAAAGTGGTAATAAATTCATAATTGTATGTTGTGCAGCATGGATGCCACCAGCAGGGGAAAGCTCCTTTGCCACAATAATCTCTAGTACCAGTGACGGTAAGTCGATCCAAAATCCTTTCAGGAACAGAATTACAGGTGGGTTGTTAACCTCCACTGCTTCCAATATCTCAGATCTTCTGTTCACTTTGAAGAATCCAAAAACGATCGTTGTCTTAACTATACTACCATAGTAGACCGGGACGTCAATATGCTTTTTTGCTGGATTCAATCGCCTTATGTACTCAATTTCAGACGGATCAATATCAGTGAAATCCCTTTGACTGGTGATCCAGTCAACATTTACCCTTTCTACCTTGGCAAATTTGTTGTCCGGATCGAAAACCTTCACCAAATAAGGAATTCCTTGATGCAAAAAGATACCACCTTCATATAATGTAAAACTAGTTCTCAGTTCTTCAACTTCCTCAATGACAGTATTCCTATTGTTAGTGATGTCAACTACTGAATATGTTACTTCATCCATCGATCGAAGAGAAACATGCTGCAGTGGCTCTGGTAAATATTTTGGGGAAGTACAGTAAAGTCCATCAACATCTTTGACAAGTTTATCTTGAATTATAAACAGGAAGATATTGGTGAGCTTTTTTGATCCATTCAAAACGAACCATTTTAAATCATCAGAAGGGTCGATCTTTTTCTCAAAGGCAGCACACTGTAAATGCAATTCGAGCATAAACTCAGTAGATGCAGTTTCTATAAGTCCGTCAACACATAAATCCTCGTAAGTGTCGCGATTGCATATTTCGTCGACATGATTCATATAATATTGGTCAACTGGGGTTGACCCAGCAACAAAAATGGCTAAACTACCTTTGGAATCCTTTCCCCTGCCGGCTCTCCCAAATTGTTGATGTAAGTTCAGTTTCAGTATAGGAAAACCACAAGTGATCACCACATCTAGATCTGATAAGTCAATTCCTAGTTCCAAAGCATTAGTAGCAACAATGCCCCTTAATTGACCTGAAAATATCTTTCCCTCAATGATTCTTCGATCCTCTTTTGAATATCCTCCCCTATAAGCCATTATTTCACAATCTTTTACGCTATTATTGCCTTTGGAAATATTTTCCTTGATAACTCGTCTCGCTTCTTTAATTGCCAATTCACATACAGCACGGATTGGGCAAAACATGATGACTTTTAAGGACGGGAAGTTTGACAAAAGATGGACTAAAACCTTGACCAGCTCAGGTACCATATTCTCCCTTGGAATGAACTTGGAAGATGCATTATCATTTTCACTTTGCATACGACCGTTCTTATTCATAAGAGGGGGAGGGTTCCAAACAAGTAACCGTCTCTCAGAGCATGGACTCCCATCTTCGCCAATATGAAATACCAGTTCTTCCAGCGGTATGGCACATATCGTCCTAAAATGAGATTCTGGGTTCAGTATAGTCGCCGAACAAGAAACAAACTTTACTCGGTCGTTATTGTATATAGATTTGCAAATCCTATTGAGTCTTGCCATTACATAGGAAACATTAACTCCAAAAACTCCTTTGTAAACATGGAGCTCATCCATAACAGTATATTTGAGACATTGCAAAAAGTTCCTCCATCCTGTTGATTTATGATAAGGCGACGACTCATGATGTGGAAGAATCGCAGCATGAATTGTATCTGGATTAGTAAAAATGATATCAGCAAACATTCTTACGAAACTGCGATCTTTACTAGGAGTGTCTCCGTCAAAAGTTTCGATAATGATTTTTCTCTTAGAGTTGGTATCAAGATAGTTTACCAAATCTTGAAGATGCCTTTTTTGATCTTGTGCAAGGGCTTTCGTAGGGAAAACGAATATTGCAGTAGCCTTTCTTTTAAGATATCCAGCCTCAATATTCCAAAGAATATCATTGAGAATTGGTAACTGATAGATAAAAGACTTTCCTGAGCTTGTCGAAGTACTAACTATGACATGCTGTTTGTTTTCATGAAAAAGCACTTCCAAAGCTTTTGTCTGATGTGAATATAACTGGGAGTTTATGTCGATTCCTTTGTAATTTTTCAAAGCTTTAATCAAATCAGGATGAATGTCTCTTGAACATGCTAACAGGAGAATTTGGCTCTCACGCCTTTCAACTAAAGTTCGCATTTCTACTATCTGATCTTTGTAGAATGGAGGGGTTTTCAACATCTTTACCATAGCTTCTATATCTGGCTTTTCATCCTTTGATAATGAGGAACTAACTTGAGACAAGGACTCAACGGGGTCCACATGATCAAGTGGTTTCGGTACACTCACACTCTTAACCAAACAGTCATAAGGTTTAGAGGTCTCAAGTTCTTTCTCTGAGAACTGTGACAAGAATTTGTTCAAACATGATTTGAACTTTTCGTTACGGCTCCGGATAATATTTGTTAAACTGGCGAGATCAACTGGTGCAATCCCCAATGAGTTATACGACTGAAATATTCCCTGCTGTGCTCGTGAGTTTTCAGCTATTTTCCTTCTCTTAGATCCTTTAATAGCACCACCAATACCATGGAGTTTAGAGTCCATAAAGTCAAAAATCAAGATCTGAACGGTATTGTCTTCTTCCGTCCCAAAACCATCATATGCATCGTTGATCGATGTCTTGGCTTGCTCATATCCTTTATCCCAGCTGAATTTCACTTTTTCTGTGAAGAACATAGCAACCTCATTACGGTCCACGTATTCGAAGAAGACTTCACCATGAGGTAGAAGATGCTGGATAATCGCCAAGTCGAGCTCAGTTATCGTGTCATTTAGTTTTTGTATTAATTGGAATGTAGGAAGTGTAGTACGAGAGTGCGTAGAAAGAAACGTTAGATGAGTATTGATTTGTTTCAAAATGTTGTATAGTCGTTCAAAAGGGGGACTCCATTTCATGTCATTGGATAATCACGAATTAAAGCACAAATTGCGTTAGTCTGGATGTAACGTTTTTGGTTGCTAAGAGCAAGCTCAAAATAAGATATATAAAAAAGACATTCCCCTCCTTAATAGTTTACCAGATCACAATGTTTGACAAATTGAAACTTAAATCGAAAGCAGGAAAGCTCAAGCCGAGTGCCCCAGCTACTTCTGCTGGAAAAGCACCTTCTAAGAAGCAAATCTATCAATCAAGACAGAATTTTGGAGTTAACATTGGCTCATGCTTTGTGTTGGAAAAGTGGATATTCCACGAATTGTTTCCAGAAGGAGCAGAATGTGAGTTAGATGTGGCTACTGAATTGAGTAAAAAGGAGGGAGCTGATGGTGCCAGAGAACGTTTTGAAAAGTTTTGGAACAATTTCCTCTCAGATGATGATTGGAATTGGCTCGTGGACCATGGTGTCAACTCAATTCGTGTACCACTAGGATACTGGGATGTTGACGAAGGAAAGTTTACCAAGAAAACGAAGTTTGAAAAAGTTGGACCTACAGTTTATAAGAACGCATGGTCTATATTTAAGTCTAAGTTCATCGAGGCAGCTGGTCTGCGCAATATCTCCGTGCTTGTGGACATTCATGGTTTGCCCCATGGCGCCAATGGTGCAGATCATAGTGGAGAGAAGGGTTCTGGAAAAGCAGAATTCTGGGACAATGAAGATGCACAGATTAATATGCTTGATATGTTTGCTTTCATCGCTAAAGACTTGAAAAAGTACGACAATGTATGTGGAATTCAAATTGTCAACGAGGCCGAGTTCGCCAATGATCCGAAAAAGCAAGCACGCTTTTATGCAGCAGCTCAGGCTTCAATTCGTGAAGAAAACGATGAAATTCCTATCATTATTTCTGATGGGTGGTGGCCAGATCAATGGGTCAAGTGGATTCAAAGCGAACAAAAAGATGTTGGCAATCTTGGCTTTGTACTCGACCATCACTGCTACCGTTGCTTCTCTGATGATGATAAGAACAAATCTCCTGACCAAATTATTAATGATTTGGACAAAGATGTCTTGACGAACATTACAGATGATGGTAAAGGCGTCGACTTTATGGTAGGTGAATATTCATGTGTCCTTGATGGTAGTTCATGGGATAAGAATGGAGCAAATGAAAAGAGAGACCAATTGGTGATCGAATATGGAAATCGTCAAACAGAGATCCTTTATGAGAGAGCTACATATGGTTCCTACTTTTGGACTTTCAAATTTCAATCAGGTAACGGAGGTGAATGGGACTACAAGACGATGACAGACAAAGGTGCTCTCAAGAAACCACTTTCCTTCAAAGGCAAGAACATCCCTGACCAATCTGCTTTCGAAAGCAAATTAAATGAAAACTTGAGCAATCATTCAAATTACTGGAATGAACAGAATCCTAATGAGAAGTATGAGCATGATAGGTATAAGGAGGGTTTTACTACTGCGTGGGCTGATGCATCGGCATTTGCAAAATTTGATGGTTCAATTTTGGGCAGAGTTGAGGCCTTTAAGCTGGCTAGGTTAAAGGAACATACAAAAGCTAGAGGATCACTGAAGCACTTATGGGAATGGGAGCAAGGTTATGACGCTGGGTTGAAAGAATTTCAAAGTTTTCTTTAGAATCGATTGACCTTTCTCACTTCTCAAAATGTATTCCTCAGGCAAGTAAAATCCGTGACATATTATAAAATCAATTTAAGTGATCATGAAAACTGTAGTTGTAATTACTCATATTTCGCTTTGTCTTGAAAGTGTAATAATTTTGACTATCAGAGTACATTTTGGAGCAGAAAATAGAAATATCAAAGTACTTTGATCCAGCAATGTCGCCACATTTTAAGACGATTATTGAATTGGACGAAATATCCAATTCAATATCGAAAGATATTTCAAGGGATGTTTCATCTGGAATGAAGCTATATAGCTTTCAGCTATCCCTTTTAGAAATATTCAAGCATGAAACAGTGAAATTGGATAAGCTTGGGTATTGCGACTTCGAATTAGCATACTTGCTGTATCGCCTTACCAACCTATTATATCAAAGTGCAGAGGAGCATACAACAAAATCACAGAAGGACTTTCGCAAGTCCATAGGACAACAGATTCAGTATGATTATGTGAAGTTTGATACCGTGAAGAAGGAATTGGTTCAACGGAGTGATGGTTCACCAACAGCTGATTCATTACTACTGCGGTTCAATGCATTAAAAACTAATGGCAATGTTGTGTCAGACGTTGATATGCTTGATACATTGAAATACAGAGAATCAATAACCCCGAGAGAACTTCTGAGTTTGATTTCAGAGTCCAAGTATAAGATATTACTTATAGATTTCCGGGCTTCCAAAGATTTCGACCACAACCATATTAATTATGAAAATGTTCTTAACATTGAGCCTTCCCATATAGAACTGATACTTCAAAAGAAGGGCCTGGAAGCGACTGATCAAGATCTCGAGGACAGACTTCAAATCCATTTGCCGTCGAACCAATTTACAATGTTCAAAGAAAGGTACACTTACGACTTGGTTGTGCTATACAACTTGAGTTACGGGAAAAAAGAGCAAAATGAAGAGAGGTTGCTTTCATTGAAAGATACGTTATTACGGGGAGCAGGTCCTTGCCCATTTGCACGCTTAATTGATTTAATAACTTTCAGAAACAAGTATCTAACATCGAAACTCAAGCAATATCCATGCTACCTTGCTGGTGGTGTACAAGAATGGTATAAATTGTTTGGAACTAGTGCATTACAGCGTACAAACACGAATACTATTCTTAGTAAACCGAGCGCTAGCGTTTCTAGGAATAATTCTTACATGGCATCTTCTCCAAATACACAGAGCGCTTATTTGAAGAATTTCAGTGAATATCTTTCAGTGGCTAAGTCAACAGCTAGTACACCGAGTTCCAATTACTTTGTGCCCTCTACTACCATTGTTGAGAATTATCCTAATAGGAAATATACACAGAGTGAACACCATACACAACAAGCTCCTCAAAGAAAGAGTTCATTGAGTGGGTCGATCAAAAACTTAAAGGCGAGACCGAGTTCTACTAGTCAATTGACTAATGAGTCGGCAAATAAGGAAATACTGTCCTCGTCGGCCACGAAAACTCAAAATAGCATCCAGTTTTGTACTACTGGTCTAGTCAATTTGGGAAACTCATGTTACATGAACTGTGTATTGCAATGTCTTTCTGCAACTCCACAATTGACTGAGTTTTTCTTTCCTAACAATAATAGTACAGTTTCCTCAAACTATCGTCAACACATCAATGTGAACAATACACTAGGGTCCAAGGGTATAGTAACTAATTGTTTTGTACAGTTGTTACAAAACTTGTTTAAAAATACCGGCGGATCTTTTTCACCATCAACTTTCAAAAAGATAATTGGGTCTCTTTCGCCTGGAGGACAATTTGCTAGTTTCGACCAACAAGATTGCGTCGAATTCCTCGAGTTCTTGCTTGACTCACTCCATGAAGATTTGAATCAAATGGTAGTCATGGATTCCAAGGAACGTAAAGCAATTGTTGAATTGACACAGGAGCAAGAGCAAGCAAGGGAGGTCTTACCTGTTCGTTTAGCATCAACAGTTGAATGGGAGAGGTATTTAAAATTAAACTTCTCAGTTGTCGTTGATTATTTTCAAGGACAGTATTTATCCCATTTGAAGTGTTTGGAATGTGGAAATACTTCTTCCACATATAATGCATTCTCGATTTTGTCTTTGCCTATACCGGAAAGACTTACAAATACCGGAGAAAGTATACTGTTAGATTACTGTTTAAAGGAATTCACAACTACGGAATTGCTTGACGAAAACAATAAATGGCATTGTCCTTCTTGCAAGCGCTTCACAAAGCTGACAAAAACTATTTCTATAACCAGACTCCCACAAGTTTTGATCATAAACTTCAAAAGATTTAGTATGACTAATAACGGCTACTTTCATAAGCTTGACACCTTCGTGAAGTATCCTGTGAGAGAAACCTTGGATTTGTCGAATTACTGGCCAAAAATTGGAACTTATATCAATAAAGGTACTGGAAAAGAGATCAGCACAGAACAGGAGTTGAAATATTTGTCATCTTTGGCTACCAGAAACCAAGTACCGCCGTTTAGGTATAAGTTATACGGAGTAGTTAATCATTTTGGAAATTTGACTACTGGGCACTATACGTCGTACGTATACAAGCCGAGCGACGATAAGAAGGCTAGAGGATGGTGCTATTTTGACGATTCAAAAGTAACTTACAATTGTTCAACCAGTCAGGTATTGAACAAGAATGCATACTGTTTATTTTACCAACGCATTTAATCAACAGATATTGTCTCGTTTGTTTTCATTGTAGTCCTGGCTCTTGGTTATTCGTATTCTTGGGTGACTGCTTAAAATTCCTTCGCTCATGCCAACCCATAACCAGTCAGCTTTGTCAGATGGATTGATATTGATTTCCCCCTTGAATCCTTCCACAAAGCTACGATCATTCACTGTTATATTCGTAGTGAAGTTGATGAACTCGTTGAAAATTGAGATTGATGACCAGAATTGAAGTTTCCTTAGACAAGCCACTACTAAACTAGTCACTTGACCACCATTTAAACAATGTATATAAACTGGTGTGTACTCATTGTGTATAATGTACTTCATCACTGAGACTATTGTAGTATAGCCCATAGGAACTCCCCTCTTTTTACCCTTCCCCGATTGTGCACATTCCACATGTATTAGATCAATGTTATTGTTTATCGCAAATTCATATAGCTTTGGATCTGTTTCGGCGGTGATGGGTAAAGGTGTCAAGGATATTATTGTCTTTAAGCGGAGATTCTTCAAAAATTCAAAGTTAATCTCACGTGGATAAGCACCACGGTATAGCTTTTCCTGGACAATGTTGAATCTCAAAGGTGGAACAAGTGCATCGGGAACTTTAACGTCCATCTCGTAGATGCTGAAGTTGTAGTTAGCGTTACTTATTCAAAAAAAGTATATCAAAGAAAATAGTAAAATAGTCTCAAATTTATATATACTTTTATTGACCAAAATTAGTTCATTAAGTGTATTAATTGTATTTAAAATTATGCTTCAGTTGCAGAGAAGTCCTTCAATTTCTTCACCGCTACTGTAAGGTTGGCTTTTTACAGTCAGCGACATTCGTTGCAAGGACGTCTTCTATAGACCATCTTGGTGCTTCTCCTGGAACCTTTCCTCCACCTGCGATACCACTGCTGAACTTCAAATATATCAAATCACCAATCTCACTGAATTTGGTCAAGCAATAGTCCAAATCCTCTTTCGTTAAAGCTGAACTGACACATAATCTAGCTCTTGCACTAATTAATGGAGTTGCAGGGTAGCTCACAATAACAACAGCAATTTTCATGTTGTATAACATTCTAGACAACGCAGGCATCTTTGCTGGCAAGAATAATAACAACGGAATGACTGGGGAGTCATCTGCTCCATAAACGATAAAGCCCAACTTTTTCAATCCTAATCTAAGATAACGAGAGTTGAAAGCAATTCTTTGTAATCTTTCTTGACCCTCACCAGGACTAATTGAACCCTCAATGACACCCAAAGATGATATGATTTGTGCCAACACTGGAGGAGGTACCGACTCAGCGTAGACTTGCGACATATAGTTCAATCTCAACTTGTCAATCAAAGCTTGATTACCGGCGATATAACCACCTGTTGCACCAAAAGACTTTGTTAAGGTACCCATCAACAAGTCAACTTCTCTTGGATCAACAGAAAAGTAATCACAAACACCTCTACCTTTTGGTCCCAAAGCACCAATAGAATGAGCTTCATCGACGAATAAGTAGCACTTGTACTTTTTCTTTAATTCAACAATTCCAGGCAAGTTACCCATGTTTCCTTCCATAGAATAAAGACCTTCAATTGCAATGATGATCTTCTTCCATGGGCGATGGGTTTTAGGTTGACCTTGGGCGATTTGATTTCTAAGAAGCTTTTCCAAATCCGCCATATCGTTGTGCTTAAACACTTTTACCGACGCACCAGACAATCTAATGCCAAATCTAATAGAGGCATGGTTCAATTCGTCACTGATAACCAAGGTTTTTGAGTCACAAAGTGATGAAAACAAAGAAGCATTCGTACCATAACCTTGACTTACCAAGATCGCGTCATCCATGCCAACAAAATCAGCAACCACTCTTTCACACTTTTTAGCTAAGTCAGTAGTTCCCGAGTAAACGCGTGGAGAACATCCGGAAGTTCCATATTCATCAACACATTTCAAAGCATAATCAGTACAGACACCTTTCGACTGGGCAAAACCCAAGTAATTGTAAGAAGACAAATTCAAACATTCAGTAGAGGTTCCATCATAAAGATAACCATGCTTACCTTTTCTTATCCTGTTAAAACACTTGACATAACGTCCAGGTGCTCCATGGATTGGTCTTGCAAAACAGTCATCAATTCTCGTCTTCATACGACGAACGTAAAAACTCTCAAAACCATCATACCATGCCGCATAACCATCTTTCTCGACAAGATCCTTGTACTCTTCTGGTTTAAAGATCTTACCAAAGAAATCTCTGACATGACCAATGATAATGAGAATAAGGTAACTGATGTATGTGGCAATGTAGATTATATATGGCGGTTCATCATCTATTGGGGTTGGTAATGGTTGTCCCGCAGGGTGCTTCGAAACATATAAATAATCCTTCGAAGTCAACTTTCCATACTCTAAATCTGCGAGCACATCTGAGGGTCTGTCATCCTCAGGAGCATTGGGAATATTTTCAGTGAGCGGCATCTGTCATAAGTTGTAATAAGAAGGATATGAAGCTCCCTCAAATTCTCCAATTAATGTACAACTAAGCAAGCAGATGTATGGTAAGGATTCCGTGTTTTTTTCTTCTGTTTCTACGTGAATTTTTCTGTGCTTCACGGGATCTTTTTTTTTTTTTCCTCCATTCGTGCCGAAGCGTTTGCTTATACAATAATAGGAGTACAGATTACAAGTCAATGGATTTTGTGATTTTAAGTGATTTTATTCTAAGCAGTGAACAATCAAAATCTAAGCCGAAGTTGAAGACTCAGCCTTCATAATACTGCGCGATTTGTCCTCATTTAACTTCATTGCAAAATCGTATTGGGGTAACTCCCAATCAATATGTCCAATAATCAATTTTGTAGAGTTGGCTAAGTACCGAGGAAGAACGTCATGGCACCGACGTAATAACTTCTCGTCATCAAAGCAAGAGAAAGCTTCATCCAAAATTACAATTTCCGGGTTTTTGATGACGGCCCTCAAAAATAACGCCAATTTCTGTAGTGTCACCGGTAACTCCTTGAAATTTGTGTTACTGTGGATTGACAAGACATCATCAAACTCTTGTAAGATTTTAAGTGCAAATTCAGGTGGATCTGTCCTGTATGACAACGAGAAATTAGAATTGCCAATATTAGGGATAAGACCATTCAATATAACCTCTTTCATTGTTTTCTCAGGAGGAACTAAAGTATGCAATTCTGGGGAAGAGATCCCAATTTCATTATTTATCTTGAAGAAAGTCTGACCAGAACCAGCTTTTCTTAATTTACCATTGATCGAAATGATAGATTTCCAAGACTGAGGATGATCACAAGTAATTATGCTCAACAATGTGGTCTTTCCGGTACCATTGTTTCCCAAAATTCTCCATGTTGACCCTTTAGGAATCGACCAATTGAAGTTTTCAATAACGACTTTGTCCCCATACTTTATACACGCGTTAGAAAACTCAATGTGAGGTTCTCCAGTCAATTCCTCAGAAATCTCCTTAAATTCCAGTGTCCTTTCATGTTTAACTTCAATAGAACTTCTTGGTATTATAGAAAGTCCGTTTGAGTCAACAAACGCGACATCCTTTTCAAAATTAGGATCATCATTTATGTCATTTGCCCGCAAACCCAAAACCAAGGTGATATCATGATCTTTTGATAATTGAGACAATACTTTCCATATGAGTTTCGTCGAATCAACATCAAGACCTAAGAACGGATCGTCAATCACTAATAATTCAGGTTTTTGGACAAGTGACTTAACTAATTTAAGTCTTCTTGTCTGTCCATTGCTTAAGGTATTGACCCAATTATTCAATAAGCTGTCCAATCTGAATAGTTTGATAAGTGATTGTACGTAATTGACATCCAAAGACGATTGGTTCAGGTTGTAGTTATAAGTACCCCAAATGAAATCAGCAACTGAATTGTTGATAGAATCGGCACTTGAGAAAGATTCGTACCTAGCGGACAAATGCTCCTTGCTAATTCCTAGATTGTCATTGAAACTAAGAAAGGTAGTTCTGTTGGAGATAACTCTCGATAACGGTGGATTGGCAATGTACTTCCCACTTAAGACAGAAAGGAAACTTGTTTTAGCTGGTCCAAGAACAAGCCAGTTTTGCCCTTTCTTAACAGTGAAATCAATGCTGTTTTTGAAGACTGGTTTAGCGTTCTTCAAAGTCAGCAGCTTGAAATATGCATTGGTTATACTCACCAACTTCCCAGTCATAACAAGTGCTGTAAGAAAAAAGCGTTTGAGTTTTTGTGACTAAACTATCTTCATTTTTGAGATCTTGCCCGTCCGACCGAACTAACGTGGTCACAAATTTTAGGAATAGTCGTTACTGAATCCCCCTAACTGTAGATTTCACTAGTCCATACCACAAGGAAGCTGCTGATAGCTATTCTTAAATGTGGATATTATATGCAGTACTCCACTGTATTGGCGTTCAATGACCCTTAAGTTTTTACGACTTTTTGAACTGCTGTTAACTCCACCATTTATACGCTCAGTTCAAGATGGACTTTTATGACCCAATTGTGGAAGAAGCTTCCAAGGACGAAATAAAAACTACGTCAGAGACAAACAAAAACACTGAAATAGCTGTTGAACGGCTTGAGAATGAGATCGATCATGTCTATTCGTTGGTGGAATCTAGATTCCAAACCATCCTCAATGATGAACAGACAGTTAAAGGAAAGGAGATATTGATGAAACAACTCAATAGTTTGAAGGAGAATGCTAATGTTTCTCAAAACGTGGAGTTCATAGAAAAGCTGTTGGCTAACTTCACATCTAATTTATCACAAGGGTACTCATTGGATAAATTGACTTCACAATTGAATGTCATAAATAAGAAGAGCTTGGATGATTCTTTCAAAGATTTATCTGGAAAGTTATCGTCGATTGATATTGACTCTAACTTGGATGCGCTCGACTCGAAGTTAGAGATAGTGGAAAGAAAGGGAGGAGAGTACTTGTCACAGATGTCGAGTTTCTTCTCAACATTGGTGTCAGTACAATCAGAGAACACAAACTCCGAAAGTCCAGAAAAGGAATTAACATTTTCCCCAATCAGCTCGTACAAGGTTTATGGTGCATCGAGGTATGATAATGAACTTTTCAAATTGCACACTACGGCGTCTTTCTACCAGGATAAGGAGCTGGATTTTGACGTAGAAGCAAAGACAGAAGAGATTGCAGACCTTTTGAAGAAGTATCCTGAAACTTTGGACAAAATGATGAATTACATGGTTCCAGTGAAAGTGTCATATAAATCCTTCTGGGATTGTTACTTCAATCAGTTGAAGCAAATAGATGAGTCTGAGAAGAAGAGAAAAGAATTGCTCAACAGCGTAAATGAGGATGACTTCTCTTGGGACGATGATGAGGAACCAACCGACACTAAGAAAGTTGAGGTGAAAAAGGTTGAACCAGAAGCTGGTGAGGAAAGCGAAGACGACTGGGAATGATGTGTCGCTGGTGAGTAAAGCGAAGACGACTGGGAATGATGTCAGAGTTTATAGTTATTGATAGTCTATAAAATCACAATCCATCATAATGCCATGATTCTTGGAATTGATATCTCTATGTTCTGTATTATAATTCGGAGGCGCAAGCCATTTAGGAAGCCTTTATTTGATAGAAATAAAAAAAAAAGTCTCTTGATTGACTTACCCTTAATTTTGTCCAACACTCGCGTTGCTCACTAATATCCGTTACCTGAATGAATTAAGACTAAGATGGTGAATAAAACGTTATCCTCATCAAGCGTCTCACTGCAAAGCAGCGCGGCTAGTCACCATTGGACAGGGCATCAGAACTCTGATTCTGCTCTTGCTGCTGCTGCTGCTGTTAGTGCGACAAGCCCATCATCACAACTGGCGCCGATGTCATTGCCATCCATTCCAAGTGGTCAAAGTACGTCAACACACACACAACCATATCAGACACATCTTAAGGCAGCGCAACAACAATCTCAACAATCAAGTCACCAACCTCAGCAGCAATCCAACCAGCAGTTCCAACAGCATCAAATTCCACAACAAAGGCATCAATCATTGACGCCGAATAATTACAATTCTCCTCCTAACCCTTCTAATCATGGCTTGCCAACGATAAATGTTCAACTGGAGGCGTATCCAGAATCATATGGAGTTCAACACCTGCATTATCATTCTGGTAGAAGAGTTTGGGTGCGTAAGCCCAATTCAACCCCAACCACTATAATCGTATATCAGGACCAAATTGTTGATGACTTGAAACAACTCATCATGTCTAAATACCCAAATTCATTGGGAAGGTCGTGCGATCCCGCGGATATCACGATTAGAATTGATATTCCTAAGTCAATGCCCACAAAAAAGGCTACAGGATGGAATAGACCGGGTTCTATTATTTCTATGTCTCCTGATAACTTGAAGAGCCCTAGATCTCCATCTATTTCTTTATCATCTAAAGTTCTTGAACCAGATGAATTGCTCTGGAATATCTTGGACACACACTTTCCACAAGGTATGACTATGAATGAGTCATTCATCATTGAATGTATGCCTGAAGATGAAGCGGGATCTTCATCAGCTCTAGATTCACATCCAAAGAATACCGAAGAACGGACTCATACGATTAGGCAGCCTCAACCCCAACTGCCTGGACGGCCTTCAAATTTTTATCTGCATCATCCACACAAACTGCAGCTTTATAATCACGGTGGAAATCTCAACCATATCGATCACCTGAATTTTGATAAAGATAGATCACTTTCGCCTATATCGTCCGCTCAACTCCACAGTGAAACTAGATCGCCAGTGTCTGCAATTCACAGGAGATCTCAATCCATTCCTTTGAACTCTAACTATATTCCATCACTGCCTTCAGCGAGCACTATGCCTACAAAGTCAGGAAGTAACAATAGTCAAGCCATTCTTCTTCTCCCGAAGAATTTTTCACTTGCTACTGGCAATTCTTCATCTAAGAAGAACCATTTTGATGAGAACTCTCGTAAGGGAAAACCTCATCTGGATGTTCCAGCTCCAAGCAGTCAGGTGGTTCTTGATGAAGGAGATCATGTGAATAAGAAGGAAGATCCTCGAGTACAAATCCCGCACAAAATTCAGCCATTACAAAAACGGAACACGTTACCAGTATTGGATACCGGAAGTTCTAAAGAAGAGTCTCCAACTCCAGGGCCTTTGTCTGCACCAGTGAAGAATCCTGAAAACAACCCTAGACTTACTAACACAGAGGAAAAGGATCCACCGAAAGACACCAGTAAGACAAATGCAAAGGGAGCTAAAGGATCAAACGCACGTGTTGATACAAAGTCAGGTTCTCATGAACCTGAAAGAAAGTCCACACCAGGTAAATCTTTAATTGGAGCTAAGAGTGCGACAGATAAGGTCTTGCCTCTGATTTCTGTTCTTGTTGTCGAAGATAATGCTATTAATCAAGCTATTTTGGGTGCATTTTTGAGAAAGCACAAAATCCACTACCTGATTGCCAAGAATGGACAAGAAGCTGTGGATAAGTGGAAGAAAGGAGGAATACATCTTGTTATTATGGACTTACAACTTCCTGTCAAGTCAGGATTAGAAGCGACAAAGGAAATCCGATATTTGGAACGGATTAACAAAATCGGAATGTTTGCAGAACATGAACTGTACATGAAGAACAACAAGAACTCCTTACAGATAAAAGAGGAAGAAAAACTTGATTTGAACATCTTCATTTCGCCTGTTATAATTGTTGCATTGACGGCGTCTTCAAACTCCTCAGTCGACCGTAAACATGCTCTCATGGCTGGTTGCAATGATTATTTGACAAAACCAGTTAACTTGGTCTGGTTACAAAATAAGATCACAGAATGGGGATGCATGCAGGCACTTATCAACTTCGATGGATGGAAATCGAACAAGCTCACAAGGGGCGATGATAAAAAGTAGTGCAATAGATTAGAAGTATAGACAAAGTCGTGTCCTGCATAATTGAAAATGGCTGTAGAAAACCATCCAAAAAAAAACTAGATACTGGACACATGAGTGAGGAGCCCGAGGTACCAAACACGGTCTTGCCGTTAGAGATCATCGACAAGTCTATTGGCAAAAAGATTCACGTCTTGATGACGGATCAAAAGGAGTTCATCGGTACTTTGATCGGTTTTGATGACTTTGTTAACATGGTTCTTCAAGATGTCACTGAGGTTGACAACGATGTGACGAGTTCAAAGGTTACTAAAAAGATGTTGTTGAGTGGCAACAAAGTTGCTATGATTGTTCCAAAGTAGATTTTCAAGTATAGAAACTACTCCATGGCCATAACAAACTTCGAATAACCACAATAACAGCTTTACGCTTTCATAACTGCTGTGTGTATAGTAAATTAATCTGCATTACAAGTTGTAGGTGCGATCACAAAGATTTTCACAAGAAGTCCCTTCAATTTGAATGGCGTACATAAGATGTGTTTGCGATATTGATTCGGTAACAAGTTGCAAATTCCTGTTTTTGCCACTCTCTGTATTAGTGATTTTGATTTCAACTACAAAAGAATAATTAGTGAGAACGCATGAAATTGACAATATCCAGCAGCAACGAAGGTGTATTCTCTGTGGATATACCATCGTCTTTGACTTTTGAAGACTTCAAGGCGTACGTCCTGGCAGAAACTGGAATTGACTCGACTAAACAAGTGTTGAAGTTGAACGGCAAAAGATTAGAAGGAAACTCTAAGACATTACAAGAATTAGGAGTTAATGACAACGACCTTTTAGAACTCAATAGTGAATCTCCAGAATCAAGCGCTCCATCGAATCGTTTAGATTATTCCAATGAAGCTGATCACCAGAGTGAAATGATAAGACAACAGATATTAAGCAACCCCCAAATGAGAAATCAACTAGCGGCGACTAATCCAGAAGTGATTAGTGTACTTGATAACCCTCAGCGCTTCAAAGAGAAACTTCTTGAACAATTTATGCAGTATGGAGGAGCAAATGGTTCACAAGAGGAGGAATTGAGACGGCTTGAAGCTGATCCAGATAGTGCTGAGAGCCAGGAAAGAATTTTGGAGATAATTAGACAAAGGCAAATTGACGGAAACATGCAATTGGCTATGGATATTATGCCAGAAAGTTTTGTCCCAGTGAGCATGCTCTATGTTCAAATTAAAGTTAATGGACATAATGTGCAAGCATTTGTTGATACTGGTGCTCAAACCACGATCATATCTACCCGTTTAGCTGAGGAAGTTGGCATAGCGAAGTTGATCGATAAAAGATTTCAAGGAGAAGCTAGAGGAGTAGGGACTGGAAAGATCAGAGGTAAGATCCATAGTGTACCGATAAACTTTGGTGATTCTACAATTGATCTACCATGTTCTTTAGTGGTTTTAGACGCAGGAGTTGACTTTCTTTTGGGACTTGATATTCTTAGACGGTATAAGTGCCAAATTGATCTAGGAAGAGATTGTCTTGTTGTTGGAGGTAACATTGAAGCGAAGTTTTTGCATGATTCTGAAGTTAAAAACCCTTTCGGTGCACAAGCTGCGTCTTCTTCGGCAGGCTTAGGCCAGTCTTTGGGAGGTAACATATTTTCTGATCCTGCGCCGTCAGTCCCAAATTCGAAGCTGAAGCCTGCTAGTTCAGCATCCGCAGAGGCAGCAATTAAGAGACAAAGCAGTTCCGAAAGTAATTCAAATGCTACGTCCTATACACCAGTTGAAAATGATATCAAAAAGTTGCTCGATTTGGGCTTTTCAAGAATGGAAGCTATAAAAGCATTAAAACTGACTAACGGTAATCTCGAACTTGCTGCTTCGTTCTTATTTCAATAGAATTTAAATGAGCCCTTTATAAAACCCTCTAAATGTAAACTTTGCTCCTTCTTGATCAATGGACTGAACATCAGTAGGATCGAGTTGAAAACTCTCTATTTCAATGGCCTCCTGTATACGATCTCTCTTGGATGAAGTGGTGATGGGAATAATGCTTTTTTGTAGAAGGTACCGGAGCAAAATTTGTCCTTCGGACTTACTGTACTTTCTTGCAAGTTTTGGTAACAACACTTGCAAAGGATGGTCTTTAATATCATTACCTTTATCATCGTGAAGTCTGAATAATGGCGTTAAACCACCATATCCTTCGATCAAGATATTGTTTTTCTTGCAGTACTCGAGAATACCAGGAGATTGTTCCTGTAAATATGGATGAAATTCAATCTGATTCACCACCGGTCTGTCTGAAGGACCCCCAATGTTTATAATCTTCTCGATATCTTGAACTCTTCCATTTGAAATACCAATATAGCGAACCTTCCCAGTAGATTTGAGACGAATGAATTCTTCCCACAAGGACTGCAACGTATAATTCTCCTTCTTCTCATCCCAGAAAGGATGATGAATCAATAGCAAATCGATATAATCCGTTTTTAAATCTTCCAAAGCATAATCAAGGAAATCTGTTACGTTCAGCGCACGTTTCTTGATGAATGGTGACGCAACAGCGTACTTCGTTGTAACCCATAATTTTTCTCGTGCTATACCCAGTTCAGAAAGAGCTCTTCCAAGTTCGCTGTGCGTTGTATAAACTTCCGCAGTATCAAAATGATTGAATCCTAATTTAATTGCAGTCCCAATTGCCTCCACAATTGCATCTAATGCATCCTGATCATTTGGATCTTTCCTCTTGAGATCCTTCCAAGCAGTCCCAGAACCATATCCAATTGTCACGGGGTCTCCCGATTTTGTTCGTAATTGTGGTTTCAAGTGTTCACTCATTTTTGATAGTGTGTATGAGGCATTAACCTTTAGACTTATATAATTGTAGTTGTGGGTCAGTTCAGCCACAATTGTCAATCATGAGTAAGCAATTAACTGAACGTGCAAAAACAATGAGATTTAAGGATCCACAATGTAAAGTCTATCTACAAAATGCGTTAACTAGTCAGTTGACAAAAATTACTGTATTTAGGGGTTTGATCTGCTGGCTTATCTTACGCGATAGGATAAATAATCCGTTTTAGGCGTATACTGGATCAACTTCTGGACCAAAAAGGAATCTGTACTTAAAGGTCAGACCAACAGAATCGATAGTTGCAATATCAGTTTGATCCAAACTAAAGTTAACAACGTCTAAAGATTCTTTTATTCTCTGTTCATTGGAGGATGTAGTCACTGGCAAAAGACCCTTTTGGTAAGTATATCTGAGCAAAATCTGAGCATCAGTCTTACCGTACTTTTTGGACAATTCCTCCAACAACTTCGGCAATGGGTGTTCATCCTTCGATAATTCTTTGCCGTCCTTTTTAATTCTGAATAATGGTGTTAATGAACCGTAAGCCTCAAGTAAGATGTTATGTTCCTTTGCAAACTCGATAATTCCCGGTGTTTGGCTCTGCAAATACGGATGGAATTCAATTTGGTTTACTATCGGATAGAATTCAGGATCCTTTGCAACATCGAAAGTCCGTTGCAAATGTTTTGGTGCAAAGTTGGAAACACCGATATTTCTCACCTTACCAGCTTTTTTGGCATTGATAAGATGTTGCCACGTTGATTCGATAGTCTCGCCGTGTGACTCAACTTCATAAAACATTGGAGCATGGATCAAATAGAGATCGAGGTAATCCGTCTTCAATTCTTTCAAAATCGCTTCCAAGCTGTCGGTTGCATTCTTATAAGTATTAACAATACCATGAAATCCTCCGCTAAACTTTGAAGTAATGAAAAGGTCTTCACGCTTCTTTCCACTCTTTTCAATTGCTGCTGCAACCTCTGGTTGAGTAGTATAAAATGCGGCCGTATCGATATGGTTATAACCGGAATTGATCGCCAAAGCGATTTGATCAACTAGGTCTTGGTGTAAAGTTCCTTGTTGATCATCAGGTCTTCCTTTCTTGAGCCATTGCCATTTCGTACCGGAACCAGTACCAAAAGTGATTGGGATACCGCTCTTTGTAGTTAAGGAGCGTGTCAATTTAATTGAGTGAGACATATTTACTGATAACTATTTCGTGTTGCCTGATTTATACTCGAGATAATAACTAATCAGTCTAAGTGCAGTACAAAAAATTGTGGTGGCCTACATCCCATTTTCTGCAATATAATCATATTCAATGTTTGTTTGCAATTACAATCCGTTCAAGGCTCCTTCCTCTTCTTCCTCTGCGCTTGGTCTCTTCTTCAATACCAAAGGCTTTCCTGTAATCCGGAAGTACAAATCCTTCACATCATCAGTCGTGGACTCGAAGTGAGAAGTAGCATCGTAACTCTTACTGATGTAGATACCATCAGAAGTTCCATCATTGGTTGGTTCGTATAATTCAGCAATTCCCATCAATGTATCCAATCTGCTTCCCAATAATTTGAAAGCCGGTTCTAATTCAACATGGGGAGCTTCAGTTTCGATAATTGTGGAAACGATGGCCAAATATTGTCCTTTTGGTACAACACAGTGGACATCAGACAAAACAGCAATGTAGATGTCGTTCTTACGACCAACCTGATTCTGTGGAATAATGATTTGCAATGAGTCCAAGTCATTGGTGTTAGGGACTGGGTGGTCTAAAATACACATGGCTCTGATAACCTTAGAACCAGTCTTCTTTACCTTCTCAGGGAAATATGTTGGGTCAGCAATAACAATTGGTGCTTTTGCTTTGCCCTCTTTAGTGATCACACCTGCAAACTTTCCATCCTCATACAAAACCTCGTCAATTGGAGTATCCAACATGTAGGTACCTCCGTAGATTGCAGACAATCTAGCAAAACCTTGTGGCAATTCACCAAGCCCATACAATGGGTAGATGTAAGGAGACTTGCCGTATTTTGCAACCGATTGAACGTACAAAATAATACGTTCATATGTAGGACGAGCGACTTCCTCCAAGTAGTCATCATTCGACCATAAAGCCATTGCATGACCAACGAAGTCCTTAGTACCACTTTCTAAACCAAAGTGAGTGTAGACTTCATTCATTGTGTTCTTGTCTAAGTCCAAGTTTTGGTGGGTAGAAACGTTGTCGTCATCGTAGTTGGCAATGAATTCCAAAAACCTCTTCATTCTTCTCTTCTCAAACATACCCATCAAAGAAGATCTCAATGCTTCACTGTCGTTGGATGGAACTTTAGAAATACGGCCACTTCTGTAGACGTAACTTCCTGAAATCTGCTTGAATTCGATGTACCTGGTGACGTCTGTGTGTACAAGAATGTTGGTCAATTCACCATTAGCCATCAAAAACTTTGGGATTAAATCGACACACCAGTCTCTGTCCCTACCTTTCAAAGTATCAGGCTTCTGAGACGATGGCTTAAATTTGGAATACAATTGAGATAAGTTAAGAGACGCTGATTCACCTCCATAAAAGTCTTGTCTGTCAATGTGGAGGACTTTCTTGCCTTCAACGGAAAGTAAACCGGAAAGAATGCATTCAGTCAAGCCCGTACCCAAGACAATCACGTCGTAGTTTTCGTCCATATTCGTTGATGATGTTAGTTGCTTTAAAGTGTGTTCACCGTGTTAAATTTTTTGGCCCCCGTTTGCTCCTTTTTTTGTACACGTACAACGAACCCGACGACTATAAGATAAGGGGATAAACGAGAAATAAACTTCAACCACATGAGAACGTTATTAAGACACATTAAACTCAATTATACACTATAATCAAATCCAATGGTTTTGTAGTACATATTCTATGTTGGTTATTTATTTCATGTCATGTATTATTTACTCTTTATACAACATTATGGAATCCCTCTTTCCCTCTCATGATACCCTTCTTGACTATTTTGGAGATTTCTTCAGGGTCAGATGTGACCTTGGTAAAGTTTTCAAATCCGTCCTCAGTAATCAACAAGTCGTCCTCAATTCTCACTCCTCCGATATACCAATACTTGTCAAGGATATCCTTGTTGATGAACTTCATCTTCGCGTCGTCTTTCAACACATCCTCTAACAAGAAAGGCGAGAAGTAAATACCTGGCTCGTCCGTAAGGACCATGCCTTTGACTAATTCCCTTCTCAATCTCAAGTATCTGAAAAGGATGTCCGGGTCTTCATAATTTGGTCTTCCACCAACGTCATGAGTCTCCATACCGAGTAAGTGACCCAATCCGTGTGGGAAAAATGGAGCTGAGATTCTTGCCTTGAGAAGCTCCTCTGCTGAATACTCTTTCTTGAAAATACCTAACTTCAAGAATTCCTCAATCAAGACTTTGTGAGCTGCCAAATGGCAGTCATCCCAGTGAACGCCTGGCTTGATCATATCCATTGTCACATTTTGCATACGCTGAACAGCCCTGTAAATTTCCAAGTGCTCCTTAGTCCAGTCACCATTAATTGGGAAGCATCTCGTAACGTCACTAGCATAGCATGACCATTCAGCACCAGCATCAATGAGAACAGATTTCTTTTCAGGCTTCAACTCATCATCATTTTTCACGTAATGTAAAGTTGAGCATGATGGGCCACTGCAACAAATAGGGTCATATGCATGAGTTTTAGAACCCTGTCTTATAGCATGGTAAGTAAACTCAGCATGAATATGGGCCTCGTTGGTTTCAATTGGCAAAGCTGACATCACAGCAACATGACAGTTGTCAGTGATTTTTGCAGCATGTCTCATCAACTCAATTTCATACGCATCCTTAATAAGTCTGGCTTCATCGAGAGCATAGAAGAAATCATCATCACTTCCAATTACATTCGAAGTTACATATGCCTTGTTGTTATCGGCCAAATCAATGGCAAAGACATTGGCCAAGTTTTCCAAGTCCTTTGGAAGTTCGCTAGCATACTTGATCTCATCTGCATCGAATTTTTTTGCAGCATCTTCAAGCGAAAGTGGCATACCACTCCACATAACATCTTCATAGTCTATATCAGGAAGGTAAATCGTCAATTTATCCTCAGCAGTCTTGTAAATAACGTGAGAGCCTGGAATGTTGACACCGGACAAATAGTAGAAGTATCTGTTCTGTCTGAACTCCTTACCTATGTCAGAATACTTGTGCAACTCTGCAACTTCACCAGAAAGAAAGAAAGTTGCACCATCAGCCTTCTTGGCATTCTTTTCAACGAAATGCTTGTAAGCCAAACGAGCATGGCTCTTGGCTGGGTACTTTTTACCCTTCAAAGAAACTGGACCATCCATGATTTAGTAGAGAAATTTTTTGTGCCGTAGGCTAAAAAGTTTATAGGCGACATGTCGTGTTCTCAAATGAATGTCGGGAGGGATCGCTCAGAAAAATTGCCACCAACAAAGTACGAACGATTAATAGCCACGCGACATGGAAAGATTACAGAGATTATTGGGCTCAGGCAGTGGCTTGGGTGGGACCACAGGTGGACCACAAGCTGATGGACCAGCTATAGATAATGCAGAAACTGTCTACATATCATCGTTAGCTCTTTTGAAGATGTTAAGACATGGTAAAGCTGGTGTCCCTATGGAAGTTATGGGTTTAATGCTTGGTGAGTTTGTTGATGAATTTACTATCCATGTGATTGATGTCTTCGCCATGCCACAGTCTGGAACTGGTGTTTCTGTCGAGGCAGTGGATGATGTTTTCCAAACTAAGATGATGGATATGTTAAAACAGACAGGTAGAGACGAAATGGTTGTGGGATGGTACCACTCTCATCCAGGTTTTGGTTGTTGGTTATCGTCTGTGGATGTTAATACACAACAGTCTTTTGAACAATTGAATAAGAGAGCTGTTGCAGTTGTGGTGGACCCAATTCAATCTGTGAAGGGTAAGGTTGTTATCGACGCTTTCAGAACAATTGATTCTGCTACCCTTATGATGGGTCAAGAACCACGTCAAACTACTTCCAATGTTGGTCACTTAAATAAACCTTCTATCCAAGCTTTGATCCACGGATTGAATCGCCACTACTACTCATTGAATATTGACTACCATAAAACTTCAAGTGACACCAACATGTTGTTGAATTTGCATAAGAACAGTTGGCAATCAGGTTTGAAGTCTATTGACTATAATCACAAGGAGCACGAAAACTTGGACAGCTTCAAGTCTATGGTCAAGATTGCTGAATTGTACAATCAGAGAGTACTGGAGGAGAAGGAATTACTGGAAGAACAATTAAAAACTAGATATGTTGGAAAGCAAGATCCAAAGAAACATTTATCAGATATCTCAGAAAACCTCATAGAAGAAAATGTGGTCTCTTTGTTGACTGGAAATGTTAATGCTTTGGCAATTCAATAGAATTTTTTAAATCGAAAAATCGTATGTAGAAAATGTTGCATGTTAGAACAACAAGCGAAGAAACCAAAACTCACGGATGTGAGGCATTCAAATAATGAACCTCTATTATTACAAAGCGAGGATACGGCACACTCTACGTTTTATCTCGATAGTGTCAACAGGTCTTCTTTGAACTTTGACTTTGACAAAGTCTGTCTGACTACTCTATCGAATGTGAACGTATATTGTTGTCTTGTTTGTGGGAAATACTTTCAAGGGAGATCGCAATCATCGCCGGCGTACTTACACGCTCTAGATAATGATCACCACGTGTTCATCAATTTGGAAACAGAGAAATTCTTCATACTTCCTGACAACTATGAACTCAAAGCACCACTGGCATTGGAATATTTGAAAGATATCAAGGATTACCTAAATCCCAAATATGATGAGAATGAAATATCACTATTAACAGGAAAATGTCTCGATTTGGAGAAGAAACCTTACTCTGTTGGGTTTGTGGGGTTGAACGCCCTGAGTTCAGACAGCGCAAATGTCATCTTACAATTAATTGCCCATATAACTCCAATTCGTGATTTCTATTTACTAAAGAGTGATAATGAGGTATTGAAAAAGAGTCTGCCATTGAACTTTGAACTCGGTCTTCTACTTAGAAGGATTTGGTCAAGGCATTTGTTTCGAAGTTATGTTTCTCCTAATGTTTTTCTACAGTTATCACGGTCATCTGCCAATATCAACAATACTTCGACACCAAAAAAATTCTTGATATGGCTTCTCAATATTTTGCATGTTCAACTTCAGAAGACGCTCAAGCTGTCTCGAACTATCTTAAGCAAATCTCTCCAAGGGAAAATTGAAATAAGAAGCATAAAACTGAATGAAAAGGCTATCAACAATAAGATTGAATTTTTTAATAATAAAACTGCCAATACCAGTATCACTAAGTTCTGGGTTGTGACGCTAGACTTGCCACAAACTCCAGTCGTGTCGAAAGACTCCGCAATACAAGAGATTGCACTCGAAGAATTGCTAAAAAAATTCAATGGCAGCCAGACCACAGTCTACAATAACGAACTTCGAACTTTTCAGTTTGTGGGGACACTTCCACGTTATCTACTATTCCATATAGATCGTGGTTTAGAATCATCAGTTAACACAAAAGGTAACTCTACTGTTGTGAAATTCCCCAGTGAATTAGATATGTCGCCTTACGTTAAAGACGCAACAGAGAAGTTGATATATGAACCTAAAGCTTTTATCGTTTATAAAAACGTCAGAGAATCATCCGTTGAATCCAAGGAAAGTAAAAGCCATTGGGGCATAAACTTGGAAAATGGTTTAGAGTGGATTAATATCTCCAATTTGGAAGTGAGGCCATGTGAATTCGAATTGATGTTTCTAGAGCAGACCTATATACAGTTATGGGAACGGAAAGCTTAAACTTCAAAATTCATCAAATATTTCATAGCATTGTGAAGTAAAATCTTTGTAGCCTTCTATGACATTGCCCAATCTAGTATTCGTAAAGAACTTGTCAATTAACAAGATATATGCAACAATCTTCAATTGTATGAGACGATGGAGCTTTCCATCCTTCGCTTGACTCACTAGCAATTGCAACAATTTATCGAATGCTTTTAACGATGTTTTGTAAAATGCATCCAACTTCGTATTGCGTTGAATCAAAGAGTGATCAAACAAATAAGGATGTCTTATTTTGAAATGTCTCCAAGTGGATATATCTTCAATGAGTTCGTACTTCACAAGTTGGTTTAAAACATTGGGCTCAGAGGGATCAAGGTCGAATATTTGAGAAAACGTTTCCATAGGAAGATCTTCACAAAGCAATGCTAGAGTCCAGATATCTGTGAAACTTGTGTCTATCAAATCGTTGACAATAGATACTTCTCGATTTTCATTGAAGTTCTTTAACGAAATATCCCTCTCGATTAGATGGCTTGTTCTCATACTTCTCGCATCCCCCAGGTCTTCGATCAAAATTGGTAAGTGAAGATCTGGTGAAGCCTGGTATGATACTTTAATAAGACCGTGAGAACTTTTCGAGGTCAGTCCGTTCTGAGGGAATTTTAGGGAGTTCTTGTCAGCTAATATGAGGGCAGTTCCAAACGATATGGGGTCGCTAGGTATGAACTTTCCTGATACTTCAACGATGTTGTGAACTCCTAGTAAAAAGGATGAATTCGATACAGGGCCATCGAAATAAAACGTCTGTGCACCTTCAAAAATTCTATCAGCTTCATTCGAGGCACATGGCGCTTCGAATGTGTATAATGGAAAGCTTTCAAAGACCTTTTTTATAGGTTTGGGTATTGCAACCATGCCTTCGAAAGGTTTTAATAAAAACTAAAAGTCACGTGTATTTATCTTAGCTTAACAATTGTATCTACACTGTTCCATATTCTTGTAACAGATATACTACGAAGTCAAATTCTGTTATGTATGACTGCTATTCATGATGATTTGTGCCAATATCAAAATTACTAATTACTGATCTATTCTAAGTCATCTTCACTTCTCAAGTCAATGTACAAATCGTACCAAGTAACCCCACCAAAATTGCACTTACTCTTACCTGTACTCTTGAAGCCAATGTTCTCATAGAATGGAATTAATTCCTCGTGTGCAATAATGACAATCTTGTCACCCAAGTCCTGGTTTGATAACCTCTGAATATAATCATGCAACAACAAAGTTGCTAATTTCTTTCCCCTCCATTTGGCATCAACGGCTAAAGAGTGTATACCGATGAATCTAGAACCTTCAATGTGCCCAGAACTTGGAGAGTCCTTCGACGGCAAGTCCATACATTCATTAGTAATACGAGCATTGAAAGTCTTGGTGGCAATAATGTGGCCCACTAAAGTCTCCTTGGTTACCGAAGATTTCGAAGGTAAGTCATCCGACTCCTCCGTAGATTCTTTGTGTTCTTTCTCCAACTCATCTGCAACCTCTGGTAAGTTGATAGAGTTGTATCTATACTCGTAGTCTCTGACAAATAAGCCGCAGCATAACTCAGGACAAACGGTCAACCGATATTTGATCTTTTCGAGCGAAGCTCTCTCTTCTTCACTGAAACACTGTTTCTCCAAGGCTTCTACTTGTTCGATGTCATCGATGGTAAGCGGCCTGATTGATAAGTTTGGTGGAAATTCCGACATCTGTATGATCGTGGTTTGTGTCCGTGATCGCTTGTGTCAAAAGAGTAATTTTCTCAAAGTCGTGTGTTCCCAAAAAAGGCAACTCTGCATTCCCCAGACAACTGTTCTTTGCAGCTACGCGCTTTGATTCAGACTATCATTATTTATGTAAACTACTCTAAAGTATCATTCCTTATATCAGACGACTTTTCCGCATTCAAGAGTCCTTTGCTCATTTCCCACAAATGTACAATATTGTCGTCAGCCACAGAACCAACAGTCCAATCTTGGAATGGGCACCAACTCAAGTCACTCACAGCGCCAGTATGGCCAGCATGCATCATAAAAAGTTCTGGACATCCGTCTTCAGCATCTTCTTGTTGTTGTTCCTCACCAATTTTGAATAAATCCCAAATAATCAACCTGCGATCTTGGGATCCTGATGAAAGAATACCGTCCCTGTGGGGCGAAAACTCTAAACAAGTGATGGAGTCAGAATGGCCCATCATAGTGTGCAAGAGACCTTCTGTCTGTGAAATTTTTCTTATGTCTAACAACCCAATGTTAGCGTTGGTGTTTCCTATTGCAACCAAATTTTTCAGGAATGGAGAAAACGCTAAAGAATTGATACCATTACTATCTTCACTGTAATATTTGGCAATTGATGTGTTGGTCCTTGCATCAAACAAATAGAGGTATTTGTCATCGGAAACACTTCCAAATACATTGCTGTCTAACCATTTGGAATCATTCACAGTATCCTTATGGGTGTCTTCATTTCGAAAAACCTCCTTTCCAAATGATACATCTGTAATGACCACAGATCCATCGTCAGAGCATGTCAACAATTGATTTGGAGTCTCGTTGTTCCAAGATAAGCCGTACCCATTCGCCTTGTGAGGTTCAAAGTGCTCAATCGCATTATTGTCCGTCTTTAAATCATAGATATCCACCTTTCCCTCACCATTTATTGTAGCAATGATGCTGGGGTCTTGTGGCTGATACCTTGCTCTATTGATTTCAAACGCGTTCTTGTATTTCTTGATAATCCTGATTCTTGAATTGGCCTTCTTCGCGGACCCAGGTAGTTGGGTGCTAGCTATCTTGAGGTAGTTCGTGTCTTCTCCTGAAGTATGCGTACCCAAAAGAAGCTTTGCATCAATGGTGCCATCTTCATTGTTGGTATGTTCTGGTAACCATTGGATGGTCAATGATGGCCACATCAACGCGGTTTCATTAACAAATTCATACATGTAACGACAGTTCTTCCTCCAAAGCTGGTATTCATCTTTGATAGACAATTCACGTTGCAGGTTGTTCTCTACGTCATCGCCAGCTTCAATTTGGCTCATTAGCTCCTGTACTGACATGGTACTGTAGACTTGTTTTCACAAGTTTTTTTTTTTACTTAAGTTTATATTATGTAATCTAAACTTCGCCCTCAAGGAAGTCAAATGTTGTTAAATTGGTAGGGTGCTTGGCATCGAACTGGTCAATGACTTTTAAGGCGTCACGAATATGCTTAAAGTAAGGAGTGTCATAATTTTCAATCAAATTGTAGATTTCTGCCTCTTCAATATCTGGAATCTTTGTGGAACCAGTAGGTTTCTGAAGGTTCACTTTTCTCTGAGCATCGAAATACCCCACGTTCAGCAAGCACTCTAGCAACAAGTTACTAACGCCAGTATTAAATAATCGTTTTCTCAATTTTTCACTGCTGTGAACTCTGACAAAGAAAACTTCAATTCCCCTCTTGATATAGCTCTCTAACAAATCTTTCATAATACATGCTGCAGATGAGTCCAAGTCCGTCATTCCAAGTAAATCGAAAATAATGTACTTTGTCATTGACTGATCTCTCAGTCTTTTCAGTGCAGGATGGGCTTTAGTTGACCCGTACATCTCGACTCTGAGTAAACGAGCTCTCATGTCACTGCTATTGGTGAATGTAAGTGGTTCCGGTATTTTGACAATGAGGCACCCTTCAATTTCCTCCAAGGCAGGGATGTTCAAATGAGTTTGATGGTCATCAGAAAGAAAATCCAAGTAGGATTTACTTTGATTTTTCTTGATCTTTTCACAACTTGCGATCTGGATGAGCTCTGATTGAGAATAGCGTTTATTGCGATCAGCAAGAGCATGGCTAATGTTGTTTTCCGCAGGGTCTATTGTATGGCCGATATGCTGTTGAGGGTCTATCGTTACAATAGATGAAACCGGAATATCAGCGTCAAAGAACGTATTCGATCCTGGTAACCTTCCCAAGATTTGAATTCTGGATTGAGCCGAGTGTTTAATGACCCGGATCAAAGAATAAATGAGGCCAACAGCTATACCTGCTTCCATTGAATAAAACAATGTTGTCGTAACGGTGACGCCAAATGTTATCAATTCATTGTACCCCCTGGAGTTCCAATGAAAGTATAATTCATAAGGAGCTTCTTCTATGAGCGACATTCCGATAACAGCAGTAACCACACTCAACATGCACTCTGGAACATAGTACAAGAAATCCAATAAATTGAATACTGTGAATAACGTGATTGCCCCCATTATTGCGCCCAGCATTGTTGTTTTTGCTGATAACGCATTGATTTTGCTTCTACCATAACCACCAAAAGCAGGTAATGCCCCGAATGTTGACCCAACGAGGTTAATAAATCCCAAAGCTACCAATTCTCTGTTTGAAGAAATCGGTAAATCGTAGGTTGAACCCAAAGACTTTGACGCCGTTGTTGACTCAAAGAAACCCAACATGGCTGCCAAAAAGCCGGATGTTCCTACTCCTCTCATCATTTTCAAAATTCGCCTGTTGAATGGATTGTATGTTTTGATACCAAACTCATCATTGTGGACTTTTCCAATTATCGCGAGTCCTTCCAAATCCCATCTAAATTTCGAACAAAGCCATGTCAGAGCCGCGACTGCAATCAATATTTCCGGAACAAAGACTAAGTTTTTGGCCCATTTCCCTTTTTTGTTCCTTGACATCTTTTTCAATATTCTCAAGGACATAATAAGGATGAATCCTGCTAAACTTATCTTGAAACTGAGCATACTCATTTTCCGCCAATTTTGTAGCACAAATAACAACTTGTCAAATGGTGAGTGGATATCCATCTGGGTTGGGTCATTTGAAACTTTGTCCTGCAACTCTTTGAGTCCCAAAACCACAACTAAGGAATTGATAATCATCACAACACCAATACCACTAATGAAACCCTTAAGTAAAGAGGCATTCAAAACGTTGTCAAGAAAACCAAATCTACCCAACCCAAATCCTAATAAACTGGCACCACTAACAAACGTTATCGCCACAACATATTCCAATGGATCTAACTCCTTCTTATTTTTATGATGATGAAGTAAAGGCTCCACTGCTTGACCTACCACTAGAGAGATTGGACCTTCAGGTCCAACGATCATTTGTGGCACACTACCAAAAATCAAATATACTAATGGTGCGAATCCCAAAGAGTATAAGCCAGATATAACTGGGACATGGGCAAGTGTTGTAGCATAAGAAAGAGAGAGTGGTAGCTGGAAAAAGACGAGGGACAAACCTCCAGTCAAGTCGCCCATAAAAAAAGACCAATTGTAGCTTTTGATCCATGATAAACATGGCAAATAGTAAGGCAATATTTCACTCCATTCTAAAGCTTCAAGATTCTGAGTATTAGTGGGAGTATACTCCTGTTGATTTTCATCAGAAGCGGAGAATCCTGGGTTGTGGCGTCCTCGAACCCCCAGTACCAAAGATTCAGAAGAGGTGTCACCATCAAAGTTGAAGGAAGAGTAAGTTCCCGGGTATATTATGGATTCGTTATCATCGTGTGTAGACAGGTAATGACTATGTTGTTCGTCAAGCAAAGGCTGTCTTTCACGGTTCACTCTCCGTTTTGAAATATTTCTAATACTTGGTGATGGCGATGAAACACGAGCACGGATAGAGCTATCCCCAGTAACCCCTTTCTGTGGAATTCCCTTGTTAGTTGGAGGTGCCATCGTGAAGGTTCACAATCAACCTAATGGCAGCTATTATTTTTTTGTGGGGGAGTATCAATTATTATGGCCACGTGATATCATCAATGACCTTAAAATATCATGGAGATCTAAAGATTGATGATTCAAGTACAATCTTGCTTCTGCGATCGTTGTTCAAGTAAGGTTGTTCGTAAGGTGTCGTACTTTGCACAAATGTGATTCACCTGGTTGAGCATTGATATCTATGCATGTTACTTGCAAGCAGATCTGTATACGAGTGCATCATAGGTATAATTGGCATCTTTCGCTTCTATTAAGTACAATATTGTACCTATACCAAGAAGGCATGAGTAAAAAGAATCAAGAGTACATTGTCTACTTTTAAGTAATATGCACATACATCTCTTCACTTTCCGAGTCGGCTAATCACGTGATTTTATGAGTAAGAGTCAAAATCAAGAATTCGCTGAAGAATTTAAAGTCTTTACAGCACAAACGATGTTTCGCCACATAAGTACCAGACTTTTTCATTCGACGAGGCCAGCACTTGACACTCTTGCGCTTGTCGAAAGTAATGGCAATAAGGTCTCATCAGCATCTTTGTCAGCTCTTGAAGCTGCGCTGCAGTTAGGCAAGCCAATAACTGCAGTCCTCTTAGGAAAGGATGTTTCCATCGCGAACGAATTAAGCAAAGTTGGATCTGTTAGTAAAGTTATCACTATTGAAGGTTCTCAATTCGATCACTTGTTAGCAGAAGAGGTATGCCCAGTTGTGAAACAGGTTTTCGAGAGTGACGACAAACTTACACACTTTGTCGTTCCTTCCTCCACTGCTGGAAAGTCAATATTGCCTAGGTTGGGAGCTCTTTTGGACGTCCAGCCAATAAGTGACATTATCAAGGTTAACGACGAAACTACGTTTGTTCGTCCTATTTACGCAGGAAATGCATTGGCAACTGTGAAGTCCACCGATTCCAAGATATTGCTTTCCGTTAGAAGTTCTGCTTTTGAGCCTGCACAAAGTGGAGATAACAGTGCAGCTGTGGATTCATTTGCTCCTTCTAGCGCACCAGCTGGTAACATTGAATTGGTTGACCAGCAATTAACCTCTTCTGAGAGACCAGATTTGGGATCAGCAAGTACTGTCATTTCTGGAGGAAGAGGACTTAAGGACAAGGAGACATTTGAAAAATTAATCGAGCCATTGGCTGCTAAGTTGAATGCAGCTGTTGGTGCTCTGAGAGCTGCTGTAGACTCGGGTTTCTGTGATAACTCCCTTCAAGTTGGTCAAACAGGAAAAATTGTTGCTCCTGATTTATACATTGCTGTTGGAATTAGTGGTGCCATTCAACATTTGGCAGGAATGAAGGATTCTAAGGTTATTGTGGCAATTAATAAGGATCCAGATGCCGCTATTTTCAACGTTGCTGATGTTGGCTTAGTTGGTGACTTGAACGAGGTCATTCCAGAGTTGACTGAGAAATTGTAATGAAGGTTAAAAGATTTGTATTTTCACAATGTAGAAAGTAAAGGGATATCTAACTTCCAAATGTAGAGACGTATTGAAGAAACTTGTAGGTATTTAAGTGTTTCAGAATGAAGATAGAGGCTAACAATTTGATATTTTTACAAAATAAGCTAAAACCTAGAAAAATCTACTTGGAAAGTATCCTTGTTTCGTGATAGCCCATTCATGATAAGTTTATCTGTAGACTTTCTTTATCACCTATACTCTATCATTGTTGATTATTTTCTTCTATATAACAAAGTATCCTTTTTCAAAGTTATTGATTTACCTAAAGAACACAAGTCTGTGATCTGTTTTTGCGGAGAACAAAATCACGCGCAGAATTTACACGACAATTTAAATTCTCAAGAAATTGTAATATGGACCTTCCAGCACCTACCGTTGACATGGAACTTAGTGCACAATCTCCCACCAGTTCCACCTCGTCATTCATACCGATAGACTACAAGGAACAAGCAATTCAAGTCATCAATGAGCGCAAAGAATTTAATGAAGGATTGTTAGATTATATTGACCAGAATCATGGCACTGAGGAACTCAGTGAATATCACATTGTTTCGGTCTTTGGCAGTCAATCCACAGGTAAGTCGACCCTTTTGAACAAGCTCTTCAACACCAATTTCGATGTCATGGATGAAAATAGTCGGCAACAGACTACGAAGGGTATTTGGATGGCACACTCACCAGTGTTGTCCACCCATAATGGCCAGAAAACATTGAAGGGTGAAATCTTTGTGATGGATGTTGAAGGTACAGATGGTCGTGAGCGTGGTGAAGATCAAGACTTTGAGCGTAAGGCTGCCCTCTTTGCCATCGCCACTAGTGAGGTCTTGATTGTTAACATCTGGGAGACTCAAGTTGGATTATATCAAGGAGCGAATATGGGATTGTTAAAAACTGTTTTTGAGGTTAACTTATCTTTATTCGGCTCTGCAAAGTTGAACAATCCTCGTAACAATCACAAACTGTTGATTTTGATCGTAATTAGAGATCACATTGGGGTTACACCACTCCTGAATCTTCTGACGACATTGAAGACCGACTTGGTTAAAATGTGGGATAACTTGAACAAACCAGCGGAGTTGGAGCATTTCACTTTTGACGACTTCTTCGATCTCGATTTCCATGCCTTGCATCATAAGGTTTTACAGGCTAATGAGTTCCAGCTGGATGTCAAAGATTTGGGCGAGAGGTTTGCTGCCGAAGACGCGATTTTCAAACCAGAATATCATCACAATATACCCATTGAGGGCTGGACGATGTACGCGGAATCATGTTGGGAGCAAATTAACACAAATAAGGACTTGGATTTGCCAACGCAGCAGATATTGGTGGCAAAGTTCAAGTGTGATGAGATTTTGCAAGCCGTTTTTGAGGAGTTCCTCGAAAAGTACGAGTCTATTTTTGCAAGTGGAGTTTTGATGGTGGAAATCTTTGAATCTTTTCTAGAACAGTTCGACCACAAAGCTTCTCGTTACAACACTGTTGTTTATGAGGAAAGGAAGGAGATTTTAGAAGACAAGATGCAAGGAGTTTTAAAGCAGGTGTTTGACAATAAGAAAATTGTTATTGAGAAGCAACTATTAGATGACTTTGCGAGCAAAGTCGCAGAGGTGGATACCGCGAAGTTTTCTCATGAGACATCTATCTTAGTCGAAGCAGTAATGAAGTTGTATCTTGAGCAATTGGCTCAAAACAGATTCGTCAAAAAGCAACTGTTCGAGAACGACTTGGTGTCTTTCAAATCCAAGATTGATTCTGCTGTTGATAATCAAAGAGAAGAAAAATTGAAGCAGATAGTTAACAAGTCTATCAAGAAGGTGAACAAACAAATGAACAAGCTCATTAAAGACGAGGTCTATAATAAAGACCCTGGTTCAGACACCTGGGCAAATATTGTGGACAAATTTTATGCGTTGAAAGATGAAGATTTTGAAGGAAAGTACAGTTCTGATGGTAACTTCGATTTTGGCTTGGGAACATCAGCAGATGTAAACAGCTCAATTGTGAGCAAGTTTGAGTTAGAGTGCTGGAACCGTGTTTATCAGACAATCAAAAGTTTGATTAATAAGGACACAATCGGAAACATAATGAAGGATAGATTTGAAGATAAGTTCAGATATGACGAATCAGGACGGCCAAAGATGTACACAGGAACAATTGACTTGGAGAAAAACTTCACTATTGGAAAATCTGCGGGGTTGCTGGCATTGGAGTGGCTAAGCACAATTAATGTGAACATTCCAGAGACTACGGTCGATTTAGTTGATGTCGATGAAAGTGATGACGAAGAGGCAGAATCCAATGCAGCTCAGGTGATCAAGGAGTCAGACAAGTCAGTTATTGAGAAGAAGTTCAAAAGAGAAATCGACGCACAATTCATCGAGGCCAAGCGTGCGATGCTCCAAAAACAATCGGCAATACCCTATTATTTGTACCCGGTGCTCCTTATTTTGGCTTGGCCACATATCATGACATTGTTGCGTAACCCCTTCTTGTTAACATTCACTTTCATGATTGGTGGTAGTATTTACTTCTTGTATGCTACCAACATGATTGGACCAGCGAAAGTTGTTGCTACGAGGATGATCGACGAAGTTGTTCTGCAAGCCAAACACTCTTTAAGAGAAATGGTGAAGGATGGTGACGAAGGTATGGAGGTGAAGGTAGGTATGAACCAAAATGAAATATAGTGAAATGGAAAGCTTGAATATCGTATAGTGTTACCAACAATATGTAACATAATTATGAAGTGATTTTATTTAAAGGTAGCTTTTCACCAAATGCTACCATCGGTGCTCTTAATAAAAGTCGTATTACCTCCACAGTCTTGCTCCACAAAAGTTTCTCCGGCCACTCTGGGGAAGGGCATAATTCGGCAATAAGTTCTGTTTCCACCATCAGGCATGTTGCAAATGTAATGATGTCACATTATTTTTGGATGTAACGTCAACTTTTTTTTTAGTGTAATACTGTATGGTGATTTACAGTAGATATGGTGGGAAATTCTGCATAGAAAAATAGCATGCCATAGTAACTGTTTCATTTTTTTAGTTGATCCTGTGTAACATTTTTTTGAGAGGGTGATTCCTAATGGAACTTGATATAAAACAGCAGCATTCCTGGAGAATCTAGATATATATTGACTTGCGAGATTGCATTGTCTGATAATATACATGTTTTTGTTCAAGAAGCATAAGAAGAAAGGAAAAGATAGCCAAGTGCCCCATGAACCGGCAAGTGCAACGTTTCCGATGATAACCAACAAGTTCACTAAGAACCTCAACGATGCAATTCTTACATCACAATCCAACATGTTGTTGCAAGACTTCGACGATTCACTCGCTGGCTCAACAATAACAATGCTTCCTAATTACCATATCAATCCTAGTGGACAAGAGTTTGGCCACTATTTGTGTATTGACTTAGGCGGGAGTACCCTAAGAATTGCCGTTGTTGATATTCTTAAACCAGACGATGAAAGCAGAGTGCCAGAGCCAAATTACACCGAAGATATTGGTAAAGAACTCGAGAAGGTATCTAGTAGTAACTCGTCAGACTCAAAACTCAACTTGACGCTGTTGAATGACCACACTGATACATCTATCGACACAGAATTTGACAAGGGCCTTTCAGACCCTGCATCGAGAATCAGGATTGTCATAGAGAAGAAATGGACTGTCGAGAATAACAAGAAGATCATCAATTTAGATTTCTTCAAGTTCATTGCAAGCAAAATAAATGAGATTCTAGAATCTCAGGATTTAATTGATATGACAACTACCATTGCTACAGGTATAACTTGGTCATTTCCATTGAAGACCACGTCTCATAACACTGGCAGAATAGTGCATGTTTCAAAAGGATATACCATTGCAGACGAAATCCACAACCAAGATTTAAAGACAATTCTTGAATCTGTTGTACACAAGGAGCACAACATAAGCATTGACGTTAAATCTGTTTCCAATGACCTGCTCGCTGTTTATTCTGCAGGTGTATTTTTGGATTCTCACACAAAGATAGCTATGGTGTTGGGAACTGGGTTTAATGCCTGTTGTGCGCTAGAAAGCGAGTCTGTACCTTCAGAAAAGCAAGTTGGTGGGTCAAATTCTTCACTGAAAGTCCTCTTCAACATGGAGTTGTCGCTTTTTGGAGACCAAATGTTACCATATTTCTGTAACAAGTACGATTACATCATTGATCCTCGTTTTGAGGATTTCCAGTTTCCTTACAGATGTTTTGATTCGACTGATCCTGCAGGAAACCTTTTGCAACCAACCGAATTAATGACTTCGGGAAGATACCTCCCTGAGCTTACCAGACTTGTGCTTTTGGATTTAATCAGCGAAGGTAAGCTTTTCCAAGGAGTCGAGTATTCTAAGATTACGTTACTTCAAACAGCATACGAGGGATTTGGTGGAGAGTTGATGTGTGTCATTAGTGAATCTGATGATTTCGATGAAATTACCATTGCCTTAAGCAAGGCGCTTTCAACAAGCCCGTCTTCAATTACACCGAATGATGTCATTATTTTGAAGGAAGTCGTGTCAGCCATTATCCTGCGGGCTGCATTCATAGTCGCGATTTCGATTGTCTCCACAATCAAGTTATTGAAAAAGAAAAGCAAGTTGGATGAAAAGTTGATTGTCATTAGTTACGTGGGGTCTGTTCTTGCCTACTTCCACAGTTATAGAGACGAAATTAGGAGGTTCATCAATGACAATAAATTTGTCAAAGATGCTGGTATTACCGTGGATTTCAAGTTGATCGATAACAGCTCCATTATTGGTGCGGCAATTGGTGCAGCATATTTCAGCGGAAAGGAGTAAGTTTTCCAAATGGCATGTTGAGCATACCTAGCATTTAATTCATAAACAAGTAATACGATGTAAGAAATGAACTGTAATTTCTATTGAGATAGTACGAATAGTCGTTAGGAAGACGACTTTAGAAAAACGTAGATTATAGAAGGTTGACTTGTTTGAATGTTAAAAAGGAGGAGGTGTTTAAGTACAACAATTGACAATAATTAATTATGAATACTATTCAAAATTTCGACTTCAAACCAGCAGCAGCATTATCACACACCACCAAGACATTCTTGTGATCTTGCAAATATGACAGGGGAAAGTTTGGGTCACTATTTTTACCGTACAAAGTCTTCTCTAAAGCGAACTTCTTGCCAGAACCAAGCACAATCAAAGCAATTTCATTTGAGTTGTCCAAGATCGTAGATATTCCAACACTCAATGCGTGTTTTGGAACTTTACTAAGATCGTTATCAAAGAACCTCGAGTTAGCTTTTATGGTGGATTCGACTAAGTCGACTTTACGAGTTTTACTCGATCTCAGTGAACCCTTCTCATTGAAAGCCAAATGACCCTCAGGCCCTAAACCACCTAAGAACAAGTGGATACGACCATGCTTCTTTATTTTTTGTTCATAGTCGCTGCACTCTTTCTCTGGATCTTCTGCTAAGCCGTTCAAGATGTTGATGTTTTCTTTTGGGATATCAATGTGGTTAAACAATTTGTCATACATGAAGTAATGGTATGACTGTTTATTGCTTGGTTCCAATCCCAAGTATTCATCCATGTTGAATGTTACAACATTTTTGAAGGATACTTTACCTTGCTTGTATGCGGAGATAATCTTCGCATAAATTCCTTCTGGGGAGGATCCCGTAGGAAGACCTAACACGAAGGGCTTAGTGGCTGTAGGTTGAAAAGCATTGATCTTGGAAATGATGTAATTTGCGAGGTACTCGCTAGCATCCTCTTGGGATGAAAAGGTAGCTTGCTTCATGGTTGTTGCGTCTACCTCATATGGATTGTAAACGTATATATATCTGTATTATGTAAAAAAATGCAACGTTGTAGTAGGGGTAGGTAAAGGGTCACACATTTCTGCAACATCAAATCATACAATTGTAGGTTGCATTTTCTACCCACGTTATCCGTAAATTTCTTTTTCTTGTAATGGTTGCACTACTACATGGATGCACTATCGATGAGGAGATATATATAACGGAGTGAAAACTCCATGAGATCTCAGGAAGATTGCAATCATCAGAATGACATTCACCAAATTCACGAACTGCAACTTAATTGATAACGGTGAGGTTTACGCTCACAAAGACCTCTACATTGATAATGAGACCCACAAAATTGTGGAGACCCCAGACCCATCAAAAGTCACCGAGGTTATCGACCTTGAGGGACAATACCTTGCTCCAGGATTTCTTGACCTTCAAAACAACGGCATTTATGGTGTGAGCTTCTCGAATATCAATTCGGAATCGACTGATCAGGAGGTAGCCATGTTTCAGGCTAAGTACAATGATGCCATGACCAAGTACTTATCTACAGGAGTCACTGGAATGTGCCCTACCCTTCCATCCACCTTCCCAAAGGTCTACAAGAAGGTTTTACCTTTATATAAAAAGACACACTCCACTGAAAAGTGTGACTCCTTGGGAGCTCACTTGGAAGGTCCTTTCATCAATTTGAAGAAAGGAGGTTGCCACCCAAGGGAAGCCTTTGTGGACGCAAAAGGTGGAAAGGACAAGTTATACAACATATATGGAGGACAAGAGAACTTTGACAATGTTGCTATTGTCACCGCTGCTCCGGAAATTCCAGGAGTTTTAGATTTAATACCCGAGTTGAAGTCGAAGCATATCACGTTTTCTATTGGTCACACAATGACGGACTACGAGACTGGTCTCAAGGCCGTTGAGAATGGTGCTACGATGATTACTCATCTTTACAATGCCATGCCCCAACCACATCACAGAGATGTTGGTGTAATTGGCCTCATAAATCTGCCTTCTGCTAGAGAGATCCCATCTTTTGGACTTATCTGCGATGGTGTGCATATCGATCCCTCAATGTGTGCATTGGCCTACAAATCTAATCCCGAGAAATGCTTCCTCGTTACAGATGCAATGCATTTGATTGGATTAGCTGACGGCACATATAAATGGGACGATCAATACATTGTTAAGGAAGGCTACAGGTTAGTTTTGAAAGGTACCAACACCTTGGCTGGAGCTGCAACTACACTTCCTGCATGTGTGAGAAACTTGATGCATTGGACCGGAATCTCTCTTGCCGAAGCTGTCAAAACAGTAACTAATAACCCAGCAAAAGCAATTGGATTGGAAAGCAAGGGCCATTTGAATCCAGGATGCGATGCTGATTTGGTCGTTTTAAACAAGGACGGATATGTGCAGTCTATTTACAAGCTTGGAAACAAGGTAAAGTCGACAGATGCCCAGTTAGGTGGTTCCAAGGACAGATTGCTTGCAGCATTGTAATCAAATAATAATTTACAATTAACTTATTTCCCTATGTAATGCAGAAAGGAGCAGTGAAAAGAATGTCGGATAATAGATTCTATCTATTGGGGTAATTGAAGATACTCCGGAAGTAATACATATCGTAATAATATTATTCTGCGGTACCTTTTATATGAACATGGCTACATATTACAGCACATCGATTCCACTTATTCCGTACTAAGCATTATCAAAATTTACAACTTTTTGCATTTTTTTCGAAATAATATTGGAAAAACTTATCATGTTAAAGATCCTTCACCATCGCTTAGAGATAAATAGCGCTTTTCTTCACACGTGGTACATACCACACTCTAGTAAACGGTTGTACTTTGCGTGTGATAGATAAGAATCTTTGGTTATCCACAAAAACATTATCTTATCGGAAATTGATAATCGCTTAAGATTTCCGTTATATTTCAAAACACAAAACATCCACACTTCACAAATTCGGTCTTTATTTCCACACAAGAAAGATTTTTAGCTATGTCTAATTTTGATTACATCATCAGTTTTTGACAGTGTGCATGCGCTCTGCAGACGAACTCTGCATGTTTTCAACACAAGTTTTCCATACCATTTTCACCGATACCATGAACCACTAAGAAATCTGTAGATTAAAGTGACATCTATTCTGTCATTCGATTGCCTTACATCAAACGGCTCTAGCTCAAGCCACAACAATAAATAAATCCTGTGTGGAAGCTGATATCCGCACCCTCCTGATAAGCTTTTCACTGTGTTTATTCAAAGTTGACACCGAAATGACCGATCATTTACAAAGTTTTTCAGCAGCCGAATGGATTTCACTATTGAGGGAGCTTGTATCAAGTCGTTTCGTAGTAGATATCCGTATTTGAGTATTATTTGAGATACACGTGAAGTACAATGATCACTGTAAACATAAAAGTAAACTCTACGACCCCAATAACTACCGTGAATTCTTATCGTGCCGTATACTTCCAAGGGTCTTTGACAACAAAAAATATCTATCATAGAAGATGTTGGAGGACTGCGATTTACTTGGCAGTTTGCAGCCAATTGGTATTTACTGAAGGAAACATATGTTAAACAACATGTATTCAGGTAAGACCGGAATAAAAGGGATAATAAGAACAATAGCTGGTTACTATTGGATAGTCAGCCGAAAGTTCGGTATCGAAGTGTTTAAGCGTGTATGCCTCCTTGACACAGCCAAAAAAATACACATTGCGTGCAGATTTTCTACAATCATTAGAGGAGGATATGAAAATGATCATATGAGCATATATATAGAGTAAAATAACACTTGAAAAAGCTGAATAGAACAATAAGTTCACATTCTAACTCTAAGCGTTCCTTTAGTAATGTCTGAGAAAGAAGAACTTGCTGCTAGAGTGGTTCTTTCACTGATAAGGTCTACTGGAAGTTACTTGGAAGTGGAGGATCATGAAATCGATCTTTCTGAGGTACAAAGCAGACCATTTGCTATCGATGAAGTTGGAGAGAGATTAACTTCTGCACAGAAGTACTTTATTTTGGAACGTCTCAATTTCAGTGGTTTAGTTTCATTAGAGAACTTACCACCTAGCGCAGTTTTCATGATTGAAAAGATTGAGATGATATCGATTGAGGATTCAATTGATATCCTCGAGAAGGGTGTTGAAGAGTTTGAATCTGATGTCAATGTTAACCGTGACGACTACGATTTATTTGTTAAGCTAGTGGGCATGGCGCCAGAGAAAAGAACGTCACCTATTGCAGCCAAATTAGGTTCCGCGCTGGAAAAAGAATACGGAAAAGTTACACAATTGTCCGTACCAAATTCTGATTCCAAGAGTGAAAGCCAACCTCAGTACTCTCCACACACTATTACTGACTGGGATTTACAAGTTCGTCTTGAAGCAGCCTTGATTGCGTACTGGTCACCATATCCAGAAGTACGTTCTGTCTGTGAGCCTTTTGACGACCCTAACATTCCATGCGAGACAATCAGGGTCTACATTTTGGGAATTATTTGGACCGGTATTGGCTCGTTTATCAATCAGTTTTTCTCCGAGAGACAGCCTAGTATTTCTTTGTCTACTTCAGTGGTGCAAATCTTTCTTTATCCCTGTGGTTGGCTATTAGCTTATATTTTACCAAAGTGGAAGTTCAAGATTTGGAGGTACACTTTTGACTTAAACCCTGGTCCATGGACTTTCAAGGAGCAGATGTTAGCCACTATCTTCTTCTCTGTCTCTGGTTCAGTGTCTTATGTTTCTTACAATATACACGTTCAGAAAGTGAAGAGATTCTACAACAACCACTGGGTGACTTTTGGGTACGAAACCTTGCTTATTTTATCAACTAATTTCATGGGTTTTGGTTTTGCAGGTATAATGAGAAAATTTGCAGTGTACCCTACTCGTGCAATCTGGCCTACCTTGTTTCCGACGCTCGCCTTAAATAAAGCTTTGATGAACCCTGAGAAAAAAGAAGTCATTAACGGCTGGAAAATTTCTCGTTATAGTTTTTTCTTCATTGTTTTTGCAGCCAGTTTTTTGTACTTCTGGATTCCGAACTATTTGTTCACAGCATTATCTACCTTTAGCTGGTTGGCATGGACAAAGAGCGACAACTTTAACTTGGCAGCAATTACAGGATCCCAAAGTGGTTTGGGACTTAATCCCATTCCAAGTTTTGATTGGAACGTTCTCAACTACAATGCGGCGTTGAATATTCCTTTCTATTCTCAAGTGAATCAGTACATTGGCTCTATCATCGCATTCTTTTGTATTGTTGGTGTCTACTATTCGAATTATTATTGGTCTGCGTACTTGCCAATTAACAGCTCGAGTTTGTTCACCAATACTGGGGAGTATTACTCGGTTACTGAAATTGTCAACTCAAGGTCACAGTTTGATAACGAGAAATACCAAGAGATTGGACCTGCATACTACTCAGCTGCAAACTTGGTTACTTACGGATCTTTCTTCGCCATGTATCCCTTCGCTTTTGTTTACGAATTCGCTACTAACTACAAAAGTTATCTTTTCTCGGGAAAAGCTCTCTATCTTTCGTTCAGAAATATGAGACGGTCAAACTATGAAGGTTTCGATGATCCCCATTGCAGAATGATGTCTCGTTATGCAGAAGTTCCTGATTGGGTTTTTGGTTGTGTGCTCATTATTTCGATTGTTCTTGCGATTCTCTGTGTTGAACTCTTCCCTACTCTGACTCCAGTCTGGGGTATCTTCTTCGCGCTTGGAATGAACTTTGTGTTCTTGATTCCATTGACAACAATTGTCTCGACCACTGGGTTTTCATTTGGTTTGAACGTTTTGGTAGAGTTGATTGTAGGTTATGCTTTGCCAGGTAACCCAATGGCTTTAATCTTCATCAAAGCGTTAGGTTATAACATAGACGGTCAGGCATCGGACTATGTTTCTGACCAAAAGATGGGTCACTACCTCAAAATCCCACCAAGGGCAATGTTCCGCTGCCAAATATTGTCGGTATTCGTCAACTCATTTATTGGATTGGCAGTTATGAACTTCGAGATATCACATATCAAGGACTATTGTATGCCTCACCAGGCTCAGAAGTTTACTTGCCCACTGTCATCAGTATACTATTCGGCATCAGTCCTTTGGGGTGTTCTTGGTCCTAAGAAGGTGTTCAACGGGCTTTACCCACTATTGAAATGGTGCTTCCTTATTGGTGCGGTTGCAGCAATTGTTTGCGCGGTTATTAAACTATACGGTCCAAAGAAGTACTTGAATACTTTCCAGCCGACACTTATTATAGGTGGAATGCTCATTTATGCACCTTACAACTTGTCTTACTACACTGGTGGTTTATACTTGTCATGGGCGTCTATGTACTATGTGAAGAAACATTACTCTGCATTCTGGGAGAAGTATAATTATCTCTTCTCAGGTGCAATGTCAGCAGGTGTCGCTTTCTCTGGTATTATCATCTTTTTCGCAGTTCAATATCACGAGAAAGATGTTAACTGGTGGGGCAATGATGTCAACAATTATGGTGTTGATGGTGGAAATGGAAGACAATCTTTGCTTAATGCTACGGTCAATGCTCCAGATGGATACTTCGGTCTCAGGAAAGGTCATTATCCATAGCTAGTTTATATTTAATATGATTATAATTTTAGATGTCCCTTCACTATTGCGGTACGGGTGTTTAGATGTCCCTTCACTATTGCGGTACGGGTGTTTAGATGTCCCTTCACTATTGCGGTACGGGTGTTTTAGATGTCCCTTCACTATTGCGGTACGGGTGTTTTAGATGTCCCTTCACTATTGCGGTACGGGTGTTTTAGATGTCCCTTCACTATTGCGGTACGGGTGTTTTAGATGTCCCTTCACTATTGCGGTACGGGTGTTTAGATGTCCCTTCACTATTGCGGTACGGGTGTTTAGATGTCCCTTCACTATTGCGGTACGGGTGTTTTAGATGTCCCTTCACTATTGCGGTACGGGTGTTTAGATGTCCCTTCACTATTGCGGTACGGGTGTTTTAGATGTCCCTTCACTATTGCGGTACGGGTGTTTAGATGTCCCTTCACTATTGCGGTACGGGTGTTTAGATGTCCCTTCACTATTGCGGTACGGGTGTTTTAGATGTCCCTTCACTATTGCGGTACGG